>CM043868.1:4931152-6341152 GCA_023846275.1 Vanilla planifolia
TGCAACAATCCCAATGTTGGATTCCCTAACAAATCTTTGTAAGTACCATCTTGACTTCTTGTCCCGAATTCCCCGAATGTTCCATACAACAATCTTCATTACATGTAACAACTACCAAGGAGTAAGGAATAAACCTGCCGCAAGGAGCATCCCCAGTAACTAACTCCCCGAGCCTCACCACACCATGCATAAGATAGTAAGCCAAAAAGATTGCACGCCCCATCCCACAAAGCCATGGTCCACCTTGTAGCCATACCATCCTTATCCTCCATAGCATTCTTCGAATTCTCATACTCCCACTTGTGTACACAACATGACTCTTTCAATTTGAGCAAACCGCTAGAAACGGTGAGCTGCAGTCCATGACATGCAGCATAGGGGAATAACCCCTCAACGTATACCTTCAGGGAATTCATTGGCATTTTGTCTCGACACCCCATCCTTCCAAGTAGCTCCATGATTTCCCTCAAGCTCCCCACAATTATACCCCTCAACACTTCCAGGATTCGGTCGAAGAGTACTTTGTGCTTGACGTGAAGCGCTCCCAACATCCAAGCCCTTCAGCTTTGGCAACCAAGAGTTTCCATATTGCGCACCATCCCTGCGAATTGAGACACTTCTTTTACGCATCCTGGATCTTCCCCGACTTGTGTTTCCATGTGCATACTCTCCAAGCGTCTCATGCACAAGCATCCTATCCTGTACTCTCATATTTTTTTGTTGATTTTGTATAACTCTTCGCTTCCTCAGTTGGACTATCATCCAAGGCCCTAGTTCAACGTTAATCTTGTCATCAGGCACGGCCCAAGGAACCCGAGGGGTAAGTACCCCCAAAGTATCATGATTGTGCACTCCCGGCAATTCCAGCACATCACGGACGTGTAAGGCAACTTGGGCAGGCTGCACGCTTGTACCTGCACCCATATGGCATGCTCTCGCAGTAATGTTTGTAGCATTAGCATGTAAGGCTGCAGCAGCTTCGGCTTTGTTCCTCTGTATATTATTACGAGGGACTGTTCCACCACGTACATTACCATCCACACAATTTGCATGCATATCATTCGCTACAGCATTCACACCAGTAGCAAATGTATTGCCTGTATGTTCCATGTTCCCTGTGGCTTTTGCATGTCCAGCCGTGCGTGGGCAATTCTCCTTACTATGTCCAACATATCCACATCCAAAGCATATCCGTGGTAGCCCTTCATACTCAAACAGTTGGAAGGTCCTTCCAAGCTCTCCACTAAGCCACATGCCAAGTTTGAGTGGCTTGGTTAAGTCAATGCGTATGCACACCCTGGCAAAAGCTGATCTCCTTAATTGTGCCATCCAACCATCCAATAAGATGGGTTCCCCAATGTTCATGGCTATACAAATAATGTCATTAATATCCCATTACAAAAGCGGTAGGGCCGGGAGGCGAACCCACACAGGAGCACACATGGCAGAACCTGACGATGGCTAAAAGTCCGTAGACCACATGTCAAGCCCCATGGCTTGCCCACCAACTAACCATACCTTGTTGCGATCTTCGACATTCTCAAAATGTAGACAGAAGCAATTATGTGGGAGCTCAAGGACCCTGAAGTTGTTGCAATCTTCTTTTCTAGGTTCTCTCATGAACACAAGCTTTGGTTATCTAAATTACAAAAGTATAATGTGTGCCTCTATATAATGCTCATTCTACTTGAATTACCTATCCAATATAGATTTTTAGCCAAATTACAAAAGTATAATGCTATCATCTACAGTAGTAATGAATGTGCTTGTTTGAACCATTATTGATGTTTGATCATAACTTAATGATGCACATGACCAAAGAATTGTTCCTATGATGCTAACATACTGTGGTAATGTAATAATTGCCTGGATACATTAATTTGTACCTTTATATAGTGTCTACTCAGGTCAAAGTTCTTGTCTGATGCATATCACCTTATACCATAATAATACATTATACTCCCCATGGTAGTATTGAACATGTATGTCAAATCAATTCGAGTTAATGATTGTATACCATGTGCACGATTAGTGAATAGTGTACTCATACCCAAAATCTCAAAACAAAAGAGAAATAGCTCTGATATGATGTATAGTACATTTAAACAGTATCTCTAATTACAAGTCTATATCATAAGTGATTGATACCTAAGTTTGCAAATTGAAATGTTGAAACCTTGAACCATTACCAACTGAATTAACAAGTATGATGATAATGATTTTCTCATACAATCTCTAAACAATCTAGTAATACCTATAGTTAATCCATATAATCTCATTCCTCATTCAAAATGGTATGTCATATCTTGTACGATGAATGAATGTATGGAATTTGAGCTTCTTTGATCTTAATTAAGCCATTGCAACCTTTAGAAAGGTATAACATATGCCATGCTTTAGAGTTGGCTAATTTTGTAGTTGCTTTTTCTAAGAAAGAGGCAATTTATTTACCTTTTATCGGTTAATTTGATGGATCAAGTGGGACAACTGCCATTATAGTTTAGCTTGAGCTAACATCAATTAGGTAATTTCCTTCCAATCTAACTCAATCACTAATCTATTGATTTTTTTTTATTTTTACATAAGTTAAGACCTTATACAAAAGTTAAGGCATCTAGCTCCATTGCAAATTTTTTAAATGTATTGTGAAAGTAGAGTTTTACAATTTTACTATCATGATTACGAATAATTATCCCATAACCTGCAATTCCCTTTTTTGCATTTAGAGTAACCATGAATATTGTGTTCGTGCATCTGAAGTGGAGTTGGATCCATCAAAGTATTTCTTAATGCTTTTATCTAGTTATTGTGAACGATGGTGTTAATCTTAATTGAACAATACAATTTTCATCCTACTCTAATGTATGAGTGGAAAGTTTTGAAAAGTTGCATGACTAAGAATATTGACCTTGTTAATAATATTTAGAGAAGAATAATTTATTTTCTCATATATTAGAAAATTATAAGATTTCTAAATTTAAAATTAGATGACCAATAGAAGAATATAACTTCCCACTTAGAAAGTGATTGTTCACTTGCTTTTATAAATAAAAAATGTGTGAGGTTTATGCTTGTTGAATTTTTAGTGCATTGACAAAGCAAGCCTAAATTTGCTTAAGTTTATTACAACCTAAAAATGAATGGTCAAAAGAATCATCACTCAAGCAATGTGGACATTTGGATGTTAATTAGAACTTCATTCTTCTCATATTCTCTAGATATTGGAGTAGTTCATTTTAGATCCTCAAAATTAGAATTGAGATCTTAAGCTGACATTTGGAGTTCCAAGCAAATAGGTTTGACCTCCTTGAAAAACTTTTCTCTTAATAGTGTTCCATGCCAATTCCAAGTTAAAAATCCTATTTTTATTTAGAGTCCAGTGATGAGTGTCTATTAAGTTGTAGTATAACATATGTCGTGAAACCCAACCCTCAATACAATCAATCCACTTTTATACATTAGAAGATCTCCCTTCCTATTTGAAATTAGATATTTACTCACTATATAATTAAACCAAAGAGTGCTTGAAGTTTTCAATTTCTAATATAATGTAGTAGAAAATATTGCCATTATATCCTTTGATTATTCAAGTCTAAGACCATACACTAAGTAGACATATTAGATCACAAAAAAAATTTAAAAAGATTTATTATCATCCAAATAAGATATTACCTTTAGAGCTCATGTGATCCAATGATTTTCATAAAATGTTTACCACTAAACTCTAAATAATACTAGTTTTTATCATTTTTATGATTTTTTTCTCATATCTTTTTAATAATTTTATTAATTTTCTTCTTTAGGAATAGTTATAATTATATTTATCCTATAACGTTGACTTTTGTTATCAATTCAAATATGAATTTCACAAAACTTATATCATATAATTTTTGATAATTTATAACCCTACATTTGACATTGACTTCCTTCCTTAGATTCAATTACCAATTTCTAAAGATATGTGATGTTTTTAGAAAATATAAAATAATTCTAAAATTCTAAATACTATTAAATAACTTATAAAATATTATTTTTATCATGTTTTTTAATTATGAATTTAATAAATTAAAATATTTCAAAAAATTATTTAAATCATTATCCCTATTTGTGGGATGTAACATTTGAAGTACATAATTCCAATCTAGGCTTTCACATGTTTAAATACTCAAATAAATACTACAAAAAATAAAAAATTTTATATTTTAAACTATCTAGTGAGTTATTATTCTGATCTAATACAATTTTTTTCTTATATAAGAGGCTCTTCTCACTTGTTCACTCATCCCAAGGATACTCTTATTTTAACATATTTAACCACAGAGTTTTTATCAGATCCAACATGGATTTGCCACCAAAATGAGCATAAACCTTACAATCTTCCCAATTATGATTTATTTGATGATTCTTTTCTAAGCCATCACTTGATGATCATTCCTTATCCTCTTTGATCCTAAATTTTACAGGCTCATTAGCTTTCACTTAGTTCTTTCCTAAATCATATTAGACAAAAAAGGCATTATACTATTATCATCTTATAATATTCAAGCTTTTTTGGTGAGGTATTTTATTGATCTATTATGTTTTTCCTTTAACCATCTTCATACTTGCTCACTCATTCTAATACTACTTCTATACTAACATGCTTAACTATAGAGTTCTCATGAAATCTATTAGAGGTTTATCGCTAAAGTCACCTCACTATTTATGATTTATGACTTATAAAGATCAATATCTTCTCTCTAATAATTGATATAAAACTATTTATCATTATACCCATTTACTTAAAAACCTATCAAGAGCCACTCCTTATTTCATGAATCCACTCTAAGACATGAGAAGATCACTCCTTACTATTTTCGATCTCAAGTGTCACAACAAGAATATGAGGACACTCATATAAAAAATTTTCTATATCTCAATGCAACCATAATCTCTATGGCAAAGAGGTGATTGAGCAGTATTGTGGCAACAAAGTTAGTATGCATTAAGCACAATTTCATTATCCATAATAAAGCAACATATCCAAGTCAGGCTTTGTTCTTTTAAGATTAAGCACCATAGCTAAATTGAGGCTCAAAAAAGGGGAGTCTTTAGAACTAAAGATGAGTTGTGAGTGGAATATATGAACCTACAATAAATGGATTCTAGTTAGGGGTTAAGGGGCTAGGTTAGGTGCAGAATTAAGTCAATAAGGCAATGGTAATAAATATAGGCAGTCAATGCATTAAAAACTTTCATCATTGAGGTTGAGTACTAAGCTTATTGAGGTACACATTGATAAAGATAAGCCCTTGAATAATTAAGAGAAGGCTCAACCAACAAACATGAAACAAACCACAAGTCCAATCATCTTTAATTTCGTAGTAAGTAATCTCCTGAATGATGTTCTTCCCAAACAAGATGAGTCACTAGATCTAATAGTCAAGTTGATTAATTCAGAAGGGGTCACTACTATTGCTATACTTGATAATCGAGCAATCAATCTAAAACAAAAGGAACTTGTTAAGAAATTGTATAGAGAACATTGCTATAATGAGTTTCTATTAGTTGCATTAATGATGGACCTCCAAACTTCCATAAGATTTTAAACAACAAGCTTTATCTCACATAAGGTAATGGATGCCTTGCCATATTATAAAACTCTAAAGAAAATCTTACATTAACCTTTTAATTGTATTAATGACTTCATAGGATGAAAAACATAATAAATTTATTAGAAAAGAATATGGACCAAAATATTGCTTATAAGGGTGAATCTATTGACTAAAGATAGCAGCTTGGCAACCCCATCTAAAAAATTCTACCTTGAATAACATTAATGATATGATGAAAATTGGAGGAGGATAATGAACAACACCTAATAAGAGCTCCAACAACTTTCCTTATGATTGACAATAAAATAATTGACAATTAGAGCTTTTTTATGATAAATTAATTCTTTTGTTGAAAAAAAAAATAGGCAGCTTGGGTTAGTTCATAAGGTAACCACACATCGAGTAATACAAAGTTAATATGTTGACCACACATCAAGTATACAAATGAAGCCAATTGACAAGCACATTAGCATTGATGACTAAGGCAAATCTAAACAACAAATATTATCAATATAAAGAATGTGAGTGAGATGAGAGAAGCATTGAGGATAGCCCTAATCAACCTAAAAAAAACGATCTTTTGCATAATCTGAATGAAAAGGAGCTCAAAACAGAACATTACAAAATAAATCAAAACAGCCCTATCTGAGATGTAATAATCATTAACAATACTTTAACGGTACTTAAAACTACATTTAAAAATATCAAACCCCGCTTCGAAACTCTAATTCCCCGTCCTTTCTCTCAACTCCTGTATTAAATTATCAATATCAGAAAAAGATGAACCCCCCTCCTCCATTGCCCTCTTCGCCATCTCCTTAAGTTCCCTCGCCCTTATTCTCCTCTCCTCCGCCTCCTCGCCTTCCCCCATCAATCTCCTCACCGCCGTCTCCAGCTTCGCGGCTTTGATTACGGGCCGGTCCTCTGGCCTCAATCCATATACCTTCGAACCCACTGCCACACCAATCTTGAGCAATTCCACCAAAAGCAGCTCGTTGTAAAACTGCTCGGCGTACAAAGGCCAAGTCCCCATTGGCTGCCCCGCACTTATCCCTTCCAAGCTAGAATTCCATCCGCAATGCGTGACGAAGCCGCCCACCGCCGCATGATTCAGAATCAACAGCTGCGGTGCCCATCCTCTGATTACCAATCCCCTCCCCTTGATGCTCTCCACAAACCCTTCGGGAATCCAATCCTCTCCAGCATTCCGCACCACCCAAACGAACGGATGCCCCGAAGCTTCAAGCCCAAGGGCCATTTCTCTCAACTGAGCCGTAGTGAAAACTCCGACGCTTCCAAAGCACATGTACAGGACAGATCTCGGCTTCTTCCCATCGAGCCATTTCAAAACCTCGTCTGCTCTGTCGCCTCCTCCCCTTGTCTGCTTATCTGATTCCAATTGGTTGCAAATCGACACGGGGCCAACGTGCCACGATTTCATCCCCACCACTTTCCTGTAGTGCTCAACGTAATCCGGCTCGAGCTCGTAGAAGCTGTTGAAAACAACCCCGTAACTCTTCGGACCCACCTGCTTGGCGTGATTGAATACCTGAAGCATGGACAATATAGAGGGGTCTTCCTTCTTCTCAACTCGGACTTGGGAGCGCAGAAGCTCGATGCGGTGGGGGAGGCCGTGGTGGACAAATGACTGTGCCTCAGGCGGCAAGCTCTCTAGAGGATTATGCCGCTCAAAGCTGTCCGAAGCGCACCGGGAGAAAAAATTTGTGCCGTTGAAGATAATTCTTGGGATGCCCTTCTCGTTGGCGACGTCGTACGTCCATGGTAAGAACTCGGCGCTGATAACGCAGTCGGGTTGGAGCTCTCTGAGAACGTCGTCGAACGGTTGGCGGAGCATGCCGACGGCGTCCATGAAACTTGGTATGTCGTCATGGGAAAGGGATGCCATGTTCTCGCGTCCTTCTGGAAGCCCAACGGCGGATGAGGGGAATGGGATCACGTGGAGATGGACGGGTGTCTTGGTGTTCGACGAATTGGCCCTGTCGAGAGTCGAGCGGATGAGGGTTGCGTTGGAAGGAGTGGTGAGGATGGTTACGTCGGCGCCGTGGGCGGCGAATAGCTTGGCCATGTCAACCATGGGAAGCATGTGGCCAGCCGCCATGAAGGGGAAGAAGAGGATGTGAATTCCGTGGTATTTGTTTGCCATTGTTTGCTGCTATTGAAATTGAAACTTCTTAATGCGTTATGGAGGAATCGGGCAACTTCGCCGGACTCGTCATTTGAAGGAAGAGCCAGCAACCGATCAAAGTTCCCTATAATTAACAAAGTCAATTATTATTCGTCATGGCTGACGTAAATGTTGCAATCTGGAATTAACGCGTGGGGAAGAGACAAAAACAATTATCGCATTAACAATTAAACAGTCACCAGCTCGGCGTCCCTTCTGTAAATTAGTTGCAACCAGCCCCTCCTTTGCCATGAATCACGCCCAATTGCAAAGGCAAGTCCTAGTCTTATTTAATGCTTATTATAATTTATAATAAAATTACAAATTAAAATATTATTTCTGCCGTTAAAAACTAAAATTCCTATATAATCATTTCTCATCGAAAAAAAAAAAAACTTTATGCAATATTTATTTTTTAATTGATGTTCTAATTATATTGTAGTAAAAACACTATATTTTATTTTTTTAATATTTTTGAATACATTTTTCAACACTGTACTGCAGTTAGATAACGGCTATATTTGGTTACAGTAATAGCATTTTGTTAAATAACTATAGTCAAGAAAACATAAAAGTAAGAAGAGTAAAAATAGATTTACAATTTTAAAATAATATTAAAAATACACCTTTCTTTTTTATAAAAAAATCAATAAATACTTAATTATTTTATAATATTAATTATTTATTTAAATATTTATCAAGAACATATATATATATATATATATATATATATATATATATATATATCAAAATCATTTAATAATAACATCTCTCAACTATAATTTTCATTAATTCAACAATATTTGATATTAATTATTTCAAATAAAATGTTAATAAAAATGAGTAATGTGGTTGAGAATAAAAGTCATCGGATTTAAATGAAAATCTTAAAATGAAAAAAAAATGCTGACCGTTCATTTCAAAATCTGTGTTACACTAAAGTTCAATATCCTTGTCAATGATGATACAGACTTTCGAAAGGGAACTAGTCCTTTCTGATTACAGTGCATTTATTACGGCAAGTAATATTTCTCTTTGACATTGATTAAGATCTTTCACACAATAAAAATCTTGTCAACGTACCTAAAAAAATACATTAAAAATTATTTTAAAGATGAGCAAGTTTGAGTTTAGCTGACAAACAACGGTTAAGAAAATCTGTGGTAAACCGACACATTTCTGTGCAACCAATTAGGGGCAATCACAGATTTAATGAAAACTTAAATTTTATTGCAGGATGCTAAGTTAGAAGACAAAAATATAAATTATAAAGCAAAAGTTGATCGCGGGGAACGAATGATTTGTCTTCATTCCACAGAAAGAGTCAATTAAATAGGAGCAATAAGGATTATATTATTTTTTTTAGATTATCATTGGTCTCCTGGCTTGATAATCCTATTAGTTATGCTTATTTTGATTATATTAATTTAGTTATGTTTTATTTTTACATGACATGTGCAGCTCTTAGAATAGATTATTTTAATATTAATTTTTTAAGAAGTTATTTGGATAAAAATTTAAAATAAAGGATAAAGATTCTAAATAATTTTATGACATTGCATTTTTGGTACACATTTGTTTTTATGCATCCATAATTTATGTTTTCTTATTATATCAAATAGATGTATGGATATAACATAGATCCAACATATGATATGATCTTAATTATACAATATTTTATATTAAGCTTATGTATGTTTCATCTGTTGAGTTTTTGTTAATTAGTTTAGCTTATTTTTTACTTAATAATTACAAAAACATAGAATATTTTATTAAAAAAACAACAATATCATAATAAAGATAACCATGTTTTATAAATATATTAATAATAATAAAACTAAGATTATCTTTTCATTCTCTTTCATTATTTAGCTATATATATATACATATATCATTTTTATATATAAGAATTTATTTTCTATGAGATTATTGTCTCCATCTTATATCATAACATATCACATATTTATGAAATTTGTCCCATTAGAATAACTCTAATGACCATATGTTAGGCCCTTACTTTACCATGTACCACTGGATAAAAAAATTAACATCAGATTTTTTCGCTGTTAGAACATTGAGTGAGGACAAGGAACAAACTCAAGATGAGGACTCGACGGTGAAACAAATCCCAACTCAAAAATCCAAAATATATAAACAAGAACATATTTTTAAACTTGAATCACACCAAGCCATCCCTTTCTCACACATCTTGTGAAAATGGCTCTTTTGTAGCAGCACTATTCCCAGCTCTCAGTGCAGTGATTGCATGACCTGTGATGTAAGCACTAAACGAGATTTTATAGATCTCAATAGATAAATCACAATAACTAACCAAGTATGATACAATGATCAGTGAAGATTATCATATACATAAAACTAAAACTATACCATATGTCATATATAATGCTAGATGAAAAACCAAAAGAAATGCCAGTTCCTTATAGGTGTGTTATTATCGGGCCCAATTCCCTTTGACACATTATCCTTTGGATCCAATCATTATCAAGAAATGACCTTCACCCGGCATCCAACCAAGCACATAACACTTGGCAGATATCTGATCCGAAGATCGATACCCTGCGACACATGCTAGGCCTAGTGCCACAAGGCAGGTATGGTACCATACCCTACAACACATGCTGGGCCTGGTGTAAATTACTATGGATTCATAGCACATAACACTAGACAGATATCTGATTCGAAGATTGATACCCTGCGACACACGTGGGCCTAGTGGTGAGGATAATGTTATTTGGGAATTCCATTTTTATTTGCCATTTTTCCAAATATCAATCGAGATAATTATACCATATCAAAAGACCTTTCATTCCATATTGCTTCATCCGTTTTTATTTTAGCATATTATATCATAATGTTTCTTTCTTTATAATATGTAGCAGTATTAATGTGTAACATATGCAACAACCAAAACACCATATGACAATAAGAAAACTATGTAAAAACACATAATAATGTACTACATCATAGAGTTAGGAATTTATTAATCTGATTTAGATGTACAAATTGTTTTACCCACTTCTTATTCTTCTTGATGTCCTACAAGCCCATAAAATAAAAAAATAATTAATTTAAAATATGCTTATTTAGCCAAAATTGCTTCTAAATGCTTTCCCAAATGGTTCCAAACAAAATCCCAAAATTCCTTAATTTCGGCTATTTTCTCACTTGGTTTTTCGTTTATGTGGACCAGTCGTGCTCAACCCGTCTGGTTCAGCAAGGCGACCTGGTGCAAAGCCTAGACTGGTTCTCTGTCTCTCTCTCTCTCCTGTGCATCTGGTGGAATCAAAATGTTTCGTCGATGATGTTCGAGACCTCCTGTGTCTCCTATTGACCAATCAACCCCTCTTGGTCTCTACCGCTCATTGGAACCTTACACAACCCCAATAAAGAAGAAATTCACGTTTCTTACCTTATGGAATCCTCGTCGGTCATCACTGTAGCTTGCCGAAATTCCTCGAAGAGCAAGGCGCGGCTATCGAAAATCTCGTACTTACAAAATTCTCGTCGCAATAACATTTTCGCAGAACGTTGCACTCCGACGAATCTCCTCGCAATCGCAGTTTTTCCCAGAAGTGTTTTTTCAAACTCACATTGGTTCGCTTTTATAACCACCACTGAAATTTTTTCTCGAACCCTCGTGAGCTGACTGCCTCACGAACTGACTATTTACATAACACTCCCTTCGAATTTGTTATTTACGAATATATCCTGTGCCTGGAGAGAAACTGTGTTGAAATTTCTAAAATTGCACATTTACCCTGCACGACCAACATCTTTTAAAAATTTCAAATATACCTTCTACCAAAATGAATTTGAGCTATGTTGACATTAAAATTTTACAAATCTATCCTCAACATTACGAATTTATCCCAGATTTATAAAAATTCATAATTTATTCCTTAGAGTTCCGAAATTTATAAACTAAACACCGTTGGACTCGTCTCAAAGAGTGCTTCCTCAAAAAAGAAAAATAAATAAAATAAGGGAAAACTAAGGCTGTTACACTATACCTCTACTTATAGGCATAATCGACAAATCACATCTTGCATGGTCTTGAAACCATACTCATTGCCCGATGAACTAAAAGGCACACTTATGAAAAATTGTAGCATGGATTGTGCATATATTTAATCTCTTTTGCAAACCCATAGAGCATGCTAATGATAATCATAAAAAGTCTTAATGTTTTATAAGGACACATAATATCACATCTCATATGACATCATACCACACTATTCTCATCACAATATAATTAGGAAACAAATCTTAGGAAAAACCTCTAGCTCATCTTACTTTATCATGTATTGATGCCATGACATTCCATGAAAGGATAGTTGCCACACAAGCGGGGTTTTAATTTTGCTCCTTTTTACAAATTTTTTAAACTGATGAATAAAAGTATACTTTGGCTAAAGTCTTATTATAACTACTCTTGGTGTATTATTTAAAGCTTCTAATTAATTTTGATAACTTATTATATGAATATTATGTTAAAGTAAAAACACCAATATGTTTAGATGATTTGGCTTAAATAATAAGCCTATGTCTACCCTAATAATTAAAAACTATCTTTACTTGATTTCCTTTTTTCGAAGGATAGATGATGAGTACCTTACAAACTTAATTTAATGGAATCACAAGAAGGCCTAAAAAAGCCAAATTATAGTAACTCAAATGAGTCATGTTACAATTAATTCAAAGGAAAATAAGAGGCAAAAACATATTAAACTTTTACAATCAAAGCATATGTACCTTACTATTAAACTCACCAAAATTGGATAGCCAAGGTATGATATGTTCATTTAATTTTGTCAGCTAAATTATTATAAAATTTGAGTGATTAAATTAGATTACTATTAATTATGTCTGATGAAAATTATATAATATGATAGTAAAGGAATGTATGGTACAATAAAGAAAAAACCTATTTAAAGGCTTGGTTGTGAATATAGTATTATACAATATTGGTTAGTTGTGTTATATGATTGGGCAATAACAATGATTAAGACGTAAATGCAAATAAACTGTGAAAGTTGACTTGTATTGTACAAGTATGACTTGGTTATTATATAAATATGAATTATCTCAAGCTTTAACATATGTGTGTGATGTGGCTAAAGTAGAGAATTTGTACTTTATAATATGACCATAGCACATTGTATAGTTTGAACTAATATGACAAAGAGATATATGCATATGGGCATTAAAATTAGATAGTGAACATGCTAGGTTAATTACACCATCGTATAAAGATTTTAAAATAGAAAATAAAGAGTTAGTCTAAGTAATATCGTCATCATATAAGTACAAAAAATAGTCATACATATATGATAACAAAAGAAAGATATTATTGTAAATTTGGTTGAGTTAATGATTATAGAATATGATTAACTATATCATATAAATAAGATAAGTAAACAGTGACATTGCATAAGAGAATCATTGGGCCATAATGCAAGAAAGGTGTGCATAAGATATCATACTAGCATGATATTAGAGATTGTATAATTATGATTAAAAGAATTTTTATTTAGTAATAGATATTTGACTTATCGTAGAGTATGATATAGGTATAGTACTAGTATAATTTTAAAATGTTGAATAAATTGAGTTATTTATTTGAATTATTTTTTATTTTAATCTTTGAGAATTAGTCTACCTTAATCTTAGGGTTATAAACAACTTAAATAGAGGTAGTTAATGGAAACAAAATTAAAGATTAAGTCAAACCCTAGAATGCATGAACTCTTAAGATAAGATAGGCAGAGATATCTTAGTAAGCCTAACTAATATCCCTTTAGTAAAAGTTAAATTAAATGACTATATAAGATTATAGGTAGTGATTGAGGCTAAAACATTTAACAAAACCTAACTTTGAGTTCTTCTAGGGATTCTTACTTTAGAGAAGCTAACGAAGTGGAGCCAAGAATGAAGAAGAGAAGAGGGATCTTAAGTTAGAATAAGGAAGAAGAAAAATACCTCTTTTGGTGAAGTCCTCTAATAGGTTAAAAAGGTAGGTAAACGTATGTCATGCAAGTAAATTTAGATACATACATTGGATTAAAAACATGTATTTTATTAAACATGCATGCTTTTAGTTCTTAGATCTTTCTTAAGGAGACTATATTATACAAAAGAAAAGATAAATATATTATTTTTCCTCCTAAAATCAAGACTTGATATGTGTTAAGAAACTTTTTCCAACATGATTGAACCCTTGAGTTGTTAAAAGATGATAAGAAATTGAATTATCATAACTTTATATATATTCTATATGTTAGAATCCTAAATGGTTAAGGTTTAACTTGATTTTCATCATGCTAAATATTATAAGATCAATGCGTAGATAGTAAAAATTATGACTCATTGAGAATTGATGGATCAATATGTTACCTTGATTTGAAGCATGTTTTGATATCATTAGTCTTTAAGTCTTATTGAAATCCATGTTGGAATCATATTGGATGAATGAATTATGAACAATGAAAGGAATAGCTACATGCTAGAAAATAAAATTGAGTACATTGGTAATTTCATGCAATAACTTCTAAGTTAATTTAAGGAAATTGAAAACATACAAATCTATATTTTATTTCCCATAATTCCTTTATGTTATATCATGTTCATTTAATGATATGTTTAGATATAATTAGATTTTAACACATTAAGATTGCAAGTATGACACTTGAAAGCATATAATGGATTGATCATTATTACCATTTAAGTGCTAAGAAAAATTTGATCCATTCATAAATAATTGCTTTATTGATTTAAATCATGCTTTGATGAAGGATCATATAAAGTCTTAGACTTGAAAACTTGTTCACATAAAAAATATAGTATGATTTTAGGTTGATTAAATCACTATGTGCCATTTTGATATTTTAAGATATAGACATCTTAAATCCTAATTTATTACATGAAAAATTAAATTATGAAGATGCTATTTTACTAAATTTGGCAACCATGATTGATAATTAAGAAAAACTATGACTTTGTACATTTAAAAGAAAATGTGTCATCATAATTACATTCTTATATATTATTGAAATATTCTCTTAGAAGCATTATAAAAAGAATGTAATTTATATTGCTTGGAATAATTTAGATCTATTATGAATATTGTGATATAGAATTTAGCTAAAATCACTCAATAAAATTTGAGAAAATTATAGTATGTTAACTTGTGAATGATTTTTAAACCATACTATAAGACATTACTACGATTCACAAGAAAGATAACATTCACAAATTGAACCTAATGATAAATGCAAAGAAAGACCTTAGAAATAACCTTGGATGACTTTAGAGTGAGGTAGAGCACATGGTTCTCTTGTGGAAAGGGTTTGGGAGTCTTAATTGAGAGTTTAAAGGAGGCTAGGGTCATGTGTAGGTCTTGGATAGGTTTGCCATGATGATGATAATTTTAGCTCAAAAACTTAGTGATTCTTTTTTAGGTGACAAAATGAAATAGCACTAAGAACATATAACATTATTCTAAACCTTAGATGTCACATTTTTATGGCCAGGAACAGTTGGATGCTTGTGTTAAACAAAAATAACTAAATGCTAAGGGCTTAGCTAATGGCTTAAAATGCAAGAAAAGACTTTTGGAAAGAACCTTAGATGGCTTTTAAGGCATGAATAACTTTTAGGTTCCTTTTTGGAGACTTAAGAGGCTTAGGTTAGCCATGGAAGAAAGCTAGGGTCGATTTTAGGCCTTGTTTAAGCTTAGCAAAAATGGTTTAGGTTTGATTAAGAATTAATTAAAAAACTATAAAATTAAAAACACTAACTAATAAGTTTGTTTAGCTTAAACTAAGTCTAAGTTCATGATGGAATTAATTAAAAGACCCTTAAGGTTTAGAATTTAAATGTTAAGGATTTAAAGTTAAATGCTTTAGGTTAAAAATTTGAATATTCTAAATTTAAAATTTGAACATCTAAGATTTGAAATTTAAATACCTAAGATTTGAATTTTGAACTAAGATTCAGTACTTACGTAACTTTAGTCAGGGTTGAAAGTAAGTGGTGACTTAAAAGGATGCTTGATAAGATTAAAAATAGCTTAGTAATAAAGCATATATTATGAATAAATAATTCTTTAGTACTATAATTTTTTAATGAAGATACCCTTATGAAAGAAATTAAGATTTGATTAAGGACATCAAGTACTTGGTGAGACATTGAGCATATATTAGATAAAGCTATGAATTGATGAAGCACTTGTTAGACCTTAGATGAGAGTTGATAGAGATAAAGTGCTTAAGTTTGGCCTTATCATGTATATGAAGAACATCAAGAGTGGCCGTGAATTAAGCTCTTAGGCCATGGATTAACACCTAAAGGATGATCTATGAGATGTATGTGGCTCAATGAATCCTTTATGTAGGATAGAGTGACTCAGGTTGGTCTATGAGGTAAGAAGAAGTCACTAATAGAACTGATGTTAATTTATGTTAGAAAATAATGTCAGTAACCATAGGTGTTTAAGCTAAGTATTTGGAAATTGAGTGAGTACTCAAATGTTAACCTAAATAAGCTAAATGATTTTACTAGGGATCTTAATTAAAGTTATGACAAGAATTAGATATATATATTGAAAACCAAATAGAAGAGGATTACTTTATATAGGCTTTTTAGGGTTTAATGGAAACCTTAGGTTACTAGATAGTTGTTGGGATATAAGGAAACCTTAGATGAGCTAAATAGGTGTTTAAGATTTAAAGAAACCTTAAACTTATTCTAGATTATAGTTTAGGGTTATAGGAAATATTTAAATAACCTTAGACCATGGATGAAGAAGCTTTATCAATTGATGTTATAAGATAAGCATGTCTTTATTAATGATGACATGGATTAGGATGTAGTAGACCCTAGTTGTTGGACCCCTTAGCCAGAGTTAGGTAGGTTAGATATATTAGATGGTAGGACTCCTACTAAGTTTAAAGGTTGTGTGCCTCATTGCTTAGGATATCACAAAAGGATAGTAGGTGTGTTTGAGCAAATGGTTATAACAGTCTTAGTTTCCTTTATTTTATTCATTGTATTTTTTTAAAAAGAGCTCTTTGAGAAAAGTCCAATGGTGTTTAGCTTGTAATTTTTGGAGTTTTAAGGAATAAATTATGAATTTTTAAAGATTTGGGATAGATTTGTAATTTTGAGGATATATTTGTAAATTTGTAAATGTCAGCATAGTTCAATTCATTTTGGTGGAAGGTAAATTTGTAATTTTAAAGTTGTTGACTTACGCTGGGTATATATGCAATTTTAAGAATTTCGACGCAGGTTTATTTCTCCAAGCGAAAGATATTTGTGTAAATAAAAAGTTGGGAAGGGGTGTTATGCAAAAATACGGTTCATGACAAGTCGGTTCCGACCGCATCATAAAATCAGAAGCAGGGGGCATTTTGAAAAGCATTTCTGCAAAAGAACACTGATTGTGGGGAGGTTGCCAAAGTGCAAGGATGAGATTTCCGACGACTGCCATCGTGCTTAGCGAGGTTTGGGCACGTTCCAGTAACGGCCGACGAGGATTTCCGTGAATTCTGGCATACGACGGTGACTGCCGGCGAGGATTTCCATAAGGTAAGAGATAATTTCTTTGTCGTCGGGGTTGTATAAAGCTTTCTGGTGAGCGGCGGAGACCGAGAGGGCGGAAGCCCAACTGAATTTGATAGATTCAGCGCGTGAAACGGCCGGTCCAACGTCGGCAAAAGGTTTCAATTTCGCCGGATGCACAGGAGAAGAATAGGAACCTGTTCAGTTGGATCGGATTTGCACTGCTGAACTGGGAGAGTTTTAAGGGATTTTGGGATTATTTTAGCTGTTTGGGAAAGCTTTTAGAAAGCACTTTTGGTTAATGAACATATTTTTAATTTGTGACTATGACCTTGTAGGACATCAAGACAAATTAGAAGTAGGCAAGAAAATTTGATACAACAAATCTAGGTAGATAAATTCTTAACCTTGTGATGTAGTACAATATTATATATTTTTACATGCTTTTCTTACTGTTATAGTATTTTGATTGTAATATATGTTGTGTATGACATAAAAAGAAAGAAATACCATGGTATGGATTACTTATGCATTTGCATGAAAACTAAAAAGAAAGAAATGCATGATATGATAATGAAATCAAAAGAAAGAAAAAATATGGAAAGAAAGGTCTTTTGATATACCATAATTATGTGGAATTATGATTTGAAATGGTAGTAAAAAATGAGATTCCTAGAGAACATTATCCTCACCATTAGGCTCAACGTGTGGGATCGCAGGGTATCGATCTTTGGATCATATATCTTCCTAGTGTTATATGCTATGACTCCATGATGATTTACACCAGGCTCCGCATGTTAGATCACAGGGTATGGTACCATACCTGCCTGGTGGCACTAGGCTCAGCATGTTGGATCGCAGGGTATCGATCTTCGGATCAGATATCTGCTTAGTGTTATGTGCTTGGTTGGATGCCGACTGGAGGTCATTTATTGATGATGATTGGATCCAGAGGATAATGTGTCAAAGGGAATTGGGCTTAGTAATAACACACTATATAAGGAACTGGCATTTCTTTATGGTTTTTCATTTGGCATTACCTTTTATATATGACACTGGTATGGTTTTCTCTTTATGCATATGATTCATCTGTGCTATTCATGGTATGCATTTTCATTTATATTAGGTTAACTATGTGGATTTATCTACTGAGATTTATAAAATCTCATTTAGTGTTTACATCACAGGTCATGAAACCACTGCACCAAGAGATGGGAATGGTGCTGTTATAGAAGAGCCATTTTCAAGAGATGTGTGAGAGAGGAAAAGTTTTGGTATGATTAAATTTTTAAAACACGTCTTTATATATATACTTTGGATTTTGGGAGTTTGTGTTTGTCTCACCGTCGGGACCCCACCTTGGGTTTTGTTTATTGTCCTCACTCTGAAGGTAATTTTATTATTTAGAGGTACTATTTTAGGTGGGGGCTTGACAATGGTGGTGGAGCACAACATATTGTTTAAGAGTTTTTGAGTTATAGGGGATAGTCTATGTGATTGACAGAGCTCCAATGTGAGGATTGTTAGATCATGTATGGAGAATTCTAGGATGACTGAGTGCTACTATCTATTATTCTAGAAGATCATGTATGTGCCAAGGTGCTTCTTAATGAGGACTTCTATACCCTATAGCCTCAACTTTCCAATGAGGGATTTCTTAGTAATGTGATGAGAAAGTGTGCTAGACTTTGTGTCGAGAACCTTATGAGCATGGAGGGAGTTCTAGAGGTCATTGAGCATCCACTTTCTTATACTTATGATCATGATGACATAAAGATTTGTGTAGCCCTAATGGATGTTAGATTAGGTTAGTAATTATGGTTTATACTTTTGATTAACTTGGAAGGTTGAAGCATCTAATGTGATACCACTAATGATGGCTATACGCTGATAAATAAATTGATTACTACATGATTATTTTACTTAGCATGGCTTGAGAATTTTTTATTGAGCTTGGCTCACCTTAACCCACCTTATATCATATGCAAGTTCAGGGAGTTAGGAGCTAACATTGGAGTTAGAGTAGGGTACATCATAGTTAATACTTATTACAAATTATTTTTTCAATGCTATGGTGTTCTAATTATAGTTTTCTATTTATGAAAAAAATAATTGTTTATATTTGTTGTACTTGGACTGTTTGAGATATTTTATGTTAAATATTTATAGTTTATGTCATTTACATATAATAGACTTAAATCTTCTAAATGGCATATGAAATGTATGATGGCACATATATATTTGATATTGCAGATGACCTTTATCATAGGTTATTAGGTCTACTTTGATGTTACATCAGTGTATATTATTAGGTTATCTAGTCTAGAGGAAACAAGTTTTTGAGTTAACTAAGTGACCAATTGTTACTGAGACATGATTCATTTTGGATGACACACTATGAACTTGTTGATAAAATTAGAGGATTACAACTCCTAATTTGAATATTAGTATTGGAAAGTAAAAGGTGGCTAACCAAATATATTGATTGGTCTACTAGTCTTATTGTACACAAAGATAAAATAGGCTACTAAAAGGTTGAGAATGACAACACATTTTAATTTCAAGTAGCACAATCAAATATGATGTTGATGAAATTTCATTGAAGGATATTATCTTTTTATAGAATGATGATGAAATTTAAGGTTGATGAAGATGAAAGATGCTGCACTTCTAAGTATAGATGACACTTATTACAATGAAGAAAAAAAAATTGTGATTGTGAAAGCTTTAATAAGTATCTTCAAAGTAATTTGAAATTGATTATTAACCTTTATTTAATGTATTAAGAGGAATTTATAAGCATTTTGACCCATAATAATAACCAATTCCTTCCAAAAATGGTTACTTAATGACTAATAAAAAAATTCTTAAAATAAACAACAAGTCATCACTAAGTTTTTTGTCTTTAATGCACCTTATGTTATGAGTTATGTACCATACGTTGGGCATTATGTATTGTATAGAAAAAATGACAAATTGTATGAATGCCTTGGAAGTTATCTTTAACCACTTTGTATGAATGGGCATACCTTAAGCTAAAGCTACAATATTATAAATAAAATTTTGACTTACCATTCAAAAAACTTATGTACTTTTCTCAAGTCTCTATAATGAATTTGGGTAGTGCTCAATTGTATGCGATCCATGAGTGTCCATCTATGGTACATGGACCTTAAGTACCATAGATGATGCTTCACCTCCTATACATGAAATGTAGAATGTTTGAGTTTAAAAGTGTGTATTCTTACTAAACTAACATGTCTAAAATGTTTTCAAGTTATAAAATGGTTTGTGAATCAATGCAATATATAATATTGTTTACTTTATCACTACTTTAAGTGCATAAGTCATATGTGACTACTAACCAAGGCATGCATAATGCAATACACTATAAAGTGTATTGCAAGTGTGAGATTGTTAGCTTTAATGGAGTGAATAAGAAAAGCATAACCAGTGATCTTATTGCCAAAAGAATTAAATCATAGGTTCTAACATTTTAGAAATAAAAGCAATTCAAAATAATTTTCCAAGATACTCACCACACCATCTAAGATCCACATCCAAAGAGGTCCAAGAAATTTTATTTCAGTGTCATTTGTCACACTTATTCTTGGTTATCTGCCATGTCTTTATCCCTAATCTAAATCCATCTTTGCCAATTCATGTTATAAATGTTTCTTAAGATACTTTGGAAAACAATTTATAGAAAAGCATTAGATAATATGACATGGTTTTTTATTATCAAACATTCATATAGGGCTATGAGATTAATAATCTCTCCCTTCTAATGATGAAAAAATGGCTATAAGAATAAGCAACAATTTGAAATAAAATTGTATAAAACTATCATTAACTCTAATCTCTCATTAAATAGTAACATATACTTGTATTTTTTATTAATCAAAGGGATAGCTTATTCAATGAGATTAGTAATTCCTAAGATCATCCTAGTCCAAGTAAAGGTATTTGATGTTAGTAACTTAAAAAAATGTCAGCTACTTGTGCACTAGAAGGGACAAATATTAATCTTATAGTCTTTAGTTTACATGTTCCTTAATAAAATGATATCTTATATCTATGCATTTTATTTTAAAGTGTTGAATTAGATTCTTGGTTAGCCATATAGCACTAACACTATCATAGTGAATTGAGGTTTCACTTAGATAAATTTCACAATCTTCTAGTTGTTGTTTGATTAATATTACTTATGCTACAAAACTTTTAACAATAATGTATTAAGATTTTGGTTGTGAATAAGGCCATGAAATTTTGCTTCCCATAAGTCCAATATAGGAGTGATTGTCCTAATAATTGGTAAGTGCCAGATGTGCTTTTCCTATCTATTTTATTTACAATATTAGCATCACTGTGCACAACTAAATCGAACCCTAACTCACTTGTAGGGTACCAAAGCCCTAATGTTCGATTAGTAAATAAGGTACCCAAAAGTGTGCTTTATAGCATAAAAATGAGATTCCATAAGATTATCTAAAACTTTTCATGTCGAAATATATCAAATATAATATTAGACCTACTAGCCATTAGAAACAATACTAATCCTTTCATTCCTCTATATAGCTTGACATCTACATCTTTCTATGTTCATCCTTGTAAAAGGATTATTTGTTAACATTGGGAATTTTCTTAGATTTAAATTTTTCAAGTCAAAACCTCTTTAATAGTTCTAGAATATATTTGGTTTGTGATATAAATGTTTCATATTCGAATCTCTTTAACAATTCTATATTGTGAGTTTTTAATGAAAAGGGTGATGCCAATGTTTCCTTTTGTAAAGTCATTCAAAATAAGAAAATTACAAAGTCCATAACACTATGCCCTTGGTACTTGTTTTAGACCAAATAATGCTTTTCAAAGCATGTATATATGATCAAAGCCTATCATGAATTTCAAGATCAAGTAATTGTTCTACATAAACATCTTCATTTATATAACCATTAAAAAGTGTAATTTTTACATCTACTTGATAAAGCTTAAAACCATTAAAATAGGCATAGGTTAAAAGAACCATAATATTCTTGAAACTAGTATAAAGGTTTCATCAATGTATATGCCTTCAAATTAAGTATAAATATTTGCTACAATCCTAGCTTTATTTCTAATGATGACTCCCTTTTCATCTAATTTGTTTTTAAAAATCAATTTTGTTCTAACTATTATATGTTTGAGGAGCTTGGTTTATGTTCTCACACTTCTTTTCTTTCAAATTTATTTAATTATGTTTTTAATAGAAATTGCCAAAATTCATCATGAAGTGCTTCATCTTTAGCTTTAGGTTAATAGAGTGAAACAAAGGCTACATAATTAATATTTGTTCTAGCTCTTACACATTGGCTATATCTTTTAATATTACATCTTTAGGGTGATTTCTATTAATTTTCCACTCCCTAGGAATTGTTCTTCTTATAGGCTCATGAATTTCACCCTTGTTTTTTTTTCATCCACAATATTTCCTTTTATATTCATCTATTTAAAATCCTTAATATCTTCTTGTATAGTTGTCTAATTTAAGGAGATTTATCAAAATTCACATGAATAGATTCTATTACAACAATGATTCTCTTATTAAATGCTCTGTATTACTTATTATTTAAAGTGTATTCTATGAAAATTGTTTCACTAGAGTTTACATCAAATTTGGTTACTTCACTTTTACCATTATTAAGTATTTAACATTTGCAACTAAGGACATGTAAGTGAGGAATTTTTGGTTTTCAAATATTTAAAAGCTATATAGTGTAATATTCATAATGCGATGATGAGCACATGATTTGTAAATAATAAGTTGTGTTAATTGCCTGAACATAGAAATACTCATTTAGCATGTGTCTATCAATCCATGTCGATTAAAGTTATATTTTGTATTTTAATAAATCAATTTTATTAAGGCATTCTTGGTGATGATGAGGTATGGATGATGTTAAATTTATTATAATAATCAATATATAATTCATTATTAAACTCAAAACTATGATCACTTCTAATTGACATTACTATTATATCATGCTTACTTTGAAGTTTAATTATCAATTGAATGAACTTTTCAAAAGATTTTCTTTTCTTTCTAAGATAAACCCAATTAAACCTAGGCTTTGTGTTTCTATGGTCCAAATAAATCTAAGGAGTTTCCAATGGTCTTTTGATTGAGATGTTATTCTTGAATTTAAGATGAACCTTAATTTATTTTCTTTTTACACCTGGGCCACTTATATGCTCATATTTTCAATGCAATTTTGGTAGACCTCTAACTAAGTTATATTCAACTAATTTATTGATGGAATATGTGTTTTCATGTCAAATCCTTCATTGCCAAAGATTGGCATCATTACCCTATGATGTAAAGCACTTAATGCTACTAGTTTCAACATTCTTCAAGTTTAGAATTTGTTTGTTGTCCATTCTTGAAGCCATATTTATGGGCTTATTATTTTTATTAATAAAAAATTTTATAAAGTTAAAAAATTGATAATAAAACCAAAATTAAAAATTAGTTTATGCTTAAAAACATTTATTTTAAATCATCCACTAATAAGACCTTACTAATAGATATAAAAGAGTCCTTAGGGGTGACCTTTACATCATTAGTAGCTCCAATCTAGGCATAGAAGGACCTCTTTTCACTTATCTAGAACTCTTATTATTCATATATGCACCCCTTGGTCCTATTTAGGAGGTAAGGCTACAAATATGGTATTAAATGTAAATTTTTGGGACCTAATCCATTTTTGGGTCCAAAAGAGCTAATTCTATAGTTTGTAAAATTTGTTGTCTTGTCCTTAGCTACCCCTAGATATTTAGGAAACTTGGAAAGAACATTAGCTTTAATTTTACAATTATATGTTACATGCCTAGATCTCATGCAATAATGACAAACAAGTTTTCTAGAGGATAAATTAGTTTAAAATTTGTTATAAATACTCTTGGTAAGTTCTTTAAAGCTCTTGATTGTTTTTGAAACCTTATTGTGTGTAGAGTATGGTAAAGTAAATACACTAATATTGTTTCTAGGGTTTGGCTCAAAGAATAAGCCTACATCCATCCCTAGTCATGAAAGACTAAGCTTACTAACTTAATCATCTTTTACCTAAATGTAAGTAAATAAGTACCCCACAAACTTGTTTCATGGGATCATAAGGAGGCCAAAAAGAACCAAAACAAAGTGGATCAAATGAGTTAAGATACAAATTCAAAGGAAGATAAGAAGCAAAAACATAATGAACTTTTACAATTAATGCACAAATAATTTGTTTGCAACCCATTTTAATCTCAAGTGGCACTATCGAATATGATGATTATGAGATTTCTTGGAAGGAAGTTCCCACTTTGTAAAATGATGAAGAACACTTGAGGGAGATAAAGATGAAGAATTGATGGTCACTTTCAAGTATAGATCATGCTTGTTGCAATGAGGTATAAAATGCTTATGATTACGAATGCTTGAATAAGTATCTCTAAAATACTTTACAACTGATTACTAATTTTTTAATAATGTTTAGAGATTATTTATAAGCATTCTGATAGTTAAAAATAGGAAAGTCCTCCTAAGAAGGTCTAGCTAATTTCTAATTAAAAAATTAATTTAAAATAGTCCACTAGCAATTACTTACTAATCTACCTTTGACATACCTTACATTACTAGCAATGTATTGTACATCAAAAGATGATATACCATATGAAAATCTTGGGATTTATGTTCAGCACTACATTTTAGTAAATGTACCTCTAGTTAGATCTAGTGTACTATACACAAGATGTCAACATACCATGGTAAAATATGTACTTTGTGTGAGTCCTAATTTTAGAAGAATTCGAGTAACACTATGCTATGTACACTCATGATTTCAATGTATGGTATGTAGACATCATATGCTATATGATTTGTGTGAACTATTGAATTTTGAAAGTGTGCATCCTAATTAATCATATATGTTTAAAATGTTTGGTTCTTTAAGAATGGTTTGTGGATGAATATAATATATAATCTTGATTATTTCATTACTAGTTTAAGTGCTTGATTCATTGGTGACAACTAACCATGTGATTCATAATCCAATGCACTATAGTGTGTACTCCAAGAATGAGATCAATAATTGTAATGTAGTGAATATATAAAGTGAAACCAATGTTCTTAGTACCATAAGAATAAAACCATAGGTTTTAACATCTATAAATAAAAGAAATTTCAAACAATTTGCTAAGATAACTATGATGCCACCTTGGATTCACTACCAAAGAGATCCAAAACGTGTATTCGCATATCTTTTGCTACTTCTTCATGGTTATACTTTCTTCTGAAGATAAAGTCTTGTTTGCTTTCTCATCTTCTAAATTTTTCTATGACACCTGTGAAAACAACTTAGAACAAATTATTAGATAATATGATGCATGGCTTTGTTATTGTCAAACATTCACATGAGACCACTATGCTAGCAATCTCCACCATTAAACGATGGCAAAACCATGGCTACAAGAATATGTTGCAATGTGAAAATGTAAGCAAATATCTATGTATAAAAACTTTCCCTAGATTTAAGATCTCCATTATTGATAGCATATACTTCTCCCTAAAATGTGTTAATAATTCTTAAGGTCGCCATAAGCCTAATGAAGTATTTGATGGTAATGGTTTAGTAAAAAGGTTGGCTACCTATGCGTCAGAAGCGACAAATACCAATGTTGTAGTTTTTAAGTTTATTAGTTTCTTAATGAAATGATATCATATGACTTTATTTTCTTTGGGAGTGCTAAATTAAATTTTTAGTAAGGCATATAGCACTAACACAATCACAATGAAATTGGATTTCACTTAATGAATTCTATAATCTTTTAGTTAATGTTTGATCCATACTACTCATGTTACACAAATTTTGATAGCAATGTATTTGTATTCAATTGTAGATAAGGCCATCAAATTTTGATTCCTACTTGCCCAAGATATGAGTGAATGTACTAATAGTTGGCAAGTGTCAGAAGTGCCTTTCATGTCAAATTTTCATCCTAAAAAATTAGTTTTAGAGTATGGAATCAAAACAAATCTAGTTCATTTCTAAGACACCCAATTTCTAACATTTGAGTCCTAATAAGGTACCTAAAAATGTGCTTTACAACTTAAAAATGAGTTTCTTAGGTTGAAACCTTACATAAACAAAAACACTTAACATAATAATGGCTTTACTAACTATTAAATATAATAATGTTCATATAATTCCCTTATATATCATAAGATCTATGGATTTTCTACCCTAATCCTTTTTTTTAAGATATTATTTAGTAATTTGAGAGTTTTCTTAACTAATAAGTTTTAAAATCCAAATCTCTTTAATAGTTCTACAATGACTTTGCTTTATGATAAAAATAATCCATTTTTCAACTTGCATAGTTTTTAGTCCAAGAAAGAGAGTGAGCTCTCTCATCATGCTCATCTCAAAGTTATTTTCATTTGATTTGCAAATTTCGTAAAAAACAACGTTTTTGAATTAACACTAATATCAACATAGATTTCACAAATTAGTTCATCCTCCTTTAAACTTTTATTGAAAATGATGGCATCAACATTTTATCTTGTAAAATAATTAAAAATAAGAAAACTATAAAGTCTATCATACCATACCTTGGAGATTATGTTAGACCATATAATGCTTTTTTATGCTTGTATACATGGCCAAATTATTATGAATTTCAAAATTATGTCCTTATTCTATGTAGACACTTTTATTTATGTAACTATTCAAAAATGTACTGTTTGAATTTGTTTGATAAAACTTAAAACATTTACAAAAAGAATAGGTTAAAATAAACTTAACAACTTCAAACCTTTCTACAAGTGCAAAAGTTTCGTCAACAACCGTGCCTTCAAAACATCAACATCTCAATTGGATTCTCCATTGTCATAAGGAAAAAATTTCTTTCTTCTAGTATTCACTTTTGGTAAATTCATCTAAATTACTCCAAGATAACTTATGGTTTACATCTTCCTAAATTCTTGAATTTCATATTCCTTTCAACTTACTTTGGGGAATTTGGGGTAAATGTGTCATAGCTTTTTACGTTCATGTCAAATAGTTTCTTCTTTAGCCTTGAGTTCATCACTTGTTCCCCACCCTTTTGATGTTGCTTTACTTGCTCCCTGATGTTTGGGCAATCTCAATAAATTGCATGAAATATGGGCTACCTCATTGTCTTTGAATGTTGTAGCTAATGAGGATGACTCTATTCTTAAAGCAATGGCTTTGTCTTTCTTCTTTCACTTTGGATTTGTTACATTGTTCTCTTCCTCTATACAACGAGCCATCTTCATCTCATTTCTCATTAAATCTCCCATGAGTTCATCTAGGGAGATCTTGGAGATATCCTTTGCTACTTTGATTGTTCTAACAAGGGGATCATACTCCTTTGGCAACATTTTATGGATCATGCATTCTTGTTCAATGTTAAAAAATACCTTTCAAAGACTTGGAAACCTTTAGTGATATTGATAAGATAAGAAATCATAGAATTTCTTAATTCATCAATTAACATTTTTAATAACTCATAATCATCAATAAGCATGTTATTTTTACTTTTCCTTACTTAAGATATACCTTCTTAGGTTACAATAAGTTTATAAGAAATTTCATGAGTAGTTTTTGGATTCGTGCTTCTCTTGGACATAGAGGTTGATATATCATAATGGAAAATATTTATAGCTCTAAAATTCAGTTTTATACTATGTTTTTCCTTTATTAACGATTCACTAATAGTTTTTTAACTATTTCATTGTTTTCAATTGGGAGAATTAAATGATTGTTGAAAGACTCAAGGAAATGTTTTATGCAACTTTTACATAGTAAGCAATATTCTTTCTTTGATTAATGGAGGTCAATGGGTGGAGATATCCTCTCCTACTAAAATAGATTCTTCAATTAGATTATGAGACATATTGTGATCTTCTTTATAGAACTTCATTTCTTAGATTTACCCTCATTTTGATACTAATTGAAATAATAGTTTCTCCAAAATGTGGGGAATGAATTATGCCTTTTTTATAAATTTTGCAAACTTAAGAATAAGAGCATAACTTAGTTTAAGTCTTATTATTACTACTCTTAGCATGTTCTTTAAAGGTCCTAACTAATTTTAAAAACTTGTTGCATAAAGATTGTGATAAAGTAAATACAACAATATATTTAAGTGGATTAGCTCATGCAAAAAGTTTATGTTCAACAATAGTCACGAAAGACCAAGATAATTAAGTTGATTGCCTTTTTACAAAAAATTTTACCTACCTTACAAATTGATAAAAAAAGGAGGCACAAAAGAGACAAAGAAAAGTGATTTAAATGAGTCAAGATATAATCAATTCAAAAGAAAACATGAGGCAATAGCATAGTAAACACTTACAATCAAAACACATACAAATACCCCTTACCTTCTTTAACCTCAATTAGTATTATAAAAAATAATGATGATGAAATTTTTGGTAAGGATACCACTTTACATAATGATGATGAAGATTTGAGTCTCTATGTTAGAAGGATTCAAGTAACAAATGTGATGCTTCACGTAACATACCATTGGCATGAAATGATTGAGTTTGAAGGTATGAATCCTTATTAATCATATATATCAAAATGGTTGCATGATGTAGAATGGCTTGTGGATGAATATAATATATAGTCTAGGTTGTTCCATTGCTATCTATTTTAAGTGCTTGAGTTATGGGAAACTACTACCAATGAAATATGTAATTTAATACATTATGTAGTGTATTCCAAGTATGAGATCACTATTTTTAATAGAGAGAATATGTAAAATGAAACCAATGATCTTAGTACTATAGAGCTTAAACCATAGGTAATAACATTCTAGAAGTAAAAGAAGTTTAAAACAATTTACAAAGATACTTACCATCTTGGGTCTCCTATGAAAGAGGTCTAAGAACTTGGTTTGAGTATCTTTGTCCCTTTTTTATGGTTATCTAACCAATTCTCTCTTCTAAAGAAGAATCCATTTTTGCTTATTCATTTTCTAAATTTGAGAAAAAAAAATACTAAAGCATTAGATAATATGACATATTTTGTTATCATCAAACATTCGCATGGGGCAATGCGGTTAACATTTAATATATGTCAAATCTCATATTTTAATATTTCAGATGTGTCAATGTAAGCATATCATATCAACAAGACACATGTTGGAATCACATGTCATATATCATGCTAGCATAATGTCACTTGCATCACTTATCATGTTGCAAGGTAAAATATAACCATCATTTTTGCTATGGACTATCATGTAACTAACACAAAAATCACCTTACTCACTCATAGGTGTCAAATTCACAAACTTGAATCATCTATTATTGTTTTACTTCTTGCTTATATTTTCCTTTCTAGTCCTATACATTATTAAAATATTTATTTTGATCAATTTCACATTCCTCATAGTTGTTCTAATTTCTTTATGTTTTATCATATTTTTTATAATTTATATTATATTTATTTTTTTATTATTCCAAAAATTTAGTCCTATTAAATATTTTTTTAATAATTAGTAGGATTAGATTATTTGATCGTTTAATCAGACCAACATATCTTAGATCAAACTATTTGATCCAACTATTATATCCCTTATCCACAATCTTGGTTCTCTTGACAAGTTGGATGGATGGTTATGCTATCTAATGGATCCATCCAATCCTACAATATATGCAAGGAACTTCATTTTCATATCTCTTTACAATTCTTATTCATCCAAACACATCCCTTTTTCTATAATAATGAGATCTAAACATTGATGCACATAAAATTTACTATTTTCCAAAATGAAAGAGAATATGTATAATCTAAAACAAGGCCATAATTCTCTTAGCAAGAAAATAATTCCATTACTTTAACATAGTTTAAACCTCATGGAATTCCACAGATGAATTGGACTACAAATCCCAAAGGAAGCATGTTAGTTGCATTACCTTCTTCTCTTTATTTTGAAAGATTTCTTTCTTAAATTCCAAGCTTTCTCCAAATATTTCATTTCTTTAGTGTTACCATCTCTTTCTTTCTCAAGCTCCTCCCAATTGGTTTTTCCTCCGAGAGACTAACCTCCAAGAAAAAAATAGAAGGTAAGGGTATTAAGCCATGAAGTATTAGGTGATTGGGGTTGGAAGAGCTCAAATATTTTGTTTAGATATGATTTTAAAACACAAATATTACACTTCCAAATATTTTCTTCCAAAAATCATAAGAAATCTATATGACCTCCAAAACATACAAATAACCACCCCTAGGCTCATGTATTCATTTTTTTGTCCAAAAAAATAATTATATTTAAATTCTAAAATATTTTCAAAATAGCACACTTTATAATGCATGTCCCAAAAATATTATTATTTCACTTCCCAACTTTTAATTCCTTAAAATTATTTATACCCTTTTTCATAATATTTATGTAATTTAATAGATTTATATAAAAGAAAATAAATTTGAGAGTGTAGGTTCTTCTCAACTTCCAAAAATATTGTCCTTAAAATTTTAAAATACCACTAGATATATTTTCTTCATTTGAATTTGATTTCTTGTGTAGCTTCTCACTTAAATTGATTTTACCATTGGTATTACTTTATTTCTCAATATCTTTTCTTCTCTATACTTTTAACTAGCATTTCTTCATAAATTATGTTTAGTTGTATCTCAATTTTTTCAATGTCATAACAAATAACTTGTGGGGGATCTTAAATGCATTTCCTCAAGGAAGACTCTTGAAATACATTATGAACATTAATTAATTATGGTGGCAAAGTAATACGATAAGTCATCTACCTAATCCTTTCAAAATTTTGAATGATCAAATTTACTTGGGCATTAATTTATTAACTCAACCAAATCATATAAAACCCTTAATTAGCCTTACTTTTACAAATACATGAGCCACCTCTCGAAATTCAATATATTTATGACTTACATCAAAATATTTTCTTTATCTTGTTCTATTTGATATGTTTAATATATAATCTTTATCTTTTTATTGGTTTATCTATCAGCTTAGGCCAAATCACTATTCATTCTCTAACTTCATACTATCTCAAAGATGTCTAACACTTCCTTTCATATAATGCTTTTTTAGGTTCCATGCTAATACTAGAATATTTGTTATTATATGTACATTTAAATAATTGAAAATGATTTGACCTAGCCATTAATCAAATTATAATTCAACCTTGGTCATATTGTTATAGGCCTAATTCAACCATCCATCAAATGGATCATCCAATCCCTCATGCTTAACCTCAGTTCTCTAGATTAGTCTAATAGATTGTTAGACCATAGTACAGGTCTATTCAATCCCAAATGAAAACCAAAAATCTTACTTTCTTGCCATTTTCCACTTCCTAATAATCCAAACGAGAAGCCAATTTATAAATCAAAACCCTAATATAATTCTTTTAACACAAAATCAATTTCATTAACTCACATAATTCAAATGTCATAAAATGTTGCAAAGGGATTAGACTACAAAATCAAAAGAAAACATTCTAATTGATTACTTACTTCTCTTAAATTTCAATGATTTCTCTTTTAAATTCAAAGCTTTCTTAGTTTGCTTCTTCCTTTGTGTTGTTAGTATTTACCTCTTTCTTGCTCTAGGCCAACCTTCATGGTTACCTCTCAAAGATTGTCAATCAACAAAAATATTGAGTAAGGGTGCTTAAGGTATCAAGTATAAGGTATTTAGAGTTAGGAGAGCATAAGCAAATGCTTATATATTCGTTCAAAACACAATATATCACATTTTCTAATATTTTGTTCCAAAAATTATAATAAATTACATCCAAAAATCATAAACAAAATATCTTGGGTTAATCTTGATGGACTTTATATAACTCCATTATTTTCTTTCACTATTTAACTCAATTATTCATTCCAAAGTATAAAAACAAATATATCAAAATAATTTAAGAGAAAAAAATTTTAGGGTGTTACATCTCTATTTGGTAGTAAAATAAACTTTGGGAGGTGGTCCTCATCATCCAATAATTGCTCTTTCCTAGCCTCTTAATATTCTGTTATTTTTCCTATAATAGAATGCAATCCCAATTACTTGACCTCTAGTACCTTTGAAATAAGCCTAAGATTTTAATACTATTCTTACGTTAAATCTAGTATGAGTCCATCACCCTATATGCCCAAGATCTTAATAAGTAAAATATTGTAGTGGTTCTCCCTATCTCCTATAACACTCACCTCATGAATATTATATGACATTGTCACATCTCAGTGCACCTATTGATGTAGCATTGAATTTGTTATTATTTTGATATGAATTTGTATTAAATCAACTAAGCCTTGCTCCATTAAAGTTATCATTAGTTTTGCTCCCAAATGGTTTTTCTTAGGTGGAGGTCCATTGTTACCTCTCTATGGCCCAACACTTCTCTTGCTTACCTCTCTTTTTGATTAAATTGCTAATTGATCTTGATCTATCAATTGCACATCTTCCATCAATTTTGTGTAATCTATTATCGTTGAAGTTATCAATGCGAACCTCAATAGAACATATAAAATTTCTATTCTTCAACGCTCTAGACAATATTGTAAACCTTTGCCTATACTTTGTCATGGTCATACCCTTTTATAAAGATTGAGTCAAATCACCTTCCATCTTTTCTATTCTTAACATCAAAATAAAACAATTCATGATCTTAAGCAAGAGATTCCTTCATGTGATGCCATAGCTTTTATGGCTTTTGAGCTAGACATAATGTTAGGACTCCCAACACAAGAAACTAGATCATCTAACACCAAAACCATTAAAAGTTGTATAGATCAACTAAATCATCAAAAAGTTTGCCCATGTCTTTCAAAAAGATTTTGCAACTATTAAGTCCATCACCTTATGAAATGTTGTGGGTGTATACTTTAGAATTATCATATAGTTTTATCTATCTATGTGCTTATAGCATGTCCACCAGTATCTCCAATAGGATAGAATAAAGATTCTAGCATTTACAATAGTTTTTTTTTCTATTATCAGCTAACAATCTAGCCTGTTTACTTTCTCACCTTAAACATTTTTGGATTTTGCTCATCCTCATAGTCTTTCAAGTTTTTACTCATTTAATTTCTTAAATTAAATTACTTAGTAGTATTCACATATATAATTCTATATCAATGCTTATGCATATGCAGTGTCCTAACTTATATAATATTAAAGTTTACTCTAATGTGAAGGTATTAGGGATTTATTAAGAATTCAACATCATGTAGAGTGGGGAGATGATAATATTATTCCATTGCATCTTTTCATCTCAAGCCATCCTCACTAACAATAATAGCATAATTGCTTCTCTCCATAAAAAAACAAAAAAAATGTCAAGCTATATGAAATAAAAATAATTAAGAGAGTAAAAGACCACACTACTCTAGCCTAAATGTAACTCAATATGACCAAAGTTATAAATACATATTAAGTATAATAGTTCATCTTAATTCTTGAGTTTGTAACTAAGCATAAAATAAATCTATACTTCCAACCTCACTCTAATCTCCATCATTGTGTGATGTAGTTATACATTTTGTGATATAAGTATAGCATGATCCCATAATTATCTCACAAGGTAAATCTATGTAGCAAATGAGTATACAAAAATAGCATAGTATTTGCTACCATAATAAACAATAAGATATGTTAAAAAAGTGAAGATAATTGTCTTATTCCAATGCATTTTTTATAATAAAAATGAGATAATTAGTTTTCACTCTCTCTTGTTATTTGTTTCTTTATTTTTTTATATTTTTTTTTGTTTTTTTCACATATTGACCTTATTTCATATATCAATGTTATCCTCATTCTAGATCTTAACATATCACATGTCAAATATACCCATGACACCTATTCTATTAAATGAACTCTAATGAGCATACCTTTGTCCATAGGCATATATATTAAGCATAGTTATTATTCATATAAAATCACATCTAGCATGCTCCTACAAAACATCCTCAATGCCCAATAAAACCAAAGGCATGCTAAAGATAAATCCTAGCATTGATTATCTCAATATTGAGTATTTTTAGTAAATCTAGAAGTTAAGAAAGAAAACTTGTAGGTCCTAGTGCTCTAGAGATACAAATCATATCTTTATGCCATGATATTGAATGCCAGTTACAATGTTCATGCATCTTAGAATTTTGATTCATATCATATTTTTCACAATCCCTTCTTCTTTCACATGTCATGCTCAAATAGCATATTTAATTATTTTTATATTTAAGTGATGTACAAGAGAAGGAGATATTTGATATGCTACTGTAATCAAATCATAATTAAAAAGCACATAATTTTATCACATCTAATATATCATGCTAACATACAATTTACATCTTAAATGCAGCACATGTCATTTAGCGATAACATATTGCCATTATTTTTCATACAACATATCATGTAATTAACAAAAACAATCACCATACTTACAACACATATATCAAATTCACCTTCCTTACTACTACTCTAATCTTTCCTTGATCTCTCCTTTGGGTCCTACACATCATTAAAACATATAATTTTTTTTCAATTTCATATTTCTTATAATTTTACACATTTATCTATATTTTCCACTTTTTGATAGTTAATTTTGTATTTATTTTCAAATTTTCCTTAATGTTTTTATTATTAAATGTTACTATGATCTCCTAAAATAGACAATCTAGTCCCTTGATCAAACTATTTTGTTCTCAACTTAGACCATCTGATCCCTTGCACTTAACATAAATTCTCTAGACTGATCAAATGAATGGTCGAATTATCTGATCGATCTGTCCAATCCTAGATTAAAGTCTAGGAGCTACATTTTATAATCTCTTTTCACTTCCTAATAAACCAAACACTTCTTTTTTCTTTAAATGTAAGTTCTAAATATTTATGCACATGTAATTCATCATTTAACAAAATGAAAGTGAATTTACAATTTAAATTGAGCAATAATCTCTTAGCAAAAAATCAATTTCATTAACACAACATAATTACATTGCCACAAAGAAATTAAGCAACAAAATCAAAAGAAACATTCTACTTGAATTCAATTGCTTCAATTCTTCATTTTGTTGCAATTTATTTCTCAAATTCCCAGCTTTCCTTCTTCATTTCTTTCCTTTCTCTCTTTAGTCTAGTTGTCTCTCTTTCTTTCTTCTTTAACTCTCCCCTCCTAGTTTCCTCTCAAAGAAAGTTACACAAGACAAAAATGCTAAGGTAAAGGAGGTTAAGACATGAAAAATGAGGTAAACTAGAGTTGGTATAATTCAAATATATTGCTTGAATATGCTTTTTAATCCCAAATATCACTTTTTTAATATTACCTTCTAAAACTCACTAAAAATTATAATAAGAATTACAAAAACATTTAATTATTTTCAGTCTAAATATTATACCAATGGCACAATTTATTTGGCACATTAAAAGCATCTATCGTTTCACTTCCTTACTCTATTTCTCATATCAAAGATATCAGAACCATTATAATAGCATCATTTATGCTCTTGTTGGTCACAATTATATCATTTAAATAATTTATATAAAAGAAAATATATTTGAGTGGTACTTTATTAATTAAGAAAATATTTTGGAATAAGGTTCATGTAGAGGGCCAGGAGTGAACATTTGATTGATATCTTAAGTGGGGCATCATTAAACAAGGATGGGCTCTTTGTAAACATATAGATGGAAGCTATAGAGATGAATTATCTCAAATTAGCTATTGAGCGAATGAATTTACTATTTATTTGAGATGTCATGAACTTATGATATTGAGACATCTTTTCAAGAAAAAATGCATTGGGGTTAGGATGGGGTAAACCAAGTAGAGAATATCTCAATATAATGAGACCAACATGTCATATTTAGTACCAGAGTTAATCCACTACTAGTTTGATGTGATTTAAGGATGAAACAAGTGGAAGATGGCAATCTTATGACACTTAAAGGTCTAATAAAGTGGAAAGTGAATCTTTAGTGACCTCTTAAGAGGGGAATCGCTAAACAAAGTGTTATTACTATTAAGCTTCTAGGTGGACGATTATAGTCATTAAGGGTGGAAGACTTTTATTATCCCAAGTATAATAAAATTAAGATTTATAATTATTTTGAATAAGTTATATTTTTAGTAGATATTTGGGGGTTATTAAGAATTGTAATATTTTCTCTCAAAAAATCATGCATCACGTAAAAGTGATATAGCTTGTGGAAAGAGGGAGGTGAGTTGAAAAAATAGTTGTACAATTTTTTGGGAAGTTTATGACCCTAAGTTAGCAGGAATATAAAATTTCTACGTATTAAATTGAAGGATTTGGAATTTATAGGAACTTATTTATTAGTTTTTTAAAAATATTAAAAATTCATAAAAATATTTAAAAGATTATGAAATTTTATTAGGGGTCTAGTTCTTTTAAGATAAAACCAACATCATCTAATTCTTTAACTTTATCTTTTGATTTTGAGAATATATTTTTTTAAAACCATAGAAAGATTCATTTTGAAAACTATTCTAAATATAATGAAATCAATTTAAAATCTTACTTTAAAACAATCTTTGAAAACCACATAAACATCACATCTTTTTTAAAAGCCAAGTTTTATACAACGTAATTGATACATTCTAATGCTTACAATGTATGATAACAGCTGATGCATCAACTTAGACAACAAATATCAAAGGAAAAGTGATATCTAAGGTAGAAGAACATAAAGTAATTCTTCACTGCATTGTAGTAGTCTAATGTGGTGTTGCATCTCAACTTAAAATTGTTAGGCCAAAAGAAGGCTAAGGCAACTATCCCAAGCTTAATGGCTAAAAAAATTTAACATATATGGAAACCAATATATATTTGAGACATATGACATGTTGGGCCAAAATCAAGCAATATAGCATATCAACATATGAAGAGTATATAAATAAAATACATTGTTTTTTTAAACTACCCAAACTTTATTATCAAAAGATTTGTCAATTTTTTTTCCATTATTTTTGTCTATTATTTATTTATTCCAATTTTCTCTTTTAGTTGGAAAATAACCTTTAAAAATTTAATTTTTTTTTATTCCACCTTTGAAAAATGTCTTTTTGAATGATGTCCCCAACTTTAGAGCATGTCACTCTAAAAGAGAATTTGATTGGAGTATCATTTGCAGAACATGTCATTTTAGATAATGGCTCGACCTATGAAACACTTTATTTAGAATAATCAGTTTCAAATTATATAAGCTATTACCATATCCTTTTCAACCAACTCTTGTTTTCACTCCTTTTTTCCCCATTTTTGTCTTTTTTAGAATCAATCATTAAATCCTTCATCTTCTTTGAATGACCATTCTCAAAACTCACATTTTAAAAACATGTTATACCACTTTCTAATAATAGTAAACATATAATGATGAGACAACATAAACAACTAATATTTAGAACTAAACATAAGAAAATATCATGTTGAACAATCATTAACAAACTTTGCAACACAAGAATGAATAACAATCATTCTCAATTTTAGTTAATCTAATCCAATTTCTAGTCAACCTCTATGCTGCAAAATAATATTACGTCAAGTAGAAACATATAAGTATAAAGTATGCCTACCTCATTTTTATATGTAGTTGTATTACCATGAAATAGATCTTAAAATATGTAATATTGCATTTTTCTGCTCTTTTTCGGTGTTACAATACTATTATAGTATGAACAATAATCCCCTTTTTTCAATTTCTCAAACTCTCCTATTGATTCTTGCTCAACTCTTCCTAGATTACTTTTAAGCACATTCTCTCTCTTTCTCTCATTTTCTATCCAATGCCCTTGGCCAAGGCTCTCCTCTCTCTTCTTTTACAAAAAAAAAAATACCCTTTCACTAACCAACTTCACCTTTTATAACAATCCAATAACAAATCCAATACCAAATGAGCTCCTCAAGCATTATCTCCCTTTAATACTTGCAAACCTTAATATAGATACCTCATCTTCCTAGCCTTCGAAATCCAATTGTGTTATCATCCTTTTAACTATATTTGTTTAGTTTGGCCAATGTATGCCTATTCGGTTTAAAGAAGATTTTAGAATTTTTAGTAAATATTAAATTCTTAATTTATATCAAAGTTAGGAATTTCACTACTCTTTGAATTTTTAAATCAATTTGATCTTCAAAAACTTCTTAACCAATTTTGTTTAATTTATATTTATAAGATTTATTTGTCAACTAAATTTCATCTTTTCTTGTGAAATTTTGTCCTTTTAGTAATGTTCCAAACCTAAAAATTCTTTAAAATATTTATTTAATATCTTTCTTTGAATCTCCTCTAGATTTTCATTCTTTGGTCATCTCATATATAGTATTTTTATATTTTTTAAAATTTTTATAAGTTCTAATTCTTTCATTTTAATTTCTAAAAATTGATATTCTTATCTTATTGATGTCCCAAAACGTTTTGCACCTAGTTTCTCAACTCACTTCCCTCCATTAAGATGTACTATCTCCATTGAGATGTGCTATCTCCATTAAGTGATGCATGATTTTTTGGAGAAAATGTATAATTCTTAAAAATTCCTAAAACATTCCCTAAGAAATCCAAGTAATTTAACATAATTATAGTACTAGATTTTAATTTATTTGGGTTACAAAATTTTTTTTATTCTCATAAGATCTTTGATGTATAATTTAAGTACATGTTAATTTAAAATCTTATAAATTTAATTTAAATAATGTTTCCTACTTTTGGGACCTTATAATTCATAAGGCTTTCAAACTAAAGTTACTTTAATCCATACAAGAGAGAAAGATTTATTTATTTAGATACATATGAATATTAGAAATGTGTGATAGTTAATATCACTTGATTATGAGTTTGTGATGCTTATTTTTTATTTCAAAATGTTATTCTATAACAAGATTATCATTATCAAGAGGAAGGAGATTGTTGAGTGCCATGTTAATTTTGATGTTAATAAATCATAGTATAAAATGATTTTGTTTTAATTTTGATTTCATATTATTTCATCCAAATAAGTTATCCAAGTTAGGTGTTTAGATTATCATAGGTCATAAGAAAGAAATTTGAAGGTGTTTTTAGTTGTCTAATGGCAATGTTTAACGGAGAACCCAAAATAGTTCTTGAAGAAAGTAAATTTCAAAAATAAATAGGCCATTTAGACTCACCTTGATTGGGAAGTTTGCCATGGTCAAACTAGCATGGAGACTATTTGCATAGAGTGTCAAAAAATTGGATTCACATGTACTTTTTCAATGGAATTTATAAACAATAGATATATGCTTATTTGTTTATCACCAAAAGTCGATTACTTGAGATGCTAAATGGCATATGGAAAATTAACAAATTCAAAATGTGGGCACTAAACTTTCATTTAAATTTTTAGTTGAACTTAGAACCATTGTTAAGTTCCAATTTGGATTTCACTAGAGCATTTCCCTCTACAATTAGATGTTTCTACAATAATCTTAGCCAGATCACATGTAACTCAAGTGTGTGTTGAGGTAGATTTGGTGAAGGTGGTATCCATTTGAATCATGATATCGAAGAAGCATGGAAGTAATATCAGCGTTTGGCACAAAGTTGTGTGAAACTGTTTCAAGAAATTACACAGGTTGTAGTAAACAAGGACATTCCTTAAAATAATGCAAATATAATAAACATATCAAAGAACCAAATGTTAAGCTAGGAGAGATGTAGGTGTACAAGGTATCTCTTTCAATGGATCCCTCACAAGTACTCACCAATGAAAATCCATGATAGACACCCCATATTCAAGGAAACATAGACAATTTAGCCTTGCAATCAACTGATATTAGTTAGGAAAGGGTTTGACCTATTAGCCAACCTATTCTCATGTGGTAGGAAACTATAACACATGATGGCAACAAAATGGACACTCCCTACTATCTCACTAAAGAGAAAATTCATGTTGTGAAAAATTTTTATCACACTCAAAAAAGTTTAGATGACTACTAAGTTCAAAGTAAAGGAATAAGAATTCTCTTGTCAAGTTGTTAGGAATGAAGAACAATTCAAACACATGATAATTAAACATGACTATTGGAGTACAAAAGAGTGGTACTACTATATCTATGCAAAATGCCTATTTACTAACAATAGAAGTCTTTGGAATGAACTTAGAACAATGGCTACTTCCACAAATTTATCATGGTTGGTTGGTGAAAACTTTAATGTCTCACTTAAATAATTTAAAGACCATTCCACCCTAAAGATTGTTGATATCAAAAATTTATAGAATGCATCAACTACTTTGCTTTCAAAGAGCACCCTTTCTATGCTAGAAACTTCACTTAGTTAGGGGTGCATAAAGGTAACTGGGTATGAAAGAAGTTAGACTATGTTCTTTTAAATTAATAATGGTTAAATGCATATCCTTCAGTTATCATTCAACATCTTAACAAAGCACCATCTGATCATGATCCTTTACTCCTATATTTTCCATCATTTTCAATCTCAACCTCTAAATAATTCAGGTTCCAGAATATGTGAACTTGTAGTAATGACTTCTTATGGTGGTGGGTTTAAGCATGAAGGAACTAGCATACTAACTTAAACACTTGAAAAGCTCTCTCATAGATTGGAACAATTTAAAATTTAGTAAAATATTTTACATAGTTTAGTCAGCTAAAGAGAAAATTACAGAGCAATGAAAACAATTTGAATTATTAAATGCTGAGACCTCACAATTGGATTTACTAAAAGCAGAAGATAACTTATCTACAGCCATTAAAATGGAAGAGGATTATTTGCACAGAAAGATGGCATCAGATAGCTTACTAATACAAATAAAAATAATAAATTCTTCCATGCTATCATGAAGGATAAATAAAGGAAGTTAAAAATACAAAGATTCAAAGATCCATGTGGAAATTGAATAAATGAGGAAAACAAAATTTTGAATGTAGCTATACAACACTTTCACTGTCGATTAATAACAATGCTTGAAAAGCATAATGATTCAATGCTTAACTCAATAGCCTCCTCATAGTTTTTGAGAATAATCAAACATTATTGCTAGAAGTTATTATGAAGGAAATACATTAGATCTTATTTTTGATGGACTCTTAGAGTGCTTTGGGTTCATATGGTTTTAATGGGTTCTTATCTAAACACTATTTGTTAATGATAACAAATGATGTGTTAAAGGTGATTAAGAAATTTCTTTCATGCTCTTCAATTCCAAGATAAATAGCTAACACAAATTTAATTCTAATCTCCAATACTAAGAATTCCCCTATGTTGATGTATTTTTACCTATCTACTTAAGTAGCTTTATAAAGAAAGTCTTCTCAAAACTACTGGCCACAAGAGTAGAAAATATCCTTTCATTCTTAATCTCACCAAAATAATCTAGGTTCGTGTTAAATAAAGATATGGCTAACAATACAAATCTTGCATAAGAAATGATGGAATTGATTAATCACAAAAGAAGAGGCAATAATTACATAGTAAAACTCAATTTCAAAAAAGCATTTAATTATTTATCTTGGGTTTTCCTATGATAGATGCTTCATAAATTTAATTTTGACAATAGATTTATTCATATCATCATGAACATACTATCAATTAGTTGGCACTTTATTATTACTAATGAAAACGACACTGAATTTTCAAACTAACCTAGGGACTTAAATAAGGTAAACAACATCCTGCATTATTATTCATTCTTTTGATAGAAGTTTTTGGTCATGGATTGAACAATCTTCATAGAAAAAGAGAAGTATAAAATTGTTCATTACCAAGAGGTTTGGGGACCTCTCATTTGAGCTATGTTGATGATATTGTTGCTTTCATTAGGAGCAACAACAAATCAATCACAAATATCAAGAAATGTTTTTTGGTGCTCCAAGGTGTGTTGTTCTATAAATCAATGAAAAAGTGTTTTTGTTATAAGGAGCAAAACCATCAAAATGAGGTAGGAAGAAATTCTTAGTGAGGTCTTCGGATATAAGAGAAAAAGCCTCTTCATAGTATATCTTGGAAACATCTTAATTAATGGAGAAAAAACTAGTATACTTTCAACACTTGGTAGACTATATTTATAAGAAAATGGCTTGTTGGAAAGAAGGTTTGCTATCCTTGGAGGAAGCCTTATCTTAGTTATACATCTATTGGATTTGAATCTATTTCATTCCTTAATGGCTTGTTGAAAGCAAAACACCCATCCAAGAAAACAAGCAATGCATTATTAGCAACCTGGAACATATGGAATGGATTAAGCAAACCATTATCAAATACATGACACATTCTAAATTAACTAGATATACATATTGAATACTTGCCAAGGATAACAATTTTAGCATTAAATTAACATAGGAAGAGTTGACAAATAAAAGACTCATCTTAAAATCAAGGAAAATAAATTGGAATAACAACATTTTATTGAAAATTTCCATATTCATGTGAAAGATTCTTAATAATCTATTTCCTTTTCTAGTGTACTTTCAAGATTTACCAAGCTAGTATGTTTGTTGATTCTCTAAATCATGCTTCTGTAAGCTATAATCAATCAAACCAATTCAACTCACTTAGAAATTCGAGACTTGAATCACAATACCACTCATCAAAAGGGGAAACATTAGTAGAGAATTGGCTCTATTAATTTTTCAAAGGGTGAAGTGGTGCATTTAGTACCATTAATTGTTTGCTAGAATATATGTAAGGCTTTAAACCTAAGGTTAATTAAGGAGCAAAACACAATAGTTAATATATTAATTAACAAAGTCTTATCATATAATTATAGTATATTCATATGCTTTTCTTGAACCCAAACTTCTTAGTTAAATAAATAATTGGTGTAACTATTGTTTACTTCCCCTTATTAAAGATTAAATGCAAAACCACACAAATGATGCATTGGACACCTTCTCCATAAAGTGTTAAGAAATTGAATGTTGATGGTCAACTTGTGGCTATGGCCTATAGGTTGTGGTGGGATTATTCGATATCATGTAGGTCAAGGAATTAAAAGTTTCTATACATTTGGGGGATACAAGATAAACAATGAAGTAAAAGGAATAATGGTAGTGTTGGGAGTACAACTCTCCAAGGACATGGGTATTCTAAACATCATTATGGAATTGGATTGCATGGTTGAACTAGACATGGTTCAAGGCAGCATAATTACCCCTTGAAGGAGGCTAAGTTACATTAATCAAATAATGTAACTAAACTTCACAAGCACTTAATTTCAACACTTCTACTAGAAAGGCAATGAGGCTGGCATAAATCTTCAATCGAAGTTTTTTGATCCACAAAAAATTCCAAAAGCTATGCAAGGCTCTTATTAAATTGGATAGAATTCACTTTTTACATCTAGGGTTAGTATATACAATAATATTAATGCAACCAGTAGAACAAAGTCCTCCAACAATCCCCTATAATCCCTTATTTCAATCAGTCCAAATCTAAGCCCAAGTAAGCTTTAAATTCCATCATCTCTTCTCATATTGCTTATTCCAAAAAGAAAAAAGATCAAAGTTATCTAATTCATTTGAAATATAAGTTAAGGATGCATGACAAAGAAGAAAGAACTCAAATAAATAGACTCAATGAAGAAATGATTGCAAAATAAAAGTGCCCCAAATTTTTTGGTGAAGTTATCTTAATTTGTTTAGTTGATTTATAAGATTTTAAAATAGTATCCTAAAATTATTTTTTATATTTTTTTAATAATTTATGTTAAGGATTTATTATGTTGTTAAACTTTGTTTATACATCATTATTATTATTTTAATACTATTTTTTCATTTAAATATTATGAATAAATTGTATTTAAGAGCATTCTTTATTGGCTTCAATTTCATATATAAACGTTTTTTTTGATAATATATTTATTCAATATATGTTTTCAATTTAAACCATTTAGATCTATCTTTATTCTATCATAACCATACTATTTTTGCTATGTCATTTTATCCAATCATCCAAATCCTTTGAAACTTTTTTTTAGAAATTAAATGTTTCTATATTCAATTTAATATGTAATTTTTTACTATTGAACAAAAGATTTGTGTAAAATACATCTTCAATGTTAGTTGTCTAGGTTTGTTCTTATTTTAACACACCTTTATTATTTCAAATTTAACTTTTTGGCCAAGAACCCAAATCTTATGACAATATTTTTTTTTTGAACTTCTATACCTAGAACTTGATAAATCTTATAATATTTTTTTGATGTTGGATCTATAAATTATAATGTTTTGAATATAACTTATCTACTTTGACCTAATTTGAATCAAAATTTTTGCATCTTTAAATCCCACTTGAAAGAAACAATGCTACCTATACTAGTTAACCCTTTACCATTTTATTAAATATCTCATTGTAAAAAAGCATTCTTTGGCTTCATAATGATCTAAATCTTACTCTTACTCTCTTTCTCTCTTGTACTTTCTAAGTTCTCCCCATCTCACTTTTGCTCAAGAGGTTCCCAGGATCTTATGGAAGACATCTACTTGAGTGTCTTGTCTTAGAGTCCAAATGCAAGATTTCTCTGCAAGTTACCTTTTTTTAAGATTATCATTTTTTGTCTTCCATTTTCTTCTTGAATGTGTTCTTTCAAAGTTTTCTTCCTTTTTAACTCAAGTTTTGCTTCTAATGTTATTGTCCTTTATTTAATTTTTTTTAAAAAATCACGAGGCTTTATTTAAAGTAAAATTCAATTTTGGAAGATTTAAGCAATGAATGTTATTTGTTTTTTCCTTTATGAAGTGTTAAGAAGTATAATTTATTTCTTTTAAGGCTTTAAGCTTTTCATTGAAAAACCTATAAGTGATTTAGCCTTGTTCTTGAGGTCACTATAAAGATGTTAGTGAGTCAAATATGTGGGCACATCTATCCATCCTTAAGTCCATGAAATATGGTGGGTTGGTATTGAACCTAAAAAAATATTAATGTGCACCTTTTACTTAGTTTTGTCTTGGGTTAGGTCATTGATTTACTTGGGATAGTCAAACACATCAAAAGATTGAGCCAAAGGAGCGAGAGTAAGATGAACTAAGGTGGTCAAATGATCTTATGATTTTTTACTTTCAAATAATCAACTCTATAGTTTACTAACATTATTTTAGCTAGAATTTATTTCTTTGCCCTTTACAAATTATAATTTTATTTTATTTCTCCCATAAGAGGAATACCATCTAAAATTCTCTTTTTTTTAATTTATTTCTCATTTAAAATTTTTTAAGACAAATGTGATTACATCATACTCCAATTTTTTTTTATTTCATTATACATTAATATTTACTATTATAATCATGAAATATTTCCAAAGGTAAAGGTTTTCTAACCCACCCTTGTAGTACATGATTCTAACCCTTTATTTAAAGGTTATTTCTTTTCACAACTATTGCTTACCATTAAAGGATATGGATTTTTTTACTTGTCTTTTTTGTGTTAACTAACCTTTTAATTTTTTTTATCTTGTTCTTTTTTATTTTAAAAGTTCTTGAATCACTCATCATGAAAATTTTGTATTTTTTTCATAAATCCAATAAATAAAAGGTTTTAAATGATAGTTCAAAGAAATAACCTTTTAAAATCTTTTCTACTTTTAGATAAAAAAGAGTTCTTTTAAATATTTAAAATCATCCTCCCACCTCTTCTTGTTGGTTGTGCTTTTTACTAATAGTAATGGAAATAATAAATGAACAATTGGTTGTCAAATAAAACATTTTCCAAGAAAAATTTGGAAAACATTTCTAAGCATATATGTCTATATGAGAATGTTATAAAATGCCAAAAGGAAATGTTTGAAAGTCCCATCAACATACTAAGTCAGAACGATAATGTACTGCTTTGATGGTAAAGCCAACTGCCTTCATCATAGAAATATGAGAAGGCACAAGGAATTTGGTTCCACATACATATTTGATGCAAAATGCAACTTTACATCGATATAGTTCATTGAGCTATTAATGTGATCTATGTAAGGTCTATATTTAAAATTGATGAAGATCTTGCTAAAGAAAAACAATAAAGGAATTGATGTAGCCTTGGAGACGAGGATCATTAATTTTTCAAATAATCAATAATTTACTATAAAAATAAATGTGGCTAAATAATAGCTTTATAAAAATGAAACAACCTTTTAGAGAACCATGAAGAGAAGAATTATTATGGCTTACAGGGATGTTATAGGTGTAATCACAATTAGGTTCAAAATGTAGCATAATCATTAATAAAGTTTTAACAAAAAGGGAAGCATTCCATTTGGTTAAGAACTTCAAAAGTGCACCTTTAGTTTTCCAAATAAGAAATTGGATGATTTATAAGGTATTTTTCCTTGATTTAAACCATGAATATGTAGTAACAACTCTAAGGAAACTAAGCTTCTTCTCAACAATTAAATGCTAAATGCATGAATATATTATATTGCACTTTATCTTAGAAACGTTGTATGCAAATTTCCTTGCTAAGCATTGCTTTGTGACTATGTATAAGTTAGAAGTATTATATGGAGAAAAGGTGCCTCAAGCCAATAAGAAGAAGTTCAAAAAGAATAAGAGATGGAAGAGTCTTAGCAGCATATTTAAGCCTAGTTGCCTAGTAGCTCATTATTAAGGAGGAAGTTAGTTAAGTCATGAAGTAACGTTTGATGCTTCATCTTTAGATGAATTTATCTACCATTGATAAATTGCATGGTGAGTTTGGAGAACAAATGGAAGAAAAACCTTGTGGTAAACAGCCAATCAAATTTATAAGACAATATCATCATTGATCAAGAAATGAAATATGATGAACTTAAGAATGAAAATGAATCTTTATCACATGAATATCAAGTGAATATTTCTTTTCTTTGTGAATTTTAATGTAAAATTACATGGTTATAAAAATTTTTTTTTAAACCTTGATCCAATTCTTATTGGATTAACTTAGATAATAATATTCTCAAAGATAAAAATTTAGAATTAAAATAGAAAATTGATACATATGATTTAATTGAAAATGAATTAAATTTTTTTGAAGAAAAAATTATGTTTTCATACCTCACATGTTTATTCTCATGTCTCATCATGCCCTCATATAAATAATCAAAGTAAAAGGAAATTTACATACATATGCCCCATCTTCTTGGTCCGTTTTGTGCACCTCACATATTTATGTTTCACTTTATATGAAATTGCTATGCTAAATAAGGTAATATATCATTATATTATTATTTTTGAAAACCACTTAATTCAAATGCTTCTAAATATACTTGGATTTCTAAGGGAACTAGTTTAGAACATCAACATGCACATCCATCTTACACATCATACATTATCATTATGCTTAAACCCAAATCTATTTGGTTTTTGAGGCACAAAGAGTAGGTAGATCCATAGGTTTTGATGAACCATGATAAGATCCTATGGACACATCCGTTCATTTTGTGAGCTATACTTAAAAATGACATACGTTTGCTCATAGTGGCTAAAACCATTCGTTTCATAAGATAACACATATTTTTCACTAATGAATGTTATAATCTCATCTTGGTCCTTAATATTATAAGCTAATTAAATATATTCTTTTATTGCAAATATTAGTTGAATTAATATTTGTTTTTTATTTTATAAGCTATAATTAAAATTAAGAACGAATAGTTATAAACCAACTCTTAAAATGATTATGGAAAGTATTAAATGAATGAATTATTAAAGTAATTTTATGCCATCAAGCCTTAAACATAAATAATATAATATAAGCCTATAGGATTTCAAAACCATACCAAATTGATATTGAGAAATATTTTGTGAATACTATTTAATTATTTTGATAATTATGATTCAAAAGAAATTAGGTTAAATTTGAAACTTTGAATCTTGAAATAGAATAATTGTGAATCCTTTTTAAAGAATCACAATAATCTTGATTCATATGTACACAAGCAAGGGCTCATGTTTCATTCCATAAGTTCAAGAATTTTAAGTCTGTAATAATTAAAGTTCACATTCAACATTACAGTGAGTGGTAAATTCAATGTAAATAAGGACACCTTTGTGATGGGGTTTTAAGAACAATTTCTCAAAGCTATTTTCTTCTCCCTTGTTGCGTGGACTTAGTGTGTGGTCTTGGCCATGTTGCATTCCATTATTTGAATTAGGGTGAGTTCTCCACCATGAATCACTCTTTTGTAGAGCTACTAGGTGTAAGAGTCCACTTTGCTAATAAAGATTAAACCGATGTTTTTGTTCAATGGCAAACTAGAGATTGTCCTCAATGATGATGATGTTTTCAAAGTGGAAGCTCCTTTTAAAATATTTCTAATTGGGAAGTTCTCCCATGGAAGAATTAATATGGTAGTCCTAAGAGCAAAAGTCCAAAACATTTGTTTCACTTGATCTATCATTGCTAGATTGTTGGATAATAAGCATGTGCTTTTAAGGATTTCACTAGAATAATACTACCTTAGATTTTGGATGCATCAGATCTAGAAAATTGTAGACTTTCAAATGAGGATCCTTAAGTGGCACCCAACGTTTTGGCTCAGTACTAAACCTTTAAAGTCTCTAGTGTGGATATCACTAGAGCACCTTCCAATTCACATATTTAAAGAGAATGTCCTTTTCTATCCATAACAGGGAACTTGTTAAAATTAAATGATGCCATAATTAATTTAATATGGCCCCATGTTTCTTGGGCTTGTGTAGAAGTTGATATGGCCAAAGAGTTTCCTTCTTATATTAGAATCTCCAAAAATATTTGCAGTAACAATGGATTTTGTCAAGGAATTGTGTAGAAAACTCTACTTGGTTATTATTGTAATTACTGTAAGCAAGAATACTCAATGATGCAACCTAAGCCAGTTAAAAGCTCTTGACCCTCAAACACAGATTGGAGTGGTGAAGACAAATCCAACAAATCAAGTGGTAAGCAATATGAAATCACCAGCTCTAATAGATGTTGGTACCACCCAATGGTTGGACAATGATAGACAACTAGTGAGGTAAAGGATATAAGAATTGCAAATGGTAAGTTAGATATTCTAATCAATGAGACACATCATCTCATAACTGAAAGAAGTAAATAAATGACTAACAAATCAAATTACAAAATTAAATAATAACCCAAAGCTAAAGAACATAATCATAATATGATTCATCTCTTTGATGATTGTAGGATCTAATTAAGAGAGAAACTATAGATTAAGAAAAGATAATGTCAATTTAACTCAATAGTAAGGAAGGATGTGAGATTCAGATAATAAGTAAACATTGAATCACTCCAAAGATTCAATGAGGATCTCTAGGAAAGAGCTCAAGCTCACAAGCTTTTTAAGATGGATTTGGATGGCTTTGTAATACTTACTTATCTCAAGTCAAAGTTAAAATCCAATAAAAGAAATGTAGGGAAAGCTATTAGCCCCAAAATGACTAGAAGAAGCATTTAGGAATCCTAAAACGTAGATAACATAAATTATGATGCATAATATCTTGATTTGGAGCATCATAGGGTTGATTAGTTTTGCAAAAATTTCATGCCTTAAGAGCATTATAAAAATGAACAAAATAAAGTAAATGTATTACTAAAACGTTTTGTGAGTAGTAGACAAATGGATTTGCTTTGAAGAAGACAAAATTTTGATTATTATAAAAGTAACATCCCCAAGAAATTGTGGTTCTCTAGCTATAAGAATTCCAATATGAAATAATTAAAAATAAGAAACATTACCCACACATCATGATTGAGCATTATTTGTAGAACTCATTTGTGTATGCTAATTGCTCTTCTATTGAAAGACGAAACCTTTGGAAGGATTAAAAAATAATGGCAAAGGTTAATTGTCTTTCTTTGCTAGTTGGTGGGGGGACTTGAATGTCATTACTAACATTCAAGAATATAAAGATCATTCTTCTATGCTAGACTTATTATTGAATTCACTAATTTTGTTAATGATTTAACACTTAAGGAGCTCAACTTCACTTTGATAGAGAGGCCAGGATGATGTGGGAGTGGAACGAAAAGAATCCAAGCTCAAAAATAGAAAAAAAAAGTAAGTGGTTAAACTAGTGCATAAGTAGCATAGATATAATTCTTATAATGCTTTCCAAGCAATTATTATAATAATAGGCTCTATGTTCTAAAGAAATAACTTAAGAAAAGTGGTAGGAAAGAAGAGTACTTTTGTAAATGATTAGTAATGACAAAATAATGGGTTAAGAAAGTTGAAGGGAGAAAATGTAATGCTCACCAAATGAGCTTGCAACACTCTCTAAGGAGTTACATAAGGGAAGGGAAAATATCAAAGCTTCACCATAATCAAGTGTCCAAGTAGAAGCATAAAGAAGATAACAAAAATCATCAAATTACATCCTTTCATTTTGGATTTTAGAGCTTTTTATATATGTTTCTCCACTATAATTAGTAGCACCCAATAACATCCACTAATTGATGATTTTATAAAAGTAAAAAATATTAACATCAACTTTGTAAAACAACTAACCATTATGACCACTCTACAATCAAATTGACTCTTTATATGCTCCATATGTATATGTATAGTTATACTCTTAATTTTTTTATTAAATTATTATTTTTTGTTAAACCTTAATTTGGCATTGTATGGGCTTGAATGCATTGCTTCATATGATGAGCTTATGATAAATATTTTTTATGCAATTTAAACCCAAATCACATTTTTTCTTCATGCATCACATATATTGTCTATTTTTTGTTTACTATCTGGTTCTTGTACATCATCATACTTTCCTAGAAAATGAAATGGGAAGTGGGTTTACAAACATCTAGATAGAACGCTATTAATTCAAGATTGACACAAGGCATTTCTTTCGATAGTGGTTCAACACTTGAATAAGGCCTTATCAAATCATTCTAATTTGTGGTTTTCTCCATCAGTAATTTAATTTATTCCAAGGTGATTTAGATTCCAAAATGAATGGATTGAATGAAAATAAATTCTTTTAATGGTTTCTTATAATTGGAGCATTCTAGTACCTAGGTCAAGAATGCAAGTCTTGCTTTTCAAAATAAAGAGACTGAAAGCCATCTTAAGGAATCAAAACAATATATTTTAGAAGATACAAGAGCCAAACTAGTAAGCTAAGGAGAAGGAAAGCTAGTTCAATGAGTTATAAGATGAATACTCGTGATTGGAATTTACTAAAGCTTAGGATTAGCTGATCATGGTCACTAAAGTGGAGGAGATGTTTTAATGCTTGAAAGTAGGTACTAAGTGGCTCATAGAAAGAGATAAGACCAAATACTTCATTCATATAATGGTTAAAGAAAGGAAAAGGAAATTTAATATATGTAGAATTAAAGTTGTAAATGGGAATTGGTTCTCAAAGGACATATTTGCCAAAGAAGTAGTGGACTACTTCACTTCTCACTTGTTTGTAGTCCCTTGTAGGCATAATGGTTAGGTGCTATTCTTTATTCCTCCTTATCTTTCATTAGTATATAATCATATGTTAATTCAACCAACTACTAAGAAGAAAATACAAGAAATTGGTTTTTGATTGGATTCTTCAAGTTCCTAGGATTAGATGGGTTTAGTGAATTTTTTTGATAATTATTATTCTATAATTAAGGATTATGAAGTTGTTAATGACTTTTTTTACTAATAACCCATTACCCAGAGAATTCATTAGCATTAATATGATCTTTATTCCCATGATTGATTCCTTAATATCATTAATGATTTTAGATAAATTTTGTTTAGCCACTTTAGTAAGAAAATACAATCTATGGTTCTAGTAGTAAAATTATAGTCTTTCCAATTTTCTCTCATATAAATATAGTCAGTTTTTAATAAGAAAAGATAAATCACTAAAAATATTGTATGATTACAAGAATTGGTTGATACCATAAATTATAAGATCAGAGGTAACAATTGTATTATCAAGTTCAACTTAGGAAAGTATTCGATAGTCTGTCTTAGGGGTTTCTTAGGTCAAGTACTATGCAAGTTAACTTAGTGTAGATTTATTAATCTAATCAAGAGTACATATAATAAAAGCTTGCTATTGGTTCTTATTAATAAAAAGTGAAATTGTTTCTTCCAACCTTCCTAAGGGCTTAAGCAAGGAAACTCCTTATCCTTATTATTGCTCCTCATCACAAGTGAAGTGATGAGCAAAGGCATTGACAACTTAATGCACTAGGTAAGTGAAGCATTATACTACTCCAAGAGGTTGTCAATTTATCACCCATTTGAGTTATGTGTACAACTTTATCACCTTCTGTAGATGTGATAAACACTTTATTAAAAATGCTAAAAAATTTCACATTATGCTATAGGATGTCTTGGGATTATAGATTAATACACAAAATAGCATCTTTATTGCAAGTAAAAACATGAACTTTAGTAGGAAAATAGAATCAAGGAGTTATAGGGATTTAAAAGGCTTTGCCACCCAACATTTTCCTTGGGAAGCACCTTGTTGAAAGGTAGGAGCAAGGATATTCATTTCCAACACTTGATTAAAACAATTCATGGGGAAATGGCTATTTGGAGAAGGTACTTTTTTCTATGAGGTAGACTAGTATTGGTCAAGCATGTTCTCCAATCAATTTACTGTCTTATGAACACCTATCCTCCTAGAAAGATAATAAACATAGTTAAAAGTGAGATGAATGGTTTTCTTTGGGGGACTATGATTATGTGATCAAGAACCACTAGGCTAGTTGGAAAAAGATTAGCTTCCCCTAGGAAGAAAACATATTAAGGGTCAAAATATTGAAGGACCTTAAGCAAGTACATAGTGCTAAGATTTTTTTGGAAGGTCCACACCTCAAACTCACTTTAAGCAAGATACAAAAGTGACAAATACCTTAGCAAGAAAAGTGGTAAAGATAACTCCTTTAAATGGAATTGTATAAAAAAATTTTGCCCACTATTTTGTAATTCATAGCATAAATAGAAACAAATGGTTGTAATCACTAGTCCCACATGAATGATGGCCAGTTCACTATATATTAACCAGGGACCAGCTTAAAACAAAAGCATTATTTAGACGTCATACAAAATAAGCTAGAATAGTTGCTTGCCTTTCAAAATTTCGTTATTAACATGAGTCTAATAAATAACTTACTACCTTTTCTTTACAACTTGGGGAACTCAAAGTTTCAATTTATAGTTAGGTACCTTTTCCATGCATGTGGTGACTCTTAGATTGATGGTTTTGAGGAATGTTTTAGGTCACACATTTATTAAATCATTTTGTAAGAAGGCTATGAATCAAACACATCCAACAAGGTGCCATTTATCAAATGCTTCATCACTAGTGGAATGGTAGTCTCATAAAATCTATTTCTATTAAGGTATCAAGGGCCCTTTCATCTCTCATATGTTGGAATATCTAAAATTCTTGAAATTCCAAAATTAATTGATGAGCAAATAATCATAATGAATACCCGGATAAATTTAGTCCAACACATTAGTTATGCTTTTTTTATGTGCTATACGATCACAAAAAAAGGTTACTAAATCTTCAATTAGTAAAACAAATAGGTTAAGAACTCCATTTCCTAAAATCAAATGCATAATCATTAGAGTTGTGCTAGAGAGATCCCTAGAATCAAACCATTTTTTAAATTAAATACTCATGGTGTTACAAGAGGGAACCTTGGATGACCTAGATGTCATAGAGTGATCAAAGATTGTTCAAGTTATCAAAGAATTCTTGATATACATATGGTCTAAAAAATATCAAAGTTGAATCCATGATTGTACTATTTGGTTTAAACTTATATGACAATTTGTGCTTATAGAATATCATTCTAGAATTAGATTATAAAAAATCCTTGAAATGATCAAAGGTAGCATAGGAATCCCTTGTCATATGCTAAACCTACTAAAAATCAATCAATTCTATTTTAATTCAATTTAGTTTGAGCACATATACAAAAAAAGAAATGTTATGGCCAATTAATTTGCACAATAGGCTAGGAACTATCTTCATTATGATGTTCTTGATATGAAACAAATTCCAAAACTTTGTAAAGCTTAAATTAAGCTCAATAAGGAGAGATGCCCATATATATGTGTAGAGATTATAGAGAAAGCTATTCAACTAGTGTCTTCTTAATTAGCTAGATGAACTATCTCTACATGGTTGTCAATGAAAATATGAGTTAGAGGAGGTTTTAAAAAGTTACGAGTTCATGCACTTCTTCCAAATTTGTACAAAACTTGTATAAGATGAGGCAGTTCAATGTAGAAGTCTAAGTTATTAGCATGTAATAAGAATAAAGAAAGTATAAAAAATATGAGAAACCTAAAAAGCTAGTACATAAGAGGTACCCATCCAAGATAATCTTAGACAAGAAGAGACTAAAAGCCACATAGAGATCTCTTGGAAAGGTTGTGGGAAAGAAAGAACAGATTATATGTCACATGGGTGTAGAATGAAAGCACTCGAAGACCTTATTAAGCATTACAATGAACCTAAAGTAATATAGTAAGATGTATGTAAAGGTGGTCCAAAACACTTAAACCAAATTACGAAGGGTAAGGACAATGATAATGACCATGAGTGGTAATTTGCAAATGTTTAAGCAATAAAGAGAAGGAGAACAGTGTAGTAAAGGGAAATGAAAAAGCAAAGAGAACTGATAAAGTGAAAGAAACAACAAAGTGAAAGAAACAATTATGCCATAGTGCTAAGAAGGCGATGTATTAGAGATATAGCTAATTTATCATGGTGTCACACTACTTGAGCCTCACACCCCTCCTCCAAGTGCTAAAGGCTCAACAAATTAGATTATTAGAGCTCTTGTTTTGATTATTCCAATGCCATAATAAGATGCAAAGAATAGGGAAAATTTTATGCATGCAAAATCATCTTTTCCAAAGGTTGGACTCCCATTTTATAAAGGGACTTAGCATAATAGTTAAAAATAAAAAAAAATAAAGTTAAAATTGTGGTTAAAAGATGTTGCAAACCAGCTTTTTGAAAAGTCAATATTTCAATTTTAAAAGTTGATGTTTTAAAAATCTATTACCAAAGTTGTAGTCAAAGCTATTACAAAATAGTTTTCTAAAAAGATATTATTTTGGTACAAAAAGTCCCTAATTAAAGCTATTTCCAAATAGCTTTTTAAAAACTTATGTTTTTAGTTTCATATCAGTTGAGTTCATGTGGTTTGTTGCATGTCAAGTCCAAGTCAATAGGTTAGTGCAATGTCAATAATGTCATGGGTCAAATTTAAATCATGGTCATGGGATGGATTGATGGTTTAGAGTGGCATTTGTGGTGTCACAGATCATCCAATTTGGCGTATCACAGCTCACGTTGATGGGTTGGTGCAACATTAGTGGTGTCATGAGTCAAATCCCATGTTGATGTGTTGTGGAGTTGGTTGATGAATAAATGTGACATCGATATATCCAGGTTTGTTTGAGGGTCATGCAAACTATGCTGGGTCAATGCAAGGAGGTAGTTTTGTGTGTGTTCGTGGGTCATGTAAACCCACAATCAAGAATGTAGCCAGATGACCTCTATCTTGCCTTTCACATTATGAATAGATGCCTTGATTATTCAAAAATTTTGATATATGTTTGACAGGCTTTTAAGCTTAAAAAATCTAGAAGGGGCCCTCACAAGCATTGTTCACTTCTACATCATATGATATTCATCTTCATATGGCACTATACCTTACCATACATCTAGGCTATCATTATCTACGAACACTATTAAGTCATGACTGATTAGATAAGTCTGGCATGCTTCTAATATATTTTAGTGTCATATAGTTATCATAATGCATTATTACACTGATCAAACTATTTTGATGTGGTATAGTTACTTAGTTGACATGGTACAATTTTGACTTTTCAATGTTCTATTATGATGGTTACCCTTATATAGTATGGCATTTCTTCAAATCAAGGATAGTCATTGATCTACTTTGTGCACATTTGTCATCTTTGGTACATCAATAATGTAGAATTTGTCATGACCACTATGAAAAGCTTCTAGAAATTACACTCAAACAAAATTATAGATAACATGGGTCATATCAATACTTCAGCATGACATTTCACTTCATTCAATGCTAACTAGATAGTGTGTGGCATTTTTATGGTTTAGTACATTAGAAGCATAATCAAGCTCATCCTCACTCTACATAGTCATAAACTTTGTTGGTTAGGATTGTATCCCCACTGCTAGCAAATTTCATCAGCTATAGCTTTTCAACATTAGATAAAGTTCCAATTTCAAAAAAAAAAAAAGAAAAGGGTTCAAATTTCATATCTTAACCAATAGTTATACCTTGATTAAAAAAAGAAATTAAGTGATATAAGAATTGATATCAAGTTATTCTAATGACAACTTTGCATTTGGTCCAACTTGATTACTTTCCTTAACAAAATGGCAAATACAAACTCCAAGTCTACAACTTTGAAAAGTTAAAACTTGTATGAGCTTAAAGATCCTATTCTTGGTGAATCTTATGTATTCTAGAAATTATAAACATGTATTATATAACTTAACATACCTATAGCTTGGGCATTACTATATTCTAAATATTTGTGTATTTAATCAAGATTATGTCACATCAAATTCTTACAAAATAATTTGATAACAATTTTTAATATCTCATGCAAGAAATGTACTAGATAGCATAATTTACATTAATAATTGAAATGAATTTTAATGTCTCCTTTTGTAGATCATTCAACACTACATGATCAGGTTCACCTAAAATTCAAGTCATTACATGGAATATGAATTGTGTAAGGGTTTAATCTTATCCTCATAAAGGTTGGATAATTAATGGCCATTCTTGGATGCATCCTTACCAAGAGAACATATTAGGAAATTGGAAGTTTGACTCAAAAGAGGAAATTACTCAAAAAATCATAATGACACTTAATGATCTTATATTAGTCTTAAGGCTAGTAAAATCTTGACAGTGCATCAATTTAAGAAAGAAACTAATATCATCCTTGTACTTGAAATAACTTGAAGTTTTATTTTACATATAGAAAAGATGAATTTTGTAATTGAAAGAAATCTTGTTGATTAGAGACTTAGTTCTTTTTGTTAGTTCCATAGCCAACAACAAGACTTGTACTTGGGAAGTCAAATTACATTGAACCCAATTCGCTTTGGCCAATTGAGTAAATAAGGTGCAATAGTTAAATACTTTCAAGAAGACCAATTTATTAACAAACTAAAAGTATATAGAAAATAGAAATGCATATTTACTTACCTTATTTGGTATATTTAATGAATTCCAAGAAAGCTATTGCCATAAGTTCATTCATAAGTGATGCAAATTATCCATAATTTATTTTGAATTTACAAGTGAAAAAACTATATATTCTGACAAAGATTTAGTTATGATGAAAAAACACTAAAATATTAAAAATATTAATATAATAAGTATTAAATTATTTTATAAAAAAATTAGTATTAATAATAATAATAATATATTGAGTAGTATGCAATGTACCATCTTCTACATATTTCTCACTCTACCTTTCCTAAGTCTTCTTAAACAATTTCTACTCTATCTTTAAATTTTGGAAAGATTCTTTAATATCTACTTCTATCATTCCTTGTAAATTTATCAATCCACCTTCCTATAGCTCCTAAAAAATCCATTTCGAAAGGAATGGAGATGAATGGATTTCATTTAATATAGTTGATTTAATCCATGATGATTCCTTAACTTTTAATTATTTCTTAAAAACCAACCCAAATGTCTAGAAATCATTCAAACTAATTGTGAGAGTTGATAACTAATTTTTACAAAATCTATTTGTAAGAAGTGGATAAGAAAATCTTCTTGCTCTCATTTTAGCACATAGAAATTTCAATTATTCTACATTAATTTGAGAGGACTAGATAAATTATCAAACATTATTACCTCTATTACAAACAAATCCATGTAGAAGTTACATTGCCAGATCTTCATAGTTTTTTGAAAATTTCTAATTTTAGGAGAAAATACAACATCCTTGTAAGGAAAAAAATATTTCTTGAGGCTGATAAATGCTATAATTGCTAGAAACCCATGAAGTGTAAGGCTAAGGATGGTAGATGAGCTTAATCTAAAAACCTAACTTGTCCAACATGTCCTACAAATGCCATTTTTCCTAAATCTAGTGACAAAATTTGTGCAACACTTTGTATCATTCTTGCTTGGTATATATTCCAAATGGTTTCTTCTCATGTCATGCAACCATAATCATACTTCTCTAGTTATCTATATTGGTCATCTCTTAGCACTTTATTTATATTGAGTATTGTATTTAGCTTTATTTATTTATAACTTCATCTAGAGAGGCATGGTTATCAAACATGGATCTTACTTATAGTAATTGTTGGAATACCACTTCCATATAGAAATCATAGAATGTTTTTAAGACATCTCTTAATTATTTTCTTATTTTACCTTGTTTTTAATAAACCCCAGTTAACAATGATAATAGTGGAGCAATATATGTGTGAAATGTTTTATTGATTAAAAATGCTTACAAAATTACAATTTATGTAGTGTTGTATCGTTCTTAGAAGCCTGGGTTAACATTTAAAATAGCTTTAAGGGGGGAGTGCTCCATTCAAGTTTATACATAGAATACACTATACTATTTTATTACTAGTGTATTGCTCACATTTATGTGTTTGTGATCATCAAAATGAGAAAAAGTATTGACCCTATGAGTCAAATATCAAAATTTGATTTTTGATGAAAACAAACTCTTCTTTGTTTACTTTTTGGTTATATAATATGTCTATTTAGAATGCTTTAAGTGCCAATTTAGATAGAGGGATTTGGTTATTTCCATAGCCATGAGTGGGCTATTATTCTAAAAAAACAATGGTGATCACTAAATAGCTCAAGGATGCAAAAAATGAATGAACACTTTAAGATGTACATAAGTCCAAGGTTTAGAGTTCATTTATTTCTTTATAAGGCTTATGTAAATTATAGTATTGATGTTTACTATTTTTAGTTAAGAGCTTATACATAGACTTTGCCATATTCTTGCATTTGTAATTACAAGAAAAGATTCCTTACTTACATTTGGCCTAGGTTGATCCAAGTTACAAAGCTTATATATCCAATCTAGATTAATTAGTTTCATGTATAGAATCAATAGTTTGAAAACAAAACAATTAATCTACCGAAATGTCTTAAAGATTTTAATGATTAATTTTAACCAAGAAAAATGTGCTAAATGAATTTATGGGCATTCACTATGAAAACTAAAAATCTAAGTCAGAATCTTATTTAAAATATCAAAATATCATTATGGTTCAAATTCAAATAAATTTAGAATGGATTTAGTCATTTGGGCTATAGAATTGATAAGTTAGGTTTAAGGTTTCATAAATTTGTCTAAGAGGTTAGGGTTTTATTTGGAGTATGGTAACATAAGAATTTGGATTAAGGTGACATTTTCATCTATTTGAAGGCAATTTTGATGGCCACGAACTAATGGTTTTGCAATGGTAAATTGTTGGTGATGATGGTCTTTAGTCAGGTCTATGTTTTCCCCTCTTTGCATTATTATTTTGGTGCTTGTTGTTAGCCCATTTGGCCTTGAGAGTCTCTCAGTCAAGGAAGTTGTTCTACCCCTAGTCAATCATTTATCTATTTTCTCAACGCAATTTAGAACATTTTTCCAATAAAAATCAAGCTTGTGACTTCAATGAACTTGTAGTAGTATTCAAAGAAGAGAAAGCTATGAAGTTAGCTACCCCATTCAAAATCACTTTGATAAGAAACTTTTCTTATGGTTGTCCAAGCATGGAGACTATACATTTCTATATCATTGCCATATCTTAATTTTCTTTTCTTTGGAAGAAGACTAGTTGCACTGCTAATTGCATATAATTTGGATCATAGCCAAATTCTAGATGTCTATTCTTAAATCATACCTAGATTTTTAGTTAAATTAAGAACCCTGGTCTGTACATGTTTGGAATTTATTTAAACATTTCCCAATTCACCTATTCAACAAGCTAACATTGTACTCTCTTATGTCAATTATATGAATGCCACTCCAACTAGATGCTGTCACCATCGATATATTTAGGCTGCATGTTGCAAGAGTTTGTGTGGAGGTATACTTAGCATCTTCTAGCTCATGGTAAAATTTCCAAATAGTGGGGAAGAAATAATGGCTTTTTGGAAAAAAAAGTGTTATATAACAATTTACGAAGTTATTGTAAGTGCTGATTCAAATAGAAGCATGTCGTAAATGAATGTAAAAAATATAATAATAATAAACTTCCAAACAAAGAACCTATTGAGACTTTAAGGAAGAAAGTTCATCCTTCTTCAACCACTCCTTAATTGCCTCTCAATGCAAAGGCTTCATTGGTATAAGAGCCTCAGGTTGTCTTATTTAATCTTTCTACAAATATATCAGTCGTTGATAAGACTCTAGAATTACCACACAGCATTTTTAACTTTTAGGTAAAGGAGATTCATATGCTAAACTTTGCAAATTTGATCACTATGAATGCAATTCTTCGAATAAAATTCAGGTGCTTTGCAAAAAGTGCTTTTGCAAGTTGTGCTTAATGAGGAGGAACTATAACTATTAAATCACAGTGAATGGAATGACCATATGAGTTGCACTTTCGTTCATGTAGAGTATTCTTTTAATGATAGAAGAAACTATGGTGTGATCCATGCCATTGTTAGGGAAAGAAACATAAAAGTCTTCCATGCTATTGTTATGGAGTAGTAACGTAATCTTAGAGTTCAAAAGAATGACTTCTTGGGTAACTATGTTGAAGTTGAAGGTAAGATTGCTAAGGTAGCCACCCAACTATTCCAGCTTTTATTGTCAATTACTCTTGGGCAAAAATGTGTCTCTTCTTAGTTCTATTCCTCCACCTATGACTTTATAGGAAAATAATAATTTATTGCAAGATATTATTACTATAAATTATGAAGGACAAAATCTATAAGAGGAGAGGAATTGTAGTATTTAAAACTTAAAAGTCATTTTTTTACAATCTCTATTATTAAAAGAAAACTTCTAATTACAAGAACTCGTAAATTTTATAGCTAAATAAAAACCTCAAATGTGAAGAAAAAATTAGAAACTATGAGAACTATAGCAAGTTGTAAATAGCTAAAAACTTCCTCAAGTCCAAAGCTTGTAAAACCTCCACTCAATTCAATAATTTGTTAACTCTTAGCACAAAATGAAAGAATTAAAAATTTCAACACAACTAGAGTTTAAACACAACAATAGGTTGGATTGAATAACAATCAAATTAAAGATTGCATTTTGCAAATCATTGTTGTGAGCATAAATATAAAAATCTTGACGAAAAAAATACAAGCATAAAGAACACACTTTTTTTATGGTTCAACTTAACTAATGCCTATTTCCAAACAAAATCGACTAGGCTAGGCTTCCCAAAAAAACACTCACTTTATCCCAATAGATAATGGTAAACCCTCACAAAAATTTGAGGATAAGGGAGACACAAAGCAATGGCAAAAATAGCTAAGGATTATACACATACCTAATACCTCAAATCTTCTTTTAGGTACTATGGCTTAGTCTAACTAAAATTTAGATTACCAAAATAAAAAAAAGATGGATGAATGAAAAATGAAATCTATTCCAATTCCTTGGTTGTAACAAGAAGAATGGTGAAATGCACAACTTACTTCTTGGTCTTTAGCTTTTATCTCAAAAATATAAAACTTGTAATTTTAATCATTTGTCATTAATTTAGATCTAAAAATTAAACACTTATTTATATCAAATGTAATTCCAAAAAAAATTTAAGAATGAAATAATTAAAATAATTAAAATAATTTCCAAAATAATTGTAATTAGTTGTTTCACTTTCATGATTCAGATCATAAAAGTACAACAAAGACATTATATCTTGGTGAAAAGGCATGTATTATTTTTGCCTTGATCATTAGCTACCCAAAAATAACTTAGCACAAAATATTATGTAGGTTTGATATGAAATTTGTAGTATACGATATAGACATAAGCACATGAATACATTGCACTTATGTAATACATGTATTGCCACTACTACATTGAAGAAAAATAAAAATAGATGAACTTAAGGCCTATTGTACTCATATGATAAATCTTATCATATTAAAATGATCGAAATTGCTGTGAAATCAACCATCATAAACTTTAATACATAGATTAACTTAAGATGGTGTGCATATATACAGAGTGATGAATGTGCCCTTACGGTATAGCTATCATATTCATATGGTGACAAGTTTGCATTTAATAGTGATCATATAAGACTAATATAATTATTATTCTAGTATTTCCAAAAAAAGGTTTTAAGAACTGATTGTATTAACATGATATTACTATCATTATAGTTTGATAACTAAGAGCCTGAATAATATATAAATAGTTTAACATGAATTGTAATCGTTTCATGCACCATAATACTAATACTATAACAAAAAATTCAAAAAATATATACGCTAACAATTTTAACACTAATTTTATGAATCTGATGCACAGATTATCTTAATACTACAATAAGAGGTTCAAAGAATATATAAGTTAATAATTTTAACATTAATCATACTACTCTAATACATAGATTGTTCTAGTACTTAGTAAAATCAATGGGATTGACCATATATTTATATGATAAATATATCTTACATGTACAATACTAAAGCATTATAAATTAAGAATGTATAGGTACAATACATGAACTTAGTACTTTATGACACAAAAGCACAAGAAAAATTAAGACTTACTATTGCAATATAATGATCATATTAGTATAAAATATAAGTATGGAAAAAAAACTTAAGTGTTACAAATGTACATATATGACATGAAATGTTGTGTTGTACAACATGTAGTGCCTAAATGAAATTGGAAATAAATGAGATCAATGCTATATGAATGAAATAATTGTGTGCCTCTATCCATAAGAAAAACACAAGTAAGAGGTAATAATAGAATGTACACATACAAAGAAAGCTTTGTATTATAGGAACTCAAGGCAATCTCACTAATTATGAAAACGACCATACAAAAGCAATGGCTTGTTTGAAAAATATAACTTGAAAAATTTAAAAACCTTAATTATTATCATTTAATGCATGACTTTGATTCATAAGAATAGAAAAATGATATTTTTTTCTTTTCTAAAACTTGATGCATGAAATAAAATGATAATCCTAAGTAATAAAACCTTACATATCCTAACTATATTCTTGAGTAGTGTATTTCAGCTACTTGTGATTGAGCCACTCTATATAAAGCATCCTAAGTCCCATGATTTGAAAGTTGAAGCACCAAGAAAAGTTTCCCTTAAAGTTTATCTTCTTTAAGCTCTTAATCCTTTCTCCAATTATTAAGCAACATTTATCAAATACTCAAAACTACATTTGCATAAATCTAAACCACACATTATTATTATATAGGTTGGTTTGGTGATTAGAATGCTTGAGGGTACAAGAATCTCCCCTTGATGATTACAAATCCACATTTAGAGAAGAAAATAATTTAGATGAAATTCAAAGAAATAAAAAAAAACAAATGATATAATAATGTTTTACACAACAAATGTGTTATATCCAACATATATTATTATAATATTACTTTATCAAGGTATGTTTTATTCTTTGAATTAAAATTTGAATTTTTAAATTGTTAAATTTGAATTAGAAGCATGGTTGAATGACAAGTTCTTGGTTGCACCACATGAGCTTTGATTTGGCTTAATATTTAAAAATAAGCTTATGTTTTTATTTATATTATTATTTTTGCTTCTTATACTTTTTATTATTAATTATGAATCCATATAAATACATGAAAGATTCCTAAAAATTAAGAGTGGGTTGAAGATGAGGGGATTAAAAGGAAGAGTTAATATATGTGATTTAATTATAAATATCTAAGAAAAACTCGAATAAGAGAAATAGGAATAATAAATGAATATATTTATTACCTAGAAAATTTTTTTAAAATTTTATTTTTTATGAATTAGATTTTTCTAACGATAAGGATATGAATTAATTGAGGGTCGTTTAAAATTTTAAGTCATTGCTACCTTAAACCTACACTAGTTCATCTTAGGCTACAAACTTAGTTTAAGGAGGTGCAGTTGAGACTAAATAAACCCTTATGATGTTCTTTTAAGAGGTTTATAAAACCTAACAAACAAAGAGATTTTTGGAGAGGCAAAAAAAAAGCATATCAAGGAGAGAAACCAAGACAATTGTGAGGAAGAAGAGGGTAGAGGATCTAATTAAGGAGAAGTGATCTACATAGTGTTTTCTAAGTAGGATGACCCTTGGGTTTCGACATTAAACCTAGCTAAGATCAAAGAAAGATGAAAATTAAATACTTTTTTAAATGCTTATGAAATTTTAAAAACATTGATACCAAGGCCCTTCTCTTCTTGAATTTGTATTTTTAATGATGGATTTCCTTCTACTTGTGACTATTGTAGATTTATTTTGAAATTAAAAAGTGTCAATTTTATTTCCTTTTTATGCAATATCTCTAATGAAACAATGCTAAAAAATGTTTGATAAGATTATTCTTGTGAATGCAAAGTAAAATCCATGATATTAAGTTATGTTTCATGATTGATTTGATTAGAGAAATATGTGATAGAGGAATATAGAATAGGAACTTTATGATGAAAATTACCATTAAATAGAACAAATTCATACGTATTAAATTGAATACAATGCTAAATTCTATGCCTTATTGGTTGTTAATCATGCAGTATCATGGAAAGTTGTTAGAAAAAATTTTGGCAACCATGGGGATGCATATTTATTTGTGATTTACCTTCATAACCTAAACACCACAATCTAATTTTCTTATCATATTTTCTGAAATTTTAGATATTTAATAAAATCTTTATTTTGTTTGAAGAAGGATGGATGCATGGTTAAATAGATAATATGAAATATTTACTACTTGATTTTTCATGAGTTTCATTTTATGATGAATCAAGTTTTGAGAAACTCCAAGAGCTATTTGATCTTTTTTGTATCATTCTAATTGTTAAAAATGCAAATTTTAAAGTGTGAAATTAGGTTGTGTTTAAAACTTCCATAAGTTTAGTTGATAGCATGACTTTGTGAGAATGTGTAAATAGTGTCAAATCATGGAGGAAAAATTATAGATGGCTATGTGACTAAAGAAATTTTATTTTTCATTTAAGTGTTTTTTAACAATCATTGCTATCTTATGAAATTTTTCTAAAGGAACCATGCAAAAATATATACAACAAAATCATGAATATAAATTAAATCTTATGATTATATGCTTGCATGTTTAGTCTTTCCTATATATACATATATAAGATGAACCTAAAATGTTTAGAAGAATGTTAATTGCTATGCTTTATTAATAGTCTAAACATGTACATAATATGCAAGATTTTGCATGATTGATATTGTAAAATTGTTGAACTATGGAAGAGAAAATTTTAATATATATGAATCTCATAATTGAGACATATTAGCTTCATATTCTTATTATTTATTTTCTAAAAATTAAAGTTCAAGCTTGTATGTAAATGCTTTTCTTAGTTACTCATAAGAAATTGAAAATATTGTCAAAGTAAGAGGATACATGTTATATCACCTTATGGTAAGATATGAATGTATTCTACTACAAAACCATGCATGGAAGTATACCAAATATTATACAAACCTTTTAAAACTTAGTTTAGAAAATGAGCAATGATTTGGAACTTGGAAATAAAGCCAAAATCCAAGATAATATTGTGGCCTAGTATGCCTTTACCTTGAGTTTACTTATGAAGCTTGGAAAATTGGCTTCATTAAGTCATGGGAGGCGTGAGTTCAACCCTTAAGAGAACTTAATTGGCTTCTAAGGTATGTGAGTCCATTGTTTTCTAGTTTAAAAGCCTTGGAGGGTACCATTTAAGGCCTTAGAAGAAGGCTAGGTTAAGCACAAAAATGGTTAGCATGCTTAGAGTTTGGTTATGGATAGAAGTACTAAGATGGAATCAAACCTTAAGATAAAGGTATTATGGATAATTAATAATCCTTAGAGTTAAATTTGAAATTTAAGGTTCTTGAATATGGCTAAATTAGATAAGGTTTGCATTGGAATTAAACTTAAAGTCTTAGAAATAACCTATAGAGAAAAAATAAGAATAGAATATCTTTACGATGGGTTAAGAAAACATCATTTGTAAAGCTCTATGAACATTGTAAATTAGAGTTTGGATAGTTAAGCTTTTTTGTCAATCAATATCTTGGATGAAGTGGAAGAGCTTGGGATAAAAATTATGGATATGATAAATTTGACCAAGAAAAATAGAAAGACAAAGATGTTGGTTAGACCATTAGTATGATCAGGTTCTTTGGATATGTGGTGGCACAAGAAAGGCTATAAGCTAGTTATTGTCATTTAGTATAGCCTATGAAACAAAAGAGAATCAATAATTTTACATATGTGAACCGAAATTTAATGGTAATTGACTATATATAGAGCCTAAGGATGCTTGTGAGCATTATGGTTAATTTAGATAAGAAAAATCCTAAATTAAATTAGGCTAAGATTAAAGATAAGAAAAAAAATCATGACATATAAAGTGGACAAATTAGGGTTTAATGGAAACACTAAGGCATTTAGAAGATAGTAACCATAGATAATTGGAAAATGACTTAGAGTATAAATCATAGATTAGTTATTAAAGCACAATGAGCCCTAGATGGTGGTTTAGGGTTAAGAGAAATCCTTAACTTTTTGGGTTACTACCTACAATAAGAAATCTTTACAACTTAATTTAAAATTAAGAAAATCTAACACTTGTTGGTTTAGATTAGGATTAGTAGGATGCTACATGATAAAGCCTTGATTGATTAGTGAATAATCAAGTATAATGAATCTTTTGATTATGCATACTCACTTAGGAGATGAATAGGATAGTTACCTACTCCCTTAACTTAGATATAGTTACACGAGTGGTTGTGCTTATAGAAGGTGTTTTAGTTTAGGTGGTTAAAGCCTCCAAGTCTGGTTGAAAGCCATTGTATGAATAATCCTAGAAGAGAACAAATGCAAATTTAGTCTTGTAGGAAATTACATGATGTGCTATGTTATGGAAGGGAGTACATGTGATTGTTGTAAATTCTTGGACCCTTATGGTGTTAGCACATGTGAATGGCATTACTTTATGTAGTGTTGCATTCTATGATGTGGTAGGAGTGCCAAGATCTATTGGGATCCACTTGGATAGGATGGTGCATTAGATCTTGGAAGAATACTAAGCATCTAATTATCCACATTATAATGACATATTGACTTACCTAATAGATGGTGATGTCTTGTAGTGGTTAATAATTGATTGTATTAATTACATGATTTACACTGTTGTTATATACATACTTCTTAACCATTATATGTTAGTTTACAATATAACTCAAGGACTCCTTATTGAGCCCTCTTTATATTTTTTTAGGATCAGAGAGCTAGGAGTTGAGTAAGAGTCAAGTAAGAAATTATTAGAGTTCGTGCCATAGTTAGAAGATTTATCTCCTTTATTTTAACATCAATAGTAGTAGATTTGATGTTATTGATTATTAGTTATATTTATTGGGTATTAAACTATATTGAACTATTTATTTAGACTTAGTAGTTATTATTATGCTTTTTATCAAACTTCTATTATTATTCACGATATTGCATTAGATTGGATTTAGATTTGAGTGGTTTTTAAATTATATGAATTTCTTAGCATGATAATATTTGCATAAAACTATAATAAAATTATAGGTACATCAAACATTACAAATTTTAATTGGTTGCACTTTTGGTTTTTGAAAAAAAAAATAGATATGACAAAATTATACAACAATAATAAATGATATAATTTAATCTATACACCCATTGAAGTTGTATTCCTCTTAAAATAATTATTTTTTAATCTAATAGTTGGTACTTTATCTCACTATATTATACCATGTTTTGTAATCACTCAAGGGGGTTAATGACTTCTAATATATGTCTAAGTCTATTTAAGGTTTATAAAGGTAAAGATTTAATGAAAATGTCAACTAATTATGCTAATGATGGAAGAAAAGATAATTATATTTCTTTCTTTTGGACATATTCTTTGATGAAATGATATCTCAACTACGTATTCTTAGTCTTAGAATCTTCTATAGGGAAGAAAAAACACATTAGAATTATTATAGAATGTTGAAATTTGGGTAAATTCTATACCATAAGCATTCAACAAATATTTGGTCCAAAAGATATGAGCAACACAACTACTTGCAGCAATATATTCAAATTGAGGTGTTGAAAACACAACACAATTATACTTTTTGTAAGCTCATGAAATTATTAAGCCATAATTCATTTGGCACATATCAGTGATACTCTTTTTATTAATGCTATTGCTAACAAAATTAACATTTGTATATGTTATTTAATAAAATCCAACCTTACATCAAGGATATTATAGACCCAAAGACTTAGTGCCAATAAGATACTTAAATATATGCTTGACAACTTAAAGGTGTGATTTCTTGGGGTTAATCTAAAATCTTGAGCACAATCTGACATTAAGAACTATATATGGCCTACTTGCTATAAGGTATAATAGAGATCTAGTTATTCCTCTAAATACTTTTGTGTCAACAACCTTTCCAGCATTATTTATTTAATATAGACATTTATTCCAACATCTTTCTTTTCTTCATGGTCTCAAAGTCAAATTTTGTTAGTAGTTTAAACAAATCTTTTTTTTTTTTTTGAGAAATAAAAATTTTATAACTAGTTTCCTCAACCTATAGTCCTAGAAAGAAAGTTAATTATCCCAACATACTCATTTTAAATTTTGTGTTGATTAATTTTATAAATCTCTTACACAACTATTCATTGTCTCCAAAACCTATATCATCAAGCATACAATTAGCATATAAGCTAACTTTTAATTGAATTTTGAATAAATAAGGTGTTGTCTACCATGTCTCTAACAAAACCATTTGAAGTAAGAAAAATGTACAATATTTTATATTAGGCTCATAGAGCTTATTTCACTCCATATGAAGCTTTTTTTAATTTTATAAACATGGTCTTCCTTGTGAAGTACATTAAATCCTTGGAGCTATTCAACATGGAGGTCTTTATTTATGTAGTCATTTAGAAAACTAAACTCAACATCCATTTAGCATAACTCAAAGCCCTTGTTGCATGCATAAGTAAAATTTGAATAGCTTCAAGGTTTGCTAGTAAAGTAAAAGTCTTATCCACATCTACTACAATTTGATAGTATCGCTTAGCTATTAATCTAGCCATATTCTAATGACTTCTCCATTCTCATCTATCTTATTTTTGAACACCAATTTTATGCCAATGATAGTTTCATCACTTGGTTTGGGCACAAGCTCCCATACTTAGTTTTTCTCAATCTAGATCTTGATTGATAACAAAAATCCATGATTCATCTTGAAAGGCATTTTTAATAAAAGTAGGTTCAAACTATGATACAAATGTTGCATGATTAAATAAACTTTTTAAAAATTTCCATTTCATCTCATTTGTATCCTCATCTATTCTTGAGTCATTATTTTCCTTCATTTTATCTAACTTATCATCTTCAATACTAAGTTCAACTAATTTTTATAACTAATCTAATTGAGCTTCACTAAAAGAAGCTCTAATAAGAATTTTATCAAATTTATCATGAATTGACTCTTTAATAAGTAAAGACCTCTGATTGTAAACTCTAAAAGCTTGACTATTAAATGAAAATATAAGACAAAGCCTTTCATTAGATTTTACACCAAACTTGCCTAAATTGTTCTTTTCATTAATTGATATATAGCACTTGTAGTATAATACATGTACTTATTTTATCTTAGGCTTCTTCTTATATAGTTTCTTATATGAAGAAACATTCAATAAGGGTCTACCCAAGTCTTTATTCAAAACATAACATGCAATGTTGATTGCCTCTACTTAGAAAACTCAGGAACACTTCATTCATTTAACATGCATCTTGGAGCATTTAACTATTCTTTCTCTCAATTATGCCACTCTATTAGGGGGTTCTAAGTGATGCAAAAGCATGAAATACCCCATATGCTTTATGGAATTTAGTAAAAAAAATCATTCTTAAACTCTCTCTTACATTATCACTTCATATTAAAATAAAGTTGAGCTGAAGTTCCTTCTTAACCCAAATTATAAAATTTACAAACTTCTCAAATACATCACACTTCTTTCATATGAAACATCCCTAAGTGAATCTAGTAAAATCATCTAAAATAACTAAACCATATGTACTTCCACCTAGACCCTCTAGCTAAATAAGACCAAACAGATCAAAATGAATGAACTATAAAGGTCAATTAATGAAACCTCCTTAATGGGTTAGAACTAGTCTTTGTTTATTTTTGTAATCAACATGGTTCACATAGGCATTCACGATTCCAATGAACATTAAATAGACCTCAAACTAAGTCATAATTAAGAAATTATTAAACAAAGTTCTATCTAAATGCTACATCCATCTATGTAATAAAACAAAACAATTATCTTATAATGAAAGGCATTCCAAACCACTATTTCTAACCATATTCAAATTTAAGACAAAAGAACTTATTTTCCTTAATAAACTAATCAATGAAATATTATTTCTATAATAATAAATTCTTTTTTTTGGAATATAATATTAAAATTTGAATCACAAAGATGGTTGATGCTAAGCAAATTGTCTCTCAAAGCTTGCACTAGTAAGACCTTCATAATGGATGTTTGAGAACTACCCATAGTTCTAATTCCAATAATGTTTTTCTTAGAATTATCACATAAGGTAACCTCTCCTCTATCATAAGAATTTAAATGAATGAACAATTATGCATCCTGAGTCATAGATTGAGAACACCGATTATTTAAGTACCACACATTTTGCATAGTCCTTGAAGGAAGGCATGCCTACAAAAAAGCTCAATGGTCAGTTTTAGGAACCTAAACCATTTTGGGTCCATTTGTCATAGAATAAAAAATATTTAAAAGAACTTTTCTAACCCATATTCTTCGTTAATTTGTCATTCACAAAAGTTTTGATTTTTCAAATTAAAGCAATATGGACCATCTTCATTCAATAATTGCATATAAGTTTATGATAAGTGTAGATAGCATGGACTTTAGAAAATTCTATCTTATAATAAGCATTTCTATTATGAGCATTCACATTTTTTAGATCATTCAGCTCTTTAATTAATAAAGTATTTTTAATTTTCAATGTAGCTATCTCATCTCTTACAACTTTCACTTCTTATAACTTACAATCTTTTCATTCAAATGATCACACAAACCTAAGTAACATGTATTATATGTTGCAATGAACATATTATACACAATTCTCTAGATAATTAAGAAACTTACCATCGTTGTGTTTGGCATACATTTCAAAGTATAATAGAAGTATAGTACATTGTGGATGATGGATCATACATTAAGTTTAATTTTAGTCAATTTTTTCTTTGCATTTCTAAACTTAATTTTTAACACTTTTTAATTATTATGCATGTAAAATCATAAATATTTGTTTGCAAAAAATGTTTAAATGTAGTTAAGGATTCATTTTTCTTATAATTAGGGATAAACCATTTGATTCTTATTGTCTTAAATAGAATGAATAAGTGATGAGTAGTGGAAGTTCATGAAAACATAGAATAACTTTAATTTCAATTCTTGCATATGACCAACGAATTTGTAGACCTTATTGAGGGACATCTTGGACACATGGTCACCATGGTGGTAGTCCTTCTTCCTTCTTGTCCCTAGTGTGTCTTCATTTGCCACTTTGGAGATTCCTTCTTCCACAGTGATAGGTGATTCATTTGTCTAGTTATCTCAAAATAACTTGTAAGGTACACTCAATAAATATGTTAGATCATAAAATAAGGACTTAAAAGAATTTTTATATTGAAAACAAAATGTAACCTTAAGGTCTAATAGGGTTCAACAATCTCTCCCAATTTGATGATGACAAACTTTCAAGTGTGATGACAAATATAAAATGAGTAAAGTGCTCCCTTATAATTTATGCATAACATTCAAGAATAAAATACCATGACAATTTAAAGTAAGATTTTCAAAGTAATACAATAGATCAATACTTTATTCTTTTCTTTTTACAAATGTAATTTTATTATAAATTGAAAAAGCTTTCAACATTGGGGTTACATTACATTACAAGGTACAAAAGGAGAATCTAAATTGATAATATCGTTTGGTACTAATCTCGAAGAGATTAGCATTGCCTTTTATGTTGTCCTTAACTAAAGAAACTTAATGCTATCCAATTTAATGAGAGATTTATGATAGTTTAGTAGTTGTTTTTGGGAAAGTGTAAGATTGGAAGGCATTGATTGCCATTTAAGCAATCTAATAAACCACTTCCTTGCCCTCTCTAAAAATACATTGAATTTGAATGACTTTAAAATCCAATATCTGTTTGGTTTGTTGAATGTTGTTGAGCATCTTCCAAGGAATAGTTAGATCTTGTTTGTAATCTAATTCCACAATAATGCTTAAGGCTCCTAGATGTTTACATTATTTTAGTTCAAATGCTAAATCCAATTCCTCAATTTTCATATTTCATTTAAAATTGGTAAGAGAAACTTTCATCAAATGACCCAAATGACAACAAATAATTCCACCATAGCCTATAGTCCATGATTCCATGAGTCTAACCATTAAAATTCAGTTTCAAAAAATTACTTGGAAAAGGTTACAATTTCACAATTTATATACCTCCACATTTTTTCCTTAGTGAAAGGTAGAACTAAACCAAGTTGAACCATTTGGTAATCTAGTTGGGATGATTGGGTCAAAGGAAAGCATAAAAAAATGGTATAACAATTGAAAGAAATATTACTAATAATGGTTCTTATCAATAGAATAATGTCATTGAACAATCTAACATTTTAGGCTTTCACAATATTCCGATAATTGAGTGAAGATAGCACTTGCATGACTTAACATCTTGGCAAATTTATGGATCTATACCTCCACTAGTGCTTAAGCATAAGTTGTATGCTATTTAATTTCACATCTTTTATGACCATTCCATTTACAAAGAAAGCTCCATACTTGACTTGTTATATGATAAATAGTGAATGCATGGTCTAATGAATCTTTATTTTAGCAAAAAGGGCATTTAGTCGTAAGCTAAAAGTTTAGTTTTTGTAAGACCTCTGGGAAAGATAATAGTTTTTCTTGAGAATCCTCCACATTAAAATAAGACTTTTCCATGGAATCATGCTATTCCATATTCTTTATATTTAATTTTGATCAATCATTTTCTTCTAATTATTTCCTAGGTTAATTTTGAACTAAGGTTCTCATCTTTTGTGATTCTTCAATAGCTAAATCGAGTAGATTCAAAGGAGTCCATGTAATTCATTACCATTTTCATGAGACTTTCCATTCAATGCTAGGAAACAAAGTTTCCATCTTCATGCTTCTTAAATAATATTTATATTATATGTAGAGTGCACGTGTTGAGAAGCAAATGTGATCCTTCCAATAAAGATTAGCACTAAAAGTTATCATTACCTTATCAAGTTTTTTTAAGCCTAGGCCTTTTTCCTATATTGTAAAGCATGCCTTACTCCAATCAACTCAATGGTGTATGTGACCATGCTCTAAATCTCCCAACAAAAATCCATTTATAATTCTTCCAATTCTTTAACGAATTATTTATAGAGGGAAATAATCCATCAAGGAATACATTGGAATTAAATCAACAAGATGTCTAACAAAGCCTCCCACCCACAGATAGCAAATATTTCTTCTAGCTTGCCATATTCTTAATTATCTTATTTGTCCACCTTTTTCCTTCCCTTAAGTAGAGTGCATCCTAGATAATGTATTAGGAGTTTTCACCTCTTGAAGTCGAATGTCTAACTTATTTTTCTAGATTATCTCCATTTGATTGTGTTGTTGCATACAAAAGAATACTTTTGAGAATTTACTTTCAAATCTAATATAACTTATAATTCTAGTAGGAAATGTTTTATGTTAGCAACTAATTTCTTATCTCCCATGGTGAATATAAGCTCAAATGTGATGAATTTAGGCAACCAAATTGTATAATTTAGAACTTTGCATTGGATGATGAGATCTTTTAATCTATGATTAAGAACTTCAATTGAAAGAATGAAGAGAAGAGGGTTATGGGGTTACCTTGTTCTAGGGAATGAGATGCTTAAAATTTCTCTTTGGTATTACTTTTATTGATAATGAAAAACCAACTAATGTGCAAGATCATCTTAATCTGCTTAATGAATCTAAACTCAAAGTTAAACTTTAAAAGAACCCCCTTAAGGTCATTCTAGGATAGGGTGTCAAATGCATTTCTCATATCCAATTTGATATTGTAATTATTAACTCTAGCTTTCCTAAAAATGTCATTAGCTAAGTCATGTGTAAGGAAGATGTTCTTAGTCATGTATTTGTCCTTCACAAAACCTAATTATTTAGGAGATACTAATAAAGGAAGAAAGTTTAGTAGTTTTATAGCTAGTAGTTTGGAAAACGCCTTCTTCACAAAACTACATAAACATATGGGCTTGTATTCGTTGAACATTTCAAGATTATTACTCTTTAGAATTAGTACTAAATTAGCATAAGCAAGTCCATTAAGAATAGCAGTACCTACAAGAAAATCCGTAGGTTCTTGTAATAAATCTTATGCAATTATATCCCAATAATATTTATAGATAACCCCATTGAATCCATCAAGTCTTGTGCACATTGCAAGTCCATCTAAAATTCAATCTATTTAATTTCATCCACGATGACATCTTGTGATAAGTTTTTACTTTATTCAATTCTGCATTTGTATGTATATGTGTATAAATATAAGATATATCTTGCACACTACATCTCCTACTTTGGCATTATCAAAGTGGAGACTTGCATACTTTGCAATTTAAAATTACTTCTCTCATTATAAGGAATTATGTGAGGCTTATGGGATAGAATTACTTTCATAATAGCTTTACTTTTGTTGGGATATCAGCTTACTTTTTTTGTGCTAGTGTACTATGCCATTCATGTTTCCATTTCAAGTAATCCTCAATTGGTTAAGAAAGAAACACACACAATTCATTAATAAGATGTTTACAACAACATTATAGCTTTAAAACTTTCAAAACATCTAAAATCAAATTGTTAATAAAAGAGCTAAATGTCCCCTTGTGATCTCCTTCAAGCTTAATGGTGAGATTGGAAAGTACTCCAAAAACTAAAATAAGATGAGTTTGCAATTGCAAATTCTTTTCTCTTTAGCTTAAATTTGCGCTTGTAAGTATTTTTGTTGATACTAGATTCAAGCACAATAAGCATTGCAAGCACATTAGGATCATATGAAGCACACTAATATTCTATTGCCTAAGAATTCTCTCAAATAATCGCTATAACTACCTCGTTCTAAGGCTTCTTTTCTTGCCCACTCTCAAAAGTTTCCTTGCTAGGGAAAAACGTTTTCCACTTCTCATATCCCCTAGGGATGCATCCATTACTTCTTTCCTAAAGTTAAATGCTACCTGATTGCACTTAGATTAATGAAGAATATTATTGCCCTAAGAAGTACAAAAATTGCCTTACTTTAGCATGATGTAAATCCTCAACATTCTCTCTTGATAACTATGCAAATGGGCTTTAAATAGTGTTGTATCATAAATTCATCTATTCAGGAAGACTTATTAGCTCTAAAATTTTCCTTATACTTGGTGGTGGATGTAGGAATAGTCACAAATGTAAGGGGCAATGTAGAATTGAGCAGTGAAAGAGAATCTTGATTCAAGGTAATGATGCAATAAAGAGTAGAAGAAATTTAATCCAACACAAAATCAATTCAATCTAAAGATGAATCAAAGAAAAATCACCTTTCATATCTTACACTCCCATTTTGTAAAGTATGTACTTTAGAAATCAAATCCCTAAAATCACATATGCTTATATAGAATGATACCGACATACTTTATATTAATTATTACCATACTATGTGTCCTTCTCTATCTTCTAAATCTAAGGTCAATATAGCATAAGTTGAAATTAATAGACTATACATTATCCTTCATCTATAGTCCAATTCTATGGACAAATAACCTGATTAGCACCTAGTATACAAACAATATGTTACATACTAATATATTATACATAAGTTTTTTTAATTTATTAATTAAAAGTTTTTGAATATTAAATTGATTCAATAGTAACTTTTGTCTGTGCTCTCTTCATAATTTTTTAAAATTCAAATTTCTTATTTTACTTATACTTAAGGGATTTTGAGCATTACTTAAGTTTTCAACGAATTTGACTAATAGTTATGATGGAATTTTAATCAATCAATCAAAAACTTTATGTAAATCATGAAATATTATAATTTTTTGTTATTAAATTTAAATTTAAGGATAATTCTAAGGAATTCTTATATTACCATAATGTAAAAATTTGTCCTAAATCAAAGCAATTCTTATAATGGTTTTAGGCATTCTTTAAGCAAGAATTTCCTTTGATGTGCCCATTAGATTCACCTAAAACCCATTGACTTTCCAATTTTTAAAGTAAAATGGCTAATAATTAATTTAGGATTCTTTTTAAAGACTAAGGACCAAGGGTGTAATGAAAGCATCCATCAATAAGGATAGGCTATTAATTTAATTAACCCATATGTTGACAAAGTGAGCATGAGATTCAAACATCAAAACAAAGCTAAAAATCAAGGTCTTCCTTTATAGGTACCTAGCATGGAGAATTTCTTACCCATCAATGTAAAATTAAACTTAGAAATCGAAACAATCTTGAGTTTAATAATGGTAGTGTGTGATGTGTGTGATTTTATACATTTTGCACTAAAAATACATTTTTTAGGAAATAACATAACTTTTTTAACTTTTAAAATTATTAATCATCTACAAAAAAATTCAACATATCCTAAACGAGAAAAATAATTGCATATTATCTTGGATGGAACATTAGAATGCATAGCATAAAATTAGTCATGTATGCTGGTGCATGCATAACATTTTTTATATAAAGAGTTTGCACATGAACATGTGATCATGCATGAGATTACATGTGATGTGATAAAGATTTAACAAATTCTCTTTATATGATTTAACTCATTCTCAATAGAAGCATTGGTATTAAATTTCACTTTCAATTCCAAATTTTTCTTTTTGAGCAATTTTAATATTAGCTTTTGAGAGGTCAATATAAGAAGCATGCTTAAGAATGGTAAGCTCACATTCATTCAATTTATTATTCACTTAGAGAGGTGAAGTTAAGTTTTGCATCAATTTATAAGCTCACATTCTCCTTTTTGAGTTAACCACACATTTTTGCAATTTCATGAATGAGGTTTTCATGACTAAAATAGAAGCTCTTAACATTAGCAAGATTATTAATCAACTTTCCATTTCTCTCATTCATCTTACAATAAAAATCAAATAATTCATCATTAAAAAAAACTTTCATAATTACTTAAGGAGGTAACTTTACGATCAATTGGCACTAGAAACCACATGGTTCTTATAGATATCTTTCTTCTCCTCCTTTTCTCCTTATTTAACCCCTTCTTATATTTCTTTTATTCTCTAATTTGATGTTACCATATACACTTTATAATTCATTATAAGCCTCAAAGTAAGTGTTAAATATGCATGCATACACATTTATTATGATATAACACAATACAAATATTTAGTCCTTGGGCATTAAGTTGTGTAAGACTCAATTGAGTTTCATCAAAAGTGAACACATTACAAGTTGAAATCCCATGCAATCTTTCAAATAAATACATGCTTTTTTAATTTGAAAGTTTTAGAAAGTACTTGAAATTCATTTTCCATACATCAAAAGCATTTCCTACAATTAAAGAGGGCTCACAATGATAAACTAACATTCCGGAAACCAAAAACAAAAAATTAAATTGAATAATTATTGGAACCAAAGTAGGATCTACTAAGTGATGTGAGGCCTTAAAGTAAGAATCATGTTATGGTGCCACTTGTTAGGTCCACATGGCACACACACTAAGGGGGAGGGTGAAATTTGTTCCACATTTTACAAAATTATTTTGTGTGCGACTCTTTAAGTTCAAGTAAAGGTGGTATGGAGATAGATTTTTAAGCAGTTCAACTCAATGCAAGATGCAAGATCCTACATCCAACCTCAAGCTAACTAGCAAGAGCATAACTCAATACATTCAATTGTCATACCCAAGAAACATAATACAACTAAGCCTTTTTTTAGATAAGGAACAACCAATGCCCCAAACTCAATAGCCAAAAGATAAGGCCACATGCCTCACTCTATAGTCCAATGCTAGACCCAAAAAAGAACAACAATAAAGGAACTGGCAGAAAGCACAAGTCCACTCAACGGATAATTATACAAATGAAAGAGAACAAGCTAATAGACTTAAAAGTAAAGTTACCACTTTAGATCAGGAGATTTTGTGTGTTAGAATGTATAGATGATGCATGATTAAATACAACCAAATTCCTTCATTAATTGTATACAACGCTACGTGATGGATATGGATGATATTTCCTCACTTGATCCCTCCAAATAGTTGATTTTGCAATATAGGCTCACTACTCTATTTGAGCTCTCAAAAACATATCTCCCAATTAAATTTATAGAGCATCAAACTTATATGTATCTTATTCAATATTTCATCAATAAATTGTAGATGTTCTAAGAAGTTTGTACAAGTAGTAAAACCTAATGGACACCTTCATATAGCTTCCAACATTCATATAATGGCTAAAGCTAACTTTCTTTATTAGTCAAACTAGTTGTACATTTTTTATTTTGAAATAATATACATTATAAAAAATATATCAGCTTGGTCCTTTTTTGTCTATAAATGTTGTATGTTCATAAATAATATACCATATTTAAACAACAAATTTTATCAATTTTATTTAATGTATATTTCATCCTCAACTAACCATATTATTTATTACAAAATAACATATAATATTTAAGTCTTTAATTTTGGCAATGTTTTTGCAAAGTTGTGATTTACTATTTATTTCATAATTCATGTACTATACGTTAGACAGTTACGTATTGTATGTTGATTGTACTTTAAATATATGCTAAGAAGCATCCACTTAGCTAATGTCATTAACTTATTGATCTAGATGTATTGTACACTAACAGTGTCATACCTTTGCTCATTTGCTCTAAATGCACATTACATTAATATTATGTGCTATGCATAAGTCCTAGGCACCAAATAAAAAAATGTAAGCATATAATCCTTCCTTTTAGAACATAGTCTAAAATATACTAGATGTATTACATGTCATAAGTAATGTACCATATTTTTACTTTAATTTTTCCATTATTTGCACTGCCTTCTTAAGAAAAATTTTTAACACTCTTTAATGATTATCTTAATAAAATCGACCTTTTTTAAAAAACATTTCAATGCAACTAAGGTATTAATGTAAGTAATTAAGGAAAGACCATTTGATTCATGTTTTCTTTGGTAAAGAAAAGAAGTTTTATGATAGTAAAGCAGAAGAAGAAATGAAGCCTAAACCAAAAAAATCAAACGCTCTAAGATTAACTAAAAAACGAAGATTATTTTTTGCATTATAAATCTAGAACTAAATGGTTGAAGGACGGAGAGAAAAATACTAGATTCTTTCATGCATTAGTGAAGGATAAAAGGGCATTGCTCAACATTATTGATATTAATGATTCCAATTATTAGAACGTATTTGGCAAGGATCAAGTATAGAAAGCTATTGTGAAGTTCTTCAAAGATCTATTATTTGAGAAGAAAAGGAAATTTTGATGAAGAAATCTTAAGCAATATGCCTCATTCAATTATTGAGAAAGAGTACCTATTTCTTGTGAAAAAAGGTGGAATTGGAGATCATACAAGTGGTTTTTCAACTAGATAAGGATAGTGTACCAAGACTAAATTGTTTCAATGATATTTGTTTTATGCAAAGTGTTGGGGCATCATTACATTAGATGTCCTTGATGTTGTAGCAAATTTCATTGATGGAACTCCAGCCTAAGGGTATTGCAAGTGCTAACCTAATGCTTATTCTAAAGACTCATAAGCCTACATTATTTCAAGATTTTAGACTAATATGTCTATGAAAATTTGCTAAAAAAATGGTACTAAGCAAGCTATTCACTAATAGACTACAAATAGTTTTACCAAAGATTATTTCTCCTAAAAAAGATGGATTCATAAATGGAATAGAGATCACTAATAGTGTACTCATCAATTAAGAACTTATGGGCTCACTTAATAAGAGAATCAGAGGTTGAAACTACATTATTAAATTGGACAAACAAAACACTTCTGATAGTTTGTCTTGGAAATTTCTTAACAAAACACTCGTAAAATTTTGATTCTTAACACATTTCAAAAGTTTGATAAATAACATCAGAAGTAATTCATGGTTATATTTCATAATTAATAGCATTCCTCTTAGTTACTTTCAACTAGTAAGAGGATTAAGGCAAGGTAACCCAATTTCTCCATTGCTCTTCAATATAGCAATGGAGACTTTTAATAAAGGTTTAAAATACTAATTTGAGAAGAAAAAAATACTCATTTTAACACAACAAGTGTCTGCCTTGAGATAAGTCATCTCAACTATGTTGATGATGTTATTATCTTTAATAAAGGAGATCTAGGATCCTTAAACTATTTTAGTAATTTCTTAAAATGATTTCAAGACATGTCAAGTATATAACTGATCTCATTGAAATGTAAATATTATATTGCTAGAAATATGAAAACACTAGTAAATAAAAATTGAGGAAAGACAATGAGTTTTTAAGCAAGTCTTTCTTCCCATAACATACTTGGGGTGTCATATTTTTACTTGTGTAAAGAGATCAATATCTTCCAATATTTAATTAAAAATTACATATTAAGATGGTTAGTTGGAAGAAAAAACTTTCATTCATCGGTGGTAAACTCATACTAGTAAAGCACATGCTAAACACAATACCAACTTATTCTTCAATGTTAATAAGTCCACCAATGAAAATAATTAATAGTTTAGAAAAGATAATGAATGAATTCCTATGAGGATACATAGATAACAATCACAAACATCACTAGTTGGATTAGGAAAATTTGTGCCTCTAAAAGAAATAGGTTGGGGCCTAAAACAATGAAAGACGTCATGTTGGCATACTCAATTGAATAGAATTAAAATTTGTTGATTGAATAGTCCCTCTAAGTTGAGTTCATTAAACTTAAAAATCTAAATGCAAATCAAAAGGAAACCAAATTAAATACATGGAAAAAATATTACAAGACTAGAGGATTGGTGTTAATTCTCACGTTCAAATCCCCTATGTCTGGATGGTATTTTTGAACACCAAGCAATGATGAAAGTTTGAATCTACAATCGTCATTGAATTAAATAATATGAAAATACTTTGAGCTAAACTTCAAGGAGAGGATTTAGAATAAAAACTATCCTATTAAGATATCAATACTAATATAGAGAATATATAAAAAATTGTAGCCTTTTCGTGACCAACTAAAAAGACTCAACATCCATCTGGCATCCAAATGTCAACATTGCCCCAATGAAAAATACTTCATTGATCATGCATTCATATATTATTAACTTTCACAAGACATTTGAACCTTCAAGGGTAGTGTCTTAATAATCTAATTATAAGAAAAACAAAAAATAAACATGGTACTTAATAATTAGTGATAACAAATTAAAAAGAGCTTAGAATGTTGTGAAATGCTTCAAATCATACCCCTATATTATTTTGGAATACTTGGAAGACTAGAAACAAAAACTTCTATGAGGAGATTTATGAATTAGAGATGACCATTATAAATAACATCAATAATCAATGCTACAATATTTTTAAGTGCTTCTTGATAATGCAAATAATGCAAAAAAAATAGTGCTTGTGCAGATGGGTTTACTCCTTTCAAATAGAAGAAAATTAGATGGTCACCATACATTAAGGTCTTTATTTTTGAAAAACTTTGTCAATGTTAAAATAAAATTGGTTAAAACAAAACAAATCCCCATATATCCCATAGAGCTAGTATTTATAAACAAATCAAGTTTTTTATACTACCAATAATTAGTTATAAATAGTTGTGATAGTGAAACCTTTAATAGTGTTTTAGCAATTTCTTGAGTCTCTAATTAAACAAGAAACTAAAGGAAGTCCCATAAAAGGTGCTATTTGTAATTGTTGCACCAAATGAATGAGGTATAGAGATAACTCAGGAGATGCCCAAAGGTTTATTGGAGAATATTTGGAGGTTACTTGAAGAGCAACCTAGTGGTTGGCTAGAGAAATACCTTACAAAAAACTCAGTGAACACTTGATGGAGGGTTGAAGAATGCCCAGATGACTGGAAAAAATTGATATGGGCATTAGGATTGATGGAATATGTGACTACTTTTCCTTGGCAATTTGATAATGGATAAGATAGAGGACTATAATTGTAGCAAGTAGTAACAATATCTTGGTTGGTCTCCCCAATCCCTTTTCCTCTAACATTTATGTGGAAAGTGAAGAGTTATTAACTTGAAATGATGGCAAATAAACACACACATTCACAAAGATATTTCAATAATCTACCTATATATACTAGACAAAGGCATTGGGAGATACATCTCAACCTTATTGTTAAGACACAAACTTGTTATAGCAATACTTCCCTCTTTTGTGCAACATACATTTCATGTTTCTTAAAAAGTGTAACTACTAGATCAAACCTAAGTTCTCAATGTAAGAACTAAAGTGTCAATACTATGCATAGAATATTTGTAAAAGAATATAACTTGTCACCATTATTTTTTATTTTTTAAGAAATATACTTATATTCACAATTATAAGTCATAGATGTAATTGAAACTAAAATTAAAAAGTTGGGTCAATATAGGCTTGAAAATTGCAAGAATTGAAGTATCAATATGATGAGCAAAAAAATTATAAAAGTACTCAACTTGTCACAATAGTTTTAATCTTTTTAATTTTTTAATTGTTACCTTACATTTTTTAAACCCTCAAAATCTTTATTTTTTTATTTAGAAGAAGACTTCATTACCTTTGCAAAATATATAAATTTAAATTTACTACTCTAAATTAATTTAGAATATTCTAAAACTTTTTATTGTCATAACTATTCTAATCACAAAACTAAGAATTTTTTATATTTTTACTTGTGCATTTGTTTATAAATCTCTACAAACTATTAAATACTTTTTTTTATTAAAGTGGACTCTAATATCTTTTTGTTCATATAATGTATATATTTTGGCATTTATATGTCTATTAACACCATTTTCAACTTTATCAATCCAAATTTTGCATACTATGAGTTTTTTTTATGAAACTATTCTATTATTTTACACTTATTATTTTTTTATAAGTCTCTATGTCATCTAAAATTAATTTTAATGAAATGTTAACTCAAATAAATTTAATGTGATATATTTCATTAATATTTATATATTTTTGCACTAGTTTTTATATAATGTTAAAATTAACTTTTAGATTCTTTTTTCTTTAATTGATCTCTAAAACATCATGAATTTCATCATTATATGTGTGTGTGTATATATATATATATACATACATAAACATGTATATATCTATATATAATAGATGATATAAATGTGATGAGAGAGAGTAAAAATAATTTAAATATATGAGATTTGATAATTTGGAAAGGAGAAATCAAGTTAGAAGATTAGAGAATTGATTCTTGTGACATGTATCAAAAAAGCATGACATTTTTCATGAATTCTAAATTTTAATTTTTGAAGTCAAATGGATTTAGTAGTTTTCTAAAATGAATTTTTAAAGATGAAATTTTGAGTTTTAAATACCATATCTAATTTTACATACCCTCAAACCTTAATCATCTTTCATTATTATGTTGTGTCAAACTCTTCTTTTTCTACAAGTAGTGATTAGGTAGTGATTTATGGAAAGAACCATGAGAAGAAGATGGAGAAGGGAAAGAAAAGAATAGATAGAGGTTAGACTTAGAGAGGAAGAAATCCACAACAAAAGATCTATTTTCATGAGAAGAATTCATTGGAATAAAAGGAAGATATTTGGTAAGGGATTTACTTGTTTTTTGATTCCTTTATCCATTTTCCTCTAAGACATTTTTATAAGATTCAAATTTTTATAAATTATTAGGATTTATTTTTTTAAAAGAGAATTGAGTTGATTTTGTTTTATAAAGCTATTTCTATATAAGAAAACTAGTGCATTTTGCAAGTAAAATGCTTAGATCCCATGTATAGTTGAAAAAAAAGAGTTGTTTAACTAATAATAGAGGAAAAGAGAGAGTGGTAAGAACAACAATTCATTAGACTATCAATAGATGTTTTGATCAACCAATTTTTAGTGCATTGAACAAAGAGGCAAAGGTTGAAGAGGTTGGATGTTTTGATTAAAAGATAAGACAATATAATTAAGGTATTAGACAATTTGATTAAGTGACTAAATAGTCCAATAAGGGTATTTGATCAAAGGTTAGATGGTCCGATTAGAATTATATTAGAAATAAATTAATGAGTAGAAAATTGGGAAAATAATGAAGTTTAAAATAATATTAAATTAAGAAATAAAGAAAATTTCATTGCATATATGATTAATTGAATTTTTATGTCTTAGTACTATGTAGGATCCAAAGAAGAGATCTAAGCAAGAAGTGGAATAATAGTTGGTAGCCTATGTAAGTGTACTAAATGTCAATTATTAAGAGGGATGGTTATTATTAAGAATATAGAAAGGCAATGTCTATAAGAGGGGGACTAAATTGTGCAAACTTACAAATTTCAAGCTAACTCAAAATCAATTAACTTTTGTAATGTAAGACTTTAACAATATTTTTTTGTTAGCTATTATAACATTTTCCTTAAGAAAAGTTCCTTAAGTTTTGAAAAATTGTTATGTTATGAAGAAAGTAAAGAAAAGATATAAGAAATTTCAACTAGTTCAATTCAAACTCAAATCCATATTCACTACAAAAAAATGGCTAGACAATAGCACTATAATGAGGCTTAAAAAGCTATAATACTAGTTTGATAAAATCCTATAACATTGGCTTGATAAAAGCCTACAATATTAGTTTGTAGCCCACAATATTTTCTTAATAAAAGCTTACAAATTAATAAATGAAAACAATTCCAAGAAATAGAAAAAAAATCACCCAATTAAATCTTAATACAAGAATTTTAAAACTAAATGAACAAATAAGTTAGAGACACACTAATGTGATTATCACAATTCAAAAGGGATATGTAATGCAACTCAAGGAAGTAAGTATAAAACTTGCGACTTAGCTCAGTGAGGAATGAAGGCTTAATAAGGTGAGATCAATGCATGCAACCTCAACCTTGTTCTTCTTCTCCCTTAAAAATGATGAATGTAATGTCTTATCTTTCTCAATGATATTCCAAATAAGCATTAACCTCTAATGCCAAGTTTTCATGCCTTTAAACATCCTTTTCCAAGATGTCAAATGGCTCCAAAACTCTAACTAAATATAATTAAAATATACCTATTACACATATTTTAAACTAATAGCACTTGTATGACCTGGTTATCATACTATTACAAAGTTATTAAATTCCACATTCTAAATAGATAATACTTGTATGATCTATAGGACATTAGTTTGATGATATATAGTTTGTTATTTATCAAAAGACTTAATTGATAGTACTTACATAATGCAAAGATCATATGAGTATAATGTTTTATAGTTTCTTAGTTATTAAAGTACTAAACTGATAGTACTTGTATGATGCATAGAGGATATAAGATTAATGTTGTACAATTTCTTTGTTATCAAAAGTTTGAATTGATAGTATAAGTTTGATGCCATAAAATTTTTCAATTTAACAGAAGATCATTCTTTTATGATAAAGCTTTGTTTAAGTACAAATAAAACAAATATTCAATGTAGTTTAATATTTAGTATGCATCAAAAATTATAGTTTATAAAAAAGTATTTAGCAGAAATCTTGTTTAGCTCAAAATAAGTGAAATGATATCATACATGTAAAAAATTTATATCATACTAATATAACATAAACTCACTCTCTAAAAGCCTAAGCTCTCTCTCATGATAACAACATTATATTTATTAAAGTGATTAGTACATGTATGACATTACAACATGTAGTTCATACACAAATTGCTATGTCCAATCATTATTTGGTCCTGCTGAGGAACACATCATACAAATTTGATAAGTAACATCATACTTATACATGAAGATTAATAACAATAAGCCTCAAAATTATTCTATTGAATAAGCCAGTAACACACTTGAACAATAAGGGTATTTTCAATGTATGAATAGTACAAATAGGCAAATACTATGAGATTCTCTTATATGACACTATGTCTGATCCAAATATTAAGTTATCATATTGTATGATGGTTACATTGTACAAGTATGAATAGCACAAAGAATGAAACCTTTTCTTAATTTTTTTCCATTCAATTCCAACTTGATTTAGTAATAATAAATGAAGACACTCACTATGTATGTAATGTTTTAAGGTAGACAAACTAAATGAGATTCAAGCCTTAAGACAAAAATTACATGAGTGAAAAACTGATTTTAAAAAAAATTAAACATAGTTACTCAAATATCACCAAATCCTTAGTGTCTTAAAACAAATGTTAATAATATTAATATTTTATTACTAATAAAAATGACTTAATAATGATCATCTCCAAGTGATGCTCAAGATTATGTTTCTCTTGGTTTTCGTTGCAGTTTACACCAAAATACTATTGATATATCTTCTTGACTTAATCAATCAAGCTCTACATGTAAATGACCTATTAGATCTTAAAATGTATGACCTAAAATCATTTAAAAAATGAATTATTAGAAAAATAATAATGTGAATTTGTTGTCTTCAAACAAGTAATGAAATAACTAATGGGTACAACAACCTCTCTTTTATGATAACAAAACCATAGACCAAATATAAAAATAAAAAAATACTAATCATACGTGACATATAAATATTTCCCTTCCATGTTTGTAATTTAAAAAATTATAAATAAAACATTAGAATGCATGGATGCTTTTCATTTCTCATTTTCTTTTTCCATTTTTGTAATGCATTAAAAGATAAACAAAATTAAATGCATGCAAACAATGGGTGGTATTTTTGAGAATGTAACAATTAATGACTAAGGATTCACAAAAATTCTCTTATTGAAAGCTAATTAAAGAACATATCTCTTGTTGAAGAATAAAACAAATACATGATCACATTTAGTTAATCTTCAAGGAGTTCATTTACATAACTCTTCCCAAATTGATTCATATAAAAATTGTATTAAAACATATATTAACAAGTAAGCATGTTATTGAATTAAAAACTAATCTACATGCTTTAAACTAAGTAACATGCCTCTAAGATTTCTCCCCCTTTCTAACTAAAATAAGGGAAACATGCACATGAATTAAAGAATTTAGAATTTTTATTTTTGAACTCAAAGAAAGTTGAATCTAGCCAATCAATAATCAAGATATAAAGAATTTTTAGGTACATTAGTGTTTTTCTTTTCTACCCAAACAAAAGTTGGATGCCTAGAATTAACATTTGCTCTTTTCTTGCAATCCATAGACATATGGCACTTCTTATTACAATAGTTGCAAGTAAGAGATGGAGCATAAGAAAACATTCCAACATTCATTGATTTAGAATTTCAAAAGGTTTTTTTTTTATGCATGTGACAAGATGAAGTGCAATATGAATGCAAAATTTTAAATTAATTAAACAAAGCCTTATCCTTCAGATTCTTAGAAACACCTTTTAGTAAGTTACCTTTAGTATCTTTTAGTAAACATACCCATCACGTGCTAGCACGTGACATTAGGTCAGTCACTACGTGTGTTGTCATTCACACACAATGCTTACCTTGTACACTGTGGTAGGCCCACGTGCACATCCACACATGCTGCAACATTTGTTTTTCATGCCTTCCTTAGGACTTCCTCAACATTAAATGGACCTTTAAAAAACTCTTAATCAATATAGGAGAAAATATATCTTGTAAAAACTCAATAACATATGTCTAATGGATTATCCAAAGCTATTCTTATACTTCATTGAAAATTAGAGGAAATTTTCATGGACTTTCATGGGATTTCCAAGTGTTAACTAAGAATTTGATGCAATTTGGATAGTCATGAATAGACTGATAAAGTTTGAACATTTTTTCCTATCAAGAATATGTGCTCTATTTAAAGGCTAGCCTAGTTACATGTTGAATAAAATACTAGATTAAATAGGGTTCCTAAAGAAATATTATTATTTAGAGATTCAAAATTAATTTCTCACTTTTAGAGAAGGGTATAAGAAGCCTTTAGTGCAATACTGAGATTCAATGCTCCATTTTATTCTTTGAAAGATGGACACGCAAAGAGAACTAAAAGACCTAAGCAGATATACTCTTATTATGTGTCTTCAGTCATATAATAAGTGGGATATTTATATTACTTTTATGGAGTTAAGTTACAATAATAAGTTTTAGTTAAGATGTTGTCATACTGGCTCTTAGTCATGATACATTATTTAATGATAATAAAATTTAAGGATTTTTAATAAATTTGATTTAGTAATTTTTTAAATTTTAGATAGCTAATGTGTTTTTCATGAGAGAAATTAGAGAAAAAGAGAAAATATCAATTCTCATAAAGATTATCTTTTTTGGAGTGACTGACTACTAAGAGATATATTTTAACATTACTTTTAGGTATTTTATTTATTTTTTATTAGAATTTTAATCTTAATCAGAATTATTCCTTCAAAACACATAAATAATTAAATTTTATTTAAATTATTCATCTTAAAAATTATGAGTTTCTAATATCCTTAAATATCATTTCTTGATATTTGAGAATCTTTTTTTTAGTATCTCTAAAATTTTTGTTTCAATAATAATTAATTTATTTAAAAAAAACTATTATAAGTTTCCTAAACTATCCTGACCTAGCAAAACTTATTCTCTATGATAAATATGTCAGAGCATCACTCCCAAAGCTGATTAGACTCAATTCAGATAGTGAATTACACTTCAAATTCATAATTCATTTTAAGATATGTTACTCGCAATGCATGTGACTAAATCTTGAATAAACTAGGGGGTTGTCAACCCAAAAATCAAGCTACCTTTGAAGTGCACAAGATACTTTATATGGTGAAAATGAAATTTAAAATACACCATGTGAGATTAAAAAAACAAGTTTTTTTGCACGTCTAACTCCTAAGTTGTGGGAGTGACATTAGCCATCCAATAGTGCATATTGTAATCAAATAGTTACCTCTTATCCCTTTTTGTTTTTCAAAAACACTATTTCCATCAGCCATCCCATCAAATTTGTGATTTCATAGTGCAAACTTCACCACTCCTAAAGTTAAATCCTTCCAACACATCATGATTCAAACCTATTAGTCCATATCAATTTCATAATTCTAAAAAACATTTGTTAAATCTCATCCATCTGATCATGAATGTTTCATGATCGAATGATTTTTGACATTCTTGGTTAATTTATGCTTCTATAATGGCTCTTTTAGCCATATTAAGAGTTGTTAGAATATGTTATTTAAATAATAATTTTCAAATTAAAAATATTAATGTTGGTGGAAATGTAATTGTTAATTTGTTAATTTGTCTATTACAAAAATCTATAAATAGTTGAATTCTTGAACAAAATTTATTGATGAAACTTTTACAAATATTTTGAAGAAACATTCTCTAATTCCAACCAAATAGCCACTTCAGTTATTGCTCATCGTTGCCTCCTTCATTGCATCATTCATTGAACCTTGAATTCCTTTTTCATACTCAAATTTGTTAAACTCTTATTTTTCTTGCTTTTTAACTAATTAAATTAAAATAATTGTGCCTTGTTGAGTGCTTTATCAAGCATAAGAATTAATTAGTAAAGACTTCTATTGTCATTTTTCTTTCCTCTTTTTGCCATTCCTATTTTATTAGAAGGCCATTGTAGCCAATTTTTTATTTTCTTATTATGAGGGTTAGCATGCTTATGTTTTGATGAAAGACTTATTTAGTTTTTTTATGTCAGGCTTTTACTAGGGGTGGATATAGCCTTGTTAAGTCAAACTACCAAAAGTTCTTATACTCTTAAAGTTTTGTACCAATCTATTTCATAATTTCTCAAAACATTTATTATTAAAATGAAAATTAATGTATTTTGAAGTAAAATTAAAAATTTACATTAAATCTTTTGAGAGATTTCCTCAAGCTTTTTAAAAATACTTTTAAACTATTTTTTAAATAAGTTTTATGAAATTAAAATTTTTATTCTTAGCAATGCATCCCTTGCCCCTCTTGTTGAATCACATTTCAATTGATATCAAAGAGAGATTCCTTTTAATGAGAAGAAATTCTCTAGAAAATCTATGGCTCAAATTCATGCTCAAGCTAAATTGTGTGAAGGTGCATCTTCTAATGGGCAACCACTCTTTTATGATGATTTTTATCTCTTTTGGAATTGTAGGATGGCTACTCATTCAAAATGTACTAATAAAGAAATGTAAAAATTCATGCAAACTCCATTTGATTTTCCCACCAAGAAAAATGCACAAGGTATTTTTGTACCTAAACCTTTTATGAAATAAATGAAGGTGAAAAATATAATGTGTAATTAAATGATAGGACCATAAATACTTTACATAGTGCCTTGAATTCTACCAAATTTTAAAAAAAATGAATTTAGAAACAACTTATAAAATTTGGCATAAATTACAGGTAATATGTGAAGGCACATCTTTAGTTAAGAAATACAAAATAAATGATAATGTATGATTATGAGTTATTTAGGATGTTTTCAAATGAGTCCAGCAAAAACATGTTTACAAGATTTACCAATATTACTAATATACTTATTACAAAATACAAATTTTGTGAATGAATAAGAGAAGAAAATACTAAAAATCTTACCAAAAGAGTATGAACCATAGACCACAACCATCAAGAAAGCTAAAACGATTTCCATGATGACATTAGATGATTTGATGGATGAGCTTATGACTAATGAGCTAGAAAAAGAGAAAAGAAATGAGAAAGATTAACTAAGTAGAACAAAACAAAGAAGGAACAAATAATAGCATTGAAGATGGAGGAAGGTACTTTAAAAGAGGAGTCCATTGATGATGATGGTATTACTTTAATTTCTAAGGTTATCAATTGTTCTTAGTATTACAAACAAATACAAAAATCAAAAGTCTAAAAAAGAGTAAGAAAAAAAAGAAAATGATTAGCTATAATTGTGAAAAGCTAGGACATGTTAGACCAACATGCATTGTCATGTAAGAAAGTGTTGAAATAAAAAGAACAACATGAAGAAAAGTAAGAAGAAGAAAAAGAAAGAATTGAAAGAAACTTGGAGTGATTTAGAAGAGACATGTACAAGTGAAGGGAAAGACAATAATAAAGGGTTTTTTTATATGATGGTTAGAGAAGAAGGGCAATAAAAGGAGAGTGCATCCTTAAGTAAGGAAGATGTAAATTTTTTAAATGAAAATTGAGTTAAATAATTACTTTATATTTGCAAAATATATGATACTTTGCGTCACAAATATAAGAAATTAAAAGACGAACATGTTGAATAAGCATTTATGATCAAATTAAAAATATGGTTAATACCTATTTAGAAAATATCAAAAAGGCTATTGATGATTTAGTACAAAAGTTAATGAGTATGCATCTTTCATTAAACAATTTAATGATTTTAAATATTTGAACACTACATGCTTAATTTTAAAAGGAAAACAAAATACTGGAGAAAGTTTTATTACAAATAGATTTCATGTGCGTAAGTTTTATGACAATGTTAAAATGTTATATTTTTATAATAAACTTACATTACATTGTTGAATGCTTCAAAGTCATACTTCAAATACATGTCAGAATAGAAATATTTTTCAATAAAACTTTCTTACTCATGAATAGGTAGTGAAGGAAAATAATAGCTTAACAACTCTTAGTTATGTTGAATGCAAAATGGTTTGGATTCTTAAATGTAATAATTAAGTTTTGAGTATAGATATGTCTTCTTTTAGAGGTTAAAAAAGACATGTGATTTTTGTATAGTGGGTGTTCAAGACACATTATATGAAACATCAAACAATTCACCTAACTAAGGACCAACGTTGGAGTAGACTTTTTCTTGGTGACAATTCAAATAAACTATCATAAGAATAAGTATTGTTGAAACGTTTACATTTTCAATTACTAAAGTTTAATTTTAAGTATTAAATTATACTTTACTTAGTATTAGTCAACTTTGTGATCGTAGTTTGAGTATTTTACTTGATACTATACATATAAAATTAACAAAAATAAAGTTGTAGTAATTATTACACCTAGAAGAAATAATACCCATTCAATTAATTTACAAACTACAAATAATTCTCAAATAAAATAATTTACATCACATGCTAATGACTCAAACTTATGACATAAGAGATTTTGTCTTGTTAGTACACATACATTAAGAAAAATGATTAAACATAGCTTTGTAAGAGGTTTACCCAAATTGAGTTTTATGGATGATTTTGTCTATGGAACATGTAATTTAGGTAAAGAAATAAAAGAAAACTTTAAAACCAAGGAGGATGTAACTTCTAAAAGGAATTTGGAATGTGTACATACACTTATTTGGACCTCTACATTTCATAGCTTAGGAGGTAAACAAATATAAATTAGTTATGATAGATGACTATTCTAGGCATATTTGTGTCAATGTTTTATTGAAAAAGAGTTAATCATGTAAATAATTTTAAATATTGATAATTAAATTACAAAATGAGTTAGGTCATAGCTTAATTATCATAAGATGTGATAATGGAGGATAATTTAGAAATGAGAAATTCATTAGGTATCATAATAATAATGAAATCTTTTACACATTTTTGGCACCTAAAACTCCATAATAAAATGGTGTATTATAGAGCAAAAATAGAATTTTATTAAATTTAGCTATAAGTATGTTGAATGAGTATGATACACCTAACATTTTTTAGAGAGAAGCTATGTTTATAGCTTGCTATGTTTCAAATTGAAAACTTTCTAGTTCAAAGTTAAACAAATCATCGTATGAACTAGTATTTGATAAGAAACCAAAGATTACTCATTTACATGTATTTGGTTATAAATGTTACATTTTAATAAAGAGAAAAGAGAATTAAGAAAATGTGATTAGAAATAAGATGACAGAATCTTCTTAAGGTACTTATTTAATGATAAAACTTATAAAAGTTTTAATAAAACTAATAATCAAGTAGAAGAACCTATACATGTAAACTTTGATAAATCAATACCAAAAAAGAAAATAATTTAAACATAGAAAATAACAAAAAGATTTGAAAAATTAAAGGCTCAAGTGAGACAAAAAAGAAAAAAATAATTAAAGCAAATGAAATTCTTAAAACTTTAAAATTTAAGAAGGATCATTCTAATGATCAAGTATTAAGTGAAGTTATAGATGATATTAAAACTTGATATTATCATAATCATTCCTCTTTTGTAGCATAGTTTGAGCCAATTTTAATAGAAGATGTCTTAAATAATGAATTTTGGATAATAACTATGAATAAAGAATTAAAACAATTTGAAGAGAATTATGTGTAAGAGTTAACCTCTAGATGATTGGATAAGAGTATAATTAGAACAAAATGGGTCTTTAAAAGCAACTTAAATGAAACCAAAAATATAATTAAGAATAAAGCAAGATTAGTGCAAATGGTTATAATCAAATTAAAAGTATAGATATTTAAGAAACCTTTACACCCATAGTAAATCTTGAGGTAATAAAAATTTTGTTATCTTATGCTTGTTATGAGAACTTCAAACTATATCAATGGAATGTTAAAATCATTTTTTTAATAGTTATATAAATGAAGATGTTTATGTAGAATAACCCATTGGATTTGAAGTTTATGATAAATTAGATCATGTATATAAGTTAAATAAAGCTTTATATAAACTTAAGCAAGCACTTAGGGTATGGTATGTTAGATTATGTATTTTTCTAAATTCAAATAGTTTCATAAGAGAAAAACATAAATGACACATTATTTATTAAAATAAAATAGAAAATCAATTTATATGTAAAATATAAGTAGATGATATAGTGTTTGGGGTTAACAATAAAGTGTTATGTAAAGAGTTTTAGATTTAATGAAAAATAAATTTGAAATAACTTTAATTGGGTGAATTAATATTCTTTTTAGGTCTTCAAGTTAAACAAACTACAAATAAAATTTTCGTATCACAAACTAAATTTATTTTAGAATTATTAAAGAAATACAGTTTCATGAATATCAATCCTAAAAACAAACCAATGGCTATTGACATGCATTTAGATAAAGATGGAAAAAAGAAAACAAATAAATACTAAAATATACAAAACTCTAATTATTTTACTTTTATACTTTACAACAAGTAGACCCAATATAATCTGTAGTTTTTGTATATGTATTTGATTTTAAGCTTGTTCCAATGAATCTCATTTAATAGTTATAAAAAACATGCTTAGATATATAGCTAGAATTAGTTAATTAAGATTATAGTATCCAAAAGAAGATCTAAGTTTTTAAAAGATCTAAATTTTCAATTAAGAGAATGCTCAGATGTAAAGTTTGTTGGAAGTAGAATAAATAGAAAAGAAATAAGTAGAACATGCCAATTTTTAAGAAATTCTCTAATATCATGTAATAAGAAACAAAAATTTATTACATTATCCACTACAAAATCTAAATATATAGCTACAAGTTGTTGTATAGCACAAGCCTTATGGATCGAATAATAATTAAGAGATTATGGTATTACATTAGAATAAATTCCCATTTATTATAATAATTATAGTGTATTAAGTTTAAATAAAAAGTACACCTAATCATTCTAGAGCAAACATATAGATATTAGATGTCAATTGAAAAGAGACAACATTCAACTTAAAAAATTCTATCAAAATATGTGCCTGCTATTGGTCGATTAGCAGATATTTTCAAAAAACCCTAACATTAGGAAAAATTTACAAAACATAATGAATTTAGGAGCGTTAAACCTATTTGAGTGATAACCAAAAAGTGGTGATAATAAAAATTAAAATAAAATTAAAGGATAGAAGCATAAATTTTGGGAGAGTCTTAATCTAGTCTTGAAGGAGTTTACCTCTAGTTGTTTAATATAATTCTTTTATAAATATATCATATTTTTGTTAATTTTATTAAAAGTTTTGTTATCATCAAAAGTGAGATTATTATGATATTGACCCTACAATGGTATTTTATTTAAGGATAATAAATTTTAAGAATTTTTAATGAATTTGGTTTGGTGAGTTTTTAGATTTTAGATAATTGATGTGTTTGTTCATGAGAGAAATTAAAGAAGAAAAGAAAAGCCTAGATCTCATGATGATCCTTTTTGTTGGAGTGATAGACTACTGAAAGATATATTTTGACTATACTTTTTGGTATTTTAATTTTATTTTCTATTAGAATGTTAAGCTTCATTGAAATTATTCCTTCAAGAAAAAAAATTAAATATCATTTAAATTAATCATCTTGAAAATTATAGGATTATAATATCCTTAATCATCATATTTTGACATCTTAAGAATCATTTTTTTAATATCTCTAAAAAACATATTCAGTAATAATTAATTTATGAAAAAACCTAATTTTAAATCACCTAAACTATTATAAACTAATGGAACATGTTTGCTATAGAAAATGGGTCAAGCCATCACTCCCAAACCTAGGTAGACACATTTTGAATCGGGACATTACCCTCAAAATCCATAATTCATTTCATGATATGTTACTGGTAGCATAAGTGACTAAATCTTGAACAAGCTAAGGAGCAACCAACCTCAAAATTAGCCTTTAAAGCAGACAACATGCCATATAAAGTGAAAATAAAATTGAAAATACACAATATAGGACTCAAAAAAGAAGCTTTTTATGTGCAACTATCTACTAAATTGTAAGAATGACTTGAGCCATTTGATCACACATTTCATGATCAAACGATCACCATCGTATCAATGTTTTTCAAAAGTGTTAGTTCAATTAGCCATCCGATCATGCCATTTTGTGATCGCATGATCTAAACTTCATCTTTTAAATCTTGTCATCAAATCATGATTTAGCTCTAGTGGCCCAAATCAATTTCATAATTCTAAACAATGCTAATTAAATCACATCCATTAGATCTCAGAGTTTTCATAATTAAATGGTCCTAGATGCTTCTTATAATAGCCTTACTTTTTCTTTATTTTTTTTTTTTGTTGAAAGAGCTTTTTGAGACGAGTCTAACGGTGTTTAGTTTGTAATTTTTGGAGTTCTAAGAAATAAATTGTGAATTTTTAAAGATTTGGATAGATTTGTAATATTGAGGATATATTTATAATTTTGTAAATGTCGGCATAGTTCAAATGCATTTTGGCAGAAGGTATATTTATAATTTTAAAGTTGTTGGCTGCGATGGGTATATATACAATTTTAGGAATTTCGACGCAGGTTTATTACTCTGGGCGGAGGCTATATGTGCAAATAAGAAATTTGGAAGGAGTGATATGCAAAATATGGTTCACAAACCTAGGGCTTATCGGTTTTGACCGCGGTTATAAAAGCCGAAGCAAGGTGCTTTTGGAAAAGCACTTCTGCAATACCGATCTCGGGGAGGTTGCCGGAGTTGCGAGGGCGAGATTTTTGATAACTGCTGCCTTGCTTCGCACAGTTCCTGCACACAACAGTTATAGCCGACAAGGATTTCGTGAGTTTTGGCACGCGATAGTGACAATCGACTAGGATTCCGTGAGTTCCGGCATGCGACGGTGACAGCCGGCGAAGATTACTGTAAGGTAAGAATTCATTTGTTTTTTCGTCGGGGTTGTGCAAGTTTTCAAGGGAGCAGCGGAGACCGAGAGGGGTCGATTTGGCCGACGGGAGATGCAGGAGATCACGAGTTTGCTAGCGAAATATTTTGGTTTCACCGGACATAGAGGAGATAGAGAGAGAAAAAAAAATATAGCAGAAACTGGTCAAGGTTTTTGACCGGGTTTGCACTGCTGAACCGGGCACGTTAGGCGCAATTGGTCCACAAGACGAAAAAACAGCGAGAAACAAATAGTCGAAATTAAGAATTTAGATTTTCATGTTTGGGAAAGCTTTTAGAAAGCGAAAATTTTGGCTATTTGGGAAAGCTTTTAGAAAGCGGTACTTTTGGTTGTTTAAGATTTTTGGCTGTTTGGGAAAGCTTTTAGAAAGCGGGATTTTTGGCTGTTTGGGAAAGCTTTTAGAAAGGGGATTTTTGGCTATTTGGGTTTTTTTGGATGTTTGGGAAAGCTTTTAGAAAGCTTAATTTTTAATTGTTTGGGAACAACTTTTAGAAAGTAATTTTTGGCTAATAAACATATTTAAATTAATTATTTTACATTTTATGGGTTTGTAGGAAATCAAGATGAATTAGAAGTAGACAAGAAAATTTGGTACAATAAATCCAAGTAGATAAATTCCTAACATTGTGATGTAGCAAAAAATTATATGTTTTTACATGCTTTTCTTACTGTTATAGTATTTTGATTATTGCATAAGTTATTTATGACATAAAAAGGAAGAAACACTATGGTATGGATTACTTATACATTTGCATGAAAATTGAAAAGAAAGAAATAACATAGTGTAACAATGAAATAAAAAGGAAGAAACAATATGGAAAGAAAGGTCTTTTGATATCGCATAGTTGTTTGAAATTATGATTGGAAATGGCAGTAAAAATTGGATTCTCAAAGAACATTATCCTCACCACTAAGCTCAGCATGTGTTGCAGGGTATCGATCTTTGGAACAGATATCTGCTTAGTGTTATATGTTATGTGCTATGACTCCATGATGATTTACACCAAGCTCTGCATGTGTTGTAAGGTATTGTACCATACCTACCTGGTGGCACTAAGCTCAGCATGTGTTGCAGGGTATCGATCTTTGGATCAGATATCTGTCTAGTGTTATGTGTTTGGTTAGATGCCAGCTGGAGGTCATTTTATTGATAATGATTGGATCTAGAGGATAATGTGTGAAAGGGAATTAGGCCCAATAATAAAACACTATATAAGGAACTGACATTTCTTTTGTGGCTTTTCATCTGACATTATATATGACATCTGGTATGGTTTTATCTTTATGCATATGATTCATCTTTACTATTCATGGTAATTTGATATATCTTTTTTAATAATTGGTTAGATAACTACTGAGATATATAAAATCTCATTTAGTGCTTACATCACAAGTCATGAAACTATTGCACTAAGAGATAGGAATGGTGCTGCTACAGAAGAGCCATTTTCAAGAGATGTGTGAGAGAAGGAAAGTTTTAGTGTTATTAAATTTTTAAAATATGCCTTTATATATATATATATATATACTTTGGATTTTTGAGTTGGTGTTTGTCTCACCGTCAGGTCCCCACCTTGGATTTGGTTTTTTGTCCTCACTTAGATTTTGCATCTTGTGACTCTAATGATAATTTTGTGATTTAATGGTACTGGTTTAGGTGGGGGCTTGACACTTATGATCATCCCGTTTATTTGCAACAGCTCTTTAAACCTTTATTAAAAGATATTATAACATTTTATTTAAATAATAATTTCAAATTAAAAATATCGATGTTTAATGAGTTATAATGACTAATTTTGTTTTATTTTGAAAGTACTTTTAGCCATTACAAAATACTTATAAATAGGAGAATTCTTCTACAAAATTGTTCGAGGAAACTTTTAAAAACATTCTAAAGAGAAATTTTTAAGTCACGACCTTGAAGTCATTAGTAGATAATGCTCATCATTGGTTCCTTATGTTGTATCCTTCATCAAACTATGAACTCCTTTTTCTTCTAAAAATTAGCAAAGATTTCATTTTTTAAGTGATTAGATTAAAATATTTTTTCTTGTGGAGTATTTTGTAAAGCATAGGAATTAATTTGTATGGATTTTTATCATTGATTTCTTTTACTCTTTTTGTTAATTCTATTTTGTCATTAGGCCATAGTAGCTTGTTTTCTATTTTCTTGTTGTGAGGGTTTAACCTACCCATCTTTTGAAAAAAAGCTTATATAGTTTCTTTTGTACCTAACTTTTGTCATGGGTGGATGTATGCTTGATTTTTAAGTTAAACTATATAAAAATTACTTTTGTACACTTTTAAATTTTTGTACCATTTAATTTTACAATTTCTCAAAAATTTATTATCAAACAAAAATTAACATATTTTGAAATAAACTTAAAATTTATACTAAATACGTTTACATATTTGCTTAAGAATTTTAAAAATACTTTTAAACTAGTTTTTTAAATAATATCTAAGAAATTGAAATTTTTATTCTTAGCAATTCAATGCCCATCTTTCTAAATAACTTTCATAGCATCAGCATAGTACCATATGAACCTCAGTATGGTTAGAAATACCAATCACCTCTATATGGATATGAAATTAACAAAAATATAATAGCGAGTCAAAAAATGTTTAAAGAGAACACAAAAAATAGATGATTGGACCCAAAATCCAAACATTTATGGACAATTAGAAGTATTATTTTACTGTTAACCATAGAAAGTTTAATTTTAAGAAGGTGATTGCATGTTCCTAAAAGTAAGCCTTATAAGGGGTCATTAGATTTTGGAAAGGAGGAAAATCGAAGTGCATGTATATTTAACCATTTGACATAGCTAAAAGAGTTGGAGAAGTTACTTATTGAGTAACTCTACCCTTAGCATTAACAAGGGCTCACAATATGCTCCATGGTTTAACCTTGAGAAAGTGCAATATTGACCATTCATAGGTAGTGGAAGTGTACCCAATTTGAACAATGGAGAAGAACTAATGAAGATTCCAACTAGAAAAGGAAGCAGTTACAAAACAAGCTAATTCCTATGGAGAAAATGAAATAGGAAAACTACACTAAAAAGGACACCAAGTGAGATTTGGAAGACAATACACCCAAAAAATATTCTAGGTTATTTTGAACTTTTGAGGATAAAATTATTGTAAGGAGAGAGAAGTGTAATATCCCAAAACTTTATGTACAAAATTCCATAATGAAGTTCAATAAATACATTGCTTCTAAATTTTTAAAGTTTATAAATTTGAGAATTTCTACTATAGAAGGGTATTTTTATAAATAGGTCATAATGACTATATTGTATATCTAATGGAGGGAGAAAATGTACTATAAAGGAAATTATTTCGAATTCTATGAAATTGATTATGTTGAAATTGAACACAAATCACTAATTTAATCAAGTTTATTAAATAATAATGGTTTAAAGTTAATTTAATAATGACATAATGAAGTATTAATCAATGAAATATAGGTAGTTACTTAGCAAAGCATAGGGCATTGGTGACCATGAAGAGGGATTTCATGTGTAGGTGAGGGATTGAAGAGCAAAGTTTGATTTGGGAAAGAGAACATTTAAAGAAATCTAATTTTCAAATCAAGGTTAGTTTTTCCATTATTTTAATCTTTTTATTTAAATAATTTTGGATAGATAAAGAGCTTTATTCCTTTAAATAAGTGTTGTGAGTGATAACAAAAGCATGAAGAAGGTTTTTATAATGTTAATTTTAAGTTTTTGATGAATAGAAGTCAAAGAAAATTGCAATTTTATTTAAAAACTTGTACCTCCATTTCTCTATTCATGATTTGATGGAGTGATTAGATGATTTGATGTAATATGGAGAAGAAGAATAGTTCTATTATACATTCATTGGATGCTTTAACAACCATCTATTAGGTGATCAGATAGATCGATGTAGATGATGGATAGATAAAGTAGTTAGAGTCTAGGGTGGATCACTGGTAGATCTAATGGATGTTTAGATGGTACATTAGAAACTTAAGAAAGATCATACTAAGCAATTAACACACCATTAAATGATTATATAAGAGAGATTAGATAGTCAAGTTTTGCTAATAGACAATCTGATCAAAGAGCTTTCTGTAGTATCATAAATTTTGTTAAACCTTGAATGTGCAATGAACTTTACAAAGAAAAGTGAATTATAAATAAATCAAAATATAATATAAGCTCTATATGAAATTTTTAAAAGAGGAGAGAAAAACATGAATAAAGTACTTCAATTTTCAACAATCAAATTGTCATTTCAACATTTTGTTATGTGAATATGATATGATGAAACGTTGAAATGTAGGTGTTTAAGTACTTATTATATGTATATTATGTAATTGATATTGTCTTTTTGTGAATTATTCAAGAGAAATCTTCTATGTTGTTTTAAAATATCATGAAGAGGTAATGCTATATATGTACATGATAAGGTAATGATCTTTCATGGTGATGATGCCATAATGATGTAAGAGATAACCTTGAGTGCTACTGATGCCATGATGAGATGAGATAATAGCCTTGAGTGGTTATGTTTCCATGAGAAAGGATAATCTCTTAGATCGTGACATTACCACAAGGTGGGATGACATTAGCTTTAAGTGGCGATGATGTCATAAGGAGGTGTATATAATCGAGAGTGGTGTTAATGTCACAATGATATATAACATGGCCTAAGTGGTCTAGATGCTACAAAAGGTGTGACTAAATTGGGTGAAGAATTAAGTTAAGGAAATGTGGTATAAGACTACATTAACTAAATTCTATAAATAATATTATCAAACATAGTTATTAGTTGATATTATTACTCATGTGCTTATTTTATATATCATGTCTCATACTTTAATATCATATGTTATCTTGATATTTAGCCCATTATATGGCTTTCATGATGGTTAGAATGTTATTACTTTATTCATTTAGCTGTAATAAATGGTTCCACAATAAGATAGAGTAACACATGTGGTGACTATGCATAGTTTGTGATAGCTTGTAACTTCTAAATATTGCTATTCCTTTCTAGTCTTGCTTTTACCAAGTTTCTTTAGAAGTAGTGGAATCTTATTTTATTGCAAGAGTAGGTATGAATGGAATTAATTAGAACAAAACTTTAATAGGAATTTCAATCATATGGATGCTAAATTATCTAAATAAGATTATATTTAGGAAAAAGATAAGGCACAAATCTCATATTTCCTAGAAGAGAAATAAAGTAAAAACTAAAGTAGTTGAGACCATTGTGCATTTATCAAATTTCTTTTCTGTAGTCTATGGAAACCTTTTTAGAGTTTCATTTTCAAGATCTTTAACCACTTTAGAATTATCATTTCCTAATTTTCCTTAAGCACACTATAAATTATTTCTTTGTTGAGTGCTACATCAAACATAGAGTAATGGGAGGCTTGAATGGTTCCTCCTTGGTTTCCAACTCATCAAAAAAGGGAACTATCATGAAATGTGGACTATTAGATAGGTCTTTCTTCAATCTAATATATTGATACTTAAATTAGAGAAGGTGTTATATTTTTATATCATGGCTCATTCAAGAAGTTATGATGAATTGGAAGGGCAAAGGAGGTTTTAACACCCATTCTATTTCTAAGTAAAAAATGAAGATTTTGGATAAAATGTTTAACATGGAAGGGGTGTGAACAAGTACTTCTATTCATCACTATAGATTGCCTATTTGACTTGATTTTGATGGCACACACTTATACACTATGTCGTATGGCGTATTGTGTATTTAGACAAATCTAGATAAAAATGAAATTGAGACTTGTTAGTCCTAGGAGCCCATGATAGTTCAATAAGGATTTTGATGATAACAACCTAATCATGTGAGAACTAATGATCAAAGTGCTTATACATAGGACCATAAGAAAAGTGATAATTTGGAAGATGCATGAAGTAAAATTACACAAAGATGATGAAGGATCAAGTATGTTATGCTTCGGAAGCATTAAACCTAGCTTAAGAATAAAAGAGTAAGGTCAACTTGAAAGGTCTTAAATACTTATATGATTGACTTTATATAGTTTGCTCAAAGTATATGACATGATTTTCTAGTAATTTTGGCATAGTTTTTAGGCCTAAAGAATTGACTTTACATATTTTAAAAAACTACATTACGTAATTGTTTTAATTGTTACAATATCACAAACTTAGGTACAAGGACCATTAAATCCATTCAATCAATCGTCTATCAAACATCTCCTCTGGTTGGAAAAAACCTACAAAGAAATTTTAGGCCTTGATTTTGTTTTTGTATCATAAGGTCATCAATTATTTGATAACCATTAAATGACTAGTACAATAAAAATTAGATCAGTTAATAAGTTGCATTAATTGATGGCTAAATAAGATTACCAAAATTAACTTCTATCGAATGATCATCAGAATGTCAATATGCATCTAATGATCAATCTAAATTTAAGTGTGATAGTATTGAACTATTTTATATGAATCATGCTAAACCTAAGTTTCTAATAGTAAGACAATAGATCTTTTGATTCAAAATTTGTTTTTCACTAGCTAAATTAAAGTCTTATTCAAAAGTCTATTGGAGCATTCAATTGATATGTCAAAAAACTTGTTAGACAAAAATAAATGTATCAAATCACCTAATAGATTGATCAAATCATCTGATTCATTGTTATTGGCTCATTTGATTAAATTATTTTTTTGGAAAAAATCTTACTTTTGTCATTATCAATGGGTCATTTCACATTGGTAAAGAATAATAATTGAAGGTCATCAATAGTTGCTAAGGTAATGTTTAGAAATTTAGGATGTTCAAACCACTTTCCAATGTTATAAAAACAGGCTTATTATCATGCATTAACTAACCTTCTACCCAATAATACATTTTATAAAATGAAAATTGGGAATATTAGCATATGTAGATAAATAAAAAGCATAGTTTGCAAAATTGTTTCCAATTCTCAAATAAACCTATCTCATGATATAAAATAAGAGTAATAACTATAACACATGCATAACTACTACACAATATAAATATAAACATCTTAGATATAGTACCAAGATATACAATAATACAAAAGGCTTTAAAATATATCCCTTAATATAGTAACAATCAACTTACATGCCACTCTATTCTCACTCTCTTTAAGTATCTATAGCATGGCCAATAATATAAGTAAGAAATGAGCTTTATAATAATCAACAAATCAATTTCTATAGATAAGAAATAATGCAATATAAAATGAAATAAATAAGTAATAACAAGATCATGTCTTTTATATAATACATTTGTACAAGTATATTACAATTGAACAATAAATATTGCACTTTTCTCATGCATATATATAGATAAACATTCCATATTTTTTTTATTTAAATACAATATTTCTTTTTCTTGTTATTTTTTAATTATTCTTTGTTGTCATATTTCATGCTTATCATAATTTTTAATATAAGAGAGCCTAATTTTCCCAAATAAGAATTATCTCATCTCCAAATAATCTCATCTCATCTTATCTCCTTTTTACACTCATCATCTCATATTTAGATCTTAACCCATAAAAATATCATAACTCGTCAGTAATCTCAACCATATCATATTTGCACATCATGTTTTTCATAGAGTACAAGTGGCAGAAGTACTAGCAATAGCTAAGAATGAGATCCATGAAGCTATCTCATAACATAATCCATAATCTATGCAAATTAAACCCTATGCCATGTGTTGGCGACCTATCATATCTTATAATAATCATGAGAAAATGTCTTACACAAACCTCTCTCCATGTCCTATGTCATTCATATCATAGTATATCACCACATATATCATCATATCTCAGCATAGCACTAACATGGACGATGTACAAATAAGGCTCATATAGCTTTGTCTTATCATTTCTTTCTTTCTTTACCTTTTATTCTTTATCATCTTTCTTCTCTTATGTTCTCGTATATTTTTCACATTACATACATCATGGACATGCAAGTATCATATGCTCATAGCACATAAATAATAATATATCGATTGCATTTAAGAATTAAATATCAAAAACACACATAAAGTGGAATGATTCCATTTAAATGCTTAATTAGATATGTTTTTATGTATAAAACAACTAAATTACTTATATCACAATTACTTTAATTCACCTACATGACTTTTTTGAGATGCTTTTTTTGAGATGATTTATTTTTCCAACCTCACATAGCTTTTATTGCTCTACATAATAAAATTATGCACGAGCTATCACAATATAATCACATTCACCTCAATAATATGATACTTCTTCAAGTGAATTTGGCATACGAAATTTTTCCCAATTCATGGTCTAGTATTGGATCTATTATTTTTAGCTTCAAAATGATTATAATATGAAAAATAGTACATCTATTTTTATCATATATAGACCATCCACTAAGTTAGTAGGTGATACATTTTGCTTGGCATATAATATGCAAAACTCAGTGTATTGCACATCTGCTCTTGAGACAATCGCAAATCACTAGAGTTCTTGTTCATTTCTACTTAATTTGATCCCTACACTACATATGGATATAATTATTATGATCTTACATCAATTTACAATCATGTAAATGCAAGAATTTTGGCGTATCTCACAAATTTCACTTAAGTTCAATTTTAAAGTCTATAAATAATGTTTTTCCTAACCATCCAAATCCTCTCTAACCATATAATAATGAACCAAAGTAAAAACATAAAATAACCATCACAAAACACTAACCTTTACATCCTAGGTCATTTCTACAAAAATGTAGAATTCTTTTCAAATTTTCTTTAATTCTCACTCCTATAATTACACTTTGCTAGTCTATTTTTTCATTCTCCAACTACAACATACTCTTCCAATGAAAGTCAAGATGAGGGTGGGCATTGTGCTTAGATGAAATTCTAAATATTGCTGGACAATGAACAAAAACTTTCTTTTTGTTATCAAGTACCTATATGACATTAGAGTGATTCATTCTCAATGTAATTGCCACTAATATCATTCTTGTATGGTTTATGCTCCTTGGTAAGTTGTACATGTATGAAAGGGGCTTAAAGACTAGGATTATTTATGAGGGCTATATGTAGATCTAATACATCTGACATGCTTCCTACCTCAACATTGCACAAAGAAAAATTAAATATAATGAATAAGAGATTCTACAAAAAGAATACAAGAACAAGGATATTTCAATGAAGACCTAAGTATTAAACTAAGATAAATTGATAAATGACAATTTGGAAATACGATTTTACAATATGTTCTAATAATTTATCATGTTATCAATACAAATACTATCCTTTACAATACATTTTAATATTTTACTATGTTATCAACAAAAAATAGCACATTAACAAACACAGAAGTAACTAGAACTAATGGAATATATGTAACTATGGCTTTAACAAGAAACTCCTAATGCATCTATGCATAAAATAATATAAATCAGAAAAAAAAATAGCAAAAACAAAATTACTTTCTCAAGCTTTCTACATAGTAATAAGCTCATGTTCCAGCATTGCAATAATGCATTAGTACAAACTAAGTCTAGCATTCTTACCCTTAATTCCTGTATTCTAGAAGCCATAGTTCTCCCCCTTTTTGTAATCATTCAAAGGGGTTAGAACACTAAGGTTAACTTTAGCTACTAAAAATTTTAGAGGGTAAAGGCATGGTAAAGATTTTAGTTAGCTGAGCACAAGAAGGAACAAAGGCTAATGAAATGTCATTCTTCTCCACAAACTCTCTGATAAAATGGTATTTATGACTAATATTTTTAGTGTGTGAATGTTAGATGGGGTTCTTTGTTAAGAAAATTTCATTAATATTATCAAAATAAGATAGAATTTTTGTGAAAAATAAACCATAGTTTTCTACCCACTACTTAATCCAAAAAGCTTGAACTACAAAGTTGCTATCCATAATATAATAAACTCTTATTGTAGACAAGGCAGCACTATGCTACTTAATGCTAGTCCAAGAAATAAGTGAACTTCCAAGAAATTAGCAAGTTTCTTACATTGTTGTTCTATCATTCTATCTCCCAACATTATTAACGTCCGTATATGCAATCAAATCAAATCATAATTGACATCTAGGATTCCATAAGGCTTAAGATTTTGTGCTAATAAATGCATGAAGATACATTTTACTCCTTGTAAGTGAGTTTCCTCTGAACTTTCTTGGAACTTGGTACACAAGGCTAGACCAAAGATAATGTCTAGCTTATTAGTTGTAAGATAAAGATCCAATAATCCCTCTGTACATCTTCATGTCTATAGATTTCTCAGTTTCATCCTTATCGAAAGAATACCCATTTTATAAGGTTTTTCTAGTTTTCATGTTTTTATAACCAAGCCTCTTGAGAAGATACACTAAGTACTTAGTTTGGGAGATAAAATTTCTTTCATTTATTTTCTTCACTTGAAGTTTAAAAAAATGTCAACTCACTTATCATGCTCATCTCAAACTCTTTCTTCATGAATGTAAATCTCTTGTTCATCTTTTATGTGTTGGTCCAAGTACAATGTCATCAATGTATATTTAACAAACTAACAAAGTTTCATTAGAATTTGGAATAAATATGGTAATCTTAACTTTTCCTCAAACAAACCCATTAGAAGTGAGAAAGATACAGAGTCTCTCATATAATGCATAACAATTTCTTTCGTCCAAATAGGTACATACATGATCCAATTTAAAATCATAAAATTCTAATCTTTGGAGTTGTTCCACATAAACCTACATAGTAATATAGCCTTTTACAAAAGTGCTCTTAACATCCACTTGATAAAATTTGAAATCCTTGTGGCATTCATACACACGTATGGTCCTTATCACTTAATGGCTTGGCATGAGATCAAAGGTTTCTACTTTATCAACTCCTACTTTATTATTATTATGTTTTGCTACTAATTGTGTCTTACTTCTAACACATCTCCATTCTCATCTAATTTTTCTTAAATATCCATTTGGTTTCAATAATGAGTTGATCTAATTATTTTATGGGCCTTAAAACTATATCCTAAACCTTATTTCTGTCAAAGTATTCTTCTTCATTCATTATTATCCAATATTCATCTCTAAATCTGTCATTAAATGAGGTAGGTTCAAAACAATAAACAAACACTATATAGTTGATTGATCCTCTAGTTTTAACTCTATCTCTTATTTCTCCTATAATCATGTCACTAAGATCTTTAGCAACTTTCATTCTCTTACTTCTTCTCTTCCACTTTCTACTATACCTTTTCCTTTCTTTTTCTTGTCAATTGGTTCATCATTAATTCCCAACTCTTCTACCTTATTTAATTGATTAAATGAATGTTGAATACTTTAGGTATCACATGGTGCCTCATTAAATTTCAAATTTATTGACACTTTTATAAAGGAACACTCGATAGGATCTTCAATTCATAGAGTAATCTAAGAAGATGCTTTCATTTGATTTTGAAACAATTTTTTGAATGACACTCTTTCTATTATTCAAGATGAAGCTTCTAAACAAAAACACATGAAGCTATGAAACCTTTGGTTTCTTATTAAATAGTAGATCATAAGGACAAACATTATTCAATGATGTCCTAAGAACTTTATTCAAAATGTAGAATGCAATGTTAATAGCTTCACTCTAAAAATTATTTAGTACATTGTACTTATTTATCATGCATGTTGTTGTATGTAGTGAGGTCTTATCCTGTCTTTATACTACCTCATTTGGCTAGATGATAGAAGATATGAAGAATCCCATGATTATTACAAAAATATATAAATAATTCATTTTTAAACTCTCCACTAATGTCACTTTGACTTGATATAATAGAAAAATCATGCTTTTTTTCTAGCTTTGCAACAAAATGAGCAAACTTCTCAAAAGCTTTGTTATTCTTCCTTAGAAACAATACCTAACTGAATCTAAAATAATAATCTACCACTACAAATCCATACTTCTTACCTCCTAGGCCTTGTGGATGGATTGGACTAAATGAATTCAGATATAAATGCTCTACAAGTCTTCTAGTGGTATTCTCCTTCTTAGATTTAAATGAAGACTTGGATTACTTTCCAAATTGATAAGGCCCACTCATATGTTCATTATTTCACTGTATGCTAGGTAGACCTCTAACCAAATAAAATTTTATTATCTTTCTAAATGAAGAAGGACCTAAGTGATAAAGTGTTATGTACCATAACTTCAAACTATTACCTTGAGATGTTTGACATTTTAAACTACTCAATTCAACAATATGTAAATTCAATACATAAGTATTATCCTTTCCATATGCTATAATTAGAGGCATTTTATTCAAACTAATATCACATTTATTTGAATTAGAAATAATAGAAAAGTTAGAATCATATTATTGACTTAAGCTAGGAAGATTGTGCCTTAAGCGTTACACAAGGTCCTTTCTTATTGATGTATGTGAGTTACCAATAGTTTTATTTCTAATCACTTTTTTCTTTGAATTTTTCCTAAGAGTAACATCACCTCCATCATGCTCCTTTAAATGGATGAACAAGGAAGGATCTTTAGTCATGTGCCCTGGGCATCTATTGTCAAGGTACAACACACCTTAGCTTTTGAAGGAAGGCATGTCTGCAAAAATCAATCAAACATTAGTTTTAGGAAACCATACCATTTTGGGTCCACATGTCTTAGCACTAATAAAATTTATAATATCCTTTCTAATCCAAATAAATCTAAGAGATTTTGACTACATATTTTTATTAATTCTACATTGTGATGTGATATGTCCAAAATTTTTATAATAGATGCATTTAACATTTTCAACATGTAACATGGCGTAAGCATCATCAACACATGGTCTAAAGAAAGATGTATAATAGTGTTCATGCAAACTTTCAAATCATTCAATTCTTTAATAAGAATTGTATTCTTAATCATGTTGGCCATTTCATCTCTTACAATTTGACTTTAGGTAGATAATCTAAGTTATTCTTATTTAGATGTTCACAAAACCCTAGATAGTCTTCATGCTCTTCCTTCAATTTAGTTTATTTAGAAGCTATTATTTATAATTGAGACATACTTTAACATATTATTCTTCATGACCTATACTAGATGATCAAGAAGAGGATGTAGAATATACCTCATCATCTAAAGTAGAATTTCTTTTCCATCTCTTGGCATGAGAAAAATAAAACTCTACTTCCTCTCGTTATTAAAGGTGGAGCTTTTTGAATTTCTCTAGGAAATCCTCATCTCCTTCATCCTTTTCCTTTGGTTCTTAAACTTTTCACTCTCCCTTTGTATAGTAGATAACTAAGCTAGATGTGCCTCAGCATCTTGCATTCATGGTACACTAGCTCCTCCAATTATGTCATCTTCACTTTTGATTTTCTCTCCTTACTAAAACTTATTCTTGCACCACACTAGTTATACATTCTAGATAAATTTTTTCATATAAAGGCTATGTGAAATTGGGTTTACCTATTGAACACTTATTATGAGTGGTTATTTTAACTTTAAGTTAGTTTGAGAGGAGTTTAGAGGTAAAGGTTTCATTTAAAAATCAAGATAAATTATTTGTACCAACAACACACCAATGAAGGTCTCTCTTTTAAAGAAGAGGATACTCAACAACTTGCTACCTTTCTCAAAAATGTCATGTATCTTGTTGATAAATGCCCATTTTTTCTAAATGTGATATATAGAATCATGCTTTTGTGGGCTATGCTCAAGAAAGCCAAATATGGAATTATTTAACAAGTCACTTAGATATTTAGGAAATGCAATTCAACACCATTTAGAAAAAGATCAAGCATTGGTGGAATTGTGGCTTTACAAATTCTATAAGAAGAAAAGTTATTCATTTGCTACCATCTCTCATACTCCAGAACATTTGGTAGGCTCTTAATTTAGAACTATTTAAGGAATGGAATTCATTAGTGAGTAGAATGATCAACAAAGCTCTATTCAATAACTATAGTATATTTTGATGATTCCCTTAAACTTAAAATTCCCATTAGATTTTCTTTTGATTCAACATGGGATTCTCCTTCTATTAAGAAAATATGGTAAAACATCCAAATTGTGCAATGGAAACCACCTCCCAAAATTTTTTTCTAATACTTAATGTCGATGGTCAGCTCAATGTAATCTAGGTTCTACTAATTGTAGCATGGTTATTCACAATTATTTGTGACAAGCAATCAAATTTTTCTCTATATTCATTGCAAATAAATTAAACATTGTAGTGGAAGAAATGGCTATGTTGTTCAAGTTGTGACTCTATAAAGAAGTGTATATTTTCAATATTATTATGGAAAAGGATTGCAAAAGTGTTCTAGATATGATGCACAAAACTGTGACATTCCCATGGAATCCAAAAAATTAGCAAGAAAGGTTGGACTTGTAGAGTATTTAGTTCTAGCATATTATATGGACCAAAATGTAATGATAAATCACTTGATCCAATTAGAAAATTCCAATCTTCATTTAATCTTCAACCTATAGCAAATCCTAAATATGTGTAAGGTTCTTATCAAGTTTGATGAAACCAATATCCTTATATAAGAATAACACACATATAGAAACCAACTTAGCTAGTTGTGTAGACTCTTTTAGGTAATCATAATATAATTGTATCATGCAAACAAAGTGCTATAATCATTTTTTACATGTCATAAAGTTACATTTTAGAAACAGAAGGGCTACCTCACTAGAGATTGATGACTACAAGAAAGAGGTGGAGTCAACCATTAATGTTATAAGCTCCTCTTTTTTTGGTTCTTCTTTTATTCTTTTTCAACCAAGAGCTCTTTGTTCCTCATTCTTACATGCACCATCTCATTCTTTAAGAGCTCACCTAGTAACTCACAGAGTGATAAAATTGATACATCTTTTGTGGCCTTTATCATAATAACAATAGATCATATTGCTATGAAAGTACCCTTAATATCTTTTGCATCTATTCAACAATAAAGAATTTTCAAATTAGATAGACCATTATCAATATTAATAAGATGAATAAATGTAAATTTAAATGACACATAAGGGTTCATCTAAAATAATTCATAGTCATGGATCAGCATACTTATCTCAGTTTCCTCCACTTGGGAGGTTCCCTAATAGATATCCCATGATTGCAAATCAATCAACTTAAGAAACATGAACATCTGATTCTTCTAGCACAAATAATATTCACTCTTAAAAATGGGATGATGACCCCTTGTAAGGTGTGAAAAATGCTTGATAAAACTATCCTTGAGCATTTTATCTTAAGTTTTTTTCTTAACAAAATTGTAGCTGTAATACCATTTGTTGAATTTAGTGCAGGTCAAATACTACAATAGTGGGTTGAATTGTTATATTAAAATCAATGTGAACTAATCAGCATATAAAACTTGGATACCTTTTTGAAAATTAAGAAAACAACAATATCACTATCAAAGAAAATGGAATAAAAATGTTAATGAAAACTAAGAAAATGAGAGATTATATAAAAGAATTATTAGGTGTTTTGGACTAAAACTATGCCTACTTCCACACCCAATAAATTGACTAAGCTTCCACTAAGCTACACCCTTTTGTGACACTAGTAAGGGTAAACCATGTAAAAGAAAGGTGCTCAGATAAGACACCAACAAAAACATCAAAATGATTACAACAAATTAAAATCTATTAAAGCTCTTAAACAACAAAGCTTACAATGAAATATACCTTTACTCATTTTAAAAATAATATTTGCACAAATCTAAATGAATAAGAACATTAAAAATATAAGTCAAACAAAGAAAAATATAATAAGAATAGAGAAAAGTGATTATGAATAGATGGACACTAAAGTAGAAAGAAGGAAAATAACATGCAAATTTTTTCCTTTGTAAATGATTTTACAATATGAATCATTAGTCTATTCTCTTCAAAATGTATTATTATTTATACCTTTGAATTGAATAAGTACAAAATTGGAATGGAAACAACCAATTTGTGATTGCCAAAAAAATTAAAATAGCTATTATGCCTTTAGGTATTTATTTATATTATTACATTGTAAAGATAATGTTAGGATGATAGGCTTTAAGATAAGATTGTCTCAATAATGTGTTGATAAAATTTAGTTATTGAATTACTTTTAGAGATATCATTTAGGTGCAATAACTAACATTAAACTTGTATGGCAAAAGTTCTTGACACAAAATGTAAGCTATTACATCATCATACTAGACAATTAGTTGGATTGTAAAGTATATTTAGTTCATTTATTATGCTAAAATGGAATGTATAAGTGTGATTACATTGATTTCCATTATAATATAATTATTTTTAAAGTTCCAAGCTCTAAAAGTATTTTTATATGATGTGATTGTATAAAGATAAAGAACTGTCCAACCAATAATAATTAACAAACTCAATAAAAAGGTCATACAAATATGATAAAGTTGTTGTAGTTTTATGACAAAATTATAACAATTTTTAAATCACGTTTTCAGACTATTGTTGAAGGATAATATATAACAACAATATTGCATGTCTTCATACTATATGATGGGAAACTTATACAAATACATAGAAAAAAGCATGAGCTTTCTTAGTTCGATGTAGAGTCATATTTATCCAAATTCAAACATCTTAAATGTCAAACTCATTATAGTTCAAGAATAATTGAGATGAAATGTAATCATAAACATGCAAATTTTAATTTTCATACCAATGATACTTGTAGTAATTTAACACTCAAAATACTTACAAAAATTATAAAGGTTTGATGCCTTATATGAGCACATTCACACTTCATGTTTAACCAAAAGATAATCACACTTCTACAAAGAGACCATCATACCTATATGATGCTATCATAGTTATAAATACTACTAGTATTATCAACTAGAAAGTATATTTGTATAAGTATTATATTTCTCATCATGTTGTACGATCATTAGGTAGTTAAATGTAATGCTCATTTAACTTTGACATCTTCATCCTAAGGGCTTGAGATGAGTCTAGAGTGATTTATACTAGTGTTAATAAAACTCAAATGCAATTATAATTGACTTAGAATTGAAGGTCAAGAATTTGACATCTATACATGCATGAGAAATAAAGTCCAAGGTGCCACTTTGCCAATAAGGAAAAATATTTGACATTTTGGCCCAAGATTTGAAAAAAACAATCGACTCTAATGAGTTTAGCAATGAAACAAGGAACTTCGTATCATTGCCCCATGATCTACTAGTTGAGCCTTCCTTGAGTAAAGGTCTTTAAGATTCATCCCACTCTAAGTTTCATGTAGCTTGCTCCATATCAATATTAATTGCTTTCACTATTTAATTCTACATATACACATCTTTTTAATCATCCATTAATAACTAAGCGCTTGGTTTGGTGATCATGAACCTTAAAGATGCAACATTATCTTGGATATCATCCATTGAGTTTGGCATTTAATTTTTTTAGCTGGACATATAATATAAATGGGTTATCATATGTCCTCTATTAGAAAAGATTTTAAACACCATAATTCTTCTATATTTCTACACAATTTGATTCCTTAACTTCATATGGGTAGAATTCATATGAATCTATATTAATTTCTTATCATAATATAAAATTAATTTAATAATATCGCATAAATTTCACTTAAATTCAATCTTAAAGCTTCAAAATTGTGCTTTTCTTAAATGTAAAATCTCTCAAGCCATAAAGGAATGAATTAAAGTCAAAATTCTAAAAAACCATCATAAAATGCTAACCTTGGAAGTGTACAAGAACTTAGAATACTTTTCATATTCTAGTAATTCTCTTACCTACTGCAACATTATTACTTCTTTGTTACTCCTCCATTTTTCCTTCTATAGCAACAAGACATTTTTACAATGAAGCTTGATATTTCTCATCTAGAATTTTTTCTTCTTTAACCACAATAATCACTCCAGCACTTGCTAAAACTATAACTATGATAATGTCAAGCTTTCTTTCTTCTTTGTTTTTTTCTCAAAGTACCTCTTCATTTCATTGGTATAATTTTTCTCACTTTCAATTTTCACATCTAATCAAGTACCACTCTGATCAATTATTATTTCTTAGTAGCTTAGGTAGATGACTTAAAGGTAAGGAAATTCCTTAAATACCCTTATCAATTTGCATGATGACAATTCAATACTTTTATTTTAAAAATTAAAAACAAAATAATTAAAACTTCAAAAACTATAATTAGAAAGCCATTAAATTCTTCTCAATGAACTCATAATAAACGATTGAAGCAATAAGGAGCAACTTAAAGATTAAACAATACACATAAGAAAAAAAATGTAGATGATTGAGAAACCTAAAAAAGAAGCACACAAAAGATGCTCATCAAAGATAATCTTAGCCAAGAAGGGAATATGAGCAACACAAAGATCACTATGTATGCTAGGCCTGCAACCTTTTCAATGGCACAAAGATATAGTACTTACAAAGGACTTATATGAACCAATCTAAATAAAGAAAATAATAAAGTAATAAATGGGCATAGATTGAAATCATTAAAAAAAACCTTTACTAAGCCTCATAAAAAACCAAAATAATGAAGTAGTTACATGCTAAAATGGTGATGTCACACAATTGAAGATAATTAGCATGGTGTCTCTTTGCTTTGCCTTATAATCCTCTCTCAACACCAATGTCTCGACAAATCAGCGTGTTAGAGTTCTTACTATGATCCCCTTCAGACCTCAACAAAACAATACAATAGTGGGCATTTTACTCATGCCAACATCATCATTTCTGAAGACTAAACCCATCACTTTTATAGAGATTTAAAGCATAAAAATAAAATAAAATATTAACAAAGATAATAAAAATGCAAAAATTGTAGTCAAAATCTATTGCAAAAAAACATTCTAAAGACCTATTATTTGAGTTTAAAAAATCTATTTTCTAAAAAGTAGTTCTTTTAGTTTAGCAACTGAGTTTGCATGGGTTGTCAATGGATGGATTAAGGTCAATGTTTTACAAGTTGAGTTAGTGAATTGGCACAACATTGATGGATCTTTGTGAGTTTTTGGGTCATGCAAATTATTGTACTGATGGATCAGGCTTGAAGGTTGACATAGCATCAACGGATCTATTTTTGTTGATGGTTCAAAAGTGGGTCAACATGTAACGGATCAATCGCGATGTCAAGTTTGGCCAGCGTGAGCAATGAAGGTGGCAGTGAACTGCATAGCTAGCATTCTAATGTGCCATTTTTTTGTTTCTTTATGTGCTTCCAATGCTACCTTTGTGTCCAAAAAATGTAATTTTAGGATTCTTAACTCCACACATGAAGCATATACATCTTGATTGTTTGAAAGTATAGAAGTGTTTGACTCTCTCTTGTGGGTTGAATATCTTGATAAGTTTCCTCACAAATTGTCTCAAAGTAGGAAAAACATGCCTTTGATAATTCAATTACTCTATATATGCTCTTATAAGTCTCTAATATGTCCAAGTTTATTCATTCTAACTTTTACGTTTTGATCTATGTATTTTGTTGTCTGATCAGCCTTTCTAACAAAAAAAATACATTTGATAACTCTAGTTTCTTCTTAACATAATCTAGTCATCTAGTACTCTTTCAATCTGCACACTCTTCTTACTATGCTAGAATGATTTTCGCTTAAGCATGGGTTCACTCAATGAGTGTTGATGTTGACTTAAATGACTTAGTAAGAATTTCAATCGACTCCTTATAAGTTACCAAATCTGAGACATTGAAGGAATTTCTAATGTCATAGTCATATTGCAACTCCATAATACATGTATTCCATTCAATCTTTTTTAAGATTTTAAATGGGCCAATTCATCTTGCATATAACTTCTACAAAGTTCATATTAGGAATCTTTTAGACCTAATTTAGATCATCATGTAATCTCCATCTAAGAATTTTTTATGCTTGAGATGTCCATCAACAAATTTTTCAGATCATGTAATTTTTCTCTTTTAGACCACATTATTAAGATTTATTTGCTCTTTAATATGCTTATGGATCTCCCTTATTTTTTGTGTAAATTCTTGTGCAGACATGGATGTGCATGCTTGAACAAATTATGTCAATTATGCTACGAGGTTTAGCTTTGTCATAGGCTTCAAATGAGCTCATTTTTAAGGACCTATTAATAATACTATTATAGGAATGCTATGTACATGGTAAAATAAGATCCCAATTCTTTATGTTTTCTCTTACCAAAAAACATAATAGATTCTTGGGCTAAAATTTACTATATCATCAATTTTGAGGGTCTAGGAATATGAGAATTTTAACTTTTTTTAACATAATGTGCCAAATTCTTCTCTAAAAGTATGAATTGAAATGATGGTCTTTATTTATGATTATTGTTTTGGGCAATGTATAAACCCTCACTTTATTAAAGAATAATTGAGTGATGTGTGAGGCATCAAATGTTTTGAAGCATGAGATACATCTAGCCATTTTTGTAAATTAATCTAACACCATGATGATAGAGTCATGCAAAGGGTTATTGGTAACCCAAGGAAAAAATCCATACTAAGGTCCTCTCATGGTGGTAACGATATAGGCAATCATGCATAGGGTCCAATGTTTTTGTTCCAGTGTTTGGTGACTAGAAAAGTCTTACACTTATAGACTATTCAAGAAGCATGTCATTTTAATCTTGGCCAATAAAATCTATCTTCAATAGCCACGATGGTTTTTTTTCATCAAAAATGTCCCACTAGTCCTCTTGTAGTTATCTCCCAAATGAAGAAATCCTGAAGCGATGTCTATGGTATACATAGTTGCTTATCACCAAAAAAGGTAACCATCTTTAATCATATAACCATATATGGGCTTAGTTGGATTGATAACTAATTCTTTATAAATGGGTTCAAAGCAAGTTCAATTATGGTAAGATAGAGTTTCAAAGTTAATGTTGGAGACAAGTAATGTATTAAGTAGGTTCACTGGCCTACTAAAGGAATTTATGACCTTGCATTTTACAACTAGCTTATATTTGAGTATGAGCTATAGCTTTGAATAATTTTTGGCTGCTTATCATGCTATGGCTTTAACATCTTTTGAGAGTTGAGATATCCCAAAGCCTCTTGATTAGATATGAATTCTTATGGAAATGTTAACACCTCTAATTTCTTAAGATTTTGATAATCACATGAGTCATTGAAGTTTATATTGAAATAAGTAATCAATCATCTTTTCTAGCTAAGGACTCATATTCTTACCCTCATGTAAAAAAAAAGTTCAATTAGATAAGTCTAGAAGTTAAAATATAGGTGCTTGTGTCATACTTTGCTTGATTTTCACATATTCTTTCTCAACTACAAGGGTTCATTTGAAATATACTTTTTTATACAATCAATTATTGAGGTACTGATGATAATAATGCTCTTAATGAATATCATATTGAAGGTCACTAGGCCATGAAATCTTTTGATTCATGGATAGACTAAGGTAATGGCCAAATCAGTCATAGTCTTAATCTTGTTAGGGTTAATTAATATGTTATTTTCAAGACTATGAAACCAAAAAAGTTCACACGATTTGTAACAAAGGCATATTTTTTGATGTTGGCATAAAAGGGGTTATTCCTTAAGCAAAGACCAAATCTTTCTAATGTGTTTTATGAAGTGTTCAAGGGTAGGGCTAATGATTACAATGTCATCAAAGTAAAGCACTATGAATTTACTTAAGGTCAATATTTTTGTGTCATTATTCTCAAAAATACCTTGGTGTATTTAACAAATTGAAGGGCATGACTAACCACTAGTGTAATGCATTCCTTCTTTTAAAAATATATTTCTCCTCACTCCGTAATCAAACCCTAACTTGGAGGTATCTACCTTTTAAGTTAACTTGGAGAAAATAGTAGCTCCACTCATTTTGTCCAACACAATATTGAAGTGTTTGATAGGAACTTATACCTTATTATCACTATAGATTTCCCATGAACAATTTTTCTAAGGTGCTAAAAGGGTAGGAATGACATAAGGGCTAAGGCTTTCCTATATGATGCCTTTATCTAAAACTAATTATACATATTAGGTGAGTTCTTAGAGTTCAGAAGGTTTATCCTATAGTATAGAAAATTTGGTAAGCTAACTCCAAGTATGAGGTCTATAACATATTGGATCACACAAAAGGTGGCAAGCTTTGGGGTTCCTTATTGAACATATCTAAGAAGCTAGATAAAATGGGTTCTATTATGGAAGGTATTACTATATCAAGTATCTCATTTTAGATTTCTCTTACTACTATAACCTAGCTGGTAGTTTCATTGATAAATTCTTCATCTACTTCACCATGAGACATAAGCTAATTTTTCCTATCTGAGGTGATGGCTAACTTCTTCTTAACGAGTTGGTACAATACAAAATTTAGTTTATTCATTTTTATTTTTCATATTGTTTGATGTACTGATTTGTATAATATGATATTATTTTTATAATTAAATATTTTGATGTGTTTTTGTTGTCATTGCCTTAATCTATGTATTGTATAATAAATTATATTATTCTGTTAGAAGTTATCAAGTTTATTTATATCGATAACTAAGTGTGTGTTTAATCAAACTATTCAATCACTAGTACACAACTCATTTATACATATAATACTATTCAATCATATGATTATATAAGTTGATCATTTAATGTGTCAATTATAAACCTTGATCCAACTACTCTATTTCATGGTCATATATACAAAGTAATCTAATCATACAATACGAAACATATTTTGCATTATATAATCATTGCAACTTTCACCACTTTATAGTTTATTTTTACATTCTCAAGTCCTTATTTCTTGAATACTCATTTTTTTATTTTCATGTGATGTGATTATCTTTAAATAATGTAGTTATAAAATTGAACTAGTAATTGGCTCTTATTCACTAAGGCAAGTTTATATTTCAAGGATAAAATATAATAATATTACCATGGTATTATCTGAACAAACATGAAATGTCAAAAAGTTGTATTGAATATTAAAGTAAGCATATCATTAAGAAGAACTCATTACAAGTAATGTATTAGTTTTTGGTCTAAAATGTTTTAAACATCATGGGAATTATTTTGACTTGAGCAAAGAATATTGAGATTTATAATATATATATATATTGATTATCTAGTGGTCAAAAGCAATCTACCTACCCTTCTATGGAGGGAAGAATTTGGAAGCTCAAGAAGAAGAGAGAAAAAAAATCAAATAAAGAGAATAATAATTAAGGAGGTGAGTCAACAATAAGTGTATAAGAAAGAAATCTTAGAGTAAGTTTCAAGTAGGAAAACATACAAGAAAATTTAAAGGATGCTTGAATCCTGAAACTTAGTCAACACTAGTTACTTTGAAAACTACTAATTTTGTAGATTTGTGGAAAAAAAATTTTGTTGGCTATAAGAATTTTGAAAATTAAAGAGAAAGAAAAAGAAGAACCTCTAGGGAATTGGTAGAGGAGGAAGCAAGAAATGTGGTGGGAGATGACCTAAATTCTATACTTAAAGTAGCATAAGTGAAATAAACGCTAAGGAAAGGGCTTCTTAAGGTCCATATTGTAAGAAATTTCATAAGGATGATAATATAAGCTTGGAAATGGTTTGAGGTGTTTTCGTTATCGAAACCTAAGCCACATGACAAGAGGTTTTCTTAATATTAGATCTAGATCTAAGGTTGCTTCTATGTCTTAATATATTCTTTGAAGTAGTGGTAGAGGAAGAGTTAGTAAGGAAGGAGCAAAACACCTACCATGATGTCATGAAGCTCTAGAAGAGGTTAGCGTTTAGGAAAAGGTGGTCAGTCCTGAGTGTATACTATATCCTAGCATGATTCTTTAACTTTCATAAATGTTATTACAAAACACTTTCATTTGAGTATCTTTCTATTTTAGCATTATTTGATTATAGATCATCTCATTCTTTCATCTCATGTCATTTATATGACAAATCATATCATCTCATCAAATGAACATTGTGTTAATGGTTACACAAACTAATGGTTGTGAAATTAGAACTAATAAGTATGTGAAGGGAGACATTGGAATTCTTATAAACAATTCTCTATTGAATTGATAGAACCTCCTCTAGTGGAGTTTGACTTTTTTAGAATATATTGACTTTATGAACATCAAGTAATTTTGATTATATGGAAAATATGAGAATCAAAGAAGGAGAACAAATTATGTATTATAGAAATGGAATGAAGATTGCTTTCATATATGTTCTTAAAGAACAAAGGATGCTAGTTAATTATAGAGGAGGATTTTTATTATTTGTTGAAGTGTTGCATTAAAAGTTTAACTACAAAATATAATTATTGTTTAAGAATATATGGACTAGTTTCCTAAAGTGTTTTTAAGACATCATCCCACAATAATAATAGAAATTTAAATTCAACTTAATCCTAAGGTAGAGCCATTATCAAAAGTCCCATATAAAATAGATCCAATTGAGTTGTAAGAAGTCAAAGTACAAATTCAAGATTTGCTAAACATAAGCTTTGTCCATCCTAGTGTGTCCTCATGAGGAGCACCTATTTTATTTATGAACACAAAAGAGCATGCTAACATGTATTGTCAAAGAGTGCTAAAAATTACAATAAAGAACATGTACCTTTTACACCAAACTAATGATTTATTTGATCAACTATAGGATGTAGCTACAATCTCCAAAATCGATTTGATATAATGGTTTCACCAGTTGAAGGTCAAAGAATCTTATATTATTAATACAACATTTTGCATGAGTTAGCTACTAAATAAATCTTGGTGATTCCATTTGTCTTGATTAATGCCCCTATTATCTTTTTGGATCTCACGAATGAAGTGTTTAAGAAAAAGTTAGATCAATGTGTTATTATTTTTATTGAAGATATCTTGATATATTAAAAGTTTATAGAAGAACATACTAACTATTTTCCATATATTATAAATCCTTATGGAACATCAACTATTTGCAAAACTTTCAAAGTGTCAATTCTGGTTATCTTAAATTTCTTTCGTAGGAGATGTGGTGAGCAAGGGATTCCTATTGATCCACAAAAAATCTCAACTATTATGAGTTGGCCTTAACTCAATCATGTGGTAGAATTGTAGAGTTTTTAAAGATTAATTGGATAGTATAAAAAAATTTTAAAAGGATTTGCTTAAATAGAAATCCTTTTAACAAAATCATAACATAGTAAGTAATTAAATTCAAATAGAATATAGTTTGTAAAGAATGTTGCCAACCTTTGAAAGAGAATTTGATGATTGACACAATTCTTACCTTACTAAAAGGGCATGAAGGATATTAAATCTTTAGTGATTCATCAAATTAGGGGATGTGATTAATACATATTGACAATATAGTTTCTTATGGATCTCATCAATTGAAACCAGATGAAAAGAACTATTCATTTTTTTTATTTTGGATTAGTAGCTAGTCTTTCTTCAAATAAAAGTTGGATAAATTATTTATATGCTATGAAATATGAAGTTTATATTAACCATAAAAGTTTAAAGTACATCTTCACTAAAAAAGAGTTAAATTTTTGGAAATAAAGATTTCTTGAATACAATGAAGATTATGATTTAGGTGTCATGCATCATCCTATCAAAGCTAATATTGTTGTTAATACTTCAAGATGAAAAGTAAATATAAACATATTTTTAGCACAAGCTAATGAACAAAAAAATTCTTTTTAGAATATAAATTTCAAATAAAAAGAAAAATACATAGAAATGTATTCTTACTATCCCAATTATCAAAATGACCAGATTGGTTAAGTTTTATCTAAGAGGATTAATATCAAGATTAGAAAAAAAAACAAGATGACTCAAAGAGTGGAATAAGGATGGATTTATTTTTTCAATCAAGATGCTAATGTAATTAATTAATTTCAAGATAGATTATATATCTCAAATCTCACAACTAAAGAAATTTTTACTGTATGAAGCTCATGGCCTTAAATATCCTATTCATCCAAGAGTAACAAAAATGTATTATGAATTTAAGAAATGTTATTATTGGCCTAGAATGAATTGAATCCTACTCAATAAAGAAATAAATGCTTAATTTTCCAAAAAGTTCCAAAAAAAAATTTTGGCCTTTGTCCATTCCTAAGTGGAAATAAGATATCATTAATAAGAACTTTGTAGATGGGTGGCCAAAATTACCAATAGATCATGATTATATTTGAGTGATAATTGGTAAATTAACTGAATTATCTCACTTTTTAGCTATAAGAAATAAATTATTCAATAGAAAACTTGACTACATTATGTATGAAAAAGACTGTGCATCTTCATGGTGTACTAAAATTTTAAATCTCATCTTTGGAAAACATATGCAATGTTTTTGGCCTTATGTTACATTTTAACACTACAATTCATCCACAAAAAAGGCAAATAAAAAGAATAATAAAGGCTCTAGAGAATTTGTTATGTTTGAGTATTCTAGATTATGGGGGTGACTTGGAAAGTCATTTACCCCTAATTGAATTTTTGTATAATAATAGTCTCCAATTAAGTATCGGCACGACCTTTTATGAAGCCATATATAGAAGAAAATACATATCCGCTTTATGTTGGATTGAAGGAAATGAAAGTAATTGATTCAATCTAATTTTTTAGATGAAGCCACTGAAATAGTAAAATTGAAATGATTAAGAATTCAAACAACCAAAGGAAGGAAAAAGAAATTTTTTAATTTTAATCATAATATTATGGAATTTAAAAATAGTGGTCAGGTATTTGTGAAAGTAATCCCTCTAAAAGGAATTTCGTAATTTGGAATAATAGGATAGTTCCAACAAAAATACAATGTTCCTTTTAAAAGTTTAGAAAAGGTATGTCAAGTGTCTATGGATTGGAATTATACCTAAACCTAGCCAAGATTCATGACAAATTTCATATTTTAATCTTAAGGAAGCATATTTCTAATCCTTTTCATATTATTAAACTTAACCCTGAAGATATTATTATGGCTAGATTTGAGATATGTTAAAATGCTAATTCAAATTATTGATTATAATGGCAATGTTTGGAGAAATAAAGTAATTTCAATAATAATAGTTTTTTGGATGAATTAACAAAAAGAAATGGTCACATAGTGAAATTTAAGATGAAATAGCAATACCCTATATTTTTAACTTTCAAAACAAAATCTTCTATAAAAGAAAGGATATGATTTCTTTATGATGTGATTATTCTATAACACTTTAAATATAAGTTTGAGCATTTAATTTGTCACTTAATCACCAAGCACAGCTTATGTTTTGAGGCTATAATATTATTTTGTTATTTCTTAAATAATACTTAATTTTGTAAAGTTACATTGAATATCAAAGTAAGTATATCATTGAAAAGATTTTATTAAATGATACTTGTTAGTTCTATCAAACCATTAGTCTTTGTACCACTTGTTGAATAACAACAAAACTATTATGTTATTTTTACTAACATTTTTTAAGTATTTTAGATCATGAATCTCAAGATCTAACAAGATAAATTCAATGGAGAGCTTTATCAATTGGTTAATAGAGTAATCTTTAAGTGAAGACAAGTAGCCTCAACGGCTTTGCTCAAGCTTTTCTCAACTTTTAAATCTTGGAGACTTTGGTCTTTGCTCTTGATGGAGTGGTTGTCATCCAGAGCTTATCTTAAAAAATCTTTTTAGTTAAGATTGTTTCAACAAAAACTAGTTTTGTATATTACACAAAAGATTTCTTTCAGTCATCTCATGCATGTTCAAAAGTTAATCTAATTTTACATGAGTCAAATAGTAATAATTGGTTAAAAAGTAGCAATATATAGTTTATAATCGGTTAAATTATTCTTAAACTAAATGTTAAATGAATTGGAATTGAAATCATGTTGACACAAAGTGAGGTTCTCAAATTGCATGTATATCATATCAATAGGTGGCATTGATTTATACATGTGTTCTCCTTACATTGCTCTTTGTCACAAGCCATTTATGGTTAATTTGCATGTTGCATAGTTACAAAATTTTCACTATACAAATATGATCATTCTTTTGTTCTTAGCTAGCCTATTCATAATAGGCTAATGCTTTTATCAATTGTGCATTATTCTAATTAAGTTGAGTGATTATACAAGTCATCTATATATGAAACCTCTATCATACAAATATGTTGATGTTTACCTAAGAGGCATCAAAAGAGGTTTAAAATCACTAAATCTCATATAATATGAATTACCTTTCACACTTGTATGATATGTTCTTTAATAGGGTTAGCCAAGTAATCAAACTAAGTGATGTTAAGTATGGACTATATTTTATAGTGTCATGCATGTAGCACATCCCAAGTCATATTAATATAATGATACTTTCCCAAGTCAGACTAATTTAACACTTAATCAATTAGTGGTTAGATTTTCTTTATGTAAGTAGGATACATTTATCATATGAGTGTGATTATTTTATGGGACGTTGGCTAGTTTAGGACAAGTTATTGTGAGAGCTATCTTTTGTCATACCACTATAGAAATATTTTCTTAAGAAGCCTTATTTATGACTTAAGTCATTGTGTGAATGGATTTGCATTATATGAGTATGATATTCTTATCATACAAGTACAATCATTTATAATCAATAATGGGAGCAAATTAAAGGACCTCATCTTGGTGTATTATCTTATTGTTTAGCAAATTTCTATGCTCTAAGCTTAATATAAATTAATAGCATTTTGTGATGGTTCTTTTAACAAAATTGAATTGTAAATGTGGAACTAATCAAATAAGCATATCATCACAACAATCTACTCTTAATACTTTTTGCCTTTATAAAATCCAATTATCACAAGAGTATGGTCATTATCCCAAAAGTATAATAGCTATTTCAATAATTTTAGGAAAATCATTAAAGCCATTAGATGTTTGTGATTTGTGTATACTTCTTTAATTGATATAAATAGAAGAGGATTCTATAGAGAATGAGCTTATGTCTAAATTGGAAAATCATTTACAAAAGAAAGAAAGTTCATAGTAATAGGTTATGTTTTATACCATGAAGAACTTCCTATTCCTGTTGTTGCTACTGTTGCATTCCAAGCTTAATTTCATTGTAATCTCTCATATTGCTTGATAAATTATTTTTGTATCATATAGCCATTATGCTATATAATTTCATTAGTGTCTGGCATAAGATTTTTATATGCATGGAATTGTTAAGTGTTGTAATACTTTGTAAAGCTATATTGTATTCTTTTGAGAGATGTTGAACCCTACCCTACCTAGCTATGAAAAAAAGGTAGTGGATTCATATTAAGTTGAATTTTTTCTAGCTACAATAAAAAGATAGTAGTTGTATCAGGTTTATCCCACCTAGCTATAAGAAAATAAGAATTGATTTTAGTAATAGCCTACCCTTTTGCTTGGATTGATTGATTATCTATGCATAGATCCAATTATCTAAGAATCTCCTTGTGAACTCCCTTGTGTTTGAACTCATTTAAGAACATTATTGATTATCATATAATCATATAATGGATTCATAAAAAAATAATAATTTGTAAAACTTTTTTGTTATAGCAGTTGAGATAGTTTAAACTAGTTTGACTTTTGAATTTAAATATAGTTATTTATTATGTAAATTTACATGATATTTGACATTACATAAGTTTTTTATTTTTCACAATTCAACCCCACACTCTTGTGAACATCAGGCTCCTTAATTTACAACAAATGGTATTATAGTATAGTTGCTTTTAGTGTTTAAACAACCTAAATAAAAATCACATGATGTCATAATATATGGTTAATGATCATGCATCTTTGTGTGAGGGCATCTTCTCATTATGATGCCTTTTTTGAAGGAAAATTTTATTGCTTTTGAAAAAATCAAATGCATTTTTTCATCAAAAGTGTTGGTAATGCTTTTGTTAAGAAGTCTTTGAATGAGCTTTCTTTAGAAGAAAAAAAGCAAAGTTCACCTTAGTATCCATGCTTTAAATATTAATTTTTGTGGCATATTAAATTTTAAACTTGAAAAGATTATCAATTTGGATATTGCTCATAATGTTTGCTATGAGCTACAAAATGTTCATGAGAATATGAAAAAAGTTTCTTTCTCTAATCACGTTGAGGTTTGTACAACATATGCAGACCCTACAAGATTGTGCCTTCTGTACAAGGATGAACAATGACGGAGCAAAGGAACAAATGTGACACTATCAAGAATACAAAGGAATGGTACTCCTCCATTGAGTATGCAATGTGGCTAAAGGAGAAAAACAAAAAAAGGCTATGAAGAACATGAAGAAGAAGTTGTGGAAGAAGGCTACATAAGTTGATTCATCGCCTCCCTCATGAAGCAAGTAGAATAAAGAAGAGAAAGAGGTAGATTCTTTCATGACTCATCATGTTACTCCATTTGAGAGAGAAGATAATGAGGTACATAAACTCTCCTATAAGGAATTAGAGAGTTAATTGATTAAATTTGTTAATTTTTTTAATTCACTTTTTGAGAAATATAAGTGCTTAAATAAAGAGAACAAAGATTATTTTTTTATATGATGAGTTGAAAAAAAAGGATAAAGAATGTTTATAATGATTGAAAAATTGTTAAAGATGAACTTTCTTATTAAAGTAGCTTAAACGTAATTGAAAAACATGTTCTTGAACAATTTAGAAAGTTGATTCTAATTGTGTTGTATCACATCACATGTATGAGGAAGTTGTTTTTTAAAAGTTTAAATTTATGTATGTTAGAAATAATTCTTGCAACTTTTATATTTCTTAAACTTATGCTTTAAAAAAGGACAAATTGCTAAAGATTGCATTATAATTAATTTCAAGTCTAAGTGTCTTTATTTGTTTGGATTAAAAAGACTAATCGTATTGTATCTAGAAATGTTGACATGGATGTTTGTAGATTGGCTTGAACCAAAACCATTTGAGTTCGAAAATCTAGCTCTGAAATTATTGTGTTTTTTCAATTCAAAAAATTTTTATATTATGATTTGTCAAGAGTATAAATTGACACTATATTATGGAGTGCCATGTGCATTTTAATCATATATTTTATTTAGAGATTGAAGTATCTCATAAGACATTCAAATTTTGTTAATGCACTTGTAGAATAAGGCTTTATTTCCTCTTATTACACATTAGCATCATGCTTAACTTCTTAGTTGATCATATTAGTCTAATGGGATAGAACATGCATCATATAATAAAATGATTACACCAATTATGTTGTATGTTGATGTATTTGTTTGATGCAAGAGTCTATAATTACATCCTATGGTGATGGTTGCAAAATAGCTCAACATCATAGCATAATGAAATGCCAATTGGCCCAGACTAGGGACACGATCTAGTGAATAGTACTTGAGCTTTATCATCTCAAAATGGACAATTAATCCACCAATCTAATGTAGTCTATTATTTCACATTTTATAAATGAACATATTTGTCTGATTATTGGAATGGTTCAATTATATAGTTATGATAAGAACAAAATTGAATAATGTTGGCCTCATTTTTTCAGAGATTGAATTGACAACTAGCCAAGTCTAAAAAGTTGCCATTATGAATAGTACGAGTATGACTCCATCCATAAATGATCTTAAATATTATAAGCCTAATTTGGTCAACAATCTAGCATGGGATGTAATGAAATGAAATGTCATTTGGTATGATGTGATAATTCATTTTTTACATTGTTTTGGAAGAACTCTTAGGCAACATGTTGATCACCTTTCCTATCACCCATCTTCTACTATCCATCACCCATCAAACAGCTTTTAAAGAGGGAGGAAGTGCATGTTCCTTGATTAAATTTAAAAAGATGGAGGAACCCACAAGAATCAAGTTAATTAACTTCATTTCTGTGAACATTATTATGTTTATTTGCTTAAAATTAATCCATCATAGAAATTGTTATATGTAGAGGAATAGGTGAGAAAAAGAAATTGAACCCCTTAATTTTGATTTCAAAAATAAGTTTTACTTCTCTAAGTAGAAAATGTACTAAGTGGGAAAAACATTTCATTCAAATTAGAATCAATAACAATTGAATAATTAAGAAATGGTTATGATTTGTAATGTTTTTAACACATTCTTTATAATAAATCCTTGGTATTTCATTACCAAATTCTCAACAAGTGGATATTCTAGACTATTGTCTTTTTTTTAACTATGCATCTTACTATAAATAATAATATATTTATTATTTTATTTATGGTGTATTCAATGAAAAGATTGGATACATCTTATTCAGTCTTTATAATTCCAATATATTATTTGCTATTGCTGATATTACAATGTCATATTATCATAAAGATGAAGTAGTTATTGCACATCTGTGTTATTTATTAAGTTACTTCAATTCAAGTGCAAGCATCTCATTTGTTAACCATTATTTTCATGTGGCCAATCTCTTAATTGTAGTTTAATATTTTCACCCCTTATTTTAGTGGTTTCAATGTTTTTTAAAAGTAATTTTATTACAAGCTAGAGGTTATACTAGGTGAAGTTTTAACATTAACCAACCATTGGTTCTACAAACCAGCCTATAAATACCATAGCTAAGACTAGGAGATGACTTGAGATTTCATTTTCTTTTTGGTAAACTTATTTGCAAGAACACTTTATGCAATCTAGCTACCATTGCACACAATGGAGAGGCCTATATTAGTAGAAGTATGACCCCAACAATCCTTGAGATTTTAATAGTGTGATGGCCAAAAGAGTCTATAGTGATCTTGATCAATGCCTCCTAAATGATGCATTGAGACTATTGTCCATGGAGACCACCTATAAATAAAGGAACAACCATATAGTAAGAGGGGAACCATCGGAGCAAATGATCAGGAAAAAGATTGATGTAATGTTAGAATAGTCTAATAAAGGAATCATGATGCATCAAAAACGAATCAAAAACATATTATGTAAAAATGAGCAACCACAACAAAATAAATCCAAAACGAATCAAAAACATATTAGACAAGGCTAGTCAGCCCTTCTTGGCTAGCATACTTACCCAAAGATAATTTTGTTACAAAGATAATGTTATGTACTAAGATTGTGTTTTGTAATCTTATGATGAAAAAAATACCATTGCATGCCAATTCATATTCATAATCCATATCTTTGATTGATCGTACCTAAACAAATAAGCAACAAAATAATTGCATGATAGAGAATTTTGATATATCAGCTCGAGGGGACGTACCAAAATGTTGGTTTACATTAGTTCAAATGCTAAACCAAACCAATTAGGGAGCCATACTACAACTAATAAGATATGCTTCATGGAGTTAGTCTAATCCATGAACTGAAGTCTACTCATAACTAAATTATCCAAATTCTAATCAAATGGACAAAATCAAACCATGCCTGGTAGCATATTAAGCCAAAGGTAATCTTGCTTTGAATGATGATATCATGTAATATGATGATAGATTTCATAACCTTATGATGCCTAGATGACAATGTGCTTCATCTTAACTATTTGAATCTTAATGATCATAAGAGTATGATACCAACCCACAAAGAAGGCACAATGGATCCAAACAAAATAGAGGACCTGATGTATTGTCTAATGAGGTCCATCATACTTAATTGATGCCAAAAGCCCTTCTTTTTTTGAGGTATCTCAAGAGGACGTACATGATGACCAATGAAAATGTACTTCATGGCCAATCAGGACAGACCAAACAATGCACTTGTAGGAAATTGTCATGTGACTAAATGGTAAAGATTACTTAATGTGAATGAAGGATTGAAATTGATGAATGTTCCACCTACACATAAGAGCCCTTACAATCTTGTGAAGAGATTTCCTCTAACCAATTGAGGGAACACTAGCTATATGGTTTTTATAGTTAACTCTATGTGAATATATGGACTACTCTCTTCATTCAACTTAATTATTGCTTTCAAACCTTTGGGAATTTGCTACACTTACAACACCAAGGAAGGAAAACATCTACAATCCCATTAAGCTAGATGATTAGCCATCAAAATGCCTTCTCTAAATATGTATTGGAATTGAGCCCATATGAAATGGAATTGCTTGATTTGATTAAACATACTTAGCAATACACCAAATGGATTCCCATGCTACCTTGGATCATTGTGAAGATTAATCTACTATTCAATTTTGCAAGAAAGTTTAGTAGGCCCAACTTGTCACATAAATGTAAACCAAATAGCACTGCCATGGGCTCAACTTATGTCTTTCTTTTACATCTTATGTAAATTGAGAAAACTTTGATGTCTTTATAAGAATGGTCTCTAATCACACCTTCATAACAAACAAACCCAGGGTTCCCACAAGCCATATCATTTGTCTTTAGTTTGTTAAAACCCATTAGGGGTGGAGTCCATCGGGCTATTTTTGTGACTTTGCAATTGACCTTAAAGAAGGAGAAATCAACACATTATTTACTAATTGAAGTTCTACTAAAATTATATTATGTGATTGGATTACATTTGAAAATGACATAACTATCATTATCAACTCTATTAATTAGAGTACTTGTTGAGATTAGTTGCTCATCATACTATTTAGAGTTTCTTCCTTTCTAGATACCCCATTAAATGAGATATCAAAGGACCATTAAAACCTCCCCAGCTATAAAGCTTTAGTGACTTCAATTCCATAAGTGTTGAGCATTTGATGAATGGTGTCAAGTTGGATGAGTGAGATGCAAGCTTCATAGAAAAGTGTTCCATGCATGCGTGGGCCTTTAACATTCCACAAAACCATGAAATTAAGATTCATTGAATGCACAAAAAGTGCCTTTATCTATAAATTGAAAATTTAGCTTCCTTAAATTATCAACGAAAGCTAATAAATTATTTTGGTGTCTCCACATTAGGAATGAGATTTTAAGAGATGAATAGCTACTCAAGATTATTTGCCTTGATGTTTGGATAACGTTTTTGCTTCTAAGATATTCCCAAGTTCAGTTAATAAAGGTTTACCATATTTTGTAAGGGTCCAATAGTTGTAGCCATCCTAGTCAACTTTTTGTATGAATTTCAATATATTAGGAATGATTTTCTATATATAAATCCAATTAGTTGATCTTGCTCCACCATATTTTCTGTTGAGGTATTTGCTACTCATAAATCTAGCACAAATGATGTTTAATGTGTAGACCTTCCAATAGAGCTTAATATTACATGCTTCCCTTAGTTTTAGTTCTTTAGTTTTTTTATCCCTAGTCTAGTTTCTTCATGTGAGAGGCTAATCTTTTTCTAGTTGGCCTAATGGTGTTTGTTTACTTGTTCAAAACTTTGGTAATTAGATTGTCATCAAAGACCCAACTCCCACTTGGATCTTTAATTCTATATATAGAAAGCTTTCTATGCCTATTATTGACCATTGTATGAAACACTTTTCTATTTCTAACACCATCTTTGAGTTACTTAGTGCTTGCTTTTTGGCACTAGTATATCTCCTACAATTTAGACACCATGACCAACTGATCTTGGACTTTTGTTGGTTCTAATCTTATAAACTCAACTTGCACCTTTTGGAGTTTGTTTTCCATCTCCTTAACCTACTCTTCAACTTCTTAAATCTTTTGAAAAATATTATAGAATTGTGTTTATCCCATTCTTTAACTTCTGCATTAAGTCTCTTCATCTTGAATGCCATTGCCCCCATGTCCATAAAAATAATTAGCAAACTTCAATTTTGAGCAACTACTATAAGGAATTTAGAGCTTTTGTCAAAATATTTTGGAATATAATTGTCACTTAGAATTTTTTACTTTTGGAAAAAGGATCAATAATATCGAATGGTCTAATGAGCTTTACTCAAATGTTGAACCATTGTAATGGGATAAGCTTTGAGCCAATCTTGATTTACTAGGGCTCTATTTAAGCATATCTAGACCTACTTCCCTTTTCACTTAACAGACTACATGAACTGGTTACCTATGAAGTTGAGCTCTATTAGTGCACATTCAGGTAAATAATCATTGAACTCAACAATATGCTACAACTTGAAAGAAGTGTGTCCTTTGTATTCTTAATCTTAGCAATGACATTGAAGTCCTTCCCCAACCATCCAACAAAGATAATTGGTCTCTACCATCATTTTTAAAACCCTCCAAAGCTCCCTTAAAAAAACAAACAAGCATTTAGCATACATGAAAGAGTGACATATCATCTATTTATCAAACACTATGCCAATGCAAATACATTGGTCCTCTTTCTCTATTACTTGACATTAGAAGTCATGAAGCTAGAACACTATATTTTGTTGAAGATATTGCTCTCATAGTATTCAAAATTCACTTTTTTATGAAGGGAATCCATCTTTTTATTATGTTTAAAAGTTTTAGTAATGCAATTAAATTAATTTTGTGCATTTTGATCATATTCTTAAAATAAGATACCTTTGATGAGCTAACAACCACTGTGATGTCCACATCTTGGTATTATTTATCACAATCTACAATGTAATCACTTTAAGATGTCTTAAGGCTTATTCTAATCATTATAGGGCTATTTGCTTTCCCTACATTTCTTTTGTTATCTTTTCTCTTTGACTTGCAACTAGCAACCACTATAGAACAATCCATATCAATCTAAAATAGCTTGAGAGATCTTCCTCTTTCCTATAGATGCTCACTAAATTCTTTAAATGATTGAATTTCAACATGCTACTTAAGATTCACATCCTTCCTTATTTTATAATTAGATTGATATTATTTATTGTTACTCTCCATGTTTCTCAATGAATATGAGCCTATAGTCATTAAATTGATGATTCAAAGTACAATTTGTTTCCTAAGCTATAGGTTGATGAACCTCACTATGATGTAAGGAGTTTCTTATTTCTTTACTTTTTTTTATTGTGAGTGTGTTCAGCATTAAGAAGACCTTCTATCCTATCCTTTTCAATTATTGTACCCTTAGTTTTCCATGCCACTATTTAGTTATTTTCCAACCTCTAGGACCGAACACTAACTTCTCCTCGAGTAGATGAGCTTCACATTGCTTACATCCTAACTAGTTGGAATAGTCTAAACAACCCTATTTTATGCATTAGAGGTAGAAGAGTTTTTTACTTGTTTGCAAAAAAACATTAGGTGCCTTTATTTATGGCAACTTAGGAAGTAATTGGAAAGGTTTCGTATTCATTTTTCTATCAGAGTTCATTGATGCTCCCTGTCCTTTGGAAATTCTAATCCTTAAAGGGAGTCCTTTAGAATGATATACTTCAATACAAACTTAAGCCACATGGAGCCTAGGTAAATTATTTTTTATAGCATCCACTTATAATGAGTTGTGGACAATTGATGCATTTAAGAAGAGTACATGCTTGTTTAATAGGTGGATTGATAAGTTCTCTATTAAGTTCCACCTAAAGCTTTTAAGGGTTTGATGTTGAGATGAAAGTCGGGGTGACACTGAAGGACCCTCATCTAAAAATCTACAATTTTCTAAATTCTATGCATCTAGCATTTAATGTAGTCAAATTCCTATGAAAATACTAAAACCACAGTCCTATTACACAGTAGCCCCACAACAAAGAATCTAAATAAGCCAATTTTTTTAATTTCTATTACGAAAAGTTTCATGTTGGGATAATAATGTGAGAACTTTCTAATAATTGAAAACTTGAAGGAAAAAGTTATTTTGGAGATGTCATCAACATTGAGGATTATATGTAGTTGATCCTTGAACAAGGATGCATACTTGAGTTTTATTTGTGGACTGGATTTAGGCAAAACCCAATACCCCAGTAAAATAGAGGTTTGAGGTGGCAAACTTTCCTTGATTCACCATAAAAGGAGGCGATGAGGCTGAAATTATGCACAAGAAGCATACCCCCAAGTGGAAGACCACAAAACCTCATAAAAAACCTCATCCTACTCACACCTAATTTTAAAAGATTCATCACTTCCATCACCTCCTATTGAAGCATGACAAAATGGAGGAGAGAAATATTATAAATGAGAAATATATTCCATGCAATTCAATACTTAAATACTTGTTATCGATCATTAAATTATATGCATTAAAGAGAAGCATAAATATAACAAGAGAATTTTTATTCTTGCATGATTTAATATCCTCTTCATTTCATTATTTGCTTAATGGTTTTGTCATCATCAAAAGGGAGAGCTTATTGAACCATTTTTCTTCATACCACTTGTTCGATGACAAATAAAATATTATTATTTTTACTAAGAATTTCTTAATTTCTTTTCAAATAATGCATCCTAAGATCAAATAAGATTTATCAATAAAGAGCTCAATTAATTGATTTATGGAGTAATCCATAAGTGAAGATAATTCAAGTAGTCTTAGTGGATTTGTTCAAGTTTTGCTTAACATGCAAATCTTGGAGCCTTTGTTCCTGGCTTTTGGTGTGCCATTTGCCCATCTAGAGCTTATCTTCAACTCATCCTTTTTGTTAGAATTGTTAATCCTATCACTTATTTTTTATATAGAATATAAGAATGCATTCATTCATCTCAAGCAAGTTCATAAGTCAATCCAATTTTACTATAGTCAAATAATGACAATTGATTGAATATCTATAAGAACATAGTCTCTAATAATTTAAATTAATCTTAGGAAGAATTTAAAATCAATTAGAATTGAAATCACATTGACATAAAGCTAAGTTCTCAAACTACACATATATTGTACAAAATGAGGCTTTTCAGTGTACTTTTACATCCCTTGTCCCTACTCTATGTCATGAGTCTTTTATGAAATTTATATACTATATAGAATAATGCTTTCATTATACTAACACAATATTTCTTTTGCTCTTAACTTACCTAGTCATGTTGGAGAAATTCTTCATATCAATTATGTGCAATCCATGTTAAGGTTAGTGATTATGAAAGCTATACATGTACTATACAATTAATGTGTATATAAGCTAATGTTTACTCGAGAGGTATCTAGTGAGGTTTAGGATCACTAATTCTTGCATAGTACGATATTACCTTCTCTAAAAGGCTAGATATATAATTGGATTGAGGGATGTCACATATGAACTACATTTTGTAGTGACATATGGTATGATATCCTAGGTCATCTATTATCATGATACTTTCCCAAGTCATCATAGTCAAGGACTTAAACAATCAATGGCTATATTTTCTTTGTGTAAGTACAATACATGTACAATATGAGTATGATCATTTTATGAGAATTTCTCTAACTTAATACTATGTATTGTGTGAGTTGTTTTCTATCTACCAGCATAGACGTACTTTCTCGAGAAGGTCTAGTTTTGGATTTAGTCATTATGTTAATTGATTTGCATCACATAAATATGATATCCTTATTTTATGAATACAATCAATTATGATCAATGATGTGAGCTAATCATAAGATCCTATCATAGTATGCAATCACATTGCACAAAAAATTCATGAGTGCTCTAAGCTTGACAAAAATTATTATTATTTAGATGATTATTCCTCCATTAGACTTATACAATAAATTTTAAGTAACAAAAATGAATCAAATAGATAGGTGCATAATTTATATGATCTCCTCCTAATATTATCATCTTTGTATGATCTTGTTGTCATAAATTTATGATCATTATCTTGAAGGTGTAAAGACTATTTCAATCATTTTAAGAATGCCATACTAGCCATTGGAACTCCTTGGTTTGTGCATACTTATTTAATTAATGTAAAAAGAAGATAATTTTAAAGATAATGTGTCGATGAATCAATTTTATCATCATTAACAAAGGAAAGAAAGACAACAACTATTGGTTGTACCTTATATCGTGAAGAGCTTCTTATTCCTACTACTATTATGGTTATATTCCAAGCTTAATTTCATTATAATCTCTAATATTTCTTAGTACATTTCTTCCATTTCTTTTATACATTGCACCATCTATTCTCTCAAGTGTATGGTAGAGGAGTTTTTTATGTGTTTAAATATTACATATGTAATACTTTCTAAAGCTACATTGTATTCTTTTGAATAAGATTGACACCTACCTGACTATGATAAAATGGAAGTAGATTTGTATTTTATTGGCCTCTTTTTTGTTGTTAAAAAACGGGAATGATTGTATTAAGTTTTTCCCACCTAAGTGCAACAAACAAGACTGAATTATAGTAGAAGCCTAGCCATTTGCCATGGGTGGATGTAGATCTAGGTTTGAATAAAACCACCCAAAATCTCCTTATGTACTAATTGGCATTCTTGCTCATTGAGATTGTTGCTTTTTATATTTACTTAAACAAAAGATTTACAAAAATAAATAACTATTTATAAAACTTGTTTAGAATAGCAAGTGAGATATGTTTTTATTAACTTGAGTCTCAAATTTGAATATCATTATTTTTAATGCAAATTAATTTGAGATTTGATATTACTTAAGTTCTCTAATTTTCATAATTCACCACCCTCCCATGTGGACATTAAGCTCCCTTATTTACAAAAATTTGTATCAAAGTGTGTGTGCTTCTATTATTTAAATAGCCTAAATAAGCTCCACATGATGTCACATAATATGGTTAATTATCATTCATCTTTGGATGAAGAGACTTCTCGTGTTCCTCCCATACTTTTATCAAATCCATTGATATTAGCTCTTGGGATATAACTATATATCCCTTTGAGTTTCTTTGCAAGAGAGTTGGAAATGATTTTGTTAAGAAGTCATTGAATGAGTTTCTTTAGAACAAAAATGTTAGGTTCACATTAACTATCATGATTTAAATATTATTCATTGTGGCTTATCAAATCATTTACTCTAAAAAGGATTATGGATTTTTATATTACTCATAATGTTTAGTATGGTTTGAAAAACATTTATGAGAATAGGGAAAAAGTTTGTTCCTCCAACCATTTCAAGGATAGTGTTACAAATGGCGAACTACACATTTATTTCAAGTGGTCAAGGATGAATAATTAAAGAGCAAATAAGGTAACAAATATTGTGGCACACTATCATGAATGCAAGGTAGTAAGAAAACTTCATTGAAAATGTCTAATTTGGTTGAAGAAGAGAAATAAGAAGAAAAATGTCAAGAAGAACATGATGAAGAGGATGAGGAAGAAGGCTAAATTTCTTAATTCTTCCCCATTCTCAAGAAGCAAGGAGAAACAAGTATAGAAAGAAGTACCTTTGTCATGGCTTATCTTATTACACCTTCTAGGAGTGAAGACAATGAGGTATCTCAACTCTTCTATAATGAATTATAGAGTTATTTAATAAATTGGTTGATGCCTTTAATTCACTTTCAATGAAGTATAAATACTTAAAGAAAGTGAATAAAGAATCTCTTGTTTTATGTGATGAGTTAGATAAAAACGAATGGTGAATGTCTCCAATGTTCAAAAAATGTTAAAGATGAACTTGCTCATTCCATTAGCTTAACTACAAATGATAAACTTGTTCTTGATCATTTGAGAAAGTTGCATTCTAATTTTGTTTCATCACATCACATGCATAAGGAAATTGTATCTCAAAATTTTAAATTTATGCATGTTGAAAATTATTCTTATGACTCTTACATTTCTTACAATTATTGTTTAAAGAAAGGATACGTTGCTAAAGATTGCAACATTAGAGTTAATGTCAACTCTAAGTGCCCTATCTTTATGTGGATTAAAAAGCTTAATCATAATATACAAAGAAATATTGATGTCAAATTTTTTAAATTAACACAAATTTTCTTGGGTTCCAAAATCTAGTTCTTAAATTGTGTTAAGTGTGTGCTTTTGTGATTAAAATTAAAAAAGGAGAGGAACATCGGGAGCTTTCTGATTAACTTTAATCCTACTAATTCTTTTCATTTTTATTTTCTTAAATTGAACCTTTATAGAAATGTTTATATGTATAAGTATAGGGGAAAAAATTGAACCCCTTAATTGCGTTTTCTAAATAAGTTTTACTTCTCTAATTAGAATAAGTATTAAATGCAAAAGTAGAAACCATTTGAATAAAAATTAGCAGTAATTGAATAATTGAGAACTATTTTTGATTTTTGATGCTTTTAGAGATTTTTTATTGTAAACCCTTAGTTTTTCATTGCTAAATTCACAATAAGTAGATATGCTAGACAACTTTCTTTTTTGATTTTGCATAGTGCTATAATTACTAATGTATTTGTGATCTGTGTGCTATATTCAATGATGGGACTACATACACCTTGCTAAGTTTTTATAGTTCTAATATACTTTTTCTATTTTCTAAATTTGCAAAGTCATATTGATAAAAAGTTATAGTCATTGCACATCAATTTTATTCATTAAGTTAATTTAATTCTTATGTATGTTTCTCTGTTCTAAACCCATATTTTTAGTAGATAAACTTTTCATTGTGATTTTCTATTTTGTTCCCCTTGTTTGTGTGGTTTTACATTTGTTTTATCATTTGATGCATGACACAATTGGGGATAGAAAAGTTAGAAATGAAAAATACATTCCATTCATCCCAATACATTAATACTTGTTATTAGTTATTAAATTTCTTACAATGAGGGAAAGCATGATTACAAAGGATGTAATTTGTGTGCTTGTATGATTTAATAATTTGTTTAATTCATTATTTCCTTAATAGTTTTGTCATCATCAAAAGTGGGAGGTTGTTAAACCCTTGGTCTTTTACTTCTTTGATAACAACAAAACTATTATGTTGTTTCGAATAATGCTTTACATGGGTATTTTTAGATCATGCATATTAAGTTTAAATAAGATTAATCAATTCAAGAGCTTGATCAATTAATTCATGGAACAATCTACTAGTGATGATAAGTAGACTTGGTGTCTTCATTCAAGCTTGTCTCAATTTGCAAATCATGGTACCTTTGGTCTTAACTTTTAGTAAAGTGGTTTCACATCAAGAGATCATCTTCATCTCATCTTTTTGGTTAGAATTTTTTGTCACTTGTTTCTTTTTGGAACATAAGGTTTAATTCATTTATCTTATTCATGTTCATAAGTCAATCCAAATATAGTTGAATCAAACAAAAATAATTGATTAAATATATAATTATTTTAGGATGAATGTGAAATCAGTTGAAATTGAAATTATGTTGACACAATGCTAGGTTCTCAAACTACATGTATATCATACACATATGAGGCCATTCATCATCCTTACATGTCCTTTGTCACTACTCTATGTGATGAGTAATTTATGGTTGATTTGTAAGTCATATAGTTATGAAATTCTTATTATAATAGTATAATCATTCTTTTGTTATTAATTGACCTAGTCATACTAAGCTAATCCTTATATCAACTACGTATGATCTTAATCAAGTGGTTGTACAGGACATGATATCCTTAACATACAAGTAATATGATTTGTACCCAAGAGGTGTCTAGTGAGATTTAGAATCAATGAGTCTCATATAGTGTGATATTACTTTTCATACTTCTATGATATATTCATTAATAAGATTAAACAAATAATAAGACTAAGTCATGTTAAGTATGAACTATATTTTGTAGTTTCATATATCTATGATATCCATAGCAAACAAATATGATGGCACTTTCCCAAGTTAGCTTAGTTTATGATTTAACCAATGAGCTGATGGCTTTTCTTCATATAAGCATAATACATGTCTCATAGAAGTATGATCTTTTATAAGTTAGCTAACTTAAGATTAAGTATTGTGAGAGATGTTTTTTGTCATACTTTCCCAAGAAGGTCTAGTTTAGTACTTAGTTGTTGTGCGAATGGATTTGGGTATATGTGTAAAATATACCTTATCATCTTAGTATGATTAGTCATGATCAACAATGGGAGCTAATCATAGGATCCCATCATAGTGTGCGCTCTTACTTTATAGGAAATTCTTGAGAGCTCTAAACTTGATGAAAATTATTGTTCTATGATAAAAATTCTTTTATTAGACTTGTATAACAAATGTTAATTTAAAAAATTAAGGTTACCTACTCCTAATATTTATTACCTTTGTACAATCCTGTTATCATAATAGCATAATCATATCCTAAAGCATAATAACTATTTTAATCATTTTAAAAATGTCATTCTAACCATTTGAATTTCTTGATTTGTGTATACCTCCTTGATTTATATAAATAGAATAGGATTCTAAAAAGAATAAGCTGAAGAAACAATTAGAACTCATTTACAAAGGAAAGCAAGTCTGCAACTACAGGTTGTGTCATATACCATGAAGAATTTATTTCTATTTTTGTTGTTGTTGAATTATGATCTTAATTGCATTATAATTTCTTACTCTACTTGTTAAACTCCTTCCATATCATTTAGATATTGTGTTATATATTCTCTTAAGTGTATGATATTGGATTTTTGTATGCATTTAGTTATTAAGTTTGGCAATACTTTATAAAGCAACATTATACTCTTTTAAGTAAGATTGACCCCTACCTAGTTAAAGGAAAAAAAAGAGTAGTTGTATTAGGTTTATCCCACCTAATTGTGACAAGCATGAGTAAATTTTAGAAAAATCCTAGCCTTTTGGCTTAGAGTAGATGTTAACCAAAGTTTGAATTAAAAACCTAAAAATTTACTTGTGTACTCCCTTGTGTTCTTACTCATTTGAGATCATTATTTCTTATGATATACTCACAATAAGAATTTATAAAACTAAACAATAATTTCTAAACCTTATTTCTAATAACAATTGAGGTAAGCTTGAATTAACTTGAACTTTGAATTTGAATATGTTATTTTTATGCAAATTAATTTTAATTTGATATTTAATATTACATATGTTTTCTAATTAGTCATAATTTACCTATCTTATGGACATTAGGCTCCTTTATTTTCAAAAGCTTTTTGGTTTAAAATTTTTAAAACTTTTAAGGAATTGTTGTGAATTGATAAAATAATATAAAGATTTATAATATATATATATATATATATATATATATATATATATATATATATATATATATATATCATATAAAGAATCCATTATTCAAAAAGCAATGTACTTACCCTCATGTAGCTTTAAGCTAGAAGCTTCAACAAGAAGTGAAATAGAAAAAGCTACTAAGTACGTCAATCTTTAACAAGAGTAGAAGAAATAAAGTTTAAAAAACTTTGATTAGAACTAGGAAGGAGAAAGTGTAAGAGAAAGAGATAAAAAAGGAAAGATGATCAAGGTAAATGGTTTGGATGTTTAAGCAATCCTTTCATCCACTCCTTTCTTTCCATAGCATAAATAGTAGTATATTGAGCTTAAGGAAAGAATGAAATGTCTTGCTTCCATAGTTTTGATGCTATGATGAGTTTTATAAAGAACATAAGAATCCATTTGTCCTCTAGTAATTAAGGAGGCATCCTATAGTATGAAGGTGGGCCTCGTACAAAAAAATAAATTTAATAAGACCAAAAATAGGCTTTCTAGATAGGTTCGTGTGATACAAATATATTCTTTCATATAATATGATTAGTTTAATGAGGCCAAAAATAGGTTTTCCTAAGAAAATAATATGGTGTGGTGCGGGAGTAATGTCTTGTATAATTTAATTAGTTTAAGGTAAGTTCTAAAAGAAATGAAGGTATTATTGTAAGGTGTGGCAATTGGAAAGCAACTTATGGATCTAATCATAAAGTATGATATCAAAATCAAAAAGTACAATATACTTAAGAAGGAAGTGTTTTACTAAAGCATTAATTTATTTGAAAGGATGTGTTTTTATGTTAATCACATAGTATGTTCCAATGAACATAGTTATGATAGTATTATAGTAGAGAGCTAAAAGGAAAAACTCTTAAGGAAATGTAATACAAATAGAAAGAGTTATGGAATAATAAGTTTTTAAACAAAAAGCATTTGATTAGTGATGTAGACATCCAAAGGAAATGAAATATTGAAATGGAGACTATTGCTAAGGTTTTGGGTAATTAAATCTAAAGTTAATAATATAAGAAAAAATATTTAAATAAAATAGAAGCATTGGAATAGTATCATAATTTCATTACATAATACATATAATAAAATCCAGAATGATTTTATACATGTACAATTGATATATTTCTATGTCTATTTAAATTTCTTGTTATTCAAAATGAAAAACATGGAAATAATGCTTGGGAAAGGATGAATGAGAATGGTAAAAGGCTATGTAAGTTTTTATTTATTCCTAATTATTATCATTTATGTTATGAGGTAATAAGAGAAATAAAAAAAAATAAAATATAGTTTGTCCAAATGCATTATCCCATAATAAAACAAAAAAGAAGAAATAAGACCTTAACACTAACTATGGGGTATGATGGGTACTAGCAGTACACCAATCCATGAAGAAAAGAAAAAAAATAAATCTTTAGTAAAAGATGCAAAACATGAAGTGACATTCAAACTATATGTAAAAAGAAAGAAAGAGAAATAAGACAGCATAGAATGTAAAGTATGATATAACACTAGTAGTATAGTAGGACAAAATAAAAAATAAAGAAAATAAAAAGCAATAAGATAACACTATTAATAGGATACAAGGCCTTGAATATGAAAAAGATAAAAAGGTAAAAAAGAATGAAAAAAGAAATGGGAAAAAAGGTGCAAGTAGTAATAATAAAAATAGATGAAATGTATATATATATATATATATATATATATATATATATATATATATATATAATAAAACATGGCATAAAGTGATAATCATATTTAAGAGTAATTGATACTAAAATATATATTGAATTAGTAAGATATTATATTTTGTGAATACGTATGATGAGTACAGCATACCATGGATGACATGATACTTTGTTATCCATTTTGGGAATTTGATGATAATACAAGTGTGGCATGACACATCTCTTAGAGTCACTCACATTTATGTTCACAACCTAAATAGAATGCAAGTTAAGATATCTATGGTTTAAAAACTTTAGGCCCAAACTCTCTTAAGTGGTTTGAAAATTGTTTTGAGTAAAAAGCAAGCTCCTAAGTTTAGAAGGTATCCTATTTTCAATCCTTACACATGCCATTAGAAATATGAAACCTTGATATACTTCTATGACACATGGTTCCACATGGTGATTCTCCTTCCTATTCTAGCCTTCCAATATTTTTTCTTATTGTTATGGCATCATCATCCATCCACACCATGATAAGTGATCTTTTTTGAAACTTATAGACTTCAGCAATCTTCTTCATTTTAATGATTACAAACTTTTAGGTATGAAGGAATTTAAATAAAAATTAAAGATAAGATCCCTTATTATCTATGCATGAATTAAAAAAATGTGAAAAATAGATTACTATATAATTTCCAAATTGAACATGATACATTTTTTACTTTTAAGCATTCAAACAATCTTGATGTGTGGAAGATATCATATACATTGTAGTGCTTCTCAAATTACATGTAGTTTTAATTTTCAAACTTACACAACATATTTCTCTTTCTTTGGCATCATCAAAGGGTGAATGAACATTGAAGTTTATCTAGTGTGGCTCATGGGGTACATGAAGTCAAATACTCCAAAATAACTATTCTAATAAAATTATGTTTCAACAAAAGTACTCCCCCATAATTGTATAATCATATTTCATATTGATACATTATATGTTGGAAAATACCATTTGATAGGCTTTAAAAGTATAATTTTCATTTTAATACTCCCCAAAAATAGTTTCCTCTAAAAAAATCATAAGGTTCTTATAAAGTTAACGTAATGAGATACAACATACTAAATGTTGATATTTAAGATCCAAAGAATGGCCTTATTTAGTATATCTTTAATAATTAATCTCAATAATTAATAAATAAACCAAATAAATTTCTTGTAAAGGTAATTACAAATTTATCAAAAGATTCGTCAAAGTGACCTTAGTAAAATACATGAGTTTGAACTAAAAGATTGAAGATGAGAAAGCTAAGGTTGATGCTAATATAATTAAATTTAAGATACTATCTATGTTATTTACCTTTACTATTTGATATCATAATGCTAGGTACCATATATTGTGCAACCTTTATTGCATAAGATAATACCACAATTTAGTAACATGAGAACTAAAATATCATTGTTAACCTTTATAAACATTGGAACTCTTAAGTGCTACTTATTTGAATTAAATCATACCCATTGTTCAAATCAAATTAGCATGATACAACTCTAGTGTACAAAATTTTATAATTTGTTAGGAAGAAGAACCCAAAATGGTATTGATCAATTATAATTTCATATTTATAAAATTTTATAATAATTGTGATTTCAAAGATTAACCATAGTTATAAATTTAGGGCAACATAAAAATATGTTTTTCTAATAAGGCTAAAAAATGTAATAGGCTAGGTTACAAGATGTGATTTTTAGAACTTCTTGCTTACAAAGTTAGTATAACCTTTACTTCAATAATATTTTAATTTTCAACTTGTGTAAGGGGGTTATGATTTTGAAAATTTACTATGATTAGATTTGTGTTTAGTAATGATTTATAGGCAATACTGCTTATATAATATACCACACATGCCTAATAACCATAGAATTCAATGTATTTCAATTGAACATCTTTAGGTTTTAATAGAAGACATAAATGTCAAGCTTGCTAACTTGGAAACTTAATGCTAACACTAACATAATTTAAGAAGATAAGCTCATCAAAATTACCCTCACAAGAATGGATAATGAATTTGATGCTTAACATAATCCTAAATGCTCCTATAAAGTTCAAGAATATCACTTAAGTATATCCTTATACCTTTCCAAATGTGTGAGTTAACACAAAGGATTAATATTAATTAACATATTTTGATCATGTGTCATTAAAGCTTCTAATATAAATGTTCATAAGGTTTAATTAAACATAATGGTATGACATAATCTTATATACCTAATCTATCAACCTGATTGATTCTCTCACTTAATAATATAATATGATCCAATTCTAATATGTTATATGATTCCTTAAAACCTTCAAACATCCTAAAAAAATTCCAAAAAAAATAAAAAAATTCTAAATAAAAAATCATCATTTATAATTCATCTTTAAGATCATTAATCATTTCTCTAATATTCTACTTTTTAATATCTCATAGTCTGACTTCATTAAATTTTTTTTCCACACTTTTGGGATGTTACAAACTATACCATACATTAAATAAAAATATATCATACAAAATTGTTAGGTTTAGGCTCAACTTTAGTTCTTATGCCTAGTTGAATTTATGTATTGTATGATGATTATTATCATATCGTAAGAAAGTCTTAAGTTCAAGTTAAGCACTTAACACACCATCTGATTCCCTACTTTATGATATAGTTTAAACTAAATATATTATATGTTGAGTATATTATGTCATATGAAAAGTTTTGTTTACCAATATTCGCTCAACATACCATTTGCATAGACTACATGCTACTCAAGTTAAACTAAATGTATTCTATCATAAGGATATCGTATCATACAATAAAGCCACTTTTGGGCAATGTTCAAGTTTTATAATCTAAATATTTTAACTAGGTTTAGTTAACATAAAGTGATGTTTTTAAGCATTCAAAAGGCATTGCTATAATTAGAGAACTACATATAAATGCATGTCTAAAGGAACATAAGCATAATAAATTATGTGTAAGATTAAGTTTTAAAAAACCTTTTATCATACAAACTCAAATTCTCACCATTTATCATAATGCATAAAGTGTATTGTTATGTGTTTTAACATTCTAAAATAAAAAAAAACTCCAAAACTAACTTCTCCAATCAAGCTTAAGTTTCATGTTTGACAACAAATGATACACCAATTAATTTTTAAGATATATGATCTAAAAATTTTAAATAAAAGTATTAATATAATGATAAATATTTTCTTATTATCAAATTAAGTCATATATGAACCAAGAGTTTAGTAGTTTCTAAATGATATCATGCCTTCTCTATGGGATTTTTTTGTGGAAGCTAATCACTAAATATTCTCCATTATCCCTCTTATGTTGAACAAGAGTTTTGTGATGCCCTTGCTAAGAGTCCTCCTTTTAATAACCAACTACTATAATTAATTGGTATTTTCTTGGATCTTCTTGCACTTGTCCTCACTACTACTCTTGTTGTAATTTATTATGCTCCATTTTTTATTTCAAAACCATGAGCATAACAAAAATATAAATAATCACAATAACATGATATTCGTACAAATAACAATATAAAAAGACATGAAATTCTAACATAATAGTAATCCAACAAATTAATAAACCCTTAGAAGCAATATTATATATAACTAGCAAAATCTAATAGAAAGAACATAATAAGTAATTATCAAATCTAATATAGTGTCATGATATAGTCTCACATCCAAAAAAATATAATAATTAACATATAAAATTACTCTATTATTACTAATAATGAAATATACGAAGATAGATCATCTAACCAATGTATTAACTTTGATAATCTGTAGCTCAAATCTTACTCAACTTCTAGCTCCCTCATCTTACAAAAACATGAGTGAGTTGAGTAGCTCAATAAAGAATTCTTAAGTCATATTATAAAACTAATATATAATAACCAAGAAATATATATATAAAAAATAGTAAATCATATAAATAAATCCCATCAATTCTAACTCTTACAAGTATCATTATCGATCAATTAAGTTAATACATAACCTTATGTGACTATTAGATGCTCAATGTCTTCTTATCGATCCAATATACTCTTTAATGCAAGTGACTTATGATAGAACCTGGTACTTCTATCACATCATGTAATCCACTATTCCTTAAGGCAATGATACATGACCAAATCCAGTAGAGGTTTAAAAGTCTTTAATAATAATATGTATTCCCTACCATAATCATAACATATCATATGTTCCATATTAGACAAAATATGCGAACTTTCCATTTTGAGACTATTTATATAATGGTTATCAACAAACCTATGGGATTCTTATCAGACAATCTGACACTCCTCTTATAAACTCAACTAACCAAGTGTAACTAATACATCCAGGCTATGAGAGTTGAATAGCTAACTTATTTATCTTTTAGGTGAGCAAGCATGATCAAGGGTCCATTTTATTTAGTATTCACCTAATCAAAGCACATCCATGACTCATAATAACTTATTAAAACAGATCTATCACTACCTAAAATTATTTATATTTTTTCAATTTGAATCTATCATATGGGAAGTTTTAAATTAACCAACAACTTAATAAGTCAAGAATTTTCTTTAATCCTAAATACACTATCTAAGATTCTCCATAACCTAACTAAGATAATTTAAGATTTCAATCATAAGTTCTATTTTAATTATTTTGGTTTATCACCATCTAAATATCTTAGGGTTTTCACCGAACATAAATTCAACTATCCTTAGCTCTTTTTTCCATATTTAGTTTTTCCTTAATTCATCTTGAGCTTACATATTTATGATATCCTTAATACTCACATAATCTTAACTACTACCCTTAAGTTCAATACATAATCAATTATCATTACAATTAAGATTGGGTTCATACAAGTTTCATTTACGACTCTTATGTCTCAAAGATAATCTTAAGTTATAATACTCATTATAAGACCTCTCTTAAGCTATCACAAATCCCTAAATCACCATCTAAGGTGTCATCATAAAACCTCTTATCATGCCCTTTATAGCTTCCCAACAAAAAAACATCATATGCACTTTAGAAATCATCTAAGTTCTTTGAAGGGTTGAACCCATGGGACCCATGACTCAATAAGTCATGTCTCAATGCTTCCCAAGCATACTAAGGAAAAGGAATACTTGGCTACAATAATTCATAAGATTTTGGCTTCATTTTTGAGTTTCAATTCATGGTTCATCTCAGGCTAAGATTTAATTTATTCATATAGCATTCTATGCATTTTCATTCATAACTTTTAAATAATAGCACACATCTCTTTCATGTCATGCCATCTAACATAAATTATTAGTATTATCAAGCTTAACCTTAGTGTTGTTGTGGTATTAACCTCTAGCCATGGTATATTATTTGATTGATGATAACAGATTCGAAGTCTTTCTAATAAATTTGGTTTGATAAATGTTTAAACTCAAAATAATTGATACTCATATTCATGGGAGAATTTAAAGAAGAAGAGAAGTTAAAGTGAAATCTCATGAAAAGAATCTTGGTGGAAGTAACAAACTTTCAAGGAATATTTTTTGATATTACTTTTAGTTATTTTAATTTTATTTTTAGAATGTTAAGATTGATTAAAATTAGTTTTTTAAGGCATAAAAAAAATTAACTAACTTTTATCTCTGATATCTTTGATCAACATCTTTGATCCAATATTTGAAATATACATTTCTTAAATATTTGATTAGTATCTTTGAAATCTTATTATTTTGTAATGATTTTAATATAAGATATAATAAAAAAACCAAATCACCTTACAAATAACTGCTCAGCAGTTGTTACAATGTTTAGGTTGGGTTAAGAGATGAATCCCAAACCTATTCGACACATTTGAATTTATATCAGATCAAAAATATTGCCCTCTAGATGCTGCATAATTAATCTTCTGATTATTGGTATGCATGGGTGATTAAATCCCACACGAACCAAGTGGTTGCCAACCTCAAAATCAGGTTGCCTCTAGCATGCATCAAAATTCTTATATAGAGAAAAATTCTTTTCAAATACACTATATGGGACTAAATATATTGCTTTTATTGTGCGATGAACTCATGAGTTGTGAGAGTGATGTGACCTATTCGATCGTACATTTTATGATCAAATGATCACCACCGTATTGCATGTTTCAAAAGTAGTAATTATATCAATTGTTAGATCACATAATGTCGTGATCGCACGATCCATATTTCTTTCGCTCATAAGTTAAATCTTGCTGTCATATCGTGATTTTGATATAACAATCCATATCAAATTTATATTTCTAAAAGGCATCGCTTAATTGCGTTTGTCCAATCATGCAGTTTTCATGATCAAACGACTGTCGTTAGGTCCGATCCAACAACTCCAGTGTAATGGCTCTTTTAGCCTTTATTTTGAGTTGTTGGGCAATTTTTTTTAAAATATTAATTTTCTAATTAAAAATTAAAGAAACATAAATGAAACGACTAAATTGGGTGTTTATTAAGTGCTTTTAGTCTTTAGAAGTTGTCCATAAATAATTGAATTTTTTAGCAAATTTTTTCATGACAACATTTACAAAAGTCTAAAGAAAAATTCTTATCATGACCTCAAAGCAATTTGCAGTCATTGCTTATCGTCACCTCCTTACGCTACGTCTTTCTTCAACAAACTCCAAATTTCATGATTCATCTTTCAATTAGCTAAGCTCTCATTTTATAGCTAATTAAATTAAAATAATTATGACTTGTTAAATATTTTGTCAAGCATAGGAGTTTATTTGTACGAATTTTTATCATCATTTTCTTTCCTCTTTTGCCAATTTTATTTTGTTGTAAGGCTATTGTATCTTGTTTTATTTTCTTGTTGTAAGGGTTTAGCTTACCTTCTTTTAATGAATGGCTTATATAGTTTGTTTTTATACTTGGTTTTTATAGAGGGTGAATTTAGGCTTGATTTTAAGCCAAACCACCTAAAATTTCTTGCGAATATGTTTAAATTTTGTATTTATTTATTTCATAATTTCTAAATCTTATTAAAATAAAAATTAATATATTTTCAAAAAATTAGAATTTTTAATTCTAGTAATTCACCTCCCCCTCTTATTGAACAATATTTCAGTTGGTATCAAATAAGATCCTTTTTAGTGAGAAGAAATTTTTTGAGAGATCTATAGCTTAAATTGATGCTTCAACTATATTGGGTGAAGGTGCATCTTCTAATAGGCAACCACTCTTTTGCAATAATCATTATCTTTATTGAAATACTAAAATAATAAGTCATTTAAAATTTATTAGCAAAGAATTATGGGAATTGATGCAAGTTAATTTTGGTTTTCTTAGAAAGAAAAATGCATAATGTACCTGTGTATCTAAACCTTTCTATGAAATGGACAATAGTTAAAAATATAAAGTATAATTAAATGATAAGATCATAAATATTTTACATTGTGTTTTGAATACTACAAAATTTAATAGAATCATGAATTTAAAAATTGCTTACAAGATTTGGCATAAATTAGAAGTAACATATGAAGGCACTTGTTTAGTTAAGAAAAATGAAATAAACATGATAACACAAGACTATGAGTTATTTAGAATACTTTTAAATGAGTCCATCAAAAGTATGTTTATTAGATTTACCAATATTATTAATGCTTGCTAGCTTGGGAAAGCTACTTTCTATGAATGAACAGGTAAAGAAGATACTATGAATCTTATATCTATTGACCACTACCCATCAAGATAGCCAAAAATATTTTTATGATGATAATAATGACTTGATGGATGAGCTTATGACAAATAAGCTAAAAATGGAGAGAAAAAAAGAAGAACAAGAATTAATTAAGAAGAATAAAACAAAAAAGAAAAAACAATCAATAATATTGAAGATAAAGGAAGATATTTTAGAAGAGAAATCCACTGATGATCAATGTATAGCTTTAATTTCAAAAAGTTTATCTAAAATTTTTAATGGTATAGGAAAATATAAAAATCAAAAGTCTAAGAGAAGGATAAGAAGGAAGGAGGAAAGTATTTGTCATGAATGTGAAAAGCTAGGACATATTAGACCATCATGTCCTTTTATGTAAGAAAGAGTTGAAAAAAAGTAATATGATGAAGAAAAGTAAGAAGTAGAAAGCATTAAAAGTAGCTTAGAGTAATTCTGAAGAAACATGTACAAGTGAAGAGAAAACTAATAATGAAGGATTCTTTTACATGATGGCTAGAGAGGAAAACGAAGAAAAAAAAGAGTGCATCCTTAAGTGAGAAAGAGGTAAATTATTCAAACGAAAAGTTAGCTAAATAATTGCTTTATGTTTGTAAAAGGTATGAAATTTTGAGTAAAAAAAATAAGAAACTAAAAGAGGAATATTGTGAATGTGTAGGGCTTTGTGATGAAATGAAAAGTACCAATGAGGACTTAGTATAAATAATTAATGAGCATGCTTTCTTAGTTAAAGATTTTAATGATTTTATTCTGAAAAGAAAAATCAATTAATAGAGATGTCACGCATGCTAGAAGATTCATATGCATAATTCTAATGATAATATTAACTTATCACATGATTATAATAAATTTATATGTAATTATTGCATGCTTCTAGGTCACACTTTACATACATATAGGATTAGAAATAATGTTCACTTAAACTATCTTACTTATACATAGGTAATGAAGGTCAATAGTAGTTTAACTACTCTTAAATGTGCTAGACCCAAAATGATTTGGGTTCCTAAATCTAACAATTAAGTTATGAGTGCAAATATGTCTTCTTTTTAAGGGCAAAGAGGACATGTGATTCTTAAATAGGGGTGCTCAAGACACATGACTAGAAACATCAAGCTATTCACTCAACTAAATGCTTATGATGGAGAAAAAGTTGGGCTTGGTGACAATTCAAAGAAATCTATCAAAGGAATAGGTATTATTGAAAATCTTACATTTTGAATTACTAAATTTTTATTTGTTTAAGGCTTAAAATATAATTTACTTAGCATTAGTTAACTTTGTGATAGTGGTTTTAGTATTTTATTTGATATTCTTACATATAAAATTATTAAAAATAAAAATATAGTAATTATTGCACCTAAAAAATAATACTTATTTATTTGATCTAAAAATCATAAATAATTCTTAAAATCACATGATAGTGACTCAAATTTATGACATAAGAGATTTTATCATGATTAGTATACATACATTAAGAAAAATAATTAAATATAACTTAGAGATTTACCTAAATTAACTTCTATAGATAATTTTGTTGTGGACCATATAATTTAGGGAAAAAAATAAAAACAAGCTGTCAAAGTAAGAAAGATATAACTTCTAAAGGGATTTTGAAACTTGTATACATCATATGAGCTTAGGATGTAGGAAATATGGATTAGTTATAGTAGATGATTATTCTAGGTATAAATGGATTATTTTTTAAGACAAGAGTGAATCATTTAAACAATTTCAAATATTGATAATCAAATGATAAAAGATCATAAGTTGAATGTCTATAGAATGATAATATATGAGAATTTAAAAATTATGAATCTAATGAGTATTATAATAATAATATAATTTTTTATACATTGTTGACACCTAAAATTTCACAATAAAATTGTGTAGTAGAGAGAAAAAATAAAACTTTATTAGATTTAGCTAGAAGTATATTGAATGAGTATGATTCACCAAACTTGTTTTAGGTAGAAGCTGTGTTTATAGCTTATTATGTTTCAAATAGAATACTTTTTAAGCTCATATTAAACAAATAATCATATGAATTAAATATTTGATAAAAAAACCAAAATTTACTCTTTTATCTATATTTGATTGTAAATATTATATTTTAAATAATGGTAAAGGAAAATTAAGAAAAATTGATCCAAAATGAGATGAGGAAATCGTTTTAAGATATTTATTTAGTGGTAGAGCTTATAAAGTTTATAATAAAACTATTAATCAAGTAGAAAAATCTATATATATAAATTTTAATAAATCATTATCAATAAAATAAAATAATGTAAACATGAATAATGAATAAATAGAATTTGAAAAACTAAGTTTAAGAGACTTAAGTGAGATAAATAAGAAAAAGAAAATAATTGAAGAAAATAAAACTCTTAAAGCTTTAACATATAATAGGATCGTCCCAAAGATCAAGTAGTCGATAAAATGATAGATGACATTAAAAATATTGGAAGGGTAAATGAAACAGTTAAATTGGGTATTTAGTAAATACTTTTAACTATTAGAAGGTGTCTATAAATTAGAGATTTTTTTAACAGATTATTTAATGAAAACTTTTACAAAATTTCAAAGAAGAGTTTTGAAATCATGACCTCAAAACAATTCATAACCATTGTTAATAACCACCTCCTTAAAACTGTGCTATTTTTTTTTAATAAACTTCAAATTTTATAATTCATCTTCTAAAAAGCTAAGCTCTCATTTTCTCATTTTATAGTTGATTAAATTAAAATAATTATGTCTTGCTAAATATTTTATCAAGCATAGAAATTTATTTATACGATCTTTCATCGTCATTTTCTTTTCTCGTTTAGTCAATTTATTCTGTTGTACAGCCATTGTAGCTTATTTTATTTCATGTTGTAAGAGTTTAGTCTAATAGTCTTTTGACAAAAAGCTTATATTGTTTATTTTTGTATATAATTTTTGTTGAGGGTACACATAAGCTTAATTTTAAGCCAAATTATCTAAAAATTATTTGTTTACATGCTTAAATTTTTGTACCTTATTATTTCATAATTTCTAATATTTTTTTAAAATTAACATATTTTCAAGAAATTAAAATTAACATACTCGAATTCCTTCCGCAATACGTGACGAAGCCATCCACCGCCGCATGATTCAGAATCAACAGCTGCGGCGCCAACCCTCTGAACACTAGTCCCCTCCCCTCGATACTGTCCGCAAACACTTCCAGAATCCAATCTTCTCCTACATTCCGCGCCGCCCAAATGAACGGATGTCCCGAAGCTTCAAGCCCAAGAGCCATTTTTCTCAACTGTGCCGTAGTGAAAACTCCGCTGCTGAAGTACATGAACAGGATAGATCTCGGATTCTTGCCATCGAGCCATTTCAAAACCTCGTCTGCTCTGTCGCCTCCTCCCTTTGCCTTCTTATCCGATTCCATTTTGTTGCAAGTAGAACCGTGGCTGACATTCCACGATTTCCCACCAACCACATTCCTGCAGTGCTCAACGTAGAAGCTGTTGAAAACAACCCCGTAGCTCTTCGGGTCGAACAGTTTGTTGTGCTTGAATGCCTGAAACATGGAATTCCGTCGTCATTGTTTCCCATTGTGTGCTGCCATTGTTCTGCTGGCCTCGCGACCTCTCTTACAATGGGCACGCATAAAGCATCTCGAAGCGATTGTCCAAATAATTAAAAATCCTTTATTTGTTATTTTTTTTTTTTTTTTTTTTTTGAAAACCATTTGTTTAGTGCAATATTCGTCATGGCTGACGTAAATGATGCATTCTAGTTGACTGCTTTCTGCATATTGTTTTTTGGAAATTAGATGCAATTGTAGCCACTCATTTAATAAAATCAAGGTATTTTATTTTTAACTATTTATTTAATCTGTGCTGTAGTTAATAAAAGGCCGCATTTGGTTAAAGCAATATCATTTTGAAAAAGACCTATTAACCGCTAAATTTCAACTCCTAGCATCGTCAAATCAAGTTTATTAAATTGTTTTTTTTATTTATCATCTGTAATCTGTTTGATAAATTATTTTTAAATATAATATTTTTAAAAATATAATGAATATTTGACAAACCATGTTTCAAAAGATATGTTTTAATAGAAAAAATTAAAAAAATAAACAGAATAAAAAGAAAGTTTGATCATTAAAAAATATATATTTTTATAAAAAAATTTAAATTATTTAAATCATTTAATAATATTAATTAGTTAAATTAATATTCGATAATAATCGTATCAAATATAATCTCAAAAATAAAAGAGTCATAAAATTGACAAAAATAACATAAAAGTTATCATGTGAACTTACTAAATAGAAAAATATATATATATATTATCAATGTTTTTAAAAATCATTGTTGTGTTTGTTTTAGAGCTACAATGTTTAATGTCTTCTATAAATAGATATTTTAATTTCTTTTTCTATGAGATTATTATCATTATTATCGTTTCTTTTTTCTTATTTATCCTCATTCTTTGTCAATCAAGATAGAATGATGATTCCTTAAACCAGTTCATGACTTATGTTGTGCTTTTCATGGATTTTTCTAAAGTTTTGAGCTCTTTTTTCTGTGGAGTTACCTAAGAAGATTGTTTGAGGGAGGAGAGCCTACCTCAAAAAATGTTGAAATGGATGATGCCATTGGCTCCACCGTGTATTTCAATGTGGAAATCTGTCCCTATGATAAATAAAACCGCTGTAAAAAGCTTAAACATCAAATGCAATATTTTTTTTTAATCCAACAGTCATTTTTCTTGCTGTGCTTCGGATAATTAAACTTCAGCAATATATTTTTTTGACTACTTCAAGCAATTTTAGTTTTCAAGTGTGATGATTCAATGTAAACTCAATTCAATTTCCTTAGGCTTGAATTCCAAACGAGCCAATTTTAAAATGACATCGATTTTGGAACTCTAATACGAAAAACGATTCTGAATCGATTCGAACTTGTCAAACTCAAGTTAATATCAGTCAAGAGCCTGACATTTAGCTCGCGTTTGGTTTTGAAATAAATTTACGAAAATTTAAGTTATTCTAAAACAGCAAGCGATGCATAAACAGAGAACGGAAACTACAGGCAAATTTCCAGCCGCACTCTTAAGTTGAGCAATTAAGATCCGCATTTGGCACGCATTATTTCCTGCATCAAATTGTTTAGATCATTGTAAGACGACCCACCCAAGTCCACCGCAGCCCTGGCTTTGTCACCAAGCGCCCGAGCCCTCCTCCTCCTCTCCTTCGCTTCCTCACTGTCTCCCATCAATCTCTTCACAGCTGCCTCCAACTTCTCCGCCTCCACCACCGGCCGCTCCTCCGGATTCATCGTGTACACCTTGGAACCCACCGCAACACCAATCTCGAGTAAATCTACCAACAGCCGCTCGTTGTAGAACTGCTCCGCGTATAAGGGCCACGTCACGAATGGCAACCCCGCGCTTATCCCTTCCAAACTGGAATTCCATCCGCAGTGCGTCAAGAATCCGCCAACGGCTCTATGGTTCAGTATCAGCAACTGCGGCGCCCATTCTCTGATTACCAATCCCCTGCCCTCAACGGCCTCATCAAATCCTTCAGGAATCCCCTCCCCGCTTTCATTTCGCACAGCCAAAACAAACGGATGCCCCGAAGCCTCGAGCCCGAGGGCCAACTCCCGCTGCTGCGCCGCACTTAAGTCGCCCATGCTCCCGAAGCAAACGTACAAAACCGAGCCCGGCCTTTGGTCGTCAAGCCACTTCAAGCATCCCTCCTTCCTGCTGCTTTCCTCCGTTGATGATTTGAGCGAATCTTCTCGGTTGCAGATCATCAGAGGACCGATGTGCCACGCCTTTCTCCCCATAACATTTCTGAAGTGTTCGACGTAATCCGGCTCGAGCTCATAGAAGCTGTTGAAGACCATGCCCATGCTCTTTCGTTCCACCTCCAACGCTTGCTCAAACATCGAATTCAAGCCGGCTACAATCGGACTTATCTTCTTTGGATCACTGAACTGAGATGGAAGCATTTCGATGCGGTGAGGGAGACCAGGAATAACGAACGATTCTGCGTCGTGTGACAGGTTTTCGAGGAGTCGATGCCGGAAAAAGCTGTCGATGGCACACTCTGCGAAGAAGCAGGAGCCGTGGAAGCTTATCTGCGGTATGCCCCTTTTAGCAGCGACGTCATACGCCCATGGAAGGAAGGCGCCGATGACGATGCCGTCGGGATTGAGCTCTTTAAGGAAATCGTCGAGTGGGTCGCGAAGCATGGCGAGGGCGTTGCACAAGTTAAAGACCAAGTCTTTGGAAGGGATGGAAAACACGTTCTCGCACCCTTCGGGGACGCCTGCAGCGGCGGCCGCCGCAGTGGGAAAGGGGATGATGTGGATTCGTATGGGGGGGTTGGTGTTGAACGAATTGGCGCGGTTGACAGAGGAGCGGATGATGGCGGCATTGGCTGGGGTGGTCAGGACGGTGACGTCGGCGCCACGCGTAGCGAAGAACTTCGCCAGTTCGACCATGGGAATCATGTGGCCGTGCGACACGAAGGGGAAGAACAGCATGCGAAGGGCATGGATTGGAGATCCCATGGATTGCACTTCTTGCAGAGCGACCTCTTTGGCAGCTTTAAGTAGCTGTACAGCGCTTCAAGGCATTAAACGAAGAAAAATATTAGTGAAAAAGTTGACTTTGTCAACTAATAGAACAAAATTAATTATTCCAGCCCTCTGTTTTCGTACTAGGACATGTGATGAAGAAAAATAAAATAAAATATAAATTCTTGGTAAATTTAAAAAAAGTAAGAAATTTAATTGAAATTCATTTTAGAAATAAAATTGAAGTATTTTAATTTGGTAATATTAATATATAGTTTTATTTAAAAATTTAATTGTTTTGTGTGATGCTATTTCCAAAATGCCCAACATTTTAATATTGTTTTTAAATCTTATTATTAAAAATTATTATTTTTATTCAATATTTATAAATAATTTTAACACTATGTAGTATATCAATCTTATCCAATTTATTGCCATTAAAACATGCTATAAACATACTTGGACGGTTGTAATTAAAATCTATTAATTTAAACATGATCAAATTAAAATTTTATATTATATTATTTAGTTGTATGAATTTATTATATTAAATTAAAATTTATTATTTAAATTATTATTAAAATGATTTTTTTTGTGGAGGAATGTTCGTGGTAATTGATAACAGTGTACTCTGACGACGGAATGGTGATCACTACGTGGCCAGAAGGAGGATATTAGACGATTCTCATCCTTAACTGTTGTGGCTAGCTTGTGATTGGCACATGGCAAGAAGATATTGCTCGTCGTAATTGACAGAACCAGGCAGTTGACGTGGATGGAGCCTGATGGCTTGCAATATGAGTGGAAAACGTGATTTTTTTTTTCCATGGAAAGCAAAAAATTATGATCTTAATATTATTATGAATTTTAAATTTATTTTGGATTGATAAGTCCGTAACATTACATCATTTTCATGATAATTTAAATCTGAATATAAACAAAAATTTCTAGTCAACTTATGCTTTGAATAAATATCTTCAAACTAAAGAAGTCGAGAGTTTATTTCATTTCATTTCCTCTTAGTGTATTTCTAACCCGTTCTGTAGTTGGGACAGCTCATGGAACGGTGAAACTAGTTGATTTCGTACAGAAACTCCATACAATTTTTTTTATAGATTTATTCTTTCTTAATAATAATTTCTTATAATTTTATAATTTTTTTTATAAAAACCTTTTTTTAAACAAATAGATCCAGAGCAAAGCAATGCGAAATGTCATGTAACATTTTCGAAACTGAACAAGTTAAACTTCGAACAAATGCTTAGTTTTATAATACAATGACAACAAATTGTATTAGTCTTCTGGCTGAGCAAAATGAATATTCGATTTTTCAAATTTAATAAATATAAAGTATAAATTAAAATTATAATTTAAATTGGAAAGACAAAATATAATTTAAGCTTAATTTACTACATATATGTTATAATGAAATAATTTGAGTTGACAATTTGTCTAAATTATAATTTTGATGACTAGCTTGTTTGTCCATTGCAATTGTATTGATAACATATTACATTAGTTTATATTTTTAGTTCAAAAAAAAAAGTTTATATTCATACTTTATTATCATAATAATTCAAGAATAAAAAACGATAAAATCAAAATAAGGATTATTTCCATATGTGTTACTCATATTGTTAATACTTGATATATATATATATACACACACACACACACACATATTGAGACACAAACCTCTACAAGATTGGTTCGCACTTAAGCATAGTTCTCCAAGCAATAGATTTTTTACTTTACCAATTCATGACATCTTTAAGAATTTGAACCCCATTGATTACCACATTACAACATGAATAACTAGAACATTTAGAGCCCATTTAGGATCAATAATTTTTTTTAGGTATCACACTTCACATATTTGTTGACTATTTGTTAGATTTTGTAAGTTAATAGCGACACTACTTAATAGTATTCATAAACATGCCAATAAGGGATTGAATTGAGCTTCTTAAAGTTATTAAAAGTCATATTGCTTTCTTGATTTGATTTTAATTTAAAGTGATTAAACAAATGAAAGTAAAGTGTTGGAAAATAAGAATAAAATTATTTTTTGGTAGTTTAGTTCTTACCCCTTAGCTATGTCCCTTCATAAACACCTACATTTGAGCCCAGCACTAATCCAATCCTTCATTCACAAAGCAAAGAGGTCTTTTAAACTTACTTTTCTTGAGCAAAGCTTCAACTCATACTCTCCACACAAAGCTAAGAATTGGGCAATCTATTTATCATATCAAGCCCAAAGTAGGTTCTTTTTGCCAAACCAAACCTAATGTATGCTTCTCTCTTACACCAAGCTTATAGCATGCTCTTCTCTCCACATTTAGCCCACTTGAGACTTGGATTGTCATTCTACATAAAGCCTTGGAAAGAAGCCTTCCTTACTCAATATGTGCACTAAAAAGTTCTCTCACAAATATAATTTTAATAAAAAAACTAGAAACTCAAAATATCTTGAGAAATATTCAACATAACCCTAAAGATTGAGTAAGAAGTTAACGGAGATAAAGATTAGGAGCATAATGCAATGATGAAGGGTGTCTATGGATGTAGTGTAATGATTAGAAATCTTCATGTATACACTTGAAGAATGATATGAAAAAATGACTTTATAGAATTTGCTTCAAAAGAACAACTATATTTTATATGAAATCAAATTTTACAAAAAAATGTTTAGCACATTGTCATCTATTTGTTTTAAGACAAAATGTTTTATTTATAGAGGGCTTAGAGCTATTAAGGTCCCTTAAGGTTAAAGTAGATGTTCCTAGATTATCTAAATGATCTGATCACTCTTCTGATCCAAGGAGACTTTTTCTAAACTAGTCATTATGGTCCAATATTATACACATTAGATGGTTTGATTGGCTTATTAGATAGTCTAATCAGCTCAAAAGGTGATCATTCAGTTGAACCAACCATCTATTGGATAAGATGCCTGATGATAATTAGACTACCCATGAAATAATCAAATAGCCTTTTGTTAGAACTTACATTTTAGATGACAATGATTGGTTTATACATTAGATGGTCTGATAGCCTTCCATCAAAACTCAAATGTTTAGTTCAAAATTGATTAACCATTATTAGATAGTTCTAATACTTATTAGACTAATCAATAGATTGATTATTATATGCCTATTAGATGATCTGACAATCCTCCAAAAGAAGTCAATTTTGGTGACAAACTTTTATGTTTCAATAGATTATGCCTCAAATGATCCAACTAGCCTTAGACCAACCATCAAACTACTAATTAGATGATCCAAAGACCTTGTGATGGAAGTTTTGAAAGAGGGTTAAATTGATTAATGGTTATAACCAGACTAAATAATTTAATACTCATCAGGCACATGTAGAATAGCTAATCAAATGGTTTGAACAACATCATATAAATATCCTTCTATTAATTTAAACTTTATTTCATTCTTGATTATTCTAATAGTTTAAATGATTATAATAATTATTTAAATGAGCTGATATTTGTACTAAAGCATGATCTTTATGCCATTGTTTCTTGATTTACTTATATTCTTATGACTTGATTTTAATAGATTCATGAATTATAGATTCAATATCTTGTTAAAAAAGTTGGGGTTCTTTGAACCAAAATTACATAACTTAATTGGAGTTATAAGGAAATAATTAGATATTAAAGCATAACTCAATTTTCTAAGTAGATAATAATGTTGAAATGTTAAAAATGAACCACTTATTTAGGTGATACTAACCATTTGGATGATAAAATTAAGAATGATACAAATTTTTGAAGATAAAATGGTCTAACCATTAGAACTTAATATGATACTAAATTTTTTCATAACTTCACCATTCTAAAGAAATAAAGAAATGAATCCTTAAATCAAGTGTTAAATAAAATTTGAGATTAAAAAGGCTGAAAGCTTGAGATACGATATCAAAGGTTAGAATCATACAAAAATGATGACAAATGTTGGATAATAAAAACATAAAGTCAATTGTTGGAAACAATGATAGTAACTATTGAATTGATACCAACATCTAAGGAAAAAAATAGAAGCTATTATAATTGTACCAATTGGTTTAAAAAGGAATGATAGCAATCGTTGGAATAACACATCAAATTCATTTATTAAAACACTACTCAAAATATTAACTATTGAAATTGAAAGATTATTCTAATTGTATTTGATATAAAATATTAATACTAAAGTGTGATACTAAATATTAGTTTGATAGTATCTTTCTAACAAGAAATAATAATTATTGATAGTTTTATTAATTCACTTAAATATTTAATTTTAAAATTGTTCTTTATTGAAAGTAATGATGGATCTTATTTTTATTAAAATACTATCAATTATGATTTCAAATATTGATTTTTAAAATTATAAAACCAAGTGTTGGAAGTTAAGATATCAAATCATTGCTATAACAATTGATATTGGAATAGTTAGTTTGATTCTAATTGTTTGTTTCTACCAATTTGATAATTAAAAAATGAGAAAATTGGTGAAATAGATAGGTTGTACTATTTATTAATTTCTAGTATTAAGGATATGCAAGATACTCCTAATCTAAAAATGATACTAATCTATTAGAGTTAAGATTTCATAACACAATTGAAATTAGAAAATGAATTATACTTTGTTAAAATGAATTATATCAACTAGGATACTAATTACTATAATTAAATTCTTTATTAATTGTTTCTTCCACATTGTTGAATCATACAAATTATTCAATTTAAGAAAACAAATATAGCAATTGGTAGCGAATAAATCCAATTGAATTTAATAAATTATATTACTTTTTAATAAACAAGGTTATCAATTATAAGAGAAATGCATTTGTCCTTTTGTTATCACTTAATTAATTAAAATTAGACTCATAAAATGTATTAAAAATATATTTTTTCCGTTCATTCAAAATGAGGATTTAACACCACTTTACACAATAAAATAGATAATGTACTCATCATGTATTATGTAATTTGAAATGATTTAGAAGATTGCTCCAAAAATAATATTTTGCAACTTGACTTTTAAATAATATTTCTTAACTCGTATAGCAAATGATATCCATTTTATTTAACCTTATTGTGTATAGATATAGATGTTAAAATTACTTAGTATCACTAATTTAGAATTAGTTTTTATTTAGCTTATTTTATATGTATGATGTGAAGTTAATTATCTAAAGTTCAATATGCCTTTAATATGAATACCATAAATCATTATGAAAAAGGACCAAAACACATTTATTTTGAGGACGTTCCTTCTCTTAGAATTGTTAACCTTCAACATATTAAGGTTAAGATTGTCTCCGTTCCTTGACATGGGTTATAATTTGATTATACATTGACTAGAAGTCTATGAAATATTCAAGACTTAGTGAAATCGAACAAACTATAACTTGGCTATTTGTTAACTTATTAATTTGACGATAGGTTTTTAATACTTAAGATTAAAATAAAAACATTTAGACTTTAAAGCTTAGCATTATTGTAAATGTTAACAACATTAAAAAAATTATCTTTATGGAATTGTTGAACTTTTAAAGGTTTTTCAAAAATAAAAAAGTTCAATTTGTCATTCTAGAATTTCAACCTTACCTTCATTTATTGTGCATTAACTTCATTCAATTTAACTCAATAAAATTTGTACAAAAAGTTCTTTGAAAATTAATAGTGAATGTAAATTGTATAGCCATAAATTTTGAAGTTATTCTTCACATGAATTACTTGATTTATCAATTCATTCTAATTCTTTTTTAATTAAGGTAATTTGCTAAGTTTGCAAAGAATTTACCTTTAGTTCACTGAAAAGCCAAAATTTAAAAATTTAATGAATTGAATTTCAAAATTCATAATTTTTCTTTGCCAATTAAGAATAGAGTGATTATTTTTAAATTCGAGGCTTTTCATGCAAAGGATTCAATTTGAAGGTTTGATATGATGTTATTCCCTTATGATATATTATCATATCTTAGTTATATTTTATATGTATTAAAATAACTCAATGATACTCAATTATATTCTATAAGAATTAGACTATATAGATTTATTATGATTTTGAAATCTCATGTCTTTAATTCAACTTATATGCTTCATGCTTAAGGTTGGAAGATTTAATTTTTTAAATGTAGATTTTTAATTTCTGAATGTATTCATTCTAATTCTGATGAGGATTTGTTCATAATAGAATAGTTTTTCACTAATTTTTGTAAGAAACATTGAATTCACAAATTTCTTATAAAACTAAGGACAAAGATCATGTATTGTACCCATCCATTTTGAATAGATTATTAATAATATGGAAATAAAATTCTATAATAGTAGTGGAATATTATAATAGGCTCATAAGACCAAGGCATGTCTACATGGCCCTTATCATGTAGACACACTTTCACCCCTACATAAGCTTTGAGTTTGGGAACCCAAATAGATTTGGTCTTTGGTGAAGGTAATGTGTGGAGATTGTGACAATTTAGCATTGTTAGTTCTAATAGACGTTGTTATAGGAATCCACATAAATCTATTTGCATCAAATGTAATGGAATTCCTAAAATGATAATTTAAGGTTATATGATTTTGGAATAGTAATTGCCTACAACTTTTGATAAATCATTGAATTCTAAAATATGCACTTTGAGTCTAAGTAGTGATATGGAATTTTCTTAAATATATTTCATATTGTTTTGTTCATTCAAAAAATGTTTGCAATGATATATGGAAATCAACAAGTGTACATAATTAAGAAATTTTCTCTTTTAACGATATCAATTCATCCTCAGTTAAGGTATAAGCAATCACTTTATTTTTCACTTCCACATTTGCATTGTTAAGCACATTGTTATGAATTTCAAAAGAATTAATCTTAGATACATGCTCAAATGAAATATCTTCATACTCATCTAACTTATCATGCAAATTTTCATTTTGGCCAAAAGTAATGCCCATAAGAATTTCATAGGATTTTTCAAATAGCATCCATAAATCAAATTTTGCATTTCAAACAAATGCTTTCATGGAATTTTTCCAAATAAAAAAGCCTTGTCCTATGAATGAAGGATGTTGGCCTATGATAAAAAAATAATTTGTTAAATTTAAGAAAACATAATGCTTATGTATATGGGGTCATTCTAGGATTTTAAGCTTGGATGGAGAAAATACTCTTTAAATTGAGAACCATTCTTGAATACCAACTATTAAGTTTTATGGGTTAGTAATGTCACTACTTGATAGGACTCATATACAAACCCAAAAGAGGACTAAATAAGACTTCCAAGAGTTTCAAAGCTTTACACAACAAAAGTCATATTTCTTGATTAATTTGATGTTAAAGCCTTAAAGAAGTAGGAAATAAAAGAAAAGTATTGGAAATTTGGAGCATAACAATTTTTTTGTGGATCTAATTTCAACCCTTGGTCTACATACACCCCTAGGCACACATGCACGAGCTTAGAACTATTCCACCCCCTCCTTCGCTAGGTGGACAAGTGTTTACAACTTGCTTTTCTTGCACAAAGCATCAAGCCCTTACACTCTCCACATAAGACCTAGAGTTGGGTACCTTCTCTTTACAAACAAAGCCTTAAGTAATCTCCATTATTTGCTCGATGACTATAGTAAGCTCCCCACTTTCTCTCCACACAAAGCCTTTGAGTGTAGCAAACTTTGCTTATAAGTCATAATAGAAACTCAATCTCTTTTAAGAAACTTAATCCTATCTAATATCACAATAAGCAAAGATCTTGACATATTCATATGGGAAAAAATATTCAATAGATGGTTTTGTAAACTTTGTTACAAATGAATAAAAGGTTTAGGTTTAGGAAATTAGATTTTTTTTAATCCTCTCTTTTCTTTAAGCTAAAATGGTGTATTTATTGAGATATTATAGTTATTAAATTCCCAAAGTTTAGATGACTTGATATTGTAATATGCTAGAAGCCTAAAGTGAGCCTTTTAAACTTAATAAAGCTAATTGAGTAAATGTGAAATTATTAACATTAAGAATATAACTCAAATGAGTCATAGGTAGACATTCTAACAAAAACATTATAGTGATTGATGTATGAAAGATGTTCTTAAAGGAAGGTAAGGGTTATTTATGGAAGATAAGAATTCAAGAAATCTAATACTAGTAATTTTGTTATAATTATAATTGATTTGGTAATAAAATGAATTATTGAAACATTATGAGAAACAGTGTTATGTTTCACAACAAAGCTATTTTAGAAAAATAAAATGTTAAAAATGCCAAATGACATTGAAAACAATTAGGATTTTAATACAAAAAATATAGAGTTGGAGAAGTTTAAAAATTTGTTTAGAAAAATAAAGTGAGAAATACAAAAACGATATATAGTTTTAATTAAATAATTACATTAATGCCCTTATAAAAGCAACCAAATAGTAAGAGACTAAGTGGAAGGGAATATAGAATTTTGCTATTGACAAGAGAAGCCTTGAGAGAAAGGAATGCAAAAGGGCTTAAAGGGTTTTCTAAGGAGAAGAAGATGAGATTTTCATGACTTAACCAAAGTAGATCTTGCTGTAAAGGTAAAGGGAAGACCTTCTAAGTGATTTCAACTTTGTCTTATGATGATCTAGTAAAATGCTAAGTTGAAAGCATGTATAAGAGATAGAGAAAAATTCTAGTTAATGTTTTTTAATTTTAATATCAAAGAAAGCTTATATGTAAAAGTTGTGAAAGTTAAAACCTACATGCAAGCCAATCTAAAATTCCATGAAGGCATCATATTGTGCAACAAAATAATTGGATGGTTTGATTATTTTTAAGAAGATAGAACTAAATATTAGTTAGATGCCCAACTAATTGTTCAACCCTTGATGAAAAACCATTAGATTGTCTGACAAAGCCATTAGACAATCTGATGAAATTTCATAATTTGGATCTAAGTCTATATGGGACAAGCATTAAATAGTCTAATACTTGTCAAACATGCATTAGATAATCCAACAAAGTTGTTAAATGGTTTGAGGAGAGACCCTAAAGACATTACATGAGGTGTAGATGGATGCATGTTAGTTGGTTTGTCCTTAGTTAAAGTCACATTGAACAAACTAATAAAGATATCAAATAATTAGATAAGGGTAAGTAGTCATTTGTTTGATAGGGCAACTACGACTTCAAAGTTAAATAAATAGCTATGAACTTTATTAAGTGCTTAGAAATAAGGAGAAGGAATCTTATAATATTAATTATGTTAAAATAAGTGAAAAAATTATAATTTATCTATATGTTATGTAGTTTTAGGAAAAGAGAAAGAGAAGAACTAATCTATTGGTTACTAGGTTGGCAAGCTGCATGATTTAGCTAAACATTATTGTGAAGGCATGTTGGTTATTGACACATAGTCCCTATAATAGATGTATAAGAATTATGTAAAACTAAAAGATGATTGATTTATTGAGTTTCATGATCATATGAAATAGTAAAACATTTTGCTTACTTTAATGATAAACTATTGTTTGAAACATGGTGAACAAGTGAAACAATGTATTATATGCTATCATACAAATGAAAAGATAAATATGATGTTGTAAAATTCTAAAACAAAATATGTGCATGTGAATGATACAATGGTGAATGAGCTAAGTGAAACAAAGGGTTGAAAGGTGCCATTTAAAATGAGAATTGGCTAGTGAGCAAAGTGAACTAATAATTAAGAATATGCATGGTATGGTTTGGAAATGGTAAACAACAAGGTGTGGTTTCCTTTCAACATACTCCTTAGAGCTCCATTTTAATGGAAAATGGAGACGTGGGCTCACAAATCTATAATTATTATGTTGGTTATCTTTAACTGACTAAGTCTAGTCCACTGATGATTATATTGATGATGATACAAAAAGATGGGCAAGAAACCCATGACTAGGAGGTAAACCACCATAAGTTGGCTAAATTTCTCTCTAGTTGAACACTAATGAAGGTGGGCCCAAAATCTCATGAAACGAAGAGAGTCACTTATAATTGATTAAGTTCCATCTTAGAAGATGTTTGTGGTTAAGATAGTCAACACAAAAATAAAGGAGTTGTACATTATGGTTGAATAAGACCATCTGAGTAGTATGGCAAGTTATTTGTAATAAGAAAATGAGCCTAGTAAGAAAAATCATGTAAAGGAAAAAGTGTTATAAAGTTTTGTAGAAGTGCATATCTATTTATTGCAAGTGATATCATGGTGCTTGATACAATTATTATTATGTGATGAAGACCCGTGTATCATGTATGATCTTAAATTAAGTTGTTTTGTATCATAATGATTATGTTAGATTTACTTACTAATCCTATGATAATGGCTCAACTTACATTGCCTAACATTTTAGGTATCATGGATACACTGCTTGATAAGAAAGAGGAAGAAAAGAGTAGCTAGCTAGGAAACTAAAGTTGAGAATAAAATATGTTATAAAACTAGGTATGTTATATTGTAAAATTGGCATGTAATGGTTTTAAACACTTTGGTCTATCAAGAATAGTTCAAAACATTGTAATAATAATGTTTTGGTGTTTTATAAAAATAAACATAAAATGTTGTTCCAATTCTACCCATTATTTACTCTAATAAGAAATAATGTTAGTTACATTGATACTAAAAAATGATGCAAAATTTTTTAGATTATATTAAAAAAATATATGATGATAAAGATATGTTGAGTTCATGGGGACCACCATGGTTTTGACCAATTTCATTGATCCTTAGGTTGTCATTCATGCTAGTGGGCAAGATCATCACAACTTTTGATATCTTTTATAGGTTGTCATTCATGGTTTAGACATCCTAAGAAGGTGAGAGATAAGTAGAATGTTATAGAAAAGAATGCACATAACTTGATATTATTATAAAGCATGTGATTGTGTTCTTGTTATATCTACATAAAATGAAAGTGACAAAAGTGCTTTTTTTAAATTGAAAAGTTTAAGAATAGAATATGGAGGTTAGATCCCAAGGGATGGGGTTACCAAAATTAATAATGAAGGAAAGCAAGAAGAGCAGTTGGGGGTATCATAAGAGCAATTGTTGCAAGTGTTGGTAGCCATTATTCAATCAAAGGAAGGTTTATCTTCCATTCTACTAGAAAAGTTGTCAAGGTTCACGAACTAGATAGATTGGATTAATTTTATAAGCTACATCCACCACATTTTGAGAGACTAGATCCAATGATAGCTAAAAAAAAGCTAAAAAGCATTGGAAGTTTATTTTACTTATTATGTTGTGGAAGTATGAGAGTATATCTAGTAGTGCTAGTTTTGGATGACATAATAGTAAATTGGGGTGAAGACTAGCAAAGAGTAAAATTTGAAATTTAATTAAATCATGGCATTTTTTGAGTGGGGTCTATGAAGCATTTCAATAATGGTCTATCTTTTAGTTTGCCAATACTAAGTTGTAGGATGAAATGAGCTATAAAATTCAAGGAAACATGTATGTGTCTGGTTATAAGCAAAGATTCTCTAATTTAACAATGTATGTGCTAGAAATGGTAGCTATCAAGGGCTAAAGATATGTTTTGAAAAGGCTCTTAAGGTTCCAACATGATTGTTATGGCATAGGTTTAACTTTCTTCATATAAAAAAGCTAGTAAAGGTTGCTCTTAGAACTAAGTAGGATTAAGCAATAATGGAGGTAAGAAGAGAAACTGGAAAGAAGAAAGGCATTTTACTTCCATATAGAAGTGGATTCAAATCCAAGAAAAAATTTCTATTAGTTTGAAAACATACAGCTCAACATCAATGTGGGGCCATAACCAAGGGGATCAAGCTATAATGGATGGAAGGTCAAAAGCTAAGAAGAGAAAAGTCTCCCACTTTCATACAAAAGTGGATCAAACTAAGAAAGCAATTTCTATAAGTTGAAGAACTGAATGTCAACCTGAGGAAATGACTCAAGAAGCAAACAAAGATGTAATAATTATGCAAGGTGACAAGGGGTGAATGCTAAAAAAAGGGAAAATCATATATTTTTATTCCAAGAGTTGGGCCATATTACTTGGGCGTGCTTAAATAAAGCTATCAGAATTATGGGAAGCTGAAGTATAAGTAGGAAAGTGCAAGCTCTAATGGGTTCCATTGTTTTTAAGCAATAAAACAACTCTTAATGGTTGTAGAGTCATGGATAGACCAACCTATCATAATCATAAGGAACATGACCAAGAGAATACATTATCACTTAAAAGAAGGCTCTTACATCCCTTGAAATTATCTTATGTACACTTCACTACAAGAAATATGTATTATAGTAGAATTTAATTACAAAGTATTATATTATTTTGAATCTAGTGAATTGATTACAAAGTTATTAATTTTGAGGCATGCATTAGAAAATCTTTTCCTAGTTGAATTACTTACAAGAGATGAAGTGAGAGTAGATATTTTGAATAAGACAAAGAAGTAAATGAGAAGCACTTTAGATCTTAATTAATAATTAAACCTTTAAAGAGAATTGATATAGTTCTAAGGATTGATTGGTTGATAACCTATCAAGTTATTATTGACTATTGGAAGATAAAGGTGGAGTTTCACATGATTAATGGAATGGATGTAGTTTACTTTGGTAAGGGTAAAAGGTGTAAGTAATCTACATGCTCAAAGCTAAAAAATTATAAGAATAAGTTGTTACTTAGTTTTAGTACAATAAGTTAAGAAGAAAGAAATGAAGTTATAAGAAATCCCAAAAGAACTACCTAGATTGATGCTTAATAACAATATTGGATTGTTAGAAAATGGAAGCCATATGTCAACATAAGAAGTGGATAAACTACTAAAAGTTTAATTTTAACGAACATAACAAAAAGTAGTAATATTCTATGTTTCTTAATTGATGTTATAATCTTATTTTAAAAACTATTATTAACTTTTGAATAGTTTATTGAAAAGTGAAATAAAGTAAATGATCTTATACATTTTTAGGTGGTTCAATCTAAAACTAGATATACATCCACTATTGAATAAAATATTAGAAAAGTATTAAAAATATCTTTTGCAAAAGTAAGTAGGAAAAATCATACTCTAGAAAAAATTGACCAACAAACATTAGGTTATTGCACTAGACCAATGGTGCTTAAGCACTAGAGCTAAAAGACCTTACAAAGTATAGTCCTAAAGGTTCCTTCATCACTAAGTTAAAAGACATTATAACATTTGGGGAAAAGACCTTACACATTGGCCAAAATATAAAGGGTTAAAGTTAAAGTCCAAATAGTGGGATAAATGGTACATTGCATAAGACCAAATAAAAAGGTCCTATAATACAATAATTTGATCAAAGATGATAAAAACTTGTTAAAAAAATATAGAGATAAATTCCAACTTGCTTTGTGAGATAGCTAAAAGGGAGATTTACTAGGAATGAGAAATATGCATAAATGCTATAGCCTTGCTTTTTGTATTTGCCTATCAATGTTGATCTTCGAGTTTAAATCCTTTTCAAATATGTGTAATTTATCATTAACCTTTTCACTATATTTGGACACCTTTATATTGATTTTAGGAAGCTCTACAATGGCTCCAAATTACCTATAATGGCACTTTAGTGGCTATATTGCATAGTACCAAAATCTATTTAAATTAGAAATTATTAAGAGAAATTAAAATAAATATATCTTATTTTCCAAAGATCATCTTATACATTAGGTGACAATTTGTATCTACAACATATGTTAAATAAAATTGTATCATACTAAATCCTTAGGTTTGGCTAACTCTGCAAGATAACAACCCCATTGAATTAAACATACTACATGTTACTTGTGATTGGATCACACAAATGTCTCAAGTTAGGATAAAACACTCAATGCTCCTTACAATCCCCAAAACTACATGATAATTTTAATTGAACATAATGTACATTAATGTAATTTAGCTCAACCCTACATATTACCTATTTTAAATTGAATGAAATGTATGATAGGGAAAAATGCTTTAATGGCTTTCAATGATGCAATGAACCAAGTGTTTTGCTAATTGTTGGATCAATTTGTTATTGTTTTTATTGACAATATATTAACTATTCAAAATATAAAGAAAAGCATAAAAAGAATTACATATGTATTGGAAAGATTAAGGCAACACCAATTGTATGCCAAGTTTTCAAAATGCAATCTTTGGTTAGCTTATGCATCATTTCTTAGGAATGTGATTAGCCCTAAGGTAAACTCTATTGATTCTTGAAAAGTAATAGCTATAGTAAAATGGGCTAGAACAACAAATTTTATAAGTGTTAAAGAGTTTTTTTTTGTTTATCTCGAAATTATAGAAATTTAATTATAACATTTTCATAAGTTGAAGTGCCATTTACAAGACTAACTTTGAAAGTTGTTGCATTTGAATGGATTCTGACTTATGAAAAGAGAATTTAAATATCGAGTCTTAGGTTAATCATTGCATTAGTCTTAGCATTGCATGAGAATGATATTAAATTTTAGATATATAATGATTCATAATAACAAAGACTAGGGTTTGTGTTGATATAGACCAATAAAGTGATAACTTATGCATTTAAAAAATAGGGACCTCATAAAAAGAACTATCTTACACATTATCTAGACAGATACTACTTATTGAAATGCTATTCAACAAGAAGGGTGTGAATTATTAGGAATAAAAAATTTTATTTCTTATAAAATTATTTAAGAAAATAGTTTATAAATAATTTTTAGTAAACTTGAACAAATCTATAAAAGTGATTTTGTATAAATTTGAATTTAAAACATGTTAATTTTTCTTTTAATAATAAAATTTTGTGAGAATTGTGAAATAAAAAAATAACAAGAATTAAAAATATGTTGTAACATTTTTTAGATGGTTAAACTTAAAATCAAGTCTACATCAATCCTTGGAAAAACTCACATAAAAAGAAAACACTGACTATAAGTCTTTTGCCAAAATATAGGTATGCTAAACTCTAAATATAAGAGATTGGTCATTACAATCTTACAACAAAATAAAATGATAATAGAAGAAAAATATTTGATGACACATAATCAAATTTAATTAAAATAAAATGTTATGCTTGATAAAATGATTAATGAGAAATAAATATTTTAATTAATCTATTAAAAATAAAGAAAATTAACAATTTAATTGATTTGAAAAGAAAAAAATTTCTAGATTTTGATGATTGAAGTAAGGCATGCATGAAAGTGACAATGAGCACAAGCTACTAATGATTTTAATGTCATGGCTTGAAACTTTTTTGAGGCTGCATAAAAATTCATCAATCAATTTTGTTTAAGAATTCACTTTGTTATAGATATTTTCTAACGACTAAAAGTATACAATATAGACAAATTAGCCTTTACAGTTCTATCAAAATTCATATATTTTAATTACAAAATTAGTATTTGAATAACATATTCTAACCACTGAAAATAACAGCTTAAAGAGCCTTTAAGTATGAGTCAATTGATCAGGATTTTTGTTTGGGACTATTCAACTTTGAAAACTATGTGATTAGATGGATGAGTTTTCACTAGCATTGTTTAAAAATTAGATATGATCAGGACCATTAAATTTGGTTTATGATCTAATAAGTAGATTTAGATCTTACACATAGATAAAAAAATTCTACACAATCACAAAATGATGCAATCAAATAAAAGATATAAACAGGCATCATAAAAAAAGCTCTAGTTATGTATTTTAGAAGCTTGTCACACAAAAACAAAGCCAAGGTTTAGTCCCACATTGCACAAGCAAATTAACAAATTGTGTTTATAAAGCTTTCCATGATCCTCTAAGTTTTGAGGTTGGCTACATTTGACTTGCTCGACAATTAATCTCTCACATTACCAATCATACTTAATATTTGGATACAAGAGTAATAACACTCTAACAACCTTCATCCCAATTTGTGACTAAATTCTTGACCCATTTGTTGTACAAAATGGGCTCAGTATTCTTTGCTCTGACCCAAAGTGGTTTACTGTATTGAACAAGTTAACAAGTTAGATAATTTTATAAATTTTTTACTAATTAATTAATACTAGTATAACATATTTTTTTTATAATAAGTTAGTTGAGATCTAATTAAGGTGAAATAAGGGTTAAGATAAGATGGATAAAAAATATTACAAAACTAAATATTTTTCTAAGATGATTAACTTTAACTTAATTTGTGTACCTTATAATAAATATTTTAATGAAGCTTAATATTCTAATCAATGTAAAATTAAAATACCTAAAATTAAATTCAAAATATATCTTTTTTAGTATTTTGCCACTCCAACCAAGATGATTTTCATAGGATTTTATCTTTTCTCTTTTTTTTAATTCTCTCATGAATACTAGCATTGGTTTTCTAAAATCTAAAATTTTACTTAAATAAAATTATTAAAAATACTTATGGTTTGTTATGATCAATAAAGCACTATGGTTAGGGGTCAAAAATACAACAAACTCTCTTTTTTGATGATAACAAAATCTCTAATAAAATTGATAGAATAATCAATTATTTATTAAAAGAACATACAAAGTAATTAAAGATAAACTCTTCCTATATGTATGCTATTACTAGATTAATGCTTATGCTTAATATATGCTTATTTCTTTTAATTTCTATCAATTTTTATTCTGTTTCCCTTTCTATTATCACTAAAAATTATTCAATATAAATTTTGTAAATTAATCACAACTTTATAATTTTATTAAATAATCAACCAATTCATCATTTAGTTTTTTTAGTAAAAATCGTTTTCTTTTAATTATTATTTTAGCTAATAGTCAAGGGTCAACTTACTTAATCTTTTTTAAATTCATTTATTTAAGTTTTTTATAACTACTACTCGACGCATCGTTTAAGGCATATTACAGTAATGTTGATTTAACATTTGCTACAAAATATTAATTGCTATGATAAGATCAATTCTAAAACCAATGATAATTTCACTTACAATTTGTTCTCTAAGATGCTCCTAAATAAATTTTGAAGTTTTAAGATTTTCTTCAACTACGCTTTTATTTATTTATTTTATTTGAAGATATTAAACTTAATTTCTCAAATCTTATTTATTCATTATCTTTATTTATATTAATTTTTAATTAAATTTTATTCGTCAAAGTTTACATGCATAATATTGATTTTAATTATTAGATTTTAGAACCCAAGCTATTTCAGGTTTAACAAATTTATTTGAAACTAAGCTACTATGTTTCTTCATTATCTATACATAAATAAAAAATTTGGAATAAATATTAGTTATATCCCACATAAATATTTAGTATAATCAAGTTGCATATAATAAAGACATGTAAGCTTGCGATTATAATCATATAAAATGTCACCATTTCTATATATATGAGATATTCTAGCATATGTAACAAAACCTTCTCTATTAATTGTTTTTACTTTAAAAAAAGAAGACTATAGTAAAAAGATTTAAAATCATTGAATACCTTAATAAGGATGCATGCTCATTAACATTTGTTTTAAATTATGACTAGCCTTTTTAATATTCTCTAAATAAATGTCAACCTTATTTAAATTTATTCATAATGATCTAGATATTTTCTATATTCTTCTTTTAAATTTTTATATTTTTTTACTCAAATATTCATACTTTTTACAAACATAAAGTAATTACTTAGTCAATTTTTCATTAGAGTAATTTACCTTTTTGCTTGAAGATATACTCTATTCTTCTTCTTATCTAGCCATCATGTAAAAGAGTCCTTAATTATTTTCTTTCTTTTCACTTGTGCTAGTTACTTTTGACTCACTCCAAGCTATTTTCATTATCTTTCTCTTCTTCTTCTTCTTCTTACTTTTCTTTATTCCATTCTTCTTAAATGATTCTTCATAAGTTCTCTCTAACTCATGAATTTGATAAGCTATTTCTAAACTTATAAGTTTATTAAATTTAGTAGATTAAAAATATAATGTAAAATATTTATAATTTTATCATTTAATTATACTTTATATTTTCTTTTTCATTTAGTTTACCAATTAGTTTTGGTACAAAAGTATCTTGTGAGTTTTACTTAATGGAAAAATCAAAAAGAGTTTGTAATTGTTTTCACATTTCTATTAACTGATTTTAGATAACTAGACTTCATAATCTTCCAACAAAAATAATAATCACCATAAAAGAGTAGTGGTCTATTAGAAGATTCCTTCTTTCAAACTTGTTGAAACATCCATTTAAGCCATAGATTGCCTAAAGAATTGCTTCTCACAAGAAAGAGACCTCACTTAGATACGAATACTAATATGGTTTAGTAGGAATTACTAATAATAAAAATTTTGGTTTCTTATAAAAATATTTAACGAAATAGTTTAAAAATAATTTTTAATAATTTTAAGCAAATCTCTAAAAATAATTTTATAAAAGTTTTAATTTCAATTTAAAACATGTTAATTATTTTTAATAATAAATTTTTATATAAATTATGAATGAAAAAAATCAACAAGAATTAAAAAAATACTCTAATAATTTTTAGATGATTTGGCTTAAGATCAAGCTTATGTCCACCCCCAACAAAAACTAAGATTAAAAATATACTCAATTATAGTCTTTCATCAAAAGATGAGTAAGCTAAACCCTCATTATAACTAAATAAAAGAGACATACTACTATGAATTTACAACAAAATTTATGGCAATATAAAAAACATATTGTGATAGAATCAAAATTAATTAAAATAAAATATTATGTTTGATAAAATGATTAAAGAAGAAAAGATGTTTAATAAATTAATTAAGAATAAAAAATTAATAACTTATAAGAATGTGGCATATGGAAGAGATGATAAGCATATGCTACTAATTGCCTAAACATTGTGGCTTAAAACTTTATCTTTAGATTGAATAAAAATTCAATCAATTTTGTTCTAAAATGCATCTATTTATAGATATTATCTAACTAAAAATACTTATTAAAAAAACAAATTAGTTTTTACTATTCCATCAACATTTGTTTATTTTAATTACAAAATTATTATTTAAATAAATCTTCTAATAGCTCAAAAAATGGCTAAATGAGTCATTACATTTGAATCACTTGATTGGAAGCTTCTGAGATCACTCAATCACCAAAACTATATTATTAGAAGAATGAGATTCAAGTAGTACTATTTAGAAATTGGATTTAATCAAGGCCATTATATTTGAATCATGATCTGATGGCTAGATTTAAATCTTACGAGCAGATAAAACATAGACTGTGTGATCGCAAAATGAAATGATCAAATAGAGGATATAATTATGCATTATAAAATGGCAAATGAGATTTGGATCATTTGATCGTGAAATTGCATGACTAGATGGCTTTGGTTGCTCACATAATTTGGAAGCTTGTTGCATGAAGATAGAGCAGAGTTTAGTTCCACATTGGAAAAGTGAGTTAACAAATTATGTTTATAAAGCTTTGCATGATCCTCTATGTCAACCTATTTGGGGTTGACTACCCTCTGGTTTGCTTGAGAGTTGATTGCCCATGATACCAATCATGTATTATGTACCTAACATTCGAATATAGGAGTAATAACCAGATCCCACAACTTTCATCTTGTTTTGGGACTGACTTATTGACCCGTTTATTGCACCGAACAGGCATAGTATTCATTGCTCTGACCCAAAGCGATTTACTATACTAAATGGGTTAATGAGTTAGGTAAGTTTATAAATTTTTAACTAATTAACTAATACAATTATAGCATATTTTTTCAATAGGTTAACTAATATTTTCAAAGATCTGATTTATGTAAAATAATGGTCAAGATAAAATAGATAAAAAATATTATGAATATAAATATTTTTATAAGATGATTAACTTTAATTTAATTTTTGGCTCTTATAACAAATATTTTAACCAATTTTAATATTCTAATAAAAAAAAATTTAAAATACTTAAAATTAAATTCAAAATATATCTCTTAATAGTTTTTTACTCAAACCAAGTTGATCTTTATGAGATTTCAACTTTGTTCATCTTATTTAAGTTCTCCCATGAATGCAAGCATTGGTTTTCTAAAATTTTAAAAATTACTTAAACAAATTCATTAGAAATATTTAAGATTTATTATTATCAAATAAAACACTAAGATTAGGGGTTAAGAATACAACACTTATATGGTGTTAAATACTAGGTACTTTTGTATTACCAAATTGGAAAATATATTTTCATGTAGAAAAAATTAACTTTAAGGTTGAAAAGATGGCTAGAGTTGATTAAAGATTATGATATAAAGATATTCTATCATTTTTATAAATAGAATGCAATTAATAATGCCTTAAGTAGAAGAGTTAACAAAAGCAGCATGATGCTCAATATTAATGGGGATAAAATGAAAATAGATATTACTTAATTCAGATTTAATGTTATTTTAGTGGATAATAAGGAAAAGTACTCACAACTTGTAATTGCAGCTAACTGATTAGAAAAGTTCTATGAAGCAATGGATATATATTTTAACTATATAAATGGTTAAAAAAAGAATCATGATGAATAATGAATTTGAGTTTACTTTAAATGAAGATGGGATTTCATATTTTAAGAATAAATAATATGTCCTAACAAATGATGAATAAATAGGTAACTATTGCAAGATGCTTATTACATTAAATATTTAATGTATTTAGACTTGAGTAAGATATGCCTACATGTGAAGCAATTTTTTGGTGCTTGGAATGAAGAAGAGTGCAAAACAGTATAAGAATAAATGTTTGATATGCTAAAAAAGGAGGACAACAAAATTAAGTGAATTGTTGCAACATTCTTTTGTTCCATATTAGAAGTAAGAAGGTAGTATCCATTATTTTAGTAATCATTGAAGTTATAATTTTTCATGGCATTGTATAGGTACAATGGATTCATCATACATATGCAACTATCACTAAGAAATAAAATTAGTTTACAAATATTGTCTTATAAAGTATCAATCTTATACGTGTTCTATTTGTACTCTGAGAATTGACTAATCACTATCAAAATATAAGTACAAAGTTTGCTTCATATAAGTATATAACTCATCTCATCACAAAACTTATTATATATGTAATATCAATCTTATACGTGTTCTATTTGTACTCTGAGAATTGACTAATCACTATCAAAATATAAGTACAAAGTTTGCTTCATATAAAATCATGTTACTGTGGCTTGGTATTATATCAAATAGTCCTTAAATGAGTCCAAGCTCAATTTTATGGTGTTTACAATTGCTATATCTTACAATATAAAGTAGAATGTCATATCTACACAATCTATTCCACATCATAAATAACTAAAACTACTTAAAATAAAAATGCGTGCATTATGTCATATGCATAAAATTTAGTATTGTATAAGCACAAGTATTATCTAATAAGATTAAATATTACTAATCTTATTGTTCCCATGAGGGTGATGACCATAAATCCAAGCAATTAGTTGTTAATGATCATTTGAGTGTTTTTTAGCATGTAAATTTTAGATTATGATTGTAGATCTTTGAATTGAAGCAAGGATTTTGGATTTGAATTGGAAGAATTTTGGAGACCTTAACTCACAAATGTCTCAACTCTTAGATCATGGAGCCAAGAAGAAGTTTTTTATGGTATGGTTAATCCACATAAAACTGATCATCACATACATGACTTTTGTTAGAATGTAAATCCATTATCCTTTGTAATTTGGCACATAGCATTATTGAATATCCATGCATGCATTAGTTAATCACACACATTAGGTGATAAAGCAACACTAAGCTTTCATTAATTTAATTTTTTATGTCATTATAGTCATGATATAAAGTCAAATTTATCCATTAAATAATGAAATTAGGTTGAAAACAAACATTATCAAATACAACATATTAAATTTATAATATAATGTATCATATCATAATTGTAGATTCTATATTTTTGCATAAAAGCTCAACTAAAGTTTGAAGTAATCATGGAGTTGCATGGCATAGTGTCATAATTATAAAGATGTGACTTCCAACTAAACTCTTTATTAGAAGTGTGATAGGGTCATATAAGGAATTGACCTCATATGTGTGTTGTTAGATCTTAGAGACTTTAGTTTCCTCTAGCATCATATGAGTACAAAGATTTCTTTATATAAGTATGTCATTTATTTGCTCTTAGAATTGGTTAAATGTATAGGTTTAGTAGTGGTCAAATGGGTATAATTTCTATATCATATGGATATAGTCATATTTGTTACATATGGTTTGGTCGACTAATTAAAGCTCTTATACAATTGCCAAGCGTTGCATGCCGTACAATATGAGGTGTTTATTTCATAGTTATATGCTTATTAATAATGCGTTTACTATACTGTAAGAGTATGATACTTGTAACATATGAGCATATGAACAAATGTGTATGAAATAACTTTACACATAAGAATGTTAATGTATTAGACTTATATGGCCATTATTAAACATAAAAACATAAACTTGACATCGTATAGATATGATAGTTATATTATAAGAGCACATCCATTACTTAGTATATGTTACACATCATATTAAGATAGTTTATGTATTGAACTTATACTATGGTCTACATCACAACACTTTAGATTATGCTAAAATGATAACGTTTGTTGTATGCATATCATTATCTCAACTAATTAACACAAGGTCAAATAAGTAATATGGTTACAACATAAAACATTTTCCCAAGAGCTTGGCTCTTTGAGAAAATATATATTGTATGGTAGTAATCAACTTTCTGACAAGTATGACTTATCAATATACAAATGTTAACTAGATTATGCTAGTATGATTGATCTGATATGTAGTATAAAATGACTTATCAAAGCATTAGTACTAACAATGAAATTTTTATATGATTCTTTTTAAAATCTTTTTATTCAAATACAATTTAATGACTTGTACTAATAGAAACCTAAGAGATAAATGTATATCTTTATCTTCTTTGGAAAGCTTAATTAGTCATTATACATGTCATAATCTATCTTAGGACAAACCTTAGAATAAAAGGAAATTGTTTTTAATATAATAAGGTAGTGTTAAGAATTATATAATCTAATTAACAAAAGAAAATAATCAATCCTTGTAATTTGACTAGAGCTTTTATCTTATTGTAGCACTGCACTTCTATTTCTTCATCATATCTCATCATTTAATTCTTGTTGGCAACATCTTTCTTTCTTTAGTTTGGTGTCACACTTGTTTGTTAAAGGATTAAATTTTTAGGTTTTTGGATTACCACTTGTAAGAGTTGTATTGATTTTTTTCTTTAGTTAAAACAATTATATTACTTTTCATCTCTCCTTTAAGCACTATTGTCGTACTTGGTGTGCCTCTACCTACTATACAAAAATGAGAGTAATTAGTGGAAACCCAATCAAGTTGATTGAGGTGCATAGGTTAGACCAAAACCACCTAACAATACTTTGTGCATTCTTCTTTTATTTCCTATTTTATGTTCAACTTTTATTAAGTTGTATGACTCTTATTTTGATTCAAATGAAATATCATGTTTTGTTAAAGTACTTAACTGGTTAGAATTTTAAGAAAACTATAATTCATACACCTATTGTATTATTTATTACTTCATTGTTACAACAAGTGGTATCAAATGGTTTTATTATGAAACAAAGAAATTTTAATGATAAAATCTTCTTGGCTCATTCTCTTATAGAGGATAATGCTTTGTTATGTGAGTGAACATCATCCTATTGGCCACCATTTTTGATAATAAATATTAATTATATTAGAAGAATAGAATGCACATGTTCTTAAAATTTGTCGATTTAGAAAATAAAGGGGATGAAAAGGCTACATTGATAATCAAAAATACATTCTTAGTTGGAGAACTAAATGATATGAGAAGAATGCATGCATACTATGCAACCTCATTTTATAGATCTAACTATGATAGTTCTCACTTTGTTTTAGATGCTAAAACAATTAAATGCAACTAATACATGAAGTCCAATCACATAGCTTCTCATTGTTAAATAAAGAAAAATGTTAATTCTAAGCTTCCTAGATTCTTGTGGTTAAGAAAAGATAGCTTAAATAGTTTTGATATCAAGACATGAATTTAAAAAGATTTTGGACCCCAATAAAATCAATGATATGGGCTATTTTATAGATGTATTATATTAAAATGATTTACAACTTTTTTTACTAGAAATAAAAATGGATTGTACTAGTATGACTAGTGAATAAAATTAATATGGTTGGTGCGAGTAAGTGTAGCGAATATAATGTTCAACGAGTCACATTGCACAAAGTATGGTATTGTACTAGTATGATACATAGTAACTATAAGGATTTTAGGGTACAAAAAGATGAATGATTAATTTATTCAATGCAAAGGTCAATCAACTGATGAGAAACCATGGGATTTAAGATGGAAATGCTATTAAAGAGATAATAAATCATTTATATGCAATTGTTTGTAGACTTTAAAGGCTTGGAATGTAAAGAAACTATAAACTAATTATAAAAGAAGTGAAGTTTAGTTTTAGGGAATTTTTTATGGGAACAAACCAGTTAATTAACCTTATGTCGATAAGGCAAAGCAAAGGAAGCGAGAAAAAGGTATTCTCTAGCACTTGAAAGGAATATAAGATGAGTAGGAACTAAACAAAGGGAAAACCAAGGGATTCCAATCATGACTACTATAGCACCAAGCGAATGCTAAGTCCTTAGAGAGACATTACTAGGATTGAATGACAAGCAAGCTTACACTACGTGTATATATTTAATGTACTGTGTAATATAGGTTAGAAGCCTAAATGATTTAGAGAAAACATATATTTGAAGATTTTATACTTTCTCTTAATGTTTGTTGTGTGTTGAATGTTATTTGAATAGAATTTTAACTGGTAGTTTAATGGTTTTTTGAGGATGATTGATGAGTTGATTTTTTAAATATTTTGTCACATGTTTGATTATCATATGAGATTAAGGCATGATATACATGATTCACTTTCTCTATATCTCTTTCATGAAATGAGATATAATAAAGAAATGTGTAAAATTATCATGGTTATGGTAATAAAAAAATGAAGAAAAGCTTAAGGTAGAAAAAAAGAAATAAAAGAGAAAAAAGATTTGGAGATTGGAGGGCTACGTTCCATACTATGATTAGGATGAATAGTAGACACAAGAGGCAATAATATTGTCCAGAATAATAAGTTTTAGAGGTAAGAAAAAATGGTTCATTCTATTAAGGCAATTTTTTTTATAAATCTATTTTATTTATTACATAAAATACAAGAGAGAATTATGAAATGCTTGAGCAAAGTGATGAAAAAGTGCCATAACATACTGAAATATAGTAAAGACAAGTACATAATAGTTGAATGAGAGGTACGCAAGCATCATACTTATACTCGATATTGTAAAGTGGTTTGTTTAGACATACTTGTTTGATGCAAAATACTAATTTGTGTCATATTCTATTGCATTGATGTGATTGGAAATAGTACTAACGATTTGTCATTGAAGTATAACGAGAAACTTGTTTGAGTCTAATGAAGTGCTCAAATGAACAATGTTCAAACATTTGTACTTCACTGAAGTTGGATCAAAGACGATGATGTGTTCAAAAGTTGGTTGGATTTTATGAATCTAATAGATTATGCATGTTGATGATGTAGCATCATGGTGGATGACTAAAGTAATAGTAACCTTCAAAAAGATATTCGGACGAAGTAGAAGGCATCCTCATCTAACAAACCATCAATGTGAATAGTACCTAGGGAGGCTTTCATTTCATGAGATGAATAGTTATCATATTGGTATGATTTAATAGTGATTCCTCGAGAGATACCCAAAGCTGAAAAAATGCAAACTGCGATGGAGGCCGACATATTATATGAAGTTAGAACAAGCTAAGCTTAGTAATTCTTTTTGAAAGTCATCAATCTATTTATCTCATACGTTTAGTTTTTGAACCTTATAAGAAATTCTAATATATGGTATTCTAGCTTTTGCCATTACAGTGATGGCCTTGCATGTATACACAAGGATATTCCTTTATCTGCTTATTAATTTACAAATTTTGTTAGGGCCCTTATAACTTTGTTTTTCTCATTTTTAATGCAATTCCAATTAATTTAGGGCTACTTATCCATCCACTTAATTTACTGGATGTTATCCACAATAATCAAGTTTGATGTTACAATACCTAATATCATTTTGATTAGAGTGGAGCAGTCAAGATCAGTGAGTACCTTAGATAAGTGATAGGAAAAGCACCATTTTATACTTTGAAAATTACAAAAATTGTAGCATCCAATGTTGACTTTAGTTGAACAAGTTGCACAAAACATTCAAGCACATTAGAGTTGTTTCGAATAAGACTTGTCATTACAGTTTGGGTTTGCTTGTAAACCTTATGGATGTTTGTTTTTATTGCATGTATTGGGGGTGGATTCCATGAGATTTACTCACAAAACCTAATTTTCCTTAATGTGAATGGAGGAAGTATAGTAAATTACACATGTTTTTTATTTGTTTTCTATGTTTGTACCAACAAAAAGGCCTTGAAAAGGATTTTACATTGCCAATTTATGTTCTATGTGACTTCCATTTTTAATTTAGTTATTGCATCATTTATCTTCTAGTTTCTAGCTTTCCAAATATACCAACATATTAGGAGTTATATATTAAGGTCGTAGCTTCTCAGTATGCTTGGCTTCCTTCATATCCTACCACTAATGGTTTAAGAGAGAAGAAATTGGTTAATGAACCTAGATATTATTGTTTAAAGATTTACTATAAATGGAAAAAGGTGTGGTGCTATATGATATTCAATAAAAGTATGGTCAATATTGTTCTTATTGAAGTAATGAGGGCACTTTATGCTTGCTGGTAATGTAGTCTTTTTAGTTGGTGTAAGAAAAGAAGTGCATAGTTAAGTATATGTCAAATGAGAATAAATATCTTAGTAGAAATTTTCTCATTCCAAGTTCTTTTCCTTGAGAGTTCTCAAAGCTTTTGCTACTTATTTCATTCCTAAAAGATTTGAGGGTGAAGAAGCCATCATTGGTTAATGACTAATAGACCATGCCATTTGTAGAAGATTTATGCACAATAGTTTATAATAACTCTTTTCTTTTTTCCCCAAATTCCTCCATATATCAAATTTATTTTGGATCCACTTCCCATTCAAGTATTTAGGTTCAATAGATTCCACCCAAAGGGACTGATCCTTTAGCATCTTCTAATTTTGCTCTGCTGAAAAAGTAATAGCAATGTCTCCTAATTTCAATTTGCCTAGTCCATTTTCCTCACATGGCTAACTAATCTTGTCCCATTGTATCTAGTTATGCTTATGACTATTCTTCTTATCTCCCCATAAGAAAGTAGTCTCATCTTTTCCAACCTTTTTATTATTTGTAGTGGGGGATGTATAAACATTAATGCATAAGTTGGAATGAAGTTAAAGCTTATTAAACAAGTATTTATCAATATTTTATTGATAGAAGTTTCTTCTTCCAACCAACTATTTTATTTTATGATTTCTTTATTAATTACTTAAAATACATAGACATTTTCTGGTTATTATGATTGGGCACACCAGGCAGATTATGAAAATTAATACTTGCTTAAAACCCAGAATCTTTTCAACTCTTATACTTGCAAATGCTTTCAACTCATGGAAATGTAAAAATTGCATTTTTTTCCTTATTGAATTGCATGCCTAAGGTTTATCAAAAAGTATCAAGATGCTTATTAATGCATTAAGGAACTTAAATTCCCTCTATTGAAAATAATGACATCATTAGCATAGTTTAGTTGTGTTATTATTGGAGTTCTCTTTATTATATCTTAATGCATGCCTTATGTTGAAGTTCTTTTTTAAGCTTTTGCAATAGGCAACCATTGCAATGACAAAAAGTAGTAGGGAAATTGGACTAACATGTATTAAACCATTTCTAGATGGAGAAACTAGAGTGGAGAGTCATTTACTATGATGAATATCCATGTGCTACTTATAAGATTCTTAACCAAAGAGCTAAATTTGGCTAAAAAGTTTAATATTCATATAAAGAGAATGTGCCATGATAGACTATAAAAGTCATTCTTTATATTTACTTTACTTTACTTGTTCAATGATTCCATGAGTACTTATACAATTAAGACATTATCTATCATCTCCTTACCTTTAAGAAAACCAACTTGCTCATGTGATATAATCTTGTTTAATAGATTTTTAAATCTATTAACAAAGAATTCTCTTAGAATCCTACTTAAAAAATTACTAACACATAAGTCTACAATTTGAAAATATTATTAGATTGTTAGAATTCAGTATGATGAATATATGTGAGCTAACAATCCCTTTAGGAGTAGCACCACTAACAATGAAATTTGCTACAACATTAATAACATCTAAAGAAATTATGTTCCAACAATTAAAGCCATCTACACCCATTACACTATCTTCGTCTAGTTAGCAAACCACTTGATGCACTTCCTTCAGATCCACCTTTTTTTACAAAAAATTTATTCTTTCCTTAAGTAATTAGTTGGGGAATATAATTTAGAGCTTCAACATAAATAAAGGTCTTCCTTCTAGTAAGGATTTCTTTAAAATGTTGTATAACAACATTCTTTAATTGATCTAAACTAGAATATTTTGTCCATCTTTGCCTTTAATCTCATTAATGTGGAGTTTTGATCTTGTCTTTTCCTAGAGTAAGAATAATTTTATGTTCTTTTCACCATATTTTAACCATTTAACTCTTTTTTGGTGCAATAAGTTTCCCCTTTATTCAACTCGTTCATGAGTTATTAGTTGTCCATGTTGAGTATAATCTTAACGTCTACTAAGAAAATTCCTAGAAATAGCCTTTCTCTAATTCCAAATTCCTCTTTATCTCTCTTTATATTTTGGAATATGTTTCAAAAATTTCTTTTATTCCATTACATTAAACAATGCTTAAGTCTTTTGACTTTAAAATCTAATGCCTACATTCCAATTAAATGAGTAAGGATTGATCAATTATTTTCTATCAGCTTATAGAAACTAACATGCAATATTCACATATTTTGGAATCTAAATTTCTTTGGGCTAGTGATTTGCTTAGTTGAATGATATAGTAATAGTGGGAATGATTAGACCTTGCTCTACACAAGTGCTCAATAATTGCATATGGGTTACTTTGAAGCCATCATTTCTTCACCATTACCTTATCTAATTGCTTTCAAACCTATTTTCCCTTACTTTTTTCTATTGGGGTAAAACAAGATCCCTTGAATGAAATTTTGAATAAATTATGTTATCTTATATAATCATTGAGCTCATTTATTGTAACAATATTAAGAACTAGTGCTCCCTTAAATTAATCCACTAAATCTATAACATTAAAATCTCCCCCATTAGCCATGATGTATTCTGGTTGGTTAAGTCTCAACAATTCTTCCTTCACATCTCTTGATCTAAGGTTTTTGAACAATAAGCAAAAAAAAAGTGTAATTTGATGCTACTTCAAACTATTCCTTATTACCACCAAATGAATGAGTTAATCATCAATATATAGAGTAGTGCATTGGATGTTGTGCATCCAAAGTGATTAGATTATCACTACATGCTAATTGAGTCTAAAATAGATTAAAAAAATCAAGAGAGGAGACAAAATGATAAAAATTGATGATGATGGTGCTGCAATAAATAATAGGGTTGTGCATGAAGACTTATTACAGCCTATTGACCAAGTGCTAGGCATAGAGGCACAAGCACACATGAGAAAAAAGTGTAGAGCGATAGGCACCCGCACACACTAACACATGCATTCGCATGGAGCCAAGCACACATGGATTGCACTTGCACTTTGTTTATCACCTACCACATTGTTGAAGTTATCAAGCATTTCGAGGGTTGTTTATGAGTGGGAATAGTACCCACGTGCATGAACAACTCCATGGCATGACCATACAAGTGTAGGGACTAGGGCCTACATGCATAGACATGCACAAATCAAGCAAAATTTGCCAAATTTTGGGAATTTTTATTTTTTGATCAAAATCACATATTTTTTATTTTATAATTAAATATTACATCAAAAACTTTATAAGAAGTTGTTAGGAGAATGTATGGGAATAAGTTAGAACTTGTAAAAGTCAAAACTACTAAATTTTAAGTTTTGAGAATCAAAACTTTATGAATTAAAAACCCCTTAAGAGGAATGTTCTTAGGAAATTCAATATCTTTTTAGCCAAAGTACTCTTCTTCTTCTTCCTTTACTTCTTTTCATTATCACTCTTAAACTTTAACTATTGTTACTCTGAAAGGAAGGTTTACTAATAAGGGCTTAGGGCAAGAACACTTTGTGGGTTGATCATATTACTTTTTGTATCAGAGCACTTCAATATGACACTAATGAAAAAGCAGAAGATAGTTGAAGAGTAAGCCAAAAAAGACTTATTTGAGAAACTTTAGTCAATATGATTATACCACTATTTCATTATAAAGCTTGGAGGGGCAAGTAGTTTTATTAACCACATAAATTCAAGTGTTAAATAAGGTAGTGCTAAAATCTTAATCCCTTTCTACAATACATCGAAAATAAATTTTCAAAAAAAATATATTTAATCAAGAGAATTTTGGATTAAGTTTTAATCACGAAATAATTAAAATTAAAGAAGAGGATGACATTAATCTTACCTTTTTGATACAATGGAATCATCAACTTTCTTTCATGATTAATGCAACACTTTATTTACAAATTTACAATAGTATAAAGATGAAAGAAATTAAATTCTTAGTTGGAGCAACTAAAGGCATATTTTTCTCTTTATAATTATTCATCATTAGATAAAGTGGAATATTCTTGATTGAAAATGACAAGTCACATTAAGCCAGTGGAATGTTCACCTAGGAAATGACACTATTATAGAAGTGATATAAAGTTAATTTAAGATATTATCCAAGAAGAATTTTACTCCATGGGTAATATGAAAGAAAGGTGAAGAAAATAGCATAGTCTACAATACCAACATGGACAAACAGTATAAGAATATAGCATAGAATTTTGATGACAAGCCATAATTTTGGAAATACCTACTAATGAGATACAAATATTATGAAAGCATATTATAGATTTATATGATCTTTTTGTTACCAAATTATCTATTTTCCTTATCCAACTTTGAAATAAACTATTACATATCCTATGCTTATTAAAAACAAGAATGAATATAAAGAGACAAATCTAGAAGAACAAAATGCTTGAGGTTTGAACATAAGTTCAGAAATTTGTGACAAAAAAAGTATTCTTCAACAAAGTATGTTGCAACGTTTCTATCAACAGAATCAAAAGAATTGTGATCACTATAAAAAGATTGGACACATAGATCAAAAAGACAAAATTACATCTAAAACTATTTCTACAAAAGTTTAAGAATAATAAAGTACTTATTACCACAAAGGCTAAAAAGGTACTTCAAACTCCTCTTGAAGTTAATGAAAGCTTGTCTCTTATGGTGAGTCTTAAAAAACTACATTAAGCAAAGAAAGAGAACTCTTCACTATCTAAATAAAAGTGAAGAAAGAGCTTATTAGTGCTTTCATCAACACTTGAAGTAAAAAGAACCTAATATTAAAAGTCATATGCAAAGACTATAGTTAAAGATTATACAACATTCAAAACCTTATCCTTTAGGATGGATTCATAAAGGCTTTATGATGGAAGTTGAAAAACATTGTAAGGTGAAGCTTGTTATCACCCAAGATTATAATGATGAGATTATTTATGAAATGATACCTCCAGATTTTTGTCAAATTATACTGAGAATTTCATACATATGGGATCAAGATACTATCAACTATAGATGAGCATAATGATATCAATTTATGAAGGATAGGAAATACTTCCTTCTAACTCGAGATAAAAAACTATTGAAAAAAAGTATGGTGTTAACCAAATGAAGAGACTAATAAACACTTGCCAAAGATTTGCACTACTAACAAATCAAAGAAATTACTTGATGGGACTGATGAAAGTCTCAACCTCTTAAAGAAAATTGCACAATATCTGTTAGAGAATTAATTTAAAAAGGAAGATTCAATGGGACTCAAATCTCAAAAAGAAGAAACTTATGATCAAGAGATCACTTCAAGCTCATTGAATCTAAAAATGATGAAAAACAATTATGGGAGGAGACAAAACTATAGAAATTGATGATGCAGCATAAAGTAAGAGAGCAATGCATATGGTTACGTTACAGCATGCTAGTACGTGATTGAGCTGAGTCGAGCACACGTGCACTACAAATGCACTATATTAGTCACCTATTACATAAGTAGTAGGTACACCAATCACATGTATATGGTAGGTACACATACCATGATGTTGTAATTAATGCATAAACAGAGGGTTGTCCGTGTACTAGAATGGCACCTATGCACATGAATATCCCCATGACATGACCTTACAGGTGCAAAGGTGTGGGATCACATATAGATAGCTATGGATCAAGAAGAATTTGTGGAATTTGGAAAAATTTATATTTATGGTCAAAATAATATCTTTTAGCTTTATAATTAAATATAATATTCTAACTTTTATGTAAAGGGGTGAGAAGGACGTATAAAACAAGTCAAAACTTGTAGAAGTCAGAACTAGTAAATTCAAAGTTCTAAAAATTAGAACTTCATGAATTCAAAATCCCTTGAAGAAAATCTTCTTATAGAATTTAATCTCTTCATGAAAAAAAAAACTCCTTTCTTTTTCTCCTTCTTTCTTTAGCTATTTCCTTTATCATGCTTCTAGTTTTGCTATTATTACTTTAAATGGAAGGTCTGTTGATAAGAGATTGAGGTGAGCACACCATGTAGATAGATCACAAATTATCTAAATTTTATTAAATGATGTAATGAGTACATGCTATAATAAGAGCTTGTTCAGGTAATTTCCTTGCATCATGTTTTCAAGTGAAGCATGTATGGTTCTAAGTAATATGTTAGTTTGAATAATAAATTTAGTTAAAGCTCCTAAAATATTCCATATAAGCATATTATCTATTAAATAAGTTTGCTTCAACAATTTGTATTGTTTCTATAGACCTACAATTGCCTTTTGGATTGGTACAATGCTTAATATGCACTTATGTTATCTTGTTTGAACAGGAGTAAAGTTGTCATTCTTCATTAAAATCAAGCCTAGTTTCATTACTTTTTCATTGAATTCCTGCCCAAAACCCTTGAGCATCTAACCAACCATAGTGTATTGAGATTTTTGCTATGATAATGTTTCCAGTCTGATAATGATCCTTTATCAAATTATGATCCTTTGATAATCAATGCCTGATTATCTACTAGCTTAATGTGCACTATTCTTTTCTTACTATATGTCATATTGAGTTGTGTTTTCCTTAAACTAATTTCCTTTTGCTCCAACTATGTCAGAGAGTTGTTTGTACCAATACCAAAATACAAATGAGTGTGATATCTTGACCTTGCTTGTTCTTCTAACACATTAAATAAGTTACATATGGCTTATGTATGGGTGCCCTCTTCCTTATTCTAGTCCTATTATGTAAATATTGTCTTGTTAAAAAAAGTGCACTGGTAGATGTTCTAGTGAAATTTAAATTGGATCAAAGGATAGCTTAGTATTGAGATGGAATTCAAGATGCATTTAAACACTATCATCTTGAATTCACCAACATCCCATGACATATGCAACTAGAAATAGAGAATATTATCCTCATCAAATTAGAGTAGGATGTGTTTACTATTCATGGAACAATTTTGATCTTGTCTTGGAAGCTAATTATCAAATTTACTTTCCAATTGATTCCATTCAAGTTTGAAATCAACTATTATTTTTCCAATTTCCTCCTCTTCAAAAATGATTTTTAGCTCCCACCTAAACATAGTGCATGTCTTCATCTTAATTGGAGATCTCATACTAGAACTACCCAATACCTTAGTAAATAACAGATTCAAGGGGACTTTCCTCAAGTTCTCCATGAACCACAATGTCCATTAGTATTAATTAGATACTAAAGGTGAGATCCTAAGCATATCCATGGTCTTATTTGTTGTTGGTTTTATTGAAGCCTTAGCAACTTCTCCTTCAGGTTATTTTTACTTCAATCTCCAATTTCACAAGAAGAGATCACCAAATAAAACTTTGCTAAGTCTTACTGATTATAGTTAGTCATCCCATAATACTCAACTACTAATCTTTATCTATATTCGATGCACCTTTCACTTCCTCATTCGTTACCCTTGAGTTCTTAAACATACTCAATTATGATGAAGTAGTGTTTCCCTAAGTTTGATCTTAAAGAAGATAAAGAGTTAAGGTGATAAGAAAATGTATAAGATGATAGAAAAGGAGAATAAACATGCTTTTATTTTAATATGATTAAAAACATTATACTTATTTATCTCACTTTTTATCATTAATGTACCACTATTTCTATGTTCTCTTATTATTAACCATTGATGTAAAAAATCCAAATATTGTTTGTTTTACATATGTACATGCTTTGCAACTAAGCATGTGTTAGTTTTCCATGCTTATTTTGGACTAATATTTTCAACAAAAAATGAGATCCCACATAGGTCTATAGGAGAGAATCAAGTCCTAGAGCATGGATGTTAGCACTAGAAGATGTGATTCAATAGAAGTGTTAAGTTTCTTTTATTTTCTTATGTGAGAAAAATACATGAAATAATGTTTTATTTGATTCAATTAGTTATTATAAGGTTATCTTAGGAACTTATGTCTTAAAACTTTGTTTAAAAGTTGGTCATTATTAAATAATTACTTTTATTCACTTTTCTTGATTTAAAAGGAAATGTGGATGTGAAAAGAATTTCCTTTGGAAAGATGCTTCCCTTATTACATTTAGAAAAAATAAAAATGATGACACAACATAGAAATCTGGGGATAGACAATGAGTGGTCATAAGACTACAATTACTTAGTGTCTCATCTTATAAACATTTATGTGATAAGAGCCAAAAATATCACATTTTTGTGTGTTTGGATGCAAATTCTTCATTCTTTACAATGTGAAGAGTAGCTTAGATAAATTTGGCACAAACATAGATAAAGGTTTTCTAGGATATTCAACAAATAGTATGACCTATAAAGTATATAATAAAAGAAATTTAATAATAGAAGAAACAATTCATGTTAGGTTTGATGAAACCTATTGTGAAGTTTCTAGTAGTCACCATCATTTAAGAATTTGTATAAGTTAGAAGAATTAAGTCTTAAAGACGAGTGATGATTCTTGTCAATAGATGAAGCCTTAAGTGATGATTCTTGGATAACTACCACAAATGAGGAATTATAGTAATTTAAAAGAAAACAAATGTGAGATCTTATACCAAGACCAAATGACAAAACTATAATTGGTATGAAATGGGTGTTCAAAAGTAATTAGATGAAAATAAAGAAGTTTTGAGAAACAATGCTAGATTGGTTGCATAAAGCTATATTTAAAATATGGGAATTATTGTAGAGCAATCATTTGTGCCCGTTGCAAGACATGTGGTAATAAGAATTCTTCTTACTTGCCATAAAGGTTTTAAATTGATCAAATGGATGTTAAAAAGGCATTTCTAAATGGATAAATTAATAAAGAAGTTTATGTAGAATAGTCTTCAAGATTTAAGAGCCATGATAGACTAGATCTTTCCATGGATAGATGTAAATGCTATGTGGAATGCATAAGAGACTATGCATGTTTCTTATTTGAAATGATTTGTAAGACAAACAGTTGTCACATTTATTTTGAATTTAGATGAAGGATAATTTTTTTTTCGAGTTTATATTGAAGCATTTTGAATTTGGAGCCACATACTATGAAATTTGTAAGGACTCTAATTTAATAAAGAAAGAGTATGAAATGAGCATAACAAATGAGTTAGTTTTCTTTCTGGGACTTTAATTTAAGCAAACCAATGAAATTAACTCTATTTAACAATCCTAACACTTAATAGAATTGCTTCAAGGTTTTGGATTATAAAGCAAGAAAGAATCAAGAATTCTAATAGGAGCATGTATTGATCTAGATGAAGTTGCTAAAAAGCTAATTATGTAAGAATGTTTAGAGGTATGATTGGTTCTTTGCTACACCTTATTGTCAATAGACTGGAGATAATATTTAGTATTGATTTTTGTGCAAGGTTTCAAAAAATCCTAAATAATATAAACTTTCATGTTATTAAATATATTTTTAGGTATCTCATTACACCAAATCACTCGATTTGGGGTATCACAAGTATTAGCTAAGTTTTGATTTGTTAGCTTGCATGGATGTTAATGTTTCTAGTAATTGATTGGAAAATTAATTTGTATGTGTAACTGATTGGCAGTCTCTTATTTCTTATGTTGCACTATCTATAACTAAAGTTGAGTACATTACTATAAGAAGTTGTGTAACACAAGTTTTGTAGATTAAACAATAGTTAATAGATTATGGATTAGGCTTCACAAGTCTTCATGTATTTTGTGACAATGTTAATGCAATTTTCTTAACAAAGAATCCTATCCAACACTATCACGTTAAACAAATTGATATTCAATGTCATTTTATTGGAGAGCATGTTGATAATAAACATATTTAGTTGTCATGTGTCTCTTACTCTGATCAATTAGTTGATATTATTACAAAACCTTTATCTTTTAAGCCTTTTGCAAGATTTTGATTCAACTTAGGTGTGATTAACCACTTTGAATGACTACAAAAAGGGGAAGAAAATAATGGTACATTTTAGGAAGTGAGGTGGAGCTACATAAATTTAGGAAGTTAAGGGGAGATGTGTCTCATCCCAATTGTTATAAAAATTTTTTACGTAAGTATAAAAAAATCTTGCACTAGTTAAAGTACTTGTCTTGCCACATTTTATTTTTCTAGCTTAACATTTAAATTAAGAATCATGATCTCCTAATATGATCACCATGCTTATGACATACTTCCTAAAATGAATCACATCTTCATCTCAATTAGTCACCTAGTTGAGTTAGAAAATGCTTCACCCCAACTTATGTAACTTGATAAAGTATACGAGTATGTACATGGCATCAAAGAAACTTGCATCCTATAAAAAAACATATCCACACAATCTATAATATATATCAGTAGCTTCATGATCTAAAATCCATCCATGAACAATGTCTATCACACTTAAAATAAATAAAGTATAGAAGTCAAAGTTCAACATAGAATGTCTGATACAACATGGTATTCAACTTAATAAATAACAATTGTAAAAATAAATAGAGTTACAATTATGTCAACACAAGTTGCTAACTAAAGACCACTCTAACTACTATATCACCTAATAACTTTTTGTGCTTACAAATGATACAAAGAGGTTGAGGGTGAGCTAATTGTAATAAGAAATCTTCAAGTCATGCTAATAAATCTAGTATGTAGTATTGTAATAGCAAAGTACATTCATAAATGTAATAATGAAATTAATAAAGTATCATAGCTTACCAAGTTGAGCTAATGCAAAAAACAATAACCACTACCTCTATCTCATACCCATCAAGGCATAACTATATCTTAATGGAATCATAATCAATCAAGAAAATGCATTGTTATACACAAAAATTGGGTATTCCATCCAAGCCTATGAGATCCTCAACACAAAATTGTACTTCTATCTTGCCAAATTACTTGGCACTCCCCCACAAAAAAAATCCAATCATATAAGGACACCCCTTATGGTTATAAGAGTCCTCAATAACCATGGGATAGTCTAACAATCATTCTTGCACATTTGTAAAGTCCTATAATAGCACTCAACCATCTTAGAGTCCTCCATACATGATTTGGTAGCCCAAACACTTGGGTTTTCCTAATCACTTTCATTAACCCATAGAGCTCAAGGACTCCTACACAATACATGACACTCCATCAAAAGCTTGAGCACACCCATGGTTCTCCCTTGATGTCCCAAGTAATGAGGCACACAACTTCTATACATGATAGGAGTCTTATCATCTAGTAAATTAAATCCACCTAACACTTGCTTAGAGGTTGATCAAATGGGATCCATAACTTCTTAATCCATGTCATTAGTAAATATTCTTGGTTATGAAATTAATTTGTATGGTTTTATTCACATTTATCTAATGCTTCCTAAACAACCCTAATTTGTAATCTAAATAATATAAATGTTTCTTTAAAACCCTAATCCATTAATTAAGCCATTTGAGATTTTCTCAAAACTCTAATACATTATCTAAGCTATTCTAAGATTTCTCTCAAATATAGTTAGTTTAGCTAACATTTCCTTAAAACCCTATTTTGCTATATGGGTCAACATATGATTTTTACGAAAGCCTAATGAACCTATCCAGAGTAATCCTCCATTATCAAGTTTTTTATGCATGTGTCTAATTCTTACCTTATTTTAAATCTGGAGGTCAAAAAAGTTCATTAGCCTATCTAAGCTACCCTTCTTTTGTGCTCAGTTAAGTTTTAAAGCCATGGCTTAAACTCTTTTAGTCATAACATTTTATTCTCTAACCCAAGTTCATATGAGTTTTTCCAATGACTCTCTTGTTTCGTATGCTAACCTAAATTACTCCACCCATCTCCATAGCCTCTTTTGAGACACATATGCCTCCTTGATCATCATCTAGAGTGTCAATCCATGGCCTTAGAGTACAATTTGGTGTTATTTATGATCTTATCCATCAAAATAATCTATATCAAGGTTCAACCAACCCTCACTCAAGGTTTAAATGATAACCACATCAAATAAAAATCTTATCCCAAGTGGTTCACGATCTCACTAATTGTATGATATCCTTATTCTAACCATAAATTCTATCCTTAAGTTTTTCTCATGCAAACACCAAGGTCCTTAGGAATTCTTTAATCTAAATACATGCTTAATTTCTAAGTTATCCTAACCTATATCCAAGGTTCATTTAAGTTATAGCTTATTTTCATCCATAACTAAGGTTACTTAGGTAGTCAACCATATCCAATATTCAAGTTTTTAAACATTTGGGATTTAAATTTCAATTATGTGAACTTAAATTTTAAATCTAGAAGATTCAAATTCAAACTTACGGATTTTAAATTTTAAATCCTTAACATTCAAATTCTAAACCCTAGGTTCTCTTAATCAATTCAATAATTCCATTAGTCTAATAAAAGCCAACTAAACTTATTAGTTATCTTTAGTATTTTCTTAATTTAATACTCCTACCCAACAAAATCCACCCCTTTTTTCTATACATAACTAAGACCTAAACCTCCATTATCTTTCGTCCAAAGCTAACCAATGCCTCTCAAAGCTCCTCACAAGGAAACTTGATAGTTTTACTTGCCTTGGAAGCCATCTAAGATCTTTTTCAAGGTCTATCCTTGCATTCCAAGCCAATGATCGAAACTTACATTTAGCTACCTATTCTAACTTAAGTCTTCTAGATCCTCTTGGCAGCAAAACTTATAGCTATGTTTTTGTTTTTGAAGTAGCGAAATTGTCATAAAAGTAAGATAATGTTTTATAATGACATTTAACAATGCTTATCACAAGATTTATAGTGAGATACAACATCTTAATTCCTTGATAACATTTTAATTAAGCAATAGTTTCTCATAGTAAATCATAGTTTTTCCAAAGAAGATTACAAAATCATAAATATTACAATAATATCATCCAAAAGTAGACTTAAAGTTTGTCATCAATATCATTCTTTATGGTTTGGCATACATCCACAATATTCCTTGAAATTTTAGATCATATCAAGATAGTTAAAATAAAAGGTTTCATGAAACTTCAAATTTTAAAAATGATTGTTAACATAACATCTCATGACTTTTAGCATATAAAAAGTAAAAATGAAAATTCATAAGATCAATAATCAAGGAAACCTTTAGTATTCATTCCATATTGCAATTGATACATACTTCATTCTATCCTTTTTCTAATTTCCAAATAAATGCATAATGATACTAATAAAATCAAGTATAGGATCAAATTATTAATAATCTTGCATCATTATAAAAAATTCACCACATGTGCAATACAATTGTATTGAATTGTATAATTTTCTTTACATGAACATATACTTTCACTTCTTTAAGAACATTTTAAAATTTAGAGCACACATTTTACTCATCAAAATAGCAAAATCATGGCTAAAGTTAAACATGGAAAACTTGAGTTTAAAGAAAGGGAATATCATATGTTATTAGTTAAAATTTCTTTTACATGCATACTAACAAATTACTTCATTTTATTTCTTAGCATGAATCCACATTTATATACAAAAGAAGATGTTCTCCTACCTTCTTAATTGAGTAGAGCTCTATGCCAAAAAGTAAGACAGTCCTCTTCACAATCCAAGCCTATAAATTCTCTTTTGTCTTCCTTTCTCTTGACTTATCTTCTTTGGTTTCCTCAATTAGATCTCCTTTGTTAAGTTATTACTAGATGTGGAAGATTTATAAACTTATTGCATCTTAAGCATTACATAGCTAACAATCCATTTCTTAAATCTTTCTTGGTCAGTTAGGATAACTTTATATAATCCTTAGCTATGGTTTTTAGTCAATTTATCATTTACTCTAACTAATACTTGATTCTATCTTTAAGGGATCTCAAACATTCTTTAATATATATTTCAATTATAAGTATTATAATTAAGAATTTAACTTTTAAAGCATCAATCCAAAACTCTCTTATCTTTTATTACAAGATATCTATAAGATAGAATCCATTTCCTTATCCTTCTAATTCACAAGTCAAATTCAAAATTTAAATTGGCTTTACATTCAAAAATTAAACACATTTAAATTCCAAATAATCATTCAAAATTTAAAATGATGAACTAAGGAAAATGTGCTAAATCAAGAGGGCCATACTTTGCATGTAACAAGAGGCATAGATTTATGAGAAGTTTGACTATAAAATGTTAAATCAAAATAAGTGTTTTTGAGATTTCTAAAATTGCACTAACTTCTTTATTCTTATGTTGATGTACTACATAATATGTTATTATTTATAATGCATACAGTATTGAATTGTTGGAATGAATATAAAGATGCTATATTTTAGTAATATTAATTTTTCCATTTGTGCTTTATTGAAATATTCTTTCTCTAGCATTGATTTAGTATTTATCAAGTGGGAGATTATTGTACCATTTAGGATAATGATCACAAAATCAAGTTATTAGTTATTAATAAATATTTTGAGTGTTTGTGAGGACATAGCTTTAAATATTGATTCTAGATGTTTGGATTGAAGCAAGGATCATTGATTGGAATTGGAAGAATTTTGGAAACCTTCACTTAAGGATGGCTCAACTTTCAGATCATTTAGCCAGATGTAGCTCTTTATGGCATGGCTAATCCATATTGCGCTAATCATAACATACATGACTCTAGTTAAAGTGTTATCTTTTGTCCTTTATAATTTGGCACTTGGATTTTTGAACACTCCATGAATGCATTGGTTAATCACACACATTAGGTGATAAAAGAGCATTACGATTGCATTAATTTATCAACTATATCATTATTCATGCTATAGAGTCAAATTAAATCCTTAAATAAGAAAATTATGTTGAAAACAAGCCTTCTCCATTACAATCTATTGAATGTATAACATGATGTATCAAGTTCATTTTGTTTTAGGATCATAACCTATTGAAGTCATAAAGGTATCATATGGTATCTTGTCTTAAATGTACATATGTGATCACTAATTAAACAAGTTGTTAGAAGTGTAAATGGGGTCACATAAGGTATCAAGCTCATGCATGTGCTGTTCAATTATTGAGAGCTGAGTTTTCACTTGTATCATATAAGCATGAAGAATTTTTTGTATGAGTAATCCATTTATTTCCTCTTAGGTTTGGTTTAGTGTATAGGCTTATTAATTATCAAATAAGTTTGATTTCTATTTTGTATTGGTGCAACCATATCTACATGTGGCATGGTTGACTAGTTTGAAGTCCTTATATGATCACCAGGTAATTCATACCATAAAATTAGAGTGTTTGTGTCATAATTGTGTGTTCATTAATAAACATGCTTACTATGCCATATAGCACAATACTTGTATCGTATGATTACATGAACTAATTTATGTAATTACTTTACACATAAGAATGTTAGTGAATAAGACTCACATGAACATTGTTAAATATAAAAGCATAAACTTGATATCATGCAAATGGGATAGTTATATTATAAAAGTACATTCATCACTCGGTATGTGTTACACATCATATTCAGATGATCTGTATTAAATTTGTATAATGACCTACTTCACAACACTTGTCATTGTGCTAACATAATAAGGTTTATCATATATGTATGATTATCTCAATTAATTAACACAAGGTTGTGTAAGCAATTGTTATACAATTACAATATATTGCATTTTCTCATGTCTTGGCTCTTTGTGAAAATATGTATCGTATTTGGCAATCCCTTCCAGACAAATATGGCTTATTAGTATGAAAATATGAACTATGCTATGCTAATATGAATAATGTTCATGTATTATGAACTAAAGAGCTATACTATAAATCTTTAAGGACAACTCTTAGAGTTCTATGATATGTCATCAAAAAAATGCACTTGATATAATGTTTGATTGTTGCGATGATTATTGTTAAATTCCTTTCATTCTAATATAATTTAAGAAACACAATTGTATGAATAGAAACCCAAAAACTAAATGGCTACTTTTGTCTTTTTTGGAAATTAGAATTAGTTGTTACACTTTACATAATCTCTCTTGAACAACCATTGTATATAAGGAAATTGATTTCTAATAGAATAAGGTAACGTCATAATTGTAAAAATCAAGTGAAGGGGTAATGGTTTCAGGCATAATGCTACATAAGGAAGAAAAAGTCACTCCAATGTACCGAAAAAGGACCAAAAATAAAATAAAAACTATGCTAGATAAATAAAACAACCCCAAAGGTATCAGGAGAAGTTATCAACAAATTCAAATTGAATACATTGAGAAGCTCAATGATTAACGTCCTTTTATGAATATAAGAGGTATTGCAAAAAAATCTTAGTTAGCTAGATAAATAACATTATTAAATCTCAAAACATTGGCTTAGTGGCTTTAATGGAACTTGTGGTACACATTAAGTGGTTATAACTTTTGCCTTGTAAGCTATATTTTGATCATTTCATCAGCAACATGTCAAACAAGATTTAGGTTCTCCTGAAAGGAAATTTTCTTACCATGTTATTATGGAAGAGAAATAGTTAGTTAACTTCTTAAATAAATATCAAGTTTGGAAATTCCCAACCAACTACACATTGTTTTTGCTAAGGGCTCAATAATTGAGATAAGAATATATTGGCAAAACCTCATTCAAAATATTGAGAATTCCAAGATGTCATGGTTGGTTAATAGTTCCCAAAAAAGGATAAAATTTTTTAAACAAATATTTTGCATGTTTGGAACCAATTAAAGGTCTTCAAGATAAAAGAAAATGAGACTCTTCTTAGATGCATTTTCTCATTGGTATTTCATGAGGAAAACAAATTCATAATGTTGGATATCAATATGAAAGAACAAAAGGAAAGCTCTTCACTAACTATTGGTATATAATAAGTATAGATATTTTTAATGTTGCATAAGGATATTTGAATAGATCTCTAATTCTCAAAAGAATATTAAGTTCAAACATCATACTAATTCATAAAACTAAAAATCTAAGGTCATTCTCAAATGCTAAACTAATTAGTTTATGCAACATCATGGAAAAGTTAATTTTTAAACCTCTAATTAATAAGTTGTAAGGAATTTTTCCTTGGCTTATCTCACTATAGAAAATAGGTTTGATAAGAGGTAAAAAAATCATAAATAACATCTTACTAGCTTAAGAATTGATTGGCTTACTAAATAAAACAACTAAAGATAATTATAAAATCAAGCAGGACTTCACAAATGCATTCAACTATATTTCACGAGAATTCCAATGCAAAGTCTCCTTAAATGCATTCAACTATATTTCAAGTGACAAGAAGGTGCTCAAATAAGGTAATATAATCTCTCTACTTCTCTTTATTTTTGCCATCAAAGTGTTCAACAGAGGTTTAAATAAGTTAATAACACAAAAGAAAGTAATCAAGTATGCCTAATCTAAATTTTTTTCCAACTATAACTCACTTAGGTTATGCAAATGACATGATTATTTTTAGTAGAGGTGACTTAAAATCAATTCACAACTTGAGCAAGTTTTTGGTATAACTTTGAAGCATATTTGACATTCAAATAAATCAACCATAAACCAAAATATTGCAGTAGTAGAATGAGTCCAAGTTAAAAATAACAAATTAGCAAGTGAGGGATTCCACAATATAAAGCTTCTTTTAACATACTTGGTTTGTTAATTTTCTATTGGCAAAGGGAAAACTATCGACTATCAGAATTTGATAGATAAAATCCATAAAAAGATTTTTAGATGGAACAAAAAGATTCTAATAATGAGTGGTAGACTAATTCTTGTTAGGCATGTACTGGCTCTCATTTTTATTACACATTGATGTCAATAATCCTTCATGCATTGTGTTCCATAGAATTGAGAAAATCATGAATCGTTTCCAATGGGTTGACTCTATGGATGCTCATGAACACCACTAAACAAATTAAGACAAATAAATTTCTCAATTAAGGAAACTTGATTAGGGCTTACAAAAATGATGGAAATGATGGTAACAATTTTTGACAAAGAATGGTGATTCTTAAGTAGAGAATTTTAAATAAGCTATTGTTGTTCCCTAAGAATAAATAAGCTTAGCATTCAGATGGATTCAAAGTGTCTACATTATCCAAAAAAGGATTCAATTGATAATTATTTCATTAGTTATGACATAGTTAGAGAAGCATGGTCCACATTTTCTAGTAATTTACACATTTAAAAGGTTAATGCAAACAAGATTTTGGATCCAATAGCCTCTTAATGGAAACAAGGGAATAAGAATATTTCTAAATAACATGTTACACTCATACCCCTACTAATAATAAGCCAGAACATATGGGAGGCCAAAAATACTAAGATTATGAGAAGATCAATGGAAAATAAGATCTATGATTAGAGAAACATTATAGACAATATTTATAACATTTTTAATTACTTCTTGTTATTCAAACATCATTGGCATGCAACATGCTTATTCACCTAGGAATTGTCCAAAATTTGACATCAAGACAAGTCAAAGTTATAAAAATAATTAAATGGTCTCCCCTATTATGCAAATGATGAAAAGAAACATTTTTGGATGTATCTTGAGTTGTAATGTGATCGATGAGGGCACCAATTGTAATAACACAAGAAAAACACTTCTAGCTTTCTCCCAAGTTTGTTAGGAATAAAATGTCAAAAGTGAAAGGTATTTCTGTACTCACAGGCCTTTAATTTTGCAAAAAAAAATTATTTACATAATCAATCATTGAAATGGATTGTCAAGAAATTCTAATATCTGTGCAAAGATTAGTAGAGATTCCTCAAAACTTATCAAGTATTATCCAACAAATCAGATGGGAAATGAATTGGATAATATATAGTGGAACTTCTTGCATAAGGAAGGTAATAAAGTGATTACAATCCTTGCAAAATTGACTACAAAATCTACTAGCATTTAGGACACTCAAAATATTCCAAACTATTACTAGGCCTCGATCAAGCTTGATGAACTTCCATATCCATATATCTATACATTGCATAAGGTACAAAACATCAAGTTTCAAAACTAATATAAGTATGACATAAAAAATATTGAATTTTCTACAATGCATGAAATATAATTTTAAATTTAAAAAAATGCCTTATTAAAGATTAAAAATATAATTTTAAATTTACAGAACCTACCTATAGTTCCTAGAATGAAAAATCTAAAAAATGTATAAAGACACAAGTAAAGTATGACATTGCTCGTTAATAAACATGTCTAGTTCAACATAACAAGTATATAGGTTGAGAGCATGATATACTAAGCATAAAAATATTTTCAGAGTTTTTCATAGGTTATGTTATACTTAATGTATAATTTGTTCAATTCAAAATTGTTATGAACAATTAGGGAATAGGTTGTGCATTGATTGCTTAACTTGAACATAGTCTTTCATATGTTAACATTTAACATGCAGTATGTTTAGTTCATATGAGTGTAGAAGCCATAGAGTAAGCCAAACCAAAGAATTTTGTATGATTTCTTTATTTAATATATAGTATAGTTAATACATATTGAAACATTTAATTCATTTTTGTAAGTAATGACTAGTTTGAACAAAGTCTAAAATATTCTAATATAACCATTAGAAAGTTTTTAAGGATGCTTGGAGTAATTTAAAGCCTTCTTTAAACTCCTTAGAAAGGTTCCAAACTTAGAGAAAAAGTTAATTATCAATTTGTAAATTTTTTAGAAGATATTATACTTTAATATCTTCAAACTCATTAAGATTTACTAAGAGGAGATCAAGGCTATAAAAATAATGAAGTTACTTCATCTCTCTTTAGCTTGTTCAAATAATTCCTTTGAGTATGTTAAAACTTATTATTGCATTTTATAAACATGAATTTAAGGAGACTCTTCATTTTATTATTGGGTTGTAAGAATTTGTATTTGCGAGTTTCCTATAGTAACTTGTCTCTCTGTTAAAACTTTATGTTTGACCTTTTATTGATATTTTTGTCCAATGATTATAGCCTCTTTGGATCTATGTTGTAGGGTGTTTTGGCCATATGAGTAAGGTCCTCTTGCCTTATGTGAGAGGCATTTACTACCTATGATTTAGCAAAATGCTATTACTAGAATAAGCTTAATCATTAAATTAGAGTTGGATATAGATTAAAGTTTGGATCAAATCATTTAAAAATCTCATTAGCATTTATTTTATTATTTCCTTTACATAAAATTTTTATGAGTTCGAAATTAATAATTATAAGGATAAATAAAAATAATAAAATATTTCTATTATTTTATGTTGTTACTCTTGAGATTGAAATTTATATAATTCACCCCTCTTATGTGGACATCTTGTGACCTTTTTCTAATAAGTAGAATTAAAGTATGGTTGTTTTCGATTATCATCTATTCTAAAAAAGATCCCTTTGACATCTTACAAAATGGTTGATAAACATGCTATTTTAGGAGATGGGGATTCATCCCGTTGATATCATTTTCTCAATTGAGATTTTTATTTGTTTTGGAAAAGTAGAGTGTAAAGTTATCATGAATTAGTTGATCTTTATTTATGAGATGTTAAGAATTTATTTGAATTTCTTACTAAACAAGTTGGTAATGAAGTTATAAAAAACAAATGTATGAACTATCATATTAGTAGAAACAATGAGTACAACACAACTTTATGGCTTTGGACATCCTTCATTGTGGTAGCTTGACCATAGAATTTAATAAGGTTATGAACATAAAAACCACCAATGAAGTTTGAGTGATGCTAAAGATTACTTATTAAGGAACTATACACACATAAAGGAAAAGTAAAATTAATAAACTACTTATGGATGATTAAGAATTATTTTGCATGAATGAAGGAGAGTCTTTTAAAATCATGATTATTGGATTTATTAATGTTATAAATGGACTCTAAGTCCTTAGAGTAGTTTTTATTAATGTGGAATAGGTGAGAAAAATACCACAAATGCTTTCCAAGAAGTTTGATCCCTTTAGTTATAGCCATCAAAGCCTCCAATAACATAAGCCATCTCAAACTTGATGAATTACATGGAGATCTCACAACTAATGAGATTAAGAGGGCAAGGAGAGAAGGTAATTATAACCAATGCAAAAGAAGGAAGACTACACATGCAAGACTGCAACATCTACATCTAAAGATAAATCATTCCATAATAGTAAAGTAGAGAATACTATCAAAAGCCAAAAAAAATTTTAAAACGGCATACAATAGAAAAATATAACAAGAGGAAAATCAACTACAAGAACATGGCAAGGATGTTTTAGAGACACATTGTCATGATCACCATGAACCTAGAAACTATCACCGTAATTGTCAAAATATGGTAGAGAAGAGGAATAAGAACAAGTTTATTAAAGAAAGAAAGAAGAAGAAGAAAAAGAAGACAATAATAGTAATACAGAGTGACTATGTTTAGCTTTCTTAAGCAATAAGGAGATTAAAAAGGAGAAAAAAATTTTGTGCTTCATAAAAAAGCATGGATTATCTTCTAGTAGCAAAGAAATTTGAGAAGAAGAGAAAATAATGTCTCTCATGGCATATCATGATTCATTTGGGAGTGAAGATGAATTGATAATCAAATTTCTTATAATGAATTGCAAGGTAACTTGATTAGGTTGATTAATGCTCTTAAATTTCTTTCAAGTAAATGTAAAAAGTTTGAAAAGGAGCATAATGAATACTAGAGGTTGTGTGAAGATTTTAAGGAAAAGAATTTGAGGTACTTAAATGAATTGAAATCACATGGAATGAATCTGCCCTACTTTTTAGATTTAATAATAACGAAAACAATGAATTCTTATCAATTTAAAAAGTCACATTCTAATTGTTTTGCAACAAATCAAATTCATAAAATTATTTCTTTTCAAAATAATAAGTTCATGAATGTTTGTAATTCTTCATTTGTATCTTCAATTGCTTCTCATTATTGCATGAATAAAGGGCATATATATAAAGATTGTAGAATTATAGCAAATGTAAACTCTTGGTACCCTTCTTTTATTTTGATTGAAAAGAGTAATAATATTGTACATAAAAATATTGAATCAATTGGAGAAGAAGAAGAAGAAGACGAAGAAGAAGTAAAAGAGGAAGAAGATGAAGAAGAAAAGGAAGAAGAAGAGAAGAAGAAGAAGAAGTACTAGAAAACAAAGATGAAGAAGTGGAAGAAAAAGAAGAACAAGAGAAAAAAGAAGATGGAGAAGAAGAAGAAGAAGAAGATTATAGATTGGCTAAAGCCAAATTTTGTTTTGGTTCCAAAACCTATATTTAAAATTTTTCAAGTTTATATGCATGTTTCCTTTGATTGAATTAGAAAGGGGAACAAACCTATATGAAAGCTTGTTGATTAGTTTTAATAACTTGTTTTAGTATGTTTATTAGTTGTAAATTTGATGTCTAAAATTTTTAAAGATAATATATGAATAATGATAAAGAGAGAAAAAAAGAGTTGACCCCTTGGACTTTATTTCTTTTACTTATAAAACAAGTGATATTTGTTTATATATGTAAGTAATATCTATTTTTTAAATATATGCAAAAAATGATAAGGGGAAAGAGAAAATTAGATCTCTTTTGGTTTGGTCCTATAAGATTTCATATTCATATATTAATACAAAAAAAATTACTTTTTTTGGATACATGAAATGAGGGGGAGATAAATATGAAATAAAATTTTTAATGCATCTCTATGATTAGTTTTATATCTTCTCAATTTTATATAAGGGAGAATTTGTATTTCATGGTTTCTAATTTCTCATTTAATTATTTTTTAATGGTTTGGTCATGATCAAAAGGAGGTGAGTATTGAACCTTTGAATCATATGTGGCTACTTTTGAGAACACAATATGGTTTTATACTTATAAATAAGCATGATTAAAGATTAAAAAAATAATTTTAAATTCATAAAATATGTCATAATATATAGAATGAGAAATCTAAAAAATTTGTATAATTACAATAACATATGATTCATTGTCCATTTAGGTATAATGTGATTAGTTCAGCTTAGTAAGTACGTAGGTTGAGAGTACATGTTGTGCATAAAAATATTTTCAAAGCCATTCATATGTTATGCAATACTTAATATATGATACATTTAATTCAATTGTTTTTGCATCATGAGGGAATGGACAGTGCATTTAGAGTTAACATAAGCTCAGAACTTTCATATAGAATGTTAATATTTAATTCACAATATATCAAGTTCATCTAGTTATAAATACTATAGAGTAAGACAAACTAGAGAAGTTCATATGGTACACTTTTGTTTAATGATTCATTATAATTACTTTAGAAGCATTTGTACTTAATTATTTTCATGCTCATTAAGATTTGGCTAAGAGGGGAGCTCTGTTATAACATAGTGAAGATACTTTATCTCTCTTTAACCTCCTTCATATAGTTTAATTGAACTAAGTTAAAAATCATTCTTATATTATTACAACATTCATTTTAGTGTCTTTTGATAATATTATTAGGTTGTATGACTTTGTAATTATGAGCTTCTATATTATATCTTTTATCTTATTTTTTGAACTTTGTCTTTGATCATTTATTCATCTTTTGATCATCTTGTTAGTCTTTTGGTCTAGGATTTTAAGGTTCTTTTTCATGGTGTTGTAATTTCTTTTATCTTAGTGTGTAGGTTCCTACAACCTAATGTGTGGGTATTCACCTACCTATCATTTGGTAAAAGATGTTCAGTAGAGTAAGCTCAGTCATTGGATTGAGGATCCAAGTTTGGATCGAAGCACTTAAATTTCTTTTATGCATTTATTCTTTTGCAATGCTCAATCAAAGTTTTTAATGATAATAAGAGTTTTAAAATTAGATTTGTAAGAGCAAAAAAGAGTCATAAAACAATTTCACTATTTTATATTATTACTTTCAAGATTACAAATTTGATACTTTTGATTCTTATGTGGAGATCTTATGCATTATAATAATAATAATTCATTGTTTGCTAGTAGCCTAAGGGAAAAAATAAAAACCCAATGGAATGTTGCAATATTTATCAATTCTTGAATAAAAATGAGAATTTGTAGCAATGGAGTTTTATTAGACCACCTAGAGCTTCAGCAAGGCATGACTTGATATGGTCATTGTGGATAGCTTAACTAAGTTTGTACTTTATTTTATTATTAGAAAAATCTTTTTTATAGAGAATTTTTCTTATATTTAAATTTAACAGCCTATACGAGTACATGGAGTTTTAAAAGTGTTTTATTTTTATAGATATTTTATATTTATATCCCAATTTTAGAATACATATAAAACTATCAATATTCAATTAAGATTTAACATAATCTTTCACCCTCAAACTAATGGGAAAACTGAGACAATCATTAAAACTCTTGAGGATATGATAATACTTTATGTGATAGACTTTAGATGTGATTGAGAGAGCTACTAACCATTATTAAAGTTTATTTATATGAGAGCTTCCAAGCTAGTATTGTTATGCTTCCTTATATACCCCAATATAAAAGAAAGTTTTAGTTTCCTTTGTATTGTATTGAGGGAAAGAAGAGAAAATTGGTTGGATCAAAATTCATTGGGAAAGTCAAAAAAATATGATAATAACTAAAGATAAAATGCATGCTATTCTAGAACATCAAAAGAAATAATTTGATAGAAAGCATAAGAGTTGAATTCCATGAACATGAATATGTCATTCTTAAAGTAAGTCCCCCAAAAAGGGCAATCAGAGTTAATAGAGTAAAAAAATTGAGCCATAGGTATTTTGGTCATTTTAAATATTAGAAAGAGTTGGTTCTATTATATATAGAGTGTCTTTTCCTCCTTGGATGGCTAGAGTGCATAATGTTTTCCATGTCTCTTCACTGAGATGATATGTTCCTAATTAATCTCAAGTTATCTAATATGATTCTTAAAAAAAATTAAAATCTAGCTTAATATGTGATGTTTGAAATAACTCAACATTTTTTTAGTAACAAAAGAGATTAAGAAGCAAAGTTATTCTCATGGTTAATTTGTTGTGGAATAAACAAATAGAAGGAGATGAAACTTGAAAAGTTAAAGCAGATATAATGCATCAATATCATAATTTTTTATAAATTTTTAGATGAAATTTCAATAAGTTAGGAAACTATTGTATCCCAAATACTTGATTATAAAATGCTTATTTGCACATTTGATTCTGGAATTTTCTATATTCATAATTTATTTTGAGAGATTAACGCGTTTAATGCCCCACAAAAGGCATGTTGAGATGTCAGAAATTAGATTAGCCTTTTAAGCATACCATTGAGAAGAGCTTTTTATGAAGAATTCATTATTTAAGATTTTTTAAAAGATATAGAAAATTTTTAAAATTTATTGAAGAAAATATGTTATTTAATTATTTATCCTTTATTATTAAAAAGGAGTACATAAACCCTTTCCCAAGTAATGGAAAAGCCTTAGAAACAAGAAGTAGAAGGAGACCTCATTAAAGGGAAGGTATGGAATTAGAAGACGAGGAATAGTGGTGAAACTTTTAGGGCTTAAGGGAGAAGAGAGAGTTGCAAAGAGTTTGATCTTGATTTATTCCAAAGATTGATTAAAAGAATGACTTTATTTGAGTTTTTTGCTTGTTGTAATATTCTTGAGTCATATTTTGGGTTGCCAACGGGTCAGAGTGAGATTCGATGAGATTTGGGTAAAAATTGTTAAGTTGCAAATTTCCATCAAATTCTAATATTTTATACATGTGGATCAAAAATACTACATCCTAGACAATCGTGCATCTAGATCTGAGGACTATATGCTAAGTAAATGGCTCAGTACTAGACCTTTCTTAAGCAAAATGGATGGTACATTATTTAGTAATGTACCATACATGCAAGTCATGGATGTGTGAAACTGCTAGTCCCTAATTTCTAGTGAAAAACAAATGGTACATTAATACTTAATGTACCACACACTTGTCTTAGGAAGGGTGAGCAATAAACATTCCAAATAGATTCATGCATGATGCTTTATGAAGATTATACCATATGTTTTTCTTTACGAGCACAACACTAGAGTTAGAGCATCTATTTATTTCACCATTTTACAGTATCAAAATAGCATAACATATAATATGTCATGTTGAACAGATGGTATTAAGAAGGATTGTGAATAGTTTTGCCATAAAACATTAGTAATTTAGTGACTTATTTGTGAACTTTTAGTAAAGAATACATATAGATTTAAGAAAGGATGAAAAAAAGAAATATTTAAAGTAAAACTTAAGAACTTTGAAAGTATGTTTGAATAATTATGAAAATTATTATGTAGGCATTAAAAAATAGAAATACAAGAAAAAGAAAAGTGATAAAATAGTCTTCATAGATCCAACAAGAAGGCAAACTAACTATGATATAAGTAGCATAATTATAACTACCTTGAATTAATAATATGAGATATGATGTAAGCAAACTCCAAGCATTGAATGATTGTGCATATGTCTTGATCTATTAAATAGTATACTAACATGAGCTATATGTATAGTATATATATGTGTATATGTTATAGGTATCAAAAAAAATCAAGAGAAAGAATTAAATGAAAAAAAAATAAATGAAATAGAATGAGTAGCTAAATAACCTTAATAATTTATATGGTCATAAGAATGATGAAAAAGATAATATAATGAGACTTTCTTTATGACCTTATCCCATAACTATCCCATATGATGAGATCACCCTTGTTATCATTGCCACCTTGATTTATGACCAAGATAGGCAATGACAATGCTATCATTAATACTTTAAATAGGGGATATTAGGTAGTGTTTTTATAATAGAGATGCCACATTACCTCATTCCCATCACTATAACCACTTTTGTATTGGGAAATCATAAATAGAGACATATTTTCATTAGTACTTAGTACAGGCTAGTGGTATTAAGAGTGATGATTTTAAAGGCTTGCCAAGCACAATGTAGGTCTTATGATATGATTGATGTTACAGAGATAACATATATTATAGAATCCTAAGAAGTAAAGATAGTGGTCTCATGGGAAAAATTAGGACTTTAATAAAGAAAAGAGAAAAACAAAAAAGTAAGAAGAATATGAATATAAAAGTAAGAAAAAAGTCAATAAGTGTAATATATGATAATTGTATATTATGATGGTCATATGCAAACATGGGCATGATGCATATAAGCACATATATAGTGATTTAGAACATTTATATAATTTTTAGATGCCATGCATTCATTTTTATTGCTCTATTATTATTTGGGTATTACATACTATATTTTTATATTATTTTATCTATTTTTTAACTAGTAGTTTGTCTATTAAGAATATTATGTTAATGACCTACTTGCATCATAGATTTTGATGTAGATGTTCATAGAGTTAAGGACTCGTAGAGGTGTTTGTTATGAGTGGAGCATATGTTGTATTTATATGACAAATGATGTATAAAAATACTTTTCCAACTTTTGTCATATGGTCAGTTGTGGGGCTTCATGTGTAACTAATATTTAATTATTCCATTTTTTATGATATATGTTTTTATCAACTTTTTTAGATTTTAAATGGTGTCCTAAAGACTTTCAATGCATGCTTTTTACTAACCCTATAAGTTAACATTTTTTAGTATTTTAGTGGCTTTATTTATTGTTAGCTAGGTTGGGTGGACAATATGGTACATTAATACTAAGATATGGTACATCAAACTCAATTAATAAATAATACATGATGTTTAATTAAATCTGAGTGAAACTTATGATATGACTATTAATGTATGCTACATTTAGTGCATAAGAACATATTATGATAATGGATGGTACAAAAGATTAAATATGATACTCAAGATACACATAGGTATATGAGTATTAATGAACAATACATCAAAGATAAAAGGATGCACCTAAGGGGAATATATAATATGACATAATTACCATGTGGTATGTTAACCAAGCATCATGGATGTAATGATTTTGATTAATTTAGGAGCTAGTTTAAAGGCATTTCAAGCATAAAGAAAAGGTGTTAATAATGGTAAATTATTCATAATGATATAAATCAATTTTTACTTCCTTGAGCATTTATCATGCTTATATATATATATATATATATATATATATATATATATATATATATATATATATATATATATATATATATATATATATATATACACACATCTTAGATACATATTGAAATGAATTATTATCAAAATGGAATCCAAAAATCCTAATCTACTCAATCTGGAAATGGTGAGTTATATCAATGAGATTGCAATGGATGAAACACCATGGGAAGCACAAGATCAAGTGATTAGAAAAATAACAATGAGGATGAAAATCCCACATGATATCTAATCAGATATATTTGTCAGGATGCAAATTCTACAATTGATATCTAATTTTGTTTATTATGTGTAAGCTCCCTTCTTTCTACTTTGAGCCTCAAAATACTTTGGCATAGATAATCTATGTAAGTAGACACATTATTATCTCATGATGTATTACTAATTCAAATTTCAAAATCACTATTAGGGATACCCTTGAACATAGTTTGATGTTGACTACATCATCAGGTATGTGCTTCCTTATTCAAAACCAAGGTTTCACACATACCCTTCTTTTTAATTATGCATTATAATGTATACAACGCCTTCTAGACATAGGCTAGCTAATTATTAACAACTATTAAGTTAGTTTCTCCACAAATATTTGTGATCTCATTAACATAAATGTCTCTTACCAGTGTTCCCCTAAGGACTTAAACCATGTCTAGGGTGTCATAACCTTAGAAGGTTAGTTAACTATAAGCTCTCCTTAAGCAACTAAATAACCCATTAAACCTCTTAAGTAATAACACATTTTGACCATCTTGTTACTACAAAAGTACTATAAAAAGTTACTTAATGAAAGATAAGATTAATAATTGATCTTTTTAACTTAATTATTCTTAGGCCTTATGCTCTTTGCCTTATAAACCCAAAGCCTAATATGCCAAAGAATGTTATAACTCTCAAACTAGGCTCTGATACCAAGTCTATTACACCTGATTTTTTTTCAAAAATCATAAATATAACCAATCTAAATTCATAATGCCAAATGTTCCTATAATGTTATTATAGTTTTTTTTACAAATATTATTATACTAAGAAATCCATATAAGTTGATAACCACTAGAATTTAAATGCAATCTAATGAAAGATCATGAATAATTACTAAAATTTAACAAAAAAACATAATAAAAATTTTCAAGTCAAAATAAATAGTCTAATAAATACAATTAACAATAACTAATCAAATATATTATTATTGATACTAAAATAAAAGAAATAAATCATTTAATTGTTGTGCTAATTCTGATAATCTCTAGCTTGACTCCAACTCCAATGCTAGTTCCATGATCCTACAGAAATATAAGGGTGTGAGTTGAGAGGCTCAAAAAGAAATTCTTGAGCCATATTATAAAACAAATGTATAATGATTAAGAAGTATGTATATAATAGCTATATAAATCTTATAAAATACTGAATGACATCAATTACTAATTATCTTATGACATCACTATCTACTTTATAAGTTAATACATATCCTTATAATAAACTAATCAGAAGTTTAATATTCCTTAATAATCTAATGCACTCTCTTATCTATGAGAATCATGATGGAATTGAGCACTCCAACCACATCATGTAATCCAACACTCCATAAGACAATGCTAATCACATGGGCAAACCTTATAGGGTTTTAGGAGTCTTCAACGTCCACATTTACTTCCATCCACAACATAGCACATAATGTAATTCTTCATGGGAATAAATTATTAATTATTCCCACTTTATGCTATTATATAATGGTTTTTAACCAAACTTGGAGCCTCTTACTACGCAAATTGATACTCTTCTTATAGGCTCAATTATTCTCATGTAACTATCTTTAAGTTAAGGGAGTAGGATCAATAACTTATATTTCTTGAGTGTACAAGTATTATCAAGAGTTCACTACATCTAATCCTCATTTGAACAAAATCATGAGATAAATGTGTAGCATCCTACTAACTCTAATCTATCTTTGCATAATGTTAATTAGATCTTTCTCAATCTAAATTTGACATATAAAGAATTCTCATAATAAGTAGTAACTTACTAAGTCAAGAGTTTCACTTAATAATAGACCAATTAACTAGGTTCTTTATGCCTTGACTATGTTAGTATAGGGTTTACACCTTAAATACCCCTTTAATTATTCAAGATTACTATTATCATAATTTATTAGGGTTTTTAATAAATCTTAAATTAGTTACTTAATATGTCTTAACTTATTTTTCTTATTTTTATCCTTCGACTTATTGTAATTTAAGACCTTATCTATATAAGCTAACCTTAATGCTCATAAGCCCTTACTTTGACTACCCTTATGTTTTATATATAATCAATTATTAAATCTTGGTTCACACAAGTATCCTTAGTGACTCTTTTTTGTCTCATAGATAACTTTAAGTCAGCATAACCATCTTATGGCCTCTATTGAACCACCACACATTGCCTAAACCACCATCTAAGAAGTAATGATGTTTTCTAAGAGCCTAAATAGGGTCACACAAATAAACACCATCTAAGTTCATCTTTTGCATATTTATGTCTTAGGCAAGAGTTGTTTTCCATCAACAAATAAACATTTTAAGTTAAGTTTTCACTTATATCTATAGGTAAGGCTAAACATGCATGCATATGATCATAAGATCAAATTTACATTCAAAGGTCTATTACTGCACATTTTTTGCATGATTTCATTAGCAAAATTACCCAAGAGGGAAGTGATAAACAATCTTTAAATGCAAAATTAAATTCTCTTGTCACATGGCCTATGTTATTTTCATCTATAGTTCAATAGTATGTACACATCCTCGTCCTACTATCAACTAAAACTCTAAAAATTTTAAACAAAAACTTAATTCCTTACATTAAAATTTGCATTTTAAATACTTAGAAGCATAAAATCTTCATGGCATCAAGCTTGCTTTTTCCTTTTTTCATCATAACATGAAACTCAAGAACTAGCAAGTAGTAAAGAATACATACGATCTACCTAACCATGCATCCATCTTTTTTGGAACAAACAAAGATTTTTCAAAAGATTTTAAATGACAACGAATATGATAACAAAACAAGATTATATTCTTTAGGTCATGAAGGTAAATCACAAATAAATATGTATCCCCATGGTTGTCAAAGTTTTTCAATCAAAATTTCATGATACTTCATGATTAATTAACCAACAAGGCATAGAATTCAATAGGTATTCAAGTTAATGCAAATGAATTTGTCTTACTTAAGAGGTATTTTTCATCATCGACTACCTATTCTACATTCCTCTTTTACATATTTCTCTTACCAAATTGATCATATGATAGAACTTAACATCATGAGTTCAACATTGCATTCATAGGTAGAAAATGGTTTCAGTAGAAATATTGCACAACAAAAGGTAACTTAAACTTTTTAATTATATAATAAATCTACTATAATCTTAGGTCAATTTATTTACAAAGTTTTTTAGCCTAGATCCTTTATTAGTAGATCATTTTTTATAGTTTTGGCAACAAAAGTTAAAGCATGATGATGGTAATGAGAAAAAAAAGAAGGATAAGGAGAAGATGGATTTTTTCATAAGAAGATCAAATATCCCAAGAAATTTCCTTTTAAGTGGATCATGAGTTCACAAAATTCTGATTCTTAGAATTCTAAATTTTGAAGCTTTAAATTCTCTAAAAATAGTATGATCCATCTATAAGGTGGTATCTCTTGGAGTCCTCATCAATAGACCATCCTTTTAGAGTAACAATACAAAAAGTGAAAGCATAAGAATTGGCGAGGAGCTAAATTGAGGTGAAGGAGAAGAAGGTTTTAGCCATAAGAAGATTAAATTTCTCATGAAGATTTACTTTAAGGGGTATTAAATTCATGAAGTTCTCATTCCTTGAATTCTAAATTTTGAAGTTATGCTCTTCTAAGTTCTGACTTCTTCAAGTTCTAACTTCTCAATTGCTTACATCATCTCAATCCTTTATATAGACGATTGGATGTAATATTTAATTATAAAATAAAAAACATATAATTTTGGCCCAAAATATAAAAATTTCTTAAATTTTGTAAATTTTACAAGATCTGCTCTTATCTATGCATGTGATATGTGGCTGACAGAGTGCACATAGGAACCCAGTGCATTGCACCCATACGCATGCATACCCATTCCTCAGCACACTATGCTTGGTTAGTAGCATGTGCTCTGGTGCACCTATAATTAGTCTTTGTGCATGACCTAATATGAAACCTTACTGCTTTGTGCTACATTATCAAGTTTTGTTATTTTGTCTTCTCCCCTAATTTTTCCATCCATTTTGGGTTTAATGAACTTGCAAGCAATCTCGATTGTATGATTCTTCATTTTTAGATTCAAATCCTATCAAATCCTCTTCTCTAAACTCATTCTGTGATAGAGCTCATTCAATTGCCTTTTCGAGAGGGTGAGACTTTGATCAGTTTCATGAAGTAGTTTTTTTATTTTATTAGTAGCACATATCTTTGATAAGTGCTCACTAGCCTCTCCATTTAGTTAGCATCAATAATATCTTATGTCAATGCTTCTTTATCTTAAGTCAGAAGGAAGTATTATCTATCCTTTATGAATTGGCATCACTGTGCTCATTAATAGTAAATGATATCTCAATCCCATAAGAATAGATTTCTTAATATAATTTGATAGATGTTTAAAAGGAACACTTCATAAATAATTTGATCAATATAGTCTTTTGTGATAACAAATTTCATATTATATTATTTTTTAACTCTCACCTTAGAGTCATTACTATTCCACTATAGACTATATAATAAGGTCTTGGATTTTGTGTAATTACTATTTGATATAAAGTTTTTTTCTTCTAGTGTTATTGATAACATTAATAATCTCTTTTTTAAATTGTAATCGAATAATAAAGTGTTCGTGTCTTTATTTTACTTCATGGGAGATATCTTTTGGATCACCATAAGGGGTAAGTTTTTATTAACTTAAAGAAAATTTTCTGGTACCTTTTCAGTCTCTATTATAATAAGTAATTTATCATACTTGAACTTTTTTGAAAATAATGTTAGATGTAATTTCTAATATTTTAATCATATGTGTCCTATCTTCTTATAATGATCATAATAATTTTGATTTCTATTAATAAGAGTGTTGTTAATCATAGCCATAATAATATTTGTTAGAGAATACTTTCTATTTGTCTCTAATTTTCAAACTTATACTCTGACCTCCTCATGTTTTGTCCTTGTAATTTTATCTCTTTATATTCATTGTTCTTTTTAATAGCCATTATGTATGTATTGCCTTACTTCAAAGATTAAACATGAAAAAGGGATAATTTAACAGCAATATTATAGCACAAACTTGTGATGTACTTTAATAATTTCTAAATTTTTTTAATCAGTATTCCCAAACTCGTAACTTGTTAAAATTTTGTGGCATATTCTTGCATCATTTTCTTTGTCTTTATTATAGACTATACTATGTTTTCCATATTTTGTCCATATATCTCATGCGAAAAAATTATTCTTGTGTTAATGCTTAAATTGGCTCCATGTTTTTAATAACTATTTTATTTTTTAGGTGAACATTCCACCACGCTAACACATGACTCATCATTTTTAATCTAGCGTAAGCCACTCCATTAGTTGATTAATAGTCATATAAAGAGAAATATATCTCTAATTGGCCCAATCAGGTATTTAATTTCTATGTATTTACTATACCACCATAATTTTATAAATCAAGTGTAGCATTTATCTTGAAAAGATGTTATCGATTCTCTTCCATAAAAAGAAGATTGATGCAATCCTCATCTTTATATTTAATATTTTTTTGGGATTACTACTTAATCTAGAATTATTTTTTAATTAAGAGTATTTTTTGGCAAATTTTCTTTTGGATCCATCATAAAAAGATATTGAAATTTTTAGTAACATCTCCACAAGATTACATTTTTTAGGGTAATAGAGCTCCCTGTGCCTTTATATTAGATGGTCAAATAGTTGCTATAATCATCTCAACTGAAAGCTCTTTCATTTCTAGATTCCCTTTTATGGTTTGTTCTTCAACAATCTTCTTCTTTACACCCTCCATTAGTGTCAAATTAAAGTACTCTGATACTAAAAATAATATGATCTATCTGTGCTAAGTTGTTATTAACAGACATTTTTTTAGAGTAACAGGAAAGTAGAGACATGATAATGATGAGGATCAATGAAAGAAGAAAAAGGAGAAGGTTTAGCCACAAGAAGATTGTATTCCCAAAGAAGAGTCCCTTCAAAGGTTTCTAAATTCATGAAGTTCTCATTCCCATAATTTTGAAAGTTTTGACTTCTCTAAGTTTTGACTTCTTAAATATATTATAAATCATTCTCACCCATTTATATAAAAGTTTTGATATAATATTTAATTATAAAATAAAAAACATGTGATTTTGATCAAATATATAAAAAGTTTCCAAATTTTGTAAATTTCACAACCACACTTGTTCGCACACTGTCAATGCCCTTATACCCCAACGATTATGCCAGGGGGTTATACATGTGCTTGGAAATGGTTCTCATATGCATTAACGTCAGTGACTTAGGTGTAACTACCCACATGAAGCATGCGCATAGCTACACATATGCCAAAATCTCCATGTCACACATGCCTGCACCTCCTTACACAACACTTGTATAGTAAGTTATAGTATTAGTGGCCTTACTCCTTTATGCTACACCATCAATTCTTATTATTTTTCTCCTCCCTTAATTTTTTTTATTGAATTTGGATTTAATTAGTTTGGAAGTGATCTCTTGATAATAGGTAGAAGAAAATCCATTATTCAAAATAAAAATTCATGAAGAGGATGGTCTTATTATCATTTTTTTAAGTTCCTTCTACATTTAATAAATTACTTTATTTTTATCTTTCTTAGAACTTATCTATGTTTAATCTATGAATTCAAGGATCATCTTAACTTAAAAAACTATGTACATGACTTCTCCTTAATTAGATCCTTCCTTGATCTCAAGCTTGAACCATCCACCTTCTTCCTCATAATTTGCCTTGATTTTTCTCCTTGGTATGCTCTTAGTTATCCTATCCTCCTTGAACCAAGGTTTTAGCTTAAGATGAGCTAGTTTTTTTAGGGTACCCATGACTCAAGTATTTAGACTAACCCTCACTTAATCCATATCCTTGTGACTAGACAAATCTAATCCTAAAACTTGGGAGTTAAAAAACTTTATAGTTGATAGATATATTCATTTAATATTCAACTTTCTCATATTTTTATTCTTCCATAAATATTTATAACTATATCACATAATATCTCTTCATTAAATCTCTTTATCATTAACCATTAGTCCTAATTATTACAAATGTTTGACATATATTTTCATGCATTAATAATTAATAATAATAAGATAAAAAAAATAAATAACATAAAAAGCATAAGCTCATGTGATTCAACCATGAACTTACCATTCAACCATGCTCCCAATTCAAATTTCATAATTGAAAATTAAAATATTAAATTTTAATTTATAAAGTAAAACATACCTTGATCAAATTATTTTGCAACAATATGGCCAAAAGTATTTTTTATAATGGTTATTAAGTACATTGGTTATTTTGATGAGTATCATTTTCATTGTTGCACTAACGAAGATTTGTTTCCAAATTGAGCTTATAGAAGATGTATAAATGGAGCTTTGAATGCATAATATTCACACCATATTAGAGGCTTATAGGATTGCTAGTAAGTTTGAGTAGTTCAAAAGGCTTTATCTTAGCTAAAAGAGTTGAACAAACATTTAAGTTAATCTTTTGAGCTACCAATCTCAGATCAAACACAAGTCATGCACCACTACTTCCCTCTCCAATGCATGACCCAAAACTCTTTATGAAACCTAATCAGCTTGTTAATTGATCACCTAAAGTAACTCATTTTTTAATGAAAAGGGTGAGGTCATATGGTAGCCTAATTCCTTACATAACAAATAAACTATATTGGAAAAGGGAAGTGTGATGAATTTAACACAAGGTAAGAAGGAGAGACTAAGGAATATTCTTCTTATTGTAACCTAACCAATGAATACCTTGAAGAAGAAAGAGAGAACATAGTTGATGAAATCAAACCTAGTTGTGTGATTTACCTACACCTAACCTAAGACAAGTGAAGATTGGAGACTCACCACCATTTTTTATACCTTTATTAAACTTTAATAAAAGGTTTGTAAGGATACCATAGATAGTGATAGTAGCATCAATACTATTTCTACTGATAGTGTAGCATGCCTTGGACTTGCCACTACTCACCACCTAAACTTATATGTTTTGGATTAGCAAAACATTTTATGTAATGTTATTTCTAGACAGGTTAGAAGTATCATCTTAGGGTAACCTAGTTTTATGATCATGATGCCTTTCTTATTAATGAAGCCAACAACTACACCTTTACAAACTCAGGCTAGAAATTCAAGCTACAACATCACCACTTAGAAACTATGGCCAAACCATTAAAAAGAAGACACCCCAAATAAGAAAATCCAACCTATGTTTTAAGGTGAAGTAGACTAAGAATTTATTGAGGAAACTATCATCTAGACATAATAGTGAGAGAAATCTTAAGCTAAGTACTTAATATAGCAATATCTCCCATAATATAACCTATTTTATTTAGCTTTCTTAATATTTTACTAAGAAACCCCAATATTTTCTACCCTTTTATGACATTCAACATGTTATAGGTCTTATACCAAGGGCTAGTCCACCAAATTTGCCATATTATTTGGATGAGCCCATCAAAAAACCAAGAAATTTCTCAATTGGTGTAATAATTATTAGAGAAAGTCTTCATATAGAAAAGCCTTAGCCTTTTCATTATTCTTACTCTTCTAGCTCTTAAGAAAGATAGTTGTGGAGAATGTATATTAGTAGCAGGGTCATGAACAAAATAATTATGAAGTATAAATGCCTTATCCTACACCTTAAAGACTTATTCGATGAAATGAGTAGAGCCACTTTTTTCTCCAAAATTGATTTAAAAAGTGGATACCATTAAGTTAGCATCTAATTAGGGAATAATTAGAAAACTAGTTTTAAAATAAGCGATAGATTATACAAATGGTTAGTCACGTCATTCATCTTGCTTAATACATTAAGCATGTTTATAAGAATAATAGTCCAAATACTTTAACCCTAATTGGAATAATTTATGATAGTTTGCTTTGATAAAATCGTAATCATCAGGGTACCCCTGAACACCACTTAGAACACCTTAAAAAGATTTTCTTTTCGCTTAAGGAAACCATTTTTGTGCCAACTTCAAAAAATGCACCTTTGTTATAAATCACATAAACTTTTTAGGCTAGAAATATGGCATAATAGCTGACCCTAAAAAGATTAAAGCTATAATGCATTGGCCAATATCTTAATCCATACAAGATATCAGGAGTTTTCTTAGCCAAGTAACCTTCTATAGGATATTTATTAAATATCTTTGTACCATTATTGCCTCTATAATTGATTGTATATGAAAAGGAAATTATAAATGAACCCCTATAACAAAGAAAGCATTTGAGAAGATCAAGGAGAGTTTGACCAAAGCACTTATACAATGACTTACAAACTTTTTTTTATCATTTTTGAAGTATATAATGATGCCTTAAGCATAGGAATACTGATTACATATTTTAGGAAAAAACTAAATGTCACCCATAAGAAGTACTTTATCTATGATGAAAAAATTATGTGATAGACCATACCATATGGAATTGGAAACATTATAGCCTTAGAATTTGTACTTGATTCTTACCATGAGGCTTTAAGATATCTTATCTCGTAAAAGACATTAAACTCATAGCAAACCAAGTGGGTTGTATTTCTTCAAAACTACACCTTCATACTCAAACATAAACCAGGTGTAGAAAACAAGGTCATCTATGTCTTTAGTAGACGAGTGAACCAACTCACCACATTTTTTGTCTCTATTACCTACTTTGAAACTCTATTACGCTTGTACTCATATTACACTAACTTTGGAGCTATCTTTAAAAATTTAGTTCCAAATTCTTGCTTTGTTCTTTTTTTCCTCCATGTAGGAAGAAGATAGTTGAAGGAAAGAGGAAAATAGTTATTATTTTAGCAATGCAATTGAAACGGGGTTGAAAATATGTGAGGTTACCTTCCATGTTATCTTGATCAAGATAAAAGAGGATCAAGATAGAGAAGTATTTGATGTAGTTATAGAAGTTCTTAATAAATTTATAAATGTCATGCATTTGAAGTTGTCAAAAAATCTACCTCCAATGATGGAGAACAGTACTAAAATGGAGATACTACTTAGTGTTATTTATCTTGAACATCGACCATACTAGATGTCTCAATTGGAGTTGGTACAATTGTGCAAATAACTAACTATGTTATTTGTGCATGTCTTCATTCAACTATTTATAGCTCCATTTTAACAAAAGCCTTCATTATTTTCTATAATTTAATGAACAATATTTCTTACAACTATCATGATGAGTTTGATTTGATTTACCTAGATGATATTTTGATGATGTATTTGTAGAAATTATTGTCTCAATTTAGAAACGTTTTGCTATGTGAAGATGTAAGAATGACAATTTCTAAGGAAAATATTATGTTTCTTTAACACTTGTACATCAATTACTATGTGAAAAAGGATCCAAAAAAGGTGCAAGCCATTGTTGATTGGCAAGTTGTACCTATGTTAATGCCTTTTCTTAATCTAAAAAATCAATATTACAAATTTATTACTAGATATTCAAAAAAGGATACTGTTTTTTACAGATCGTTTGAAGAAGAATGAGAGGTGAAACTAGTCTAAGGTTCTTAAGAGAAATTTGACACACTCAAGGCCATAATTTTTAATGAATTAGTGCTGTGGCTACCTAACTTTGAGTTACCCTTTGGTGTGCATGCAAATGCATTGTATAAGGCTATTGGTGAGATTTTTGTGTATAAAAGCTACCTTGTTTCTTTTGAAAGAAGGGATCAGAATACTACGAAGCAAACATATTCGATTCATGAAAAGAAATGGTTGATTTTGTGCATGGCTTCGAAAATTGGAGGATGTACCTAATGAAAATAAATGTTATTCTATAAACTCATAACATTGCCAATGCATTCTTCAAAATGCAAAAGAATTTAATGCAAAGAAGGCTTGTTGGCAAATGTTCTTATCTAAATATGACTATGCATGAAAACTCAGGCTTGGTAGACATAACTTAGTTGTTGATGTGATGAGTCAAAAAGAGGTACTTGTTATCTTTTATTTGGTGGAAATAGACATGAAGAATAAAATTTAGGCTACTATTGCTAATGATGAGATTTATGTTAAGCTGTTGAAGCTAGTATGAGAAGTAATTGTTAGATAATATTGGATTAAGGATGGGTTCTTGATGTCTAAAGCAGGTGGAGATGGCTTGCAAATAGAGCGATTGAAAGAGTCGCACGATCCATAGTGGAATTTATATCTTAATAGGGAAAGGATATTAGAACTCTTGTCTTATACTTATTATTGGCCTAGAATGGAAGTTAATGTTGAACTTTATGCTAAAACTTATTTGGTGTGCAAACAAGACAAGTTAGATAAAAGAAAGGAAGCAACTTTGTTGCAACCTCTTCCAATTCTAGAGAAACCATGAGCATTAGATTCCATGGACTTCATTAGAGGGTTCCCTAAGATCAATAGCATGGCCTCAATGATGGTGATTGTTAATCACTTCTCAAACTATGTTATATTTATTATTACATATTCAGCTTGTCCTGTCAATATAATTGCTAACTTATTCTACTAATATGTAGGCTTGAAGACATTATGAGCGGTTAGGATGCAAGATTTATATAGGTTTTAGACTTTATTATTCAATTTGATAGGAACCAATATGAAATTCTTTACAACCAATCACCCACAAATTGATGAGCAAGCTAAGAGGGTAAATCAATACTTACAGTATTATATCACGGTAAGCGAAAAGAATTGGTTTGAGTTATTAAACAATGTATAGTTTTGCCATAACTTGCACAAATCCTAACTAATGAAGGTGAGCCATTTTGAGTTGATTTTTCAATAACAAGAACAAATAAGGAATATCAAAAATTAATAGAAGTTTCATCCCTTAAGATAATTTAAATCTCAAAGAATTTGTCTCAAAATGGCATGAAAAGAGAGTCATCACTTGTGCCAATTCTAATAAAGGTTAGCCTACAAATTCAATCATTCAAAATTCCATTACATGGAAATAAATCTTCCATGTTGAAGATATTGCTAATAAACACGTTAGATCTCAAGTCTATTGCATATCAATCTATGTTTCGTTTTCTATTAATTTTAAATATACAATTAGCTCTCAAATATATTTTCTTATACTTTGAACAAACATCTATCAAGAAAAATATGTAACAAATCAATTTCTAATGCATTAAATTCCATTAATCATTAAAATTATCCACTGTTGCTAACATGCTCATTTCATGGAAGAAAATGACTAATAGTTTTAAATATTCAATCTCTAATAGATGTAAGGAAAGATATAAGTCTAATTCAAACACATAAATAATTTGCATTTACACTTAAAATAATAGAAAAAATCAAACAATTGAACAAATCTTATTGGAAGTGGCGCCTCTTTTTAGCAAAGGTTTGAGATTTTTTAGATGACTTCTAGAAGCAACATCAATTCTCATAAATAACCTATTAATTCTCAAATTGATTAATTATTTCCAAAAAGGTTTTCTATTTTTTTACTTTTTCTTCTCCTTTTGGACTCATGCTTGTGCTTTTATCCATAGTCTATAGTTAACTTTATTTCGAAGCAACATAGACTCCTCTGTAAGCTCTTTTCCTGCATTAAGTTTTTAAACTAAACATAATACTAGATGCTTTTTGGTTGCTTTAGGATTTTGTGCAACTTTTGAACAATTTGATTTTATCACTTATGAGGCACCATTAATAGTACATAGCAAGAAACTAGGCCTTTTTTACTTCATTTATGAGTGAACCCATCTTTTTACTTACATTGGCCCAAATACGGAATAAGAAATCAAGCCTAAACATAAATTTTGAGTAAAGCACTTTTATTAGATGCCTTTGACATATTTAATGACTTTGATAATTGGTATTTCCTTTTTTCTATGCAAAAGGAACAACACAGAGTGTACCAATAAATTAGCATCACAAAGTTTAGACCTTTATGCTTAATCCCACTTCTTGTCTCCATGTTTTTCTCTACTTTCATGGTGGATGTAGATCATGACCAAAATCTAGCTTAGATACCAAATAATGATGGATAGAGATGTAGGGATCGATCTAGATTTGAAACAAAAAATAGTTAACAAGATCTATAGGAGAAATCTCACTCTAATACTAAATGATAATATGAGATACAAGGATGAAACTAGATCTAATAACTAAGTATAATGTAGGTGAGATGAAGAAAAATTTTGTTTTGATATGAAAGTTTGATAGAGAATGATGATGAACTTAGCTTTGATACCAAAAATATGGTAGAGTCTACCCAACAATAGGTGTGACGGATGATACAATTAGGTTCGTGTTACTTTTGCTTGTTGTAAGGAGGCATTTGTGTGGGTTTGTGCAAGTGTAGATTAATAAATAATGGTATAGAACACTCTTGCATAGATATGGGATAGATGTGAAGATCAACCAGAGTTGGCATAAGCATGTGTGTGGTTGCAATTTGGACATGATTGTGTTGTGCAGTATAAGTGTGTAGACAACTATAACATGTTCAACTACATTATTACATGATTGCATGACAAGTGGAACGAGTAACTATTAAGAGTAGGAATTGGGTGAGTGTAGAGTTAAATCTAGAGGGCTCTTCACTTTAATAAAATTTTCATCTATGGACCATCTAACAAGGGACATTGAGAGGTCTATTTGGATGTAGCTAAGCCCCAGCAAAGTAAGGAGGTTCTTCATGGCTATAATAATGATGCTGTCTGAGCGGTGTTGGGTGAGGCATCATAAATGATTATGACATTGAGGTCATTAGTACCAAAGGTGAGGAGGATAAGGATGTTGGAGAGGATGGTGAAAGATGGGGATTATTTTGGTTCACAATATGGTAGGGTTGAAAACTAGCATATGCCTTCATGAAGAGGATATCTTATAAACATGCACCTCATAAAACTTTCTTAATCAAAACTAACAAAAATCTAATGCTCTCTTTTTGTTCCATCATAAGTATTTATGTATATTACAAAAAGAAGCCCATATGAAAATAAATGAATATAAAAAGCTATGAAAATAAATATATGTGTTAAAAGTAGTGAGAAATATCATTAGAACTTATAAATGATCTATTAAAACTCAATAAAGATGTGCACCTTTTTGGACATTATTTGAAGTCTTTTTCCTCATGATTTGGCTCTAATTTAGCTCTATGTTAGTTATGATGCAACTTTTTTGCATCAGTTTAGTCCATAATGATCAAAAATTCCATATAAAGTACTAGATTATATGATGTGGTTGGAGTATGAGACACTATCATGATTCTCTTAGATAGGAGAGTACAATAGATTAAAAAGAAATACTAAGTGTCTGGCTAATTATATTATAAAGATTTATATTAACTTATCGAATAAATAATGAGATCTTATGATAGGTAGTAACTAATGTCATTATCACATCATTTACATAGTTTTTATACACATACTTTTAACCATTATATATTAATTTTATAATATAACTCAATGATTCTTTATTAAGCTTCTCATCTTACCCTTCTTATATTTTGGTAAGATTAAGGTGTTAGAAGTTAACTGAAGTTGAGCTAGAGATTTTTAGAGTTAATGTAGCAGTTGGATGATTTATCTCTTTTATTTTAGCATCAATAGTAATAAATCTGATATTATTAACTATCAATTATATTTATTAGACATGGGACTATAATGGATTATTTGTTTAAGCTTAGTAGTTATTATTATTATTTTCATCAAACATTAACATCGGATTTGATTTAAATTCCAGTGGTTATTAAATTATAATGATTTCTTAGCATGATAATATTTATATACAATTACAATAAAATTGAGAGTATTATTGACATTGTGAATTTGTATTAGTTGTCTTTGTGGTTCTGAAAAAAATGGTTATGACATTAATAGATTTTTCTTCTTAAGTTGGGAATCACTATTAGAGAAGTAACTGATTCTTATATTAAAGGAGCATGTATTTGTCATTTAAGATTCCCTTAAATTTATTCTAGATTCCAATGAGTGGTGATATTATATATTGATGATAGGTTATAATGGCTTTTAATAATAATTGAACTTCTTTAGCTAACTTCATTTGAGCAAACAACAGACACTTGGTTCTTCTCTAATATAAACCTTTTGAAGTAATTGTTTAAAGTTGCTTCCAGGTTCCTTCAAAGATGGAAATGTAATATTTTATGGACTTCAAAAAGTAATTGCCCAAGGCTACTTCCCACTTTAGGCAACCCTTAAGGAGTAAGGTACCTTAAGGTAAGGGAGGAAGGGTTGATAAAATATTGTGTGGTGTATGCTTCTAAGGAGCTTATCCAGAGGAATACTGTGTGGGAGATCTTGAAGGAGGAAGCTAGAGGTGGGAGACCCTTGATAGTGGCGGGGGATTTCAACATTGTCATGTCGTAAGAGGAGAAGAGAGGAGGGAAGAGGTTTAGAAGTGGGTGGGGATAGCAGGAGTTTTCCAAAATTATGCGAGAGTTAGAGTTAGTTGACTTGGGATTTATGGACGATAGGCACACTTGGTGTAACAAAAAGAAGATGGTGCTCAGATATGGAAAAGGCTAGATAGAGTGCTTATGAATCTCCAAGGAATACAGGACTTTCCTACAGCAATAGTTACTCACTTGTCACGTATTGGGTCCAATCATTGCCCATTAATTATTGAGATGAGGACTCACCAGGGGATGGCCACCAAAAGAAGAAATCAATTTAAGATTACTTGGCTCATATTTCCTCAAACTATGGGGTGGTACAAAAAGTACGAAATAGATCGGTGAGAAGGAATCATATGGAGAAGCTTTTTACAAAATTGTATAGATCCATAGCTGCTTTGAGTAGGTGGAGCAAGTCTGAGATGCACAACCTTATTGACAGTAATGGTGAGCTTGAAAAGAAAATCCAACAACTCAACGAATCTGAGGAGGGTCTTAATGAAGAGGAACACATCCAACTAAGACAACTAATTTCTTCCTTTCACAGGGCTAATGCACTTGAGGACAGATGATTGTGGCAAAGAGCAAAGATATAATGGGCTCATCTGAGGGATAACAATACCAATTTTTTCTATGTTGTTGTGACTTCTAGTTGAAAGGATAAGCATATACTACAGTTGAAGAATGACATGGCTGAGGTGGTTAGGTCAATAAAAGGAATAAAAAGCTTATTGGTGAATCATTTTGAGACAAAGTGGTGTAATATAGATGTTGATTATCCTACACTACAATACCAACCTTACAGATACATTAGATTGGAAAAAAAGAGAATGCTCACCATGTAGGCTACTGAGGAAGAGGTCATTATAGCTATTAGATCTATAATGAAGAATAAGGCATCAGGGATGGATGGATTACAACAGAGTTTATACAAGGGTACTAGGATATTACTCATAGAGATATTATTTGAGTTATACTACAATTCTTTCAAGATAGACAGATGTCAATAGCTTGGAAGGATACTCTTATTGTATTTATTTCTAAAGTGTAGGGTACAGACAGACAAGAATAGTTCAGGCCTATAAGTTTATATAATATTATGTACAAAATAGTGGCAAGGATCTTGGTGGTAAGATTAAAAATGGTTTACTTAATCTAATCACAAAGGAATAATGTGCTTTTGTATCAGATAAATCTATCTCAGATAACATATTGCATAGAAAATAGCAACCAAGATGCTTTCTTTGGCTTCTAAAAAGGGACTTATGGCAATTAAAGTAGACATGGAACAAGCATATGACAAAGTCAGGTAATAGTTTATCATTGATATGATGTCATTCTTGGGCTTCCCAATAATATGGTGTGAGTGGGTCAAGGCATGCATCACAGCACCAAGGTTTGGGGTGTTACTGAACGGGATCAGAATCCCATGGATTGAGGCCAAGAGAGGACTAAGGCAAGGTTGCCCACTATCACTATATTTGTTCACTATCACATCTGAATTTCTATCAGGGCTTGTGAGGAATTATGAAGCTATGAAATTGTTGGGATTTTGATGTGGGCCAACTTCTCCAATCATATTGCGTTGCTGTGGTTAGGGCAGTAAGATAGATCATAAATGATTATGGGATGTATTCTGGGTAGAAGAAAAACTTGGCTAAATCAAGAGTATACTTTAACAAGGGGATGAAGGGGAGAGAAGGAAGATGGTGACAAGAAAAATTCATATGACCCAAGGGAAAAATCTTAAGTATTTGGGGATACATATTTCGACAAAGCTGCTAAATAAAGAAGACTTCAATTTTATCATTGAAAAAGTTGAAGAACAAGTTGCAAAATAGAGAATCCGACCTCTTTCCAAGACATGCAGGATTGTTTTGATCAACTCGATGTTGGCAGCAATTCTGAATTTTTACTTAAGCCATTGTGTGGTGTCAAGGGGGTGATCAATGTTTTGGAAAGGAATTTTAGAAGATACTTATGGTGCGATGCCAAGGAGGGACATGCCATGTATTATGCAGACTGGAGCACTGTCTATCGGAGGAGGGAGATTTAAGTATCCATTATCTTTGTATTTGGCAACGGGTTTCGATTATCAAGCAATACAGGAGGATCTTGGAGAGAGAAGATTGCTTGTGGGTGGAAGTGATGAGAAGGAAATACTATGTGGGAGAAAAATTGGGGGTGTTTCATAGGAAGCTTCACAGGCATGCAGGTTAATCAAGGAGGCAATGCTAAGTGTTGTACCAAATTTTGTATAGAGAATTGGAGATGGTAGGGATTTACTTTTTGTTGAAGAAAATTAGTTGGGATTTCTTCCAATCAAGTGGTGGCCTACATGCATTAACATGCATGTAGAATGGTTGAAATCTATTGGTGAATGCATTATTCAACATGGTAAATGGGATGAGTGCAGTATTAAAGCATGGGTCAATGAGTTATTGATCGAAAAGGTGCTACATCTTCTTTAGGCATTGAATGATAACATGGACATGTTGCTGCAACTTCAAACTAAATCTGTGGAGGTTAATAATTCCAGACTCTACTCATCTTTGATGCAAGTTACAAATCGAAAAAAAATGGGAGTTCATGTGATGCTGGAAGCAACTACAACTAGATTTGGAAACTCAAAGTGCTATCAAAGGTGCAAAATTTCATTTGGAGATTACTGAATAATTACTTTCCTACTACTGATTGGTTGTTCAAGAGGAGACTAGTTGAGTGCTGCAACTGTGTTTGGGGGTGCAATCAGGCTGAGACCTCACAACATCTCATGTGGGACTATTGGAAAGCACAAGAAATTTGGAATGTTCAACATAGGCAAGTTGCGGCTGCAGCTCTCGTCCCATGCAATAGCAACAGCTATAGTAATTTTTTATTATAGTAGCTTTTTTGCAATTTGGAGGTGAATGGATTAAGGTGTGGGGACTCATTATGCATGATGTTGTAGTTGCTACAGCTTTCTATCATATTTGCTCTAACAGGAATTTAAAAAAGCACAAGAAGCAAGTTTTTAGCAATACTGTCTTATTGTAGAAAATTCAAATTGATACGATGGTTGCAATGAAAAAATATAACTTGACTTCATCCATGTCCAGTAGAAATCCATACAACTCACATGAGTTGAATGTAGCCTTATTCTGGGTTCCTCCTCCAACTGGATGGATGAAAATCCACTGTGATGAGATGGTTCGAGACGATGCTGTGAGGCTGGGAATTGTTGTTAAAGATCACCTTGGGAGGCCTTCACTTGTTGTTGGATGGAAGGTTATTTCATAATCAAGCATATCAAGGAGGTGCATGCTATTCTGGAGGTTGTGACACTGCTAATTTCAAAGTTCTTCACATATCATGCTACTGAGACACAGACAGACTCTACCTTGGCTATTCAGGAGGTTGCCAATCTTCTATGAAACCACTCAGATGGAGAAATATTCAAAGACTCTCTTTGGTATGTTAGAGGCATGGATACATTTCGCTTAATGCACATCTATAGGCAAGGAAATTCTCCTGCAGACTGGGCGACGCATAATGCATGTTTAGTTGATTTTACTTGGGACTAAGGTATGCCCCTTCCCAAATTGATTTTGAAGCTGTTGCTTTCTGATTTTTTGTTTGATCCTCCATAGAGGACTTTTTGTAGGCTTCGACCATTATTATTATATCAATGAAAGATAGGAGTATAATATTTTATGGATTTCATGAGTTTGTCATCATTGTTGTCTTTGTGTCATCCTAAAAAAGGGTTATTAATCTTAACATGTATTTTATTAGGTGAGTTGACAATGTCATATTCAAAAAGGTGGGCTCATTTTTAGATTATTCTAATTGAGTGATCCTAACTCCATATTCTTCTATTTGTCCTGCTTTTCTTTATGAAGATCATGTGCCACACAAATAAAAACGTGTTAATTTTGCTTTGTTATCAATGTTGCAAGAACTAGCACAACTTGGCTCTACTACAAGTTTTCATGACAAATAAGCATGCAAACTATAATGAATAACATAGAGATTAACTTACAAAATATTAGGAATAATAAAAATACAAAATATAAATACAAGAAACTCAAAAAGGTAACATATAAAAAACACCCATCTAAAGCTATCCTATCTAAGAGAAGATTGAAAGAAACGTTAGAGTTTCTCCACATGTTATGCTAGTAACCTCTTCAAAGCCATAAATATGAGGTACTCAAAAAGGGGTTTGTATAAATTAGTCTTGTTATAAAAAGTTAACAACATAAAGGCCACATTAAATTGAATCAAAGGAAAATTGAACTAAAGTAATCTAAATGCAAAGGGAGTCTAAAACACCTAAGAAAACTGGATCAAGAAGAGTAAGAAACATAATAATAGTGAAAGTGACAATCCAAGAAGCTTTGAATGACAAAGTGAAAGGGGAATGATATAATGAAGGGGAAATGATAAGTAATTTTAAAGGAAATCAATAAAATAAAAGAAATGATGAAGTAAAAAAGAAATATTATACAGTGATGATGAAAGATGATTTCATAGAGTTGTAGGTAAACTAACTTGACATCTCACCATTTGAGCCCCACACCCCCTCTTAGTACCAAATATTGTACCTTGTTATTGAAACTACTTGTTTCATGACAATAAAACTTTTGTATTAGTCTATCTAATATGTTTCTAGAGTGTCTTTTAAGTCATGAATCTCAAGTTCTTTCTAGATTAATAAATTAGGTAGTTTTGACTAGATATCTGATAAAGTGATTTACAAGTGAAGTAATATTAAGTAGTGTTGGTGGTTATGCTCTAACTATGGCTTAAATGGCATATCAAAAAGCCCTTAATCAAACTCTTAATGGAGTAGCTAACATCAAGAGTTTATCTCCAAAATCTTTGTTAATTTGATTGTTTATCTTATCAGTTGTTTACATATGACATAACTAGGTTGCATAATATTATTCATTGATATGCATATCATGACTGATTATGCATTATTATTTAGTAGTTGTAAAAATATTTTGTTTGTTTAATAACTATAAAAAAGCTTTAAAAGTAATAAAAAATAATAAATATATAAAATATAGAAAAATAATATAAATTTGTCCTAAGAATGCAACACACTACCAAGCCCAAAGGCTATGGCCAAGTGGCCCAAAATGCTAGGCAATTGGCCTAAGGGACCAGTAGGTAAGGAGATCGAGTAAACCAAGTCAGGTCAGACCTAAGTCTAGGTTAGGGTACAATTCCCCTTGTCTCTCAGGTTAAATCAAGTCAAGAAATAACTCCTAAACTAACTTAGGCAGAATAAATTAAGACAAAGCCATGAAGTATTTGTTAAGTAATGGATCAGGTCAAGTCAAACCATATATATACATTTATAGGTGACTTGGGCCATGACTTCCCAAGAGCTTTAGAGGGTTAATAACCTCATTCAGTTGACCTATAAGCTGAGATGAAGATTTATAAATGCCAAACATCATCTACAACCTATAATGTGGAACTAAAAATTGACCTTACTTCTAAACTAAGGTGAACCAATGCTATCCATTCACACATTTTTGTGATTGAGTAGTTTGGATCACCCTGTATGAATAGTAGATCCATCTGACCCTGACAAGCCTAATCGAAAGGAGGAGATCAGTTCTATCATTTTGAATAGTAATTGTTATTTTATCATCCATCTATAAAACTAGATCAAATGATAGAGATATTCTCCGTATTTATGAACAGTACATTTCATCTAGTCACTCAATCATAAATTTCAATCAAATAACTAAGATTGCCTTCACCTTTATGAATAGCGTTACACATCAACACCATCCATCCAGCATGTACAATCTAATGATCTAAATCAAATCTTGCTTGGATGATATTTAGACTATTTATTCAAAATTTTGATCAAGCAGCTCTTATGTTTTTACTCATATTGGATGGTGGTCACTATTTCGACTTTAAATTAGTATTCTAAAAAGCCGTTTGTATTTTTCTCTTTCTTGCTTCAATATTCTTTTTAATTCTACATCTTATTAGTGACTTATTTATGATTAATTATTTGTTTTATATGCCTTTTTTATTGTTTTAGAAAAGATTGTATTAATACATGATTTGTTAATTCCATTTTCTTAATAAAGTTAATGTATATAGATAAATATTTTGGATTTAATAATTTAAAATGAAGTCTTTTAGGTTGTGTTAACCTTTTCTTATATGTGTGCCCATATTCTAATATCATAATTCATAGAATTGTACCATATATGCTTTTATAAGTGAAAAGTAGAATATTGTGATTAATTATTATTTTGTATTATTCTTTAATCTTGTAGGCTTTTTAATTGAGATTATAATGATAAACATTTATTAAGATAAAAGGGTGTGGTTTATAAATGATATCTCTACCTGTTATAGAAAAAAGAATAGTTTTGATAGTGGTATCCTAATCAGGTTAACTAGAAGTTAATGTAAGCATGGGTTAGGCAGAATCACCTAAAAATCTTTAACTTTTTTATTTTTTTATTATGAAATTTATGATATTTTTCTTATTTAATAATATTTAATTATATATATATATATATAATAAAATTTTAAATTATTTTTATCCAACATAAAATATTTTATTAAAACATATTTTTAAAACCAAAAATTTTTTTATTTTCTTACATTTTTATTTAGCAAATTTATAAAATCAATAGTTTTATAATCTTAATTTAAGAAAAGCATTTCAAAATAACAAGAAAACATTAAAAGCATAATTCACCTTCGCCCCCTCCCCTACTCTTCTGCATTGGCTCAACACAGATTACATCAACTAGTATCAAAGCAGGATACATTGAGGTACAAATTTCAAAGAGAATATCCTATATTTTTTCATTTCTTGTGTGTAGTGAATTTTTGTTTGTATTATTAACTTCATGGATCACCCTATGTTGAAGGTCAAATTTTGCTTTGTGAAAAAATAAATTTAAAGCATTTATTTTAAATATTAATATTGATTTATATTATTATTTAAACATTTTCTTATCATTTTAAATGATTTTGATGGACAATTTAGAAGTTTAAAGTAAAGAAATAAGAAAGAAATAAATTATCTTTATTTTACTAAGTTTCAGCAAATTAAAATCAAGATTTATCATCTAAAATCTTATTTTGAGGTTATGTAGGAATTAGTGAATTTGTATGATAAATAGATTGTGCTTCTACCCAAGATAAGAAAAAAATGAGAAATCGAAAGAAAAAAGGAAAGTGAAAGAAGAGAGAAACTTTATGCACCTCAAAAGCAAGCTCTTCATCTTAAGGTGCACAATATTTTTCTTCCTCTAATATCGATACTCAAAATGTTAGTGATGATGCATTATCTATTTTTTTATAAACTTATAGTTAAGCATAAAACAATTTATTAGGATGTATGCTAGACTTAAAATAAGATATGACAAATAAGAGCATCATGCTTACTTATTAGAAATATAATGAGCTTAAAATTATAAATGAACAACTTCAAAATGATATCTATTTTTTTATAAACTTATAGTTAAGCATAAAACAATTTATTAGGATGTATGCTAGACTTAAAATAAGATATGACAAATAAGAGCATCATGCTTACTTATTAGAAATATAATGAGCTTAAAATTATAAATGAACAACTTCAAAATGATTTACTTAGACATGCTACTAATTTGAGTATTTTATAAAGTAAATTTGATAAGAATGGTCTTTATCCTTAAGCAATTCATGTATTGATTTTTTAAAATAAAAAAATATTTTTTTAAGAGAAGAAAATTATATTTTAAAAGGAAAAGTAATAAATATTGGATGATTAAAAAGGAGTTAAATGATTTGAAAGAAAATTTTACTTGTATACCTTAAGGTGCTTCTACTTATTATGTTTATAATCATTCAATGTTCCTTTACATGCTCCAACCTTGACTCATATGAATACAAACAATAGTATCATGAATACATATTCTAACATTACATCCCATTTGATTCAAAAATATAGATTATAATATTCATATGTACATGTGAATGATAATTGTAGTTATTCTATTTCACATTTGCACAAAAATATTTCATCATATAACTATGTCATAAGAAATAATGCTAGTTTGCAAATTTCTCATTTTCATGCTAAATTCTAAGTTGTATCCAATTATTGTGATAGAAATAAACATATTTCTTATGATTACCTAATTAAGAAATCCATCTATTTAAAGCAAGATAAATATGAATGGGTTTTCAAGCGAACATGCTTGAAAAATACTTTTATAAAAGCACTTTAATCACATACTATCATAACTAAACCCAAGATATTTTAGTTCTTAAATTTAAAGCTTAGGTAGTTTTATTGGTGTGTCTCCATTATTAGGACTTATGGAGACAAGCCTTGCTTTGTGAGTTTGCATATGACTCACTTGCAAAATATGAGTATTCCTTATTTTTAGGATTAATGATTTAATCTTCCTAGTAGCTTAGCTAGATTTATTTAATATCTCTTTAGAAAAATTAGATATATCATATTTCCAAATGTAACTTGAATGTAAATGTTAACTAACATAAAAATATTTTAGGAAGATGAAAGTATCAAGACTATGATGTTTTTTTATTGTGAACAACTAGATAATGATAATCTTATACTTTATTTGTTTAGTTGTTGATATAAATAATATGAATCTATCTTGTGTCATCAAAGTCATGTAGACTTTATTAAATTAATGATTATATATGAGAAAAGTGAAAATATTTTTGGAATGATATATGTTATGAATTTTAGAGATAAATTTGAAAGAATTGAACTTAAAGCTTAGTGTGATAGGTTTTTTTTTGAAGAGGATATAATATCTATTATATCAAGGCCAAGCCCAAATTACAAAAGGATCCTCAAGGGGGATCGAAAGTGAAATCAGATAACATGAGGTCGAGCAGAGGCTTAGGAATGGGATCCTCGAGGCCCCAGATGAAGTCATTAAGGCACGCTGCCCGAGTAGCCCAGTCAGCAGGTGCATTCTTGTCTCTGAGGATGTGTGAGAAATGAACGGCCTCAAGACCCGAAGCATACTGGATAGTTGCCGCGAAGACACCCGACCCTGGGGGGAGGGACACCATCTCGTGCACCTCCTAAATAGCCAACATTGAGTCAGATTGGAGTTCCACAGCCCGGTGCAAGGGAAGAAGATCCATAACCATGTCAAGCACCATAAGCAAAGCCTTGGTCTCCATCATGTCAACCGCCTGGGATAACAACCTCTTGCCAGCCACTAGGAGAGGTCTGCCCAAGCAATCCTGCACAACCATGCCCAACCCGGCCATCAAATCACCAACTACGGCATCGCAATTCACTCTGATCCAACCTGTTGGGGGGGGAATCCAACTGTGCGTAACAAGCAAGTCCGTGGATTTGCCAGGGTTCCCACTGGACAGGGAGGTGAGGGAGAGATGTCGATTGAGGGACGAGTGAACCTCAAGCAAGATAGTCTGGATAGTAGAGCCAGGTGGAGGCACTGGGGTGTTATGTCTAGCTGCATTCCTCCTCGACCAAATATAGTATAGCGTAGTCGCAATGGTGGCTGCAACCAATTGCCCGGCACCCTGGCGAGCAAAAAGAGACCCGACGAACCGGAGGACTCGGTCAATGAAGATCAGCCCCGGTTGACTGGTCCAAGCTGGTCAACGCTGCCTGAACAGTGTAGTCAGCCCAAACCTCTTCGGCTCTCGAGCAGCGCCAAAAGATGTGCTACAAGGACTCATCTTCCGTGCAGCCCTGCTGGCAAGAGGGAGAGTTGCTAAAAGCTTAATGTGATAGATAATGCTTATATATGTTCAACTCTTAGATAATTTATTGAAAATTAAAGATACAAGTAATGATGAGTAAAACCTAGGGATTTATTAAAAAATCAAAAGTATTTTGAGAAATTATTATTTTATTATTCCTTCTTACTGAGGGATTTCGAGATATAGTATTGTTTGGAACAATATAAAATTCTTTTTATGAAATCATTACCAATTAAAACCTTTCACAAGTCATAATGTTTTTATTATTCCTTCTTACTAAGGGATTTCGAGATATAGTATTGTTTGGAACAATATAAAATTCTTTTTATGAAATCATTACCAATTAAAACCTTTCACAAGTCATATTATTTTTAAGTATGATTAACCCTTAAGTTCTAATGCTAGAACTTAAGGGATTATAGGCTAGATTTTAGGGAGAATTAACAAGTTTATCTGTTAATTATACACTTAGCCTTTTTTTGTTAAACATTTAATAATTTGAATTAAAGAAATAATTTCTTTGGATAAAGATTTGAATATTATCGTTATGTTTTGAAAGAGAATTAGAGTTAGTCTATATCATTGTGTTAAAAATGCAAATAATTTTTATAAGTGAATTCTCTTAGTCTTTATGATTAGAATTGATACCAAGTAATTTATCGAATTAAAAATTTAGTGTGGTTCTTAGAACTTATAGATACACATTCATAGTTTTATTGTGTATCACTTTACCTTTTTGAACTTAAAAAGGAGAGAAGCTCTTGTAAGCTTGTTTAATTTTATGAATTTATTTTAAAGTGACTTTTCATTGGAATTGCTAAAAACATACATAAAGAGAGTGAAGAGTTCAAAATCATCAATCTTATTAAACTAAATATGGATATAATGCATGATAACGAATTAGGATTATTATATTTGTACAAGATTATTAATATTTTTCTAATAAAGTTTGATGATTAGCTTTTGGTTATTCTTATCAATTAAAAAATTATTTTTGTTTTTGATATAATTTAAAAAATATAACTTATACCCTTAATTGTTTAAAGATATATTATGCAAAAATAGTATTAGTGTGTGCACCCCTTGTTTGTATCTTTTACTTTTGTTTATCTTTTGATACATGACAAAGAAAGAGGAGAATATATGTGAAATGAAAAACATTCATTTCTATACATCCCAAGTTTATTGCATAATTTTATGAATTTCATATATTGAGGGTGAGCAAGAATGTAAGAGGAGCATATGTATACTTACATTATTTTACTATTTTTTTAATGGTTTTATCATCATCAAAAGGGAAAAATTATTATACCCTTGGTGATGACACCACTTGATGACAATAAAGTCATTAAGTTAGTTTATCTAGTACTTTTCTTGAGTATGACATAGGATAAATTTAGACTTCTATTAAGATCTAATTTAGAGATTAAAATATTAAAGGTACTAAAAATATTATTAGTGAATTTTAAAAGATACACATCCAAAATGAGTGGCCAGGCAATAGTAGGTGACTGGGGAGCAATGGGCTTCCTAATAATGTTGAGCAAACATGTGATGCTGGGCAACTAGACAACAGTTATTAGAAGCAACAGACAATTAGATGATGACAGATGACTAACGATAAAGGACAAAGCATGCATATGAATCGATGTCGATGATGACATATTTATTATAAAATATGTTTGGACAAATATAGTAAAAATAGTAAAGATAATTATAAGAAAAAATATAGCACTATAGTTGACAAAATATTTGGCAAAGATGACTAATCAAAATAAGATTCAACTCAGGTATGGCTCCAAATTTGAATGAAACTAATGCGATGCCAATAGGTGTGTATTTATGAGCTAATACAAAATGCTTCTACATCAAAGTGCCTTGTAGATCATGTATCTCAAGCTCAATCAATTAAAGAGTTTTGACTAGATGTCTCATGAAATAATCTACAAATATAATAATGCCAAGTAGTATTGATGGATATACTCTAATTATAGCTTAAATGATATATCAAAGAACCATTGATCAAACTCTTAGAGTAGCTAACCAACAGGATTTCATCTCCAAAATATCTACTAGTTTGATTATTTATCTTATCATTTATTTACATATGTTATAATTAAGATGTATAATATAATGTATTTATTACATTATCATTGATTTCTTACACATTATTATTTATTAGTTGTAAAAATATTTTGTTATTTTAATAAGTACAAAAAATACTTTAAAATAATAAATTTTAATAAATATATAAAATATGGTTTTAAAAAAGAAAACAAAAAATTCATCCTAAAAACCCAACACAAGCCAAGCACAAAGGCTTGGCCAAGTGGCCAAAAATGTTAGGTAATGAGCCTAAGGGAGCCGTAGGTAAGGAGACCAGGTGAACTCGGATCAGACCCAAGTCTAGGTTAGAGCACAATTCCCCTTATGACTTATGTTAGATTGGCTTAGAAAATAATTCCTGAACTAGCTTAGGTGTAACAAGTCAGATCTGACTCGTATATATACATACGTAGGTGACTTGGATCATAACTTCCCAAAAGCACTAAAGCGACAACCAACCCCTTTTGGCTGATCGATAAGTTAAGAGAAAATTTATAAATGCCAAACATCATCTATAACCTAAAATGTGGAACTAAAAATTAGCCCTATTCACTTCTCAATCAAGGAGAACCAATATCGACTGACCACGAATTTTTGTAATCAAATAGTTCAGATTATTCTTACATCTGTAAATAGTAGATTTTATTTAACCATCCATTTAACAAGCCAGATCAAATTTATGAGATCAATAACATTACTTTGAACAAAAATTTTCAACTCAACATCTATTATTAAAACCAAATCAAATGATTGAGATCTTTTCCACATTTATGAATAGTACATTTCATTTAGCCATCCATCTATAAAACTCGATCAAATGATTAAGATCATCATTGCCTTTGTAAATAGTGCACCTGCTCATCAACAATTGTCTAACATATGGAATCTAATAATCTAGATCAAATCTTGCTTAGATGAGATATATTTAGCAATTCTATGGAGTGGCTCTTATTTCGTTCACTTAGACGGTAGTCGCTTTTTTCCTCAAAATATGCATCCCAAAAAAGATGTTTGCATTTGTTTTGAACTCTAAAATGTTAACGACTATTTTAGGTGACATTTTTTAGCATTAAAATATTCTATTTTATTTTAAAATATTTTAAAATAAATAAAGGAGGCTTAGAAGTTGAGAAGAAGATGATTTTATCTTACTAAATCAATCTTTTGGGAAGATAAGGAACAAAATAAAAAATTACAATCCAATTTTGACGTCATTGCTAGTGCAGTGTTTGTTACTAATTTTTTCTCTTTCTTAATTCAATATCCTCTTTGATTATACATCTTATTAGTGACTTATTTACAATTAATTATTTATTTTCTTATACCTATTTTATTTTTTCTAAAAAATATTGTATTAATGCAAGATCTTTATTGATTCTATTCTTCTTAATAACGTTAGTACATATTGATAAATATTTTGGATTTAATATTTCAAAACTATATCTTGTGGTCAAAGTTGTTGCCAAATAGCTATTCAAAAATCATTTTAGTTTTAAAAATCTATTTTTCAAAACTTGACAAAGGAGTGGTCAAAGTTATTGTAAAATAGCTTTCTAAAAATGGTCATTTTGGTCTAAATGTTATGCAGTCAAAGTTATTAACAAACAACTTTCTAAAAGATGTATTTTCTGTTTAGTGCTAGTACGGTTCATGCAGGTTGACACGAGTCATAATTTGGTAGACATGTTGTGGATTTGGTTAGCAGGTTGACGCGTCTTTGACGATGTTGTGGGTTTGATCTAGGTCAACGCATCAAAATTGGGTCGGTGGGTCAATGCAATATAAGCAAATCTATGTGCAATCATGGGTCACGCAATCTATTCTACTAATAAGTCAAACTAGTGGGTCAACGTAGCATCAATGAATGCACTTTCTTTCACAAGTCGAATATGGTTCAACATTTCATGAGTTGGTCAACTAGTCAACATAATATCGACAAATCTGTTGTGTTTCTTTGATCGAGTGAACTGATTTCATGTTGGATTAGATTGGTGAGTTAGCATAGCATCGATAATCAGCTCTATTTGCGAATCACATGAGTTGTGCTGCTGATAGGTCAATTTAATGGGTCAACATAACACTACAAATTTAGGTGCGTTTACTAGTTATGCCAACCTAATATCCAAAATGGTCTTACAAGATACGTTCACTTATCTGTTTCAATCGAATGTAATCCAGTTGGTCATCAATCAATTGAGTTAGAAGCAAATGATGGAGGCAACAGTGGATAGTGGAACAAATGAAAATGGGTCTAACAGGCCAGCTTTTTCCTTTTTATGTTCTTGGCATCAATTTTTGAGCTCACAATATAATTTAGACTCCATATTTACTTTGCACATGAAGAATGTATATCTTTATTGTTTGAAAGTGTCAATGCATGTTTGATAGGCCCTCAAAAATCCTGACTAACGCCCTCACCAAGCTACCATTACCTCCTTAAGCTTCCTTAACTGTAGACCATTTTCCTTAAAGGGTTTACTTAATTTACTCCAATCGGCCCTAGTGATGCTTGTGATTATGTTCTAAATCACCCAATAGAAAACCATTTATAATGAGAATAAACCTTCCTCCCATGGAGAGTTGACTTTTCTTCTTGCCAAATATTGTTTTGCTAATCTTATCAAGTATATGTCAAAATTGCATTATAATTTTCCATCCTTTAATTAAATTGCTTCCAAGGAAGCTTATAAGGAGGAACTAGAAACTCATTGAAAGCTTTTACTTGCCTCATTTTGAGATTTTTGCTGCCTATGAAATAACACTTTTGTGAGTTGATTTGTAGAACTAATATATCTTGAAGATCCAAAAGAAAGCTTTTGATTTAGTGATCTATTTCTTGTTATGAAAATAATAAATTCATCAGCAAAACTCAACTTTGATATAGTTTCATAGTCTTTTAATACTGTATAATTATGCACTTGCTTTAGCTATGAGAGTAATTCTTATTTGATGTTGAGAAATATGATCTGAAATACATTCAAAGAAAAGTTTTAGTAACATCAACATAATAATTTTGTACTCATCAAGTAAGTGGTTCACAATCATATGTTCAATAATATAAAGATTATATGATCTGTTCTTTTATTGCAATAGAGGTGAAGATAACTATTTTAAAAAAAGTGAAATTTGATGTAAAACTTCATCAAATGCATGCTCAACATATGGATCCCTCATCTATATGGTTTTAGTATTTTGGATATATCGCTTTAATATTTGATCCAAAAACAGATATTTTTGTGCTTCTAAAGGTGCATAAAGCGTTATATTGTTTCAATTCTTCATTAAGCCTAAATTTGAACACATCCTAGGATAAATGCTTTGGCACTTATAGTCCCATGGTTTTGCTATATTTAAATTTAGATTTGAATGTCAGTTACTAAGATTAACTATATTCAAATTTTGATTAGATTGGAATTGTTTTTTTTTTTTCTAATGATTCCTACAACCTACAATGGAGTTAAATTTAAGGTATCTAACGGTTGCATACATGACATGTTTTTTTATTATGAATGAATATTTTTAGCTTTGATAGTTGTATACAATACATGCTTTTTTAAATATAATTATAATGTTGCCGTCCAGCTTTATAACCTTTAAGTTATCCTTGTCTTTTTTTTATTCTTCTTTTTAGTCTCCACATTTTATACATATTTATTACTGCAGCATCTTCTCTTTTTTTTTTACTTATTCTTTTCTTTTGTATTGTATGCTTGTGCTATGAGAAAGAAAGCCCTCCAATCACTTTCATCTTTAAGAACTTTCACATTTTCAAAAATGCTGCACAGCACATATCGATTAGCCCATTTGCAACGCGTGCAAAAGATGCATGCTTTAATTAGAGAGGATAAGTCAAAACTTTTTGGTGGACCAAAGCAACAGACCTACTTTAGTGTAAACAAAGCGAAAAATTGTATGGCTCAAGACATGAGGCAACTTTGGTCTTTAGATGATTTAAACAAATGAAAACATTGTGTTAATATTTGTTTTTATTAAGAAATTGATGTCCTTAAAAAACTAATTCAAAATGTGGTTAAAAATCTGAACCTTACAGGAATAGGAATTTAGGGGGAAAACGGTTGTTTATTTTAAAAATTATTTTTTTGAAAATTATCAATAAAAATTTAGTTGTAAATCATAATAATAATTCTGAACTAATTCTTTAAATGTAATTATAATACTTTATAAAATTAATAATTTTTTTAAAGTATCCTCCAAATAAAAATAATTCCAAAAAAACTCTCAAAACTTATATCGTTTAGGACAAGGGCTTTGCCTTACACCTCTCGTTGATTGGGTTATGAGACCTTAGAGAATCAATTTCTAATTAGATTTTAAATTGATCAACATTCAAATTAATTTTTTTAAATATTATTAACAAGATATGAACTAGTGGAATAATGTACTTCATGTATAAGTAATGTTTTTAAGATCTGGTTTCGAATAAATCTAAATAATTAATCATTTTGACAAATTCTTGATTGTAATCATGGGATTGTATTAATGTTAGAAATTTAAGAATTTGAGAATATAATAATTAAGTTTTGTGAGCAAACGTTTAGTATAGTTGCAAAAATGTGGGCACCGGGTGGCTAAGCTAGCACAACGGCCGCGCTGGGTGGTCGGTTAACCACCCAAGACAGTTGAAAGCAACTTCCTGTGTGAAGAAGCGATTGCACTTGGCAATTAATATGAACAGCTTGTGTTGGTTCAACAACCTAGCTTGAGCCAGTAGATTTGTTGTAGAAACTAAGAGTAAGTCGTGTGTATGAGCATCTTCTTAGGATGATCTTTGTAGACATGAAAACTTTGAAATCAACATAAAAAATGTAAATACAAACCCCATGATACATTTGGTCATATTCCAAGGATTTTGGTGCTTATTGCAAATAGCATTATTTAGCATATTTTATCTTCTATTAAAATTTTAAATTAATTTTAATTTTTAAGTTTAAATTTGAATTTAAATTCATTTAAATAATTGTATATATCTGAATTTCTATTTAAATTTTTTAATCAAATTATTTTAAGTTAGATTTAAATTTATCATAGATTATTTTTAAAGGATTGTTTGGATTCAAGTTTCTTTGGTAAAGTAACTTTTATTGTTAATCAACTTGTATTACATTATATAACAGTGTCAAGAAAGTTGATAAAACTGCTACAGCCTATCAAACCATCTCTGCACTTGTAGGAAGCAATGTATAACCAATTTTAAACTTTTGAGTGTGCAGTTTTTGACCTTATGTTTAATCCAGAGGTATGGAAAACTTCCTTGGTCGAGTTACACGAGGCCTCTTTTGTATTACAGAAGCCACTAGCTTTCAAAACACTTATTCTGTGAAGAAGTGCTACCTAATTTTGCCAAATCGTTAGCCACAACATTTCCTTCCTTGTGAATGTGTTGTATCTGGTAAGACGAAGTGTGCAGATGTTTTGAATGCTGTTTCTTAGGGATGTTAGATGCCATGGGCTGGATGACTGCCCCTTAATCATGTTAATTAACTCATTTGAGTCTGATTCAATTTGGGGTTATTCTATGTCCATGTCAAGATAGTGTTGCAGCCCATTGTAGGGTACTAGTGCATCGGTTTCTAAATTAGTTTGATTATCATAGAACAAAGAAAAAGCTCAAAGAGCCTCACCTTTGTTATCTCCAAGAACTCCACCAACACCCACCAAACTTGGGTTGCCCATAGCTACTCTATCCACATTAAGCTTGTAAAAATAGAAGGGTGGGACTACCTAGTGGATTTCAGTGATTTGCAATTGCCTAATTTTTTTTATATCTTCTAATTAGCCTTTCAGAGAAACTATAGATCCTTTGAGCATTTTTGACGAAGGGGAAGCTTTCCATCAAGTTGCTGATTTGTAACCTGAAATTTGCACAAATTTTATTCCCTATATAATGTACCTTTCTTCAAAAAGGAGCAAGTTTCTTGCTTTCTATATTTCTCAACTTATAAGACTAGGAATCAGTGAGATCAGTTCTACTCTCACAGTAGAGAAAGTGCTATAGCTCCACTAATGACATAGAGTATGTTTTGTAATTTGATCTTATTGATAAAGAATATGTAGTAATTTGAAATAGCAACTCCATATTTCATAGGTAGGTTAACATCCAGCGAAGGTATGATCAGTGTTTCAACATTTTGGCAATAGAGATATTTGGAGGGTAGTTGAAAGCCCAATTTACTTATAATATCTAGAGAAGAAAGAAGTGTTTTGAGAAATCTCCAAAGAAAAATAAAAAACTTTGGGGATATACAAAAGTTCCAAATCTGTTTGCAAGAGTTCAAAATGATCCTTTTCTCTTTTATTAGATTCCAGGCGGAATTGGTAGTTAATAGTCCACTGAAAGTGAGAGTCCAATAATTGCATTATTCATTTCCAAAGCTCTTCATATGATGCTCCACTTTATACCTGACTCCAGAAATTAATTTTGCATATGCTCAAAACACCCCATTTCCATTTCTTTGAATCACATTTAGCTTGCATGAATCAAGCCCATAGAGAATTCTCATTCCTCAATTTCCAACAAACTTCGTAACTAAAATCCTCATGGATATCTTCTTACCTTTTCAGTCCAAGTCTGTCTTCATTTGGGTAGCATGCCTTATTCCAGTGTGTCCATCTTCTTTTTTGGCCCAAATTAGTGTTGCCCCATATAAAATTATTTAGAAGTCGCTCAAGTTTCATGAAAATTTACTTGAGAGAATTCGTCACCATAACTGTATGCATAGGTAACAAGGTTAGGACAAGCTTGATGAGTGTTAATCTTTCGCTCTTTGATAATAGTTGCTGTTTCCAGCCCACTATTTTGTTGATAATCTCTTAAAAATTTCCTTTATTGTATCCCAATTCATTGGTGAACCATTTGTTATGTGCCAATGAGTGTAGAAATGAACATACAAATTGACTTTTTTATTTCATTAACCAACAACCTAGAATCCTCTTGGTATTGATCAATGAAATGTTTCAAACTTTTAATGAATTTCTTCTCTCCTCATGTAATGATGTCATAAGCATAACACAAATCAGTAATGTTAATGAAACCATTACGTAACAAGCAAGGTCAAATGTTACTAAATACCTGTACTGCAATAATGAACAATAATGGCAAAAGTGGACTCCCTTATTTAACCCCTTGAGACGCTTGGAAATAACCATGGCTTCAACCATTCATAATGACTGAGAACCAATTACAATAGAGAATATTTATGATGAGACATATAAATTTCTAATCGAAGCCAAATTGCATTAGACATTCTATTAAAATTTCCAAGAAAGATGATTGAAGGCATTTTTCATGTAAAGTTTAATCATACAATTTTTGCCTCTTGCTTTTCTATTGATTGATTGAATGAGTTTTTGTGCAAACAGTAAGTTATCCTTGATGTCTATGCCATTACAAAACTAATTTGATCTAGAGATATCAATTTATGCAAGATTTTTTGTAAACATTGCATCAGTTGTCTCGAAAAAGTTTTTCATGGCATGAACAAAGACAGATCGGTTGAAAATCATCAAAGCAATTTGGATCCTTCAATTTCGGTATCAAAACCTTATTGGCACTGATCAGACTTCTTAGAATTGGTGTGCCCACCATAAAATCTCTTATGGCCATATAAATGTCTTGTTCTTATTTGGCAATTTCCCAGTAATGCATAAAAAATAATCCAATCTGTCCATCCAGACTAGGAGCACTATTTTTGTTAATGCTGAACAGTGTCTTTTTAAGCTCCTCGATCCTCACTTTTCTCAATAAATGGATTTTATCTTCCATGGTAAGGATAGTAGGAATTTTGTTTATCAAATTTCTGGAGTCCTTAGTTGATTCTTCATCAAGTAAATTTTAGAAATAGGATGCCATCATAGCTCCAATGTCTTCCTCGTCTAGAAACCACTTGCCATCTGAGTCCTGTCACTGATTGATTCTAAGGTTCTTGTGTTTTGTTGTAATCGAAGCATGAAGAACATAGCATTTTGATCACCCCTTTTGCTGCCATTTCAACCTTGATTTTTTGTTTCCAGAAAATTTCTTCATCCTTGAGTGCCAAGTTGTGTTTATTTTGCCCAATTCTAAGCTCCTCTATACAGCATATGTTTGACATTCTTCATATGATTTTTCTTGCTCCAAAACCTTTTGTTCTGCCTTAGGGAGCGATTGAAATACGTCTCCAAATTGCTATCAATTCAAGTCTTTAACCCTATATTTTAATCGTTTCAGTTTGAAATCCATCTTGTATATTCCATAGTCCTCACACTGCAGGTTCCAGTATTCCTTGGCCTTGCCGATGAAGGAAGTAAGATTGACCAACATATGCTGAAATTTGAAGGGCTTAGGTTATGAGCTGCAGTCGGGATGTGAATCAATAACAGAGTGATCTGATGGGGATTTACTCAGGTGTTGGACTGAAGCATTTTGGAAGTTGTCGCCATTAGTGATTTTCCATGTACATGTCAAGGTAAGTGCCTAAAAAACGGAGATGCAGAAGTCTGCAATGCTGAATGCTATCACAAAATTATTCCATTGCTCTGAGATCTTGTTGGGCATTTCCTTTATATTCCTCCAGTTTAGCTATGACATTTAAGTCTGCCCCCACAAGCTAAGGGGAAGAGATTGAATCCACTACTCTGTTGAGATCTACACACAAAGGGTCTTCTATCAGTAAAATTACATTTGGCATAAATGAAAGAACAAGCCACTTCCTCTTTCCAGTTGTCCGACCTGATCAATAAGTGCATGAACTTATTAGTGTCCGGTTCCAACTTGCAGGAATACATGTCTTTCCGAAACATCCAAATCTTATTGTTTCTGTTACTGAAGCCATTATCAAATTGTAGTAGATGACAAACCACTCTAGTTTCTTAGCATCTTCAATTGGCTTTAGTAACACTAACAAAGAAAACTTATGAGAAAGTGAGAGATATTGTAATGATGGATGGCCATCTTTTTAGTCATGCCCTTAATGTTCCATATCAAGGCATTATTCATTCTTGATGAGTGAGGGGAAGATCTTCACTAGCTTTGAGCCTATGCCTTATGAATAGAGGGGACCATTCTTGGTTGTGCTGTTTCCTGTGCCATGTGAATTCTTCTTCCACATTACGCCCAATCTCAATGCCTTTAAACCTTTCCAAGTAAGCTTTACTCAATTGATGAAAGGAATGTAGTTTGTTTTAGCATTTGTTATGTAAAGTTTTCGAGTCTGAAAGGGATATCAACCTCCCTTTTGGCACAATCTTTCTTCCTTTCACACAGTAATCATCTATGATCACCAATATAGGAAGTCCTTTATTCAAACTAACAATTTGAATCTCCTTCCATCCAGATGAAAGATGCGTTACTGATGGAAGATGACATACATGCGCTGGCTCCAACTGAATTGACAATGCCACTTCCATTAGGGTTCTAAGTGTTTCTTGATTAATATGAACAGAGTGAGACTCTGAATTAGCATTCTCCTGTGTGATCATTTTGTAGGTGGCCTCTGGAGGATGGAGGTTCTCATTTCTTTGAGTTAAATGTTGCAGATTTTTACATTGTACTGCTGCGTGACCTTGTTTACAACAGTGCATGCAATAGGATGGGAGGTAATCGTTAGTAACTTTCTACCATCTACTGCCCTCCTTGGAACCCTTTTGTGAAGAAATTCTATTTCTTTTGGGAAGCTCTTTTGTAAGGTCTACCTCCGTGCAGATTTTGGCAATTCTCATCCTAGAAAGATTGGTTGTCACTGTGCTAGTTTCACGGGCATTCCAATTGCAGATGCCAAGTGAATTAGTAGATGTTCGAATAAGACCCAAATCGAAACCACTGAAGGATCAGAGTTGCGATAGAAATATTACTACCACTTCAAAATTCTCATCAGGAAATCGATGATGTTCCAAGCTTTCTTTAACTAGTAATTTAAATAGTCCTCCTCGTTTCAGAATCGGATCAATACATGTTTTAGGTGCAGGTACGCCACAGTGAAGAAGCTAGTGAATCCTCCCCTAACACCTTTACGAATGAACAACTAGGGCCTCAAGGGAAAGACCATGAAAGAATCCCCCCTATTGCCTTCCGGCCACCAATTAACCCAGGTACCACCAAATCTCTGAGTTGCGCAGGCCTCAGAAGTCCACAAAAGCCCCCTGCTCACCGTAGAATCGCTTTTTTCATCGTCACCATCGTCCTTTTTTAGCAATGCCTTTTTTGAATTCAGATTAATTTATTAGAAATATGATAAAGTTTATTAGGCTTTTGAATTTAAATGACAATGAATTTTGTATAAATAATTTTTCGTAAGAATAAAAAATTTAATGTTATGACCTAGATAAATTTTTAAATTTTGTATGTTTACTTATTACTTTGTTAAAATATAGATGATTCTATTTTCTTTCTATGAATGCATAGAAGATTTTGTTTTTGTTCTATCTTGTTTTTCTCATTGACCCTTCTTTGTGTAGCCTCTCTTCCTAATTTAGTAATCAAAACTTAGCTTTTGTCATGTTTCAACTTATAGTTGATCCATAAAAAACTTTTTGACCTTTCATGAGCTCCATAGTTGTGGATTGGCCCTCGCTGTTAACGTCTTCATGCATTTACTCTAAATGCTCTCCTTTTTCTAATAACCTTCACACATAACTTTTTTCCCATCAATGTCGCAAATCATCAAAATAACACTTCTAGCTATCGCTAAGGACATTGCATTATGCCTCTTAGCCAAAATCTACACCACCACCTTCCTATTAAACTTGAAAACCATTATTTCATAGGCATGTGCAAAACCATTTTTATAATAGAGACTGACTATTATACAAAGAAACCAAAAACTCAATTGCCATCATATGGTGAGTCTTGTTGTTTTGGTTGAAGTAATAATGTCATCTCTAATGGGCATTATGGAGTAGTAAAAGAAATGAGGATACAATATCATTAAGTAAAAGAGCATAATGAATTGAGTAATTAATCAGGCTAACAAAACAACATGCTGAGTTAGACAGGAAAACATAAAGGTGGTGCCATGGGAAAGTCCAAGGACCCTACTCAAGAATAGTTGAATTCCTCGATAACAAAAATATGATGTCTACTAAATTATTAGTTCATTAAGCTTTTGTGCAACTTATTCTCTTTACCATAGAATAATAATCTTTAGTTAGATTTTCTCCGATTGTAAGATAGCTTTCTTAGGAATCTTATTATGGCACCTAACTCAAATTCATTAAAATCACATTACTCTCACATAACCATTGAGTAGGCCTCATGCCATAGGAATTCAACTTCTAAGCTATTTTAGCCACTCTTAGTCAAATATCATCATATTGGAGTTAATATTATTATTTTACTTCCAAAATCATCTATTTCTTCCTCAATGTTAGAGTCTTTCTCATAATGATCAATTACTCCATCTTCCAATGAATCTTACGGGTTCGCTACTAGCATTGTTAAAAACCAAAAGGCATGCTGCAACTTGTTAGTCGATTATATTTGATATGGTTTGGGGTTGTTTTTTGTAAGGTCAACTAGCAGGATCTACTATTCTCAAATGGGATATTAAAAGCATATTGTTTGCATATATCACATCACTTGTGTGTAGGCATTCCTAACAAGTCAATCTCAATGAAGGGAAAAATGTCTTAAGAGGGGTTAGTATAGTAATAAGTTGTGGATTTTTTGGTTAGGAATAGATTCTTTCTTTTTCATATATTAACCTCCAACTTTCAAATAAGTCTCAAGTTCAATACTACATAATAAGATTCTTTTATAGAATAAGCATTATATCATAAGATTGCCCTCATGATATTTGGGTGTAATTCATTCCTAAGCTAAATAATGACAAAACTAGTCACTTTTTTAATTCATAATAAATGATCAATTATTTTAATTTGTTCATATATTAATAAATATGCATAATGTTTTATCCAAGCCTATGTATGTCATCTAACATTCTGTCATTAAAAGTCAAGGGAAGAAAATTTTCTTTTAAGATTTCTTTCATTTCTTCTTAAGTTTATGCAACATCCTTTTTAAGGCATCGCCTTGTACTTTGGACCCTAATTAGTAGACATTAATTTTCTCCATTAATTTTATCATATTAAATCTCACTTAGTGATATTTTTATATGTTTTATCAACTAAAATAGTAGTCCATTTTGGTTAATGAATCTATAAAAGTCTTTGAATCACTTAAAGGGGCAAGAAAAATGGTGGAATGTACCTTAAATAAGTATGTGTTGTAGTTAGCATCATTAATCTGAGAATAAAAAATAATTTTAGGAGTTCTTAATAGATATTAGGACTTATCAAGGTGGTCTCATAAAAAGAGAGGATATTTTCTAGAGAAGTTCAAGTTCTCTAAATGAATTATCGACACCTCTTTGAAGGGTACAAACAAAGAATAAAATGGTCTTAAATAGGTTATCTAGGCCTCAAGAACATCAATGCCCTTAGACCTTATCACACTTTACCTTTTGAACACATTTTTTATTCCTGAATATAACCAGACTAATGCATCAATCAATATATTTAGCTAACCAACTTTCACTTTCCAAACTTAACATTCAAAATGAGAGTCACATTCCCTCAATATGATTATCATGCTTATGATGTACCACAAAAAATAAACTAGTCCTTATACTATTTGGTCTCCTAATTGACTTAGAAACTGGTTAATCCTAGACTAAGTAAATAGGCAACATACATTAGAGTGTACAAAATATCAAAATGAACCTGTCATAAAAATCTATAAATATTCACAAAGTCAAAATATCATCAAAAAAGTCATAAAGTCATAAAAAGCTAAGTTTATATAAGAAAAATAATATAAAATATATAGATATCAATGTCTATAGTAAATATCTCACAAAACTAAAGTCCATCAAAAGTAAATGCCATTAGTATGCATGAAATGTAAAAGCCACAACTAGTCATCATAAAATGAAATCTAAATATTAGAACTACTAGCTACATTGACTATAATAATCTCAATTCTATCTCTTATGTAAGCCCCTAACTTTTTAAAGCTGCAAGTAATATAATTAAGAGGAAGAAGACCCAAAAAGTTTAATAAGAAATCAAGTGATATTATAAAAATAATTATATAGTAATATAATATGAATATATAACAAAATATAATCATTATCATGAATAATGATACAAAAAAAAGTATCTCAGTATACTAATTAAATCCAAAGTATGAAACTATAATCACTAACCAAAATGACGTGTCTCCAAAAAAAATATTTCTTTAATATCTATTAAGTCATCACAAATTTTTATGATATCATATCATAATCATGCAATAAAATAATTTGATGCTTAGTATCTCACTAATGATCTAGCAATCATCCAAGCTCATGAGATCTATGGTGTAAGGTCTGACACTCTTGTCTCATCACATGATCTAGTGCACTAATAATATAAGCCTACCTTATAAAGATCTAAGAGCCCTTAATAAGCATGTGACACTTTATCTAAAATATTAATAAATCCATAACATTCTATGATATCTTATAAATTATTTTTACTTAATAGGCTTATAATCTCAACACATATCTGATAATCACACATTAAGTCTCTACTAATCACGTGGGTTAGTCCCTTAGGATTCTAGGATTCTTAAACAATGTGCAGCACTTTCTACAAAATATTTTGACACATTCATAATTTCTCATGATGACTTAAGCAAAAAGGTATCAACATCTTAAAGTCTTTTACCATATCATCTGGTAGTTTATAGTTGGGTCTTTATTAATTACACAAAGTATTCACCTTCTTACTTGGTAATAGTTTTACCATCTGGTATATCTAACTCACTTTTCTCTAGCTAAGGGTTTAACATATCTTAATCTATTTTATCATCAATATTGACTTACCATATGAATTATTCCAAAAGTGGACCACCAACTATCTAAGGTTAACTAAAGAATTCTTCTGACCCAAATCTATTTTTTAAGATAATCTTAAAATTTCTTCAAACCCCTCTAAGAAATAATTATATGTGGCAATCCTCTTCTATCTAAATTTCTAAAGCTATAGGGTGTGGACTTTTGGGTTAGGCATAAAATCCCCCTTTTAAATATATTAGCATTCAACTTTCAAATAAGTCTCAAATCCAAGACTACATAATATGTTTTTTCTATGGAATAAAAACTATATCATAAGATGCCCTTATGATATTTTGGGTGTAATCTATTTCTAAACAGAATAATGATAAAACTAGTTTATTATTCTAATTCACAATGAATGATCAATTATTATAGTTTGTTCATATATTGAGATATATTCATGATGTTTTGTCCAAGAATATGTGTGTCATCTAACATCTTGTCATTAAAACTCAAGGAAAGAAAATTTTCTTTTAAGAATTCTTTCATTTCTTCCTAAGTTCATGCAACCTCCCTTTTAAGGCATTGCCTTATTCTCTTGACATTAACCAGTAGACATTAGTTTGTTCCATTAATTTCATCATGTTCAATCTTTGCATCACTTGAAGGAGCAAGGAAAATGGTGGAATCTACTAACAATAAATAAGTAAATGTGTAGTGGTCAACCTTACTAATTTAAGAATTAAAAATAAGCTTAGGAGTTTTTAATAGATCTTAGGACATATCATGATCATTTCATAGAAAGAGAAGATAACTTCTAGAGAAGTTCAAGTTCTTTAAATAAATTATCAACACCACTTCGAAGGGCACCAACAAAGAACAAAATGGTCTCAATAGTTTATCTAGGCCTTAAGAACATCAATTCCCTTAGACACTATCACACTTGGCCCTTTGAGCACATTTTTTTATCCCTCGATGTAATAAAACCAATTTACCAGTCAATATACTTAACTACCCATCTTTCACTCTCTAGGTTTAACATTCAAAATAGAAGTCTTAATCCCCCAATATGATCATTATGCTCATGATGTGCCACCAAAAATAAACTAGTCTCTATACCAATTAGTTATATAATTCACTTAAGAATTAGTTCATCCTAGGCTATGCAAATAGGCAACATACATTGGCATGTATATGGTATCAAAATGAACTTGCGAACTTATCATAAAAATTTATACATATTTATAAAGCCAAAATATCATCATAAAAGTCATATGCCATCAAAAAATCTAAGTCTATCATAATAAAAAATAATATAAAATATGCAAATATCAATATCCATAATAAATATCCAATGCAAATCAAAGTTCATTAAAAGTAATGATGCTTGAAATATAAAAGTCACAACTATTCTTCATGAAATAAAATTTAAATATTAGAACTACTAGATACACTTACTCTAAAGCTTTGAAATTTGTCTCCTACGTAAGCTCTTAACTCCCTAGATCTAAATGTAATATAATTGTGTAAAAGAGGAGCCAAAGAGCTCAATAGAGAATCTTCAAGTTAAGTTATATAAATAATTATATAGTAATTTAATAGGCATATCTACAAAATATAATCATCTTTATGAATAATGATATAAAAAAAGAATATCTCAACATACTAAGATGATCCAAAGCATGAAACTATAATCACTAGCTCTAATATCATGATTTTAAAAATATTATTTCTTTAATATCTATTAGGTTCTCACAAATATCTATGATATCATAATCATGAAATAGAGCTAATTGGATGCTCAATATCTCACCAGTGATCTAGTACTCGTCAAGGCCCATGATGTTCATGATGTAAGGTCTAACAAACTTGCATCATCACCTGATTTTGTGTACTAATTATGTAGGCCTACCTTCTAAGGATCTAGGAGTCCTTAATAACTAGGTGACACTTTAAGACACCAATATATCCATGATCTCTTATGATATCTTATAAATTAGTGAGACTCAATAATCTTAGAATCCAAACATATCATTAAATAATACATACACTAAAGCTCTACTAATCACATGGGTAAGTCTCTCGAGATTCTAGGATTCTTAAATACTATGTGGCACTTCATCACTATATACTTTGGCACATTCATGATCTCTTATGTCCTTATAAGAAAAGAGATATGCAACCTCCTAGAGTTCTTTGTCATGTGATCTAATAATCTATATTTTGGCCTCTACTAATCACATGAAATGGTCACTTCTGTACATAGTGAGAGTTTTATCTTCTAGTATATCTTAACTCACTTATCTTTAACTTGAGGATCCAACATAACCTAATCCATATCATCATTAATATTAACAACTCATCATTTGCATTATTCTAAAAAGTGCACTATGAACTATCTAAGGCTATCTAAGGTGTACTTCTAACACAAATCTATTCTCTAGAATAATCTTAGAGTTTTCTTAAAACCCTTTAAGAAATACTTGAGGTTATCCTCCTCTATCTAAATTTTTAGATTTATATCTAATTTTTGCCAAATCCTTTATCTAGGATCTTTTAGCTTATCTACATTATCACTTGAGTACTCACTCAAGTTTAAATCCTTAATTTACATCCTTAAAAACATTTTCATAAGCCTTAAGCTTTCTTCTTAAATCTAGTTTTACATGAGTTCCCCTAGTGACTCATGTATCGCAAGTAAACTTGAGCCATTACACTAATCTAAAAGGTCATTCTCAAGCCACATACATCTCTTAAGTCAATATCTAAGGTGTTTTACTTATGTATTAAGAGTTCATTCAATGCTTCTTATGATATAACCCTATAATCCAAGCTTAATCCAGGGTTTAACCAACATCTAAGAGAACCATTAGCATCTTGGTCGAGCCTAACACCACTCCTAAGGCTAAAACTAAGCTCTCTCTCAACCAACCCTCATCAAAATTCTAACCAAGAGCTTCACCATACTAAAGAATTATCTAAAGTGAGCTCAAGAACTTACCAAGTACTTTATATCCTTAATATAACTCTAAATTCTTTTTATAGGATTTCTTTGTATAGAAATTGAAACCTTAGGAGTTAATTAAACCTAACCAAAGCTAATTTATTTCAAATTTCTTAGTCCATTACTTTATCATCATAATATAAGGTTCATTCAAAGTTCATAATTTTATTTCAAATCTAATTAGGGTAACGCAAGTATTTAGCTTTATCCAAAGTTTAAATTTCAAAACTTTGTCATTTAAAATTCAAAACTTAGGCTTTTAAATTTCAAACATAGTACATTCAAATTTCAAATTGAAGATATTTAAATTTCAAATCCTAAATATTCAAATTTCAAATCATAAGTTCTCTCAATCATCTTAATTAGCCTTTGAGTTTTAACTAATAGTACTCAAATTTCAATCTCAAGTTCTCTTAGTCATTTTAATTGATCTTTGGATCTAGTCTAAGTCTAAATGAGCAAACTAATCAATTTTAAGATTTTTTAATTCCTAAATCCTAGTTTACCACACCCATGAGCTTTTTGCTAAACTTACCCAAGATCTACTCATGACCTTAGCCTTCTTTTAGTACCAAATCAAGACTCTGAAGTCCACTCCACTAAAACTTAAGAACTCTCCTTGACATAAAAGTCATCTAAGGTCACCTTCAAGGACTCCCAATACATCTTAAGCTTATAATTGAGGCCTAACACTTGGCTCTAGGGCTTAACTCAAGGCAACAAACTTCATTTCACTATAAAAACTCAATCCTTATGTTTAGTTCTTAAAGAAAATCTTTCTTGTTGTTCATAGATATATTTTATGGCATAAGTAATTTTTTGAGCTATCAGGCTAGGATTTTATCATGTTTCATTGATCAATCTTAGTTGAATATTAAATAACAAATTTATAATCACTTTTTTAGCAAAACATAGTTACATACGTTTCATGACAAGTCTTAAAAGTTATCTTAACAAGATTAAAGTGTAGTCATGATATAAAAACATTCTTTTACATGCTTTAAGTCATGATTTATTCCTTTTTATAAAGCATGGTTGTAAATTTAGTGAAGTATCATCTTAAGGATTCATACTTAGAATGTAATAAATCAAAATTTTGAGTATTACAATATATCAAGAGATAATCCTAGCATGTGATAATTCAATATCAACAAAAATCATGCTAACCTTTTTAATTTTTAAGTTCATTACATGTGAAGCATGTAGAAATACTAATTTTAGTAAGAATTAAGAAATTACTTCATCAATACATGCTTAAAATTAAGGAAAAATCATCTATTTATGAATCTTAACTTTGGCAAGAATAATTATAACATTTAGGATAAATCCAAGTATTTCTACAAATAACATTATTTCCATATTTATCATGATGAGATTTGATTATATTCTAGAATATTATGAATTTTGTATTGTAGGATATGAACAAATTCACTAGAAATAAAGTCTAGGTTTGCATAATTCTCAATTCCTTTATAAATGTTAAGAGTTATAGAATGCAATCTTAACAAGGTACTTGATATTTACACTTAACATGTGTCTAGATTGTTACATGTGCTTAACATGAGGATCAACCTACCTTGTACAAAGCAGAGGTCTTCAACAAGGAACTTCTGAAGTGTTTCGTGCTAAGGAAATCCCACAAGAGGGGTGGGGGGGTAAATTGTGTATTTAAAATTTTATGAATTTCGAAATTAAACTTAAAAACCTTTAAGCAAGAGTAAAGAGAGTTGAACACACAAATTTTTAAGTGGTTCGACTCAAAACCAAGTCTACATCCACCCCCAACCGGTGTTGGGAAAAATCCACTAAATGCACCGATTACAAGTGAGGTTTTTCGTACGGTTCACCTCAAACCTACTTGGGATTTTTACTACGGCTAATCCCAAACCTACTTGAGTTTTTACCAGGCTCAACTCAAACCCGGGGCTTTAGCACTACTGCCGGGATGCCTTTGCCCCAAAACGAAAAGTACAACGATTGGCAAAAAACTTAAAAGAAATAGGAGAAAAGAGGAGGCACACACAATCGACAAATTAGAGGGATAGAAATTGAGAAATAATTGAAAAACCTCTAATTCCAATAGCCTTCTTGGCGCTTTTCTTTTTGAGCTTGCATGCACCGTTTTTGCTTGAGTGCTCGAATTTTGAAATCTGAAATCTTTGAAAAATTTAGCAAAGGTTAAACTGAAAAATACATCAATTTTTCCTATTTATAGAGCTCAAATTTGAGCTCTAAAAACACCCCCAACGGCTCCAAAAATTAATTAGCCATTTGGGCAACGGACGGAAAGCAGCCACCGTCCGATCCAGGCCCAAAAACGAACGGTGCAGATTGATTTATGCATTTTACTGTTCGGGCTTAATCCAGAGCGTTGGATCCGGGCTCGTAATCGAACGGCACGGATTAAATCTCACAATTACCGTTTACGCGATTTAATCTCATGCGTAGGATCTGGGCGCAAAGATGAACGACACAGATTTTACCTTACGAGATGAATCCTGTGCGTTGGATTCGGGCGGGCTTGATCTGAGCCATTGGATCCCGCGAAGGCTGAAACTTGGGATTTTTAGTCCCACATTGCGTATGCGGAAGTGTTGGAGCGCTATATAAGAAATCCACCCTGTTTACATTGCGAGCCTCTTTGGGGTTGGCTCCCCCCTTCCTTGACCAGGACTTGATCATCTGGTTCGGGTTGACTTAGCCAAGCATTGTTCATCGACTGTTGACCGCGCTGCAGTTTGACTTAGCTGAGCTCCTCTCGGCGGGCTTTGGGCGGGCTTGGCTTAGCCAGGCACTGTTGATTTGACCGTTGACCAGCGCTAGCCGAGCTCCTCTAGGCGGGCTTTGGGCGAGCTTGGCTCGGCCTTCTCGGGTCAACCAAATTTTTATTTTTAAATTAAATTTTTAATTTCTAAAAGACCTAGACGGGCTGTTTTCACGCCGGGTCGACCCGCCCATTACTACAATGCATTTTCCCGAGACTTCAGCTGTTTTAGGGTATTTTTGACAAATTTTTGTGCCAAAAATTTGAATATAAGTGTATAAAGATAATTTTATATTCTTATAGTATTATAAGTTATTTAAATAGCTATGAAAAAAAATTCATGAAAAACAATTCCAAAGCAATATTAAAAAATCAAATACCAATGTCTATACATTTTGTCAAATATGCTTGGCCCAAAAATCAAAATTCAGTATTAAATAACTTTATAATATTTTTAAATGTTAATACTACTAGTGTGCCTCATAATCTCAAAGTTTGGACATATCAAATTCAAGAGAAATAAAAAGAAATTCAATTATAAAAAATCTTGTGCATGTCTCAAATTTCCTTGAAGTATGCCATGACCTCAAGGCCCTTAGAGACCATTATTTTAGACATCTAAAATACATGACTTTATTTAATTAATTAGTAACAATTTTAATTAAAATCAAGCCCAAATAAAATATACACATTTATGCTTGACTCATCAAACACAAGAGTGTAACAACTTCTTATCTTCCAAGTTTTCAAATTTGCCTTTTCCTTTTTCTTGCTCTTCTCAACAAAGGCTCCGTCTCTTGCTCTCAGTTTGTTCCTTTTATTCTTATGGCTAGGTTTTCAAAAATTCTAGCCAAATCCAAATATAGGATGTTTAAATAATTTGTCAATCATTTCTTTAATCTAAGATTATCTAGTTAATCAAACTAGTTTAGCTCCATCCTTATCCTTATCTTAATTATGTATGCACTTATGGTGTTAGTTTATCTTTTAAACCTCCTTCCCTTATCCAATTTTTTTTTCCTATTTTAAAGGGATCTCATGCTAAATTATGGTTTGTATATGGTTTAAGATATGCATAGCCTTAATTGCATCTTAATTCTAATGTTAAGCCATTAAAGAATACCATTGTTAGATATTAAATTTGTCTCTTCCTATCAACAACTAGAAACTTGAGAGATATCTTCCATCAAAGGTTGAATATTTATCGTATTAATCCCTAAGACTTTCAAAACACATGATAAAACAATTGCTAAGTCAACCTTCTAATAAACATCTAATTTCCCTCTATTTTCTTCTTCTTCCTCTCTTTTAATACTTTCAAGGCTCTAAAAATGGTTGTTTATGAAGGATATTTGTTCCATTTTAAAGTAGTCGAAGGGATACTCTCTTTCTTTTCTCCTACATCAGAGAAAATTGTTGAGAAAAGAAGGATGGGTACATCAAAAGATCAAAGAAAATTTACCAACACTCTAGTTACATTGTTGGTGAAGGATGGCATATGAGGGGTTAATAGTAGCTCTAATTGCCTTTAATATGCTACTAATGGTAAAAATAATATTTTCCCCAAATGTTATGAAGTGAAGTTCTTTAGAAGTTTCTACAAGGGTATTTAATACTAAACTCTCCTTTTCCTTCTTCATTGATGGTTCTAAAACATCCATCATCAACATCCTCTTTCAACAATTTTCTCTATCTTAGCATCTCTCTGCTTCTTCTAAAGAGATTTGCTTTCTTTTATTAGAAGATTGTCTAAAGCACTAGACATAACATTGAGTTGGCCTACATTGATGGTCTTTTTTGCTCCAAAGCTTATGCAATTAATAATGATTCAATCCCTAACTAGCATGATTTAAAGAATAAGTGATAAACTATACCAAATAAGTTATAATTTCCTTTACAAATCTTAATAATTATATGATATCCTCATCAATTAATACATTTACAAACTTTTATAGATAACTCTTTATTATAACATAAATAATGGTATAAAGAACCCTAGAACCAAATGAATATAAAAATTCACAAAGTAAATAACAACCATTGATTAGAAATAGAAACATGTGGAAAGCATTGATGGTTGGTTTATGTGAGGCTAGAATCTTGAGACTAAATCACTTAAGGACAACTCCTCAAGACTGGTAATTTGATGCTAAATTTCTTCTAAGTTAATTAACTAAAAAATTGGTAATAAAACCTTGGCATGACATATAATAGTTTAGTACATTAACTTAGAAGAAAGTTTAATTGAACATGTTGTGATTGCATGATGTATTGATCACTGTTGTTGTTTGTGGTAAATAGACTTAACATTATATCTATCTCAAAATATGATATGATAATGTGCTTGTGCTTAAACTTAAGTTATTGTTTATACATATTATATGTGAAATCAAATGGATAATAATATCTTGAGTATACAAGATTTATAAAATTATGTGTACTACATGTTGAGCATGCATGTTATACCCGGTAAAATTTTATGTATTTGATCTTTAATAAATTAATTGTGGCTTAGATGATTTCGAATCGACAGTAGGATGAGCCAGGAACTCAATTGTAGGCTATTGGAATTTCTGAAATCTTTTGGGAATTTTTCGGAGCACCGAGGAATTTTTAATTAATTTTCCCTATTTAATTGGATTTATTAGATTTTTAGAAATTCGAAAATCTAATTAAATTAAACCGGAAATCGTTTTTTTTATCGCGCGTGAACCGGACCGGAACGGTTCAGCGGAGGCGGAGGCGGTTCGCCGGGTGAGTTTGCGTGTGCGTTCTAATAAGCGGATCGGACGGTCGAGATCGGCGGGTGAGATCGAACCGGCTGATCGGGTGTTTACCGTGTGGATAGCGTGTCGACAGCGCGTATCGGGTGCTCACGTGTCGAAAACGTGTCGAACGCGTAACGGGTTCACCGTGTCGGCCGGGGTATAAAAACCCTCGCGAAACAGCGAATAGGGTTTTCGTTCGACGGCGATAGCGAGGAAATTCCCGGCGTACGGCGCGTGATTCCGGCGGCCTAGCAAGGGGCTTTTTGTGCCCGGAGATCCACGAGACCGAGGAGAGTCGTTTGAGACCAAATTCGTTCGGCGAGGAGCTGCGGCGAGCTGCGGACGAGCTTCACCGTCGCCGGCGTCTTCGAGGTAGGAATTTCAGATATTTAAATTAGATAATTAGCAAATTGAAGCATGTATTAGTTTGCAAATCTCTATCTAAGCATACGAATGTGATTTTTGAAGCTAATTGTACAAATTATCGAAAATTGCATGTTAGGGTTTTCGGGACGTTAATTTGTTTCGCCGAAATTGGAAAATTACCAAGCATGAGGATTTAAATATGCCACTTTATTCATGTTAATATGATTGTATAATGCTAGAACTATAATTTCATGAATTGTCAACATGAGGATTAGACGAAACTGCTCGGCGGAAAACTTGATTTGAACCTTAGGAAATTAGCGACATTATTGGAACATTAGGATAGTACGAACATGTTCTCCTTGTACGCAGTTGCCGGAAATCGACGGAATGATCGTATTGGTCGGCTATTGCGGCGGCTAGGGTTCGCGGACGACGGGCGAAGGAAGGAGACGAATTAAGGATTAATTAGGGATTAGTTGAATTATTAAGAGAATAATAATAATATTAATCATTAATATTATATATAAGCGTCGGCTGAATTTCGGATTAATAACTGACCGGCGGGGTTTGGTTCAGCATGAAAGCCCGAACCGGTGGCAAGATGCGATTCAGGGGATTCGGCGCGGTATAGTGAATAGTAAAATTTTAAATTCGGGGAATTATTCCGAATTTTGGAAAAAAATGGATAAAATGCAAAATTTGATATTTCAAATTTAGGAAAAACTCGATAATTGAGTTTTAGGAATTATTTACATTTAGGAAATTCAAGGAAAATCAGAAAACTTGGAAATGAGAAATTTCGAAAATTCTAGAGATCAGTGGGTAAAGAACAAATTTCCTGAAGTGGGGAAAAATGTTATCACTGATGACAGTACAGCTGGAAACAGTCAGACAAAGGTATGGTACACGGATGCTACCAGAACAGTCAGTAATTGACAATTGTGTTGCTTTGATGGCAACGGCATGGATTGAGTCAGTTTATTCAGTATTGGCATATTTCATGGATTGGCATATTGGACCGGACTACTATAGACCCTATATGATGTTTTAGGGTAGTTGTGGTAGGTAACTGTGCGGTTCGGACTTAGCTTCCACAGTATACATGTAGACTGGTATACGCCTTGTTGTACCTGGACACATGTTGCCGAATCTTGGAGTTAGAGATTGGCAATGACTGTAGGGGCGTGAGCTTCTATGGAAGTTGTTGGTAGAGGACTCCTTGGGACGGTGGCTGAGTCAATCTCTCCTGGTCCATGTGTGTAGGCCTGCTCGCCTGAGGGTGGCAGGGGTGTCTCGCAGTGGCTAGCCAAGTGTGTAGGCCTGCGCGCCTTAGGGTGGCAGGGGTGTCTCACGTTGGCTAGAGATTATGTGACTGGATCTGTCTGTAGTCTCCAGGAGATTGATTGACGAGAGACACTGCGGTGTCGGGTGCTTAGGCGCCATGCGTGTTTCGAGATGGGCGTTCCCACTGGCACGTTGCCTGGTAGCCCAGAGGAGAGCTACTCTGGTGTGACTGGGGTGGCTGTGGTTGGTCGGAGTCTGGGACTGAGAGTGCCTATCCACCGTACATTGTTATGCTGTATTCATGTATTTTTGCTATTATCCTTCTCTTGCATGTGAGTTTTACTAGCTGACTTTCCTACTGGGCGTAGCTCATTCCTGTATTATATATTTTCAGTGGCTCGGCAGACTTGACGCTACCGGATTAGGTGGGATCGTGGTCAGCAGGCTTGTGAAGGATTTCTGATTGGTGATTGTCTGAGATATTCTGGTTAGATGATTGTTGCTGTTGGATGTAATTAATGAGATTGTTACTCTCATATGTCATGTAATATGTGAGGGTAATTCTGACTTATGTCTGGTTGGATAATATTACACTTGTTGGACTTGGATCTTATTCTTGTGATGTAGTTTCATTCACTGTTTTATTTTATTGTCTTGGAGTATGGTGTGTGGAGTGCCATATTTTATTGTGGATGTTATATATCTTTTTGTTTGATGGTGAGGTCATTACATGACTATGGAACTTAACCGTGGGGGTTCAGACTTCTATTAGATCGGTTCTCCTACCGGTATGGGTTAGGAGTATTGGGTCTAGTAGGAGTAACATTGCGCGAGTCCATCTGTTAATTCAGGAGTCATGAACCTGATTTGACGGTGTACCCGGGAGATGGGATCCACATTGTTAAGGAAAGTAGGTGTGTAATGATGTGTTATATCCTATGTTTTCGTAGGCTACTCAGGTTGGTATGGGACGATCTGAGCTGTCTATAAAAAAAAAAAAAAAAAAAAAAAAAAAAAAGAAAATGTATGCCAAAAATCAGCCTAGGAAAAATGGGGTGTAACAAGAGTGGTATCAGAGCCCTAGGTGAGGATAACGGGGCTAGACGTGTATAGGGGTTCAACCCAAGGTGGGGAGAACTGTTGATTCTTTTGTATACTATAGTAGTCCATATGCCAATTGCCAAATGACGACTCTAATGCCAGATTAATTGTTTTTGACAGTATGGCTGGTACCAGGAGACTTTCCGCTCGTGGAGCAGCTAGAGGCAGACCGGTATCTACTACTCCTACCCCGGAGACGATCCCAGCATTGCCAGTTGAGCCAGCCGTGGATCGTTGGATCGATGCCTTCATGCGGTTGCGTCCGCGGAGCTTCAGTGGGTCGGCTGACCCAGCGGTGGCAGATGACTGGATGGCTCATATGCTTGAGCTATTTGATGCCTTGGGATGTCCATTCGGCAGGAGGGTAGTGCTTGCTGCTCTAGTGTTGGAGGGAGAGGCTGCTACCTGGTGGAGAGGCCAGCGGCGCGCTATGTTTGGGGAGGCCCAGAACAGTGAGATAGCATGGGATGACTTTGTTGAGGCATTCAGGGAGTGCTACATTCCGGACTCTGCCATGGCTCAGTTCAGGAGGGAACTTATACACCTCAGGCAGGGCCAGATGTCAGTGAACGATTACTTATCGAGGTTCACTTATCTGGCGAGGTACGCCGTAGAGCTGGTGCCTTCTGAGGAACGCAGATGTGAGATGTTCCTGGAGGGACTTCGTCCTATGCTGCAGCGCCAGCTAGTTGTGAGTCGGTTTGCCAGGTTTCGTGACTTGGTGGAGGCTGCGAGATCCGTTGAGCTTATTGATATCCGGATGGAGGCCCAGAGAGAGACTCATAACAAGAGGAAGGAATTCAGAAATATCCAACAAAACAAAAAGGGCAAGAGACACAGAGATCACAGTGGTACTCAGGAGGTCGTGGTCCGGCCACGACCTATTTCTGAGAGACCAGTGCAGCAGACAGGTACCCGGACTGGGGGGATTATCTGCTACCATTGTCGACAGCCCGGACACAAGAAGTGCGACTGCCCAGAGTTGAAGAAACAGAGGATCACGGGACCGGTTGGTTCATCTGGGGGACAGCCCAGGGTATTTGCACTGACTCGGCAGCAGGCTTCAGAGTCACCAGAAGTGATCACAGGTATGCTTCATTTTGGCAACATGCAGTGCATGACTTTGTTTGATACTGGTGCATCTCATTCTTTTGTTGCTGAGAGGATCTGGAATCAGATATCAGGATCCAAGGGTTACTTGAAGGAACCCTTACTGGTTAGACTTCCTGATGGGAAAGAGATTCCCACTGTTCAGAAGATTGACGGATCTATTCTGATTAGTGGACACGAATTCGTGACAGAGTTGATATGTGTGCCACTAGCAGAGTTCGACATCATTTTGGGGATGGATTGGTTGTGCCACCATGCAGTGGTTCTGGATTGTTGGGAGAAGAAGGTCAGGATCAGAGTGCCTGGTTCGGGGGATGTGATATACTTTGGTCTGAACAGGCAGATTCCCCTGATCTCAGTTCTTCAGGCTGGAAGGTTAGTAAGTAAGGGTTGTACTGGTTGGTTGGCATATGTGACCGATAGCCAAGCCACCACTACCCCTATGTCAGATATTCCAGTGGTGAGAGACTTTCCTATGGTTTTTCCAGAGGAGTTGCCTGGATTTCCACCAGCTAGAGAAGTGGAGTTTTCAATTGATTTGGAGGCAGGAGTAGCTCCTATTGCTAGAGCTCCTTACAGGATGGCTCCAGCCGAGCTAGCAGAGTTGAAGACTCAGTTACAGGACTTATTAGACAAGGGACTCATACGCCCCAGTTGTTCACCTTGGGGTGCCCCTGTCTTATTTGTCAAGAAGAAAGATGGTAGTATGAGGCTGTGTGTAGATTATAGGGAATTGAATAAGGTTACTATTCGTAACCGATACCCTTTACCACGCATCGATGATTTGCTGGATCAACTTCAGGGAGCAACTGTGTTCTCCAAGATTGACTTACGCTCGGGTTATCACCAGATCCGGATTAGAGATTCTGATGTACCCAAGACAGCATTCCGTACTAGATACGGACATTACGAGTTCACAGTGTTGCCTTTTGGATTGACTAATGCTCCAGCAGTATTTATGAACCTGATGCATCGAGTTTTTCATGCCTTTCTGGATCGGTTTGTGATCATCTTTATAGATGATATATTGATTTATTCCAGAGATAGGGATACTCATGCAGATCAGTTGAGGACTGTGCTTACAATGTTGCGGGAGAATGAGCTGTATGCAAAATTCTCCAAGTGTTCTTTTTGGCTGGACTCAGTAGCATTCTTAGGACACATTGTCAGTGCGGAGGGCGTGGCTGTTGATCCTAACAAGATACGAGCTATTATTGATTGGAAACGGCCATCTTCTGTCACTGAGATCCGGAGTTTCCTTGGTTTGGCTGGATACTATAGGAAATTTGTTCCTCACTTTTCTAGACTGGCTGTTCCACTAACCCAGTTGACCCGGAAGGGAAAATCTTTTGAGTGGACAGAGAGTTGTGAGAACAGTTTCCTAGAGCTGAAGCAGAGGCTTAGCACCGCTCCAGTATTGATGTTACCCACACAGGAGAAGTCGTATCAGATGTACACTGATGCTTCACATATAGGTTTGGGAGCCGTACTGATGCAGGATAACAGAGTTATAGCATATGCTTCGAGGCAACTGAAGGATCATGAGAAGAATTATCCCACTCATGATTTGGAGTTAGCTGCTGTCATTTTTGCCTTGAAGATATGGAGACATTATTTGTACGGAGTTCCTGTAGATTGCTTCTCTGACCACAAGAGTCTTAAGTATCTGTTCACTCAGAAGGAACTGAACTTGAGGCAGAGGAGGTGGTTGGAACTGATAAAGGATTACGAGCTGACAATAAACTACTGCGAGGGGAAGGCTAATCCAGTGGCTGATGCCTTGAGCAGACACGCAGTCGTGCATAATATGTTAGTCTGTGACTCTATACCAGACTTGGATTGGAATGTTGAGAGATGTCAGGAACAGTTGTCTATTCAGAGACTGGTTCACAGACTCAGCTCATTGACTATTCGGGCTGACTGGTTATCTGAGATGCGTGACCTTCAGCTTTGTGATGAAGAGCTGAAGGAGAAGATTGAGTTGGCATCGCAGGGATTGGCAGGAGACTTTGCTCTCAGAGACGACATTTTGACCTTCAGGGGTCGCTGGTGTGTACCATCACATCAGGAGTTCAGGGAGAGGATCCTTCGGGAGGCTCACTATGGAACCTTGGCTATGCACCCTGGAGAAGTCAAGATGTACAGGAATTTGAGGAGTGTTTTCTGGTGGAGAGGTTTGAAGACAGATGTTGCTGCCTTTGTTAGGAAATGCCTTACATGTCAGCAAGTTAAGGCCGAACACCAGAGACCTGGAGGATTGTTACAGAGATTGCCGATTCCGGAGTGGAAATGGGATGACATCACTATGGACTTTGTGACTGGTCTTCCTCGTACCAGACAAGGTTTTGATGCTATTTGGGTCATCGTAGATCGATTGACCAAGTCAGCCCATTTCTTATCCATTAAGAAGACGGATTCAGCGGCACAGTTGGCAGAGATATATATTCAGCAGATTGTCAGATTGCATGGGATTCCCCGTTCTATTATTTCTGACAGAGACGCCAAATTCACATCACAGTTTTGGAAGAGCTTACACACTGCCATGGGTACACAGTTAAGGTTCAGTACTGCTTATCATCCTCAGACGGATGGACAGTCTGAGCGGACTATTCGGACCTTGGAGGATTTGCTACGCTTGAGCGTACAAACTTACTCAACAGATTGGACTAGACGATTACCCTTGGTAGAGTTTGTGTACAATAACAGCTTCCAGGCGTCGATTGGTATGGCACCTTACGAGGCGTTGTATGGGCGTAGGTGCAGATCTCCTCTTTGTTGGGAGGAGGGTGATTCCAGGAGAGTGTGGGGACCCCAGATTGTAGAGGAGACCACAGCGGAAGTCAAGTTATTGCAGGACAGATTACGTACTGTGCAGGATCGCCAGAAGAAATATTATGATCCTAAGCACAAGGCTGTTGAGTTTTCTGTGGGAGATAGGGTATTCCTGAAGGTCAGTCCTATGCGGGGTCTATTCAGGTTTGGAAAGCCTTCTAAGCTTCGACCTCGTTACATTGGACCCTATCCTATTCTGGAGAGGATCGGTGAAGTGGCTTACAGGTTGGCACTTCCTGAGCATCTGACTGAGATTCACAATGTGTTCCATGTTTCGAATCTCAAGAAATATGCGCCAGATCCTTCTCATTGCATCAGTGATGATCTTCCTGGTTTACAAGTGGCACCAAATTCTTCTTATGTGGAACTACCAGTTCGCATCCTCGAGGAGAGCAGCAGACAGCTGAGGAACAGGTCGTTTCCTATGGTCAAGGTTCTGTGGAATAGACATGACGAAAGGGAGGCAACCTGGGAGCTAGAGCAGGATGTTGCTGAAAAATGGCCGGAACTTCTTGCTGAATTTCGAGGGCGAAATTCCTGATAAGGTGGGGAGATTGTTATACCCGGTAAAATTTTATGTATTTGATCTTTAATAAATTAATTGTGGCTTAGATGATTTCGAATCGACAGTAGGATGAGCCAGGAACTCAATTGTAGGCTATTGGAATTTCTGAAATCTTTTGGGAATTTTTCGGAGCACCGAGGAATTTTTAATTAATTTTCCCTATTTAATTGGATTTATTAGATTTTTAGAAATTCGAAAATCTAATTAAATTAAACCGGAAATCGTTTTTTTTATCGCGCGTGAACCGGACCGGAACGGTTCAGCGGAGGCGGAGGCGGTTCGCCGGGTGAGTTTGCGTGTGCGTTCTAATAAGCGGATCGGACGGTCGAGATCGGCGGGTGAGATCGAACCGGCTGATCGGGTGTTTACCGTGTGGATAGCGTGTCGACAGCGCGTATCGGGTGCTCACGTGTCGAAAACGTGTCGAACGCGTAACGGGTTCACCGTGTCGGCCGGGGTATAAAAACCCTCGCGAAACAGCGAATAGGGTTTTCGTTCGACGGCGATAGCGAGGAAATTCCCGGCGTACGGCGCGTGATTCCGGCGGCCTGGCAAGGGGCTTTTTGTGCCCGGAGATCCACGAGACCGAGGAGAGTCGTTTGAGACCAAATTCGTTCGGCGAGGAGCTGCGGCGAGCTGCGGACGAGCTTCACCGTCGCCGGCGTCTTCGAGGTAGGAATTTCAGATATTTAAATTAGATAATTAGCAAATTGAAGCATGTATTAGTTTGCAAATCTCTATCTAAGCATACGAATGTGATTTTTGAAGCTAATTGTACAAATTATCGAAAATTGCATGTTAGGGTTTTCGGGACGTTAATTTGTTTCGCCGAAATTGGAAAATTACTAAGCATGAGGATTTAAATATGCCACTTTATTCATGTTAATATGATTGTATAATGCTAGAACTATAATTTCATGAATTGTCAACATGAGGATTAGACGAAACTGCTCGGCGGAAAACTTGATTTGAACCTTAGGAAATTAGCGACATTATTGGAACATTAGGATAGTACGAACATGTTCTCCTTGTACGCAGTTGCCGGAAATCGACGGAATGATCGTATTGGTCGGCTATTGCGGCGGCTAGGGTTCGCGGACGACGGGCGAAGGAAGGAGACGAATTAAGGATTAATTAGGGATTAGTTGAATTATTAAGAGAATAATAATAATATTAATCATTAATATTATATATAAGCGTCGGCTGAATTTCGGATTAATAACTGACCGGCGGGGTTTGGTTCAGCATGAAAGCCCGAACCGGTGGCAAGATGCGATTCAGGGGATTCGGCGCGGTATAGTGAATAGTAAAATTTTAAATTCGGGGAATTATTCCGAATTTTGGAAAAAAATGGATAAAATGCAAAATTTGATATTTCAAATTTAGGAAAAACTCGATAATTGAGTTTTAGGAATTATTTACATTTAGGAAATTCAAGGAAAATCAGAAAACTTGGAAATGAGAAATTTCGAAAATTCTAGAGATCAGTGGGTAAAGAACAAATTTCCTGAAGTGGGGAAAAATGTTATCACTGATGACAGTACAGCTGGAAACAGTCAGACAAAGGTATGGTACACGGATGCTACCAGAACAGTCAGTAATTGACAATTGTGTTGCTTTGATGGCAACGGCATGGATTGAGTCAGTTTATTCAGTATTGGCATATTTCATGGATTGGCATATTGGACCGGACTACTATAGACCCTATATGATGTTTTAGGGTAGTTGTGGTAGGTAACTGTGCGGTTCGGACTTAGCTTCCACAGTATACATGTAGACTGGTATACGCCTTGTTGTACCTGGACACATGTTGCCGAATCTTGGAGTTAGAGATTGGCAATGACTGTAGGGGCGTGAGCTTCTATGGAAGTTGTTGGTAGAGGACTCCTTGGGACGGTGGCTGAGTCAATCTCTCCTGGTCCATGTGTGTAGGCCTGCTCGCCTGAGGGTGGCAGGGGTGTCTCGCAGTGGCTAGCCAAGTGTGTAGGCCTGCGCGCCTTAGGGTGGCAGGGGTGTCTCACGTTGGCTAGAGATTATGTGACTGGATCTGTCTGTAGTCTCCAGGAGATTGATTGACGAGAGACACTGCGGTGTCGGGTGCTTAGGCGCCATGCGTGTTTCGAGATGGGCGTTCCCACTGGCACGTTGCCTGGTAGCCCAGAGGAGAGCTACTCTGGTGTGACTGGGGTGGCTGTGGTTGGTCGGAGTCTGGGACTGAGAGTGCCTATCCACCGTACATTGTTATGCTGTATTCATGTATTTTTGCTATTATCCTTCTCTTGCATGTGAGTTTTACTAGCTGACTTTCCTACTGGGCGTAGCTCATTCCTGTATTATATATTTTCAGTGGCTCGGCAGACTTGACGCTACCGGATTAGGTGGGATCGTGGTCAGCAGGCTTGTGAAGGATTTCTGATTGGTGATTGTCTGAGATATTCTGGTTAGATGATTGTTGCTGTTGGATGTAATTAATGAGATTGTTACTCTCATATGTCATGTAATATGTGAGGGTAATTCTGACTTATGTCTGGTTGGATAATATTACACTTGTTGGACTTGGATCTTATTCTTGTGATGTAGTTTCATTCACTGTTTTATTTTATTGTCTTGGAGTATGGTGTGTGGAGTGCCATATTTTATTGTGGATGTTATATATCTTTTTGTTTGATGGTGAGGTCATTACATGACTATGGAACTTAACCGTGGGGGTTCAGACTTCTATTAGATCGGTTCTCCTACCGGTATGGGTTAGGAGTATTGGGTCTAGTAGGAGTAACATTGCGCGAGTCCATCTGTTAATTCAGGAGTCATGAACCTGATTTGACGGTGTACCCGGGAGATGGGATCCACATTGTTAAGGAAAGTAGGTGTGTAATGATGTGTTATATCCTATGTTTTCGTAGGCTACTCAGGTTGGTATGGGACGATCTGAGCTGTCTATAAAAAAAAAAAAAAAAAAAAAAAAAAAAAAAAGAAAATGTATGCCAAAAATCAGCCTAGGAAAAATGGGGTGTAACAAGAGTGGTATCAGAGCCCTAGGTGAGGATAACGGGGCTAGACGTGTATAGGGGTTCAACCCAAGGTGGGGAGAACTGTTGATTCTTTTGTATACTATAGTAGTCCATATGCCAATTGCCAAATGACGACTCTAATGCCAGATTAATTGTTTTTGACAGTATGGCTGGTACCAGGAGACTTTCCGCTCGTGGAGCAGCTAGAGGCAGACCGGTATCTACTACTCCTACCCCGGAGACGATCCCAGCATTGCCAGTTGAGCCAGCCGTGGATCGTTGGATCGATGCCTTCATGCGGTTGCGTCCGCGGAGCTTCAGTGGGTCGGCTGACCCAGCGGTGGCAGATGACTGGATGGCTCATATGCTTGAGCTATTTGATGCCTTGGGATGTCCATTCGGCAGGAGGGTAGTGCTTGCTGCTCTAGTGTTGGAGGGAGAGGCTGCTACCTGGTGGAGAGGCCAGCGGCGCGCTATGTTTGGGGAGGCCCAGAACAGTGAGATAGCATGGGATGACTTTGTTGAGGCATTCAGGGAGTGCTACATTCCGGACTCTGCCATGGCTCAGTTCAGGAGGGAACTTATACACCTCAGGCAGGGCCAGATGTCAGTGAACGATTACTTATCGAGGTTCACTTATCTGGCGAGGTACGCCGTAGAGCTGGTGCCTTCTGAGGAACGCAGATGTGAGATGTTCCTGGAGGGACTTCGTCCTATGCTGCAGCGCCAGCTAGTTGTGAGTCGGTTTGCCAGGTTTCGTGACTTGGTGGAGGCTGCGAGATCCGTTGAGCTTATTGATATCCGGATGGAGGCCCAGAGAGAGACTCATAACAAGAGGAAGGAATTCAGAAATATCCAACAAAACAAAAAGGGCAAGAGACACAGAGATCACAGTGGTACTCAGGAGGTCGTGGTCCGGCCACGACCTATTTCTGAGAGACCAGTGCAGCAGACAGGTACCCGGACTGGGGGGATTATCTGCTACCATTGTCGACAGCCCGGACACAAGAAGTGCGACTGCCCAGAGTTGAAGAAACAGAGGATCACGGGACCGGTTGGTTCATCTGGGGGACAGCCCAGGGTATTTGCACTGACTCGGCAGCAGGCTTCAGAGTCACCAGAAGTGATCACAGGTATGCTTCATTTTGGCAACATGCAGTGCATGACTTTGTTTGATACTGGTGCATCTCATTCTTTTGTTGCTGAGAGGATCTGGAATCAGATATCAGGATCCAAGGGTTACTTGAAGGAACCCTTACTGGTTAGACTTCCTGATGGGAAAGAGATTCCCACTGTTCAGAAGATTGACGGATCTATTCTGATTAGTGGACACGAATTCGTGACAGAGTTGATATGTGTGCCACTAGCAGAGTTCGACATCATTTTGGGGATGGATTGGTTGTGCCACCATGCAGTGGTTCTGGATTGTTGGGAGAAGAAGGTCAGGATCAGAGTGCCTGGTTCGGGGGATGTGATATACTTTGGTCTGAACAGGCAGATTCCCCTGATCTCAGTTCTTCAGGCTGGAAGGTTAGTAAGTAAGGGTTGTACTGGTTGGTTGGCATATGTGACCGATAGCCAAGCCACCACTACCCCTATGTCAGATATTCCAGTGGTGAGAGACTTTCCTATGGTTTTTCCAGAGGAGTTGCCTGGATTTCCACCAGCTAGAGAAGTGGAGTTTTCAATTGATTTGGAGGCAGGAGTAGCTCCTATTGCTAGAGCTCCTTACAGGATGGCTCCAGCCGAGCTAGCAGAGTTGAAGACTCAGTTACAGGACTTATTAGACAAGGGACTCATACGCCCCAGTTGTTCACCTTGGGGTGCCCCTGTCTTATTTGTCAAGAAGAAAGATGGTAGTATGAGGCTGTGTGTAGATTATAGGGAATTGAATAAGGTTACTATTCGTAACCGATACCCTTTACCACGCATCGATGATTTGCTGGATCAACTTCAGGGAGCAACTGTGTTCTCCAAGATTGACTTACGCTCGGGTTATCACCAGATCCGGATTAGAGATTCTGATGTACCCAAGACAGCATTCCGTACTAGATACGGACATTACGAGTTCACAGTGTTGCCTTTTGGATTGACTAATGCTCCAGCAGTATTTATGAACCTGATGCATCGAGTTTTTCATGCCTTTCTGGATCGGTTTGTGATCATCTTTATAGATGATATATTGATTTATTCCAGAGATAGGGATACTCATGCAGATCAGTTGAGGACTGTGCTTACAATGTTGCGGGAGAATGAGCTGTATGCAAAATTCTCCAAGTGTTCTTTTTGGCTGGACTCAGTAGCATTCTTAGGACACATTGTCAGTGCGGAGGGCGTGGCTGTTGATCCTAACAAGATACGAGCTATTATTGATTGGAAACGGCCATCTTCTGTCACTGAGATCCGGAGTTTCCTTGGTTTGGCTGGATACTATAGGAAATTTGTTCCTCACTTTTCTAGACTGGCTGTTCCACTAACCCAGTTGACCCGGAAGGGAAAATCTTTTGAGTGGACAGAGAGTTGTGAGAACAGTTTCCTAGAGCTGAAGCAGAGGCTTAGCACCGCTCCAGTATTGATGTTACCCACACAGGAGAAGTCGTATCAGATGTACACTGATGCTTCACATATAGGTTTGGGAGCCGTACTGATGCAGGATAACAGAGTTATAGCATATGCTTCGAGGCAACTGAAGGATCATGAGAAGAATTATCCCACTCATGATTTGGAGTTAGCTGCTGTCATTTTTGCCTTGAAGATATGGAGACATTATTTGTACGGAGTTCCTGTAGATTGCTTCTCTGACCACAAGAGTCTTAAGTATCTGTTCACTCAGAAGGAACTGAACTTGAGGCAGAGGAGGTGGTTGGAACTGATAAAGGATTACGAGCTGACAATAAACTACTGCGAGGGGAAGGCTAATCCAGTGGCTGATGCCTTGAGCAGACACGCAGTCGTGCATAATATGTTAGTCTGTGACTCTATACCAGACTTGGATTGGAATGTTGAGAGATGTCAGGAACAGTTGTCTATTCAGAGACTGGTTCACAGACTCAGCTCATTGACTATTCGGGCTGACTGGTTATCTGAGATGCGTGACCTTCAGCTTTGTGATGAAGAGCTGAAGGAGAAGATTGAGTTGGCATCGCAGGGATTGGCAGGAGACTTTGCTCTCAGAGACGACATTTTGACCTTCAGGGGTCGCTGGTGTGTACCATCACATCAGGAGTTCAGGGAGAGGATCCTTCGGGAGGCTCACTATGGAACCTTGGCTATGCACCCTGGAGAAGTCAAGATGTACAGGAATTTGAGGAGTGTTTTCTGGTGGAGAGGTTTGAAGACAGATGTTGCTGCCTTTGTTAGGAAATGCCTTACATGTCAGCAAGTTAAGGCCGAACACCAGAGACCTGGAGGATTGTTACAGAGATTGCCGATTCCGGAGTGGAAATGGGATGACATCACTATGGACTTTGTGACTGGTCTTCCTCGTACCAGACAAGGTTTTGATGCTATTTGGGTCATCGTAGATCGATTGACCAAGTCAGCCCATTTCTTATCCATTAAGAAGACGGATTCAGCGGCACAGTTGGCAGAGATATATATTCAGCAGATTGTCAGATTGCATGGGATTCCCCGTTCTATTATTTCTGACAGAGACGCCAAATTCACATCACAGTTTTGGAAGAGCTTACACACTGCCATGGGTACACAGTTAAGGTTCAGTACTGCTTATCATCCTCAGACGGATGGACAGTCTGAGCGGACTATTCGGACCTTGGAGGATTTGCTACGCTTGAGCGTACAAACTTACTCAACAGATTGGACTAGACGATTACCCTTGGTAGAGTTTGTGTACAATAACAGCTTCCAGGCGTCGATTGGTATGGCACCTTACGAGGCGTTGTATGGGCGTAGGTGCAGATCTCCTCTTTGTTGGGAGGAGGGTGATTCCAGGAGAGTGTGGGGACCCCAGATTGTAGAGGAGACCACAGCGGAAGTCAAGTTATTGCAGGACAGATTACGTACTGTGCAGGATCGCCAGAAGAAATATTATGATCCTAAGCACAAGGCTGTTGAGTTTTCTGTGGGAGATAGGGTATTCCTGAAGGTCAGTCCTATGCGGGGTCTATTCAGGTTTGGAAAGCCTTCTAAGCTTCGACCTCGTTACATTGGACCCTATCCTATTCTGGAGAGGATCGGTGAAGTGGCTTACAGGTTGGCACTTCCTGAGCATCTGACTGAGATTCACAATGTGTTCCATGTTTCGAATCTCAAGAAATATGCGCCAGATCCTTCTCATTGCATCAGTGATGATCTTCCTGGTTTACAAGTGGCACCAAATTCTTCTTATGTGGAACTACCAGTTCGCATCCTCGAGGAGAGCAGCAGACAGCTGAGGAACAGGTCGTTTCCTATGGTCAAGGTTCTGTGGAATAGACATGACGAAAGGGAGGCAACCTGGGAGCTAGAGCAGGATGTTGCTGAAAAATGGCCGGAACTTCTTGCTGAATTTCGAGGGCGAAATTCCTGATAAGGTGGGGAGATTGTTATACCCGGTAAAATTTTATGTATTTGATCTTTAATAAATTAATTGTGGCTTTGATGATTTCGAATCGACAGTAGGATGAGCCAGGAACTCAATTGTAGGCTATTGGAATTTCTGAAATCTTTTGGGAATTTTTCGGAGCACCGAGGAATTTTTAATTAATTTTCCCTATTTAATTGGATTTATTAGATTTTTAGAAATTCGAAAATCTAATTAAATTAAACCGGAAATCGTTTTTTTTATCGCGCGTGAACCGGACCGGAACGGTTCAGCGGAGGCGGAGGCGGTTCGCCGGGTGAGTTTGCGTGTGCGTTCTAATAAGCGGATCGGACGGTCGAGATCGGCGGGTGAGATCGAACCGGCTGATCGGGTGTTTACCGTGTGGATAGCGTGTCGACAGCGCGTATCGGGTGCTCACGTGTCGAAAACGTGTCGAACGCGTAACGGGTTCACCGTGTCGGCCGGGGTATAAAAACCCTCGCGAAACAGCGAATAGGGTTTTCGTTCGACGGCGATAGCGAGGAAATTCCCGGCGTACGGCGCGTGATTCCGGCGGCCTGGCAAGGGGCTTTTTGTGCCCGGAGATCCACGAGACCGAGGAGAGTCGTTTGAGACCAAATTCGTTCGGCGAGGAGCTGCAGCGAGCTGCGGACGAGCTTCACCGTCGCCGGCGTCTTCGAGGTAGGAATTTCAGATATTTAAATTAGATAATTAGCAAATTGAAGCATGTATTAGTTTGCAAATCTCTATCTAAGCATACGAATGTGATTTTTGAAGCTAATTGTACAAATTATCGAAAATTGCATGTTAGGGTTTTCGGGACGTTAATTTGTTTCGCCGAAATTGGAAAATTACCAAGCATGAGGATTTAAATATGCCACTTTATTCATGTTAATATGATTGTATAATGCTAGAACTATAATTTCATGAATTGTCAACATGAGGATTAGACGAAACTGCTCGGCGGAAAACTTGATTTGAACCTTAGGAAATTAGCGACATTATTGGAACATTAGGATAGTACGAACATGTTCTCCTTGTACGCAGTTGCCGGAAATCGACGGAATGATCGTATTGGTCGGCTATTGCGGCGGCTAGGGTTCGCGGACGACGGGCGAAGGAAGGAGACGAATTAAGGATTAATTAGGGATTAGTTGAATTATTAAGAGAATAATAATAATATTAATCATTAATATTATATATAAGCGTCGGCTGAATTTCGGATTAATAACTGACCGGCGGGGTTTGGTTCAGCATGAAAGCCCGAACCGGTGGCAAGATGCGATTCAGGGGATTCGGCGCGGTATAGTGAATAGTAAAATTTTAAATTCGGGGAATTATTCCGAATTTTGGAAAAAAATGGATAAAATGCAAAATTTGATATTTCAAATTTAGGAAAAACTCGATAATTGAGTTTTAGGAATTATTTACATTTAGGAAATTCAAGGAAAATCAGAAAACTTGGAAATGAGAAATTTCGAAAATTCTAGAGATCAGTGGGTAAAGAACAAATTTCCTGAAGTGGGGAAAAATGTTATCACTGATGACAGTACAGCTGGAAACAGTCAGACAAAGGTATGGTACACGGATGCTACCAGAACAGTCAGTAATTGACAATTGTGTTGCTTTGATGGCAACGGCATGGATTGAGTCAGTTTATTCAGTATTGGCATATTTCATGGATTGGCATATTGGACCGGACTACTATAGACCCTATATGATGTTTTAGGGTAGTTGTGGTAGGTAACTGTGCGGTTCGGACTTAGCTTCCACAGTATACATGTAGACTGGTATACGCCTTGTTGTACCTGGACACATGTTGCCGAATCTTGGAGTTAGAGATTGGCAATGACTGTAGGGGCGTGAGCTTCTATGGAAGTTGTTGGTAGAGGACTCCTTGGGACGGTGGCTGAGTCAATCTCTCCTGGTCCATGTGTGTAGGCCTGCTCGCCTGAGGGTGGCAGGGGTGTCTCGCAGTGGCTAGCCAAGTGTGTAGGCCTGCGCGCCTTAGGGTGGCAGGGGTGTCTCACGTTGGCTAGAGATTATGTGACTGGATCTGTCTGTAGTCTCCAGGAGATTGATTGACGAGAGACACTGCGGTGTCGGGTGCTTAGGCGCCATGCGTGTTTCGAGATGGGCGTTCCCACTGGCACGTTGCCTGGTAGCCCAGAGGAGAGCTACTCTGGTGTGACTGGGGTGGCTGTGGTTGGTCGGAGTCTGGGACTGAGAGTGCCTATCCACCGTACATTGTTATGCTGTATTCATGTATTTTTGCTATTATCCTTCTCTTGCATGTGAGTTTTACTAGCTGACTTTCCTACTGGGCGTAGCTCATTCCTGTATTATATATTTTCAGTGGCTCGGCAGACTTGACGCTACCGGATTAGGTGGGATCGTGGTCAGCAGGCTTGTGAAGGATTTCTGATTGGTGATTGTCTGAGATATTCTGGTTAGATGATTGTTGCTGTTGGATGTAATTAATGAGATTGTTACTCTCATATGTCATGTAATATGTGAGGGTAATTCTGACTTATGTCTGGTTGGATAATATTACACTTGTTGGACTTGGATCTTATTCTTGTGATGTAGTTTCATTCACTGTTTTATTTTATTGTCTTGGAGTATGGTGTGTGGAGTGCCATATTTTATTGTGGATGTTATATATCTTTTTGTTTGATGGTGAGGTCATTACATGACTATGGAACTTAACCGTGGGGGTTCAGACTTCTATTAGATCGGTTCTCCTACCGGTATGGGTTAGGAGTATTGGGTCTAGTAGGAGTAACATTGCGCGAGTCCATCTGTTAATTCAGGAGTCATGAACCTGATTTGACGGTGTACCCGGGAGATGGGATCCACATTGTTAAGGAAAGTAGGTGTGTAATGATGTGTTATATCCTATGTTTTCGTAGGCTACTCAGGTTGGTATGGGACGATCTGAGCTGTCTATAATAAAAAAAAAAAAAAAAAAAAAAAAAAAAAGAAAATGTATGCCAAAAATCAGCCTAGGAAAAATGGGGTGTAACAATGCAAGTTTGTGAATTGACATTTATTACATGTTGAACATATGTGCATTATAAATTGATGATTGTTACATGTTGAGCATGCAAGATTGCGTATGGAATAGAATTACATATTGATTATTCACTCATGGTGAAATAAGTATCATATGTAGATCATGTAAACAAGATGTTATGATACGTATCACCTGTGTGTTGCGTAAGCATCATGACATAAAAACCATTACATGTCGACTTTGTAAGCTTTGAGAAAAATTTAGCATTACACTCATAATGCACAAACAAAAGTATCAAAAATTAATTGCAAAGCAAATTAATATATGTAATTACAAAACAAAATGCCATTGAAAAGAAAGAATGTTTAATGAGAGATGCAGAATAAAAAAACAATCTAAAAAATGATAATGAAATTAAAAGGAAATGACCGCTAAACTATGTGAAAAAGAAAATGGCTAAAGAACTAAATGACATAAAATTGTGAATGAGCATAGCATAACCTGAAAAGAAAAATGCAAGTAAATGATGTAATATAAGAAGGATTAGCTTAGAACCTTAATGCTAGTAAGAGTAGGGAGTGAACATAATATGATATCCTAGGAGAGGAATCACTTGATAAGGAATGACTTCTAGGCTTCAAAGTGAACAAATAATAAAAAAGAATAATAATAAGAAATAAAAGAAAACAAAATAACTTAAAACATCCAAACTGATGAGGATGAAGAATGAGTATTAAGTGGTGTACCATAAGAGGAATCACTTGATATGGATCAGTTCTTATGCAAAAATTCCAAGTAAAGACAAAAAAAATAAAAAATTATAAAAATAAATAAGGAAAAATAATTATTTTATTGGAAATTTAAAAATAATTACCCTATATTTTGATAAATAATAGATTAGAGTCAATAAGGAGGTAGAACATTTATCATGATCCTCAAAGGAATCTGAATTTATCATTTTGAAATTCAATTAAGCATTATAAACTTTTGGTGATTATCAAAATTAGCAATTATTATCAAAAATGGGTAATGAGTCCTAAAAAATAGCAAGAAAAACTTTAAATAGTTGAGTACAAGTTATTATAAATCCAATAATATAAAGTTTGTGAAATTCATACATATTAATCATAAAAAAGGATCAAAGTAAAAAAAATACTTTTAAATTAATTTATGTGATTTTTAACAAATAAAATATTATTAAAATACCAAATAATATTCAAAATTTATAAAACATTATAATAAATATATATTTTATCAGGAGACTAACGATAGTAGTTTTGTGTTAATCAGATTTATTTAGACCATAAAATAAGACTTAGACTTATACGAAATGATTAAAAGTTAATGTTTATATGATTGATTGAAAAAATAATTTATTATAAAATAATAAACAATGTAAAAAAATTTATCAAAAGTTTATAGTTTATAGTTTTAAGAGTATATTATTTTTTAAAGTGCTTGGATAAAAAAAATTCAAACAATTTGATAAACCTAAGGTTTTAATTAAAATCTAAAACCAAACTTTTCTCTAAGAACGATAACTATGATAATAAACGGTGGAAGAGAGGATTAAACACCAAATTTGAAAAGCTAGAATAAATTTGAAAGTTCGGAAAGGAGGAAACGATTGGGTATATTTTTCATTTAATGGAATAAGAAGTTTTGGGAAAAGAAAAAGTTGGAAGACGAAGAGATAGTTAAGAAACTATAAGAAATTGTGAAGTTGTAGTTGCTTAAGAGTTGTTTTGTTGGGAGAAACATTTGGAGGAAACTTGTGAAGGAAGAGAAATTTGTGAGAAGTTCATATTTAAGTGGAAAAGGAGAATTTTGAAAATTCTCCGTAACAGCTAAGCCAAGTAAAGAAGAGGAAGAAAAAAGAGTTAAATTCAAGAAAAATCATAAAAAAAAAAAAAACTATTCCAAGGCATCGACATTACAAATGGAAAAAATGTATGTCGGACTATCAATAAGATTCCTTTATTTTCAAAAACTAAAATCTTGTAGCTTAGCCTTTTTTTTTATTGATGCATAATGTGATGAATTCTAGTTTTAAACCTTGGGTAAAAGTTTTTTAATTTCAATTATATGTATATTAGATTTATTTTACATATTATACTTATATTATTATACATTTCTTCTATACGTAGATGATGCAAAATTTTTCTTTAAATTAATAAATTTGTAATCATTGAAAAGAGAAAGGCTACTACGTTATTTTGAAAAATAAAAAAGGAATAACTTTATTTGATAAATTAAATTTTAAACAAAATAGTAAGTTTTGGGATTGGAAAATGGTTTTTGAAGAATAGGTAAAACCATCTAATAGAAGTGATAAAGATATTATAAACTCAAAGGGTGTCATCTTTATTGGGTAACACCTTAATATAAACAAAAGGGAGACATTCCATGGAAGAGATAAATGACTTTGTTATATAATCTTTCAAGATAATTCTATTAGTTAGAGCACTGATATGACCATAAAAGTTTCATTTTAGAAAAGATAACTAAGTTTTGGAATTCTTACAAATGATGAATTCTTAGAAATCAATTAAAAAATGAGTTTTATAAATTAAATAATCATGTGACAAGGTTAACTAAATTAGAAACAGAAACTAAAAGTTTCTTAATATTAAATCACATTACAATGTTATTATGCATTATCTTTTACATCGCATCATTTGTTCTTTATACATTTATATAGATGTTAGAGATCCAAGAACGTGGCATAACCTAACTTATATTACATTGCTTTATGTTATATAACATTTCGTACTAAACCTCTATTGGTTGGCACAACTTATTATTGGGTTCCCCCCAACAAGATGGATAAAAGTGGATTGTGACGCTGCAGTGGGGGTCAACACTGCTGGCCTTGGCCTGATGGTGAGAGACTACATAGGAAAGCTGCTTCTGGTGGCTAGTAAGAGGGTTTTCTCTCAGGCTAGTGAAGAGATGGAGGTCCAGGCTATGCTTGAGGCCCTCAACATGTTAAGGGGTTCCCTTCCCCAATACAGTGCCGTGGACATTCAGACTGACTCGATGATGGCGGTTCATAAGGTCCGCAAGCTGATATCCCACCCCCCTGTGACAGGCCATTTTGCTGAGACTATCAAGTATGCAAGATGTCTGGAGGCAATCAGATTTTCCCACATCTATAGAGAGGGGAATGTGCTTGCTGATTGGGTGGCACGTGCTGCATGCTATAATGAGTTCATCTAAGAATGGGGGGAACCCCTTCCCAAGCCCCTCATTAAGCTATTTACAGTTAGATTTCATGTTCGATCCTCCGTTAGGATTTTATATGTGAAATCCCTTTTGTATGGCTTATGCCTTTTTTGAATAGTTTAATATATTATATATTAAAAAAAAACTAAACTATTATGTTGTAATCTATGTTATTGTAGTTGCATGGAGTAAGGAATATTATAATTTTGATCACTTTATCACCATTGCAAAATAATGATATTAAGTTGGAATTATTTTCTATTTTTGATGAATATTGATTTCATTTTTAAGGTAAAAAATGGTTAATTATATTCCACTATCAATTTTCAAAAAATAATTTTTAGTTATCTTATTTTGAAAAAGTTTATATGGTATATGCCTTTCAAAGGAAAAATATGGTCGACTTCTTTAAAAAAGGTTTACTTCGATTATTGCTTTTGAAGAAATCTATTTATATAATAAAAGGGATTTTTATATAGGAAAAGGAGTTTTTATAAAATAAGGGAAATGATTAATAGTTTTCAAAACAAAGGATACTTACATTAAAAAGAAGATTTCCTAGTGTATATCTTATTATATGCAGATATTTCTGTATATAAAAAATAATTTCAAAAATTAAGTGGTTCTTGTTTAAATGTAAGTATCAAAATAGATAAAATCCTAAGGAGGAGAATTGTATAACAAATGACAAACTTGGTATGCTAAACCTACAAGTGGAAGAATTTACGATGAATAAAATTAGGATAAAAATCTAGAATCTGATAATTCTAAAATGAGATCTTAAGAATAAACAAACATAATAATAAAACTTAAAAGGTATACGAACCTAAGGTGAACAACTTAACAAAAAGAATAGCCTAGGTTTTGTGTACATAATGGAACACATGCACTCTAGTTTGTTATAAACTACATGTTTCATGAATACTATATGTGTTTTTATCACCTAGAATGTAGGCCAAAAGAAAATTTGGAGAAAATGGCATAATTGAAATAATGTTGGAATTAAACTTAATATGCTATATACTAAACTCTACATACATTATATGAGAAAACAATAGATGAAAATGAACTAAAATAAATGGAAATGTATGGTTCATCATGGTCGAACAAAAGTTAAGTCAATATATCATGTACTATATATTTTCTTAAAGTACGGTATATCAAGGCTACGGGAGAAAATCTAAGGATAGTATATAGTATATTGATATTAACATACACAACATAAGGCGATAGAAGGTACATTAAAAGTAGATGAATAGTGCCTTTAGTACTATGATATGTTTAATTCAAGCATATGGTATGTGGCAAGGACATACAATGTGCCAAAAAAATTGATAAATTAAATTTTCTTAAAAATTTTAAAATTGATTTCAAATACTTCAATGATGACTTAATGACAAATGAAATATTTAGAGAATCAATAGCGAAGTATTTGTTATTTAAACAAATAGGATGGATTTTTAATGGACTTTAATCAACCTAATACATTGCTAGATGTTAAAGATCTTGAGAAAACTATTGAAAAGAATTAGTTTAGTGAATTTAAATATTTTTACAAAAAAAAATTAAGAATGCAAGGATTTAAAATAAAAATTTTAGGAACTTTGGGAAGATTCTTGAAGTAATCCAAAGGAATATGATGCCAAGAAAATATTGAGAAATTTAAATTGGAGAATTCAAAATTAAGTTAGAGTAAAGCTAAAGGTGGCTTAAAGTATGATTATGTGAGAAAATATAGTGAGAGAGTTGATTTGGAAATTTTAATAAGACATTAGAGCTATCTAAAGGAACATACTATCAAAGGGAAATATCAAAAAGAAGAATTGGAGAAGTCTAAAGCAAACATTTTGTCTATACATCAAAAAGATTTTGAGCTAATATTTTAAAATATTTTAAGATTAGAATAATCTTAAATTTAGAAAAGATTTTAAGGATTAATTTAGTGGGGATTTTGATGAAATCTAAAAGAGCCTAAGACAAAGAAAAATGTTGAAAAGGATTTGGAGCAATTTAATAGAACATAAAGAAATATGATTAAGAATAAATAAATAACTTCTATGCGGAGTTATACCAAGTAAGATGGAGAGAAAGTTAATTAGGTAAATTTAAAATAATTTGGAGAAAACTTTTTAAGAAATTAACAGATTAATTGGAAGTTAAAGTCATCAAGAATATGTTATGGAGATTCATTTAATTTTGCACCTCATTCTTATAATGTATGGCATGCAAATTATGATAAATATATAGATTTTGAATGTTTGTTAAATTTGATATTATGTAGAAATAGAATTTGAAAATTCATATATGTATGAAGAGGAATTAACAAGTTTGAATAATAGAATAGTGCAAGAGAAACCTTCTAAGAAGAAAGAAATCAAAATATTAGAGAGATGATAATATGAATGCAGTCTCAACAACAAATTTCACCTATAAGAAATGAGTGTCAAATAAAATTTTGTTAAACCAAACAATTAGCAGAACAAATTACAAAATTTGAACTTTTTAAGTAGAAGATTGGCTTAGAAGAGTTGTGATGCTTTGTGATGATAAGGCTTGCCAAAATCACAAGGAAGGTTCATTAGTAAATTTGATTTTAGATGTTGCTATCAATCAATGGTGGTAGGGTCAACAAAGATTGTGTTTAAAAGATAGGCCTACTTTAGAAATATCATGGAATTTGTCATACTTTTTTAGAGTGGTATGTTCTAAAAATATCAAGATACAGGACATGGAACAATCTAACAAAATTGTATCAAAGGAACACAACTATTATCAAATTTTAATAGATATCATTCAAATTAGTCATGTATGGTCTAGAGTATATTAGAATAACAAAGATGTTATATGTTTTGAAAGGTTCTATAAGACTCTATTAGGAGTGTTATGCAATTACCTGCATGCAAAAAAATAGTGAAAATTATAATCTTCATGCATACATACATATAGAGACATTATAGAAAGGCAATAGTTAAATCATATGAAAAATACAAAAGAAAGTATAAGTTGAGAATTAGGTAGTCTTAGGAGTCAATTTCAACAAGAAATGAGATTGAAGAAATGTAGTTAAAAAAAGAGAGAAATTAAGATATAAGGAGATCTCTGTGGGATATTAAATTAGAAAGAGAAATTAGTTGAAAAATAAAAATAGAAATGTAAAAAAAACATCTTTACTTTATCCAAATTTTGAAGACAAAATTCTAATAAGGAGAGAGAAATTTATAACATTCTAATAGAAAGGGATTTATTCAAATAATTATTTTATTAAAATTTCAAAAAATAATTATCTTATATTTTTATAATTGGATATATTGGATTATATGAGGGAGAAATTTTATTATCATTCTTGGAGGATTGTAAGTTTATCATTTTAAAATTTAAATAATGGTTATAAATTTTTTATGATAACAATGTCAAAAGAGACCAAGAGTCCTAAAATGATAACAAACAATTTAATATAATGAAGTACTAATGATTACAAAACTAATTTTAAAAATTTCATAAAATTTAAATGTGAATCAATCATAAGACAAAGGATCAAAGTATTAGAAAAATATTTTTAAATAAATTTAAATTATTTTTAAGGATTTGAAAAGTATTTAAATACCAAATAAAGTAAACATTACTAAATTTTATGACAAATAACATATTTTTATTATTAGTCTAAAATTACTAATTTTGTAGAAATAAAACTTGTCTCAATAAAAAATAAGTCATCAAACTTAAGGAAAAATAATATAAAGCTATTATTTATGTATATTTTTTTTAAAAATTATTAGAAATAGCATACTATCTTAAAACATTATGACAGTTTTGCATCTTATAGAGTTTGAAGATTAGATTATTTTAAAAGTGGTTGATGATTTTTTTTAAGATGATTGTGTCAAAAAAATTCAAGAAATTTGATCAACTATTTTAAATAAAACCTAAAATTATTTTTCCAAGATTAACAGTTATTATAAGAAATAATAGGAGAGAGAGATTAAGACTATAATTTGAAAATATGAAACAACTTTTGTAAGGTTAAAGTGTATGAATGTTTAAACCATAAGAGGGGGTGAATTTTATCTTATAAAAAGCTTTTAACTATTTTTTAAAGCTTTTATATATAAGTAAACAAATAAAGTAAATCTTGTAAAGTAAATCATACTAAAAGTTTTAGGGGTTCGAACAAACTCAGATATACGTTCACCCATAGTCCAAAGATAATGTATTCCACTAGAAGTACCTTTTGCCAAATGACTAGTGGGTGAAAACCCTTACAAAAGTTGATCCACAAAGAGATTAATAAAAGCCCAATGAGTCAAACAAAATCAAGACTCAAACAAGTCAAATATAAGAAAGGCTAAAAATGGATATAAGCACTTCTTTAATATAATCATTATAATAAGCCAATAACATTTTAACCAAGTTGTCTTGTGGCACATGCTATATGAAATCAAATATGAAAGCATGTTATCAAAAAAAGTGAAATGTGAGGGAATGGAAATATTAAAATTGGTTTTGAAGCTCTTAACTATTGTTTAAATATTTTTTATGTGAATTAAACAAATAAAGTAAATGTTTAAAAGTTAAATATATCAAGATTTTAAGGTGATTCTATCTAAACTCAAATATACATCTACCCACAATCTAATAGCTAGTTTATTTCATTAGAAACACCTTTTATCAAATGATCAATAGCTGAAAGCTCTTACAAAAGCTTATCAAAAAGGCATCAATAAGGGCCTAATGGCTACATAGAATTAAGAGTCAAATGAGATAGTACAAGAAAGACTAAAATTGAATATAAACAATTTTACAATACAATCTTTACAATTAGTCTACAATCTTAACCAATTTTGTGACAAAAGCTATATGAAATCAAATATGAATGGATGTTACCAAAACAAGTGAAATGTATGAGAATGGAAATCTTAAAATTATCTTTGTAGTGTCATTAAAATTGATGTAATGAACAACAACAGATGTGAACATGTATGACTTAACTAAAGCACAAACCTCACTTTAACAGTATATGAAAATGACATTAATTATTTCTCAAATGATTTTAGTCATATTTATAATGTAATGGCTCTTAACAAGACTCTTAAGCTAATTCAAATAGTTATCTGATATTTATTTTTTTATTTTTGAATAATTTTCAATTCTATTCATACTGCAAAATTGAGGTGATTATATTGTATGATAATTTCACATGACCACGTCGGAAGGTGTGAAGCGCTATTGAATACACTGGTCATTCAATGCAGTAAACTATCTAACCCACTCTTCTCTCATTCTTATAAAGGATCATATTATATGATATGAATATATTAGACTAGACGATATTCTCTATTTGGTTCACTCAATACTTATCTTTTTATCAAATTGGATTATACTTGTATAATGGAGAACATCCTATTGTACGAACAACACAGCTTCTTTACTTAAGTTTTATTTCATAACTCTTTATTGGGATTAAAATCACACTTGTTTGATGAGCTCCATTGTATTATATGAAGTAATCTAATTATCTTCTCACTTATATTTGATTTCTTAGTTTCTAGTTTTAGATTTGAATTATACTTGTATGATGAGCACCATCACATTTGATGACACAATTTTATCCTTTATTCATTTAATGTATTATAATCTTTAAATTATTATACTGTATGGTACCTATGTATCATTTTGTACAAATTTCTCTAGAATTCATTTTACTTTGGTTGCAAAACACACACATTGGATTGAACAAGTACGGTACCGTAGCATCATACTATACGAATATTTTTATTTATATTCTTAAATCACTATGAATAGCTTATAGCCATGTCATACTCTATGATATAAAGTATCATACTATACAATCACCTCCTCACTACTATTTAAGGTTATGATTAAGGACTTTGATCATCACTCCCATCAATTAAAAGAACTAATTGTATTGTATAATAATATTATCACCTCATATAACTAATATATCTTTTTATTTTAATTTAAATTTAAACTTAAGAAGTACATAAACCCTAATACTATTAATGCATTTTAACTCATGTGTAAGTCAAATACACATTAACTTATGTAAACTCATGAGATAGACTGAAACAAAGTAAGAATGCATAAGTAATATCCATGAGGTGTATAAAAGAGTATGTTAAGCATGAACCTTAGTTCCACACGTTTCTTAGTGTAGGATTTAATATTCCAACATAATAAAGCATGTAAAGATGTGCTCTAAATGGTTGTCACCCCATCAAGAAGTAATATCCACATGCCTCCATTCTTATGAAAGTCGAGCCACTAATATCCTTGTCTATCAACAATGCTTGCTACTCCTATGCGTCACATTCTCATAACACATATTAATAAACACAAGTATAAGATTTTGTTATCAACAAATCACAACACAAAGATATAGGATTAACATAAAGGGGAAGAAAAAGATTGAAAATAGTTTTTATTAAATGGATTGATAGGTTTTACGAAGAGAAAGAGTTGGAATAGGAAGAGACACTTATGAAATCATTAAAAAGGAAGAAATTGTAGATGCTTAAGGGTTGGTTGTTGTGGAAAAAATTAGGAGGCAACTCATAAGGAGAAGATGCAAAACTTGAGGAAAGATCTTAATGCTTTATGGAAGAAGAGAATTTAAAAAAGTCTCCTAACAATCAAGCCATGTAAAGAAGAGATGCAAAGGGGCAAATAACTGCTTTGTGGAAGATGCAAAACCCGTCTGTGTCACTACTGAGGATGCAAAGGGGCAAATAACTGCTGCTGCCAACAAGGTGAGTTTTAAAGAAGCACTAACGGCAAAATCTATTCCCTCAAATGGCGTGGTCACGCAGTTCGTCAAGCCGGCTGACATCGACGTTGTATCAAGAGCAGCTGGGATGGCTGAGTGCGAAGCCAATGGAGTTGTGTTGATGTCAAATGAGGAGTGCCAACGACGCAGAGATTTCCATAAATTTGACCTGGTCGGAAGGGTTTACGGTGACTCGCTTCCCTTCCCCGTCATTGCGCGTGTACTACATAACCGTTGGGGCCATTTCACAAACTTCCGAATACTGGACTTGACGGAGGGATGCTTCTGTCTTCATTTCAGTTCCATCAAAGATAGGAACGAAGTATGGCTCGGGGGGCCATGGCAGGTAGCCGGTCTTGCTATGGGGCTGGATCTATGGACTGCCGAATTTGGCCCCTTAGCAAAGGCTGCAATGCGAGCCCCAGTATGGGTAAGGTTCCCTGGGTTGCCCTTAATATACTGGGATATAGACAATATCCTAAGAATCGCAAAATCAATTGGGGATCCGATTTTAGTTGACAGGTGGACGGTTGATTTGCAGAGGTCCTCATATGCGAGAGTTTGCATCAGGATGGATCTGTCGCAACCATTGAAGCCTGGGATTTGGCTGAACGGAGAGCTGGGGCTAACTCATCAAGCTTTTGAATATGAAGGCTTGACGTGCGTCTGCTTCGGTTGTGGACATGTGGGACATTTGAAGGAGCATTGTAAAACAGCAGGAACAGGGGATATTATTACTGTGCAGCAGGCTGAGGAGGGGCTGTCTTCCCGTGCAATTCCCACGAGGGACGTGGAACATGAACAAAGCGGCAGCAGTGCGCGTGGGACTTCCACTGGCGACTTGCTTGCTCGGGCTATGGCAAATGCATTCAATGCGCCCATTCAGGAAGTAAAGAAAACCTCTGGCCCCTGAGATGCTTGGACCCAGGGATGCCCTTCCGTCGTTGGCTCAGCAGAAGATCGATGATGAGAAGCCTGAAGGACTGGGGCTGTGGATGCTCGTGAAGCATCGGCGACGGCGTCCCCAGGAAGCTCCGCAGAAAAATGAAGTGGCCACAGAATTGGGCCGGCTCCCACGTACGGGGATGAGGAGTCATGTGCAGAGGAATGGAAGATTGGGGTACTATGGCAGGAGGAGAATTTTATCAACAACAAGGGGAAGAAAGCCAGCAAGTAGACCGAGATACTCTGATGATAATTGGCAGGCGGAAACTGCACAAGCTCTGTTGAGCCCGAGGGCCGCTGAACAAAAGGCTTTGATGATAAGGCAGCAGGCTATCGAACGTAAAGGAAAGATGCCAATGATCTCGGACGAATTTGATCATGATAATGAGATTGCCAACCCTTAACAAAACTGCGTTCGCACTGCATGTCGTGGGATGCAGTGTTTTTAGCACGGGGAGACTAAATAATGGCGGGAGGTCCCGCTGTGTGGATGCTGTTGACGCTAGCCTTCGTGGCTGGAGCACACATGCTCACTATGACTGTGGTGGTAGACTGGGCTGCAAGAAGGTGGCTAATGTTGCTTGGAATCTGGTTCGCACATGTGGCGCTTGTGGGGTCTGGTGCGGGTTTGATTTCAAAGGAGCATTTGACCCACACACTAATCTGGCTGCTGTGTTATTAAATGTGCTGTTATGCATGAATTGTGCATGCTCCTGTAGCAGCGCCTCTTCTGGAATCCCGGGAAGGTATATGGAGTGGGGTTTTTCCTGATGTTAAAATTTGTGGTATGGAATATCCGTGGAGTTCGGAATAAAAACTCCAGAAATTACCTTCAGCGTTTCATTAGGGAAGGGGCCGTGGACGTCGTTGCCCTTGTAGAGATGAGAGCTTCTACCTTTGCCAGAAAGGATGCTGACTGATTATTGGGTAGGGAGTGGAACTATGTTATCCAACCATCAGAAGGGAAGTCGGGCGGCATCATTCTGCTGTGGTGCAATGAGCTGACGGTCAATTTACTGGGATCGATGAGGCATGTTGTCGCTTTTGAAGCCATTTTGGGATTTGGCAGGAAGATCATTTGCTGCGCAGTCTATGGCCCAAAAGAGACATCCAGGCGATCAGAGATGTGGGGAGCTCTTAGAGACGCTAGTGGCAGAGGCGGCCCGTTGATGATTGCAGGTGATTTCAACCTCATCTTGTCGCAAAATGAGAAAAGGGGGGGCCGGAAGTTCATCTTCGGAAGAGCTCACCAGGAATTTCTGGACGTCACTCAGGAGCTGCACTTGGTTGATCTTGTTAGCAAACTTTAAGTTTTTTAAATGTTTGGTTAGCACTTTTTAAGTGCTTATTAGCATGTTTTAAGGAGTTGTTAGTATTTTTTAAACATGGTTAGTATCTTTTAAGTATTTTGAGGATTTTTAGGGATTTTAAGTATCTTGAAGATTTTTAGGGATTAGAAACAAACTTTTGAATTATGAGAAAAGATTTGGGAGATTAGATATGTTTTTTTGCTATAAATAGATGTAAGTGTTGTTTTGTTATTATGCAATTTTGATGAATAAAAGTTTCTTAGCTATTCTCTTCTTCTTCCTTAAGTCTTTCTTTGCAATTTCCCAATTTCTCCCTTCTCTTTTATTTCCATCAAAGTGGTATCAGAGATAAGGAAGTAGATCGAACGCCGCAGCGTCGAAGGGAGAAGAGCAAAGTTTTCTTTAAAGAGTGTTGTTCATTTACAATGTCGGGAATTATGTAACAAGTCATTCCCAGATTGATGAACGACAACTATGATAATTGGTGCATCCAATTTAAGGCCCTTCTTGGCTCGCAAGACCTTTGGGAGATTGTTATCGATGGCTTTGATGAATCAGATGCTACTGAAGCGGAGAAGAAATTGTTGAAAGAAAATCAGAGAAAAGACAAAAAGGCATTGTTCTTGATATATCAAGGACTTGATGAAGTCACTTTTGAGAAAGTTGTAGAAGCGACTACAAGCAAAGAGGTTTGGAGTAAACTCAACACAATCTTCAAAGGTGTTGAACGGGTGAAGCGTGTACGGCTTCAAATCCTTAGGGGTGATTTTGAGCAAGCAAAGATGAATGAAAATGAGACTATCTCAGATTATATCTCACGATTGATTGCTATTGTGAATTTGATGAAGAGAAATGGAGAACAAATTGACGACGTACGTGTCATTGAAAAGGTACTTCGTTCTTTAACTCCTATGTTTGAGCATGTGGTAACCGCAATTGAAGAATCTAAAGATATATGTAGTTTATCTATTGAAGAGCTAATGGGTTCTTTACAAGTGCATGAGCAAAGACTAAAGAAAAAAGCTGAAGTTACACCTATTGATCAAGCATTAGAGTCAAAACTAAATTTGAAGGAAGACAATACATTGAAGAAAGAGAATTCAAATTCAAGAGGAAGAGGACAAGGTTCATATAGAGGACGTGGAAGAGGTCGTTTCCAAAACAGATCTCAACAGAAATTTAATCAATCTTACACTCAACACGGGCATGGAAGAAATAATTCTTCTCGAGGTCGAGGACAACGTAGAAATATTGAATGTTACAATTGTCATAAATTTGGTCATTATGCTTCTGATTGTTGGCATAAGAATAGTCAATCAAATTATGTTGAAACATCGAAAGAAGAGTCAATATCTTTATTGGCTGAAAAAGAGGGCATCGAAAAAGAAGATGTATGGTTTCTTGATTCAGGAGCAAGCAACCATATGTGTGGAAAAAGACATCTATTTGAGTCAATTGAAAATATGCAAGCAAGTGTGAGTCTTGGAGACTCATCAAAGTTGAAAGTTGAAGGCAAAGGTAATATAAAACTTTACAAAGAGAATGGGTTTCCAATTATTATTTCAGATGCATATTTTATTCCTGATATGAAAAGTAATATCCTTAGCCTTGGGCAATTAATTGAGAAAGGATATATTATACATATGGAGAATGGTTATCTTTTTTTGCAAGATTCAAAGGGAAGGAATATTACCAAAGTGAAGATGTCGACAAATCGCATGTTTCCTCTTCAATTAAAATCAACAAGTGAAGTTTGTTATCTTGGGCATCTTTCAAATGATTCTTTGAAATGGCATCTAAGGTATGGTCACCTTAACTTTGGAGGTTTAAAATTATTGGCAAAAGAAGGAATGGTGAAAGGTCTTCCTTTATTGGATGATCCAAACCATATATGTGAAGCTTGTATACTTGGAAAGCAACATCGTCTACCATTTTCGAAGAATAACACTTGGAGAGCTAAAAGGCCATTACAGCTTATTCATACAGATATTTGTGGTCCATTGGTGCCATTATCAAATGGAGGTAACAAGTATTTTATTACTTTCATAGATGATTTCAGTAGAAAAATGTGGACATATTTTATTAAGGAGAAATCTGCTGCTATCTCCATATTTAAAGAGTTCAAATGCAAGGTTGAAAAAGAGAGTGGGTTATTCATTCAATGCCTTAGATCTGATAGAGGTGGTGAATACACTTCAAATGAATTTATTCAATTATGTAAGCAAGAAGGCATACGACATCAATTTACCACTAGTTATACTCCACAACAAAATGGAGTAGCTGAAAGAAGAAATCGTACTATCCTTGATATGACAAGGACAATGATGAGAGAGAGGAATATGCCAAAAGAATTTTGGGCAGAAGCAGTTGCATGTTCAACTTATCTGTTGAATCGATGTCCTACTAAAGCTGTGCGTTATATGACTCCACAAGAAGCTTGGAGTGGATATACACCAAGTGTTTCTCATTTTCGAATATTTGGTTGTATTGCATATGCACAGGTACCTAATGCAACAAGGAAGAAATTAGATGATAAAGGTGAAAAATACATATTCATTGGGTACAGCGAGGAGTCAAAAGCCTACAAACTCTACAATCCTTTAACCAAAAAGGTATTCATTAGTCGTGATGTTGTGTTTGTAGAAGAAGATACTTGGAAGTGGACGGAAGAGAATGATGATAAAACTATCACGCTTGGGCAAGAAGAAGAAATTCAAAATCAACAAACTCATGATTTGAATTCTCCAACAAGTTCTCCCTCAAGATCAACTATTATGCAAAAGAAAACACATCCTATTGACTCAAGCAAAAAGATGAAAAGTTTACAAGAGATATATGAGCAAACGTCCCAATATTCTAACTTATTCTGTTATTTTGCTGATTATGAACCTATTTCTTTTGATGAAGCAGTGCAAGATATAAATTGGCAAAAAGCTATGGATGAAGAAATAGCATCTATAGAAAAGAATAATACATGGGAGTTGGTTGAACTCCCTCCTCAAAAGAAACCCATAGGAGTTAAATGGGTTTACAAGATCAAGCATAAAGCAGATGGAACAGTGGATCGATACAAGGCAAGACTTGTGGCAAAAGGTTTTAAACAAAAATATGCACATCATGGATGGAAGGTATGTCAACTTGATGTTAAATCGGCATTTTTGAATGGAGTTTTAGAAGAAGAAGTTTATATTGATCAACCTGAAGGTTACAAAATTGTGAATAATCCACATAAAGTCTATCGTTTGAAAAAGGCTTTATATGGATTGAAACAAGCACCAAGAGCATGGAATACCAAGATTGATGGATATCTTCAACAACAAGGATTCCAAAAATGTCCATTTGAGCATGCACTTTACATTAAGACAACTCAAAATAATATTCTTATAGTTTGTCTTTATGTAGATGATTTGCTTTATACAGGAAATTCTTTTGAATTGTTTCAAGAATTCAAAAGAACTATGCAGTATGAATTTGAAATGACAGATAATGGTGAAATGTCATACTTCCTTGGTTTGGAAGTAAAGCAAATGAAAATTGGAATCCAAATCTCTCAAAGAAGATACGCTACTGAACTTCTAAAGAAGTTTAGAATGGAAGATTGTAAATCAGTGGCAACACCACTTGATGTAAGAATGAAACTAAGTAGAGAAGGAGAAGGAAAAGATGTTGACTCTACTTTATTTAAAAGTCTTGTAGGTAGTCTTCGTTACCTCACTATCACAAGACCTGATATTTTATATTCTGTTGGACTCATTAGTCGATATATGGAAAATCCAAAGGAAACACATTGGATGGTTGCAAAAAGAATACTAAGATATATTAAAGGAACACTTGATTATGGTTTGTATTTCACTAACCAAAGTGGGACAGATTTATGTGGCTACTCTGATAGTGATTGGGGAGGTGATATAGATGAAAGGAAGAGTACAACTGGTTATTGTTTCTTCTTCGGATCATCAGCATTTATGTGGAGATCAACTAAACAAGATGTCATTGCTCTTTCGTCTTGTGAAGCAGAGTATATTGCAGCTTCATCAACAGTTTGTGAAGCAATTTGGTTACGAAATTTATTACTGGAGTTACAACATCAACAAGAAGAGCCAACAACTATATTTATTGATAATATGTCAGCCATAAAATTAGCAAAAAATCCAGTACAACATGGGAGAAGCAAGCATATCGAGACAAGGTATCATTTTCTTCGTGATCATGTCAACAAGGAGACTATAAGATTGGTACATTGCAATACTGAAGAACAAGTAGCTGATATTTTCACTAAATCGCTTGGAGTGAAGAAGTTTGAAGAATTACGAGATCAATTAGGGTTGAAGATACTTCAAGTTTGAGAGGGAGTAATGTTAGCAAACTTTAAGTTTTTTAAATGTTTGGTTAGCACTTTTTAAGTGCTTATTAGCATGTTTTAAGGAGTTGTTAGTACTTTTTAAACATGGTTAGTATCTTTTAAGTATTTTGAGGATTTTTAGGGATTTTAAGTATCTTGAAGATTTTTAGGGATTAGAAACAAACTTTTGAATTATGAGAAAAGATTTGGGAGATTAGATATGTTTTTTTGCTATAAATAGATGTAAGTGTTGTTTTGTTATTATGCAATTTTGATGAATAAAAGTTTCTTAGCTATTCTCTTCTTCTTCCTTAAGTCTTTCTTTGCAATTTCCCAATTTCTCCCTTCTCTTTTATTTCCATCAGATCTTAGGTACGTGGGGAACAACTTTACTTGGTGCAACGGCAAGGAGGTGGGCGCGAGGATCTACGAAAGACTAGACAGAGCGTTTATGAACACTGAGGGGCTCCAATTGTTCCCAGGCTGCATGGTTACTCACCTTCCCAGGGTGGGCTCGGATCACTGCCCGCTCCTCATTGACCTTAGTGGGAGCCAACGATCGCGTGTGGAAGCCAGAATTCACTTTGAGAATGCCTGGCTTGATTTCCCACAAACCAGGGGAGTGGTCCATAGAATTTGGGCGAGGCGCACCCTTGGAGATAGCATGGATGTACTATCAACCAAATTTAAAAGGGTCCTGGTGGCTCTTCGCTGCTGGTGCAAGAGCACCTTGAGCAATGCTATAAGAAAAAACGTGGAGAGGGAGGAGAGTATTAATAACTTGCAGTTAAAAGAATCACAAGTGGGATTGGATGACACGGAGAATGCGCTCCTCAGCCGGCTAATCGCGGAATTTCACCGCAGCGGTGCGTACGAAGAGAGGTGGTGGTGGCAAAGGGCGAAAGTGCACTGGGCACGGTTGGGGGACCGAAACACCAAGTTTTTTCAAGCTGCTGCTACTGCGCGCATGCGGAGGAATTTTATTGCCCATATGCGGGATGCGAGTGGACGGGAAGCAACCTCATCTGATGACATTGGCTCCATCTTGACATCCTATTTTGAAGCAAAGTGGCGTGATGCAACTTGCGCGAATCAGGAGGCATGTTGGGGCTTGCGGGCTTGTCTTAGCAGTGATCAGGCAATCTTGCTGGAGCAGACGGTGACTGATGCGGAGATTATTCATGCTATTAAGGCTATGCAGAACAACAAGTCCCCGTGAATTGATGGAATAACGTCTGAATTTATGAAGGGTTATTGGTCCACAACTCAGAAGGATATTCTGCAGGCTGCACATTGCTTCTTTGCTGAAAGGCGGATGCCTATAAGCTGGAAGGATACTTTGGTGGTGTTAATTCCCAAAATGCAAAATGCGAACAAGCCGGAGCACTATCGCCCTATAAGTCTTTGCAATGTCATATACAAAGTTATCACGTGAGTCCTAGTGGAGAGACTTAAATTGGTCTTGCCATGTATTATCTCTAGGGAACAAGGTGCATTTGTTCCAGGAAGATCCATCTCGGATAATATCTTTGTGGCCCAGGAGATGGTTTCCCATATGCATCACTCAAATACCAAGAAGGGTCTGATGGTAATAAAAATCGACATGGAGCAGGCCTTTGATCGCGTTCCCTGGGACATTTTGCTCAACATGCTCAAAATGATGGGGTTCCCGCTGCTATGGTGCGACTGGGTGGAAGCCTGCATTGCCAAACCTAGATTCGGGGTCTTGTTGAATGGAATCCGCCTGCCTTGGATTGAGGCCAGCCGCGGTCTGTGTCAAAGGTGTCCACTTTCACCCTATCTATTCATTATCGTCACCGAGTATTTTTCTGTACTTGTCCGGGCATACGAGGAGAATGCTATTCTGGGGTTCAGGTGTAGCCAACAAGCGCCTGCTGTGTTTCACCTTCTATTCGCTGACGATATTGTGGTGTTTGCCCCTGCTACGCGGAAAGCTGCAAACGCCGTTTGCAAGACACTTCATGAGTTTGGGACTGCAGCGGGATTGATGGTTAACCGCTCTAAATCCATCATCCTCTTTAGTAAAACAATGAGGAATAAGCGCAAACGAATCATTAGCAACATTCTGGGCATGAGTCAAAGTGTTAAATTGAAGTACTTGGACATTCCCATTTCGGCAAAGGCGCTGGGAAAGAATGATGTTGGGTTCGTGATTCATAACATGGAGGAAAGGGTGACTAAGTGGAGAGTAAGGCCTATGTCACTTGCCGAGAGGATTATCATGATCAGGGCAGTGTTAACCGCAATTCCTAGCTACCTCATGAGGCACTGCGTTGTTCCTTCGGCCACCATTGCTGCTGCGGAGAGGATTATTAGGAATTTTTTGTGGAGCGGCATGGGGGGAGTAAAGGCAATGCACCATGTAGACTAGGACACCGTTACACTGCCGAAGGATGCTGGCAGCCTCGGATTGCTGGACTTGTGCATCTGGCAGTGGGTGCTCAACTTGAAGATGTGAAAGTTGCTTCTTGGCCGTGAGCAGGGCCTGTGGACGGAAGTAATCAGAGGGAAATATGGACACGGAAACAACTTTCTAAAAGCGCCACGCGGTGCATCTCAAGCTTGCAGATTGGTGACGGGGGCCATGGCGCATGCGGTTTCCAGCTTCGTTTGGAGAATTGGTGCAGGTAGCAGGGTCCATTTTGCGGAGGATAATTGGATTGATTTCCTCCCGATCTCTTGCTGGCCAACTTATATTAATATGGATGTTTAGTGGCCAACTATGGTTGGGGAATGCGTTATCAAGTGCGGTGTATGGGACGAATTGAAAATTCGGTCCTGGGCTGGTGCTCCTTTATTGGAGAAAATTATGCGACTACCTTGGGCTCACGGGCAGGAGGAAGATACTCTAACTCAAGCAAATTCCGGAATGGAGAAGATTGACAACCGCCTCTTCTACAAAGAACTTAAGCTGGGTGCCAGCTGGTTCGATGGGAAATGGGGAAAGGAAATTAGGGAGGCTGCCAAGAGTTTGGAAGTTAAATGTGCTGCCGCGTGTACGCATATTTGCTTGGAGACTTGTGGGGAATTTTTTACCTGCTGCAGTTTGGCTTCAACGCAGAAAGCTTGCCGCATGCAACATTTGCTCCTGGGGTTGTGTTGAGGCTGAAACGCTACAGCACATTTTCTGGAAATGTCCTAATGCTCATGATGTTTGGACTGCATGTCATGTGCGTCATACTGCTCTTGTTCTTGGGCCTTCCAATGGGGAGGGCAGCGACCAGGATTTTATCCACGACATCATGGATTTCATTGCCTCGCCTGGAATCCGTGGGGGCAAGGACAGAGCTTGGGCGGCCAGCCTAATGACAACAATGTTCTACATATGGGAGAACAGGAACACGAGAAGACACAATGGAAATCCCTTGCACCACAGGACTCTTTGGCGGAAAATTCAAATTGAGTTGGCTGCTGCTTCTACAACTCCTAATCAGCACTTGACCATGGCTTGCGGGAGCCCTTGCAGCTCTTTTGAGCTGAATGTAACTCATGTTTAGGTTCCTCCCCCCACTGGCTGGATTCTGATTAATTGCGATGCTGCTGTCGGCGTTAACATCTCCGGGATTGGTCCTGTGGTGCGGGATCACCACGACAGGCCCCTGCTGGTTTCCGGGAAGCGATTCTTTTCACATGCTACAGAAGAGATGGAGATTCTGGCAATGTTAGAAGCTTTGGAGATGCTGAGGATTATCCGATTATACTGTAGTTGAGATACAATCGGACTCGATGATTGCTGAACAGAGGGTGCGTAGCCTTCTTGTTAACCCTCCCATGGGAGGCTGCTACGCTTTTGCGCTCCAGCATGCACGCAATTTGAGCTCCCTAAAAACGTCACATATCGGCAGGGAGGGGAACGCGCCTGTGAACTGGATCGCGCGCACTGCTTGTGAGAAGTCAGACTTCACATGGAATGGTGACAAACGGATGCCTGAGGCTCTTCTTATTCTTTTGCTTTGATCCTCCTTAGGATTTCATGTTAGCTTATTAAGCACTTGCTTATGATCAAAAAAAAAAAAAAGAAAAAGAAAAAAGAGTTGTGTTTGAGAAGGGTTGTTGGAAAAGCATGGCATAACAAAGAGAGGGGGTAAATTAATGATGTAAATTTGAAGAAGATCTTTTTCCAATCAATGATCAAGCAATGATTATTCAAATTCTAGATGATCAAACAATCACCTTTTAGCAATTATATTGAGTTGTTATATGATATATCAAATTTTATAGTTACACACAAGTATGTAGAACAAAGAAGGCAAAAGAAGATCCTAGAATTTTAGGTGGTTTGATTAGATTCTCAAGCCTATTTCTACCAACAAGCCATACAAACTTAAGCACTACTATGCAAAACACTCCTTCATCATAATCGAGTGAAGATATCCAAATGCAAACAAAGGCTTTTTTACAAATCTGCTACAACCCAAAGTACTCTACACTCTCTAGCCTAAAGCTAAGCTAACCACTCCACCCTATATCGATAAAAGCTCAACCAAGAAAATAAAAATACAAAGAAAATACACAAAGATCAAGTCTACACAATGGATAAATATACAATTGTAAATACAACAAATAACTAAAACCAATGTTATCAGTTTTCTCAAGAGCTTGTGTGGAGGTGTGTGTAGGTGTTGCATGATGAATATAATTTTTCTTTTCTTTCAAGACTAAAACTATTTTTGATGATGTCTCCTTGACGGATCTTCCACTCTTCCATTTTATTAAATTGAGTCTTCAAAGTAAGCTTAAAACTCTCTCAATATTCTCATAAACTGATATAATAATAAATATTATAGCAATATCTCTTAAATTTCCCTTCTAATCTTTTTCAATTTGTTCATCAACCAATCATCCTTTGTTATTAAGTTTTTTAAGTGTTTATATAATAGTTAAACATCAAAGGATTGTACACATGGTCTCTAATAGCCTCCAACAACTAAAATCAACTTTTTTTGTGACTAAATTATTTGTTTCATATCTTTTGATTCTATATGCATCGTACATTCGTAGTCATATATTGTATGTTGCTCTCATTTCAACTTATCTATATTGCATTTTAAAAAATAATATACCATTATTGAATTCTTAGATTCTTTTCTTATATGCTATGTATGATGATCCTTAGCTTAACGTATTATACATTAGTGATAAATGTATTATATAAAAGTCCTAATTTTGTTCAAATGTAATTTTTATTTAAACACTTTTATTTAAGAATTTTATCTTTTATAGTTAATGCATTGTACTTACAAAGCTTAAGTACTAAACATTCATTAAATTTATGACTTTAATCTTCTTATGTTTACTTCATTATGTTAGATCCTTCAACTTTATCATCTTGTATATTAATAAATAAAGTACCATATAAAAGTCTTAAGATTTTCCCATTTAAGCTCATGCATGCCTAATTAAGTAAAATATTGTATGATAAAAATTACATATTGTACATTAATCTTAGGTTTCATATTAATACCTTAATGAATGTTCCATTAGAAGAGTGTGTTACCCATTTTAATTGAGTATATTGTATGTTAAGTGTAATGTATGTATGATACACAAGCCCAGGGCACCAATTCTAATACTAAGGTGGACTTCTCTTTCTCTTCTTCATACACTCAATATATGCTATTATAACGTATAGTGTGTATAACATATTATATGATTAGTGCAATTTGACCAATTTTAACACTTCTTTTCAAGCCCAAGTATGATCATTTTGAATAAGTAATATTACAAAAGCTAGATATCTTTGTTTTATAAATCAAAATGGAATTCAAGAATTCTATATAGATACTTAAGGATTTAGCATTTAAAGCATAGTTTTCCTAAATAATATGTTTATGTGAGTGTGGTGCAAGCTCTTAAATAGTAGATAACAAAATTTTTCAATCCTTACAAATGTCTAAATTCATGTAAACATTTGAAATGCTTCTTTAACACATGGATCTTCAAGGTGGATCTCCTTCATCTTCTTGCCTCCAATTGGTTTGACTTGTAGTTTTAGAGGTTTCATCTACATCATAATAAGTGATCTTCTTTCTCTAAATGTCTCAATTTAATCTATTACATATTAAGTTGATACGTTAAATCACAAACTAAGCACTTAAGGAGATTGTATGTATAAAAACATGATATTTCCTTTAAGGTTTATGAGGTTCAACAAGGGACTTATAAAACTGTGACCATTATAAATGAGAATAAGTAGGTGAAATGTATACATAGTGCATTGAGTTGATTAACATAGAATGTTTTTATAAAAAACCCTTCTTTTGAAAAACTAAATTTGTGTGGGTTAGCTTTTTTCTTTATTAATGCTTGATGTGATGAATGCTTGTTTTAAGTCATGGTGGAAAATTTTGCAAGAATTTATTAGAATTTCTTAATTATATCTAGATTTGATTTTATTCACATTATACTTATTCTTCTATATATTTCTTTTTTAATATATTAATACAAAATTTTTCTTTAACTTATTACATTTCTAATGATAAATAAGGTTAAGTCTATTAGGTTGTCTTTTAAAAAAAATAAAATAAATGCAAATTTTATTTGTTAAATTGCATTTGAATAAAACACTTAGTTTTGGATTAGAACATTATTTTCAAAAGGTTGGGTTAAATCATCTAAAGGAAGGGGTATAGGTCATTATAAGCTATTGGCTTGCTTTAAAAAAATAAAATGAAAAGAAATTTTACTTGATAAAGTTCATTTTGAACAAAACACTAAGTTTTGGATTAAAAATATATTTTCAAAAGGGCTAAGTTAAATCATCTAAAGAAAGGGATACATGTCATTAAACTCAATGAGTGTTATGTCTTTTGGATATAGACTTAGTATAGAAGAAAGGGAGCTTTTCCAAAGAAAAAATAACTAACATTGAATGGTCATTAAACTCATAAAGTGATCCTATTAGATAGAGTCCTAGTATTGTCATAAAAGATTCACCTTAGATAAGATAAATAATGCATGAAATTTTGAATAAATCATAAAAAAAATAAAATTAATTAAAACAATTACAAATTAAATAATCATGTAATAAGATAAATTAAATTAAAAAGAGAAAATAAAATTTTCACAATGTAAATCATATTACATGTCTATTACGTGTTATCTTTGACATCACAATGATTGCTTTTTGATATTCATATATATGTTATAATTACAACTTTTATTACATTACTTTACATCATATGGCTTTATTTCTTGAGCCTCTGTTGTCTAGCTCAACTTATTTTGGTTTTAACATTTCAAGTCATACAAGGATGCCCTATGAGATTTTATGGGAGAAATGATTGGAGAATAGACATAGGTCTTTCACTACTTTATTATTACCCAAAAAATAAAGTATTGTGAATTAAACTGTCAAGTTATTATCTATACTACTACCACCACATGTTGGAGTGAGTTACATTAGGTTTTAGCTACTTTATTTTTATTACAAAAATGACATTAAGTTATCATTATTTTCTATTTTTAATGAATATTTATTTTCTTTGTAAAGTAAAAGATAATTACTTATATTTCATTGTTTATTTGAAGAAAAAAACTAAGTTCATTTTGAAAAATGTTATATTGCTATGGTTTCTAAATGAAACATATGGTTGACTTTTTTATAAAAGATTTATTTGGGTTATGGTTTTCAAAGAAATCTATTTATATAATAAAAGGGATTTAATAAAATAAAATTGGTTTTTCTTTGATAAGGAGAAGGGTTGATGATTTTAAAATAAGGAATTCTTATGTTGAAAATGAGATTTTTCAAATATATAGTTACTACATAGATATATTTTTATATAAAAAAATAATTTTAAAAATTAAGTGGCTCTTATTTTAAAAATGGGAATGCCATAACGCAAAACTCATATTGTTCCATATTACAATTTAGAATAAAAAGAGATTTTAAAAAGGTAACTTTGCATCTCACGTGCATTTTATGCTTTTATGATATAGATGATATTAAGTATCATAACATCTTTTTTATATGTATAATATGGATGCTCAATTCACCATGATTTGGATATGCATTAATATATATATGATGGCATTAATGTAAATAAGAAAATATCTAAAGAGATAAATAAAATAAAAGTTATGAATATGCTCTATATGATTTGAATAGTAAAATGTGATTTTCTTTAAACATACTTTTTGAGCTTGAGCTTATGAGGAAAAAAGAGATGATGGGTGAGAAGTCCATGGCTTTAGGGGTAGCATCCCATAGCTAGTGAGGTTTTCTTCTATTGATGATCTTGTGATGATTTAAAAAATTGGTGTAAGGAGCCCAAAATATTAGGAAGACACCCTAGAGTTATCTAAGTTCTTTTTTCATGTGTTAGATGGGAGTGTGAGTAGTTGAAAACAAGTCCTAGTTAAGAAAAGATTGGGTTTCCTATTAATGAAATATCTCAAACTTGGATCTCTGATCTATTAGCATAAAGAGTCATGTGGTTATATATAGTTAATAGGGAGTATGGTTCAATTAGAATATCACTTAAAGAAAAAAAAATTAAAGCTATTGATTGCATTTATAATTCATTTATATTTGATATTAATAAGTAGTATGATGCTATTATATTTGTTTAATACCATTGTAACATGATCGTGATGTATAGTGTAGTAGTATGACTTAGATTTAAATTATGATATTTAACATGATTCAATTATGTTTTGTTTTTGTATTTATGTAATTGAGATAAAGTATGTTATCATATGTTTTTGTACCTTTCAAATGTAATGATTATTTTAATATTATATTGATTAATTTGCCTATTAAGATTATGACAATTAACTTGGTCTAATTTAGCTAATACATTTCAAGTACATCAAATAGGATAAGAAAGAATGAGAATGAGAATCAAATGCAAGACTAATTATCATATATAAATATTAGCATTATAATAATTGAATGGTTGCAATTAATTTTAAGAATTTACATTATTTAGGTTTTAGTTTTAAAGAGTATTCATTTCCTTTTATTTTAATGAAATTATTATGATTTCTTATATTGTATGTCTATCTATTATGGTTTGGAATTTCGACATTTATAACTGTCTCAATAATTAATTATTTTTTCTGAATTGTGATCTTCAAGTAGATATTGTGAATTTCACATAATATAGTTGCATGGATGACATTTCAAAGATTATAATTGCATTATTTTTTTAGATAACTATATGAAATGTTTAGCAATTTGACAATGTTGGAATTGTGATATGTATATATACATGAAAAGAAAAATATGGTGAAGATTCTATTATTTAAAATCTAAAATTTGGAAACAATGATATTAAATGAAATTATGATCAAGAATTTAATTCTTGAGTTTATGCTATGACAATAATGTCATATCCTCTTTCACCTATCTCATTTTTACTAACTCTTTCTCTTAATCTCTTGACATTGACCACAACCCCATTATATTAATAAATACAATTTGTTAATTAAGATGGCTAGTGTTAGGGAGAGAAGAAAAAAAGAAAAAAAATAAACATAAGAAGAAAAAATAAGAAATATAAGAGAGAGAGAGATAAATTATGAAAAATGACATTTTACTATCATCATCATTAGATAAGAATGATTAGATTATTTTTTTAGATTTTGTACAATAAAGTACTACTTTAATATTTTTATAGATATTAATTATAGCATAATCAATTTTTAAAATTTAAATTTATATGTAGTTTAATGATTTTTTATTTAATAAAAAATATTTTTAAAAAAGTGATTTTTTTATATTAAACAATGCTAAACTTACTAAATTTTTTTCTTCTCTCTCTCTCTCTCCAATTTTGGAAGACTACATCCACTCTATTAGTGCCCAACCTATTTTTTCTTTCTTCTTCTATCTTATCATAATCCTTTTTCCTCTCCTTTCTTTACTAACACTCAATGTCAAGCTTTTACCACTAGTCACAACACAACACATCACTAGATAAAATTTCTTACTAATTGTGATATTAAAAAAGGAAAAAGAGAAGAGCCAAAAATATCATAGCTTAAAGAAGAGAGAAACACAAAAGACAACCATTGGAAAGTAACATTCCACAACCACTACCACTAAATAATAATGCGATCTTATTTTTGAGATTTAAAACAAAAAAATATCATTTTGTAATTTTATGAATATTAACTATAATATAAACAACTTTTAAAAAGTTTAAATGTTTAACATATAATTTGATAAATCTCTTGCACTAATTACAAATCCTTTTTAAGGAACAAGCAAGTTTTGTATATTAAATAATGCTAGATTTACCAGATATCAAACTATTATCGTCATACAAACCTTAAGTCAAACAACTATAAAACAGCTGAACAACCAAACAGAAGAAAGAAGCATACACCAAGTAGTTCAACATTTGATCAAGAGCTATAAATCTTCAAACTCTGTTCAGATTAGATACAGCCGCTGCTTCTCAATTCCCGCTAATGCCTCCGGCTGTGCCTCCTGCCCTTCCTTCGACTACCTTTGTCATCTGATTCGCTATCAGACACAGACTCAGAATCAGAAGAATCAGAGGATGAGCTATTATCTCTATGTTGCCTCCTCTTCTTTTGCCTCCTCTTTCTTCTGTGTCGCCGTCTTTCCTCAGAATCTGAAGAACTGTAAGTAGAACTACTCTCGGAAGAAGAATTGTCTGACGCAGTTACTGAAGAGTTACTATCTGTGTCAAAAACAGACGCCTCGCTGTGGTCTTCAGAATCAGAAAAATGATGTTTCCTCTTGCTTTTTGCACCACTGGGTTCGCCCTTCTCCTTCCTTCGGCTTCGATTATCCTTTTCTTCCTTGGTCATGTCAGGATTGTCCAACTCATAAGAAACTGTTAGTTTCATCTTCAACTTTGGGTTCTTGAGCTGCTGGGTTCGGGAGGGGCGTGACATGTACACACGTTCATTCTTGCACTCGTAAGTCCAGTGGCCAAACTGGAAGCATTTTTGACACTGAGCGGCCGTGCCCCCTAAAGAACCAGAAGCTTTCAAGTCCTTCCTTTCACCAAGTTTCACAGCTTTCTCAGTACTCATAAGATACATCTGTCGTTTAGCCTCTTTCCTCTCCTGCCATCTGCTAGGCCCTTCTTCCTTCTGTCCATAAGCATTCACATTTCGTGCCTGAGCTGCAGCAGCACGTTCAGCTTGTGCCCGACTCATACCCTTGGCTGTGAATAATGCTGCTGCAGCTTGTGTTTTGTCTTCCTTGTTGTTAGACATATCGACAACCCAGAGATGCAGCGATAGTGCCCCTGCGTCACCAAGGAAAAAAGAAAATCCGCATAGGACAATGTTCTTCAAGACGGCATAAGCAAAAAGACGAAACATTCAAATGTGGGGAAATAGTACATAAGCCACAAACAAAAGTAAAAGATTGTTGAAAGTTATAGGCGTGTACAAGATAAATTGCTAAAAGAGGCGGGAAGCAAAGGTATACAAAGGTCATTCATGCGGAGCGGGAATGGATTGTGTAGTTTACTTTATCATGTACCAGGTATGCTCTGCATTTTGGAAATTTGCTTGTACGAGGGCTGAGACTAAAATTGGAAGATGGATTTAAGCATGATGTATCATAGGCATGACGATCCCTTCATAACACCGGAAGGTTGAGGCTCCCTGGATCACAAAATTAAAGCGATGCGGTCGGAATTTCCATCGTATACCACGCAAATATGGAACTACACCTAACAACTTGATTGAGGAATGACCAGAATGTCAATCCAACAACTTGGTTGGGGAGTGAAATTATGTAACCCACAGCTTGATTTGGGAGTGGTAAGAAATCACAAGCAAAAGAACCTGGTATAGTTGACCCGCCAAAACCATTTAGGACCAAAGGGTGATCTTAACCAAACATAAACTGCAATAAAGACCCATTGATGCCCACAAACCACAATTTTATGACGTAGTATAAGACATTTAGGACCTTATGTAACCCAACAGCTTCATTTGGGAGTGGTAAGAAATCACAAGCAAAAGAATCTGGTATAGTTGACCTGCAAAAACTATTTAGAACCAAAGGGTGAGCTTGACCAAACATAAACAACAATAAAGACCCATCGATGCCCACAAACCACAATTTTATGACGTAATATAAGACATTTTTTTGCATCAATCTCACTTCCAAGAAGTTTAAGCTAATTGGACCAGAAACCCTTTCATCTTTTGGTTTTGTTCAGGTTGAGTATAAACAGATCACGCCCTAAAAGTACACAAACCTATCAGCATTGACACCTAACAAGCAACTCAAAAAATCAAGAAAACGTCTTTGAGCCTACTGATGTTGACACTACACCATTCATCGTGTCCACAACTTTTACTTGCTAAAGACACTCGTGAGCTAACGACTCTCCAGAAATGCCAAACAATTTATTTCATCAAGCTACTTTATTTACCCCATCCTAACCTTGGGCAATGAGCAAGCAACCCATTAAGCAAGTGCTATGCACGACACAATTACCAAAACAGGTAAGAGTGCAACATGACATTGAAGACCCGTCTAACCTAGCCACAGCTGGAATACTAAAAACTTAAGCTCTGTTTCTGTGCTGTTTGAGCAACTTTTGAAAAGGACAAACAATGAAAAAATGTGTTTTAAAATATGTTTTTGTGAGTAAACAAGAAAAAGTTAATTGAGTCATTTGTTGGACCACTGGTTCTTTAGGCGTTTGCATAGAGTTCACTGCCAATCCATTATTTTGTGTGCTAGCTAAGAAATTGAACCCTGCAACACACTTTTTGACTTTAGGAAAACGCACTTACAATTACACATACCTCCTTCCACCTCCCAACATTAGAGGTAACAACTCCTATAAAAAGCACAACCATTCTCTTCCTACGAATGTTCTCTCCCTTGGTTTAATGAAGAGGCAAAACAAAATCCACCCTCTCCTGAAGCCCACTATCTGGCAATCCCATTCAGGCACTCATATGAATGGAAACCCTTTATCCAATCACCTCAGACTCATTCTCCCTACTAAAAAGCTTCCTCATAAAATAATGGTACCTATGATTTTGCTAGTGCAGAGAAGAAAATATTGGTAGTTAGTACTCTATAAAATTCAATTCTTAGTTGATATTAAATTTCTCGAGAGATCGAGTCTAATGCAGGCACACCACATTGATCTGAAAGTTGAATGCCATCTTGATTTGATAATAACAAAATACATTACAATGTTTATTTGCTTTCTATATACCACATATCTTCGGCAAAAATAAAATTAAGAGTGCTCAAAGCTTGGATCACTAGCACTTACGGTAAATGAAAGAATCAATAGAAATCAAGAATGGAAGGATTTTATATTTTTTCAAACTCTAGGGATTTGTCTAAAGCAAGCATGCTACAGCATTAACATTGAGGATTTTTCACATTCAAACTTTGATTTCAAGATCACCCTAGCACAATATCAGCCCAAATATCCTTAATGTTCCTATCATCTTCAATTTGGGTTCTAGTGATTCCATTTCTACCAAATGACTTGAATTGCCTCCACTGCCTGGCAAGACATTTGATCAAATTTAATTCATCCAGTTCAACCATATTTGCTAAATTTTTCATACAAGTAGACGAACTTTGCTCAATTTTCACATCTCTTTTTTAAGAAATCAAATGCATTTTTTGGGAAACCAAAACCATACTATTGGTGTCAGATTTTAGTACACATAGAATCTACATTTCGAGTATTTTTAAAATAATATTTTATACATTTGATTCTCACATCCCATTATATGCCCATGAGGTTTCTTAAAAACTACTCTTTGGATATACCGACAAGTTTGCATTCTCACCTGGACCCTTGTGCAAAACCGAAATGATCTGTTCTTCACCTTATTACCATGACATTTTTCATCCAGAAATCTAATTTTTTAGTAAGAGCCTCAAGGTCCCAAGCAATAAGCCTTAAAAAATTTCCTCTCTTGCTCATCCATTTCTTTTTCTCAACCATTTTATAAAAAGATTATACTTTTGTTGGATACTTTTTGCTTTTTCTGCACAATACTTTGAAGATTTCTTTGTACAAGAAGCATCTACATTTTTCAAGTTGCATTTCTCATTTTTCACTTCAAATCTTTGCAGAAATCTCAGTTTTGGGGGCCTTGTTTTGCATGTCATGTTTCTTATGACAACTTCCTTTAATCTTAGTGAAGGCCATTTAGGCTTGCCCATTGTGCATTTAGTTTTTACTTTTACTCTCTTAAGGAAGCATGTCAGGTAAAATCTGTGAGACCGAGACCTTTTTCTCTTTTAACAATTATCATTTGATTTTTTTTTTTCCTTTTACTAAGAACTAATTTCTTTCTTAATTGCATCCTTTTTGTTCAACTAACTTAGCTAGCATTCACTAATATCTTCTTTTATTTTTCTTTTACAGAAAAAAATGCTTTACATTTGTCACAACATGTGATCTCATTTCTTAATTAACTCAAAAAATCTAAAACTTTTATGTGACGTCCAATTCACCTCTTCTAGGATGTGCCACCAAACCAACAGTATTTGCCATTTGAGGATTTCAATCTTTTGACATCATAGACGACGAGCAAGCTAAAGACTCTAGATGGTGTTTCAACACCATTGGACCAAGCAAGTAATTAGGAGTTAAGAGATTACACAATAATTATCTACTCTATTCTACCAAGTAAACTAATGACTTCATTCATTTTCTCCTCAATGTTTTTTGCCTCCTTGAAATATTTTAATTAATGGCATTCCATAATATTGGCAACCAACTAACATTGACTACCACAAAGTTGGTTCTTGGATGTGCCAGCAAACCAACAGCATTTGCCATTTCAGGATTTCACTCTTTTGAAATCATAGAAGATGAGCAACTTAAAGACTCTAAATGGTGTTTCAACACCATTGGTCAAAGAAAGTAATTAGGAGTTAAGAGATTACGCAATATTTATCTACTCTATTCTATCAAGTAAACTAATGGATTTATTCATTTTCTCCTCAATGTTTTCTGCCTCATTGCAATATTTTAATTAATGGCATCCCATAGTATTGGCAACCGACTAACATTGACTACGACCAAGTTGGTCATTGCATGAATAAAATAGCAGTTTAATCTACAAACAAACAACAATTATTAACAAAAATACTAAGAACCAATTAGCAAATAATAAAGGTTTTCTTAATCATCTTATCAATTCTTATTTGTACCATAAAGAATTACATAAAGAAATATTTAGTTAATAGCACTAATAAGGTTAGTGAATCTTATTGGTTGTAGTAAATTAAAATAGTATTACTTTAACACATCACAAAATAAATTTGTTTCATCAAATGTGGTCATAGCAATAAACCAAGATAGAGTTTGATGGCACATTCTAAACATTTACTAATTTCAGAATAGCAAACTCGTAGGTCACAAGTAAACAAGTTATAAGTTCCACATATTCTTAGATTATAAGGCTATCTTCCAAAAATAGGTTTGCAATATAGCATTCATTTACATGAGCCTATTTTACACCAAAGATAACAAAAATTAAACAACCACCACAATCACAACAACACACAACTCCCAATGTAATTTTCATTAATCTAGTTAAAACAAAAGCAAGTCATTTATTATCATACAAGGTATGCAAAAACAAGAGCATGATTGAGACATTCAATAATAGAGGAATAAAAGAAATACAATAAACAAATGAACATCACCCACAACCCAAATTACTTAGTGTTCCAATGATTTACAAAGGCAAGCAGGTCATCCAGACAAATTGCTAGAAAATAGGATAATGCAAAACCAATGTTTTAGAAGTTATTGCAGCAGTTCTAGGTTTGAATCCTGCTCACATACCATCAGGCTTGGTACTTTAACCAATATCACAACGAAAAAGAGACCAAACTAAAGAAAAATCAATTAGACCAATGACGAAATAAGAATGTTTCTCCTCCTTGGCCTTCCAAGAAAATTTATAAACTGAGAAAACAACTTAACTAACAAAATGCTGAGTCAAGAAAAATAAAAAAGACAAGGGAAGTTTAGCTGATAGGAATATATAGCATGCAAAATACGGGTACTGTGCTTGAATTACGAAAGGTAGGATGCAAAAAAATTGACCTGAATCTTTCAAATGATCACGATCCACTAGCCCATTTTCTATCAATGAACTTTTATAAAATTATTTCATACTTCAGATCGCGATAACCCAAACCCAAGGTTAGCTATGGAGGAAAATTGAACCCAAGGCTAATAAAATAGGTAACTTTTATGTTTATAATTCGGGAACTAACTTATGGTATGAATGTTTAACCAAGATAGCATTAACAAGTAAGAAACAGAGGAATTAATTATACACGAATAAAAAACCTATCGAGAATCACTTTGCTGAAAAAATAATACAAAAACATTAATAAAAATTTGACAAATAAAAAATAGCTTCTTAAAGAAGAAGCAAAGAAAACAAGGACGAAAATCTCACCAAAAATGCTAGATAAAAGAAGGCGGTTGAAATCACCAAATCCCAGAACTCAAAAGGGGCAAACCTCGCGTGAAGGCGATATGTAGAGAAATCTTTTTTCGATTGAGGACCTTGGGAATACTTGCCGATGAATATCCAAAGCGGCGTAGGAAAGGGGAGGGGTTGAGTGGTCCTGCTCCTCCAAATAAGACGGCGCGGCAGGAAGGGCTAGGGCAATTAACAGGAGGACAGCTGAGGTGAACAAGCAACCGGTAAGCATGGATCGCCGAATCGGTCGAATGCCATATACCCCGGTTAGGAACAGAATTTCTTTAACAAATTTATTACAAATCATTTTTAAGAGATTCGGGTTGTGTGTTATTGAAAAATATTAAATATTAATATTATTTGTATAATTTTATTATTTAAAAAATGAAATGTTTTTCAAAAATCAAAGTTGTTTGAATAGTATTTTATTTTATTTGTGATATTAAAATATTGGACATTTTAGATGTGACTTAAAATTGAATCAACCCAAATATTAATTTTGAATTAAAAGTCATAATTTGTAGCCATTTTGTTTAAAATTGTTAGTTTTGTTCCTTAATAGCTGTTAAAATTTAGTTTTTGCATTAATGTTAAAGTTTAGTAAACAACTTATATTCCTGTTTTTTTCTTGTAAAAATTATCGTTTAAAAGATTCTTTTTTAATTATTTTTTATGAAAGTCCATTTTCAATTGCAATTATTTATTTCCAAAGATCATCATTATAAGCATTTAAAATCTCTAGAATATTATATGTTATGACAATATTATTGAACCTAATATTTCATTAAAAAAATGTAAGAAAAACTTAAAAGAATTTGAAAGTTGTATTCAAATTTGAAATATTAACCTTTATTTTATAGGATAATATATCAATTCAGTAAAATGCAATTCATTTTCTATAAAAGAAAACTCAAAGAAATTTTATAAAAAAGTGAAATTATGCAAATTGTTAAGCATATAATTTGTGTATTTTTGCACTTAAAATAAACCATTTTTAAAAGTATGTGTCAAAGTTAAACTACAGACAAAGCAACATAATGATTTGAATATAATTAGAAGATTTGATTAAAATGACATTTGACTCAAAGATATTTGGATACCAATGTCAAACATATCTCCAAGTCAAATATTTTATTAACACTTTTATTTATTTCATTATTATCTAACAATCCTTAATTTTATTTTATAATATCAAGATATTCAACATATTTTTTAATAATATTATTCAAAAATAGAAATATAATTAAAAATTTTAAACATCATAATATGAGGGTGATTTTAAAGCTTCAATACCTTTTCTTAGGACTTCAATAGTCACTATTTTGAAAATCTATATATTTTTTAATAAAAATATTTTTATTTTCATTGTTGTTCACATTATATGTCTATTAATATGCATATGAATGTCATAGTTACACCTCATATTATCCTAAGAGTTTCATTGGATGAGTCATAAGAATTTGTGTGGCATCATGCATATTGCTTGAATTCCTTATTTTTTTGATACATCTAAGCATTATCTAAGGTTACTTTCAAGGTTTGTAGTTTTTTTAATATTGAGCATAATGAGCCAATTAAGATATAGCAGCATATTTATTTAACAAGGCTTTTCTAATATGCCTATTATATTGATTGTTGTTGTTCTTGCTAAGTTGCTAATGGCATTCCCTATTAGACCACTAAGGGTGTTTTCTAAAGGACCACATGATAAAATTCAAATAATTTGATAGAGAAGTAGTAGATTACATATTTATCCAAAAGGCTTCCCAAATATGTCTACTTGAATTGCTTAATGTTGTTCCTTTTAAGCTACCTATGGCATTTCTTATTGGACCACTAGGGATGGTACCTAAAAAAAACTTAAGGGTTGTGCATGTAATCCAACCTAGTTTTTCTTTTTTTTTTATTAATTATTTGGGAGGGCCTTCTTAGAGTAAATTAAGTTTATATGCTCCCATATAAATAATAAATAGATGGCTCAATTTTGAATCCTTTTTGTTACTTGTAAAACATAAGTGCTTTCTCCTTCAACATGTGATCATCAAATAATCAAGTGATTTTCATAGTGATATGCATTCCTCCACCACTTGAGACCTCTAATGTTATGTAGTGATAGCCATGATGATGTGATAACTATGTGCTAATCTCCTTTCTAGGTCACCTCTAAAATATCCTATATCTTCATCGAACCTCAAGAGGAATTATTTGTAGGATCTACTTTGTCATCACATTTTTATTATAATTTATCAAAATTTCTCAACTTCTAGCCTATGTTTTAATATATGATTGTCATTATCACATGAGTTTCCTAAACATCTAGATAGGATGACTTCATGATCATAAGATTTTGGTAAGAAGTTATGGAACCCATTCAGTTAAAACTTTAATATTTTGAGCCACTTCAATGTCACCCTCCATCCTACATTTCTACATCAATATTTCTAATTAGGAAATTTGTGTTGAATTTGTCTATTTGTAGCATTCCACAACCTTTTATTACCATACATTTACTACCACAATCACTTCTAAGCTATCATCAAAGTCCTTGTCCATCAAAAATAAGATTCATCATTAAGTTAACGGCATAAAAAAGCATAATAGTACTTGATGATGCATCCTATTTATATAGGAACCAATTTAAACATATTATTTGGGTCATTTATGAGACTTTTAGGAAGACTTAAGAACATTCTATGATGCCATTAAATGGTTGCACCTTTTTAATAGATAGATAAGGCACCACTAAAGTACAAAAAAGCATGCATCTTGAATTTGAATTAGTTAGAACTACATTGAGTTATTCTCCCTTTGTGAAGAAATTTGAATTGTTTGAATTTTTTCTTTCATGACTATTTATATTTAAATCCATGAGATAAAACAAAATAAGAAAGGATTTTTTTATGTAAACCCTCTCCCCACTCTCTAGGTCTTAGTAAGAGGTTTCTTTTCTCTTTCTTTATCTTATTGATTTTTTGTACTTTCTTTCTTTGAATGGCATTATAGCCATTGTAACTTGTTGTTTGCACAACTACTTAGGTAAGACTGTTGCCTATCCATGCACTCATTTTCATAGCTCATTGTCACACCTTTCCTGCCCAAAATAAAAATAAATAAAATAAAATACATAGAAAGAACCAAAATAATGAGTTATCAGAGAATAGGCAACAAAACCTTGATGACACAACTTCAAAATGGGTGAAGGTGATAGAAAATAACACAAAACAATAATCCTCAACAACTATAAAATAATTGAAATAAATAGTCATAATTAAATCTCAAAACTACAATAACAACAACAAAAGTTTAAAAAAAGTTTAATTATACTTCATCTAATTGAAAAATATAACACAAGTTTCTTTTAAACAAAATCCTTCATAGAGGTCACCAAAAAAGCATCCTCACTCATCGTCCCATGTTTTACCCCCTTAGAACCATCAATTCCATGGATTTTACTTCCTGATCTGTCATATAAATATGTAATGAGTAAAATATGCTTAATGAGCAAATTACTATCTTTAAGTAGATAAAAAAGTGTAATACATAATTGGTAGAACAAGAATGAAAATACATAGTACCTAAAAAATACATAAATATGTTGAATAATTATATATATGCTTTTATACATCATACTCATATATATATATAATCAATAATTTATACTAATATCATATAGTACTTATATCATCTACTTTTTATCTAGACTTTTATATTTTATACTCTTTTTAATCCTTTCATCTCTGTCTTTTTCTCTTTTCTTTTTATTAAGGCCTTTATTTTCTTATGTGACTAATACCCTTGCTTTATGAGATGTTATATCATATCATATAAATTGGCATTAGTCATATCTTCAAATCTCCATTTGTAGTTAACTAGGACACCAAAAATATCTCCTTCACATCTAACATCAACGTGTATCAAAATACTAATAAAAATAGGTCTCTACTTATTGTTACCCTATCCTAAAGTGCTAAAAACAATAAGAGTGACGTATGATACCATCTCTTGTTAACCGTATACCCTTTGGTAATTTTTTGTGATTACAAAATCGTATTCCTGTGTAAACTAATGGATGATCATGATAATGATATATAGGTTTAAATAGTAGATAATGATGTTGATGACTTATTGAGGATGACTCAATTTTCATAAGAAAAAGCAAATTGTTCATGGGATGACATCCATTTGGAGCTCATCATTACATACTTAAATGTGGTAGATTGCAAAAACCTAAACCAAACTATAAGAGGCATTTATGTTCATTCATATTTTTATAACATTCTTAGTTCAACTCATGCATACTTATCTTATTTCTTACTTTTCTCATTGGTTTGCATAAGAAGTTAAATAAATTCAACTTGTATTTCAACTAAATTATATTAGAAGTATTATAGTTCATATATCATTTAAGTTTAAATTAAAATAAAAAAAATATGTGTTAAAAAGTAGAAAACATACTAATTGTATAATATAATAAATTTATTATACAATACGACTAGCTATTTTAGCTTATCAGACAAGTAATTGAAGTTTACAATTTAGGGTATTTTTAAGCATATTAAGTTGTCTGTATAGTATGATGTTTATTATCATACAATATGACAACTAAAGATTATTCATAAACTTAAGATAATAATGAACTTTCAATATTTGTATAATATGATATCCTCCATCATATAAATATGATCATATTAAACAGAGAATAAGTAATCTCTAATACAAAACTTAAGTGCTTTGTTCAATATAATATTTATTTATTATATAATATGATTGTGTTGTAGTCATTCCATGCTAATAGATAAAAGGCTAGAAATTATTTGTACAATATGATGATGTTTATTATGATGTGTAATTACTATTCTAGTAGAAAGAAATAGATGTAAGAAAAGATTTTATGTTCTACATATAGTATGATATTCCCCATCATACTTATATGATTAAACTTAACAAAATCATTATATATTGGATCATGCAATTAATGCATATTATACATTACAAAATATTTCTATCATACAATATAATCTTATTTAAGTATGTGCAATTTATTGGATTGACTGACTAATGTATTACATGATTAGCATATTGAGTAACATCATATAATAGATCACCTTGATCATAAAATATGAAAAATTGAAAATCGTATAATAACTAGTTAATGTTGTTGAAAATCATGATTTAGATACAAACAACCATTATAATTGACTTAATATATTACTAAATATTGAATCACTATAAATATGACTTAGAAAAATTTTTAAAAAAAATAATGATAATACATTCACATATTAAGAAAGTGAGGCATGTGTTACAACCAAGCCAAATTTTGTTCACCTCCATTAAATGTTTTGATTATAATGCTTAAAGAGTTTCTAGGCTAATTTCTTTCATTTCCATCTTTCTATATTTTGCTATTTGATTTCAAAGTTTCATATTTAATACTAGCTTGTTGATGCCACTTAAAACTTTGGTTTTGGTTATAGGTTATTATACACATTACATCAAAAGAAGTGTGATTTAGTTACTTGTCATTTAAATCTTTATCATTATATTATGGTTGTTGTAACCTACTTCTTTTAGCACTCTTTTGGGTTGTGCATTGATATTTTTATATCTTGATGTTATAAGAGTTTTTCATCTACTTATCATTTTAAAAAGGTGATTATTGTTAGTGTAAGCATAATCTTTTGTGGTTAGAGGTAGATATAGGATTTGTATGTTAAGATCAAATTATATAAAATTTTTAGTATCTTTCAATATCGTAAGATAACACATATTTTATTTAAACAAGAGTTTTCTCAAAAGAAATATTTAAAATAACATTAATCCTAACATTACGAACTTTGTTTATACCTTTCTTATTATTAAATTTTGATAAAGCACAATTTGCCCTTATCTTGTTCAAAGGTTGAACTTTTAGTTGTATTAGAGTGGGTTATTTTTAGTGACTAAAAATCCTTAAAGTATCCTTTATCTATCCACACTATTCTTGTGAATTGTGTTCTCATTTTGAACAACAAATTTGAGAAGCACTATCCAAAATATTAACTTTAAAAAATTGTTTTTAAATCATAGATTGCCTTACATTATTTGTAAGAAAATATTTCTCAACTTAGAAAAATGCTTTCAAAACTTTTGCACAAAATGTTGATTTTGACTCATGGGATTTATTTGAAAAAATTATGATATTCCTATTGAGTTAGATGACAAATCTCATAATTTTATACAATAAAATATAAAAAGATTAAATATACTATTTTGTGATTTATCTCAAGAGATTTTTTTGGAAATTTGTATGTTAAATACTTGTTTAAGGCTATGTGTTATCTAGGAAAAAGATATGAAAAGATGCCTCAAATGAATCATGTGATGATGAATTATTAGATTGTTTTAATGAGCTTTTAGTAGAACATAAGAAACTTATTCTTATGTATTGAACCTTGAAAAATAATTATGCAAAGCATAAGAATTCTTATGTATTGAACCTTGAAAAATAATTATGCAAAGCATAAGAACCATATTTTAGATTGACTAACTCACAAGAAGGGGTGAATTATTTATTTTAGAAAGTTCTTAGTTAATTTTAAAATTTTTTGTGTGAGATGGAAAGCAAAAATAAATGGCATGAGATATTTTTGGATGGATAATCCAATCTTAGATCTATATCCTCCCTAATCCAATAACTAGGCTTGTAAGAATAAATGAGTCCTTTTTGTCAAAATACTAATAAGTATAATCCCTTACAAAAAGATATCCATGAGGGGACAAAAAATGTTCTCAAAAGAGCCACAAAAAGAAAAACTCATGAGTGTCAAAACAAGTAATGGCTGAAGAGAAAATTATATCACTTGCACAATCAAATCTTATGATAATCTTACAACTTTTCACTTACAATTAAAGTAGCACAACTAATGTATAAATCTAAAAAAGTGTTTCCCAATGATAATGCAATGGAATGAAGAGAATATAGATTGGAGTAGCTAATGCAACTCACTAATTTTAGATTCAAAGCCCTAAGTAGATGTGTTATCATTTTAACCATTATTGAAGCTCGAGTAGACCTTTTGATTAATGTAGCAATTTTCATTCCCCTCTTTTTAAGTGCATTTTGATGACTTCTATACACCTTAAAACATTATCATATTATTTTAGGCAATCCTTAATGGCTAAATAAAAGTTCTAATGATATTAACTAAACATTACACCACTCCAGTTATGTTTGTACTTGTATGGTCAGGAGATTATACTAAATGACACTACAAAACAATTGGTCACCCAAGTGATCAACATATCCAATCAACTTTATAAACCAACTCAAAATGTTTCATACATGTATGATGAAGCTCATCATATTATACGATGAAGTTCAAAGCAAAGACTTAGATTTATCACTCTTGGGTTTTATGTACTTCATATAAGTATGATACATGAGTGTATTTGTATAAGGACTTTTGACTTTATTAGTTTTTTTATTATAGATTAATGATACAACTATAACAAGTAATATCATATAATATAACACCTTCAGTTTAATTATTTTTTTATGTCAATTCTAGTCTCATTATGGTGAAACTAATCATATAAGGATAATATACAATATTGTATTATATGATATAGTTGTACAAAGTTTTATCAATTTTAGTTTTAAGAAAAAAAAATTGTACCACTATGATGGTGATATCTTACAATATAAAATGCCTTCTAGATCATATTAACTTAGCTTGTCTAATTTGATCCTTTATCTATTAATGTATATAAGCTTATTTTACAAGTATGATAGATACATCATATTGTACTATCAGTATGCAATTTAAGTATTATGCTATATATTAGCTTGATTCCTTTTTAAACTTGATTCTTATTATTTTCTATAATGTAACAACTATAATATGCTTAAGTTCTAGCTTTATTTTAATAATTAGACTCAATAGATGATGAATAGGCAACTAACACATGTATGAGGAAGGGGAATAACATAGAAGAATGCATGTCCTATCATGTTTCTAGATCCATTGTATTTATTATATCATTTTGTTTTAATTCCAATGACTACACACTCATGGTTTGTTTACAAAGCCAATTAAGTATGAATATGATAAGAATACAAAAGCAATGCATGTTAAGGCATATGAATTACCTAATCTATGCATGTGTATGAATGATAAAAAGAAACATGGATGCCTTTCTTACCACAAGAAAAGTAGTGTAGGTTTTACATTCTAGCTAGTAATGTAAGTGAAGATGGACTCAAGATGGAGAACTACTCCACCAACAGCTAAATTCACATGGCTTCAAGATATGATGGTTGAACCACCTCCTTCTTAAGCAATGAATCGAAGTATTTGATCATGCATGTATGTACACTACACAAACTTCTTTAGTCCATATCTATACATCAAATCTCATAACACATATTAGTTCACAAATGCATCATTTGTTGTCATTAAACAACTTATTGAATAGGAGCCAACACCAAATTTGTGAACTTGAAGGATTATGTGATGATACTAAGAAGGAAAATGAATCATTATGTTAAAGTGCAAAATTGCATACTTCCTCTCTTACTGACACACATAATAAACTGAATGAACATAAAAATATACATTGCTCTTTTATTCAATTATTGAAACTTAAAAATGACATGTTCAGGAAGGAGAATGTTGAATTGAAAATGGAACTAGAATCTCATGCCTCTATTGAGAGTGAGTTAAATCAATTTAGGTTAAGTATGTTGTTTCTACTTTACATGTACATACTTAATCATTATCTATTGATCATGTGAAAGAGAAATATCTTAAGAGTCTTCTATATGCATTCTATTATACTATTAATTTATATACATCTCTTGTTAGTATTCAATCAAGAATTGTTTTTAATTATTATTCTCAAGGCACACATCTTCATCAAATTCCATGCAAGAAAGTTAATTAATGAAAAAGCTAATAAATATGCATGGGAACTTAAAGAAGGTTTCTTTTATGCTTACAACTCAAAATCACATTAATCTCACACTACCTCTACTTATGAACCTATGATGGATTAAATTCTTAAGATTAAGACTTAGGTAGATGTGTATGTGTATCTCTATAATAAAGATCTATGGAAAAAAAGCTAATAAATTTGCATGGGTACCTAAAGGATGTTCTTCTTGTGTTTACAATTCCATATCACATAAATCTTACATTACCTCTTCTTGTGAATCCAAGAGAGTTGGGGTTCTTAAGATTAATACATTGATAGATATGTAAGAATATCTTAATGATAAGAATTTATGAAAACAAAAGCTAATAAATTTGCATGGGTACCTAAAGGATGCTCTTCTTATGTTTACAACTTAATATTACATAAGTCTCACACTACCTCTACTTGTGAACCCAAAATAGTTTGGGTTTCTAAGTTTAAGACTTAAGAAAATGTGCAGATGTGTCTTTATAATATAGAGACAAACCTTGACTTGTGAGCATCACTTGTCAATAGATCAAAGTATGCAATATTGGTCCTTAATCATTGATAAATGTTGAAATATTAATTGAGACTATTGAATATAATATTGATAAAATATGCATTCCTTAGGTTAGAATGATGGTTAGAAACTTAGTTTGACTAGACAAGTGCTCTTACTTAGAGTAAGAGATACTAAAAGATCTTTGGAATTACTATTGAAGTTATGTGGAGAGGGAAAGATTTAATAAATGAGTTTATATTTTAGCTTGACAATGAAACCATGATAAATTAAAAGGAGTGATTTAAATAAAGGAAAACATAAAAAAATATATTTAATATAGTATGAATTGACTTATTGTACAATACATACCATTTTTTGTACCACTACTGACCATAACTGATTGACTAAAAATCATCATATTATATAAAATTTTTTTTGTATAGTATAATAAGTGTGTACTTTATCATCTTGTTGGTTTAAATAGGTAAGAATTCATTGGAGATTATGATATAAGAAATCATATAATACAATTTAGTTTTTAGGCACAATCAAATATGTAAGATTTGCATTGTACAATATGATTTTATCTTTCATACTTATACATTCTTTGTCTGTGATGCTTATTTCATAAGATAAGATTGTTTAAACACCATTAAATACTATTATTTTATTTCTTGTATAATACAATTTATAAACTATATATACCATTGAGTTACTAGATTCTTTTGCTTAGTTAATCATATTCCTCTGATGTGAAGGAAAATCATCACTTGCCAATTTTTTTGTATAATCTCAAATGCAAGCTCTAAAAGTTCAATTTCTTGGCCAAGATCCTTGATAATTAGTTGGAGTAATGATCTACAATCCTTCCATAATTATTTTTAGTAATACATTATTATCTCTTAATGTTAAATTCTGTATAATATTTGACATTTGTTCTCACTATAAGGTAATTTGTTGATTCCATGGAATAAGTTTTAAATATAAACATTTATGCTAATAGGAATACATATTAAGTGCATATAATCTTCAAATAGGAATATATATTTGTGAGCTATTGTGTAGTTTCTATTAAAATAAGAAGCATCCAAGAACAAAGAAGTTAAAGCCCTCAACAACCCTATTCAAGTCTAAGGTCAATGTAGAGGCATATGAGTTAATTAAAAGGTGCATCATTAATGTAGCAATGCCTATATCGACAAGGCTTGAATCACACCCAAATGACGTGTTATTTATGTTAGTAGAACTGGCTTTGAGGATTTATTGCAAGTAAATCATCATTTAATAGGGATATTCTTATAAAACTTTATAGTAACTATAAGATTACAAAAGATTTTAGTGTTTCAAAGTCATATCTTTGTAGGATCAATGTGGATATCAAAGGTGATATTAATATCTTTTTCAACATCCCTATTTCTAGGCTATCTCTATGGCCCTAATAATGGAAGTAATTCTTATAATGGGAACAAGTGAACTAGGAAATTTATCGTAACCCCTCCAAGATGCATATTTAAGAGAAGGCATTTGGTTTCAAAACCATATTAGATTCAATATTTTTTGAGAAATATACAAGAGGAGATAGGCACATGAGCGCACCATGGATCTTAATGGTTGTCTACCATCACTTGAGAGGCCAATCATTTGATCTAGCAAAGACAATTTTTAAATTGAGGAAGAAAATCACTATGTTGACAAGTTCCAAATACAAGATAAGGTTGAATTTGACTTATGGGTATACCTTGCCCAAAACTTTTGTTATAAATACAACACTAGAGTAGAAGACTTGGATTACATTCTCAAAAAAATTTAAAGAAGTTGATATGAAGACAATTCAACATTTTGTGATGATCATGAGGTTTGATGATCATAAACAAAGCTTGTGTTAAATAATGTGTGTTTTAGTTGTGAAATGGGTAATGAATGATTGTGGAGGAAAAAGACAAATACTGAAAATAGGAATGAGATGTGGTGTCTTTGCTTAAGGATGTTGGCTTAATATGCAAACCATGGAGCCTTGTAAACACTTGGTAAAGTGATTAACAATTTGGAGCTTCACATTTATTATGTTACTTTGGTTAGATTGTTAAACCTTTGCCTATACATTGTGGTGTTTTTTTTTGAAATTTTCAATTTTTGTTGCTCATGAGAAAACTAAGATTATAAATATATAAGCTAATTCAAAGATCATAAATCATAATACAAGAGAGTTGTATCACTCAAAGGAAGGTGTAATTTATAGACAGCCATTTTTTCTATTACTTTTCTATTTTCTATGTTCATATTCTATGCTTAAATAGTTATTAAATAAGGAAAGTGTTTTTAGCCTTGTAAGCCCTAACTAAGGCATTTGATTTCTCCCTAAGAACTAGCTCTAAAAGGTAGATCTCATTAGTCGTGCCAATGCATTAGTCATTATGTTACTTTCTCTATAAATCTATTATACTTGTATTGATATGTCAAGAAGTATCTACTTAAATCCTTTGAATGTTTGAAAGCATACTAAGGAGTAATAGAGTTGCCATTTAACATGTTGGCAATTTACTTTGAATCCATTTTAATGAGTAGCTATAGAATACCTTTGCTAATATAGAGTTATAACCCATGTAAAAGAGCCATATCTTACATTTCCATGTTGGTTTTATTGTCATAGTATATAGAAATTGCCCGTATAATCCTACCTTGATCATCTCTAAGCATACCACCCCTAGATTCCCTTTTATATGATTGAAATTAATCTTGAAGAAATTTGGAGGTAGTGTTGATTAGCACACAGTAGAATTTTGAATTATTCTATACTTGGAGAAAGCATCCATCAATCCCATTGAAGCTAAAGTAAAATTCACTTGGCATTTTTGAGTGAAAGGAAAACTTACTAGCATCTTTTGAAGAAGAAACCATTTGTTGTTGCAAATTCTTGACAAAAAAATAATTTTTCTCTTAAATAAAAAATTGTTTCTAGCTTTCCAAATTTCTTAGAAAATAATGTTTAGTAGCAAGAGAATACTTCTCCTTAAGCCTATGCAGTATCACTATATATCCTCTAGTGATGTAGCATATGATGAAAAATTGGCTGCTTTGATCTAGAATTTTTTATATTTCTTAGAAGTATTGTTAAACCTAATGTCCTTACTCACGACCAACAAATGCATGATCTATTGTATCAGTAATAGGACAATTATAACTCTTTGATAGGATCTAGAAACCAAAACTACACATAATTGTTGGGAAGGGGGAATCTTCATGAAACAATTGAGATCTTGGGTGGTAGTCAATCATTCCAAATATGTCTTCTCCATTATGATACCTTTTTTTCCTTATTAAGCTCTAGCCTAAAAAAGGAGTGAATTGCCCATTATTTGTCAAGGATCAATATTTGCACCACTCTAATCCTATAATCATCATGTGTTGATCCACACTTTGTTGAACTTGCTAAATTTGCATACATGTATTAGATACTCTTAATTTCTCTTTTTGTCCTTATATTTAGGTTGCATGAGTCTTGCCCATAAGAAGTTCTAATTGTTAAGTTTCCAGCATAGTTTATAATTGAATTTGGTATGTAAATCCTCAAAATTTTTAATGCTTACACCATTTCCTTCTAAAGAAAGGCAAACCTTTCTCCAATTACTCCATCTCATTTATACCCATTCCATAAGCTACCTCACAAAAAACCATTTAGATTTCTTTCCAGCATTGAGATGTGTTTGGAGGATTCTTTATCAATAATATGTGAAATAGCATGGATTCAATCACATGCTTTATAAGCATTAGTCTACCAACCATTGAAAGAAGCTATAACTTCCAACCTATAATTTTGCTAGTTATCTTATCTAATAGCAATTCAAATAAAGGTAGTTTCTTTCTACCTTTAGATAAGTTGCAACCCAAATAGGTTAATGAGAGCTTATTGTTTTTGAATCCTAACTTTTTGGAGAGCTAAAGACAACAAGCTATTGGATATGTTTTGAAAATATAATTTGGCTTTTTTTTGTTTGTTAATACACAAACCTAATTCCTCTCAAAATAATAATATGAAATTATTGATCTTGTGTATTCATTTCTTGCTCCTCTTTGTGAAGATGATTAAATCATCTACAAAACAAATATGTGAGATGTTAATATTACATTTCAGCATAATAAAGGGACAAATTGTATTGTTAAACTATAGTTTATTGGCCCCTTACTAAAGGCATTCACAACTAGAATAAATAATAATGGGAAAAATATATTACCATTGCTTCCATCACAAGGCTTGAAAAAATTCTTTACAAACACTATTAATTATGACTAAGAACCAATTTCAATGTGGAATATTCATAATAAGATGGAAAAGTTGGTGGTCAAACCCAAATCATAACAATGTGTTGAGGAGAAAATTTTAAGATAAGTAATAAAAACAATGAGTGATCTAATGAAGATTTGCATAGGTGCTCAACTAAAGACATATTATAATCCTATAACTTTTGGTGATTAATAAGAATACAATCTAGCCTTTTCTAGACTATATGATCCATCCTTTTTGTAGACCATGTGAAGATGGAACTTGAGAATTGTAGATGGATTAGACCACGTTACTAGATAGTGTCCTAGAATTTTACCTTGGTGATAACATCTTTTAGACCATTCCTTTATATTCCTCAAGTGCAATTATTATATCGAAGTCATCACCTACCATCCAAGGAGATGTGATAGAAGAAGCAATGTTGCTTAGCTTGGTCCACAAAATCCTCATTAGCCATGCATTTTATATATACAAATTTACAAGATACTATCCAAACACAAACATGTGTACTAAATTTAACATGCACAAACTGATCCTTATCCTCTTTAACTTAGCAAGTAAAGTTGTTGATCCAAAGAAATGAAATTTTATTATTATAATTACTTATAACACCACCAAATTTGAAGGTTTGGCAAATGAAGTCAAGCTTCTTACTACCGATAAGCGGTTTGAATAAAATGAGAAATGAAAATTCTTGTGTTTGAGTTGTTTGTGTTTAGAAATAGCCTCCTTACTAAATGCTCCATGTACATTTCATAGTAGTGCATTAATCATTAATAGATAAAAAGGGTGGATCGATGTTGGATTTTGACTTTTGTCTTGTAAACTAGCAAGATACTACCTACATTTGACTGTTCTTATAATGCCCTTTTTTCACCTCATTAGAATGAAATCATCCCCATTGTTTGAAGTAAAATTTACTTCAAGCATTTAGGCATTTGGAGCTTGACTAGTGCGCTTTTTATAGTGCTAGCACTTTGAAAACATTTCCCTCCTTGATGATGGAACTTTTGAGTTTGACATGGAGATATGTCTTTCTTCTAGTGATGTTTTTCTTGCTTTAATATTGTTGTCATCTCTAATTGCATCTAATGACATCCCTGGGCAAGAGCAATCCTTTTTGAAATCTATGACAAGGGACTTAATGGAAATGTTAGTTGTAAGAAGTTGTCAAGCCTCATGCTCCACCTGGTAATGTGATAACTCCACCTACTTTTCTTTCTCCACATATTTAACTTGATTGTTGTTTTGGCTTTACATAAACATGCAATGGATTAGCTTCTTCATTTTGAGATTTAGGCTTCTCTGATTTTTTATTTTCCACCATGAGCAATTTACATTCTTTCTTTGTACGACCTTACTTGTGGTAGTTGATACAATAAGATGGAACGTTTTTACACCTTACATTTTATCATCTACCATCATCTTTGTAGCCTTAGCATTTGGATATTCTCATCTAATTTGGGATCTCTTTTGTGAGGCCCACTTTCACACATACTTTAGCAATATGTGACCTTGAGAGAGAGAGGTAGTAGCCAAATCTAACTTCAATGAAGTACCATTGGTTGAGGCTAGTGAGTAAATGGTTATTTTGTTAAATAAATGTAGTAAAGGTTCAAAAGCAACCAAACAGAGCAATCAAGGGTTAAGTATTGTATTGAAAATTTGGTGATCACTTCAAACTTTATTGGAAATTTCATAATATTTCATATCTCTTTCAACTAGCAAAGAAAAGTCTTCCTCCATTAAGAACTTAACGAAAACATGTTTTAAGTCTAGGTAATTGAACGAGTAAGAGCGATATGACTAATATTCTTTGCTACAATATTACATTTTAGTTGACCAAGGTATGTGCCTTCTTGTGATTTAAAAATTTGAAATTTGAATTGAATGTGTTCAAATGTGGAATATGGTAAAATTAAATATTGAATTTAAAATTTAAAATCTTATAATTTGAAAGCATAATTGAATGGCAAGCATTAAGTTGCACCATATGAATGTTGATAAGATTGGGCTTAATGTCATGAGAATGATCCTATAATCTTATTATCCTTATTCTTAACATTATATTCATCCTTATCCTTATCCATCAATGAATGCATAATAAAGATATGGATAAAATTCCTTAAATCAAAAAATTAGTGGTTAGATAAAGATAAAAGGACTAAAGAAAATTGGTAAGATGTGTGTATGAGTATTTATAAGATAAAAAATAGGATAAAAAATGTGTACAAATGTCTTATCCATATCTCCTTTATATTCTTAAATTTTAGGAATTTGATATGTTGACCAAGGAGTAATTAGAAACAATTTAACCTTTATTTGGATGAACCATCTACTTGATACTGTTGTAAAACATGTGAGACAAAATGAATAAGAGGGGAGGGATGAATTGTGCGTTTGATAAATTTTTTTATTCAAAAAATTAGAAGAAAAAACTTTTGAGTTTGAAATAAATTATTCTTTTATAAATATTATTAATGAAATAAAATTTCTTAATAAAAATTGAAATACACAAAATATTTTTAAATGGTTTAGCCAAAACTCATACATACATCCACTCTTGATCCTTCATTAGGCTTCCATTAACCACTCTTTTTTGTTGAAGCTATAGGGGAAAGCCAAATATACATCGATGCTCCAATAAGACATTAAAATCATAGAGATTTTAGTTAAATGAAAAAAATTAAAACTTTATAATTTTTCATCCACAAAAATTCCTATAACTTTAAGTTTTTAAATAAGAGTGATACTACTAATAAATGAAATAGATATTATCAAAAAATATAGAAATGAATGCAAACAAAAGAAAGAGAAATAGAGATTGATAGAAATCCATAACTCCCATAATTGCATAGAAATTCATTGCTTATGTTTTGAATTCACTTAATCTCATATGAATTTTTTTTCAAATTAATTTACTAATATTAATAGCAAGCAAATAAATTCTATTTATAATTGAAATAAAAAAAAACTCTCTCAAAGAATAGAATCTCTTTTTTGAAAAGCTAGTCATCACTAACAGAGAATACGATATAGTTACTGTCCGATTAAGTGCACAGAGTAATAACCATTCAAATCAAATTAAATGATAAAGGGTCTATAGCTAATCGCAGTAAGATAAGATCTAGACCATTTGATTCAAAAGCTAGATAGACAATGAAGATGGACACGAATACTATTTATGAAGTGGAAAGACGTCCAACCATTTGATCAACCATCTTAGATGAATGTGTAAATGTAAGTGAACTACTTTAAAATGTAAGAATCATCTAGAACATTTGATCATGAAAACTGAGTAATCGAGCTGTGCAAAAAGATAAAGTTTGAAAAGTAGTTCAATAATCCCACATTGCAAAACAAACCAAATGTTTTGTGCATATAATATTTCTACTACATGTTATATTCATTCTAATGTGGTTGGATACCCTTGATGTTCTTGAAAAGTCATGACCTTGGTTGCCAGCATGCATCTATGGGTTCGACCTGACCCAATTTACATAGACTAATTACAAATCTACCTTTACTTGTTTCACCTAAGCAAGTTTAGGGATAATTCCCTAAATCGATTGATCTAAAAACTGTAATAGTAACCTTGACTTAGATCACTAATCAAGCTTAACTCATCTCAAATTTTACTTAGGCTCTTGACCTATGGGTCCCCAAAGCCAATGCCTGATAATATGAGCCACTTGACTCAAGCCCTTCGAGCTTAGAAGTGGGGTTAGATGTTTAAGCAAAAATTTTTTTATAATAAGAATATTTTTATAAAAAATATTTATAATATTTCAAAAACTCAAATAGGTTAAAAAATATAATTTGAAGAAAATTTACATAGGCATGAAAGATGATAATCCTAGGTGTCATAATTGTAAAGAATTTAAAAGTTTAACATGTTAACTAAAGATATTTAAAAATATAGTTCTTTGTAGATTAGCCACTCTACAAAGATCATTATCTTTGGCTTTAAAGTTAGTAGATTGAAATATCAAATTAATTCACTATTTATACTATAATCCTTGCTCCAACAATCCTAGATGCTAGAATACACTTTGAGATTTAATTGAAATAATACTAAGTTCAATAAGATAGTAGTAAATACTTAGCCTTAGTTTTTTTATCATCACATCAAGTGGTATAATATATACAACCCTAGCTATTTTTTTAAGCAATCACTTAAATTAAGAGCCAAGCCCAAGGATATTTAAAGCCTAGATAGATACTTTATGAGGGTTTAAAAAAGACCTAGATGTAAAGAACAATTGTAGAGGCTAAATGAGAGACTCAAGGAGTAAAGGAAATAAAATCATAATGAAGAAGAAAAAAGAGTGCTTGAGACCTAAAGGATTAAAAAAACCTAACTATGGAAAAGTCTTCCATATGGGTTACCAAGTAGGATGATCCTTATGATCATATATTAAATTTATCTAAGATCTAATGAAATATTCAAAGGGATTATTTTATTAGATTACATATGGAACCTTGGAGAATTAATATCATAAAATCTACCTAATATTCTTCCATGAAATTGCTATGTAAAAAAAAAAAGAAAACTTATTTTATTATGAATAATGAAAGTAGTTACTAACATGTAATGGTTTATTGACATTCATTTCTCATGAAAAATTATTAAAACCTACATAAATGTCCAACCCAAGAATGCAAATTAAGCTACATGAATTTATGCTTGCTTTGGTGGCTTTGTTTATTTGTACATGTGAATGGACTTAAAGAAGATTGTTGTTAAGAAGAAACATCACTAAACTGAGATATGATCATGTGAAATACAACTAAAAGATAGCTAATTAAAGTCTCATGTTGGTTGTATGAGTAAGCTTGCATTAGTATGATAATGGTATGACATTTAAAAACTTGAAAGAGCAAACATATGGAGTGTATCTTACATGGTTGAGACATGGTAGTCTTGTTGTTTTATTATATTTTGCTAACAATATCTTTAATGATTTTCTCTTTTAATTAAATATGATGCATGATAATGTAGATTAATTCAATGTTTACTATCATGATTAGATATATAATTAATTAAGAATTTCATTGAATGATGAGCCAATTAATGTGTAAAATCGAGACTTCGTTTCTTAGTTTCATGTAGATTTTAGTTATTTGATATGCATATATGAGGTGAAACACCTCAATTAGTAATCATAATGCCCAAAATTAATTAGGTAGTATGACATGATAAATATGTGATCTATTATTATAAAATCATGAATAGAAGTGTGTAAAATGCATCATGAATGAACTAAACCTTAGCCTAGTAGATGAACCATAGAATGACACTTAAAATTTAACTAAAATTCTAGGAAATCATGTAGCCAAGTATCCTTTTACCTTAATTATCCTTAGGAAGCATTGAGTAATGACTTGGTCGTAAGAGGCATGAATTCAACCATTAAGAGAATCTAAATGGCTTCTAAGGTGTGTATAACACTTGGTTTCTAGTTGAGAAACTTTAAAGGGCTTAGTAGTTAAGGATATATTTGATTAATAAAGAGATTCAATATAGTTAGTAATGTTAAGGATATAGATAGACTTAAGCACTTATGATTAGTTCTTACTTGGGTTTTAAGAAAGAGACTTTATGTGATTAAATAAGACTAAGAAATGTAAGCCTAGCCTTAGAACTAGCCTTAAAGGCATACAAATAATTCATGGAAAAGAAATCCCTAACAAAAAGTCATAAAGTTAAATTAAGGAAATACCATTTATGAAGCTTTTATGCATATTGTAAATAAAATTTTGGATAATAAAGTTCTCAATTAACACCTTAGGAGAAGATTGGAAAGCTTTGAATAAGACTTAGAGATGTTAGGCTTGACCAATGAACTAATAAGATAAAACATTAGCTAGACTCTTGGGTTGAATAGGTTCTTTGGGTAAGCCAATGAGTGGCCCTAATTGGGCTTTCAAGCAATGGTATGACATCTTGTATGGTGAATTAAAGGATACTGGTGTCTAAAGAGAAGCCTTAATATGGATATAACATCTCAAGATTGCCTTAGAAGCATAAGGGACCTTAAATGGACTTGTGCAAACTTTGTCATAATTATAATTATAATGAATTATATACTAAACCTAAGGGAGCAAGCCAAGACTATGTGAATGCTAAGGATAACTTAAGTAGACTAGGATGTAATCAAGGTTAGACTAAATATACGAAAAATGATCTAAGATATCTTAAATAGTTGAATTAGGGTTTAATATAAACTATAAAGTATCTTGATAATTAATGGTAATCTTATATAATTGAAATAAGGTTTAAGATTGAAACCATATATTATCCCGATAAGTGTGTAGAGAATCTAAGAGAATGGATTTAGGGTTAATAGAAACCTTTAACATATTAGGTTGTTGATTAATCTTTATGTGTTACCTAAATAATACTAAATAATGGTAGATTAAGGTAAAGTAAGATACTATAAATCATGGATATGATTTGATCAGATGAATACTAGATGTAGTAGACCATTGATCATACACACTCAATAGGTTAGCTACTTCACTCTCTTGGCCTATAGATACTAGTTACACATGATTGGTTGAACTTGTAGGAGTACAAGGTCATATGATAAAAATCTTCAAAGTTAGCTAAATACTATGACATAATAACACATATAATTCTTTAGAGAATAAATGATATACTATGAATATGATGAGGATCACATATGATTGATGAGGAATCTAAAACCCTATGTGATTAGCTTATGTGATAAGTACTATCTTAAAGAGTGTTAGATTATATGAAGTGATAGGAGTATTAGGTCATACAATGATTCTCTTAGATAGAAAAGTATATTAGATTAGTAAGAGAACACTAATCATTTAGTTAATCACAACATGAGATTATGTATTGACTTAATTATAAATATTCCACTTTTATAATAGTTAGCATTGATGTTGTATACTTACATGATTTATTTATTTGTACATACATAGCACTTAATATTACATAATAATTTTATAGTATGATTCAAGAATTACTTAATGAGTTATCTGACTTAGCTCTTATATTTTTGTAAGATTCAGATAAGAGTTGATTAGGAGTAGAGGTGGAGATTATAAGATTTAGTGCATCAATTGTAATGATTATCAATATACAATAACAATCTTGTATTATCATATAAATAATCATATAATATAGTCCCTTGTTATTTTATATAATTATTTATTGTATTATTGTTGGACAAGGGACTATATTAGACCATTATATTTGGACTTTGCAGCTACTTATTTATGTTCTTTTTGTTAGACTTTGGTGGTTATTTATGATGATATTTTTTATTGGATTTGTATTGTATGTTTAATGATCATTGGACATTTTATTTCATATTTCAAATTTTAGATGAATATTTCATCATATTATTATTATGTTAATATTTTTTATTTTGTTATATTTGTTACTTATAGATACATTTATTATTGTGAGTTTTTTATTTTGGTTAAACTACGGGCTTGGAAAAAAAATGATGTAAAAAGAAGCTTTTGAATTCAATTTTTAGAAATGCATTCTTTGTAACTACCATGCTTGACTTATCATGTGAGAACTTCTTCATTAATGAAATTTTAAAAGTACTACTAATTTGTTGATTTCCTCTTTGTCAAACATACTTTTTGACTCACAATTATAGAAAGTTAGTAGTTTATCTTTGCAAAGGGAGGGGGCTACTTTGCAAAGTAGTAATTAGGAGAATATCACTTTGGGCAATTTTGAGTGGCCATGGGGGAAATCCACTATCAACCTTTTGCCAATGCATACTAAAATAATTCATTGATATGAGTGTACCTTATGATATTCCTTTAGATAGAATCCTAACATCAAGCACAACATCTAGAAGTGTTTTCACCTAGTTTGTTGACCCAAAAACCATTTCTCATCACTTGTTGCCCCACTTAAGATTACATTTAAATCTCTTCAATCATGTAGGCATATATGTTAAATCATGTTATCATGTGTTATAATATTTTCTAGTCACATAAATCTTAATTAATATTATTACAAACCATGCTAGAATCAAAGAAAAATATAAATTAAAGAAAATCAATTGACACTAAGGTGATCATCTTATTATATAATTGTATAATATGATAATACTTAGTCTACTTGTACAACTCTTTTTCTAGCTTTATCTTAAGTATAATTTAGAATGGTCTAAATGTAATATACATATGATTTGCTCATTCTGTGCTGGTTGCAAAGTTATCTCATTTAACATGCACATATGAAGTATATTTTGTACTTCTATGATAATATTTCTAAGAACCTTAGTTAGATTGTATAGAGATAACTTTTATATCATACATGTTTGATTCACATATGTAGAATATAGTTATAAAACTATCAAATATTTGCATATACAATATACTTATCATACATGTATGAAGTATATGTATCAATTGAGTTTTGAGTCAAAGTCTAACAATGCAAATCTTTGTATAATTATGATAATAGTATTGTACTTATAAGAAGTGTTTGATAACCTAATTGCAAATGACATATGTGCAAAGTCTATCATATATATATGATTCCCCCTATTGTACATGTATGACCTTAAGATCATTAACTAAATTAACAAGTATAACTATATCATGTTTGCATGATCTTCATGATCATGTTATATGATATCCATAAAGCCCAAGCGGTATCTTAACAAAATATTTTGAGTGATTATCTTATAGTATGATATCTTTGATCATGATGAATAAAAGGTAAGCAAAATTAACAATAAGATAGAAGCATAGTTAAGGCAATTAGATCTCTCTGTTTATTGCCTTTGTATGTTCTCTTGATCACACATATACAAACGCCAATTGAGGCTTTAATAGCTTCTTTAATCTCTTTGAAAACTTCACTTTTAGACATTGAAAGTGTCATAAATCATTTTAAATAATGTAATAATATAAACAAGAGGATATTCAAAGAAAAGTAAGCTAATAATCTAAAATTCAAGAACATTCAAAGGTTCAAAAAGAGAAACTTGCTTATACATCTCAATTAGAACATTTCAAGCACTAACTATAACATATTTAAGATTGATCTTGTTTTGAGTTGGCTCTATTTGCATTTGTAACTATGAAGTTATCATTTTTGATAATTGTGCCACTTATGATTTAAGTATTTAAGGTATAAATTGTTGTATTGTAAACTTTCAAGTGTTATACTCTTGTTACCTTCTAACTATTATATCTTTTATGAGTTCTTATTATTGGAAACTTCTCTGATCACCATTTGTATATGGTTTACCTCTACCAACTAAGTAAAAGAGAGTGGTTATTTCTAAAATTACCCCTATTAGTGATGACAAAAAGGAGTGTTTTTCCTAGTTATAGGTGGATGTAGGCATGAGTTTGGCCAAACCAAATAAAATTCTTGGTTGCATTTGCTCACTTAAATTAATTTCTTTACTTTTTTATTTCATAACAATCATTTTCACAATAATAGTTTTGTAAATAAGAAAATTTTTTTAAAAGCTCTAAAAGTTTTGTAAAAAGATTTTTAACCTTCTTGTAATCATATAATTCACCCCTCTTCCTATAGGATCACTCCTCTATAAGCTAAACAAGTGGTATTGAAGCAAGTTGTATCAAAGGATGTAATTTATAAAAGAAGATCCATTTTTGTGTGCGAAATTTAATTAAGCATGGTTTATGCTAGGGTTCAGCCCTACTTGTTAATGGGAATAATTTTTTTAGTGTAGAATAGTGTATTTATAGATCTTTGTGAAAAGAAGAATATGATTTTTGGTATTAATTTGAACAAAATTTTGATATTTTGAATGTAAAAAATGGAAGCTCAAGATGTTTTGACAACTAAATTCAAGAGGACTAAACTATTTATTTTATTTTGTACATGAAACTTTGCCACTTACATTCATATTATGAGGCAATATAGGAGCTAAACACAATATATATTTTTTTTTGCAACCTCAAACAAGAAAATATAGTAAGAAGGAAAAGTAGAAATAGGAGAAGAAGAAGCAAAGAAAGAATAAGAAGTTGCAAAATGCACTTTTGAGCTAAATACTACACATAAAGGGATATCAAATACTTCTTGTTAAAATTTTGATTCATTTTCTAGCTTACAATTATTAGATGTTTGACTATTTTAATGAATTAGCATAAGAACATAAATAATTAAATAATAGGTATGCTAACTTGAAAAAGAAGTGTGCCAAACATGAAAATCATGCCCATATTTTATAAGAGTAGTCCAATGATCTTAAGGAAAAGAATGAGTTACTTCAAGGAGCAATGCTATACATTTCTAATCTAAGCAATTTACAAGATTATTTTGTGAGTTTGAAAGCTTATTATCTGTAAGTAATTTTTGTATAAATGTTTTAAAATGTGAGAATACTTAACTAAGAAAAGAAAACTTTGAAATTAAAGAAAAATTGATTTTTTTATCATGATACAAAAGAAACTTGATGATTTGAAGGCAATATATGTTAACATCTCTTAATATGTTTCTTCTCATGCTTACACATATACATATGTCAATCTGTGTGGTGATGTAGGATTATTAATAATTTTGCTCATTTGCATATGTCTCCTACTTATACATGTAATTTGATTACCACATCTAAAGTTATTTGTAAGCATTGTTGCAAATCTAATCATATATCCATTGATTAAAATGTTAAGAAATCTATAGGTTTATAAAAAAATCAATATGTTTTCATTCCTAATGGTAGCTCTTTATGTAGAAAAACTACAAAATTATTTTGATTATATATATTACTAAAAAGTTGAACCTAATGTGGTTTGAGTTCTTAAAATTAATTATTAGATAGATGTGTAGGTGTGTCTTAGACTTATAAAGACAAGACATGGCTTATAAGGTTTGTATGAGGATCACCATTCAAAATCTATGCATTGATTTATAAATATGGTCCTTAATTATTAAAATAAATTATATTTTTAAGGGATTCAATTATTTAGACATTTGTATTTATATCTACACACACATGCACACAGATATGTATGTATATATATACATATATATATATATATATATATATATATATATATATATATATATATATATATATATATATATATATATATATATATATATATATATATATATATATATATATATATATATATATATATATATATATATATATATATATATATAGATATATGTGTGTGTGTGTGTGTGTGTAGGAATAATCAAGAGAATGATATTGATTACAATATTGGCCTACATTTGCCATGAAGGATGGATGATAAGAAACAATCTAAAAATATTAAACTTGGTCTTAGACATGCAAAGTGAATTAAGTACACATACTCTATGGGTTCAAAAAATATGAAAAGAAGAGGTGTTACAACTGAAGACAATTAATAAGAAATCCAAACAAGTGAGGCTACACCATCAACATCCACTGTGTAAACTTGAATCTTAACACAATTCTCCTTATTTTATTGAGTAGAGACCTTACATCTAATGCTTCACATTAGAACCAACATCTATTATCTGAGATAAATGCATCAAAAAATTACATTCAATAATAATCAATCATGATTGAGAATTGATTTCTTCAATAATAGGAATCAATATCTATGCTACAAGTCTAAATAAAAAATCAATCAAAACTTCAATCAAGAAATCTATCAAATATTATAACAAAAATTAAGAAGTTCCTTACAAATGATTGACTTTTTTATTTAGCAGTTATTAAACAATTACTACTATACTACTTGGCTGTTTTTGAACCATCTTGTACCAACATTGAACGTCTAATATTGATGAAGGTTTTTGTTAAAAACTTGAATATTTTATAAAAAGAGGGAGAAGTAAGCTTTATCATAGCTAGATTTCAAGGTAATTAAACCCAAATATTATGAAGAAACTCTAGGGAGGCTACAAAATGATGAAAATAATTATAACAACACTATGCAACATGAACTGCGTACACACAAGCATGATGGTTCACTGTAGGTGCTTAGCTAGATGTTGTGTGTAGAGGTGCAGTCACATTAGAGGATTGCACATGCTAAGGGTGTGTCAATACATGGGATGGCACACATGTCCTACATGTGTGCGTGCATCGACCACCTACCATGCATGTAGTTCACACGTGTATTGTAGGTGAAGAACCTACCTTGCTAAGATGGTTAATGCCTATGTGTAGGTTTGTTCGTGCATAAGAATAGTGCCAATGCTTAAGAAAATTTCTTGACTCTAGCAAGCTGTGTGCACACATGGTGCTAAGCAACTTGGGGCAAGGATTTTATGAAATTTATGAAATTTTTTTTTGAGTTAAAATCTATATATTACATGTGAAAATTAAAATATTATGTATTTTATAATGAAAAATTATATCCAAATCTATAAATAAAGTGATAAGAACGATGAATTAAGTAATTTAGTACTCTATAATTCAAAACTCTAAAATTCAAAATTTTGTAATTTAGAACTTTGTGAACTTTGAATCACTTGAATTGAAATTTCTTTAAGAATTCAATCTCCTTGTGACAAATACTCTATTCTCCTATCATCTTCCTTTGTTTGTTACCATTCTCAATTTTCAACTTTCACTATTGTTATTAAAAAAAAAGGTTTACTTTTAGGGTCTCATGGATAAAACACCCCATATATATATCATATTATCTTCAGTATCAGGTGAACAACCTTGAGCACTGATAATAGACCTCTTTTTAGTAGTAATAACAAAAGTGGAAGCATGAGAATAGAAAGGAACAAAAGAAAAAAAGAGAGTTTTTACCATACAGGGATTGAATTTATCAAGAAATGTTCCTTTAAGGGGTTATGAATTCACAAAATTTTAAATTAAAAAGTTCTAATTTGAAAGCTTTAAATTACTTTAATCATCATTATTACCCTTTATCTAGAGGTTTAGATATGATATATTATAATAAAATATAATATAATATATGATATTTTAATTTCCATAAGAAATGTGTTGAATTTGATAAAAAAAAAGAAATTTTTAAAATTTTGTTAAATTTGTGCCCTAATTGTCCTAGTAGAACACATGCATCACTTATGCTAGGCATTGTTCACTTAGTGAGCACTATTCCCACGTGCAAATAGGCCTACATGCACATCTTGATTGTGATAGCACAGTTGGTTTGCCTACTATGTACCCAAGATAGGTTCATCTAGCACGCATGTGATAGATGACAGACATGCTTACATGTGCAATGCATGTACACTGGCTCTCTATGGTCATCTGCCCCCTAGCATGCATGGGCTTTTAATGCTTACATGCTTATGCCATTGCATGTAAAATCTATAGTGTGCTCTCTAACTAGCCAATAATGAACCACAACTATGTGTACACGTGTGGTTCTTATTGCATAGTGATGTTATAATGGTTTTTTCATCTTTTTGTCACATCTTTTAGAGTTTTTCATAATATTTGGATTTAATGATTCCAAAATTTAGCTCCTAATCATATGTCTCTTTTTTTGTGATTTGAGTCTCACTAAATCATATATTTTAAATATATTTCTTATATGATCTATTTTAGTTATCTTCTTTAAGAAGTTGAGATGTTTGGCATCCTCATCAAGTGGTTTCTTTAAATTTGTTACTAACAGCACATAACATTAGCAAGTATAGTAGACCCTTCATTTGGTAAGTACTAATAATGCCTTTTTCAATATTTTTTTGTCTTTATAATAGAAAGAAATGTTATCCATTCTTTATAAACTAATACCATTAGGCTGCATATCAATAAATATAGATTTTCTAATATAAGTTTGCAAACATCTAGAGATACCACTCCATTAATAACCTTATAATATAGTCATTGATGATGATGAACTTCATCTTATATTATTTTTCAACTCTTATCTCAAAGTCTTAATGAATTCACTTTAGGGAATATGCTCTAAGTTATATTATAGTCACTAAGTTTAATCTCATCATAAATTTTTCTAATATTAGGTTCTTCTTGCTTCTAGTGTCAATGATAAAACTACAAAGTTCTTTCTTCATTTTTATTCAGATGGTGAGGAGTTCTTCTCTTTGTTTTGCTTTATTAGAGATGACATTTAGATTCACCATAAGTGATAGGATTTCATCAACTTATAGACGAGTTTTAAGTTTCTTTTTAGTCTTAGTTTTAATAAGTACTTTATCATTCTTGAATTTTTCTAAAAATAATTTAAGATATAATTTTTAACATTTTTATTATGTGTGCTCTATCTTGTTATGGTGATCACAATACTTATATTTTTTATTGGTATAAGTGTTGTTAGTTGTGGTTATAATAAATTTTTTTAGAAAATAATCTTCTTTTTATCACTAACTATTAGATTTATACTCAAACTTTTTGGTATTTTATCTTTCTAGTTTTGTCTTTTTGTATTCATTCTTTTTTATTAGATATTACAACTATACTAGCTTAGTTTAATTATTAAATAGTGATAAAAGATAATTTAGTGGCAATAAGATAGTATAGATTTGTAATATATTTTGATAATGTCTACATCTCATCGATGTATATTCCTAAACGTATACTTGTCTTCAAAATTTTGTATTATATTAATGTATCATTTGTTCTTATCAGTGTCATAGATTATGCCACTTTCTCTACATTTCTATCATATTTTTTTTTCATGAGATAAAATTCTTTGATTAATCTTCTAAATTGGTTGCATGTCTTTTTTACAACTATATAAGTTCTTAAGCGATCATTCCACTGAGCAAACACATGACATATATTTTTAATTGAGCATATTCCCCTTTATCAATTGATTTATAATTATATAGAGAAAAATATCTTTAGTTGCTCCAACTAGGTATTTAATTTCTTTTCATCCATTATACCATCATAAATTGATAAATCAAGTATAACATCTACCTTGAAAAGGTGTTATCGATTCACATACATAAAAATGGTGAGTAGATGTCATCATTATTTTTATCTTTAATTATCTTAGAATTACTACTTAATCCAAAATTTCTCTCATTAAGTATATTCTTTTTAGTAAATTAACTTTTTAATTTATCATAAGAAATGATTGAGATTTTATCACTATCTCCATTAATACTTATATTTGTTAGGTTAATAGAATTACTTATGCTTTCAAGCTTGATAGTGAAATAGTCAGTGTAATCACCTCAACTTAAGCCTCTTTAGTCTCTTAATTCTCTTTTATGACTTACTCCTCAACTATTATCTTCTTTGCTCCTATCATTGGTGTTGAATTGAAGTTATTAATATAAAAAATAATATAAATTGTCTATAAAGTATTCTCACTTTGAGACTTTCATAATAGGTCTTATTTTTTGAGTCATAATAGTGAAAGTTGAAGCATGTATATGGTGAGTAATAAAGGAATAAAGGAAGGATCAGAGAAGTTTTTATCAAAAGGAGACTGAATTCTCTTAAGAGATTTCCTTTCAAGGGGTTTTTGACTTCACAAGTTTCTTAATTTAAAACTTTAAAATTCAGAACTCTAGAATTCAAAACATCAAGAATTTAGAATCATCTTGAAGAAAAACTTATTAAGAGAATTTAATCTCTTTGTAACAAAAACTAACTTGTCTTTCCTGTCTTCTTTTATTCTTTGGCATTCTCAAGCTTTAACTTTTACTATTGTGACTCCAGAAAAAAGTCTCCTATTAAGGGTTCAGTGCAACAACAACTCATGGAAAAATCAAAGGAAGAATGAAGGTATTTAGGAGCATAATAGCATTGATCCAAGGAAAGGATTTCTTAAACTAGTGCTAGAATGACATTTCTATAATGTTTTGTTTTCTATTTCTATATTTACTTTTACAATTCTAATATATTTGACTTATTAATTTGTTAATTTGTTAAAATGATCAATGCAATGTTGTGTTACTTGTTGGTTTAACAATCGCATATCAGATTACAAGTTTATTATAATATTGTGTTACTCTTACTATAGCTTACTATGTTATTGATTTTTTACTGTTGTATTTATTTTAGAAAGTTGGTTCAACTCTAATGTTGAGTTATTTCTTTTAAATCTTCATTTTAGTGTTAGTTTTTTAATCATTAAGAGGGGGATTATTGATCCTATAAGATTTAATGAGTACAAAACATAGTTAATGTTAATTAATATGTGTTTTAATTATTTTAAATTGGTAATGAATGATTGTAGAGTAAGGTACAAACTAGAAAGAGGAATTATACTTGGTGTCTTTTCTTAAGGATAATGGATCAACTTGCCAACCTTGGAGCCTTTTAGACAAATTATTGGTAGAGTGGCTAACCATCTAGAGCTTCACATTTACTTCATTTCTTTGGTTAGATAATTAAATCTTCACCTTTTTATGATGGCACTTAGAATTGAATTTAAATCTCATCATCAATGCATGCATATATGCTAGATCATCTCATCATATATTATAATATCCTTGAAGAACATAAATCCTAATTGATATTTTTGCAAAATATATGAGACTCGAAGAAAACAAAGTAAATCAATTGACACTAAGTCAATCATCTTATTTGTAGTATTATTATATAATATGATAATATTTATCATACTTGAACAACTCCCTTTCATGCTCTACAACCTAGAGTGGTCTACATGTCACATATGTATGATGTATTCTTTATATAGATGCAATCATTCGGTTAAAATAAGAAGTTTAATGCAATGTTGTACATGGAATCAGCCTTGTACAAAACTTCATTATCTTCTAGTTGCTAAGTTATCATATGTATCATGCATATATTAAGAATATTTTGTACTCTTATGATAATATTTCTAGTGCCCTTAATTAGAACATAAAAATATGTTTTCTATACCAAATAATTTACATTGTATAATATAATAATATAATTATCAATTCTTTGAATATTTTTGATATAATTATCATAAACATATGAAGTAAATATATCAACTAAATTATGAGTCAAAGTCTAATAATCTAAATCTTTATAAATTTACCATTCTAGTATTGTATTTATATGAGATGTCTAAAAACCTAAGAGCAAATGACTTATGCACAAGAATTATCGTACACAATTGTATCATATTCATACGATTCTAATGATCACCTTATACAATGTTTATAAATTCTAAGAGCTATCTTAACAATTTGTGTAAAGTGATAGTCATACTATACAATGTACTCAAGGAATCTTAGGTAAGTAAAACTAAAACGTCAATAAAGCACTTTATCAAGGGGATCGATTCTTTATATCTATCATGATGGTACAATCTCCTAATCATGCTCTTACAAATGACTTGTTTAATTTATTTTGAGGCTTCACTTTTAGTTGTTGGAAATTGCATAAATAATCTTAAGAATGTAATAATATAAATATAAAAAAAAGTAGGTCAATGATCTAAAATGCAAAAGCATTCAAAGGCTCAAAAAGAAGAAACTTGTTTATACATCTCAACAAGGGAAATTCTTGTACTAACTACAATATATTTAAGCTTGGTTTTGTTTCATCTTTCTTTTATTTATAGTAGTAACTCTCATCTTATCATTTATAGTTATTATATCAATTTTGATTTAAGGGTTTAAGGTATTGGTTGCTATACTATCAAATTTCAAGTTTCGTACTCTTATTTCCTTTTAGCTATTATAACTCTTATGAGTTATTATTATTGGTGGCTTCTTTGAACACCATTTGTATATGGTTTCTCACTACCTATTAAGAAAAATGAAGTGTTTACCCTTATTGATTGTAATAAAAGGAGATTGATTTTAATAGAATCTTGGTTTGGTTTGTTGTACCCTTTAGCTATTGTACCATTTTATTGATGACAACAAAATCATTATGTTATATTTATTAATATTTTGTAAATATTAATTTTAGTTTATGCATCTCAAGAATAATTAGGTTAATCATGTAGAGAGCTTAATAATGCCACTCAAGGTGTTTAACATAAGTGTTTGGTTGTTAACCATAAAGGCATCAGGAGAAACATAAGATGGAGTAATACAAAGAGAAAGTCTTTATTAAATCTCTTTATTTTGGTGATTATTATGTCAAAACCTATAACAATTTCTTTAAGGCACTTAAGAAATTCTCATAATATGCATTTCATTTTATTTGATATACATTATCTATCTTAAAATATTACATACATAGTAAGTTACATCACGTGTCAAGAATAAATTAAGTTAGATTTAAAAAGAGAGTGAATTAAGTAAAGTTTGTATATATTGAGCTAATCAACTTTGTATGATGAGCCCATCATGTAGTATGATAAGTTAATAGTAGTATTAAAGAGAGTGTTAATTGATGGTGATCTAAGTAATGTATCCATTTTATAGTTTTATACTAATATAATATCTCTATCGCATAATGCATTAATCATTCACCTAAAAATTTTGATTTGAGATTTAGTATTTTTTTTATTTTTTACATAATATGATATTACTTTTCATACAGTAGGATATATTCTTTAAGATAATCAGACAAAAGAGACTAAGTAAAAAGAGAAATTAGAATTTATTATATTATTATACAAGTATAGTACTCATATTATATGAGTATGTCAATTTGTGATGAGGTGATTGTCATCATAAATACAAAGTTATTCATTATATTGGTACGATCTATTTATCTGTTTAGTGATAATTCATGACTTAGGCTATGATCATATCACAATTTCATATATGTACAACACCATTTCACTTAAAAGCTTAATTTTGGAACTTAGCCTTGTATTAATTAGATTTGCATCATAGTAGTATAATACCCTTATTACACAAATATAATATCTTATGTTTAGCATAAATGAGCTTTTCATAAGACTTATCATAGTATATAATCCTATCTAATACAACATTTTTTCTAGAGCTCAAAATTTAGTTTTTTGTAATTTTGTTTTAGTTGTACCATACAATATCCACATTATAGTTGTATGATCATTTGATTGTATATTATAATTTGCTTAGGATATGAGTAACATTTAGTTTGATTGGTTTCTCAAACAATTGTTTGAGAGAGATTTTGAGTCGTTTGAGTATATTCTTAGGAGTATATAAAGTCATTCATACATGATAAAATAAATTAATACTCAAATTAAAAATTTATTTTAGGAATACTTAACTTGATTTATCATTTCTAAGAATAGAAAAAGACATGACCATGGCATTGAGCTTAAAGCACATCTTAGCTTTCCTTTTTATCCTTAAGCTTAGTTGCACTTTATTATTTTAAGCTATATTTATTGCATTCTCTCTTGTATTAATATCAAGTTTCATTACATATCTTACATTGATTCAAGTAGGGTACCTCTTACTTAATTATTTATTGGTTATAGAAATTATTGTATTAAATATTTACTTAGTTTATTTGCCTTTTTGTTGGGACTTTTTCTTAGTCTTTTATTAACTTTAATTAAGTCATGATTATAAACTTTTATTAAGTCAATGTGTTGTATAGGCTTTTATTAAACTATTATATAGACTTTTATCAAGCCAGTATTATAAAAATTTATTATACTAGTGTTGTATACTTTTATCTAGTCAATATTATAAGCTTTTATTAAGTCCATGTTTTAATGGATTATCTAGTCTTTTAGTTGGCAATAGATGTAGATCCAGGGTTTGATAAAATCACTTGAAACTTTTGTATGTACTTTACTTGTATTATAACATAATAATTTTTTGTAAGCATAATAATATTTTTAAAAATAAGCATTAAAATAATTAATAAGATTAAAAATAATGAAGTCTTTCATTGTAAAACAAATTGAATTATTTGTATTAGTTTGAAGATTTAAATTTACACAATTTACTCATCCCTCTTAATGACTTCTTGCTCCCATAATATATAACAATGTTAATTTGGATGAATGTAGGCATGGGTTTAGTTGAATTATTTAAAATTCTTTGTTGTATTTGCTCTCTTACTTTAATTACTTCACTTACTTTTATTTCATAACAAACATTTGCCACAACAATAGCTTTGTAAATTAGGAAAACTTTTTGAAATCTCTAAAAGTTTTGTAAAAGGATATTTTTTTATAAAAATAGAACTTTATTACTTTATGATACTATTATAGATTGGAGAGTTAGCTACAACAACAAAACAACAAAAAGGTCAAAATGGAGGGCAAGCCAAAAACCCTCTAACCAAAAAAAGAAGTTAAATAGTAAAAGGCATTTGTTTAGTTTTGAGCATTGTTCTTAAATTAGGGAATAAAATCCTATCTAGATTGGTTAGATTTGTACAATATTTAAGTAGTTGGTGAGCTTCAAAATTATAGGACTCTAATATGGTATTAACCATTTGCCCAAGATAGTTTGGTACTACATTACCCTATCTAAAGATATGTTGTACCTAAATTACTTTAGTGTCTAATAACTCTTTGATAAGTTGAATAGTGTTATGTATCTTCTAAGGAATTGATGCTTTATCTTGTACCATTTCCTACATTATTTGGCAATCTAGTTCCAACCAAAGGTTATTAGCACTCGACTTTCTACAAAGTTTATGTTCAAAAATTAGTGCCAATTCTTGTATTTCTACATTTATTTTTGAACCAAACCCAAGGGGTATTTCTTTTCCTCTTATTTGGTTAATTAAGTGCTTTTAAACTAACTATTTAAGTTAGCTTTGATTGTTTTTGATATGTTCATGAGGCGTTCTCTCACTTTAAGCAATTAATAACAAACCTATTTTTTTGAGTTGCAATAGAAAAAGTGTAAGCATGATAATGATGAAGAACTAAGAAAGAAAAGAAATAAGAAAAGAGTTTTTGCTACAAAAGGTTGAACCCCAAAAAGGTTTCCTTTAAGGAGTTCTGAATTCCACTTCTTCTAAAAATCAAAAGTATTGTGAAAAATTAATATGATCTACATGCGAGGTGTTCTTGCTCTAAGCTCTTGACAATAGATCTTCTTTTCAAGTCATAATAGTAAAAGTTAAAGTGTGATAATAGAGAGCAACTAAGAAAGTAAGGAAGTAAAAGAAGATTTTTATCACAAGGTTTAAATTCTTTAAGAAGTATTCTTTTAAGGAGTTTTAAATTTAAGAATTTTTTGAATTTTAAAGTTCTAATTCTAGAGTTTTGAATTACTTCATTCATCATTCTTATCACTTTATCTAGATATTTATATATAATATTTCATTATAAAATACATGATATTTAAATTTCCATAAAAACATGTAGATTTTAATTAAAAATATAAATTTTCAAATATTTCACAAAATATCACACCTCAAGTGCCTTAGTTACATGTGTGCATGATACTCTCTCACTCTAGGGTATTATTTATGCATGTAGGTATTATTATAATGCACTAACAAACTCTGCACCCATACATTGATTGTTGTAATATAGTAGGTTCACCTACCACATGCGCAAACTATGTGCATGGTAGGTGGCTGATATTCATGCACTTGTAGTGTATATGCTCTTGTCTAGCATGGTTATGTGCCCTTAGCACTTATAATGCACTTGCATGTGATGGTTCATGCATGATTCTTTCTACATAGTATTATTACAATGGTTTTTATTATTTTGTCACCTTTTTTGATTTTTTTCATAGTTTTGGATTCAATGAGCCCAAAATTGAGCTCTTGATTAAGGATTTGATAAAACCCTAGGATCATGCTAAATAATAAATTAAGGTTAAAGGAATATCCTAAAGTAATCTCAAATAATTATTCATAATTCTTTAGGATAAGGCCAACATGTATAACATGTTAAGTGAGAGAATTTTGATGAACTATAAGGGTTCTGATATAGTGAATCTTAGTTTGAACTCTCAAGCCAAGGAATACTTGGATAAATTATTCAAAATACAATTGGATAAGGAGGTAACTATTTTTGAGTGATTAATAAATCTCTAATTTATGGAGTGTTAGATCATATACTTAGAGACTCCATGTGTGCTTAAATATCACTTTCTTATACAAGATATCATAAGAGATCATGAATGTGTTAGAACATATGGTTAAGAGTATCACATGTTTATTAAAGACTCTTAAAGCCCACAAGAGGTTGATTTTCATGATTGTTAGAGCCCATGTTATCAAGTTCCAAATTATGTGATGACTCCAGAGTGACATACCTTATGCCATGGTTCTCATAGGCTTGGAGGGAGTGCTTAATCATGGTGAGACACTGAGCATCTAATTATCTACATCTTAGAATTATGATATTATGGAGAATTGAGAGGTCTTGATGGGTATTAAATAATTTATGATTTTTAGAATTATGTCATGTGCTTAGAGACTCCAGGTGGAGAGTGTCAAAACATATGGTGGAGAGTGTCGTATGTTTATTAAAGACTCTTAGAGCCCATGAAAGGTTGACTCGCATGATTGGTAGAGCCCAGGTTATCGAGCACCAAATTATGTGATGACTCAGGAGTGACATACCTTATGTCATGGTTCTCGTAGGCTTGGAGAGAGTGTTTGATCATGGTGAGACACTGAGCATCTAATTAGTTACATCTTAGAATTATGATATTATGGAGATTTAAGAGGTCCTAATGGGTATTTAATAATTTATGATTTTTAGAATTATGTTAAAGGATCAATGATCTTTGTAGTTCTTCTATAATAATAGTCATGATTATGCATTAGTTCATTTTAGTAGACTATGATTCTTTGTATGATATCATGTTTGTTATACTCTAATTATATTAGGTAGATATGCTTATTATGTTTTTGTTGATTATTTTTATAACATGAATTATGGAAAACTTATTGAGCTTTTTAGCTCACTCCCCCTTACATTATATATAGGTTTAGGAAGTCAGGAGCTTGCATTAGGGTTAAAGTTGGAGATGCTAGTGTTAATGTATCTTAGTAGTCTTGATGTTTCAGCTTTGTATTTCATGATGTCTTAGTTGTACTGATTATATTTTATTCTTAGTAGTGTTATTTATACTTATTATAATTTTGGTTATATAAAACTTTTATTAGGATCATTTGATAATGCATTTTTTATATTTGATTTTGTATAATAAACTTTTGATTTATGGTTTGTTTGTGGATTATGACGATACATTGTGAATATGTATGGATATTATGACAATTTTTTACAGGTTTGTTTGGTACTATATACATGTTAATATATTTGGTGGATTACCTCAAGCTAGCATTCAAATAGATCCTTACAAAGCTTTTTATGAAAGAAAATGCAAATCCCTCTATGTTAGTTTAAGGGTAAGAAAAAACAATTAATTATGCCAGATTTTGTTGATGAAGCTACCAAAAATATAAAAATAATTGAAGAAAGGATACAAAGTACGCAACATAGATAAAAAAACTAATTTGATATAAAGCATAAAAATGTTGACTTTTGTGAAGGAAAGTATGCTTTCTCAAAGTGAGATCCTTAGAAGGCATGACCAACTTTGATAAAATTAGAAAATTAAAACCAAAATTTATTACGCATATTCAAACATTAAAGAGAATTGGTCAAAATACATATAGAATGGCTTTACTTTCACAATTGATTGAAATTCATAATATTTTTCACATTTTTTCTTCAAGAAAATATGTTTTTGATTTATCTTATATCATCTGATATGACTCAAATGAAGTAGACATTCAACTTTTTATGACATAATAAGAATACTTAATCAAAATTCTAAATGAACAAGATAAAAGATTAAGAAATAAAATTATTTTCATGATTAAAAATGCTATTAAATTATTAACCTAAAAGAGAAAAGATATGTAAAGTCAAAGGTATTATGCTTCACTAGTATCCTAAGATATTTTAAATTTGGAGATGAAATTTTCACAAGATAGGGGGAAGACTAGTAATATTAGTATTTTGTGTAAAAATATTTTAATAATTAGTTGTTTCTCAATTCATCTCAAATTACATGCCAAGTTGCAAAGCATCTTAGAGTTATGATTTGAGCATACCATGAGAAAAACTTTGCATGAAAAATTTATTCATATATAGTTTATAATTTTCAAGTCATTTGGACTTCTAAGAATTTTCTATGCTAAATAACAATAAAAGGATTTTTTATTAATATTATATAAAATATTTGATATTTCTTAATATTAAAAAAGGATAAGGATTTAATTATCCTAAGCTGAGTTAATGTTAAGTAGAGAAGTGTCTAGAATGAGCTAGAACTTAGGAAGAGGAAGGAGGAGAGATAGAGAGCTAAGAAAGAGGAGAATCTATAGCAAGTAAAAACCAATGGTTAAGTAGTAGCTATAATAAGGGATCTTAGAGATCTTGAGTAAAAGAGAATTGAAAAGCCTTGAATCTATTTAGTGCAAAACAAGTTAAAATAGTATGGTTTTGATTGTGATTTTTCTTAGATTGGATTTGAGTTGTGCTTTATGTTGCTCAAAGTTAGTTTTCAATTTAGAATGTTTTTTATTTAATTTTAAAAAATCTTATGTTGGGTCCATGACTCACAAATTTTATGCAGAGGCCAATGTATTGTATAATAGGTCTCACATATGATATATTAGGAACTAAAAGACATACACAAAGCACTCAATAAGAAGTAGCTATTGAGAGCACCCTTTCCTAAGAGTTCTAGACAATATTCCAAAAATTGGTGTTCAAGGGCTAATGTATGGTACATTAAAGTTAAATGAATAACATTTGTTTAACCTCTTTTTGAGCCCAATGTACAATATGTCAGAGTCATTGGATGGTATGAAAATATGAAAAGAATTAGATTTAAAGAGGATTGTTAGAGGATTTAAGCAGTTATGTATGAGAATGTTTTTAATAAAGAAAAGCATGCAATATTTGAGTAATTGTGCACCCTTTGATATTTGAAGTAACTAAGGAAGGAAAGTTTGAAGCAAATTATGAAAATATTTTATATGAAAAATGAGCATGTTATGGTAATTGTGAACTACTTATGCAATAAGTGACATAAAAAAGAAGGTGATAGAGAGAATATCCAATGCAATCAAGTAAACTAAGATAATTATAATGTTAATGGTTAATATTTTATATCTTAAAATGTATTGATATGATGTGATGTATGCATAATTATGTCATCAAATGATAGCATGCATGTGTTTTGATCTTATATAGCACCCTATCATGTGTTTTGTGTAATATTACTATAAGTATCATAAAATAAAATAAAAAAGTGAAAGAAATGAAAAAGAAAAGGAATGAAAATTAAATCATATATGATAATAAAATAATGTTGAGATTTTCCTATGACATTATCACATGGCTACTTGATATGATGTGATGAGACTTTCATTGTTAACACTTAATGTTGGGTTTTGATGTGCAAGTTGGCATCAAACATCATAATCTATTAATACTTTATGTAGGGTTTATGATAAATAGAGGCTCTATGATCATTAGTATTTTATGCATAATGACTATAAAAAGAATTCATATGATTAGATAGCTAGCTAGCTACCTGTAAAGTTCTAAAGATGTGTTGATGCCACAATTATATGTATTAATATAGAATCTCATGAGGATTATGGTCATCAAAGGAAATCAGACCCTTAAAAAAATATAAAAGTTAAGAAATATGAAAATTTGAAGAATTAAGATATGATAAAAGAGAAATGCCATACGATAAAAAGTGTACAAATACATATGAGCATCACATATATGGGAACATACTTGTGCACATCAACAACATATTTTATTTGAGTATTTCTCAAATTTCATACATATGTGTTATTGCTATTTTTTATTTACATGTTATTTATTACCTTTCGTGTTACTTCACTATCTATAACTATCAATTTGTTTATTGAGTTTTTTATACTCATTATTTATTTACATAATAGATTAAGACCTGAATTTGTATAAAACTAGAGGTGTTTAGTAGCATATGTGATAGGACCTTAATAATGATTGATTATGTTTAGCTCTTTGAGAAAATTGTATATGATGTTTTTGTACTTACATCAAATTTGTATTTTGGTATTATGTAAGGATATTGAAAGAGGTGTTGTTAGCGATAGCTTATGAGGTATATATGTGCACTGTTATTTTGATTTGTGTTCTTAAGACTTTTTCACATATTTTTATTTGACATAGCATTTTAAGATTTATGAGTACTTTATTCGGCTTTTATTTAAGGAATAGTTATATAGGGCATGAAAATTTGGCTTAACATATATCCCTTCTTCATCATCCTGATGAGAGCTTTGGTGATTTGCTAGGAAGAACATCAAATCCAAGAAGATTGATGATTCTACATCACTCCTTTGATTCGAAGATGGGAAGGAGTGCTTAGGTATGCACAATTTGAGCTCAGTTTTAATCCTTTAATGACATATTTGCTTAGGTCTATCCACATTAGGATGGAGCTTTTTGCTCATGGTTTGGGTGCTTTCATGGATCGTTTGTGTGGTTGTAGTGGCAACTAGTTAATAGGCTATGTTTTTCTTAGGAGTGCTATTACTAAGCCTATTCTCATGTTATTGTTAGTGAGTAGTAATTGGTTTGATATTTAGTCTCTTGACCATATTTTACTCCAATAATTAGTCACTTGAACACCTTTTACTCCAAATATAATGTACCCCTTATGAACATTATAAAGAGTCCTCTATTATCTTTGAAACATCTTTTTATTACATTTAGAGGAATCATAATTGCAAGCTTCATTTGCAACCAATTATGGGTCATATGGCACCAATCAAGGTTATTATGTGATCTTTATTATGCAAAACCTTTATGCATCCCTTGGAATCCTACCATCATTAAGGTCTTTATGGCCTTATTCACCCTATATCTCCTTCTCAATGGTTTTCTTAGCCACTCCCTTTAGGATAAGTAAAGGTTAATTGAGATAATGTTGTTGAGATTAATGTCTTACTAGACTTAGTGTGATCATCAAGGGTGATATGGGTGATCTTATTCTAACTAAAGGTTGGACTGATTTTTCTGCTTCCTTGTAGATTATAGATGATAGAGATCTAATCGTAGCACTAATTTAGCATCCTACTATCTTCCATGTGCTTTTAGAGTTTTGCTTAAGAGTGACTCTTCTAAGGTAGTTCATGGATTCACTTCTTGTTTATCAAGGAAGAACCATGGTTCTCATCTCTCTACACTATTCTTGATGTCTATATGTTCACCAATTTTAGAGTCACTCATATCATGAGGGAGGGCAATGTTGTAACACATTGGGTGGTTAGTCATTCATCTATCTCTTATTGTTTGTGGATGCAGGGCTTGCCTTTGCCCAAGTTCCTTATAGGATCCTCATCCATGATGTTAGGTATGAAATTCCTTGAGCTTATATTAATATAAGTTTCAACCAAACTTTTCAAAAAATGGGATTTGTTTTATAGTATCAAAGTCCTAGATTTCATCATTTGGTGACTCATCAAAGATTCTTTCGAAGCCCTATTTTGTGTAGAAGGGATATTTATATTGTCCAATTAGTTACATAATAACCATAATATAAAAAACATATGGAAATAATAATTCTTTATATTATTTAATTTTAATTATATTATTTATTTATTAATATATATATATATATATATATATATAATTAAGTTATTGTTTAGAATTCTATTCCAATTTGTTTCTATTCAAAATTTGATTAAGATTCAAGTCTTTATTAGATGTTTTAAAATTAAATTAATCTTCTTATTAATATTAATTATATCGTAGTTTATACATTTATTTTATCTATTTATAACACTATTTTTATGTATGTATGTTGTTGATATAAATGTATTGGTCTTAGATTTAGTTTGCACTAGTTAGTAGTCATAACTAGATTGGTTCTTTTTTTTATAATGTGTTGTTGGCACCAATCCCATATTTTTTCTTTATGACTAAGGAGAAAGGGAGATTCTTGAGAAGATCTCATGAGAGAACTAAGGTGGTTAATTGTTTTAAAATCTAAAATAGGTTGCCTCTAGTAAGTGCTTCAATAGTTGAATTGGTGATTTTGCCATAATCAATATCATTTTATGGTTGTCTTAACTCATCTGGATAAAAGTTTCCAACATCAAGTGAGCCTATCATGATACAACGGATTTAGTATAAACTAGTTAATGCCATTTTAATGGGAGTATTCATCCAAAAGTCAACTTTATTAAAAGGGAAATAATACACAAGTCAATCAATATTAAGAAATAGGGCTTTATTATAGCCTTTATCTTATATTACATCATGTAATTTATATTAATATTTTTTAAGATGTCTAAAAATTAAAAGATAAGTTATCCAACAAAGTTTAAATAAAATAACACGTTATTTTATCATTGAAGTAAAAAAAGAATCTTATATAAGTTAGCCATGATCTATAATGAAATTAACAAACACGAGAATATTAGTTTTATAAGATAAGTAAACTATTCGATTGGGATACCCTTGTGTTTAATGAGTCAATATTTAAATATTTAGTATCTAATTCTAATTTGAGTTTTTTTATTATGAAACAAGTTTACATGTAAAAAAGTAAGACATGTACTTTTAAAGATAACAAACTAGTGGTCTTTAAAGTATCTTTGAGCATTAACAAATTTCAAGAATTAAAGATATGTGCATCAAATTTAAAAAGATTTTTTTGTTATTAAATAAAATATTAACTTAATGATTGCAAAGCACACCTTTATTCATCTTACTTTAAAATCCTAACTCAAGTATCCGATTGTTCAATCATGTCTTTGATTTAGAAAACATATAAAATTTTATTTTTTCAATCATTCTTTTCTTGATTCAAATCCTACTTAAATCATTCATTGATTTAAGAAATATATGATTCTATTTTTCAATCATTCTTTCTTTACTTAAATCTTATTTATGTATCTTTGTTAAATTCTATGTTAAATTGATTGTTAAACTTTGATTAAATAAAAAACTAATTTTGTTAAATTTTTTATAATTAAATAAAAAAAAATTTAGCCACATCCTAAGCTATGCTCAAATGCAAAGCTCTGCGATCAAGCTTAGGCTCAAGTGGGCATTCTCAAGAGTAGGGACCAATCACTAGAACAAATCGATTTGGGACTTGTAATCCTGTAACCATACTAGTGAACTGGGTGATTAAATCCTAAGCATGCAAGGGGGGAGCCAGCTATAGTTTAGCTCACATAATACCCCTATGCAAAGCTATATAAATTGCAAATCAATTTTATGCCTAGTAATGTGAGACTATTCCTTTAGTACCTGTTTACTTCCAAAATCGGGACTACTCAACATCATCCAATTACGCATTTTTGTGATCTTACGGTGGAGATCGCTTCTACTTTTAAATAGCAATCTTAATTGATCCAGCCATTCATTTGATGAGCTAATCTAATAGTGATGATTCATTCTACCTATTTCATATGATTTTATCCTTAAACTGATACCCCAAGTCTCTCTAGTTTGAATCCTACAACTGAGATCATTCATGTCTTTTATTATCGATGAATCAAATGATCCAAATCTAATCCATCTTGATCAAACCATCCAGAATACATCCATTTTTATAGTGATTGATCGGATGGTTGAAACTCTTCTAGGCACATTCACTAGCTCTTTTCCATCTTACCTAATTGGTAGTTAACAAGCTATTATATATGCAATTGTAAGCAATCATTTTAAAATAATCTTTAAATATTTGGAAAAATATTTTAAGCTATTTGGTAAAGTTTTTAAAATAGTTTTTGCTTGACTTTCTAACGACTATGACCAAAATTATTCTATAAATACCTAACTATTATGAATAAAATGACTAATGAATGTAAACAAGACTAAATATCTCAAAAAAAAAATTGCATCATATTCTACTAATGTAAATTTCTTTTAGCAGTACTTATGACTTATGATTACTTAAAATTTCAAATTTTTTTAGCTATGTTTAATTTTTTTAAGCTTTTATTTTCTTATTTTTCTTCACAATTTTGAACTCTTTTTACCTTTCTATCATATAAACATAAAAAAAAATTGTATATTTTTATCAAAAATTTATTTCTTATTATATTTTTTTTGGGATAGGTAGCTGGATATTTGTGAAAGCCTGAGTTCGATTTGATCTCGAAAACAAAATCGAGTTGGGATAAGCTCGTAAAAGCTAAGGTTATAATTGAACCCACAAAACTAGTAAGTTGAAGATGAATCATAGGAAAAATCTTAAATAAAGTGAATCATAAGAAAAATTTTTAAGTTGTAACTTTTTTATTGGTAGTGTTTTTTTTTAATCTCGATAGAGGGAATGAACTTATGTTCTAGTTTGAATCAAACTATCTAAAAATTTTGGTGTACTATTTAAACTTTTATTTTTATATTTTTAATCATTAAAATTATAAATTTATATATTTATAAATAAAAAATTTTATAAACATAAAATTATTTTTATAAATAGTTTTTAAAAATATAAATTTTTAAAATTAGTAAAAATATTTTAAAATCTATAATTCAACCCCTTTTTATTGGATTTGCTCACTCGTTTTCATTTCATAGTCATATAAGATAAATAGTAATAGTGATATGAGACGACCTATATTAGTAAATGATATTGAACTAATCCAATATGTATTATAAGATTTTTTTTTCTTATTTATTTCATAATTTTTGATTGTGTATTATAATATGTCATTTATAAAACCTTAAAAGTTTTTAATTATTTATGCATAATTTTTTAAAGTTTTTTTAAGATGAGTATTTTATTATTTTACTTTTGAAAATGTATTTAATCTTATAATTTTTTAAAGTCATGTTATTAAATGAAAAAGAAATGAGAATTGATTTGCTTGACATTGTTTTTTGAAAATATAACTTTGTTTTATCATGCATTTGCACACACCTTAGGTTACGATCTAAATTTCTTCAGATTGTAATATGAAGATATCTGAATTATTATTTAGATCTATCTCTATCATCATTGTAATCTTTTATCTTAGATTTTATTATATGATTCACCCTTATGTAGTATTCTATTAATTGACATGATATAAAGAGAGACAAAAATAACAAATGTGTGATAATAACAAATTTTGAAACTGGAGCCTTTGTTTATGCCCTTGTTCTCATCGGTATGTCATCAGTGATAATAACTTAAATGTCATGTGATAATAACAAATATGTCATCAGTATTCTATCAACTGGAGCCTTCTCATTTGTCCTCCTTCAGATCATAGCTAATTTGGAAACTCTTTCACCGATTGCACGGAATTAGGCTTTTCACTACCTTCTTATGTTCCGAGTAGCCAAACAAATGCCGATAGATCAGCTCCTTGTGGATGACGGCCCCGTCATGGACGATATCGGGTCCTACCAATGCGACCTTTGTGATGCCGAGCTCGTACACCAGATCGCACAGCTCATCCTTTCTGGGCTCTCTGCAGCCTGCGTCGATTCCACCACCGGTGACTTCTTTCGCAGTCCCGCCATGGTCGCCATCGAGCTACGCAAGGCGATGGTCGACTACATCACCCAACGGAGCGAGACCTGCATTTCCGAGACGCTTCTTCTGGCTCAAGAGGCCGACGGCGGTCTGGGTCGCCCTTTTGAGCAGGTTATTGACGACCCTGCTGAGATTGTGGCTTGTCTCATGGAGGACTTCGCTGCCACCAAACGTAATCTCCTCGGCCGCGTCTCAGGATGGATTCTCAGCGACAGCCGTGAGGACAAGATTGATGATTTCGTTCAGGAGATGGAGATGAACCACTTTTGGATGATTGATCGCCGCGAAGCTGTTTCTGAGGTCCTCGTCCGAAACCTCGATTACAAGAATGAGTTCCACTGCTCGATGAAATTTGAAGGCGAACAGCAGCTTGCCGAGCACAAGTCTGTGTGCAGCTTCCGACCAGTGAAGTGCTCAAATTTGGGATGCAGGGTGAAGTTTTGTGCCGTGCATGAGGACCAGCACGACTCGGTTTGCGCCTACAAAGTATTGCCCTGCGATCAGAAGTGTCCGGAGATGGTATTGAGGCGTGAGATGGATCGCCATTGCGTGACTGTTTGCACCATGAAACTGATGAATTGCCCCTTCTACCAGGTTGGATGCCATTCTGCAATTCCACGGTGCACACTTAAAGAGCACTGTAGGAAAAATTTATTAGCCCATTTGATGTGTGTTCTACCGGTTGTTCACCGGAATGATGAAGCATCAGAAGATGAGTGGAAAGAACATGCACGCTCGCTGGTTAAGGCAGGTTTTATTTGTTTCGTAGTTTGCTACAATACGCTAGCTTTTTGTTTGTCAATTAGATAGTGGATTATGCTTCCTGATTCACTTTATATTTGAATTTTAGACTTGAGGAGGTTGTAATCTTATTAGGGACATCATCACTGAATTTTAGGCGTATCATCCTTGACTTGATCTCTCAGTTTTATCCCTTTCAGTATTTTAGTTCAAGTAGTAGATTTGTGGATTATGCTTCGTTATATCTCGTTTGTATTTGATTGTTAGCGGAAATATTGTATCTCTACACTCTATATGTAATGATTGTCAGCTGCCACTATTTCCATGTTCCAGAGAGGTGAAATACTGAGGCCTGAATGGTGTCTGTAAAAGTCATTAAGATTTGGCAAGTGAAGAGAGGAATGTTGGAGAGATGATTGAATAAAACACAAGGGTGTAGGTTTTCTCCTTTTTCATCCACATATATATTCAATACTAAGTTTGGGAATAGTTGAAAGTAAATGTCATACAGTGGATGTGGGAGTAGATCTTTCTTTTTGGGACTCATTTCAGTCTTAGCATGTGGTCAATTCAGGTTGAGTATAGCTCTAACCTCTTGATCTGCAGCTTCTGTGCAAGCAGTCAAAGTTTCACACTCAAGATTCCACATGATCTTGATGGATCCATCATCTTTAGCATGAAGAAGAATTTGGATAGCTCACACCTACAAGCCTTTTTTAGTTGTGTGGCATCTTTTTAGCATATGGATTGATTTGAAATGTCATGAAGTTTTATATCAACGACTATCTAGTGTGATAATTGATGAGAATGTAAGCCTAGGTTATGTCAATCACATCAAAGGCTATAGCTTTGTGTTAGCTAATAGCTACTTGTTAAGTGATACGACATTCAACTCATAATCTAAAAATGATTTCCATAGAATTACTTTCATGGATTTTACAAAGTTAAATCTCAAAAATTATGTTGCAATGAATGGTCCTACTTTTAATATATCTTGTTTTGATGTCTATAAGGCCTTATGTGTTTTGCACTTTTTAAATTTTTGTTTTATTATATTGATTGAAATAGAAAATATTGTATTAAAGTTTTATTTTATAATGTGTTAGAGACTATATCTAAGAATTGTTATGTTTTCTTCTACCTTTTTGTAAACTAATATATAACATTATGGTCTACATGCTTTGTAGTTTAGAGAAAAAAAAAGGGTTAATGGATTGTAAATAAATTCAATATATAATCATTTTTCATGGTAATATGATAGCATATTCTATAATTCATTTAATACCATCATTTTCTTGCTAGAGGGATAGCTAAAGTGTAGAGGAATTAGCTTACATGATATCTTTAAGCTTAGGCGAATTATTGAATTATTTGAAACTAGTTGAAGCACTACCTCTTAATGTATGTAGATTTCGAAGCATTGTAAGGTGCTATAAGATGGAAGAAAAGAAAATTGGTATCACAACAATGCAACATTGGTCAGAGAAAATGATAGCAATTGTGATAGAGATAATGGGCAAGGGGCCTTGCATGATTTAGAGTTTCACACTCCCTCCTATGACAAAACCTTCTCGAAGAAGGGCTTGTATAGGGCCTCAAACCTATTGGAAACTTGAGATCACTTTTCTTATTGAGTCCTTTAGTAATTCAATTAAGAATAAGTAGTTTGTTTATGCCCAGGATAAAAATCATCAAAGGATATGTGATTCCAATCCATATTTTAGCCTTTTAGAAGTTATGGGGAGGAAGATAAGGACATTTAAACTATCCCTAGAATTGAAAGCAAAAATAAAAAAAATTACTATGAGGTGGAATTGTGGAATCTAGTTGGGATAAGTGCCCTCACTAAGGTGCATGTTTGTTGGCCAACAACAAACTCTAATAAGGTTATTATAGTAGTATCATGGATCATGACAAGTTGAGGGATGTGTTCATGCACACACAAAAACTCCAGATATGTGCCATGTGGAATTCAAGGGACAAAGTGACAATGCCATGTGTGTGGTCTCTATTGTAATTGTGTTGAAGGCATTCCATGGCTAAGGTTATACATTATACATATGTTAACATTGATACATGGTATGTTAAAGTAGTTGTCGAGCTACTATGTCGTAAAGTCGATAAAATATTTTGTTGATGAAGTAGAACTGTTAGGAAGCTATATGTCTTTGAGATTGCACTTGTCAAGAGAATGGCTATACTTGACGATTTCTCAAAATAACATGGGGTTGAAACTGTGTTGAAAAAATAAGGATATTAAGATTGATAATGAGCTAGAGTTTTTTATAGTTCAAGCAATTGATTTGTCTCGAGGAAAGAAATCATTGGCATGGGATGTCTTTAAGTACAATGTTGAAGGTCTTAATTAAAGTGTTATAGGACTTAACAATGCCTTTGGATGTCTTAAGGGAAGCTTGGAAGCTCTTAAGGAACTATGTAAGGAAGTCAACTTGATTGCCTTATATATTCACTAAATAGTGAACCAAGTCTTTGACACTTATGGCAAAAACTACCACTTAAACCATTTTTTCGTGAAATTTGATATGGCAGAGTATCATGAGAACAAAATCTCAGCTCATCTTATTACAGGCTTATTCCATGTCAATCTATACTAAGGCTCACAAAAGATGAGGGCCTCTTCATCTTGTAGAAGCTTTTTTGAGCCAAAAAAGCAATTATTAGTGTTGCTCTCACTCAAGGAAAATTCCAACTACTCATGACCAAGGGCTTAGAGAATTTTGGTTATAATCTTGTAGGTGGAAGTGCAAAGGCTAATTGGCTTGAGCTAAGAGAGTTTGTTTGCCCCTTGCATTGTAGGGATTAGAACAATGAGCATTTCTTTCCACCTCTATGGTATCTATTCGTTATGTAAGAAATGCATTTGCATTAATGAGTTATCATGAGACTTAGATATAGTTGCTGACTTATTCTACTGGCATATGATAAAGTACTTTGGTTTGTCTGAAGATATTATGAGTGATTGCGATATAAGATTTATAGTGAGGTTCTAGAGTTCAATGTTCAATTTTATAAGAATCAATCTAAAATTTTCTACATTTAGTTACCCACAAATCGATTGACAAGTTGTGAGGATAGATCAATTGCTAAAAGAATATTTGAGGTATTATGTCATAACAAGTCAAAAGAATTAGTTGGAATTGTTAGATAGTATACAATTTTGTTATAATTTGCATAAGTCCTCAACAATGGAGTTGAGTCTTTTTGAGCTATTTTTGAGACAGCAACTCAATATTCCCTTAGAGATTGCACAATAAATGTCTAGTGCAAAGTATGATATAGCAAACAAGTATGTTAGAGACAAGAAATAGATGCTTGCAAAATTCTACAAAAAGAATAAAGTATATAAATTAAGCAAGTGGAGTTCAATGTAGGTGATAAAGTATTGTTGAAATTTACTCAACAGATTTAGAAGAAAATCAATAGCTAGTTTGTGCATTGTGGATTGATCTCAAAGTATAATGGACTATTTAAAGTGGTTCAAAATGTCGATGATGTGGCTTATTGATTAAATTTGTCCGAAAGGCTCAAGTTCCACTTAACCTTTCATATGAGTATTTTAAATAAGTATTATGAAGACAAGGCAAAACCCTCACGGAGCTAGACCAAGAATGATCCACCAATAACGCAATAACAATATTATAAGGATGTGGAGAAGATCTTAGATCATTGAACCTTTAGGCAGAACAAGAAGATTTATAGAACCAAGTTTTTGGTTCAATGGAAAAGAAAACTTGCAATTGGAACATTATGGGAGGATGCCACTCTATGGTAATTTGAGAGGTAAGCTGTTGAATATTTTTTAATAAGAATATCAAGTTCTTTTGGTATGGGTGTTTTATTGTGCCCTTAGCTTCAATGGATCTATTGGAATTCCAAAAAAGTGATAGTTGTTCTTTGACCAACGGTTGGAGAAATCAAAGAACTACTGCTTAGTGCTGGATTAGGAAACCATTCACTACTTATAATGTTATAAATTCTTGTAAAAGAGATTTGTTTTTGGAACTATTAGTGTATTTTTGTGTATTTCTTATCTCATACATTACTTAGTGAAATCTAACAAAGAGAAAGTGTTTTTCCAAATCTAATCTTGGGTAATATGTGTAATTAGGCATTTTGGTTAGATTGGATTAGGAATTGGAGTTTTTAGTTGTAATGCAGGAAGTGATTTATTGCAAATTTTGAATTTGTGACTAGCATCCTTATAACACTGGTCTTATTATGCTTGTTGTAAGAGGAAGGATTTTAGTAGATGATAAACTCAGCCAAGAGATGTACTAGGTTAACTCTAGTTAGGTCTAGAAATATATTGTGGCTTTTGGAGGAATCTTAAAACTTAGTAATTAAGGTAGATGAGGTAACTCTTAGGAACTCTTTGGACTTAGGCAAGAGTTAATTCTAAATCGAACCCAATGATATTCTTTTGTAGCCAAGACGGGCTTATTGCCGTAGGTTAAGTTTTGGGCTAAGTGGTAAGGCTCAATCAAGGACTTTGTATGCATTAAGAGACATTGTGAAGGAATCTTGTATGTTTTTTATGGTAAGGGGAGCACTTGGGTTCCTTGTAGAGAGGCTTGGGAGGCTCGAGTTTGACCTTAAAAGAAGGCTAAGGTTGAGTATAGTTTTGGAATATCCTAGCAAAAATGATAAGGTTTGATCAAGTAAGACTTAGAGCTAGAAAGTTATAGGGTTAATTATTAGATCCAATTATCTTGAGGTGAGGACTAATGATAGTTATAATAAACCTTAGGATTAGATTTAAATGCACTATGTTTGGAATTTAAACCTGGTGAAAGTCACAGTTAATCATGGAAAGAGAGGTTTATGTTAACTAACTTTGTGGGCAAACCATGGAATGAAATGTTGATAATCTTGGTATGAAACCTTGTGATGATGAGGTCACGAATATGATGAGGAATTAGGTATCAATTAGTGTGGTTTTCGTATATGCCCAAACAAGATTTAAGCTTAGTTGATACTTCAGTTTTGGTTTTTAGTATATGGAAACTCCAAAGATGGAATTTAGGGTTGGATTGAGAACACAAATATTTTAGTGAGTCTAAAGCATGTCTTGAGTTAGTAAGGCTCTTGGTTAAAACTTGGATGTGGGTTAATTGAGTTAGAGAGCTTGGTTTTAGCCTTTGTAATTATGTGAGGCCAAGAAGGCTGATTGTTCACTTTGTTGTTGGCTAAACCCTAAGTATGGTTTGAATTATTTGGGTGAGAATTTGAGTAGCCTTATTTAGACTCTTAGGTTTAAAACTTGGATGTGGGTTAATTGAGTTAGAGAGCTTGGTTTTAGCCTTTGTAGTGATGTGAGGCCAAGAAGGTTGATTGTTCACTTTGTTGTTGACTAAACCCTAACTATGGTTTGAATTATTTGGGTGAGAATTTGAGTAGCCTTATTTAGACTCTTAGGTTATGGGTTGGACACCTTAGATGATGATCTAGGAGTTGTATGTGACTTAGGAGAGTCCTTTAGAAAAGTTGTAGTGACTAAGGCTTGCCTGTGAGGTATGAGTCATTAGTTGAACTCATGTAAATCCAGATTTGAAAAGATTAATCATGTCGTCAAAGATGTGTTGAATGGTTGAACCCAAGGGTTTGGAATTGAGTGAAAACTCAAGTGGTAGATTAGTTGGGTGAGAAGCTCTTATAGAGGATACCAGCTTTGGTTAGGGCAAAGGCTAATGGTAAAAACTAACTATAAGAGTGATATCTGAATACATTAAGTTATCCTAAATAATTGAATTAGAGTTTTAAAAATAACTTTAAGGTACATAGATAATTGTTGGTAATCTTAGGTAGTTGATTAGGATTTAGAAGACCTTAGAATGCCCTTATTATTGATTATGGTTTATAAGGAAAGCTTGAAATGCTCTTATAATTGTTTAAGGTTTAGAAGGGAACTTTGGAATGCCTTATAGTTGATTAGGGTTAAGAAGTAAACCTTAGAATACATAATTGATATTATGATTTTGAGAGGAAACCCTAAGATGACTAGATATTAGATTAAGATTTGAAAAACCTCAAGATCATCCCATATAGTAGATCAGGGTTAAGGAATACTCTAGATGACTCTACATAAGTTGTGATAATACTTTAGAATAATGATTACTATGATGAGAAAGACAAACTTGATGAAATTTAGAATTGGGATATATTAGACCCAGGCTTTGGACCCCTAAGCTATGTGATTGGCATATCTCAGATGAGAGTGTTGGATTCTTGTTTAGAGGTTTATATGATTGACATGTTTCAGACAAGAGTACTTGATTCTTGATAAGGGGTTTATATGATTGATGCTTCTCGGACGAGAGTGTTGGATTCCTGATTAGAGTTTTATGTGAATGACATGTCTCAGACAAGAGTGTTAGATTCCTGATAAGAGGTTTATATGTTTGTCACATTTTTGATGAGAGTGCTAGATTCCTGATCAGAGGTATATGTGATTAGCACGTCTTGGACGAGAGTGTGGGATTCTTGATCAAAGGTTTATGTGATTGGCACATTTTGAATGAGAGTATTGGATTTTTTATCAGAAGTTTATATGATTGACGCATCTCAAACGAGAGTGCTAGATTCTTAATTAAAGATTTATGTGATTGGCATGTCTCAGACTGGAGTGCTAGATTCTTAATTAAAGATTTATGTGATTGGTACGTCTCAGCTAAGAGTGTTGGATTTCTGATCAAAGGTTGATGTGATTGCCATGTCTTGAACAAGAGTGTTTGATTCTTGTTCAGAGGTTTATGTGATTGTCATGTTTTAGACAAGAATACTGATTTCTTGATTAGAGGTTTATTGGATTGGCTTTGGAGGGAGTGTGAGATAGTTGGTGGGACACTGAGCATCCAATTAGATATATTGTATAATTATGATTATGATCACGAGTATAACGGAGATTGGAGATATCTCGTTGGATATTGAATAAGATATTTGAAGTATAATGTTAGGGTTATTGATTTTTTTAGTTTCTTATGTATTAGATTAGCTTAGTAATGTGGCATACATCTGTGATGTATTTGATCATGATATTGATTATGTATTGCTTTATAGATTTGATGTAGTACCTTATTATTTTATGTTGTTTTTATGGTATGATTTGAGAATTCTCTATTAAGCTCCGACTTTCTCTTTTTTAACGTGCATGATCAGGGAGATAGGAGCTTGCATATGAGCTGGAGTTGGGGGAGTCCTTGGTAGTTCATCTAGCATTTCCACTTGTAGCTTTGGTTTTAGTGGTAGTGATATCATTTGATTATGACTATGATATTGTACTTTAATAGACGTTGGATTGTATCAAACTTTTATCCTGGATTTTGATATCAGCATCTTTTACATTGTTTTTTTATGCTAGATTTGTAGACTTATGGATTATTTGAGTTATGATATTTCATTAGTATTATGGTATGTATGGATTGTATTATAAGTATAAGGTTTCTTTGATATTGTGTACATGCTAATGTGGTTGGTGGGCTACCTAGCGAGGGTAAACCAGTTCAATATTAGGTGGGCAACTAGATGGTAAAGGGCATGATGTATTTTGGGTAGCAAATTGCGAGCTTGATGATCAAATTGGGAGATCTGTTAATGAAATTGGTTGTTGCAACTGGCGATATGAAGCAAAAAAGCAAAGTTTTTGGTACTAAAAGATCGGGTGTGGTAGAAGTGATGTCAAAGCCTAGGTTAGGATAACCTATGTTAGAATTGCTTGGAGTTTTGGACATCCTTAGGCCTACTAAGTCCAATCTTATTAACGTGGGAAGTAATATGATATAGGAATGATTAAGTTAGATGTATATTTATGATGAATTTTAGTCTTTGCCCTCAATAACATTGGTGTGGTATTTTCTTGGCAGAGATGGTTAGGATACATGGAGTTACAATGATAGGCACAATATATAGTGTTAATGCACTAGGAAGTACTCATTTGACTCATCTTATTTCTAAGCTGGTGACTTTTGAGGAGAGCAGATGTGAGCTTTTTTTGGAAGAATTTGAACCTTCACTCTAAAGGAACTTGTTGGGATCACATTTCACTCAATATCGTGTCTTGGTGGTGTCTACCATGACAGTTGAGCAGGTAAAGTGTCGGTTAGATACTCACCAAGAGCCTGGCAAGGAGAGAAAGAATCCTGATTTTTTTAAGAACAAGAGGTTGGCAGAAGAGATTTGATAGAGATAATCAGTTTGCACCCACACCAGCATTGCCAGCAGGTGAGAGACTAATGGGACGATCCAAATAGGGTTTGTAGTTGCAGTCATTGCAGCAGGAAACATTAGGATATTTGTAGATCTAATGATGATGTTTGCTTCAAATGCTTGAAGCCAAGTAATAAGAAAGTCAATTGTCCCGAGAAACAGGAGTCTGTCTAGATGATAGACAGGTAGGAGCTGTTCCAGGAGGGTAGCTAATGGATTAAACACTCATTTTGCAGCAGACTGTAGATTCTTCAGATGTGATTTTATTTTGTGTTGTTAGTTTTAAATATTCTTTTCAATTCTAGAACATTGTACTCAATTATTATTGAGTTTGCTTGGTTGAGAATTGAGGGTGTTTAAGGCTAACTTTAGTCATTAATAATGGTGAAATTTTCTTTATGTGAGAAAATTCCAGCCAACTTTAGAGTTTCCTAGAATTATTAAGAAGAGAAAGAGGCTACATTGGAGGTTGAGAGTAAGGTTGGCACAAATGGTTAGAATTATTTGCCAGATTTTAAGAACAAAATTCAAATTAAGTTGGGGAGAATGTTATATCTCTCATTTGTGGCTGGTTTATATTAGACGCTAGCCAATTTAAGTGATTCTTTTCCCTTTTGATTTGGACAGATTTATAATAACATCTGATTGAAGAGGAGTACCAATGTTGAAGCAATCAAGTGCTTGCTTGTTGAACATATGTATAGGGAGGTGCTTTAACGATAACTAGACATAAGCCTACGAGGGTTTTGAATTGAACTAGAAGTTAGGGTTCCATTTTAGAATTTGCATTTTTAAAACTCAACAATATTTTAGATTCTATGCAACCATCATCTCAGGTAGTCAGCTTCCAAAGAAAATTGAATGAGAACATGTTTGTAGTCCAAGAAGTCGATCAAGAAGGAACTGGTGAAGCCAAATTTTGAAATTTTGGTTGAATAATCCTTGTAGTAGGCCGACTATTGGACAAGTTTCCTATCGAGGTGAGTTTGAAAGGGGTTGCCATTTTTGAGATGTCCTCATCTTCAAAGATGATTTTAAGCCAACCTTTAAAAACCATCACTGGCTTTATTTTAATTGGGGGGGGAGCTTTCTAACACACCTAGAACCTCGATCGAGTGATTTGGAGAGGAGATTCCTCCCACCTTTGTTGTGAGAAAAATCTCTCGAGCCAACAAGAAAGAGAGCACACGACCAGTGTAACCAAGAGGCCTCACCTATAATACAGATTATTGCGGCATAACATTGACGAGAACGCCGGAGACTCTTTCTTATCCAAAATTCCTCCAAATCACCCAAATCCCCCATCCCACTCTTGTAAAACTCTCTGTTTGATTCTAATAGTAATTCCAAAATAAGGAATTTGGTATCAATTATTGTGGTTTACCAGTAGACCCAAACAAGGCTTAAGTTAGTCTTGGTTAATGCTTAATTGATGGCTAGGTTTCAGTTTTTAGCATGAGGAAACCCTAAAGGTGGAACTTAGAGTTGGATCAAGAACATAAACACTTTGGTGAGTCTTGAACATGCTTTGGTGATGGCCTTGTGTTAGAAAAGCTCTTGATTAAACCTTGAATGAAGGTTAGTTGAGTTTGAGAGCTTGGTTTTAGCCTTCGCAGTGATGCTAGGCTCAAGCAAAGGGGTTGGGCTTTCACTTGGATGTTGGCTAACCCTAGGCATGGTTTGGATTATTTGGGTGAGATCATGAGTAACCTTATTTAAACTCTTAGGTCATGGGTTGCATATCTTCGATGGTGATGTAGGGGTTGTATGTGGCTCAGGAGAGTCTTTTGGTAAGAGTGCAGTTATTAGTGGAACTAATATAAACCCAAATTTGAAAAGATTGATCATGTATTTGGAAATGTGCTCAAAGGTTTAAGCCAAGAATTTGGACTTGTGTGGAAGCTTAAGTGGTAGCCCAGTTAAGTGAGAATATCTTAGAGATGAACCCAGATAAGGTTAAGGCAAAGGTTAAAGGAAAATACTTATTATAAGGATGATATCTAGATAGGTTATGATATTCTTGATAGTTGAATTAGGGATTTGGAATAGATAGGTTATTAGGGTTTAGAAGGAAACCTTGAAATGCCTTGATAGTAGTTTAAGGTTTAGAGGGAAAGCTTAGAATGCTCTGATAATTGATTAGGGTTTAGAAGGCAACCTTTGAATGTGTTGATAGCTAACTAAGGTTAAGAAGGAAACCTTAAAATACATAATTGATATTAAGGTTTTAAGTGGAAACCTTAAGATGGCTAGATAACAGATTAAGGTTTGAGAAATCCTTAAGATTATCCCATGTAATAGATCAGGGTTAAGGAATAGTCTAGATGACCTTAGATATATTTTGATAATACTTTAGAATAGTGATTGATATGATAAGAAATACAAGCTTATTAAAAACAAGGATTGGGATGCAGAGGACCCTAAGCATTAGAATCTCAAGCTATGTGATTGGAATATCTCGGACGAGAGTGCTGGATTCTTAATTAGAGGTCTATATGATTGGCACATCTTAGAATAGTGTTAAATTTTTTATTAGAGATTTATATGATTGGCACATCTCGGATGAGTTTTGGATTCTTGATTAGAGGTTTATATGATTGGCATGTCTCAGATGAGAGTTTTGGATTCCTAATCAGAGTATTAAGTGATTGGCACATCTCGAACGAGAGTGCTAGTGTTTTGTTTAGAGATTTATGTTGATGGTAAACTACTGAATAAAAAATCAATATATAATAGCAAGTTGATTGGTTCGAGTACCGGATTCTTGATTAGAGGTTTATGTGATTGGTATATTTTAGCCAAGAGTGTTGGTTTCCTGGTTAGAGGTTGATATGATTGGAATGTCTCGAACAGGAGTGCTAGATGCTTATGGGATTGGCTTTGGAGGAAGTTTCAGATTGTTGGTGGGACACCGAGCATCTAATTAAATATATTATTTGATTGTGATTGTAATCATGAGTATAATAGAGATTGGTGAGGCCTTGATGGATGTTGAATAAGATATTTGGAGATATGACATTGGATCTATTGATTTTTATAATTCCTCATGTATTAGATTAGCTTAGTGATATGACATATATTTGTGATATATTTGACTTTGATATTGATTATATATTGTTTTATAGAATTCATATGATACATTACTATTATTTTTTATTTTTATAGTATGATTTGGGTATTCTTTATTGATCTTTGACTCACCCCTTTTCTTTACATGTAGGATCAAGGAGATAGAAACTTATATAGAAGCTTGAGTTGGGGTAGTTCTTGGTAGTGCATTTAGCATTTTCACTTATAAGTTTGATTTTAATAGTGGTGATGTTATTTCATTATGACTCTAATATTATACTTTGATGAACATTAGGTTGTATTGAACTTTTATTTTGGATTTGGATATCAGCATCTTTTATATTATTCTTATATACTAGATTTGTGGACTTGTGAATTATTTGTGAGTTATGATATTTCATTGACATTATGGTTACATGAATTGTATTATAGATTTACAAGTTGCTTTGGTACCATGTGTGGTTGTTGGATTATCTAGTCTAAAGTGAATTAGTTTAGTATCAGTTAGACAATCAGATTGTAAATGATAGTTCATTATGGGCACACATCGCGAGCCTAATGATGAAATTGGAGGATTAGGACTCTTGGTTTGAATATCAAACTTAGGGAGTGAAAAATGGCTCACCAAATATATTGACCAGTGCATGGGTTTTGTTATACATGAGGATATAAAACAAAAAAAGAAAGTTTTTGGTATTAAAATGTCAAGTGTGACACAATTCATCACCAAGTATAGTGTTATTCACATATCCTTAGAACTCATAATATTTATAACTATAACCCCTTCTTCACTATGGTGTTTGCACAAACACTTGGTAAGCACTACAGAAAATTATGATGCTTAGGTACCTTGGATCATCTCATTTCACCTTTGTACGAAGAGCACAAATGCTTTCATCCTCAGCCACTTGGGGTGATGCAGCATAAAGCAACAAGATAGAACCCCAAGAGCAGCATAAACCTATCTCAAGGTGTGCAACACAGCCTAATTAAATTAAAATTTTTCTCATAATACTTGTCAAATTTTGATAAATGGATAAATCTTTTCAAATTTAGAGTACTTGCTTATTTTGGCTATAAGGAATCATGACTCATCTCTACTTCACCGTGATTGTATTTTGGATCAAGTTGATTGCATTTTCATGGTTCCAATTTTAACGAAGGTTTTCTAAAAACTTGATGGCAAGAAAATATAAGAAATTGTTCATTAATAGAAAAATCTTCAAGGTCATGAATAGTAATTCTGAAGAAATTTGTCTTTTTTTAAAAGCATCTCAAGGGGCCAATCATATGAAAGGATCTCATCGTTTTTATTGCATTCTGCAAATTATGATGAAGCTTTAGGAATATTTTAAAATTTTATTTTCTATAGAACTATAACTGCATTTCTTTTTATTAAGACTCTTATAAACTCTTATTTACAAACCTTTTATGAATGAATGAAGTGTTATTTGTTTATGATTTAAAATATTTCCTTTGATAGCATTATTTTGTGTGAAGCTTAGTGGCCAAATCCCAAGGGGGTGCTTGGTGGCCTCCTATCCCCCTCTTTGTCATTACTCTTTTTGTAGTCTTGTTTGTATTTCACTGCAAATTGGCCTCCGTCAAGAGGCCTATTAGCAACAAAGAAGATAGATTTAGGAAGGGAAGGCCATTGCATAACACAACTTCATCCCATTGCATATTCTTGTTTTACCATGTTGCTAGGTGTAAACCTCGCTGGTGAAGGAGGCCATAGACTTGCCGACCATTCCTAAAACCGACGCAAAACCACCAATGGGCAACTCCAGAGCTTTGTCGACCTGCAAACCCTTCATTGCTTATGCCATAGTTGCAGCAAAAGAAGCCACCAAAAGGTCCAACGTCAAAGATGAGGGAGCGGCAACCTTGGCCACCACCGCTCACCCTTTGCCACTGAGTAACCCATTTTACCCAAATGCATGAGAGAAGCCCACGAAGAACTAATAGTAGAAGGTCTTTTTTGCATTGCAGTTTCTCCTTCCTTGAAGAATCATTTTCTTATATGATTATTCAATCAGATCCACACGTGACTTGTAGATCCATCAGATGGTTCTGCTTGCTTTAGTTCAAATGAGAGATTTTAGCTTGGTGTTTCAGGAATTTTTTTTTTTGGAAACATATTGTATTTCAGTGCAGTTGTTTTATCCTATCTAATACATAATGTTCACGTTGCAATTCGTACATTGATTTCACCATTTCATATTTTAATATCTTGGAGATGTTCTCCATTATTTAACCTTTTTTAACTATGGAATACCTGCATGTACTTGCGAATGTGTTCTTTCGTGGTACTCTATGCTTTATTACCACTGCATTCCTGGAGCGCCAAGGAATCCTCTTAGTCATTGAATCCTTCGTTCTGACAATTTAGTGTATGTTTATCTATGAAAGAGTTATTCATCATTCTTGAAGGACAAGGTTGCTCGTGTTCTGGCTTGATCTCTCCATTCACGATACACTTAGTGTTTTTGTGAGCTTAAATATTTATATGGCTCTTGCTACGCTTTGCAGTTATGTACTTCCTTTATGTTATATTTACATGTTTTGCTTTACATCTAAGGTTGAGTAAAAATTTGTTTTCTGGTGGAATGCAAGTATCAGCATTCTAAGATCGCTTTCGATCTTTGAACGCGATCTGTGTGCTGCTAGGATGTGCTCTTTGAAATATTCTTCTTGTCTAGACTTGTTCTTTTTATTTTTTTTGGTGATTTGTTGGGTATTCGGTTTAACTGTTATTTATTGTAGTGGAATTAGTGAAGGCCAGATTTGATCAAAGGTTTTTGTTCCCGGTGCAGGTACAATCTGACAAAGAACTCTCAGAAGCTTTGGATGTCAAATCTCTTTCTTCAGTCATCAAGAATTTAGAAGCAAAGATGAATCTTGATGTTGGCTGCAGTAATATATAGTTGAACTGGACGTGGCATTTGCTAAGAGATATAACAGTTGCAAATTAGGGAAATTCATTCACATCGCTAACTGTACATGTAGAATTCAATTGCTTGGTTTCCTTTTTATAGGAAGAAAAATGTTTTTCTTTAAATAAATCTCATGTCTTTACCACCATGTATTTATTCCTTCATATATCATTACCAGATAATAATATTTTTTTTTTTTCTATGTTAATCGAAGCATGTTCATTGGTGGAAGTTCTTGTTACATTTTCTAGAAAGTTCTTTGTTGTATTTTCTGGAGAAGTAATGCTTCTTGAAAGATTCATGGGCTTCTTTATGCTTCCACATTTTTCATCATCGTTAATATGTTTTCCTATTTAAACAATTATTGCTGTCGTTGCATTTATATGCACATGTATTTCCTTGTGAAAGTAATAAGCATTCTCACTTGAAAATTCAGACATTTTATGTTGCGGTAAAAGTTAAGTTGGTTTTTTTTTCCGATGTCACAAAGTACAAATCAAGTGTAGATGAAAATTTTTTATGCACCCATCACAGTTGTTCATTTCATTATAATGACCAAAAGATTGACCCCAAGGTAGATCTAAATTGAAGATTCATGAGAACAAAAACTAGGCGATTATTGCCGGCAATGAAGACTTATTATTTGTTACCATCATGCATCACTGATTGATAGCTTCTTACTTAATGTTCTACACTCCCAATTACTCTTAACAATGCCTTAAGCACTATTTTTAGGAGTGGGATCGCACTTTTTTTAAGAGTAGGATCCTTATGTATAACATCTCTTTATATAATGTATTGTAAATGAGAAACTTATGTATTTGAGCTTGTAGAGTTGTAATTTTATTAATAATTTTTTTAAAAAAAATTTAAAGTGTTAATATAAAATATTAAATTTTTAGTTATGTTTCAAAAAATGTGTCTTTTTATAAAATATCTTAGAATTTTTCATTGAGTATGTTTTTAGAAAAAAAAACTTATTAAAAAGAATTTAATGATATTAAATTTGTAATTTTTGGAAATCTAATTAAATTGTTTTGAATTTTCAAAATAAAAAAAATAAAATAATAACTTATTAGTCAAGTAGTTATCAAATTATTCTTAAATAACAATGATAATATTGTAATTTGAGTTTATTATGCTTTAAACAAAACATGAATAAGCTATAAGAGAAACTCAAACGATAAGTGAATAAATTGTGAGACAAGTCGAGGAAGAAAAGAGATTGGGAGTATTAGTGGAAGAAGTTAGCTCTTGTGGGGGGTTGAGATTTTAGTAAGAAGATTCAACAACAATAAAGAAGAATTTTCAATGAGAAGAAAGCAAGAGCTATGGTTAAAGATGAAAAACAAAGGAAGTGAGAAGGATGATTTGTAGCTACTAAAAAAGAATAGTCGTAACCTTAAGAGAATTAATTTATAATAGTTTTAAATTGTTGCCAATATAAAAATGATTAATGAAGTTACCTTTTATATGAAAAATTCATAAGGTTTGTTTAAGCTTTTGCTTCAGCTTTCATCCTACATGTTTAGGGCTTGCATGCAATTAGGAACTTATTTTTGGAAGCTTAAAAATTGAATTTTAGATGAAATCCATGGATTGCTTAATTGAAGTGCTTATATGATAATTAAATACTACAAGATTCTAAGAATTGAATAATATGAAGTGGAGAATTGATTATAATAAAAAAAAGAGAGAAAATTGGGTGTCATTCATTTGACTTGAATAAAACATATGTTATGCTAGGTTTGTATACTAAATGTCAAACCTTTACATATCGTATGTTAACTTGTCAAATAGTGCACTAAGGATAGACATATGATATGTTAACTCTAACATATGGTATGTTTGTGAAGGGGGTTTAGTAAACAATTGGAGCTTTGTACATTAAGCAAAATGGAATTTGGTAAGCATATGCTTAACAAAAATATTTGGATAGTAATAGATTTTGCATAATCTTCCTTATGTAGGAAGTCAAGACAAAGTGATAATGTATATGGATCAATCTATCAAAAATTAGATAGGTGAATTACATAAATTACAATATAAGTATTCATGAAAATGGATAAATTGAGCAAGTTAGGATAACATTATTTACTATGCATGAGTTTGATATTTTTATGTAACATGTAATTGATAAAATGTTATATATGCCAGAGCATGATATATTTGCATGCATATGATGTAGTCTATTTGATAAACTTATTAAAATATAAAGAAAAAAAGATGACAAAATAAAAATAGATATGATATGATTAGGCTATATAAGTCTTAGGTGCATATCAACTACGATAATATTATGTTATGAGATAATGATATAATGTTGTGATTTTTTTTATATGATAAGATATATTATAATATGAAATGAAAAAAATAAAATTGAATTTTGTTTTAAGATATTATCTTATGATTACCATTAGATATGATTGGTCACTAGCACTTTATATAAGGCTAGATGAGCACTGATAATAGATTGCTTTGTGATATGTTCATCTATAAGCACTGATAATAGATGAGCTAGATGAGCACTTTATATAAGGTCAATACATTTGTGCAAAGCTTGAAGAGAGAAAATGAAATGATTGAGATTATTGGCCAACTATGATATGTTTATCTATTTAAGTCTAAATGTGAGATGATAAGATGTCAAATAAAGATGAGATGAGGTGTTATAGAGATATGAGAAAAACTAAGCCCTTAATATTGAAAAATAAGATAAATATGAGAAATGATAAAAAAATAATTTAAGAATATTATGAAAAGAAGTACTATAGTATTTTGAAAAGTATAAGATGTCTATTTGTATATATGCATAAAAATGAACATATTAACTTCATATGAGTAACTTGCTTATTCATGAGTATTAAATAAATTTAATATTCTTATTATGGCAATTGTGATCCTTTTATAGTAAGATATTGCTTGTAGAAGAAATTTCACCGGTTAAGCTTTACATACCTCATTTATTACTTATTCTATTTCATGCAATGGATATATAAAGAGAAGTAATTAGATTGACATGCAAGTTGAGCATCATGATGTAGAGAGATGTGATAAGGAGTTTTTTATTACTATATATTTTGGTATTATATTCAAGAGGCTTATATTGGAACCTTGCAATTATTATGCATGCGCTTTAGTAGTATTGTTATTTTATATTATTAGATAGCTACACTTGATTATAAGAAATTATTATGTAAACTAAGTTCCATCATTCTTTCTTTAAGTAATTGATCTGTGTCATTTATTGACATTTACACTTTAATTTATCTTGATTATTATGTTATTATTTATATTATTTAGTAGAGAGGATAAGTGGGTCTTGACATCATCTCTCAATAACAACATAATTTTAATTCAAATGGGGTGACTTGAAGTTAATGTTTACCTGCAAGTGCACATTTTGATAAAGAAAGCAGTTAACAATAGGGTTTTACATAAGAATTTTTTAGGATATTGTGCCTATGTAAATGGTTCAATTAGTTGAATGATTAGGCCTTATAACTATTAAATAATTAGAACATTTTGACAATGTTATCAAGTTTCATCACTATGATCTATTTTTTTTGTTAAGTATATAGAAAACATTTATTTTATAGAAACTTTTTATTTCGTAAAATATTTTATAATAAATAAAAGTCTTCCTTTAAAACCAAATAAATGCTCAAATAAATAATAAGTTTAATATTCTTTTTACAAAGACCAATTCAAATAGAAATAGTTCTTACAACATATATTGAAGTAACAATTCTATCAATTATGACACTAATAACTACAATTATTGTAACAACATCTTATACATCAAATATAATCTAAATCTTATCAAAACAATATAAACTAAATTAAGGAATTGAAAGGTTATCATCTCCCTCATTTCTTCTCTATATTATCATAATATGTATATTCATTCCTTGAAATTATTAAGTCAAAATAAGCTAAGCTATCACAAACTTAGTAGAAAAAATTATATCATAAAAAAATAAAGTAACATAAGATTAGATCATGTCATATGCTGGGTCTATAAAGAAATATATCATAATAGATGTAAAGCAAAGATATCCAAAATTAGAATAACATGCTAATGCAATGCTCACACCCTTTAAATTAAATCATTTTAGATTTATTTTATGATTATTCTGATCCCTTTTTAAATTCTCATTTGAACTCATGGTTCTTGAGCACTTGTAATTTTACATGTTTCTTTATTCAAAATTTTCTTTTTTTTGCTATTAGTTGTAGTTTATTCTTCAAAACAATATAGGACATTCTTTTGAAATTGGGTTCCACCTTTAGACAATATTGTAGAATAAGATACACTTTTATTTTTAATTTCACTTCTAGAAGGTAGCCCAAAATGAGATGCATCATACCATTGGTTCCATTATTAGGCACAACCTTGAAATGATATCTCAAAATAATATACATGTATTTGACAACACAATGACTATTTCTTTAATTTAAGAGCCTTATTTTTAAGACTAAATTTTGTTTTTTGCTTTATAATCTCTTTTCATATACCTTTATAACAATATTTTGTTCAATTTAAAAAAAATTCCTCTTTCCTTTATTACCCTAGTCTTATGAAACTAAGTGTCAATGACATGAACGATAAAAATGTTATTAAATTTAAAACTTTCCTCCTCTTTCTCTCTCACCAAATATTTATATAATTTTTTCAAAACCTCTTCTTTCTATTCCAAAGTGGAATAGGTGAAACGTTTGAATTCTCTTAAGTCTCTTGCATGGAAATTCCACAAATATGTTCTTCATATAGCCTCTTTCCCTATATAAAGCTTCTAAAGCCACCTCCTCACATGCCCAACCATTCCTCTAATTGGAATGATCATGCCTACTTCCTCTTTTAATGCTTTATGTTGCTTGAATTGTCTCTTTCATTGATTAAGCTAGATGGTTAAGTTTTAGAAAAAACATAAGAAATGATATTTTAATTAAATTTTTAGGTGTATGCATTTTTCTTAAATTTTTTAATCCAATGGATCTTCCAAACCTTTTTTTCCACTTTTATATAAAACTAATTAATGAGGTTTATTAGTCTCACAAATTTTTTAATTTGTTGGCATCATTTCTCTAAAAGTTCGTTAATAATTATTATATTATATTCACTTTTAATGTTTAACTTTTTACGTGTCGATCAATTTTGTATTCACATTAGGATAATTTTAAAATGAGCTATTCTACAAGATATTTTGTTTTATAGTCTAAAGATTTTCAATTTTCACTTAATTGCACTATTGAGCTACTAATAATTTGTATTTACATTTTTGAAGTTTACCTCTCCCTTTTTAATAATGTATGATTTTTACAAAAATTTAGCAAATCCTTCAAAATTAATAACCATATAAATTATAAATTAATATATTTTCTTATCTCACAGAATGATTATATTTTTTTCTTCCTTATAGTCTTTGATTAACCCTTTGGTCATATTTATATATCAATTTAAATACTCAATAATTAAAATTTTTAAAAATAATTATTTAAATATTTTTTTACTTTTAGAATGCTGCAATTATATTGGTCATCCTTATTACTTATAACTAGTTCATTTGTGAGACTATTTAAGGAAATGTTTTTTGACATTTCATTTGCTAACCTAGAGTTCAAGTCGCTCTTTTCTCCAATAAGAGAAAGAGAAAAAGAGAGAATACTTTTGGTGCTACTCACACTTTTGGCATTGTATTCTCTCATGCTTTTAGTGGAGCTAAATTAAGACAAAATTAACTCATTATCTTTTTTAATTTATAAAAAGGTATGAATGTTCAAAATTAAAAAAATAAATTTAAATTTAAAATGAATATCTTTCATTTAAATTTTATTTAAATTTAATATTTAAATAATTTAAATAAAAGTTTAGAATTGATCATATTTGGTTTTCTTTATGGTTAATTTATGTGATTTAATTTTATTTGAAGTTTAAGTTTGGTTTTGTCCTTAATTTTCCTTTTCTAAAGAAGCTATAAAATTATGAAGGGACTCTATTTAATGAGGTCTTTAGAATAATAATTTATATGTGTGATAATAAAAAAAATATGATTCATTCTTCTTCTTAGTGAAGAACCTTAAAAGAGAATTTTGTGGGACAAGGGAGTATAAGATTCTAAAGGGTAAGAGGCCATATATATTCAAACTTTTGACAACAATAAATATATGGGAGTAAGAAGCAAGAGGCTAGAAGGTGTGAGATGTCCTTCCAATATCTTTGATTATCATTATCATCTCTTTTGTCATTATGAACCCATCATCTTATACTAATTTTCCCATTATTTATCACTTTTGTATTAGAGTATCTACTCCTTATTATTTTGGTATCAGAGTAAGCTTCAATCTATTCATTCATGAAAATAATGTGAGGAATCCTCTATTGTAGTTCCAAGCTCCCTTGCATGTCATTGTTCATCAATTAAAAGTTCTTCTTACATTCATAATTTGGATGCTTAATCACATTCTAACTTCCTTAGCCATCATCATTACTATGGTCATCCTTAACTACCCTCCATATGTTTAACATAGGCATTGGACCCCCAAAGATAGACAGATTATTTACCTATCCCTCATAAGTTCTCCTATATGCCATCTCCAAATCTAGCCTTTTATAACCTTGACTAATCATTATTTACGTTGGGTAACAGCTTAGGTGATGCAAAGACCCAACACCACCCACCTAAAATTAATTTCTCTACCTCTTGGAACCTTTATGCTCCATGTCGTTTGCATTTGAAAGTCCCCAATCACTTAATTTATAATTCCCTAGACATCACATTCTTATTGAGGGTCTCCCATTCAATGAAACCATTGGGAGTTGCAACATGAAGAGGGATAATAGCAAGAGAAACTCAACTATTTGGTCCTTAATTTAAAACCATGAATCCCCTTAATTATAGCTAATTTTTCATAAAGTTAGTCAAATGATCTAGATGATTTTTATTCTTGAGATTGATGATCACAAAACTAAACTTATGGTTACTAATAACTATTTGAAAGTGTTGTGTAGTTGTAGAATCTGATAGTAAATTATGACAAGGAATAAGATTTATGCATTGGTGATTGGAAAGAAGATTTTAAATGCTAAAGGATTTTTTGGCTCTTGGTAGAGTGGATACTCATCAGGAGTTTGGTGCTAAAAGGGTATCACAAATGGTATGATCATTAAAAAAATTGATCTACACATGTTAAGAAGAAAGAAAATGCCAAAGATAAACACAAGAAACAAAAAAAAGAAACAAGACAAAGGTGCCTATCCAAGGTAATCTTAACCAAAAAGGGACTAAGATTCACATAAAGATCACTCTATATACTAGTAACACAACCTCTTTAAAGACAAAAGGTGAGTACTTGGAAAGAGGCTTGAAAAACTAATGTTTTGATAAAGAAAATAACAAAGTATAGTTCACAAAATATAGATTTAAAGCACCAAAGACCTTGCTATGACTTGTGAGAAAACTAGAATAATAGAGTAACTTGTTCATAAAAGTGATTTAAATATTTATAAAAAAAATAAAAAGAGTGAAGAAGTGACAATAAGTGCTTATGGAAACATAAGAAAACTCAAGTGACAAAGTGTAAAGGGAAATAATGTTATGAAGGGAAATGATGAAGTAAAGAATATATAAAGTGAAGGAATCATTAAATGATGATGGCAAAAAAGCAATGACAAAGAGTTGTAGAAAAACTAACATGGCATTTCACTTCTTAGGCCTTGCATCCCTCTTCTCAATACTAGAGTTCTAAAAACTTAGCATGTTAGAGTTCTCATCTTGATCATCTTAAACCATAATAAGATGCAAAGAAAAGTAAAAATTTTACTCATCTAAAGATCACCATTCCAAAGGATAGGCTTCCTCTTTTTTTAAAGAGCATAAGCATGAAATACCAATAAAAATTAAAAGAAAATTATAAAAATTATGGTTAAAAACTATTGCCAAAATTTTTTTTTAAAAAACTATACTTTTAATTTCTAAAATATATTTACTAAAAAGATGTTACCAAGGTTGTGGCTAAAATTGGTTCCAAATAACTTTTTAAAAAGCTATCATTATGGTTAAAAAAATTATGCAAACAAAGTTATTGCCAGATAGCTTTTTGAAAGCTATGTTTTCAATTTCTTGTGAATTGGGTTTGTGTGGGTCCTTGTAGGTTAGATTTAGATCATTAGGTTGTGGAGTAGGTTGGTAGGTTTACATGTTATCAATAGTGGTGTGTGTCAGATCTAATGTCATGTGTTGCAAATCGGGTCAGTGAGTTGACACAACATCAGTGGGTCACAGGTTAACGTGTCACAAAGTAAGTTGATAAGTCAACGCAGTGTCAACAATGACGTGAATTAATGTGTTGTCAGTTTACTAATCAACATGGCATCGATGTAGTCATAGGTTGGAATAAAGTCGAAGTGTTACAAAGTGGGTTGGTGTGTCAGCATGTCATCATGAGTTGGAATAGAATTAACATGTCATGAACTCTATTAGTAGGTTGATGTGACATGACAGATCGCTCATGGGTCATAAGAACTATAAACTAGATTAGACTTGAAAGACTCTTTTGTCAAATTGATTCGATTGAATGCAGTATAGGTTGGCTGGTTAGGTTAGGTTAGGCTGGTGACGAGTTGTTGAGATGACAAAATAGGGTATAATGGTTTAAGTTTTTGTTCTCTTTGTATTTGCATAAAGAAATTGATCATAGGGTGCAATTTTGGGGCCCATTTAGACTATGCATATGAAAAATAGATAGTTTTATTATCTTAAAGTGTTGATACATGTTGAGCTGACTCTTAAGTATTGAAAATCTAGACTAGTGTCCTTATTAATTTTTTTAAAAAGGGGAAAACTCATCTTTGATGAGTCAACTACAATAGATTTACTCTCATAAGTCTCCAATGTATTTGACTTTAGTTGTAACTCTTCTCTTGTGATCCAAATAGTATTAGTGTCTTGTTGACCTTTCTATTAGATTAGATACCTTTGATAATACCAATTTCTAGTTTGCATAGTTTGGTCATCCAATATTCTTTTTATATGCTCACTCTTTTTATCATGATAGGATAGTGAACACCATGTAAGGTTTCACTCTTAAGAGGTGTAGATGATGGCTCAAACTGCTCATTAAGAATCATGATCAGCTCCTTGTAAGCCATCAAATTTGAGACATTAAAGGTATTGCTAATGCATAGTCATCTAGTAGCTCCACAATGTAGGCATTTGGTCCAACGATTTTTAAGGTTTGGAATGAACCAATGCCACTTGAATAAAACCTCTACATTGTTTTTGATGGGAACCTTTTAGACCTTATTTAGATCATTGCATAATATCTTACTAAAATTTTTTTATTCTTGTGGTGTGTATTAGTCGATCTCTTGTACTACTCATTAATAAGATTTATTTTTTACTTAAATGCTTATGGACCTCTCTTATATGTTATGTAAACTCTTATGTAGACATGGATGTCCATGCCTGAATAAGTAATGAGATTAGGTTGATTGCGTTATGAAGTTTATTCCATTATGAGCTTCAAAGGGGCTTATTCTTATGAAACTATTAATAAAATTTTTATAGGCATGCTCTATATGTGGTAAAAGTATATCTCAATTTCTTATATTTTCTCTTACTAAATACTGTAAGAGATTTTCTAAACTATGATTTACTACCTCGATTAGGCCTTTTGTTTAGAGGTGGTAGATTAACATAAATTTCAACTTCATTCCTATAAATGTCAAATGGTTTTCTAAAAGTATGAAGTAAAATAGATGTCCCTATTAGTGATAATAATCCTAACAACCCATAAAGGTTTATCACTTTGTTTAATAAGAATTGAATAATTTGCGAAGTAGATGATGTTTTGAAGCATGGGATGAATATAGTCCTTTTCATAAATCGATCTACCACCACAAATATGGAGTCATGTCTTCAAAGGGTTTAGGGTAAACCAAGGACAAAATTCATGCTAAGGCCTTCCCATGATTGTGATGGTACTAGTAATGGCGTGTAGAGTCCAATGTTTGTGGCACAATGTTTGGTAATTGTGTAAGTCTTAAACCAGGCAACTATTCGAGCTGAATGTCATTTTAATCTTGGCTTATAAAATCTATCTTCAATGGCCATGATAGTTTTGTCTCATTCAAAATAACTTACTAGTACTCTTGTATGTATCTTTTAAATAAAGAAATCTCTAAATGATGTTTGTGCTTCGTAAATCTATTTATTACAAAAAAGATAACCACCTTTAATCGTATAATCATATATGGCATAGGTTGGATTGGCAACTAATTCCTTATAGATGGGATTAAATTTTATGCAATCTAGGTATAGGCATGGTAGGGTTTGAAAGTCAGTGATGGAGATAGACATTGTGGTGAGTAGGTCCACTTGCAACTAACGAAATCAACAGCTTTGTTTTCTACTATTAGCTTATGTTTGAGGATGAAGGTGTAGCTTTAAAGAAATTTAGCTCACTTAACATATCGTGGCTTTAGTTTCTTCTTTGAATTAAGGTATCTTAAGGTTTATGGTTATAATAAAGTAAAAATTCATGCCTTGTGAGATTTATTGAGTTTTTGCACTAAATGTGTGATTGGTTATCCTTCTTGGCTAAGGACTCCTCTTATTCCTACTCCTAAGCCATCTTAAGTGAAGTAAAATGAGTGTGTACAAGAGGATGGTGAATTATAGATTTTAAAATATTTTTATTATTTTTGGATCATATTTATTTTTTAAATTTTTTTATAAAAATATTTTTATTTTTCTAAAAAATCTTCATATTCAAAAAAAAAAAAAAAAAAAAAAAAAAAAATATATATATATATATATATATATATATATATATATATATATATATATATATATATATATAATTTTTATTTTATTATTAAAAAAATAAAAACTAAAATGCAGAATAATATTTTTAAGTGGTTTGGTTTAAACTAAAATGCACGTCAACCCTAAACTAAGGTGGAGAAAAATATCATAATCACAAAAATTATAACTGTAGATTTTCATTACAGTCTACCTTGAACCTCTTGAAATTCTTTCTTATGTTTTATCTCTAACCTACTAGCTTTTGTAGGCTCAACTATAACCCTTGTTTGTACGAGCTCATCCCAAACTCAATTTTTAATGAGTTCAAATTGAACATAGACTTTCACAAATATTGAGTTGCTTAAAAGGAAAATATAGTGAGAGAAAAGAATTTGATAAAAATATACAATGTTTTATGCTTGTTGATGAGTAAAGAAGATAAAACAAGCTTAAAATTATGAAAAGTAAGAAAATAAAAGTTGAGAAGTGTTAGGCTTAGTTAGAAGAATTTGGCATTTTGAGAAGTACTAACCACAATATATTGTTAGGAAATTTTTACATTAGTGGAATATCCCATAGTACTTCTTTGAGAATTTAAAATCTTATTTAGATTTATTAAAAATTTCATTCATAATGATTGAGTTATTATAGAAAAAAATTTGATCATAGTAATTAGAAAGTCAAGAAAAAACTCTTTCAAAAGTTGCTTCCAAATAGCTTAAAAACTTCATCCAAATGGCTAAAGAATTAGCTATTAGGTAGAATCATCTAGAGCTATTAGATTTGATCAAAGAAGGTCTAGCCTATTAGATTAAAGTTTTTAAAAATGGATGAGTTATGGACAGTTGGATTTAGACGAATTAGATTTAAGCCATATGATCATATTGGATGAGATTTAGATCATTCGATTCGCCAATAATATAAGTGGAAATGATCTTAATATTAAGATTAAAAATTGAGAGATCTAGGAATTCAAATCAATGATAGATCATATGAAAATGGAGGAATCAATCATGATCCTTCAATCGAGCTTATCGAATTTGTGGTAGGATGGATCATGATCCTTGTTTAAAAGATGGAAGTGATCTCAACTATTTTATCATAAAAATGCATAGTCAGATGGCTCATGTAACTCCTATAATTCAAAAATTAGCTACTTGAAATGGATATAGGTTTTAGTCTCAAATTGTGTAAATGTTCACCATTTTGCTCTTTATAAACCTTTTTGTACACACATAATGTGAGTTGGTACATAAGATTGGCTCCCCCTTGTGTTCTTGGGATTTCACTACTTGACCCATTTCACAATTCATGTGAGTCCTGCCTGACTCGATCCTTCCTTAGCCTTACCCTAGTAGGGTTTAGTATTGCACCCTGACTAAGTTCAGGTTTGATTTAACTTTGTTTCAGTAGATCTCTTGACTCGAGGCTTCTTAAGCCTGCTAGACTTGGTCAGTCTAAGTGCTTTGTACTTGGCTCATTCTTGGGATTGTGCCTAGATATTTTTTTTCTTTTTTATAAGTATTAAAACTTAATAGAATTATTTTTTTTAGATTTCATTTTTCTAATTTAACCAAAATTTAAAAATAGATATAACATAAAAATTGAAAAAGATGTGTAAGTGAGATTTAACAAAGGATTAAGTGAGTGAAAATAAAATCCTTGATATTTTCTAAATCAAGGAAAGGATTGAGAAATTAAAAATCTTAATATTGATTTGAAAGATATATGAATGAAGAGATGTAGCTTATGATTAGTAATAAAAAAGATAATATTTTATTTCATAATAAAAAGGAAAAATTTTTCAAAGTTGATATTACTTCAATCCTTAAAGCTTATTGAATACTCCAAGATGCTTTGTAGATCTCTAATTCACTAACTTTAAAAGTACATGATTTATTCTTCATAACTAAATTTGATTCACACTAAAGATGATGATTAGAACAAAATGTTAAATATTTATGACTTGATTCATCAAATACGGGGGTGACCTAACAATAAGAGATTTAAAAAATAATAAAAAAATAAAAGTCAATGTATAGTGCTTGGGTCATGCTTTCCTTGTTTTTCTTAAATACTTTCTCTGATACAAAAGGTTCTTTTTTAATGTAGTTGATTATAAAGATAGTGATGGTACTAAAGCATTTAATGAATCTTCTATAAAAAGTTCTAAGACCATAGAAACCTCTAACATCATGGACAAACTGAGGTGTTCTCCAATCAACTATTACCTTAATCTTGTTAGGGTTGCTTGATATGTCATGTTTTAATACTATGAAGCTTAGAAACTTCATGTGATCAATAACAAAAGTGTATTTTTTAAGGTTGGTCAGATTTCTTGTTTTCATCATCTTAGACCTCATTGATATGCAAAGCAAAGTGGAAATTTTACAGATCCAAAGATCATAATTCCAAGGGATATGCCTCTACTTATATAGAGAATCTAAAAACAAATGAAAAAATAAAAATAAAAAGAAAATTCTAATCATTTTGCTTAAAAGTTGTTGTAAACATCTTTTTGAAAAGCTACGTTCTCAGTTTCTAAAATATGTTTATTGAAAAGTTGTTGCTAAAGCTGGTACAAAACAACATTATAAAAACTATCATTTTTTGTCAAGTTTTACAATTAATGAAGTTGCCAAACAACGTTTTGAAAGCTACATTCTCAAGTTTATGTTAGTTGGTTGACATGGTTCATCGTGGCTTGTATCTAGGTCATTAGATCATGGAATGGGTTGGCGAGTTTATGTTTTATCGACAATGTTGTGGGTCAAATTTGATGGTGCATTTCACTGATTGGGTCGATAGGTTGGTGCATTTTTGGTGAGTTACGGGTGAGTGTGTCATGGGTTAGCATGTCACAGAGTGGGTTGGTGGGTAAGCTCAACATTGACAATGAATATGGTCCATGCTCTTATATCATATGTATATGGTCCATGCTTCATTATATAAATAAGATGACCAAAAGATTTCAAGATCAATTGCAGAAGCTTAGTTATACAAGGTAACAGTCTTATATGTTTTCTTATCTGTTCTTTGAGAGTTGAGTATTCAATTGTATTATATGAGTACAAAGACTATGTACAAGTATAAAATTTATTTCCTTTCAAAACTCTTCATATATAATATGTTGGAAATGTATTCTTTGTATGGACATCTATGCTTTGTATATGATATAGATATATTGCATGTTTAATTTAGATCACAATATAATCTCTTAATCATATTACTATTAGTCATTATATGGTGTCTGAACCTTGTTTAGTGCATACTTTTTACATTGTACAGTATGAAGTATAACTATATGATCCATTTTGTGTCATAGAAGACTAAAACTATTAAAAGAAAAAATGTGTTCATTGTATTGATGAATACAATGCCTACATCATATGAGTACAATAATTAAGTACTAAGGCTAAATATAGTTATTCTACATTAATGTATGATGATAGTTAATGTATCATACTTGAAAAGTGTTTGTATTACTACAATAAGTTTGCCATATGTGTAAAACAACTTCTTAAGTCTAGTTGAACTAGTTACTACACGATAGTATAAGTATTTACTTTTACATGATCATGTAATATGATATTTTCTCAAGAGCTCTACTCATGGTAAAAATGAATTTTGTGTGATGCCGACCTGTTATCAAATATGTATAATCTATTTAAACTATAAAAATAAACTCTGTTGCACTTGTACAATTTATGTGATCATTTGGTATGATATATTAAGAATTTAAGTGTTGTAATAAGAAATAATGATATAAAATAGGAACACTTTTTCCAAACTTAAACAATAAGTTGTTTTGAGACCAATAGCACTAATCAAATCGTTGGGTTTTTTTAGGATTATCCTAGTTCTATTTTGATCATCTTAATGCAATGGTCGTGGTGTCTTTTTATGATATGTTGTTAGAACATATAATAGTTGGTTGTTTTGTTTTGAAAATGACATTGTAACCATTGCAACTTCCTTATTTGCATCCAACTCACTAATGCATATAAATAGGATAGAAATCATAAAGAATGGGTTGATGATTTTCTAAATGAAAATTCTTTTCATAAGTAGTAGAAAGTAAGATCCTTGAACATAGGCCATGCATAACTATAAACAAAAAAAATTCCCTTTTGTTGTATATACAATATTTTTGGTTTGTTCATCTTCAACATTGCATCAAACTCTACTTTTACTTGGCAACATCATTACAATATCTTAGCTCTATGCCATATAGATTTCTATAAGTGTATGGTATAATGTTTGTTAATTTTATTGTGTATGTTGAGCTATTATTTTTATAAAGCTATTGCACTTGTTACTCTTGTAAAGGCGTATCCCTATTTGCATTATCAATAAGATGTGGTTTGCAAGGTTTACCCTTACTAGTTACAACAAAAAGAAGTGGATAATTGGTGGAAGCCTTGTTAGATCACATGGAGGTGGATATAGGCAAAGGTTTTGTAAAATTACCTAAAAATCTTGTATCTTTTTTTGCTTAGCCCTTTTGTTGTGATTTTCTTATCTTACATTTATTGATTTGGAAATGAATAAATATTTTCTAGATAGAAGTTAAGTTTAATTAGGATCAATTACTTCTACTTGTAAAACAAATTCTATTAATCAAACTTTTAGATAAAATGAAAGATTTGTTTTTTATCTAATTTGAAATCAAGTAGTTCTAAAATTTCACAATTCCCCATCCTCTCTTTTGTGCATATTGTGAGTATTAAATTTCAACAAGATGGATAATACCTCAAAAAATATAGATATCCCTTAAGGCCATTTAAGTTCATTTCAAGTCTTGTCTAAAAAAATGGTAGCAATGGTTATCAAGTGAATACTAGCTTTCAATAGGTTTGTGTTTTTATGTGAGATTAAATTGATTAAAAATATATTTTCTTATAATAATTAAGATAATACTTCAATGTATTTAAAATATATGAACATTATTAAAAATGACAAGAAGAAATTATAAGACTATAGGTTTGTTTAAGAAAAAAAAATAACTGATATAGATAAAAGTAAAGAAAGCAGTTAGAATAGTTATAGTTTTTACAAAATATACAAAAGCAAAAAGGATTAAAAGCATGAGTTTGGTTTTATTCTAATTTTTTTATCTAAAGATGCTTTAACTATAATATAACTTTTTCCAAAGAGTTCTTTTACCTTGTAATTGTTATGATGCAATAATTTAAAATTTTAGTTCCTTATTTTCTTTGATAATGAATGTTAGAGAGAACTTCTTGTGACATGGGAATAAGAAAGTCCAAGGGGTGTGATACCTACGCATTCAACCCTTTGTTAATGAAGGCTCGATGGGAGAAGGTTACGAGACTCCAAGGGATTAGTGGAATTAACTATAACTCTAATTGCCATTGTTATCTTTTCAAAGATTATGAATCCTTCATCTTTTGATATGCTTGCTTTTCACATTTGCCAACAAGTTGTAACTAGACCATCCATCTCTCATCAAGAACTTATTCTCTTTGTTCTTTAGGTCACCATCATTTTTGTTCACATGTGTTGTTATCCTCTCACTTATTGCATTCCTTCATCAATAAAAAAAATCTAACCAATGACTTTGTTACCTTCTAAAGAAAAAACATACAATGAAATATTTTGGGTAAAGAGCCATGAGATGCCCAATGTCAACGTGGATTACACCACTCTTAAAGACATCAAAGGTAGACTTCAAATCTTTAAAACCATTCTTATTGATTTTAGTTTGACATCTTCAATTATGACCCCTTCTTTAGAACTTGAGTGGTAATATGTAGAATTCAAGTGCATTATAGACTAGTTCTTAAGCATTATGCTAGTGATGGCTACAATATTGTTTGACACCCGAACCATATCATAGAATATTACTAATTTGATAACAATGGCTTTCTCGACATCTTCTACTCTAGCTTTCACAAAGGAAGCTTCTAACGAAAAAGCTCTACTACAAATATGCCCTCTCCCATGAGAACAAAATCATCGATTAGTAATTTTACAACCATAGTACATTGTTGGTACAAGGCAATAAACCTAATTTAGTGACCCTAGTTGCATAATAGAAAAGGGTCCTTCCTAATTCCTTATTAAGGAGGAACTTGATGCCATAAAATCATAGACAAAATCCAATAATCAAAATTCATCCCTTTCCAATAGACATACTAAAAAAAGGAGTGTTTTAGCTATAAAATGTTAATTAGTTAAATTATCATGATAACATGGAAAGATATTAATTTCTCATTGAGTTCAACATGAATGTATCCATTAGGCCTACATTTAATTGTGTTAAATGCAAAGTTGATGCAGTGGTTAGGGGTCTAATTATTTCCATAGAGAGCTAGACTACTTTGTTTAGCTGATCAAATTTAGTATTTGTTCCAAGGGAAATGCAAATATTAGCACCATAATACCTCAAATATTTAAATATGAAATATACATGTATTCAAGTATGTAACACTAGTCTTTTCTAACTGTAGAGTTATTTTTATAAAATTACTTAATCTTTGTGCATGTCACAATGCATACCATGTTGTAAGTACCTCTACATGGTCGTTTGAGCATACAATTGAGAAGAGACCTACATAAGGAATTTGTTGGTATATAATTTGTAATTTTTACAAGTAATTTAAAATTTTTAAGGATTTTTAAGAATAATATTTATATTGATTTATTAAATGATTGAATCCTTTATATTACTAAAAGAATTATTTATTCCATTCCTAAACATTTTAATTTTTCACTTGCAAGAATATGGTAGAAATCTCTACAAGAGCAAAGAACGGAAAGAAATTAAGGAAGTGAGAGGAAGAAAATCATCCAAGAGTTAAAGGAAGGGCTTTGGTTAGTTGGAATAGGAAAAGGATTAGCTTGGAGTAGCTATAGTTGGAGCTTTGAAGCTTTTGGAAGAAAGAGCCTGTTGGAAAATTGATTTGTACAAAAGAGTGATTCAAAGGTATGCATTTGTTGATTTCTTCCTTCCTTAGAGAGCCTTTTGGTAGGGTTTGTTGTTCAAGAGTTAGTTTTGAATTGGATGAGAATTGTTCAAGATTTGTTAGCTATAGCTTAAAATTTTTCACTCACATGCTATACATGGAAGGTTGACATACTTGATGTTATGTCCAATGTACCATATGTTGAATGCCCATTATAGTACTCACAACGTTTTATGAGAGATTGATCCTATCTTGAAGAAAATGGATAGTACACAAATATTGGAATGTATCAAATGTTGGGTCCATGTTCATTCATAAACCTTATTAGACGGCATACTAGGCAGAGTAATGAGAATATGTACAAGCGACCTAATTTCCTAAAGAAAATGAATAGCATGTGAAAACTTCAATATATCATATGTCTAGTTTAATAATAATAGTGGAGAGTTATGGATGGTTTATCTAGCTAAATTGAATAGGTTGTATTGAGAACAATGTACAGCTCATCAAGGTTGACGTACCATACTTTGAGTTGAACATATTGTAAGTAAAGGTGAGTGACTGATATGCCAAGAAGGTTTGAAGAATTCAAGAGGGATTTTAGGGGCTTTGTGTAGCTTTATTTGTTAATGCAATTACTAAAGAAAAAGATATAGTATTTGAGAAGTTATGATGAGAAGGAAAGCTTTATGAATAATGAGAGAATTATGAAAACATTTATATTAAAATGTGATCATGTTTTGATAATGGTGATGTATATTGTGCAAGTAATGAAGAGAAAGAGAAAGGAAAGTAATAGAAAACACATCTAAGAGTCATTAGGTAGATAAATTGAAAAAAGTGTGTTATAATTAAGCTACTTTTTATTTGTCTTGAAATGCAATGTGATGGGATGTGATGCAAGCATGCTACATGACATGGATGGATTGTACATGTGTTATGACATACTGATGTGAGTTGTTGATATATATATATATATATATATATATATATATATATATATATATATATATATATATATATATATATATATATATATATATATATATATATATTACTATAAGTATCAGAACATAAAATAAAAAATGAGATGTAGAAGTTAAATATAATAAAAATAGAAATGAAGATATAATTATTTTATTTATAATTCTTATACCTTTATATAGAGATTTAAATATAATAGTTTATTATAAAATATATATTATTTTAATTTTCATAACTAAAAAATCATGATTTTTGTAAAACCCATGTCACAATGGGTTATCTGAACATGTAAGCTATTGCATGCACATGGCCGACCACTCACCTAGTATTGTTCATGCATGTAAATACTATTCCCAAGAGTAGACATGGTCTTTTATTGCACATGCATATGTAGTGGTCCCGTGTGAACAATTCTCATCGCTTTGTGCCACCCAAAATGTTTTATCATTTTATCTCCTCCATTAATCTTTTTTCTCAATTTTGGATTTCTTAATAATTTAATGGACTTACATTTGAGATGCTAATTGTAGGTCCCTTTTTTGTGATTCAAGTCCCATTGAATCTTCTTTTCTAATAATAAACTAATTATTTTCAAGATCGATTTATGTTGTCTTGTTGAGTAATCTTAGGAAGCTAAGAATTTTATCAATCTCATTATCTTGACTTTGTTACTAGTAGCATATAATTTTGGTAGGTGTTCACTTGCTACTTCACTTGTATAACACCAATAAATCTTTTTTTAATCCTTTTTGTCTTTTGATAAAAGGATGTGTTGTTCATTCTTTTTAAACTGATATCACTATTCTTATAGATAGTAAATGACATCTCATTCCTATAAGTATGGATTTCTTATTATGATTTAACAAATACTAGAGGTACCATTTCATATATAACCTAGTCAATATAGTTTTTGGTGATGAAAAATTCAATCTTGTATCATTTCTAAACTCTCACTTCAAAGTCTTTATGAATCTATCCTAAGAAATAGATTTTTCAATATCATGTAATCTTTAGGTTTAACCTTTTCACAAAAAGTTTTGTTATTTAATTCTTTTTACTTCTTATTTTAGTGATGGTACTAAAAAGCTCTTTCTTCTTTTGAATTTAAATGTTGAAGAGTTTTTATCATTGTTTTAATTCATGAGATATGTCATTTGGACTCATCATAAGACATAAGCTTTCATCAACTTAAAATATAGTTTCAAGTACCTTTTTAATCTTAGTTTTAATAAATAGTTTCTTTATCTTAAACTTCTTTAGAAATAGTTTAGGATATTATTTCTAGTATTTTTTTTGTATGTGCTTAGTCTTCTTATAATGATAAAAATATGTCTAATTATACTAGCTAGAGTGTTGTTAGTTATGGTCATAATATACTTTTTTGGAGAATACTTTTACATTTTGCCTCCAATTTTTAGAATTTTAGACTATTTAGTATTTTGTCATTTTAGTTTTTTCTATTATATTTATTCTTCATGTTAATAGTAATTACAGTTGTGTTAGATTATTTTAAAGATTGAATAAGAAAAAGGAGATAATTTGATAGCAATATAATAGTGCAAACCTATAATATATTAGGACAATACTTGCATGCCAATGATAGTAGTCCCAATCTCATGACTTATCATCAAAATTCTATGATATATTTTAGTATCATTTGTTCTTGTCAAGGTCATAAGCTATACCACTTCCTCCACCTTTTCTTTATGTAATCTATGAGATAAAATTCTTCTCTAATTAATTTTTTAAATTGGCTCCATATCACTTCTAAGATTATAACAATTCTTAGGTGAGCATTCTATCAGGCTAATGCATCACTCATCATTTTTAATTAAACACATGTCACCTTATCATTTGATGAATAGTCATACATGGAGAAATATATCTCTAGTTGTTTCAACTAGCCATCTAATTTCTTTACTTCTAATATATCATCATAAATAAGTAAATCAGTGAAACATTTACCTTGAATGGATGTTGTTCATTATCATTTGTTATAATGGCGAAATTGATGATGTCATCCTCTTTGACATCTCCAATTAAATTGGTTACCAATTAATCTAGAATTTCTTTAATTAAGATGATCTTTTGTCAGATTATTTTTTGAATCCATCATAAGGATTGACATTTAAGTATCATATGTAATAACACATGCATTTGTTGAGTTAATAGAGTTACTTGTCTCTAAACTTGATGGATACATAATCAATGCTGTCACCTTGACTGAAGCCTCCTTAATCTCCTTATTCTCTTTCATGGTTATTGTTCAATTACTTTATTCTGAACTCTAATAATTAAAGTAAATCAAAGTGTTTTGATACCAAAAATACTATATATGCTTGTGAGGTGTTCTTGGCCAAACCCTTCAATAACAGACCTTATTTTTAGAGTTATAACAATAAAATTGATGCATGAGAAATGACAAAGAACTAAAAAAAAGATGAAGAGAGTTTTGCAACATGAAAATGAAATTCTCTTAGAATGATGAAATTAATTCATTCATTATTCTTATCTCTTAATATAGAAGTTTAGATATAATATTATTTTTATAAAATATATATTATTTTAATTTCCACATGAAACATAAGATTTTAATCAAAAATAAAAAATTCTATAAAATCCATGTCATAAGGGCCTATCTGTGTGCATATTAGTTATTTAACATGTAATAAAGACCATGCCTCTCTCACTATTCAAGTGCATTGGTACTATCCTTATGCATAATCAGTGTTTTACCACACTTATTTGGACTACACAACATAATAGGTTTACATGCCACATTCTTAGACCGTGCATCACCATAAGTTTTCTTATCACATGCACTAAGTCATGTTGTAGTAGGTGTGGTAGTGTGTGTACATGTACTATAGGAGTGCGATATGTATACCCAATGTGGCATATGCTCCACACGTGTGGTGGTCTTATACAATTTTTTGCAAGAAGTGCACACTAGTTCTAGCCTAGTACTCTTTCCTATGTGCGCACTAGTGCTTCCTCACACAACATATGACCTATGAGCCTACAACAAGCCTCCAAATGCTACTACGGGAATGGTTCTTACATCCTTTTACTGCTTGATGATTTTCATCTTAATGTCACCTTCTTTGATTTTTTTCTCAATTTTTGGATTTCTTGATGATTTAATGAACCTGTAATTATGCTTTTGATCACTAATGTAATGGTCATCTCTAATCTTATCTAATGGATGTCTTTGATCCAAAGTGTCAAATTATTTATCCTCTGACTATGATGTGGAGTTTTTCATGAGCTCAAGAACTTGTTGTCAAGAAAGTTCTTGATAGCTAGGAGGAAATTCTATAACCTAGGCTTATTGAGATGCTTGATTAATAATAGATGTCTCAAAATGGGAACTCGCCTAAGAAAATGCTTCATTGGGAACAACTTTAAGTAGTGAATAATATTTTCACTATTTATGTTGAAGAAAAAGAGCTTACATTCTTGATTTGCATGTCCTTGTTATGCATGCAAAAGGAGGGAAGGTTTTTGTAAATGAACCTTTGCCATTTGCAACCTTCTTCGCAACCCTATTTCTTAGATATTCAAATATGATAAGGCAACTCTTTAGAGAGGATAGCTTCCACACAAATCTTCATGATTTGTGACCTACAAAGACTAGCAATCACTGAGTCTAATTTTAGAGGAATTCCAATATCTGATGCCAATGATTATGGAGCAGACTTATTGAATAAGTGAATTGGAAGATGTTTGAAGGAAATCTAGATAGGGACAACTAAAGGCCTAGAGTTGGGTTGGAAGTTTGGAAACCACTTCAACACCCTCATAGGGAATTCAATAATTCTCCATACCAATTTTAACCAATATTTCGAATAATCCTTCTCAATGGAGAATTGGTTCTATAAATATTTTTAGGCTTAAATGGCCCATTATGAAGAAGCCTTTAAAATTAATTTTCATGAACTCTTGTTGTAGAACTTCCATGCCAGGCTTGCCATGAGAGAACTTACTAATCAATGTAAACTTTAAAGAGGCAGGAAATTTTTTTATTCAATATTCATGAAGCACCACTTATGGTTCACCTTTATAAGATGACACTAGCATTAGTTTTAAAGGAGAAGGAATAATCACTTTAAACCTCTACAAAAAAAAGCAAGGAGAAGAGAAAACCCTAGAATTTAAGAGAATGATCATGGGGGAAAATCCCTACTAGCTTTCTGGCCACAAAAGTAAGCTATGGCTTGAGTATAAAGTTGCACAATGTCTAAACATTAAACCTTGCATTCCATTTATCACTACCAAAAAATCACCTTTCTCATTCCCATTTCTATAAAATTTCCTTTATCATGATTAAAAGTATATTCTTGAGATTCATCATACCTTTAATCCATAGAAGGCTACTCCAAAGAAAGCCTCCTTCTTACTTCAAGTCTTGAGATCTTCCTTACCTTCTCCTTGCTCATGGTTTACCTCTTTGCCTTGGCTCCTCTTGGTTTTGGTTACCCTTAATCCACATCACAATTAGGGTTTGTAAAACTCTAATCAAAACCACATGCTAAAACTTATATACTCGACCATAAAATAATCTTACCAATGAAGCACCACATAGAAATGATTAGGATTCATTCCACTTGCATCACATTATCAGCACTAAATCTTACCATAGCCAACTATCTCGTACCTCTTTTTCATTGGTTAGTTATGAAATCTTTAATTAAGAATCCTTTAATATGAATGGATAAGGATTATTTCCAAGCACAAACACTTAAGGAAAACTATCCTAAGTCCTTGATAAGGTTGGTTACAAACCGTTCATAAATAGAGGCACCACATGAAAAGTCATGGCTAGGTTTTCAACACTTAAAATTTCTTTCTTAAATTATATGCATTCAAGGAAACTATCAAATTCCAACATCTTAATGCCATTTCACCACCTTAAGCTCCTAAATTTAAAGATTCCATGCAATTTCACATACCATCTCATGGTTGAGAAAAAATGTAAGGTCATGTAAGGTGAACATAACATTCATATCACCCATCTTATGCATAATAAGTAATCCAAGATAACTTAAATTTAAGCACTTAGCTCACCAAATCAAAGGGGAAAAGAATCACTTATGTTAACTAAGGTCCAATATAAGATAACTAAAATGATGAGTGCAATAGTTATAACCTTTTATGAAACAATAAGCAAACTATATACATTGAATACCTATCTAAAAAATAAGACATTAAATAACCAAAAAAACCATTTGAAAACTTTTAGTAAAATTGATCATACTTCAACTTCAATAGTACCATAGTTAGATGCATTTTATGATCTTTAGTGATATAAGAAGAAATTAAATTATAATTGATAAGCACAATGGCAAAAAAAATTTTCCATTGCTTGAAGACCTAATTCATGAGGTCTATAAAAGATATTGGTGAAATGGTTAACCTAAAATAAAGTATCAAGAACTCATGTTTATTACTAATTCTAAATGTCATCTTAGGTATTTCTTGTTTGTTAATTTTAGTTGATGGTAAGCAAACTACAAGTCAATCTTCGAGAACACTTCTACTCCTTGAAGTTTATAAAATATCACATCAATATAAGGAAGTGTACACATATTTTTTATGGTGATTTTATTTAATTCTCTATAATCTATGTACATGCAAAGGTTTTCATCTATCCTTTTGATAAAGAGAACTAGTTCTTCCTAAGAAGTGACACTTGGTCAAATAAATTTTTGTCCAACATCTCCTATAGTTGAACCTTCATCTTTTGGAGTTATATTAATGTTCCATGAATTAGATATGGGTTTTCTCTAAGAACTACATTGATGACAAATTCAATCCCTAAATTAGGAGCCAATCCTAGAAAACTATTAAGAAATACTTCTGGATATTTGCATATTCCTAACTAGTCATGCAACTTTAGTTCTCCTTTGTTAACTACATGTATGATGTTGGAAATGGTCTACCCCTTTCTAAATTAGCTTTTTTACTATTAATTTCAAAATCAAAGGAATCCATAGCAATTACTAAAGTAGATTGTTTTAGAGCCATCTACTAGAAAGATTTTTATCTTGATAGTCAATGGTGACTCTATGGGTTGCAAACTAGTCCATTCATAAAATTATGCCTAATTCGCTCAAGTCAATTATGATCAGTTAAGACTAAATAATTTTTCATTAATTTTTAGTTTCTTTTGTATATGCTTATTTACTTGTATTATTTCTCCCATTGACAAAGTGACCAAAAGAGGTTATTATAATGCAAAAGTTACAACTAGCAAGCCCTTAATCAATGTGAAGATATAAAAGAGTGAGATGCTCTATAATCAAAGAGAACTTCCATAGGATTATTTAATAATAATAGCATGCTTATGATGAAATCTAATAAAGATGGAGCCTTCTTTTGAGTTATTGTATAGATCCTAGGTTAAGCCATTTTGGGCTAAGATATATAAGCTATTCCCTTGCCTTTATTAGTTGCATTATTCCAAAAATCTCCTACATAAAATCCTCTCTATGTGTTGTCTTTCCCTATATTATTACCCACATCATTTGAATTTCCCATAACTCTAGAACATTCTTTTGCATAATATCCCACCTCATTATAGAGAAAACATTTTACTAATTGTTTCTTAAAACACTCACCCTAATGACCATAAGTATGGTACTTTGGCTTATTGTTACACCTCTCCCTTTGCTAGCCCAAGGTATGCCATTTCCTCTTAAATTTTATTGAAATAATACTTGTAAATTTACTGAATTAAGTTAATTATTGGTTAATCATGAATATGATAAGTTTACTTAATCACCAAGATATGTTGACCTTACATGTTTATTAATGTAAATTATAAGCTAGGAATTGAATGATAAATCCTACAATTAAGGAATCCTACGTAGCAGCTTACCTTGATTGCATAAAGGCAATTGGAGCTTATATGGTAATTTACTATGATTGCATGGGAATTGGAGATTGATTTAACAATGCATGCATGGTTAAATACCATGAAAGTTGTAGTTAAACTTCTCATTTAAGGATTGTTAGTGGTCTCCTTAAGGGAATTGGAAAGGAAAATTTGATTTCTTTTATTGTAGTTAAAAAAACAACCTCAAATTTCTTAAGGGAAGTTGAAAGGGCAACTCAAGAATTTGAAAAGTCAAATTGTGAAGGTCCAAGGCACTTTGAAATGTTAACTTGGGAAGTTAAAAGGTCACTGAGTTAAGGTTAAAGTGAATCTGAAGGGCAACTTGAGAAGTTAGAAGGTCAACTTGTGAAGATTCAAGGAAATTTGAAAGGGCAACTTGGGAAGTTGAAAGGTCACCTTGTGAAAACTTCTTAACTCTAGCCAAATTGAATGAATGATGTGACTAACTAATTCTACATATTTTTAGATTTCTAGAAACTCTATCCTTGGAAGGATGTAAGATCATAACCAAGAAGAGCTAAGGAAGCTAGGTCTAGCCAAGAGCAAGAGGAAGAGAAGGACACTTCAAGACTTGAAGGAGGAGAAGACCAAACCTTGGAGTAGTCCTCTACATGATTGAAGAGGAAGATGAACCTTAAGATTACATAATTAAATATAGACAAACTTTATGTAAAAGAATAGGATATTTTGATAAGCATGCATGTGCAAAATTGTGATCATGAGCATGTTAAGATTTGTTATGTTACTTTCTCATGAAACCCAATCTAAGAAGAGGAGATAATAAAACTATGATATGTGTTGAAGTACCTTATTAAATAGCATGTTTAAGATGTTGCATTTATGCTTTCTTAATGAATATTTTTATTAGATCAAAGGATGCTATCTAATTCTTCTTAACCAAGACATGATGTGGGAATTTTGTGGTTAAATTCATGCTAGACCTAAGATCCCTTTTGATCTCATGAGTTCACTACAAATTAAGAATTTCAGTGTGAAATAATCTTAACATGTACATATACCCATGAATGATAGAACTTCAATTGAAATTTAGCATTCAATTTTGATGGTTGATTACAGTGTAATGTATGAAAATTATACATCAATTTTTGTTAAGTGGAAACCATGATATTGATAAGCTTTATGTTGTGGAAGTCCTTGAATTAATAGTACAACACAAAATGAATTAATTTTTTATATGCTATGTGGAAGATAGTTTCTATGCTTACATGTGTTGAAAACTCTTTATTTTGCTAAGAAAAATGTCCTACTTATTTAATACATTTCAATTTATCCATGATGTATTTAAATTTAAATTTAAACAACATGGCATAGTGAGAACTTATGCTTGTAAACTTGAAACCTCAATGAGAAAATTTATAAAAGCTCTTTTGTTCAATTTAACCTTCATTAAACCAAGAACATTAGGATAGAACTTGATAATTTAGCCAAACCAAGGATTTTTTGTTTCCAAGTATGTTTCTTACCTTGATTATTCTTGGGAAACTGTTAATATAGCTTGATTAAGTCATAAGAGTCTTGATTGACCTTGTGTGAACTGAGATGGTTTCTTAGGTGTTATATAACCTTATTTTTAGATAAAATTATGGCAAGGTTTTTGTTTTATGGCTTATATGAAGACTAGGTTTATTATGCTAATATGAAAGGTTAGGTTTTGGCTAAGAGAGTTAAGGTGGAGCATAAATTAGGATTAGTAGTTGATGTCCTATCTTGTGGTTAATCTCTAAATGAAGTTCTGTTTGATTAGAGGCTCTTAAGTGAACCCTAAAGTTTGATACCTTAGAGGTGTAAGGCTTGAGTATCATGAGAAAATGAAAGGTTAGTTTAAATTTTGGGTATACTTAAGTAGGGCAAGTTTAGACCTTAGGTGGTTTATAAAGAGGAAAAACCTAAGGGAAGGACTTAAGATTGAATTGAGAACTTTAGCAATTGGTGAACTTTGTTCATGATATGGATAAAAGCTTGGGGTAGTGAAGATCTAGATTAAAGTGTTAGTTGAAAGTTATATGGCTCAAGTTTCATGTTAGAGTTATGTTAGGGTCAACCATGAGGCCAATTAACTTTTATATGTTAGCTAAACTCTAGAAATGACTTGGATATTTGGATAAGACCATAGGTGAGCCTATTTAGTCTTTTACCCTAAATGGTAGTTTAGGAGATGTTTGTGACTTAAGAGAGACTTTTGGGATGGGTGCAATAACTCAAGCTTGCTCTCAAGTCATGAGAGTCATTGGTAGTACTTATGTGAACCTAGATTTGTAAAGATTGATTATATTATAAGAAAGGTACCTAAGGCTAGATGCTAAAGATGTGCACAGTATAGAGTAGCCCATATAAGAAAGGTGTTCCAAGAGAGGATGCAAAATAAAATTAATACAAAGGCTGATAAAGACTAAAAGTATATGTAATATATGGACATCTAGATAATTGAGTTTTTGTTTAGATAAAATTCTAGAATAACTTAAAATAATTGATTTAGATTTTAAGAAAACCATAAGAACACTTAAATAATTAATGATAGTGGATTGTATGAATTGAAATGTATAAGATAAGATGATCTTAATGAGGATAATATTTAAGATATAATGAACTCTAAAGTTATGACCCTTAAGCCAGGGATTGACAAATTAGTTATTAGAGTCAGATTGATGAAGAGGGGACATTCATATTGAGATCCATGGAAGACATTCATATTGAGCTCCAAAAGTAGAAAACTTTATATTGAGATCCATAAGGATACATTTTTATCTTGAGCTCTATAATGAGACATTTGTATATGATGGGGATTGCCATATGTTATTAAGGACCTTAAAGTCTAAGAAGGATTAGTCACATAATAGGTAGAGCCCCAGATAAGGAGTGTTAGATTATGTGACAACCATGAGGGTTATCCTTGGCCACAGTTCTCATGGCTTGGAGGTACCATATTTTTAATGGGACACTAAGAATCCAATCAATTATATTATAAGTTATACATTTGTCTAACATTTCAACCTGACATATGCCTGTTAGTATATTACATCATGTATTGATTATACTCTATTATTATAGATTTGATATAGTACCTTAATATTGTATGTTATTTTTACTATATGACATAATAATTCCTTATTAAGCTTCAACTCACTCCTCCTTATTTTTACATTCAAGATAAAAGAGATAAAAGTCTGCTTAGGAACAACCAATAGGGTTATTTAGGGATCATCTAACATTCATCATTTCTACTAGCATTATTTACTTTAATGGTAGTGATTATGACTCTAATGTTGTAGTTTAATGGACAATGGCTTGTATTTGGTTTATATTTTGGATTTTGATATTTCATCTTATATTCTCTCATGATGGAGATGGTTGTCAAAGTTGAACAAGTAATTATATGTGATTTTTTTAGAGGTTACTTTGGCACCATGTACATGCCAATGTATAATGGTGAGTTACCTTAGCTTAAGACCCTTAAATCAATTATGTAACCATTTAGTAAAGGGGCATGGTTCATTGTGGGTTGCATGTAAGAAGCATAGTAATCAAATTAAGGGATCTCAACTTTCTATTTGAATATCAAGTCCAATGAGTGAAAGGGTGACTAGCCATGTGCATTGACTACATGTGGATTATGTTGCACCCAAAAAGAAAAAATATGTGCTAAAAGTTAGAGTGTGAAACATATCTTTGATTCAATACCTACACCTTGTCTTCATAATCAATTTCTCTTCTTAAACTTTTGCCCAATTTGTGATAAAAATGTAATGGTTTCCTTGCTTCCATTTTATGTTAAATTGCTTAATTCTACTTGTTGCTTCAACTTGTCTTTTGAAGTTTGAATTCCATTGGAGGTAATACACTCTTGATTGAAACATACAATCCCTTCTAGCACATGTAGTACTCTTGTTTTTTTTATTGCTACCAACTCTGAAGCAAATCTTGATATTCTAAAGAATAGTTGTTTATAATATGCAATGGACAATCTTCTTTGGTACAACCTAGACAAGTCATCTCACATCTTCTCTCTAGCAAATTTTAGAACATATTATTTGAGAAAAGTGTTATAGCATTCCTACCACAACATTTTAAAGTTAGGTTGACTATTATAATGGAGTGTTCTTTGTCTATCCACCAATGACTAGTAGTTTTATTTAATGTCAATCAAGGAAACACCCTTATACTATGGGCATGAAGCATAAGCTAAAATCAAGTATATGGATATAGTCATGTAGGCAGCAAGATTTATAGAGAAAAAAGAATGAAAAATTTGGAACAAACATATGAATTGAATTAGTCAACTAAATAATTTTGAATGAGAAATAAAAGTATTTATGAACCTTTCCCTCAAGTATTACCATAATGTATTGATATATTAAGTATATAAAAAAGGTCTACTTAAATAGCTCAACTCTTTCCAATTTATCATCAACTTGAAATGGAATAGTTGTATCTATCATTTGTGATGGTTGTATTCATAAGAACTGTTCCAACAATCTATCAATTAGATGTGTCCTCATTGTGCCTCTTAATACTAGTACGTGTGATATCTTTTTGAGCCTATAAACCTACTAACTTTATCTACCTTTTTGGTCTCATTCTCACCTAGATAATATTGATATAGCAATTCTATTGTTAGAGCTTGTCAATTCTTCGTCATGTATGTTTTGATTTTTATAAGCCACTCTACACATTATGAAATCACTTTTTATCATATGTTCCAAGTCTATAATCTGAATTAGTTGCATATCATTAATTGAATGAAAAATTTAAATAATTCCCAAGACATCTTTCCTCACTTAATCATACATTGATTTTAGACTACTTGCTCTAAATCTATTTTAATCCTCCAATTATTTTTTATGATGTATTGCATATCCCCCCTTCATGCATTATACATCCACATGCCCTTCATAGACCCAGTTGCAAATTGATCCTTATGTATCATTCGACTTATTAATGTACTATACATCCATTCCTCCTTTATATAGCTTAGTGGTCCTCTTGAGCTAGTGATAGACTAGATAATCTACACAAGATGATGTACTATACATCAATTTTAAATCTATTGTATATTAATCTTTGGTTTTCTTTGTCTTACATATTCTCTATTCATTTTAAGTTGGCATATTGTATGTTAGGCTCAAGTTTTCTCTTCCTTACATATTGTATATTCAGTTTAATCTAAACATAGCATATGTTAAAATTAATATACCTTAAATTGGTCTCAAGTTTAACTTAATACTATTAATTTATGTCTAATGTACAATATGAGAAGCCAGATGTAACCGTAAGTACCCTACGTTATTATTACTATACCATACTCAAATATTGGTTTAGTTCATTTTTGTTCTATTCATGATTAACATACCATACATGATCTCTAATGCACCATACATGAGGTGTGATTTCAATGTTGATTATTTTGAAAGTTTTTTCTAAATTTTTTAAGCTTTTTGCATTCAAATGGAGAAATATAATCAGAAACATAAAATGAGGAATCAATGGCAAAGCATGGTGTTTTCCTCACTATGTTGAGTACCCAAGCACTCCCCATAAGGTTGTCTTGTTTTGCTAATTTGTCTTTCCTAGGTTTGTCCACCACTAGATTGTAATCCTAGACTTTTCCAATCTAGGTTTGTATTCTATGTTGTTTCCTTTTTAAGCACTACATCCTAGGTTATTAGTCTTTCTGAGGTTCTTTGCCTTAAGACTTCAACTACTTAGGTGCCATAATGTAGTGCCCCATGATTTCTTTATTTATAAATATAAAATAAAATCATAAATTATTACTTAAAATTTCCTTTTTCTTTTATTTAAAAATGAATTTTATTTTATATATAAATAAGAAAATATTTTGGTTATTCAAAATTAAATTTATCTTATTTTGAAAAGTACAAAACCCTTATTATTTATAAGAGAATAAAAAGTATGCTTCTAAATACAAGTTATAACAAAAGAATAAAATAAGTTCTAATACATAACATGAACTAGATTAGTTGTAGCTACAACTTAAACACAAACAAAACAAATTATATGATATATAAACAATAGTAAAAATATAAAACCAAAGTCTAGGTCATCCACTTTCTAAACTTTTGTTTCGAGCCTCATGTTATACATCATTTTCACAAGTAAATTTTTTAAAGACAGAGAGATGGATGACCCCACTAACAAAAGGTCAGTGTAAAAAAATTATATAACATAGGGCAAAGCATTATAATTTGGGTCATTGGGATCCATAACACAACAAAATAAAATAAAGAATAAAATTTCTTTATAAAACACAAATAATAACCATGCAATATGAATTATCAAATAACATGATAGTTTCTCGTTCAAATTCATTTTCCTTATCACATAATTGTTTATAAAATTATTTTAGATTATGTTGTCTTTTCATCATCTAAATAGAATATCACAAGTTAGACTTCTCAACAAGTTAGAATAGTGTGAGTCGTACGCTAGGATATACCCAACTAAGCATACACTAATAATCTCACATGACTAAACCAATTATCTCTTCACTGTTATGACTACTTTTTAGTTGTACCAAGACTCTACTCATTATGATGACATTGCCAAAGTTCATTTGACAATTTACCTTTCCTTTAGATGATTTAAACTAGCCCCCCTTTTAACTATATCCAAAGTTTAATATGTTGTACAAATCAACATTTTTAGTATTATGCTTCTTTTTATTTTTTTAAAATACCCAATTTTTGTTCCAAATTGGATGCACATATATAAAAAATTCAAATGAATCTTTGCAACATATGTATGACTAGGTTAGATAACATGTTAAGGCATAACAACACATCAATTGAATATTGTACATATGTAAACTTAGCTAATCGAATCGTGCCAATTTTCACAAGTACTTATAGGCATAAAAAACATTAAGAATCACTCAATTCAAAAATTCCTTCATAGATTTTGATAATATCCAAAATGAGAGTGTTGCATTAAAAATCATGAAAAAGTCAAACAAATGCACTAAGTATAATAGATCACATCCCTTTTTACTATGTAGAGGTCACACAAATTGATTGCATACTTGGGTGACCACCAAGAATTTTTCAAACATAAATTTTCTTGTTCACTTTCTTCCCTTACCTTGTTGCTCCTAGGATTTATCAAAATTCCTTTCCATTCTCTCTCACTCATGCAACGCAACTTGAACAACTATAAATTCTTCCTTCCTCATGGGTGCACTCCACATTCTTCCCAAATTCCTTCCTAAGTGACTATAGTCACCTTTTAATAGCTTTGTAGTGCTCATTTAAGAACCAACTAATTTCCTCCTCCCTATCTTCAAAAAACCATTCAAAACTCTTCTAATCATTAATACAAGTGTCTTAAGATTTAATTTCTCTTAAGCTAACTACTTCCCGACAATTTCAACTACCTTCCAAATTGTTGCATGCATTTTCTCTCCCTTTAGCAACAATGATTATACTTTGCCCATCAAAGTATTAGAAAATTTATGATTTAATTGAAAATAAAATTAAAACATTAGGAAATATTTAATTTCCTAGATTTTTTATTAAAATAATCTATAAAAATTCTTTAATCATTTTCAAAAGAAGTTCCCATTCATAAAATATTTTTTATAATTTTCATTCATAAAATTTCCTTAATTTTTTACATGTAATATTTTTTATAAATTTCTTCTTACTAAAAATCATATAACTACTATCTTTCCCATAAATATGACATACGTTTCCCTTCAAATTTTCACAAAAATTATACTTTGATTTTAAATAAAATATTCTATTTTGAATATTTTTCTCTAAAATTTTCTAATATTGATTGATATTTTAAATTTTATTTCTCATTTAAAATAAATACAATAATATTTTCTTAAAGTTTGATTCTTTATTTTATTCTAAATTTAAGTCCAAATTTCAAATACTATCACACCATATGATTCATAACAATTTGATCTTCATTATTCAAGGTTTACCTCCCTCATAAAGACTCATTGTACATTTTTCTATGATTTTTTATTTTTATAAAATATCCAGAATTCATAAAAAATTAATTTAACTCATTAAATCATCTTTTCATGAAATTCCTTGTTGTCGTGATATTGATATATCTCCTTTGTCTAAGCTTCAATTTTGCTAAACATATCTTTGAAATTTTTATTACCAAGTCATATAATTTTTCCTACTAAATAAAAATCACACCTTTGGGCTATTATAGTTAACTAAACTATGGGTGATGTAAGCCTTGGTTATTTTGGAACATGAATTCTATGATTGAATAAAGTCAAGGAGCCAATTGAAAAGATATTAAAACATAATGGAATAATGGTTCATAAAAAAATTAAAGGCATTACATTATTGGCACACACACACACAAATATATATATATATATATATATATATATATACTTTATTTGCAATGCTTGTTCTTTTATTATCATAGATGGATGCAAAATGTGTTCCCATGGCTTCATATGAAAGATTATTGATAACATATATTAAAGTTTATTGATGTATTACTTGACTTTGTTACGTAAAGAAAATCAAAAGATGATGGTCATACTTGATGCTTTGGCATTACATCTCACCATGGGACATAGTCAAGAATGACACATCTCTAAAGTGATGAACCCATGGATGAACCTTGCTCTTGATGTTATGGTGACCATCGTAAGCATCTCTTATTCTATTTTAGTATATTAAAATGCAACCTACGCAAATTTACATGTGACACTTATGGTCAAAAACTTACATAAGTCATCTTAATACACACTTGAATATCCTTTTCAATTAAATATTTCTTAATATTTTATTAGTTTTATGAATAAGTTTTCATCATTTACAACTTAATTATGTAGAAGAGTTTAAGGAATACCTACTTTTTTAAATTATACTAAAATTACACTTATCATATAATATGATATCCCTATCATATAAAACTATTGATATTAATATAAGTGTATGAAGAAGAATAGGATGGTCTAATTCAAAATTTTAATTGGCTTTTTAACTCACCGTATAATATGGCTTGTTATATTATATAATACTATCAGTTTATATGGACAAAGTAGTATAACTTAGATTATGTATTAAGTGTCTTGGTGTAAGAGTCATTTACTTGGTATGATAGTATTATCATATAATACAATCAAGTTCTTAGGTTGAGAAGAAATTGTGAGAAGTTTATATGATATCATAATTTTTATCATACAATATGTTTAAGTATTGCATATGAACATTACTTTGTTGTATCTAAGCCAAATACTTTTAGAAGGTATATTGTTTTTTAATGTATGGTAGAACATTGTCTTTTGTAGTCATGTATAGTACAAATTTGTTAATCATAAAATATGAAAAGAAGTGTAAAACTATGTTGGCTAGTTTAACCTTTTTGAGAATTAAAATATTATCATCATTTATCCATTTGAATTGCCTTAATTTTCTTTGTATGCATCTAATGCCTATAAATGCCCTTATAAATAATAATTGAAGAAGCTAATGCAAATATTATTCAATCAAAGGATTTCATTTTCACACTTGTACAAGAGTAATTATGCAACAACATGCTTGAATTTTGGAAACCTTCATCAAGGCTACCTACATTATCATCTATATTTTATTTCTTTTAATTATGATTGATAACATCTTCTAATTCATTCATTTAGTTTGCTACTTGTTTATGAATTGGTTGTAAGTGAATATTGTACTTGCATGAGATGTAAAAGTATTGAGTTCTTTTGTAGCCTTTATTCTTTGAATATTTTTATTTCTTGGCCTTTTTAAGCCATTCTATTTATACCTTTTAGGTTGCTTTTAGATCCTAGTGAATTCTCTTGTAAGGATGTTCACTTACTCATTTTTGATAAAAAAGCATTTATATTATGTAACCCTAGCTCTTTGTGAATGGGGATGAAAGTTTGTGTGTTTGTTGAAACACTTAAAAATCCTTAAGTATTTGCTTATTAGAAATAATCACACTATTGTTTCAAAATCAAAGACCTTTTTTTAAAACCTTTAGAGTAAATAATAATAAGTTTAAGAATTTAAAATACTTATCAAGTGTACTTAACTAATTTGAAAAGAAGTATAATTCACACCACCTTCCCCCACCTTGTGGGAAAGTTGTGCCTATAATTGGTATCAAGGAGGTTGACTTGATGAGAAGAAATTCTCTATATAAGATACAATCATGTCACATAATATGATTGAAGATCTAGCCTCATGTTGGTGAAGGTATCTCTTCTTATCATCCTTTATTATGCTAAGAGAAAGAGTGTATAGTTATCTTTTATTTAGCATCCATTTACTTTTACAACAAAAATTATCAATAATATTGTGATTCAAAAAGAGTTTTTTGAATTAAATAAAGAAGAAAATGCAAAGTATAATTTAATTCTCATGATGTGAATATTTTGTAATGTGGTTTATCTATATAAGAATATAATAAAATCATGATTTTACAAACTATCCATGAAATTTGAAATAAACTTTAGAAGACTTTCAAGGGTACCTCTCAAGTGATAGAAAATAAATTCAATCTACTAACACAAGATGAGATTTTTAGAATGTTTTTCAAAGAAACAATTAGGTTTATATTTACACATTTTACAAACATCACTGATGATCTTGCCAACCATGGAAAGGTGTATATTAGTGATGAACAAGGAAGGTCATTAGAATAGTGATTTATCTTGCAAGTGTTCTTGCTTCAAACCCTTGATAGAAAACAATCTTTTCAAAGTAGCAACAATAGAAGTGGATATATAAGAATGGCAATGAGGAAAGAAAGAAAGAGAAGAAGAAGAGAGTTTTTGTTATAAGAAGATTGAATTTCTTAATAAGTTTTTCTTCAATTGGTTTTGAATCTATGAAGTTTTAATTTTCAAAATTTTAAAGTTTTAAATTACTTCATATATTATTTTCATCTATTTATATAGAGATTTTGATAAAATATTTAATTAAAAAAATAAAAAACATGTGATTTGACTAAAAATATAAAAATTCAATAAAGTTTTTAAATTTGACTTGATCATGCACATGCCTACTTACGTACGATCATGCAAAATGGATTGCTCATGTGCATGAGTACTATTACCCCACGTTTGCATTGAATATAGTAGTACTGTTTGTGGTCAAAAGGGCCACATGAGCCCAATCATGCGATCACTTGTGCTAGCACTTTGATGTCCAACATGACTATTTCTCTATGCATTACGTTAAACCAGCAAGCCTCCTTGTATGTACAAGTGCTTGACTCTTGTTTCTTTGTGTTACGTTGAAGATTTTTATCATTTTGTCTCCTTTATTGATTGTTTCGATCCATTTTAGATTCAATGAGCTTGGGATTAATCACTTGATTAGATATTTCTTAACAAATATAATCCATGCATAAAAGTTAAGTCAATCAAGAACATCTTAAGTCTTCATTTGGATGATCTTATAGTATAGTTGATGATGAATGAAATGGAGATGATGAGATGCAAATTGAAAAGAATGTTTTAGAAAAGCCTAAAGGATAGAAGAAAGAGGCCATTTCATTAAAAATAGAGTCATTCTTTCAATTTAACACTTCAAAAGAAGATGAAGTAGCAATTATCTCCAATGGCTTAACTCATTTACTTAAGCATCAAAGTGTAGGTAAAAGTTCTAAAAATGAATGAAGATCAAGGATTAAAGCCAAAGATAAAATGGAGATTATATTCCATTACTGTTGAAAGTCAAGAAACATCCATCTTGAATGTTTAAGGTTCATAAAAGGTTTAAAAGACACGGGAGATGATCATTTCATCGTTAGGTCTTTGGTTCCCTAAGAGAATTCTAAGATTTGATTTATGTACATACTTTGATGATGACTTTGTAAGTAATAGAACATATAGAAAAGTACTTCAAGAGAATGCTAATTTCTTGGTCATTCTTTTATATCTTAGGCAAGTAGAAAAGAAAACTATATAACTATGTAAAATTGATGGACAAAGTAATAAGAAATTATATGAATAATTATGTACATTTAAGAAATAAGATTATATTGTGATGGAATATTTGAATACATTTAAAGCTTTAAAAGAAAGAACTAGTTATCATGATAAAGATTAGAAATTAACCAAAAGAGTTTTTTTAGGAATTAGTCAAGAAATCAAAAGGAAAGTTGAGTTGTGTTATCCTTAAATACTTAAAGATTCTAGTGAAGTAACTCAACTAGTGGAGAGATTCCAAACTTTAAAACCTATGAATTTAAATTGTAAATCACTAAGCTCGTCTTTGTCCAAAACATAACCAAAGTCATAACCTTATTACTCTATTTGAATTTTTCATGGAAGGAAAAAGGTGACAAAGACCAATTTGAATTTTTAGCCAATAGAAGTAATAAGGAAGGTTACTCTCACTTTTGGATGCAAGGCAAGTAAACTCACTCTATGCTCAACTATGGATTTTTATTCTCCTTAAGGCTGATGGACTATCTTTTTGCCCTCCTGCAATGGCAGGTCCTAGGGACCTCAACTCCTAAAATAGATCCTTTATAAAGGATTTTTGTGACACCTTGGACCCATCCCTAGTTTGCATTAAATCACCATCCTTCTTCAAAGGTGAACCAAAGGCTATTTTTGATGAAGTGGAAATCTACAAAATGGTTGTTTCATTAAAACACATGTCAATTAAAAACTTCTTGTATAGTCAACCTAACATGGAAACAATTTGATTTGAGTTAAGTATAATTTGTTTTTAAAGCATGTTCACTATGGGATTCCTAGACAACGATCATGTGCTTATAACATTCACCAAAGAGGAAGACTACTTACATTGCTAGCTTCGTAGAGCTTAGAATATTGTAGACTTCTAAATAAGAGTTTTCAAATGGCATTTAGATTTCACCTGAACATTGAACCTTCATTAGCATTGATTTGGGTCTTAATGGAGCATCATTTAATTCAATTCTTTAATTAGGAGATATTTTACTCATTGGCTTTAGTTATTAGAACCCCACAAAAAGTAGATGATACAACAATCAATGTAACCCAACCAAATATGTTCAAGGTCTTGGATGAGGTTGACAGAGCAAGGGACATACCCAATCAAATTAGGATCACAAAAAAAGAGGAAATTTTAATGGATTATGGAAAATAGAAAACAATACCATAATCTCCTCAGTTACTACCAAGGCTATTACAAGCATGGTCATAGAATTCTACAATGCCAGCATACCAAAATAACATCAAATCAACATCCTCCGATAGAGACTTCAAAAGCACCAAGTACATTAGAAGAATAGCATCTCTCATAGTCACCATTGATTAACAAGCCAATAAAACAAAGTGAAACATTATAGTACCTAAAAAAGCTATTTTTGAAAGAAATCCTCCATGCAATTTATTGAGTCTCAAATCTAATGCTCATCCCCACTCAAGAGCAAAGTCAAGTTCTATAAGAGAGGCTGAAGCAAAGGGGGCTTTAAACGGTCCAAATAAATCCTTAGCAATTAACATGAAGCCAAACATGTCTTGAATTAGATAATGGTCAAGTACATCTTATTAAAAGAAATCCAAAGGAAAACTAGATAAGAAACTTTAGTTTCTAATATGAAAGCATCACAAATAAAGTTAAGTATTAGTATGATATTCAATCATTTAAGAAGTTTAGTAACAAGCTTCAAGATAGAGCTAAGGGCACAAGGCTACTTTGATGTAATAAGGATGATTTCACTAGTCTTGAGCAAACTGTCAAACAAAAAAAATAAAGAAAAGATCAAGAAAAATCGAGTAATCTAAAAGGGAACTTAAAGAAGCTCCTATGCCATCCAAATTGTAAATTATATGAATAAAAATTAACAATGTCCTCATCTAGAATACTATAGCAGTAGCAAAAAAAAGTTGCATTATCTAACTCAAATATCTAGTTAAAATAAAAAACTTCTTAGTAACACTAATGGAATACATGACTCCAAGAAGTAAAACGTTCAACTAGTAAAAATGTTTGACTTTGAGCATCATGTCAACAATAAATCCAACAAACTTTGAATCCAATGAAAGAAAGAATTTTCTTTTCAAGTACTAGTAGACAATGAGCAATTAATTCATTTTCTAATAGCCAACCCACAATGGAACAAAACTACAAATTACACCTTCATTTATGCTAAGAGTTCAAGCATAAAAGCAGGTCACTCTAGTTTAATCTCACCCACATGGTTGTACATAATGTTTTAGCACTCTATCTCACCATGGGAGATAATCAAGCATTGTGCATCTCTCAAGTGAGAAACTTATGGATGAACTTTGATCTTGGTGGTTTGGTGACTATCTTGAACATTCTTTATTCTATTTTAACGTTAGAATATTAAAACATATGCAATTTTACATTTGACCCTTATGATCATGAACATGCATAATTCATCTTGCATACACACTTAAATTTCCTTCTCAACTATGTATTTCCTAATATCCTACTAATTTTTTTAATAACATTTCGCCTTTTAAAACTTAATAATGTAGGAGAATTTTATAAAAAAAACTCAAGTTTTGAAATTATGCTAAAATTACACTTATCTAAGGCATTATATCCTTATCATAAAATATGATTATTATTAACATAAGTGTACAAGGAAGAATATAATAGTTTGATAGGGAAGATTAAAAGACATTTAAGTATCATTCATTATAGTATGTTTTATTGTATACTATGATTAGGTTATATAGACAAGTGATGATGAAATGGATAAAGGGTTGATTTTTCTTATGGCCCATGGAAATGATATTGAGAACTGTTCATCCAATGATGAGGTATATCAACTTACTTTAGAAGTGGCTGAAGAAAAATTTTTACTTGTATGTCAAAAATTTGAAGAATTTTTAGGAAAATATAAGAATTTTAAGAAGGAACATTAGGATTATCCTAGTTTATATGAGCATCTTGATGAAACTAATGAAAGATTTTAGGTTGATTTGAAAAGATTAAAGATGATCTTAATACTTCTATTGCTCAGCATTCATAGCTAATTTCAATTATTTTAAGAATTTACATTCACATCACACTATGTCTTAATATCATCATATAGATAATAAAAATAACTTCATTTGTACAAGCTTATACTTCATCATGTCATGGTCGATTTTTTTTATAATTACTACAATAGATATAGACGTACACCTAAATTTTGTAGAATTAAAGAAACATCCATTATGGTTTTCAAGGTATGTATGGGTAGATATGGATAAGTTCTCATAATCTACTAGATCTACCTTTTATTATTTTGGACTCGAAATGATTTGGGTCCCTAAGATTAACACTTAAAACTCCTATGTGTAGTGATACCTCCTAAATAGGACTGCAAAGTGCATGTGGAAATTGGATAGCTAATGTTCATGAAACACACTAGGAATCCAATGTTCTTTGCCAAATTTAAGGCATTTGATGGTGGAGAAGTCAAACTAGGGGGAAACTTTAAGAAGGAGGTCATAAGCATAAGAACTATTGGTAATTCCTCTATATCTATTACCAAGGTCCCAATTGTAGATATTTTAACAAATAATTTATTTATCAAGCATAATTCAATTATGTAACTATGATATTAAAGTTACTTATGATTCTATGTATAGTTGTAGCCTATATAAGAAGTAACACTTACATGTTGAACTTAAGAAACATAGAAGCTAGTGGTATTAAATGTCTTACCCCTTAAGCTAATGATGTCAACCTTTGGCATAGTTCGCTATGTTATGTTATTAACTTAAGCATGAAGAAAATAGTTAGATGCGGCTTAGCTAAGGTTTTACTTAATTTCTAATGGAATGATGAACACATTTGTGAATCATGTGAAATTGTAAATAAACTAAAGTAACCCTCAAACAAAAGAACATTTCTATTAGAATAGCATTAGAGACACTTCATTTATATCCTTTTGGAGATATTCAATTCCGTAGTTTATGAAAGAAAAGGAATGGAGATGGTGCTAAAAATCTCAATTCGTTCTTTTGACATATCCAAAGGATAATAAATCAAAAGAAAATACTCTTAATTAGAAGAATTTTAGATTAAGTAGTAATCTTAAGATAATTAAAGATAAAGATGGGGATGGTATCACCCTTTTGATGCATGAGAATTGATGGCATTTATTCAAGGTAGATGATATTCCTAATTTACCAATTTATGATGGTATAATAGATGAACAAAAAATTAAATATCTAATTAGAGTAACTAGAGATATATTTCTCTTTATACAACTATTCATCAACTGATAAAGTGGTGTATACTCAATAAAAATGACAAGTAATGCATTATCTTGGTAGAATTCTTACTTCATAAGTGATATAGTTGAAAAAGTGACATCAAGCCAACTTAAACAATTAATTAAAGACAAAGTTTATCCATTGGTTACATGTAAGCAAGTTGGAGAAAGTGACATAATCTATGATATCAATAAGGACAAATGGTGTAGGAATATACCATAAACTTTTGATGTAATTGGAGAGTTTGGAAATACTCTTTTATGAGATGCAAACTTTATTAAAGTATATTGTAGGTCTGTACTATATTATTGTTACTAAATTTTCACTTTTCATATTCAACCTTTAAAACAAATCAACACATTCATGATGGTCATAAAAATAAAGAATGAATATAAAGGGATAAAGCTAGAAGGATAAAATACCAAAAAGTCTGAGTATAAATCTAATCATTGGCAGTAAAACTCAAAAAAAATATATTACGACCATAACTAACAACGTTTCTACTAATGAAAATTAGAAATATTATGATCACTATAAGAAGATAGAGCACAAATAATAAAAGTGTTAGAAATTATATCCTCAATTATTTTTAAAAAAGTTTAAGAAAGACAAAGTACTTATTTTAGCTAAGATTAAAAAAGTACTTAAAACCCCTTCTTAAGTTGATCAAAGCTTATCACTTATGATGAGTTCAAAGAAGATATCTCATGATATATAATAAATAGAAGAACTCTTTATTATCTAAATTTAAGTTAAAAAAGAGCATATTAATATTATTATCAACATTAGAAGTGAAAAGAATATTATATTATAAAGTCTTATGGAGAAGATAAAGAGCGAGACTATATGACATCCAAGACCTTATTCTTTATGATAGAATCATAAATAATCTAAAGTGGGAGTCAAAAAATAATACAAAGTGATATTTATCATCACCAAAGACTATATTAATAAGATTATCTATAAAATAGTATCTCTATATGTTTGTCACATTATACTAAAAAATTCATACTTAATCAAGATGTCATCTATTATTAATGAGAATAATGATATTATATTACAAAAGATGGATAAAATTTCCTTTTTATGCAAGATAAAGATTCATTGATTAAAGGTATTATTCATGTTGACCAAGAAAAGAGACAGGTGAACACCTATCGAAGTTATGTACTACTAATAATAAAGTCAAAGAAATCACTTGATAAAAATGATAGAAATTAACTTTTTAAAGAAGACAACCATACTTAGGCATTATAAAATGACAAATGAGATCATAATCATTTGAGTTTAAAATTATGCAATTCAAAAGTTAGATATGTGATAAAAGGTTTATGTTTTAATCCCACAAGGTACATTTGTGCTTTATTTTTCTCTTTATAAGACTTTTCGTGTGCCTTACAATTGGCCTATTTTTGGGGTTAATTGTCTCATGGTTTGCTCAGAAAGTGATTACTCGTGCTATTAATTACTTGATTTAATAGACTTGTATACTTGAAGGAAATGCCTTATCTAATAGACTTTACAATTGGGTTCAATAAGTTAATACCCAACTTGATAACTTAAGCAAATCAAGTTTAGGAAACACCTTTTTGACTTGATGGCCAGAATTTGTATAAGATAAAATTAGATTAGTTTTTTTTCATTTATTTTATTTTTATTTTATTTTTTATTAATAATATAATTATTTTTATTAATTAATTAATATAATTTTTACAACAATTTATGAAGTAAGATTTATAATGACATGATTAAGATCAAAGGATTCAAATGATTAATACTTTGTAAATATTAAGTATCATGACTATAATTTAGATAAAAGTTTATTTTATTTCTTCCAAAAATGATTTCAATCAAGCTTTATATTCTAACAAAAATAAATTAAAATATATAAAATTAAATTAAAAATATCTCTTGATAATTTGCTACTCTAACTAAGAAAATCTTTATTAAGATTTTACTTTTACTTTTCTTCTTATTTAAGTTATCCAATGAACATGAGCATTAACTATCTAGAATCTAAAAATTTATCAAAATAAATTCATCAAAAATACTTAGTGTTTGTTATCATCAAAGTATCATGACTAGGGGTCAACAACATAATAGTTTTCCTCTATAGGATTTTGAATTCATAAAATTTTAATTTTCAGAGTTCTACATTACTTATACATTATTTATACCCCTCATATAGAGGTTTAGATATAACATTTTGTTATAAAACAAAAAATATATGGTTTTAACCAAAAATATAAAATTCTACAAAATTCACACCCAACGAGCTTGACTCGATCATGTGTGCCTACATCGCCCCGTAAGTGTCCTCCACAGCACAGCATTATTCAAGCATGCAGGAATTATTCTTATTTGTGGATAAGCCCTGTACCTTTGCATTGACTATGGTGGCAGGGTAGGTGCACATACTTCTCATACATGGAACACATGCAAGATAAGGTAGCCGATAGGGCGCATGTGCACCCATTGCCACAATTGAATCTACTAGCCCATGTAGGCATTTGGCACACCTCATCTTCCCACGTGTGTGCCTATGCCTCCCTTTATAGTACTTGACCAGCATGCCTATGTGAGCCACCGTGCATACTCCAAGGCACAACTATTATTTATTGTTGTAATTATATTTTTTATCATTTTGACTCCTCCCTTGATTGTTTTTAACATTTTTAGACTTAATGAACATGAAATTGAGCTTCTAATCATAAATCTCTTTCCTTTGTGATTTGTGCCTCATCAAATCTTTTTTTTAAACTAATTCTTTGAAGTTTTAGTTTGGTGATCTTTTTGAGAGGTTAAGTTTTCAATCGATCCAATCAAATGATTTCAACTTTGTTACTAATAGCACATAACTTTGACAAGTGTTCATTAGTTTTTCATTTGGACAACACCAACATTGCCTTTTATCAATGCTTCTTTGTCTCAAGTTAAAAGGAAGTGTTGTCTATCCTTTATCAATCGATAATATTGTGCTCATCGATAGTAGATGGTATTTCAATACCACAAATATGGATTTCTTGATATAATTTGATAAACATTTAAAGGTATCGCTTCATATATAACCTCATTAATATAGTTTTTTGTGATGAAAAATTTCATAATGAATTTTTTTCAACTCTCAACTCAGAGATTTTATGAATCCACCCAAAGAATAAAGTATTGGATGTGTAGTCTCTAACTTTAGCCTTTTTACAAGACTTTCTTATATTAAGCTTTTTCACTTCCAATGTTAATAATAGCATTTATATGCTCTTGCTTCACTTATATTCTAATGTTGAAGAGTTTCTCTTTTTGCTTTGCTTTGTGAGAGATCTCTTTTGGACTCACTATAAGAGATACACTTTCATCAACTTGAAGAGGAGTTATGAGTATCTTTTTAGTCTTTGATGCACTTAGTTCTTTGTACTTGAACTTTTCTTGAAATGGTTCAAGATGAAATTTCAAGCATTTTTGTCATGTGTCCTATCTTTTTTTTACTAATCAAACTACTTTTAACTTTTGCTAAATGTTAGAAGTGTTGTTAGTTTTGGCCATAATAAAATCTTTTAGAGAATACGTTTCTTATTGTTAGTAATTTTAGGACTTATACTTAGATTTGTTAGTATTTTGTCCTTTTAATTTTATCCATTTATATTCATTCTTCTTTTTAATAGTTATCACAAATGTATTGGCTTACTTTAAAGATTAAATAAAAAAATGAGATGATGCAGTGATAATAGGATAGTATAGACCTTTAATAAACTATGATGATGTCTACATCTTTTCAATAAGTATTCTTAAGTTCATGACTTATCATCAGAATTCTATGCTATATGTATGTATTGTTTGTTTTTATTTGTGTCATAATTATGCCACTTTCTTCACTTTTCCTCCATATAACACATGAAGTAAAATTCTTCTCAAATTAATTTATTATAATAGCACTATCTCACTTTTGTAATTACATTGGTTCTTAAGTGAGCATTCCATTATTCTAACACATGGCTTATCATTTTTAATTGACTATTTTAATAGTTAATGAATAGTTATATAGAGAGAAATATATCCCTAGTTGCTCTAACTAGGTATCTAATTTCTCTACATCTATTATTCTATCATAAATTGATAAATTAATTTTAGCATCTATCTTTAAAAAATGTAATTAATTTTCATATATTGAAAGAGAGAGATTTATGTCATTCTCATCTTTATCTCTAATTATCTTAGGATAACTACGTAATCTAGAATTCTTATGATTAATAATATTTTTTTGTAGATTATTAGATCCATTATAAAAAGTGATAAGGATTTTTGTACCATCTAAATTAACATTTATATTTATTGGGTTAACAAATCTACCTTTGCCTCTAGGCTTGATGAGAAAAAGTTGGCATAGTCATCTCAATTAAAGCTTCCTCAATCTCTTAATTCTCTTTTGTGACTTAATCTTCAATTACCTTCTTCTTTGCACTTACCATCACTGTCGATTCGAAGCACTCAGATACCAAAAATTAATATGATTTGTTTGCAAAGTATTCTCACCCAAAGCCCTCAATAATAGACCTTTTTTTCTTTTCATAATAGTTGAAGTGAAAGTGTGGGAAATGATAATGACATAAAAAAGAAAGAAAAGGAGAAGTGGATTTTACCATAAGGAGACTGATTCCCTAAGTAGTTTTCCTTTTAAGGTTTCTTAATCTATAAAGTTTGGATTTTTAGAATTCTAAATTACTTCATACATCTTTCTCATCATTTTATATAGAGGTTTGGATATAATATTTTATTATCAAAATAATATGTGGTTTGATCAAAAATATAAAATTTCATAAATTCTTGGCCTAACCCCATGTGCACTTGCATTACTTTGCATGCAAATTGCCACTCTAGGGCACTATTCAATCACACGTGTAATATTTCTACACATGGGCAAACCTTTAACATGTGCATTGACCATAAAGGAGCAATAAGTGGCCAACAGGGTGCATGTGTAGGGCACGTGCACCCTTCCTACACAATCATGCATACTAGCATGCATGGGTCTCTAATGCACTGCATCTTCTGACATGCATGCTTGGGTACGTTGCTTTTGTTACTTCATGCTATAATATTTTTGTCATTTAGCCTCCTCCCTTAATTGTTTTTTACATTTTTTAATTTAAAGAACCTAGAATTAAACTCTTAATAAAATAAAGACAAAGCTATTAGTGTTCTTTCTATGGTCACAATTTTCTTTCTTTATAATTACATCATAGAATCCCTTTATAAGCTTTTTCCTCTCATTCATGCATTCTCTTATACATGGATAACATCTATCCAAGAACCCTATGAAGAAAATTAGATTAAAATAACTAAAAGGTAAACTTTGAGTTGGAAATAAGATTTCGTTGGAAATAAGATTTCCTTACATTTTCTTTTTCCTTTTAATCCTTTCCCACAAATGAAATCCCTCTCTTCAAGGTTCATTAGTAATCCTAGGTTAAGAGTGTTCCCCTTTTATTTCTCTCATAATCCAATCAACTCAATAATCACCCATTGAAATAGTTAAAAAATTTATTAAATCCTTTCTAAAATAAATTAAAAACTTACACTATTTTATGAAGCTTTGGCCCTTTGTTTTATTGTTAAATCGTGTCCAACTTTACTGAAGTCAACATCATCAGTATATAGGTATTTTTCCTTACAACATTTTAGATTTTCATCCCTCTTTTAGGAGTCATGTATACACTATGATCTATTTATCATAATGCCCTTTTTAAATGTAAATTTTTACAGTTATTAAATTTATAAATTCTAAATGCAATGAGATATATTTAGCTATAGTATGTAAATGGATAATCAAGGGGGGCAGCCTTTATCATGTTCATGTAACATCACCTTGACTATAGAAGTTCATGTAGCATCACCTTGATTATAATAAATTTTAATATTTATTAAATTTATAAATTCCAAATGCAATGAGATCTATTTCCCTAATCCCTAAACCCATTGTGTGTAGAGATAAATCTTTGATCCAAGACCTTTTATGCAATCACAACCCTAGTCTAGGCCTTTCATCGAGAGATTTTAGACGTTAATGCTCTTAGCTTTGGAAAGGAAAGTAGCATACCTAAAATTATGCCTCCTTATAAGAAATTTGTAGTAAAAATTCATAGTAACCCAAATACTTTTTGAACATTTCCTCTTCAAGTTCTATGTAACCTTTCCATCTTTGAGGTTTTCTCATTGTATTCTCACCATAAGAATTTTTTTATTCTACACTTGATTACTTTCTTTAGCCAAAATCTTCATTGGTTTTTCTTTATAGCTTAAGCTAGGTTGCATCTCCATAACACTTAGTTCATATTCCACCATATAAAAAGAGTCAACAACACAACTTCTCAAGGTTGAAACATGAAATATATCATAAATCCTTAGTAATTCTGGAGGTAGAGTTACTCTATAAGCAATTGTTATACTTTTAAATATTTGAAAAGGCCTAATGTACCTCAGCTTTAATTTAATTTCATTTCCAAATCTAATGTCACCCTTCATAATACTTTTATGTGTACATGATCATCCTCCTAAAATTTTATCTTTTTATGTTTAACAACATCCTATGTTTTTAGAATTTTGTCATTAATAATTTTTTTGTTTCTTCAACTAGCTTTAAACAACTACCACATTTTCATTCTTTTATACCAATATAGAATTAACTTGAATTTTCTATCATATAAGGCTTCAAAGGGTGCCACACCTTTGTTTGATTGAATTTCATTATTGTAAGAAAACTCTACTAAGGTAATATGCTTATCCTAATTACCTCCATGATCCAAGACACATAATCTATGTATATCTTCCATTATCCTTATAGTTTCCTTTATTTATTATCTATTTAAGAATGAAATATAGTATTGAACATCAATTGAGTATCAAAAGCCTCATGTACCATTCTCCAGAAATGAGAAGTGAATTTTAAATCTCTATTAGATAGTATTTCTTTAGGCAGTCCATGCAATTTAACAACCCAAACAACATATAATTATCATTGCCTCTCTACAAAATACATAATTTTGATAAGTAAAAAAGTGTGTAGATTTTTTTAGGATATCCATTACTACCCAAATAGCACCAAATCATAGAGTAGTCCTTGGAAGTCATGCAACAAAGTCCATGAAAATCTTCTCTCATTTCTACATAAGAATAGAGAAGGTTGATATAGTCTAACTAGTCTTTGTTATTTACTAATATGCATTTTGGCACATATTTAGTTATATCCCTCATCTTACTAGAACATAAGAAGTATGGTTTCTTTTCTTGATAAGTTTTTATCATATTAGAATGTAGTAAATACTTAGTACCATAAGCTTTATGCTCCATGTCTCTCTTATACTTATATTCTCCATGACTCTCTTGTATATATTCATTTAGAACATATGTCATATTTTTAAAAAATAATACTCCATTATTTTTTACCTTAAAATCAACCTCATGCTTTAAGACTCTTACCTGATTTTTTACACTTCTTTATCTCTATCTTAAGATTCTTTATGAGCTTTCAACCAATGTATTATAGTCGTTAGCTAGGTAAGTTCCTCTTTATTTGTTGAGAATACTATATTTAGTTGTGATCAAGTTATTTCTATATTTAGTTAGCTTCATCAATGATAGATATCAAGTTATCATACTAATTATCTTACTCAAAGCATCTGTTACTATGTTAGTTTTTCTAGATGATAAATTATCTCTAATTAATCTTTTATCAACTTCAACCATATCCTCTACTTAAGATTGACATTTTTCTAAGTAAATATGTATTTTAGGTTCTAATGATCTATAAATTTGGCTCTTCACATCATGAAAGTAATGCCTCAATATTTTTAGTGCAAATATAATTGTGACCAACTTTAGATCATATACTAGATAATTATTTTCATGAATCTTAACTTCCTAGAAGCATAAACAGTCATCTCCTATCCTACATAAGTATACAATCCAATACTTTTAAAGAAGCATCACTATAAACCTAAAATTCAATATAAATTTTAAAAAAGTCAAGACTAAAGTAGAAACTAACTCTTCATTTATAGATTAAAAACTCCTTTCACATGCCACATCCCATTCAAATGGGACTATCTTTTAAGTCTTGTCCAAAGCATAATAATGTGTGAAGATCCCTTGATATATTTTCTATAGTAGCTTACAACCCTAAAAAGATTGTAATTTTAGTAATATTAATTGGCCTTGTCTATTTAGTAGCTACAATAACTTTTAAAATATTCACAAACATTCTATTTATATTGTTTCTTACATGTCCCAAGAATGAGATCCTTTTTAAATAGAAAGTGTATTTTGAGAATTTCTACATACAACTGATGATCCTTCAATGTTTACAATACTAAGTTCAAATGTCATTCATGATCCTTTTTTGCTTTTGAATAAATTGACATGTCATCAATGAAAGAAATCACAAATTGTATCATTCATTGTGTAAAGACCCTTTTTATTAGGTCCATGAATGTCACAGGAAAATTTGTTAGTCTAAAAAGTAGCACTACGAACTCATAATGCTTACACATCATTATGAATATAGTCTTCATAATATCTTCTTTTTAAATCTTTAATTAGTGATAACCAAAACACAACTTCACCTTTGGGAACATTGATATCCATTGCTATTGATTATATAGTTCATTAATTCTTGACAAAATATATGAAGGTGACCTTGTTTAATTCCTTATAATTAGTGCACACTTGCATATTATCATATTTCTTGTTAATAAACATCATCGATGCACCTTAATGAAATCTTTTTAATTCAATTTTTGTAATTAATTCTTCATTTCTTGTAGTTCCACATGTATCTTTTTATAATATGCCCTTAATATGGTTTAGCACCTGGAATTAAAATAATTTAAAAACTAATTTCTCTATTAGGTGGCTAATAGATCATTTGGATACATCTAGGTAGTTGGACATCACAAGAATATTCTATAGTTTTACTTCCCTCTACACAATAATATGGACAAAGGTTAAGAGACTTGTGAAACCCTTTTATAACAATTTCTCTACTTTCAAAGAAGACATCAATAATATCATTTGGTCTTTGCTAAAATAGACAACATTAGTGTTATTATCCACATAAATCTTTTTTTTCTTCTCCTAATGGTCAATTGTAACTTAATGGATCTTTGTTAGTCATATCCAAAACAACCTTAATTTTTTAAAATTAATTATAATCAAATGGGACTTGAAATTATTCATTTATTTCCATATCTTATTCAATAAATACACCCACCCTTACACTATTACCCTTAGATAAACTAACTAACATAGGAATTTTCTAGAATATCACGATCAACTACTAATTTTTTAACTACATCAGTAAACAAAAAGGAATGCAATGCACCATAATAAACACAATCACAAGTAATTTCTATAATAACAGCATTCCTATTATAAGATTTGAAGATATAGATGCCTCCCTTTAAGTGATAACATATATGCATGGTTACACAATCGGTGATGCAAGTGTAGTAGTCAAGCATTCACCTTTACCATAAGTCACTCATGTAGCATATCTAAGTTCCATTGTAAAATGTTCACATGGTATCTACATAGTAACACCCATAATTCCTATAGTTCCTTCACCTTTCATCAAGAAGAGCATTGCAATGTGACCAACAACTTCGCATTTCAAATAGTTTGTTGGCCTCTTTTTGGCATATGCCCCCCTATGTTGTTTCTTGTAGGTTTGTAGCTTATCTTACCTCCCACTCTAGACTTAGATGATGGAGTATGCTACTAGGATTCAACACCAAAAATCATTTACCACTTGCATTTGTGTCTTTCATATTGCTATGATGCAAGATCTTTCATTCTTCATGCCTTAACACAAGCATTAATCAAGCTTGATTAGGATCTATGCATCACATCTTTATGAGAATTTTGTAGTCCTTTCTTGAATATATAAAATTGATGATCCTTCGTGGTAACCAATCTTGGAATATATATATCCAACGTAGAGAACATTTGCTCATATATTTTCATAATCATGTACTATTATGCTAGATTATTCAAATCATCTCACATCTTATTTGAAATGATATTGAGATCTATAAAGGGATTGTAGAACTCTTGTCTAAAAATTTGTGAGTTTGGCTTGCCTCAAAATTGTAGTCTCATTAATCCTTACCACTAATTCTTGATAGCTCTACCTAATAGAGTTACTATTAGTGATGTCTTTTTGTTTTTTGAGAAGAGCTTGATTTCAAATACCAATCTTCAACTTCTATTAGATCATAGCATTAGCAAAATGAGTTTTGTGTGGCTTATGGCATTATTCCACTAACTTGCCTTGTTAGTATTCTTTTATTTTTTTTCATGATTGAGCTAGAACATTTTCCTCTTTAGAAACAAGCACATCAATTATTTCTTTCAGCACCAAGTTCCTCTTAGTCTTAGGCTACTCTTCATGGCTTTCATCCCCATTAATATAGTCATCTTTCTCACTTGGCCCTTCTTAAGGATCCATTTTATCACATAATAGATTTTAGTGCAACATCTTATTATATTTAAGTTTTTATAAGAAAATATATAGTAAATATCAAGTATCATAACATAGTGTCTCAGTTCTAACAATACATGCACTTTTTCCTATTATAATTTTTTCCTAATTCACATGAACCTATCATAGGTATCTAAACTTGTTTGAATACTTGATGTTTTTCTTGGGTCTCAACTGTGTATCACATAAATTTAATATTATTATTCAACTCATGTATACTTAAAGTTCATTTTTATAAAAAAAAAAAACTTTGTGCATTTATAACCATGTAATGAAGATAATATTTTCTCTTTTTCATCAAAGTAACTAAATAAAAGAAATAATAAAAGTAGTAAAAGTGTAGGAATAATAAGTTGTTTAAGACTACATATGGTCACTACATATTTTACCCCAACTTATTACATCATTATTTCCTTACAACAAATTAGATTTTAGGCCTCAACATGCTCACTCATAATGTAACCTCCCTTTACATTATTCCTTTCATGTGTTGTGATATGCACGATCTATACATGCACATGTTAATAAACATATATTGATCTAACATAAAAAAGCTCAGTAAATAAACTAATGATATCACATGTGATAATATGGAAAGTAAAACATGTTAAATAATAAGTGCATAAATATAAATAAAATTAAACAAACATGTTTTGCAATGTTATCTCTTATATGACTCAATAGATATTTTATTATACACTAACTTTCTCACAAAATTACATCACAACTTTTGTGACGTTAGTACCAACCAAGCCATGAACATCTCATCATGGTATCATTACCATTATAAACTATTTACACCTCATCATAACATCATCATCACTCAAGATTTATATCACATATTATGACATAATCATCACACAAGTCTCACTTCATATCTCATCATGATAACATCACCATCTAAGGTTATATCATATCTCTCTATGACATCATCAACACTCAAAGTTGTATCTCATCTCATTGTAGCATCTACATTACTCGAGACTCATATCACACCACTTCATGGTATCATCACCACTCAATATCATATTACAATATTCTACAATAATGTTACACTTCATGTTCCTCTAACTCAACATAGAAGCTACATCTAGGTAAGCAATATACAAGAAGTACTCAAGTAGAACCTATATACATAGTGATAAAAAACTACCTTATTTCAAAGATTAAAGTACTTTATTTCTCTTTCTTTATGCCCTTCACTTTTCATAACTTATACATAGAGCATGCATGATATTTTCATTTAATTATAATTAACATGATCTATTATATTTTTTCACTCTTTGATCTCAATGGAACCTATTGAACTTAAACAAGTTCTCTTTGATTAGATTGTCTATTGATGCCATCAAATATTTTGATCCTTCTTATTAGACCATATGATGTGTGCTCAATACCTCGTCTAATCACTCTTAACCTCTCATCAAACCACCCAATCATCCCCTTAGATCACTTAATGCTCACGACCAAAAATCCTTGAATGTTACATGCAATTCTTTGGCATTGCATGTACTATATGTCACTTTGTCAAATCAATTGTTCGATTTTCTATGAACAACCATTCCTCTTCTCTAATGCTTCATTAGACCATCTGGTCACTCAATTGCATCATCCACCAAAGACCTTGAGCTATAGGATTCTTCTTATAGCCTTAGTTATCTTTGTTTACAATTCAACAAACACCTCAATAACATCATAAAATTTCTTTACATGCCATTCCATCTCACTATGTGCTCTTTCATACATGCATAACATCTCTCCAAAAATTCTTCAAAGAAAACCAAATTGAAATAAGAAAATACTAACCTTGAGTTAGAAATTAGATTTCTTTGTGTTTTCCTTTCCCTAAATCAAATTCTTCCATTTAATCCTTTCTTACAAGCAAAATCCCTCCCCTTAATGTTCAATGATTGCCCTAGGTCATGAGAGTTCTTATTCCCTTTCCTTCTTAACCCAATTAGCATGATAACTACCCATTAAAATAATTAAAGGATTTACCCTTCCTAAAATTATATTAAAAACTTCTATTCTTTTTATAAAACCTTGGTCACATATTTAATTATTAAATCACATTAAATTTTAGTAAAATCAACATCACCTTACCTTGGGTATTTTTCCTTATAATATTTTATATTTTCTCTCTCCTTTTAAAGTCATATATATACCATATTCACTATGTTTTATTTACAAAAATATGGTTTTTACATAAAAATTCTCAAATTTACTAAATTTAGAAATTCCAAATTTAATGTGATTTATTTAGCTACATTATGTACATAATTTTTTGGGATATTACAAACACATCTTTGTAGCCTTACCATACATCATTGCAAGCCACTATAGCCAACTACCAACCCTCCTCATAGCTTCTTATAGCCCACACCTACTCCAATAGTGACCTACATTATTTTTTTACCTAACAGTGTCTAAAGACTAACCTTACCTATCCATATTCACATTATTATTTTCTTGAGTAGGCTTATGACTTATCATCAATCTTGGTATTAAAACATCCCTATGGAAAACCCCCCACTAGACCAATCACCTAAGGGTCAATGATTGTAATAAGAGGAGGTGGTCGTTTACACATTCTCCAAGTTACATTCATATATTTTTTCCCATCCTAAATACAATTTATAACATTAGAAAAATTATGATGTCAATTCAAATGATCACATATCTCATCAAAGTAATATTGGATTGTAATGAAAATATTACAATTTTGTTATATCAAAACTTAAACACAATTATTACAACTTCTAATTGTTCTGAGTAGACAAAATCGTTTGCAACTATTATATGCCAAATTTATAACATCTTAATTCATTTTATCAATTTATCTCAATACTCCTCATTTTTTTCCATGTATTGAAATCATTGTACTTGAAATGTATTTGCTAATAGTTTTCATCACATAAATATAATTGTATCATGCTACATACTATCATTAACATTGCTAGATATAAAAATTTAAATGCAATGTAAAATTTTCAAACACTTTTTTTAATGTGATCTTCTTTTTTAGTTTTGTTCACTCTTAACCAAGTTAATACCCTTATGGCAACCAATTTTGCTACCTCATTTCATATGGTTGTCAGTTAATTGCCTACTTTGTGGTATTTGGTTGCCAAGAGCACATAAATTTTAATAATGTTTCATTTGATCTCTTCCTGATGAGCCCACTTTCCATGTAATCAATTTATACCCTTATAATGCTTAGTGCTATTGCCTCATTTCATGATACTTGGTTATAGTGAAACCCAATTCATATCTTCTAAAGTTTTAATACATAAACATAAACAAATATCATGATACAATCATACTTGCTTTCAATATCTATTTTGTCATTCTTAGTAGAATTTTTTATCTTTCCATTTAATTTGGCTTATTAGCCATTTTTTTCATTCACAAAGAACAAGTGTTATTTCTACATTTTTTGCATTATAATAGCTTACTTGCATGTAAAATATAACCATCTCTTTTATATGTTCAACATATACTTATAAACATTTTGTTATGAGGGTAAAAAGCTGTATCATTTACATTTCAAACACTTATGCTATTCAATACATCAATTATCTCTTAATTCAACACATTATAGTATTAATAGATACCACATGTGAACATTCAACATAATATCATATCACATAGATTAATCATACATTCTACCTACCACACATTCAATAGTTTAGCTCTTCTCTTTCTCTTTCTTCTTTCTTGAAATTAGACAACATATACATATGTTATACTTTCTCATTTGGTTCAACATAATCTACACTTTAATATACATACTCTCTATTTTCCACACTTTTTTTGGAATATAACATTACATAATGAAAGTTTTACATGATAAGCTACTTTTTATATTTTGTAAAATTGAAGTGGTCATTTTAATTATTATCATTGCTTGGGAGGCTATTGCCAAAACTATTATGATCCCTAATGGTGTAGAAATGGAAACACTGATTGTTGGTTGTGAAAAAATTTAAGATTAATGTTTACAAACCAAAGGATCATACTGTTTGAATGAGACTCGAGAAATGTTTACAGACCATGCTGATGAGGTTTCTCAAAGTTATTTATGCAAACCTACAATACAAATTAAAGAATCATATGATACAACTGATTCTTGTGAGAGATTAATGGATAGATGAGTCCCAATGGTAAAATGGACTTGTCTGATAAAAGAAATACCATCACAATGGAGTAGGCAGACAAAGTAACATATCAGGGTTATCCAATAAGAGAAAATAGTATTTGATGCCACATACATGGCTGACTAGTGGTTCATAACATAAGTGCAAAATATGATATATGGTTTTGAGTGTGGGACTATAGATAAGTTTGCTTCTATTATTAGAGATATATGATAAGCAATTATCAGAGTATTGGAGTTGGTCAATCTAGGATAATGTGCAATAATAGTAATAAGATAAGGATAAAGTCATGCACTCAACGAGGATGTGTTCAATGCCAAATTGGGTAGAATCAATGTAATATAGTGATAGCCTATTTTGAATAGTAAAGACTATGCCAATGATCTATCATTTAAATTGCTAGGCTTATTGATCCCTACAACTTGAGTGTTTGGGAGATCTTTGAGGAAGGGACAATAAAACACTAATTGACTTGTAGAGGTCCTTACCTACCTATGGAATTAGCTTAAGTATAGAATTTCTTGAATGGTATTTAGAGCATTCTAATTGAAAATCATTCTACTCAATTATGTTCTTCTTATCTTGGATCTTGTAAGAAACTCTAAGATAAGAAATTTAGCTTTCCATCTTATTTAGTCATTTGTCATAACTGAGAAGTTGATGGTTTTTAAATTGAATGTATTATGCTACAACGCAAGGAGAGTTAGCAAACTAGTTTGAAACCACATTATTTGCATAGAAAACATGTAGTTTCATAGTCATTGTACCTAAAAATTGATTAATTTTCTTTATTTGGTCACACAAACATCAAGGTATAATATTTTTACTACAGATCATATCAAGTATAGTAATATAATGAAGTTCTACAAAGATATTTGTCTTATCATGACCCATCATGTAACAAATTTTAAGGTTTAAAAGGAACACAATACGATTGGCTTCAACATTCATTATAACACAAATTAACATAGATAAAGCCTCAATTGTTCACCCAAGATGAACCCTTATTATTCTTTTATAACCTACAATTTCAAGTTTTCCATGAGTCATTCTGTTGATATTTAGTTTTAAAGTGTTTTTAAGTAGAGAAATCCAACTTATAATTTGTAGTTTTCTTCTACCTAATAGTGGAAAATGGAGGAATCAAGTTGTTTTGTACTAGGTAAGTGTTCAAAAGTGTTTTTTTGATTTAGTAAGAATCATTTAAAAATGTTGTAACATAGAGATTGAACATGTCTAATAATGGTGTTATATGGAGGGTTGATTTCCTCAATTACTTTTAGGCTGGAGGTTTCCTTCCCTTCTAAAAAATTAAGGAGGGAAGTAGTTTTCTAACTTCATTTTTTACCTTTTCCCCTATTTCCTACCTCCAATTTTGAAGCATTATGATAATCTATATTGTGACCACCATCCTATTGCTTAAAATTTAGTGGAGTAATACAAAACTCTACATCCATTGAAAGCATGATCAATTGTATCTTCTAAATACAAAAAGGACACTTGGAGGCAAGTTGAATGTTTAATTTTTGCAATTTTTTTAGAAAGAAAGCAATTTATTCAGAAGTCTCCACATGAGAATTGTAATCTTTAATTGAAGCTTAGAAGACCAGATATGTTGTTAGGATTTGAGGATCAATCCATTTGCTATGATTCAATTTTATGTTGATTTGGTATTGAATTTCCCATTTATATTTGTCATCCAATAGTAGAAAATTTTAAATTGAAGGAATTGAATGTGTCACATAACCATCTCTTTGATGTTTTAAATTCTTTTCTAAGTACCAAAAGCCTCAATTTTTCTACTATGTTGGATGTATTTGGAATGCATAAATTTAGCCCAAAGTGAATTAGTATTTTGCATGTTCCATAGGAGCTTTATTTCAAATGCATCATTCATTTCCACAGTACTCTCCAATCCCAATCAATTTTTCACTAATGGAAAACCAACCTTCTTCAAACTTCACCAATGATGTCTATGACATTAAAAAGTATCTCTACATAGACAACCATTTATCAAGCTTTCTAATCATTTGATTATTATATTGGGTGTGCTAGAAATCATTATTGTGTGCATACATATTAATGCAACATGTTTGATGAGAATTAGTTTACCCCCATGGATAACAATCTTTGCTTCCAAACTACAGTTGTCTATTGATCTTATCAATGAGATGTTAAAAGTGTAAAGACAATTTTCTTCCCTTGTTTAGAGTACATATATGGTAATTAAAGGGGAAATTAATTATTTTAAATTCATATAGTTTGCTAAGATAATGAATGTTTCCACTATTAGAACAAATAAAATAAGAGATAAGGGATTCCATTACTTAACACCTCTAAATGCCTAGAAGTATCCTCCACTTTTTCCATTGAAAATGATGGAAAATCAACTATTTCCTAATACATTTAAGAAAATTTTAAATAAATTTTTCATTAAATCTAATCTTTGAGGAATTTTCATGAGGTAGTCCCATGATAACATGTCAAATACATCCTTAATATCAAGTTTTATTATATAGTTACTTCCCCTTGTTTTTATTGATGGATTCCACCAATTCTTATGCTTGCAATATATTATCAGCAACGTCCTACCCTTTTACATATGCCATATGTTCTTTAGAAATTAACTTTAACAAGATAGGCAAAAGCTTGTTAGCTAATAACATGGATAAACAAATGGGACAAAAAAAATAAAGGATTATGGATTCAATTTTTTTGGAATTAAGCACAATGTTTGCAATAGCTATTACATTTGGTATTGGCAAACCATCTAGAAACTCTTTAGTTTCCTTCAAAATATCATGAAAAATGACCTTTCAATAATGTGAATAGAATGCCCCAGTGAACCCGTAAAGACTCGATGCACTATAATGACCTCTCAATTGTAACTTCTTTTAAAAGGTGATTGTTCATTTCTTGGGTCTTAATAACAGGAACGTGCTTTACAAGGTTGTGTGTATTGATAAATGATGAAGCTAACAACATATTCTATAAGTGTTTAATAAAAACATCTGTAATGATGACTTCTTCAATTATCCAATTTCTATTGATGTCCTTAATTTGATCGATTCTAAGCTTACTTTGCTTATTTTTTTTCTATAGCATGAAAAACTTTTGTGTTGTCTTCTTCTTTAAGTTAGTTGATTTTTTCCTTTTGACTCTAGAATATTTTTACATCTTTTATTCTAGTAAGAAACACATTTTGTGCAAAAAGTGGCTCCAATTATGTCTTCTTAATTTAATGAAGTTCAAACTATATTTCATAACCTTAGCCAACTCTTTTACTTTCTTTAAGGCCTCAAATATTTTGCCAATGTAATTCATATTCCAATCTTTCAGTCACATTTTAAGTCTTCTAAGTTTGAGGGCAAAAGCATTCATCTCATTTCTAGTACAAGGCATGTTTCAGTTTCTTTCTACTACATGCATGAATGATTGAAGATTAATCCACATGTTTTTTAATTTGAATGGTTTGAAACTTGAGTGAGTTTCTATAAATAAAGTGAGCAAAAGTATATAGCGATTTGAGATAACTTTATTGAGTTGTTGAGCCATTGCATTGGGCATAAGTTTAAATCAATCTAAATTAACAAAGAATCTATCAAACCTTTTCACCTAATCACCTTTTCATATTCCTGACCATGTGAAAGGGCTACCTATAAAAGGAAACTTCTTGAGACAATGATGCTCAATACATTTAGTTAATTCATTAATAGCTCTTAGGTGGCTTTGAATGACTTTTGTATTCCTTAAGAGAAACTATGACATTAAGGTCTCCTCTATAATCCACAGTAGCATGATAAAATTAACAATTACTTTTAACTCCCTCCAATGTGTTCTCCTCCCAATAAAGGAGCTTTAGTATAGATGAATGTGTAACACATTTGCATGCTCCATATTTCATGCTTGCAAAGAAGGTGGATAAATTGTCATCATCAACAAAAACTTAACAAGATATGCTCTTATCCCAAAACACCTAGATTTTCTTATTGTTTTTTAATGTGTAATGATCAAACTAAAGCTTTCTTCTAATTCTTTCCAAATTTCTATTATTAGCCATCGACTCTAACAAAGTAGTGAAGAAAAAATTTTTAGCTTGAATAATAGATTTAAGGTAGTACACAGATTCCTTTCCAACTACCCCTCTAATATTCCAAATCAACATATTAGACATATTAAGGTAAAGATTTAACTATTTAAATGGTTTTTGTGCTCTTTCTCATGCCACTTGGGCTAGGTTGCTTTGCTACATTTTTTTCTTCATTTTTTTTATCATTTTTGGAGGCAACCAGCATGAAACCTTCTTTATCCTTTAATGATAGTCCTAACTACTAACTTTTCCTTCTAAGTCTACATTAAAGTTTTAGTAATTGTAGAATACTATAGTGTTAAAGATTTTGAGTGTAGTTTACTTTAATAGCATCTAAATCTAATAGGAATGCAATCTTTTTAGAGTTATCATGGTTCTTACTTGTAGTATAATACTCATCAATTATCTATTAAAGTGGTCTTATGGCTTTAGGAGCTTGTTTTTTCTTTTTGATCAAATATAATGAAAATTCCTTATTTGTTGTTAATTGCTCTTGATTTGACTTTATAATCAGAAGAGAGATTGTCTCTATAGCTTGTTATGAGCTCTAGTAATTTTTGAGTTACTAATTCTCCATCAATTATGAAATTCTGCTTTGCTACTTCCATGTGAAGATTTGATTATTGAGAGGAAATATATTGTAATTTATTTTGTCTATTATGCTCACATTGAACCTGTTATACCCGGTAAAATTTTATGTATTTGATCTTTAATAAATTAATTGTGGCTTAGATGATTTCGAATCGACAGTAGGATGAGCCAGGAACTCAATTGTAGGCTATTGGAATTTCTGAAATCTTTTGGGAATTTTTCGGAGCACCGAGGAATTTTTAATTAATTTTCCCTATTTAATTGGATTTATTAGATTTTTAGAAATTCGAAAATCTAATTAAATTAAACCGGAAATCGTTTTTTTTATCGCGCGTGAACCGGACCGGAACGGTTCAGCGGAGGCGGAGGCGGTTCGCCGGGTGAGTTTGCGTGTGCGTTCTAATAAGCGGATCGGACGGTCGAGATCGGCGGGTGAGATCGAACCGGCTGATCGGGTGTTTACCGTGTCGATAGCGTGTCGACAGCGCGTATTGTGTGCTTACCGTGTGGATAGCGTGTCGACAGCGCGTATCGGGTGCTCACGTGTCGAACGCGTAACGGGTTCACCGTGTCGGCCCGGGGTATAAAAACCCTCGCGAAGCAGCGAATAGGGTTTTCGTTCGACGGCGATAGCGAGGAAATTCCCGGCGTACGGCGCGTGATTCCGGCGGCCTGGCAAGGGGCTTTTTGTGCCCGGAGATCCACGAGACCGAGGAGAGTCGTTTGAGACCAAATTCGTTCGGCGAGGAGCTGCGGCGAGCTGCGGTCTAGCTTCACCGTCGCCGGCGTCTTCGAGGTAGGAATTTCAGATATTTAAATTAGATAATTAGCAAATTGAAGCATGTATTAGTTTGCAAATCTCTATCTAAGCATGCGAATGTGATTTTTGAAGCTAATTGTACAAATTATCGAAAATTGCATGTTAGGGTTTTCGGGACGTTAATTTGTTTCGCCGAAATTGGAAAATTACCAAGCATGAGGATTTAAATATGCCACTTTATTCATGTTAATATGATTGTATAATGCTAGAACTATAATTTCGTGAATTGTCAACATGAGGATTAGACGAAACTGCTCGGCGGAAAACTTGATTTAAACCTTAGGAAATTAGCGACATTATTGGAACATTAGGATAGTACGAACATGTTCTCCTTGTACGCAGTCGCCGGAAATCGACGGAATGATCGTATTGGTCGGCTATTGCGGCGGCTAGGGTTTCGCGGACGACGGGCGAAGGAAGGAGACGAATTAAGGATTAATTAGGGATTAGTTGAATTATTAAGAGAATAATAATAATATTAATCATTAATATTATATATAAGCGTCGGCTGAATTTCGGATTAATAACTGACCGGCGGGGTTTGGTTCAGCATGAAAGCCCGAACCGGTGGCAAGATGCGATTCAGGGGATTCGGCGCGGTATAGTGAATAGCAAAATTTTAAATTCGGGGAATTATTCCGAATTTTGGAAAAAAATGGATAAAATGCAAAAGTTGATATTTCAAATTTAGGAAAAACTCGATAATTGAGTTTTAGGAATTATTTACATTTAGGAAATTCAAGGAAAATCAGAAAACTTGGAAATGAGAAATTTCGAAAATTCTAGAGATCAGTGGGTAAAGAACAAATTTCCTGAAGTGGGGAAAAATGTTATCACTGATGACAGTACAGCTGGAAACAGTCAGACAAAGGTATGGTACACGGATGCTACCAGAACAGTCAGTAATTGACAATGGTGTTGCTTTGATGGCAACGGCATGGATTGAGTCAGTTTATTCAGTATTGGCATATTTCATGGATTGGCATATTGGACCGGACTACTATAGACCCTATATGATGTTTTAGGGTAGTTGTGGTAGGTAACTGTGCGGTTCGGACTTAGCTTCCACAGTATACATGTAGACTGGTATACGCCTTGTTGTACCTGGACACATGTTGCCGAATCTTGGAGTTAGAGATTGGCAATGACTGTAGGGGCGTGAGCTTCTATGGAAGTTGTTGGTAGAGGACTCCTTGGGACGGTGGCTGAGTCAATCTCTCCTGGTCCATGTGTGTAGGCCTGCGCGCCTGAGGGTGGCAGGGGTGTCTCGCAGTGGCTAGCCAAGTGTGTAGGCCTGCGCGCCTTAGGGTGGCAGGGGTGTCTCACGTTGGCTAGAGATTATGTGACTGGATCTGTCTGTAGTCTCCAGGAGATTGATTGACGAGAGACACTGCGGTGTCGGGTGCTTAGGCGCCATGCGTGTTTCGAGATGGGCGTTCCCACTGGCACGTTGCCTGGTAGCCCAGAGGAGAGCTACTCTGGTGTGACTGGGGTGGCTGTGGTTGGTCGGAGTCTGGGACTGAGAGTGCCTATCCACCGTACATTGTTATGCTGTATTCCTGTATTTTTGCTATTATCCTTCTCTTGCATGTGAGTTTTACTAGCTGACTTTCCTACTGGGCGTAGCTCATTCCTGTATTATATATTTTCAGTGGCTCGGCAGACTTGACGCTACCGGATTAGGTGGGATCGTGGTCAGCAGGCTTGTGAAGGATTTCTGATTGGTGATTGTCTGAGATATTCTGGTTAGATGATTGTTGCTGTTGGATGTATTTAATGAGATTGTTACTCTCATATGTCATGTAATATGTGAGGGTAATTCTGACTTATGTCTGGTTGGATAATATTACACTTGTTGGACTTGGATCTTATTCTTGTGATGTAGTTTCATTCACTGTTTTATTTTATTGTCTTGGAGTATGGTGTGTGGAGTGCCATATTTTATTGTGGATGTTATATATCTTTTTGTTTGATGGTGAGGTCATTACATGACTATGGAACTTAACCGTGGGGGTTCAGACTTCTATTAGATCGGTTCTCCTACCGGTATGGGTTAGGAGTATTGGGTCTAGTAGGAGTAACATTGCGCGAGTCCATCTGTTAATTCAGGAGTCATGAACCTGATTTGACGGTGTACCCGGGAGATGGGATCCACATTGTTAAGGAAAGTAGGTGTGTAATGATGTGTTATATCCTATGTTTTCGTAGGCTACTCAGGTTGGTATGGGACGATCTGAGCTGTCTATATAAAAAAAAAAAAAAAAAAAAAATGTATGCCAAAAATCAGCCTAGGAAAAATGGGGTGTAACAGTAGTGGTATCAGAGCCCTAGGTGAGGATAACGGGGCTAGACGTGTATAGGGGTTCAACCCAAGGTGGGGAGAACTGTTGATTCTTTTGTATACTATAGTAGTCCATATGCCAATTGCCAAATGACGACTCTAATGCCAGATTAATTGTTTTTGACAGTATGGCTGGTACCAGGAGACTTTCCGCTCGTGGAGCAGCTAGAGGCAGACCGGTATCTACTACTCCTACCCCGGAGACGATCCCAGCATTGCCAGTTGAGCCAGCCGTGGATCGTTGGATCGATGCCTTCATGCGGTTGCGTCCGCGGAGCTTCAGTGGGTCGGCTGACCCAGCGGTGGCAGATGACTGGATGGCTCATATGCTTGAGCTATTTGATGCCTTGGGATGTCCATTCGGCAGGAGGGTAGTGCTTGCTGCTCTAGTGTTGGAGGGAGAGGCTGCTACCTGGTGGAGAGGCCAGCGGCGCGCTATGTTTGGGGAGGCCCAGAACAGTGAGATAGCATGGGATGACTTTGTTGAGGCATTCAGGGAGTGCTACATTCCGGCCTCTGCCATGGCTCAGTTCAGGAGGGAACTTATACACCTCAGGCAGGGCCAGATGTCAGTGAACGATTACTTATCGAGGTTCACTTATCTGGCGAGGTACGCCGTAGAGCTGGTGCCTTCTGAGGAACGCAGATGTGAGATGTTCCTGGAGGGACTTCGTCCTATGCTGCAGCGCCAGCTAGTTGTGAGTCGGTTTGCCAGGTTTCGTGACTTGGTGGAGGCTGCGAGATCCGTTGAGCTTATTGATATCCGGATAGAGGCCCAGAGAGAGACTCATAACAAGAGGAAGGAATTCAGAAATATCCAACAAAACAAAAAGGGCAAGAGACACAGAGATCACAGTGGTACTCAGGAGGTCGTGGTCCGGCCACGACCTATTTCTGAGAGACCAGTGCAGCAGACAGGTACCCGGACTGGGGGGATTATCTGCTACCATTGTCGACAGCCCGGACACAAGAAGTGCGACTGCCCAGAGTTGAAGAAACAGAGGATCACGGGACCGGTTGGTTCATCTGGGGGACAGCCCAGGGTATTTGCACTGACTCGGCAGCAGGCTTCAGAGTCACCAGAAGTGATCACAGGTATGCTTCATTTTGGCAACGTGCAGTGCATGACTTTGTTTGATACTGGTGCATCTCATTCTTTTGTTGCTGAGAGGATCTGGAATCAGATATCAGGATCCAAGGGTTACTTGAAGGAACCCTTACTGGTTAGACTTCCTGATGGGAAAGAGATTCCCACTGTTCAGAAGATTGACGGATCTATTCTGATTAGTGGACACGAATTCGTGACAGAGTTGATATGTGTGCCACTAGCAGAGTTCGACATCATTTTGGGGATGGATTGGTTGTGCCACCATGCAGTGGTTCTGGATTGTTGGGAGAAGAAGGTCAGGATCAGAGTGCCTGGTTCGGGGGATGTGATATACTTTGGTCTGAACAGGCAGATTCCCCTGATCTCAGTTCTTCAGGCTGGAAGGTTAGTAAGTAAGGGTTGTACTAGTTGGTTGGCATATGTGACCGATAGCCAAGCCACCACTACCCCTATGTCAGATATTCCAGTGGTGAGAGACTTTCCTATGGTTTTTCCAGAGGAGTTGCCTGGATTTCCACCAGCTAGGGAAGTGGAGTTTTCAATTGATTTGGAGGCAGGAGTAGCTCCTATTGCTAGAGCTCCTTACAGGATGGCTCCAGCCGAGCTAGCAGAGTTGAAGACTCAGTTACAGGACTTATTAGACAAGGGACTCATACGCCCCAGTTGTTCACCTTGGGGTGCCCCTGTCTTATTTGTCAAGAAGAAAGATGGTAGTATGAGGCTGTGTGTAGATTATAGGGAATTGAATAAGGTTACTATTCGTAACCGATACCCTTTACCACGCATCGATGATTTGCTGGATCAACTTCAGGGAGCAACTGTGTTCTCCAAGATTGACTTACGCTCGGGTTATCACCAGATCCGGATTAGAGATTCTGATGTACCCAAGACAGCATTCCGTACTAGATACGGACATTACGAGTTCACAGTGTTGCCTTTTGGATTGACTAATGCTCCAGCAGTATTTATGAACCTGATGCATCGAGTTTTTCATGCCTTTCTGGATCGGTTTGTGATCATCTTTATAGATGATATATTGATTTATTCCAGAGATAGGGATACTCATGCAGATCAGTTGAGGACTGTGCTTACAATGTTGCGGGAGAATGAGCTGTATGCAAAATTCTCCAAGTGTTCTTTTTGGCTGGACTCAGTAGCATTCTTAGGACACATTGTCAGTGCGGAGGGCGTGGCTGTTGATCCTAACAAGATACGAGCTATTATTGATTGGAAACGGCCATCTTCTGTCACTGAGATCCGGAGTTTCCTTGGTTTGGCTGGATACTATAGGAAATTTGTTCCTCACTTTTCTAGACTGGCCGCTCCACTAACACAGTTGACCCGGAAGGGAAAATCTTTTGAGTGGTCAGAGAATTGTGAGAACAGTTTCCTAGAGCTGAAGCAGAGGCTTAGCACCGCTCCAGTATTGATGTTACCTACACAGGAGAAGTCGTATCAGATGTACACTGATGCTTCACATATAGGCTTGGGAGCCGTACTGATGCAGGATAGTAGAGTTATAGCATATGCTTCGAGGCAACTGAAGGATCATGAGAAGAATTATCCCACTCTTGATTTGGAGTTAGCTGCTGTCATTTTTGCCTTGAAGATATGGAGACATTATTTGTACGGAGTTCCTGTAGATTGCTTCTCCGACCACAAGAGTCTTAAGTACCTGTTCACTCAGAAGGAACTGAACTTGAGGCAGAGGAGGTGGTTGGAACTGATAAAAGATTACGAGCTGACAATAAACTACTGCGAGGGGAAGGCTAATCCAGTGGCTGATGCCTTGAGTAGACACACAGTTGTGCATACTGTGATAGCTTGCGACTCTATAGCAGACTTGGATTGGGATGTTGAGAGATGTCAGGAACAGTTGTCTGTTCAGAGACTGGCTCACAGACTCAGTTCGTTGACTATTCGGGCTGACTGGTTATCTGAGATGCGTGACCTTCAGCTTTGTGATGAAGAGCTGAAGGAGAAGATTGAGTTGGCATCGCAGGGATTGGGAGGAGACTTTGCTCTCAGAGACGACATTTTGACCTTCAGGGGTCGCTGGTGTGTACCATCACATCAGGAGTTCAGGGAGAGGATCCTTCGGGAGGCTCACTATGGAACCTTGGCTATGCACCCTGGAGAAGTCAAGATGTACAGGAATTTGAGGAGTGTTTTCTGGTGGAGAGGTTTGAAGACAGATGTTGCTGCCTTTGTTAGGAAATGCCTTACATGTCAGCAAGTTAAGGCCGAACACCAGAGACCTGGAGGATTGTTACAGAGATTGCCGATTCCGGAGTGGAAATGGGATGACATCACTATAGACTTTGTGACTGGTCTTCCTCGTACCAGACAAGGTTTTGATGCTATTTGGGTCATCGTAGATCGATTGACCAAGTCAGCCCATTTCTTATCCATTAAGAAGACGGATTCAGCGGCACAGTTGGCAGAGATATATATTCAGCAGATTGTCAGATTGCATGGGATTCCCCGTTCTATTATTTCTGACAGAGACGCCAAATTCACATCACAGTTTTGGAAGAGCTTACACACTGCCATGGGTACACAGTTAAGGTTCAGTACTGCTTATCATCCTCAGACGGATGGACAGTCTGAGCGGACTATTCGGACCTTGGAGGATTTGCTACGCTTGAGCGTACAAACTTACTCAACAGATTGGACTAGACGATTACCCTTGGTAGAGTTTGTGTACAATAACAGCTTCCAGGCGTCGATTGGTATGGCACCTTACGAGGCGTTGTATGGGCGTAGGTGCAGATCTCCTCTTTGTTGGGAGGAGGGTGATTCCAGGAGAGTGTGGGGACCCCAGATTGTAGAGGAGACCACAGCGGAAGTCAAGTTATTGCAGGACAGATTACGTACTGTGCAGGATCGCCAGAAGAAATATTATGATCCTAAGCACAAGGCTGTTGAGTTTTCTGTGGGAGATAGGGTATTCCTGAAGGTCAGTCCTATGCGGGGTCTATTCAGGTTTGGAAAGCCTTCTAAGCTTCGACCTCGTTACATTGGACCCTATCCTATTCTGGAGAGGATCGGTGAAGTGGCTTACAGGTTGGCATTTCCTGAGCATCTGACTGAGATTCACAATGTGTTCCATGTTTCGAATCTCAAGAAATATGTGCCAGATCCTTCTCATTGCATCAGTGATGATCTTCCTGGTTTACAAGTGGCACCAGATTCTTCTTATGTGGAACTACCAGTTCGCATCCTCGAGGAGAGCAGCAGACAGCTGAGGAACAGGTCGTTTCCTATGGTCAAGGTTCTGTGGAATAGACATGACGAAAGGGAGGCAACCTGGGAGCTAGAGCAGGATGTTGCTGAAAAATGGCCGGAACTTCTTGCTGAATTTCGAGGGCGAAATTCCTGATAAGGTGGGGAGATTGTTATACCCGGTAAAATTTTATGTATTTGATCTTTAATAAATTAATTGTGGCTTAGATGATTTCGAATCGACAGTAGGATGAGCCAGGAACTCAATTGTAGGCTATTGGAATTTCTGAAATCTTTTGGGAATTTTTCGGAGCACCGAGGAATTTTTAATTAATTTTCCCTATTTAATTGGATTTATTAGATTTTTAGAAATTCGAAAATCTAATTAAATTAAACCGGAAATCGTTTTTTTTATCGCGCGTGAACCGGACCGGAACGGTTCAGCGGAGGCGGAGGCGGTTCGCCGGGTGAGTTTGCGTGTGCGTTCTAATAAGCGGATCGGACGGTCGAGATCGGCGGGTGAGATCGAACCGGCTGATCGGGTGTTTACCGTGTCGATAGCGTGTCGACAGCGCGTATTGTGTGCTTACCGTGTGGATAGCGTGTCGACAGCGCGTATCGGGTGCTCACGTGTCGAACGCGTAACGGGTTCACCGTGTCGGCCCGGGGTATAAAAACCCTCGCGAAGCAGCGAATAGGGTTTTCGTTCGACGGCGATAGCGAGGAAATTCCCGGCGTACGGCGCGTGATTCCGGCGGCCTGGCAAGGGGCTTTTTGTGCCCGGAGATCCACGAGACCGAGGAGAGTCGTTTGAGACCAAATTCGTTCGGCGAGGAGCTGCGGCGAGCTGCGGACGAGCTTCACCGTCGCCGGCGTCTTCGAGGTAGGAATTTCAGATATTTAAATTAGATAATTAGCAAATTGAAGCATGTATTAGTTTGCAAATCTCTATCTAAGCATGCGAATGTGATTTTTGAAGCTAATTGTACAAATTATCGAAAATTGCATGTTAGGGTTTTCGGGACGTTAATTTGTTTCGCCGAAATTGGAAAATTACCAAGCATGAGGATTTAAATATGCCACTTTATTCATGTTAATATGATTGTATAATGCTAGAACTATAATTTCGTGAATTGTCAACATGAGGATTAGACGAAACTGCTCGGCGGAAAACTTGATTTAAACCTTAGGAAATTAGCGACATTATTGGAACATTAGGATAGTACGAACATGTTCTCCTTGTACGCAGTCGCCGGAAATCGACGGAATGATCGTATTGGTCGGCTATTGCGGCGGCTAGGGTTTCGCGGACGACGGGCGAAGGAAGGAGACGAATTAAGGATTAATTAGGGATTAGTTGAATTATTAAGAGAATAATAATAATATTAATCATTAATATTATATATAAGCGTCGGCTGAATTTCGGATTAATAACTGACCGGCGGGGTTTGGTTCAGCATGAAAGCCCGAACCGGTGGCAAGATGCGATTCAGGGGATTCGGCGCGGTATAGTGAATAGCAAAATTTTAAATTCGGGGAATTATTCCGAATTTTGGAAAAAAATGGATAAAATGCAAAAGTTGATATTTCAAATTTAGGAAAAACTCGATAATTGAGTTTTAGGAATTATTTACATTTAGGAAATTCAAGGAAAATCAGAAAACTTGGAAATGAGAAATTTCGAAAATTCTAGAGATCAGTGGGTAAAGAACAAATTTCCTGAAGTGGGGAAAAATGTTATCACTGATGACAGTACAGCTGGAAACAGTCAGACAAAGGTATGGTACACGGATGCTACCAGAACAGTCAGTAATTGACAATGGTGTTGCTTTGATGGCAACGGCATGGATTGAGTCAGTTTATTCAGTATTGGCATATTTCATGGATTGGCATATTGGACCGGACTACTATAGACCCTATATGATGTTTTAGGGTAGTTGTGGTAGGTAACTGTGCGGTTCGGACTTAGCTTCCACAGTATACATGTAGACTGGTATACGCCTTGTTGTACCTGGACACATGTTGCCGAATCTTGGAGTTAGAGATTGGCAATGACTGTAGGGGCGTGAGCTTCTATGGAAGTTGTTGGTAGAGGACTCCTTGGGACGGTGGCTGAGTCAATCTCTCCTGGTCCATGTGTGTAGGCCTGCGCGCCTGAGGGTGGCAGGGGTGTCTCGCAGTGGCTAGCCAAGTGTGTAGGCCTGCGCGCCTTAGGGTGGCAGGGGTGTCTCACGTTGGCTAGAGATTATGTGACTGGATCTGTCTGTAGTCTCCAGGAGATTGATTGACGAGAGACACTGCGGTGTCGGGTGCTTAGGCGCCATGCGTGTTTCGAGATGGGCGTTCCCACTGGCACGTTGCCTGGTAGCCCAGAGGAGAGCTACTCTGGTGTGACTGGGGTGGCTGTGGTTGGTCGGAGTCTGGGACTGAGAGTGCCTATCCACCGTACATTGTTATGCTGTATTCCTGTATTTTTGCTATTATCCTTCTCTTGCATGTGAGTTTTACTAGCTGACTTTCCTACTGGGCGTAGCTCATTCCTGTATTATATATTTTCAGTGGCTCGGCAGACTTGACGCTACCGGATTAGGTGGGATCGTGGTCAGCAGGCTTGTGAAGGATTTCTGATTGGTGATTGTCTGAGATATTCTGGTTAGATGATTGTTGCTGTTGGATGTATTTAATGAGATTGTTACTCTCATATGTCATGTAATATGTGAGGGTAATTCTGACTTATGTCTGGTTGGATAATATTACACTTGTTGGACTTGGATCTTATTCTTGTGATGTAGTTTCATTCACTGTTTTATTTTATTGTCTTGGAGTATGGTGTGTGGAGTGCCATATTTTATTGTGGATGTTATATATCTTTTTGTTTGATGGTGAGGTCATTACATGACTATGGAACTTAACCGTGGGGGTTCAGACTTCTATTAGATCGGTTCTCCTACCGGTATGGGTTAGGAGTATTGGGTCTAGTAGGAGTAACATTGCGCGAGTCCATCTGTTAATTCAGGAGTCATGAACCTGATTTGACGGTGTACCCGGGAGATGGGATCCACATTGTTAAGGAAAGTAGGTGTGTAATGATGTGTTATATCCTATGTTTTCGTAGGCTACTCAGGTTGGTATGGGACGATCTGAGCTGTCTATATAAAAAAAAAAAAAAAAAAAAAATGTATGCCAAAAATCAGCCTAGGAAAAATGGGGTGTAACAGTAGTGGTATCAGAGCCCTAGGTGAGGATAACGGGGCTAGACGTGTATAGGGGTTCAACCCAAGGTGGGGAGAACTGTTGATTCTTTTGTATACTATAGTAGTCCATATGCCAATTGCCAAATGACGACTCTAATGCCAGATTAATTGTTTTTGACAGTATGGCTGGTACCAGGAGACTTTCCGCTCGTGGAGCAGCTAGAGGCAGACCGGTATCTACTACTCCTACCCCGGAGACGATCCCAGCATTGCCAGTTGAGCCAGCCGTGGATCGTTGGATCGATGCCTTCATGCGGTTGCGTCCGCGGAGCTTCAGTGGGTCGGCTGACCCAGCGGTGGCAGATGACTGGATGGCTCATATGCTTGAGCTATTTGATGCCTTGGGATGTCCATTCGGCAGGAGGGTAGTGCTTGCTGCTCTAGTGTTGGAGGGAGAGGCTGCTACCTGGTGGAGAGGCCAGCGGCGCGCTATGTTTGGGGAGGCCCAGAACAGTGAGATAGCATGGGATGACTTTGTTGAGGCATTCAGGGAGTGCTACATTCCGGCCTCTGCCATGGCTCAGTTCAGGAGGGAACTTATACACCTCAGGCAGGGCCAGATGTCAGTGAACGATTACTTATCGAGGTTCACTTATCTGGCGAGGTACGCCGTAGAGCTGGTGCCTTCTGAGGAACGCAGATGTGAGATGTTCCTGGAGGGACTTCGTCCTATGCTGCAGCGCCAGCTAGTTGTGAGTCGGTTTGCCAGGTTTCGTGACTTGGTGGAGGCTGCGAGATCCGTTGAGCTTATTGATATCCGGATAGAGGCCCAGAGAGAGACTCATAACAAGAGGAAGGAATTCAGAAATATCCAACAAAACAAAAAGGGCAAGAGACACAGAGATCACAGTGGTACTCAGGAGGTCGTGGTCCGGCCACGACCTATTTCTGAGAGACCAGTGCAGCAGACAGGTACCCGGACTGGGGGGATTATCTGCTACCATTGTCGACAGCCCGGACACAAGAAGTGCGACTGCCCAGAGTTGAAGAAACAGAGGATCACGGGACCGGTTGGTTCATCTGGGGGACAGCCCAGGGTATTTGCACTGACTCGGCAGCAGGCTTCAGAGTCACCAGAAGTGATCACAGGTATGCTTCATTTTGGCAACGTGCAGTGCATGACTTTGTTTGATACTGGTGCATCTCATTCTTTTGTTGCTGAGAGGATCTGGAATCAGATATCAGGATCCAAGGGTTACTTGAAGGAACCCTTACTGGTTAGACTTCCTGATGGGAAAGAGATTCCCACTGTTCAGAAGATTGACGGATCTATTCTGATTAGTGGACACGAATTCGTGACAGAGTTGATATGTGTGCCACTAGCAGAGTTCGACATCATTTTGGGGATGGATTGGTTGTGCCACCATGCAGTGGTTCTGGATTGTTGGGAGAAGAAGGTCAGGATCAGAGTGCCTGGTTCGGGGGATGTGATATACTTTGGTCTGAACAGGCAGATTCCCCTGATCTCAGTTCTTCAGGCTGGAAGGTTAGTAAGTAAGGGTTGTACTAGTTGGTTGGCATATGTGACCGATAGCCAAGCCACCACTACCCCTATGTCAGATATTCCAGTGGTGAGAGACTTTCCTATGGTTTTTCCAGAGGAGTTGCCTGGATTTCCACCAGCTAGGGAAGTGGAGTTTTCAATTGATTTGGAGGCAGGAGTAGCTCCTATTGCTAGAGCTCCTTACAGGATGGCTCCAGCCGAGCTAGCAGAGTTGAAGACTCAGTTACAGGACTTATTAGACAAGGGACTCATACGCCCCAGTTGTTCACCTTGGGGTGCCCCTGTCTTATTTGTCAAGAAGAAAGATGGTAGTATGAGGCTGTGTGTAGATTATAGGGAATTGAATAAGGTTACTATTCGTAACCGATACCCTTTACCACGCATTGATGATTTGCTGGATCAACTTCAGGGAGCAACTGTGTTCTCCAAGATTGACTTACGCTCGGGTTATCACCAGATCCGGATTAGAGATTCTGATGTACCCAAGACAGCATTCCGTACTAGATACGGACATTACGAGTTCACAGTGTTGCCTTTTGGATTGACTAATGCTCCAGCAGTATTTATGAACCTGATGCATCGAGTTTTTCATGCCTTTCTGGATCGGTTTGTGATCATCTTTATAGATGATATATTGATTTATTCCAGAGATAGGGATACTCATGCAGATCAGTTGAGGACTGTGCTTACAATGTTGCGGGAGAATGAGCTGTATGCAAAATTCTCCAAGTGTTCTTTTTGGCTGGACTCAGTAGCATTCTTAGGACACATTGTCAGTGCGGAGGGCGTGGCTGTTGATCCTAACAAGATACGAGCTATTATTGATTGGAAACGGCCATCTTCTGTCACTGAGATCCGGAGTTTCCTTGGTTTGGCTGGATACTATAGGAAATTTGTTCCTCACTTTTCTAGACTGGCCGCTCCACTAACACAGTTGACCCGGAAGGGAAAATCTTTTGAGTGGTCAGAGAATTGTGAGAACAGTTTCCTAGAGCTGAAGCAGAGGCTTAGCACCGCTCCAGTATTGATGTTACCTACACAGGAGAAGCCGTATCAGATGTACACTGATGCTTCACATATAGGCTTGGGAGCCGTACTGATGCAGGATAGTAGAGTTATAGCATATGCTTCGAGGCAACTGAAGGATCATGAGAAGAATTATCCCACTCTTGATTTGGAGTTAGCTGCTGTCATTTTTGCCTTGAAGATATGGAGACATTATTTGTACGGAGTTCCTGTAGATTGCTTCTCCGACCACAAGAGTCTTAAGTACCTGTTCACTCAGAAGGAACTGAACTTGAGGCAGAGGAGGTGGTTGGAACTGATAAAAGATTACGAGCTGACAATAAACTACTGCGAGGGGAAGGCTAATCCAGTGGCTGATGCCTTGAGTAGACACACAGTTGTGCATACTGTGATAGCTTGCGACTCTATAGCAGACTTGGATTGGGATGTTGAGAGATGTTAGGAACAGTTGTCTGTTCAGAGACTGGCTCACAGACTCAGTTCGTTGACTATTCGGGCTGACTGGTTATCTGAGATGCGTGACCTTCAGCTTTGTGATGAAGAGCTGAAGGAGAAGATTGAGTTGGCATCGCAGGGATTGGGAGGAGACTTTGCTCTCAGAGACGACATTTTGACCTTCAGGGGTCGCTGGTGTGTACCATCACATCAGGAGTTCAGGGAGAGGATCCTTCGGGAGGCTCACTATGGAACCTTGGCTATGCACCCTGGAGAAGTCAAGATGTACAGGAATTTGAGGAGTGTTTTCTGGTGGAGAGGTTTGAAGACAGATGTTGCTGCCTTTGTTAGGAAATGCCTTACATGTCAGCAAGTTAAGGCCGAACACCAGAGACCTGGAGGATTGTTACAGAGATTGCCGATTCCGGAGTGGAAATGGGATGACATCACTATAGACTTTGTGACTGGTCTTCCTCGTACCAGACAAGGTTTTGATGCTATTTGGGTCATCGTAGATCGATTGACCAAGTCAGCCCATTTCTTATCCATTAAGAAGACGGATTCAGCGGCACAGTTGGCAGAGATATATATTCAGCAGATTGTCAGATTGCATGGGATTCCCCGTTCTATTATTTCTGACAGAGACGCCAAATTCACATCACAGTTTTGGAAGAGCTTACACACTGCCATGGGTACACAGTTAAGGTTCAGTACTGCTTATCATCCTCAGACGGATGGACAGTCTGAGCGGACTATTCGGACCTTGGAGGATTTGCTACGCTTGAGCGTACAAACTTACTCAACAGATTGGACTAGACGATTACCCTTGGTAGAGTTTGTGTACAATAACAGCTTCCAGGCGTCGATTGGTATGGCACCTTACGAGGCGTTGTATGGGCGTAGGTGCAGATCTCCTCTTTGTTGGGAGGAGGGTGATTCCAGGAGAGTGTGGGGACCCCAGATTGTAGAGGAGACCACAGCGGAAGTCAAGTTATTGCAGGACAGATTACGTACTGTGCAGGATCGCCAGAAGAAATATTATGATCCTAAGCACAAGGCTGTTGAGTTTTCTGTGGGAGATAGGGTATTCCTGAAGGTCAGTCCTATGCGGGGTCTATTCAGGTTTGGAAAGCCTTCTAAGCTTCGACCTCGTTACATTGGACCCTATCCTATTCTGGAGAGGATCGGTGAAGTGGCTTACAGGTTGGCATTTCCTGAGCATCTGACTGAGATTCACAATGTGTTCCATGTTTCGAATCTCAAGAAATATGTGCCAGATCCTTCTCATTGCATCAGTGATGATCTTCCTGGTTTACAAGTGGCACCAGATTCTTCTTATGTGGAACTACCAGTTCGCATCCTCGAGGAGAGCAGCAGACAGCTGAGGAACAGGTCGTTTCCTATGGTCAAGGTTCTGTGGAATAGACATGACGAAAGGGAGGCAACCTGGGAGCTAGAGCAGGATGTTGCTGAAAAATGGCCGGAACTTCTTGCTGAATTTCGAGGGCGAAATTCCTGATAAGGTGGGGAGATTGTTATACCCGGTAAAATTTTATGTATTTGATCTTTAATAAATTAATTGTGGCTTAGATGATTTCGAATCGACAGTAGGATGAGCCAGGAACTCAATTGTAGGCTATTGGAATTTCTGAAATCTTTTGGGAATTTTTCGGAGCACCGAGGAATTTTTAATTAATTTTCCCTATTTAATTGGATTTATTAGATTTTTAGAAATTCGAAAATCTAATTAAATTAAACCGGAAATCGTTTTTTTTATCGCGCGTGAACCGGACCGGAACGGTTCAGCGGAGGCGGAGGCGGTTCGCCGGGTGAGTTTGCGTGTGCGTTCTAATAAGCGGATCGGACGGTCGAGATCGGCGGGTGAGATCGAACCGGCTGATCGGGTGTTTACCGTGTCGATAGCGTGTCGACAGCGCGTATTGTGTGCTTACCGTGTGGATAGCGTGTCGACAGCGCGTATCGGGTGCTCACGTGTCGAACGCGTAACGGGTTCACCGTGTCGGCCCGGGGTATAAAAACCCTCGCGAAGCAGCGAATAGGGTTTTCGTTCGACGGCGATAGCGAGGAAATTCCCGGCGTACGGCGCGTGATTCCGGCGGCCTGGCAAGGGGCTTTTTGTGCCCGGAGATCCACGAGACCGAGGAGAGTCGTTTGAGACCAAATTCGTTCGGCGAGGAGCTGCGGCGAGCTGCGGACGAGCTTCACCGTCGCCGGCGTCTTCGAGGTAGGAATTTCAGATATTTAAATTAGATAATTAGCAAATTGAAGCATGTATTAGTTTGCAAATCTCTATCTAAGCATGCGAATGTGATTTTTGAAGCTAATTGTACAAATTATCGAAAATTGCATGTTAGGGTTTTCGGGACGTTAATTTGTTTCGCCGAAATTGGAAAATTACCAAGCATGAGGATTTAAATATGCCACTTTATTCATGTTAATATGATTGTATAATGCTAGAACTATAATTTCGTGAATTGTCAACATGAGGATTAGACGAAACTGCTCGGCGGAAAACTTGATTTAAACCTTAGGAAATTAGCGACATTATTGGAACATTAGGATAGTACGAACATGTTCTCCTTGTACGTAGTCGCCGGAAATCGACGGAATGATCGTATTGGTCGGCTATTGCGGCGGCTAGGGTTTCGCGGACGACGGGCGAAGGAAGGAGACGAATTAAGGATTAATTAGGGATTAGTTGAATTATTAAGAGAATAATAATAATATTAATCATTAATATTATATATAAGCGTCGGCTGAATTTCGGATTAATAACTGACCGGCGGGGTTTGGTTCAGCATGAAAGCCCGAACCGGTGGCAAGATGCGATTCAGGGGATTCGGCGCGGTATAGTGAATAGCAAAATTTTAAATTCGGGGAATTATTCCGAATTTTGGAAAAAAATGGATAAAATGCAAAAGTTGATATTTCAAATTTAGGAAAAACTCGATAATTGAGTTTTAGGAATTATTTACATTTAGGAAATTCAAGGAAAATCAGAAAACTTGGAAATGAGAAATTTCGAAAATTCTAGAGATCAGTGGGTAAAGAACAAATTTCCTGAAGTGGGGAAAAATGTTATCACTGATGACAGTACAGCTGGAAACAGTCAGACAAAGGTATGGTACACGGATGCTACCAGAACAGTCAGTAATTGACAATGGTGTTGCTTTGATGGCAACGGCATGGATTGAGTCAGTTTATTCAGTATTGGCATATTTCATGGATTGGCATATTGGACCGGACTACTATAGACCCTATATGATGTTTTAGGGTAGTTGTGGTAGGTAACTGTGCGGTTCGGACTTAGCTTCCACAGTATACATGTAGACTGGTATACGCCTTGTTGTACCTGGACACATGTTGCCGAATCTTGGAGTTAGAGATTGGCAATGACTGTAGGGGCGTGAGCTTCTATGGAAGTTGTTGGTAGAGGACTCCTTGGGATGGTGGCTGAGTCAATCTCTCCTGGTCCATGTGTGTAGGCCTGCGCGCCTGAGGGTGGCAGGGGTGTCTCGCAGTGGCTAGCCAAGTGTGTAGGCCTGCGCGCCTTAGGGTGGCAGGGGTGTCTCACGTTGGCTAGAGATTATGTGACTGGATCTGTCTGTAGTCTCCAGGAGATTGATTGACGAGAGACACTGCGGTGTCGGGTGCTTAGGCGCCATGCGTGTTTCGAGATGGGCGTTCCCACTGGCACGTTGCCTGGTAGCCCAGAGGAGAGCTACTCTGGTGTGACTGGGGTGGCTGTGATTGGTCGGAGTCTGGGACTGAGAGTGCCTATCCACCGTACATTGTTATGCTGTATTCCTGTATTTTTGCTATTATCCTTCTCTTGCATGTGAGTTTTACTAGCTGACTTTCCTACTGGGCGTAGCTCATTCCTGTATTATATATTTTCAGTGGCTCGGCAGACTTGACGCTACCGGATTAGGTGGGATCGTGGTCAGCAGGCTTGTGAAGGATTTCTGATTGGTGATTGTCTGAGATATTCTGGTTAGATGATTGTTGCTGTTGGATGTATTTAATGAGATTGTTACTCTCATATGTCATGTAATATGTGAGGGTAATTCTGACTTATGTCTGGTTGGATAATATTACACTTGTTGGACTTGGATCTTATTCTTGTGATGTAGTTTCATTTACTGTTTTATTTTATTGTCTTGGAGTATGGTGTGTGGAGTGCCATATTTTATTGTGGATGTTATATATCTTTTTGTTTGATGGTGAGGTCATTACATGACTATGGAACTTAACCGTGGGGGTTCAGACTTCTATTAGATCGGTTCTCCTACCGGTATGGGTTAGGAGTATTGGGTCTAGTAGGAGTAACATTTCACGAGTCCATCTGTTAATTCAGGAGTCATGAACCTGATTTGACGGTGTACCCGGGAGATGGGATCCACATTGTTAAGGAAAGTAGGTGTGTAATGATGTGTTATATCCTATGTTTTCGTAGGCTACTCAGGTTGGTATGGGACGATCTGAGCTGTCTATATAAAAAAAAAAAAAAAAAAATGTATGCCAAAAATCAGCCTAGGAAAAATGGGGTGTAACAGAACCTCACCAATATTGTCGATTGCTTTATTTTGTTTCCATCATAGTATAAAATGACCTTACTTATAATAGCCAACATAGTAACTAAGAAGATTAGCATAGGATACCTCTAGCTAGAAATTAGAATTGCTACCTTATTTTCTAGATATTCTAATTTTGGAAAGTAATTCTCTAGCCAAATCTACCTCAACATAGACTCTGGCTATGTCAGGCCTTATAGTGGTTATTGAGCTACATTTAGTTTTAGAGGGTGTTCTAATAGTAGATGCAATAAAATAAAAAATAGGTTTATTAAATAGGTGAATTGTTAATTATTTTAGTGAGATTCATATTTGAGTTAATGATGGTTTAGAATTAAATTAAAAAATTAGGTGTCCATTTTGGTATCCTCATTTGGAATCTTGCAATTGACCACACAATGCAAATAGCATCAGATGTAATCATCCTTTTGTGTGAATTAAATTAAGGTATAATGAATATCTAAATGTCCCATTATAAGCATTGGTGAAACCAAGTTTTCTAAATTCTATTAGGATTGTTTTTATGTTAAGGTGGCCATGCAACAAGTTGCCAATCAAAGTAAATTAAAAAATATTTGCCTCCTTCAATATGTCCTCATAAAAGACAAATTCTAACGCTCTTTTGTATGATGAAATAGGCTTAATTTTAATGGGGGAAGATGAAATTTTCTTCCCCACCACCTCCATAAAGAATAGATTTGGGGGTAAAATCACACCCTCACTCTTTATTTCCACATCCATATTAGCATTTACCATATTTTATTCTACTTTTAGAGCCACACTTCCACATCAAATTTATGCCCATTTACCATTATTAGACTATTTGTTGAACTATCAAACAATCCAAAACCTTTTATTAAATTTTCTCTTCTCTTTCTCTTGTCTTTTTTATTTTTATTAAAACTTTTCTCTCTTTCTCAAACTTTCTTTTAGCTACACACAAATCTCACTTAATAAAGCTCTCTTCTCACTTTCTCTCTCTCTCCCTCTCTTTAATTCTTTCAGCACAACACCTTTATATAAAGTTGTTAAAATGACAATTTAATTTAAACTATATGATTACTTATATAAAGTTGTACTCGTAGTCTTTGTTTTTATACCATGATCTTAATTTTCTCACATTGTTTGATATTTTTATCCTTTTCTCTTTTATACTAGTTTATGATCAAAATATTATTATTTCTCAAAACATTTGCCCAACTCATTCTTTGGCTAAACCACCTCTAAAATTGAAAAAATTACTATCATTTGATTTTGAAATTTCCAATCTTTCACAAACATTTTTATCTCCCTCATTTTAAGAACTTTTTATTATAATATTTCTACTATAATTTTCACTTATGACTCATTTTTTAACCCCTACTACTAAAGAGGATGGAGAGTGATTATCAAGTGATGTCTCAAAAAAGATTCATCAAATAAAAAGAAACTCCTCATAGGCTTGTAGTAGAATGGATATAAGAATAAATAGTTCTACATTGGCTATAAGGGAGGAGATGCTGAGCTTTATAAAAAAAATTCATATTCTTTAAAATAGTGAAGTGCCATTTGAAGATAAAAATAAATGAGATTTTTTGAGAATTCTATGGTTAAGAATATTGTGATTGTAGTAGCCTTATGATGAGCAAACATGTGTGAAGGGCCCTTGTGTGAAGGTCCAAAACCACTTTGTTGAGATGGGGTGATCTTATCATACATTTGTATCATCTTTTTAAACCAATATTTACTTTGAACTTTTAGGAATGTCACATCTACACACCCCCATCAATGATGATTCCTCTACTTCAACATCTACATAAAACCATCTCTAATTGAAAGGGAATGAATTACTATTCAGCACCCAAGCAATGAAGAAGATTATATCAATCACATTTTTAGATAATTGTGAAATCACTAGCCTACAATACTTAAATGACCTTGTAGAATACATTATGGAAAGGAAGATGCAACCCTAACACAAACTAACTTTGTGAAGATCAATCGCATCTCATCACAATTCTTGCTTAGCCAATTGTCACCAATTCACATAACCAAAGAAATTTTTTATGATGAGTTATATCCCTTTGATGATCATTGTAAGCCCATTATGTCACTAAAATTAGCTCTAAACTTGGTAGTTTTTGTGAACTAAGAATTTGGAGTCAAGGTAATCGTTTAAGAAGCAAAAGTGAAGCAAGTCTGTCATTGGCTAAGTTCGCTGCTTAGCATGAACCTTTCATATTTGTCCAAATGCACTTCCAAATGGTATCTAGGTTGTTCAATTATGATAACATATCAATATATAGATCGAACTAAGTCAATGGGGCACATTTTTTTGTGTTGACATAGTATGGTACCCCAATCTGTCAGGCCCAATGTTTGAAATCAAGATAGTCAATTTTTTAGTATGTTACTTAGCACTATTCAATTAGATTTATCCATCACACTACTAATTAGTGTCTTGGTCATTTTGGGAGATCTCATTATTCCTCCCTTCATTTTAAAGTTACAAAATCCATCAGAATATTACACAAAGTTCTTCTTCAAAGCAAAACTTTTATTGACTTTATACATTGCTCTATGTAGACCACTTAGACTTGTCTGATATACTTTTAATTTGTGTCTGGGTCATTCAATTATGATAACATATTTATACATAGATCAGACTATTCTAATGGGGCATATGTTCTCAATCAATGTAGTATAATTCCTCAATCACCCTTCTCCATCATTTCACCAACCATCGATGGTCCTCCTCATTCAATACAACTCCTCAGATCAAGTCCTCCTCAAAGTTAATATTTTTTGGGTGTAATTTTATGCAAAATCTATCATGGTCACTATGGACTCCTTTAGGCATCACACTCATATGAACTCACCAATTTATTGAGATGTACAAGTACTTCAACGAAACTCTCCAATGCACTTAATAGTAGTTGAATAACATATGACATTTTAACAAATTAGCATATCAAAAGATTAAGGATGCTCATCAACACTCATCATCTTAATTATAGTCTTTTTAAGACTTAATTGTAATACTAATGCTTGGTTAAGTAAAAACTATACCTATTGTAATCGCCAGTATGCAATAATATTCTTTTTTTTTCAAAAAAGAAAAGAAAAAAAGGTGAAGAGTGACAATTTTAATGAAAGCATATGGAGATGAAGAATAACTAAAGTAAAGAAGAATCTTGAATACACATGAGATATCATAATGCTTCATTAGGAATCTTAAATTTCTCTCCATTCAATGTGAACCCGCATTAATGACCCAAACTAACCTAGTATTATAATACTTCAACTTGCTAGAAGTTGTTAGCTTCACTCACTCTATTACTATGCTGATGGCAACCCAATCAAGTTACTATTTTTCTATTTCATATAGATTCATACTAACACATTAAAATTTAATTAGAGAATGAATTTGTAGCACACAAAATCAAGTAATAAAAACATGAAATAAAGTAGGTAGAACAATTGAAGCATGAAGAGAACTGTTGAATAAGAATTTTCCTATGATCAATTACAACATATGAAGCCAAAACACAAAAAAATGATTAATAAAAATCAAAATAACATGATAAAAAGAATTATATTAATAATTAATATTTTCTCTAGATGTGGCCATTTTCTATCCACTTGACATCATACCTAAGGCATTACCTCACTACACTCCTCTTTTCACTTGAGGCCCTACCAAATGTTTTCACTAAAGTCCTTGTGAGGTATCCATGGGTCAAAGGATGGGACAACACTCAAAGCGCGTCATTCTAAAACAAGCCCCTGTGAATTAGATTTATATGCATGTCCTTACAACTATTGTGATAGATCTCTTTATCCATTCCTAATACCCTTCAACATTTAAATAGTTTTTTAGCCTCATAGGTGCATAATTAAGAAATTAAATCAAGCATGATGCTTCTTGTTTTACTCCCCACTACAAAAATAAAAATTTGAGATATGGAAGGAAAATGTTTGACTAGCTTTACCCAAATAAGTCACCAATTTAGCTTGAAGTTGCTTAGGTCAAGAATATATGATAGTCACTATTCTTGCTCAAGTCCTACACAAACAACTTTTTACTACTCAAGTACAATAAAGACATCATACACTTATGCAAGTTCCTCTCAAACCTAATGGATAGTTGCTACACAATTATCTATTTAGTGCATTGATTAGGTCATAAGCCTGCATGAATTTCAAACACTAAAAAGTCATTTTGGTTTTGGAATCTCAAAACTTTTAGAATTATCCTTGATATAGTCTCCCCATCATGGAGTTTATCTAAAGAGATAAGATGCTCCTAAGAAGAGATTTTGAGATCTCCCAACATTGTTGCTCAATTATTTAAAGATATCATCATGCCTTATTAAGGGATGTTAGAGATCACCCTTTTAAGTTCTATACTCATCTAAGAGTAAATGAGATCTCACACATTCTCATGCACCATCATGCCCTTTAACTCTTCTGTTTCTAAGACTTTTTTGACACTTGTAATTGTCACTTTTTTTCTTTTATGGCTTCTCTCCTTTGCATAAGCCTTAGGGCCATTATACACTCAAAGAAGCAAGGGAAGCCTTCTCCTTATTATGAGTCTTTGTTTTTTTTTTGTTTCTAAGTTTATTCAAATAAAAAATTTCATGTTATTTTTCTTGGATTTTTTCTCTTATAAAATTTTGAAGTGTCTAAGAATGTGAAATAAATTTTTATCTAAAAACTCAACTCATACATCTCACCAATATTTGAAAGGTCTTGATTCTCATATCAATAATAGCATTGTTACTTTATTAATGATCATCATTTTTTTTAAATTAAAACCACTCATTATACAAACACCAAATAATATTTATCAAGTTTTATGATTAACTTATTATTTCCTAATCTCATTTAGATAAGTTATTAATCGATGAATTATTTTATCATTCTTATCTAAATATACTAAATCATTGTATGCATTAGAAAAGTGTGCTACTTTCTATTTAACTCTCTCTCACCATATGAATTTTTATAAAATATATCTATCTATTTATTTAGGGCTTTAATATATTTATTTTATGTTTGATTATTTTATAATTTGTAATTATCATGGTGATGTGACTAATAACTTATGCACGACCAACTGATTAACTCAAATTAAATGTTATTATAAAGTAGTGTTAAATATGATTTCTCTATGACAGAATGATTTCTCTATGACAGAATGGCAATTTATTTTAAAGGAAACACGATAAGTATAACTTTCTCGAATACATCCAGAAAAGATCGACCAACCCTAACATCTGTGAGTAGCCTTAGGAAGCAACAAAGAAGAAAGCATGTTGAGGTCCGGAGGGAATCGACTGCTAGGGTTGGGGTTTTGGAAGCAGGCACTGGCCTCACCAGTGGGGGTACGCGGGTACCACGAGAGGGTTGTAGATCACTACAACAACCCGAGGAATGTGGGATCTTTTGATAAGAATGATCCGTCGGTGGGGACAGGGCTAGTCGGTGCCCCTGCTTGCGGTGACGTGATGAAACTCCAGATCAAGGTCGACGAGAAAACAGGACAAATTGTCGACGCCTGCTTCAAAACTTTTGGCTGCGGCTCTGCCATCGCCTCATCCTCTGTTGGTAGGGACTAAGTGATTTTTTTGGGTTTCCTGTGGTTCCTATTTTTAATCGATGTCTTGATTTTAATCAATATTTCCTTTTTTTTTTTAGTTGTTCTTGGCTGTCACCGATAATTCTTGTTTGGTTGTTAAAATTTCGTCGATTTCTATCTTTTCCTGTGAACCATTTTGGAGTTATCTAAAATTGACAAAATACAATTTAGTGTGTAATACTGCCCAAACTATTGAAATGGTTCTATGTTAGGACGTAACGAAATTTCCATTAAAATTGATTTTTCTTTTTTTTCTTTTTTATCTTCCTTGGTTCTTTTGGGTTTCTTGCACTCTTGAGCTTATAAGCAGTTTGTTGGGTGCTTTTATGGGACAAATCTCAATGCCAGCATATTGTTCAGATTGTTTGTTTGTTTTTTTTTTTTTTTCCTGTTCACCATGACTGAATTTTTTTCTCTTTCTGTTCTTTTGTCTGTCCTTTTTGTTAGCAACTGAATGGGTGAAGGGTAAACAGATGGAAGAAGTTTTATCCATCAAGAACACGTAAGTTCCTCATTCCTTTCTTATGTTTTAGACTTGTGTTTTGGGAGGTCATAGCTAAACGAGCTTGATTATTCCATTTTTTACTGCTGAATCTCAAAATCCTTTTGTCCTGCAACTGCTCTGAAACTTTGATAAGCTTTCTCTTAGCTTGCATTATTGCAATATATCTTATTAACAATTCTCGTTACTATTCTTCCTTTAGCTAACTTCCTCTACCTTCTTCATATAAATGACTATTGAGCTTGAAACAGAACAAACATTCTTGATCTTTGCAGGCAGCACAATGAGTAGTTCTTGCCAATTTAGATGTTTCTAATGTGAAATCTTTTATGCGTATTACATCTTGGTTCTATTAGCCTAATCCATTTGCGCCTTAGTGTTTAGTGGTCAAGATGGATCAGTCAGATTTTATTAGTCACATTGATATTTACTAAATATTATTATTAGATTAATGGTTATCTCTTTTTATCACAAAAGGTAGGTAATTAAGTATTTTAATCTTGAATAAATATAGTGCCTTTTACTTCTATTTTTTATTTTATTTTCAATTTATCACCTGAATATTTTATAAGGATATAGGGTTTTGGGACAACCCAACTTGACAATGGTCGTGGACATGTCAATCTTGACTTGTCTTGACCTGAATTCTCATTTGAATAAAAAAGAAATGGATTCAATTTGTGTTGGGTCAAGTCACTTTGAATTTGATTCATCGAAATGTTGATCATGATCATAACTTTGATTTTTATTCATAAATCAATGTTTTTTTTATTGAGTTTTCAAGGAGTATTTCCAAATCTTGGTGTAATATTGGAGGAAAAAAGTTGCAAAGTACAAATTGGATCTGGTATTCAACATGTTATTTTTAGGATATCAAATATGATACCTTGTTTGTTTATAAAGTTAATTTTTCTTTGAATGACAAATTGGAAGATTGTATTTGTCTTTTCTTGCGATTTTAAATATTTTGAGTTGAAATTGTTTGTATTTATATCTTACTTTCTATTGTATATGTTTTTTTAATATGTATGCCTACTATTGTGAAGCTGACTTTCTTCACAGGATAAAACTTTGTGGACTTTTTGGGGAGTTTTAATACTGATGTTGACTTGTTAAAATGTATGAGCAAATTCTTCCTTTGCATAACTTATCCTGGTGATAGATTTTTGACAAGGAAACAAATTTTGAAAACCAATGCATCATATTTGACCTTTGAAATGCTCTTAGGTGGTGTGTTTGTGTATGACTAAATGCGAAAAAGCTCTTAACTAGCTCTGCATAAAGTTAGATTTATTCAAGCTGAGCAAATTGGTTTGTGTTTGTGGTAATACTTGTAGTAAGCATTAATTAAAATCGTAAAAAAGTCCTTTGAAATAAAAATTGCTGTTGAAACTTTATACATGCCCATGAATATTAATCTATTAAGGAAAACAGCCGCAAAAATGGGTGTGGTTTGGTAGTTAAAAATGCTGGTTTTATGTTCATGTGCTTTGATATGAGTGTATTTTGTTGGAAAATTAAGAATTTGACCTTATACAAGGATATATTCATAGTGCACATAGGTATATTCAAGGGATTGCTCTTCTTTTTCATTGCATTTTCCTTGCAAAATATTTTCAAAATAGGAGTGTTATGCAAGAAACTAGGTACTTTAAGTGCACCTATTATTTGGATATTTAGTTAGATTTCTACCTTATATCATTAAGTAGCACATGATCATTTGGCATTGCATGGAGTGATAATAATGAAAACTACATTAGAGGTACATTAAGAGCCAACTTTAATAATTTTTTAATGTGCCATTTTTAATGCATAATTTGCCTTTTGAATTCTTCATATATTCCTAGTCACCTAGTTACCATATTTGATGATGATCACAAGACAAACCTTCGTGAGACTAGTGGCATGTGCTACAACATCCACTAATACTACTTCATGGGTGTGTTGAGGAACCTGGAGTTGAGGAGTGAGGTTTGGAGTAGTCAGGTCTTAAGGAGCCATGTCAACGAGCATATACATTGAAAATAATGATGGGGTTATTCGTCTCCTTCTAGTTAGTTCTAGTTTGTCCAGTGATAACCTATGGTCAAAGACTCGTGATTGTAACCATTTTTTTGGTAGCTCAAAGTTCTATTCATTGACTATTCTAAAAACTTAATTATTGTCATTTCATGTTGGATGAATATCCATTGAGATAGTCTTTTTATAAAAATGTTTATATGTCTACATTTTTTGGACTTGTTCCTTTTTGTGTTTTGATCACTTTGAACTTGTATTCACCATTTCTGCTCAATTGAGGAAGTGAAATCTCTATACCTTGCCTCATTGTTTCTTTTGTTGACTTTGCATCTTATAGAGAGAATTCCCCACAATTTGTATTGTTGAATTTCTTAGCAAAGGTCTACCTTCATTTTTTTTATTTTACTTATTCTACTTTTTGTGTTATGTGGTTCACACCATGTCATCTCCCACTCTAAAACCCTTTTCATTGATCAACAAAATATGCAGCAAGAGGCACATTGTGAACTAAGGGTGACAAGTCCATTTGCATCCCAATAAAACTAGAATATGTATGGATGACAAATTTTTCCTAATTCCCATAATGAGAACATTCCATAATTATAAACACTCATATAGATGAATAAGTAAGGTTAATACAAACTTTAATCAATTAAAACCACAAATGGCATTTTGCTGAAAATTTATTTTACAACAGTTTATTTTATAATGCTTATTATTTTAGGTACTCTTACACTGCTCAAAAGTGCATCCCCATGTTAGTCACCATCAACATCTGAAAAGAAATAAATAATAAATGGTGAGCAAGTTATCTACTCAACAGATGAAACTGCAATTTCACTATACTAAATCCATAAACAAATGTTAATACAATGTTGGTAAGTAAATAACATATGAGCATGTAAAACAATTTACAATAAGCATGTGATAACAATATAATAGTAGATAAATATATATATTAATATAGAATGAACAAACATGTGAACCTTTTATATATTTTTTGTTGTTATTTAGTGGGCCCTAATTTCTCTAGTTATCCATGTCATAACCAATGGCAAACCAATTTACTTGGAGGACAATGCCTTAGAGGGTAAAGTAAGTGTAATAGTGGAACAATTGTTGTTGGTAAAACCAATTTCCTTGTGAACTAAGCCACACTAAACAGTAGTGTGGTGCACTATGCTTCAAATAGGGCAGAATGGTTAACAAGCTTGAGCAAAAACAGTTTGGCATGGCATGTAGACAAGCTACTAATTATTTTTAATTTATCAGTCTCCAAATCTTTTATATTTCATATCATATACACATCAATTATTAACCAAGATTTAGTCCCTTTCCATTTTTCCCATATATGTTATTTCTTTTCATTTGTGATTTATGCTTATTTCGACGTCATTAATGTTTAATTACATCTCATATATGCTAACATCATAATAACAAGCATATAGATGTGGTGGTATCCTAATAATGCAAAAAATAATATATTATAAGTGATCAAGATTGGAATCCAAGTGATTACTAATTTCAAGTAGCTTGTTGAATAACCTAACTATGTTGCAACATGCTTTTCATTGGCACTATAACATTCAATTCTTTTTAGTAATTTAAATTTGTAGTATTGCTCACATACAATAGATATTCAAAACATTGAATTACACCATGGAAACACTAACGACAATTAATACATTTTCAGTAAAAATAACTTTACAAAATAATCCAGCTACATCATTCATCCTGCATTCCACATACAATATACATTTCATTGAGTAATCTACAAAGTGGGTCACCCACCTCAGTTTTTGAACAATTGGTTGCCTTTTTTTCCAATTTTTTTTGAAATCTTCAGATAAAAACATTGTATATTTTCAAATTTTGTATTGATTTATTTATTTTGTTTAAAATTTTCATTCTTTTTCTTTGGATTGTTCTCTAAATATCTATTCAGAAAACAGCTTCCTTAGAAAAATTAATCGAGATTAGAATATCCTCTCCTAAAAAAATAACCTTAGAAAGCCTTTGCAAGCTACGACATCTCTTCTTAAGATTGCCATACTTCTCAAGACCACCTTAAGAAATCTTTTCAAGTTCTTCCTCAAAAGTCCCTCTTTATAAAAACTTTCGAGACAATAATACCCCACAAGATCTCCTCGAGACCTTCTCAAGATAACCTCTTGAGACCCTCTTAAGGCCACCTCTCGAGGCAACAATTCCCCATCAGACCTCCTTGAGACCTTAAACCTTCTTGAGGCCATCTTTTGAGGCCCTCTTGGGGTCACCTGTTGAATCAAACATTCTTTGTTCATTAAAAGCTACATTGGAGGCTCCTACAAGCCAATGTCAAATCCCAATTTCAATTTACTTACCTATTCCTTAAGCTCTCGATCCACTTGTTTTATCGATTAAGGATCCATTACCGTCTTTTGTCCTAATTATGGCTGAAAATCAAATCATTGCTTAATTAGTTCCAATGAAATTGAATCTAGGTTCATTGATGGATCCATTATCATTGATTCAATCCAATTTCACCATTACTTTCCAACTCAATTAAATGTTCAATGATTCTTCAATTGGAGTTACTATTCTAATTTGCTCCCTTAGCAGTAAGTACGTATCATTTATTTTTTGCTGCCAAAAGGAAGAATTCTTCATAAACTTATAGTTCTTGAGTTTTATCAACCCAGGAATGATGAAGCCATGTTTCTAATGGCTTATGATCATTTGATTTACATAGTGATAGAAGTTTCTTTATTTTTTTGATGATTTTCTTTTCATTCCGTTGTTGTTAAAGCTCCACTTTCTATAATCATCATCCATGTTCTATGGAAAATTTATTATGCACATCTTTTTGAGAGGATTTGAAACAAATATGTTTTTGTGTGCAATTTTTGGTCTGATTTAGTGTAAGATTTTCTTTTCTATATTAAATGAATCTATGTTAGAGTGGTTCTAGAAGTTATGTCCTCGCTTTGCTTTTGTACTTTGATCCATGAAGTCAGCATTCTACATCTGTAATAGCAACACAAAGTCGAAGCTTATTGCATATACTTAATTTGGAGCAAAATCCATGGGAAGTTCATATTGTTTTTACAAAGGTTTCAAGTGGCAACATTAGTGAGGTGATGTTGTGGAATATAGTGACCCACATTGACAATTTCATTATTGTGACCTGCACTCTCTTAATAGTTTTCAATAATAGTCATATGGTGTTTGAATTTATTATTGTTTTATTTTTTATGTATTATACGTATATTTTGTTTGGATTATGTGTGGTATTAGGTTGAATGGGACCTTTGTAGTATGTTGTTTTGGTTGTATTGGACAGGTTTTTTTAGGGATCATTCCCACACATCCCTTAGTCACTTGAATGTATTTGCTCAATGATACAATTTAGATGATCTAACCATGCGTTTGAGTAGCCAAATTATCCTACTAGTAATTTTAGCTTTGGGAATTAGGGTAAATTCAAATTGAGAAATTTTAAATTATTTGTGACCAATACAAATAACCTAAACATCAAATGGGAAGCTAAACTCGAAATTGCATTAGATTTTGAATGATGGAAGATTTCTGCTGTATTTGTGTAGAATTGGAAGAATGATGATTGAGTTGTATGAAAACTCAAGAGGTGACTTGGAGTGTTTTAAATAGGGATTTTTGTCAAGAAAAAGGGAATCTTTTGTTTGAAATTTTCCTAAAATCCAAAAATCTTGTTAAGTTCTGCCAGGTTCCCTTGGAATCAAGGCGGTGATTGAAGTTTGGAGTTAGAGTTATTGCTAACTCTATTCTATTCGGTTGTGCTTTCCTTTCAGCAAGTCCTTATAGTGAATGTTTTTGTTGTGGATTTCCTTCATGTGACATATTTGTGCTAACCTAGGCATTTTACCTTTCATGCTTGTGTTCTTACGCTGCATTTATACATGTTGGCATTGTGGCACATTTTCTTAGAAATTTTTTGATTTACCATGTCTAACCCGTAATTGAAAAGTTGTTATGTAGTCCATCCTTAAATCATTGGACACATCTTGATTTTACTTTTGTTTATAAGGTTTCTTTATTTGGGAGCATTGATGACTGTGTGTCTTTGTGTTAAGGAGATGACTTGTGAGGGTACCAACATCAGAGTTTTTAGGTGTTTTGGTTAAACAACTGGATTACTCCACTTTGGCCAAAGGATTGGGCCTTTCTTAACCCTTAGTATTTTGCAAAGCAGGGGGACAAGCCTTTACAATATAGATCCAAGATGTGTTCTGCACATATTCATTGGACTCGAAAAAAGAGTCAAACAGACTTCTCTAAAGGATGGGGCCACGCAATAGACATAAGAAAGGTATCACGTAAGAAGACCACAACTTGTCCCAAAGGGGACGAGTCAATGAAAAAAAATTTTAGTAACAAAATAGTATAAATGTAGACATGATTTATGATGCAAGGGTTACTAACAAGAGAACATAAAAAGTGGCAGACAAAATATGGGATGTAATGCAACAACAGTGTGCTTGCAAGGTAAACTTGTGATAACACTCTTTACACTGAGGTTCTTATTGGGCTTAAGTGAATAGCTTAATGAAAGTTAGATAATTTTAAATGACTATTAATTTATTGCCAAGCCAAGGCATAAAGATTGCCAATCATTTGTTAGTTGCATTTTCCTTTTGCAAAAGTTTATTGATTGTCTCTCGTTAAAAAGACGTGTTTCTTGCTTGTAGATCAAGATTGGTCCATTTAATTGACAAATTTGACAATCTAATCAAGCAATGAGTGTCAAAGAGATTGATTTTCACCATACATTTGATCCAAACAATTAGGCTTTTCAATCTACAATTCTTGTAAGTTCAATGCTATTCTCTCTATCACCATAATACAGTCTATTTGATCAAACAATCTATTTGGCAGTCCTTGCACGGCCAATGTTATACACTCTATTGCCATGATACAATCCAACAGATTTACCATTCAATCAGTTATAAAAATTTGAGCATTTCTAAATAATTGTCTATGTGATTCCTTGGCATGCACAATTGATTAGATGTACGACTTTTCCTTGTTCAATTACAAACGTACTCTTTTGTGGCGTGCATCAAATTGTTTGACATAAAATAATACTATTTAAATGACATAATGTTTTAATCATAATTTTAGTATTGATTTGAAAGTGAATAGTTTAAGAAGTTTAAAATTTTAAAACAAACTTTTTATGGAGAAAACATTTAACTTAGTTTTTAAAACTTAAAACTCATTTTAAACTACATGCTAATTGTAACAAGGATGCCTCAGTTGTGTCCTACCTAGTAATCCTAACGTTCTAATTTTGACTTAGGGTTGAACTTCAAGAATGTAGTTTGTCTTAAAGAACTTATCTTGTCCTCCAAGCCATGATTGTCTAATTGTCCTTTTCCAATTATAGTTGTCTTCTCTAAATGTAAAACTTCAAAGCATTAAGATAAGTCATTTTTAAATTTAATTCTTGAATTTATTATTAGCAGGCATGCTTAATAGGCTCATAAGACTAGCAATTAGCACAATTACTCATGTCCCTTGGTTAATTTATTTGCTCTTTAGACCCATTGTTGGAGGTGACATCTTTATCAATCAATTTTAAAAGAAAGAAGAGGATGAACAATGCATTCTTTGTAGTGCACATGTAGAAGCTTTTTTGAGAGCGTAAGGGAGCAACGTTTATCTTTGTCCACTTAATATATAGGATAGGTTGTATTTAGTTGATGATTTGAGCTACAATAAATTTTATTTATGTTTTCTTATTTATTTAATATTCTTAGTTTATTATGAGTTATAATTAGTTATGAATAAGAACCTTAAGAGTTTTTAATTATTTTTATATATTTATATATTTTATATTTTTAATTATTTTTTTAGGTAGAATATTTTTGTAATTTTCGTTTTTTGTTAAAGATTGTTCTTTGTATCTATAAATATGCTATCATTAAATAAAAAAAGGAGATAATTGTTTGCTTGATGCTGCTTTTTTATTGAAATCGTGGTTTCTTTTGTCTTGCATACATGCGCATCCTTAATTTGCAATTTAAATTCCTTTGAGTTATGATCCGAAGACATTTGAGTTGTGATTGGATTTATCTTTATCATCGTCATCTTCTACCACTGTTCTCATTGCAGGATTCTATCTTGTCTCATTCATCGTCAATTTTAATGTCAGACAATATCGAGATCCAATTCAAGGTTTTATCCTTTGCTTTTGATCCACAAAATAATCCTAGAAACCAATGATGGCATTGAATGTACTACTTCTTTAGCCACCTCTTTCACTTTCAATAAGTTTCAATTGAGTTTGGCCTTGTTAAGATGTCACATGCCAAGTCCTATGCAGTAACAGTAGTCTTGTGTTTTGTTTTAATAAAATGAAGCTCGTTCGTTAGATGGATTACCTCACAAGATCTTTTTCACAAGTTGAGAGATTAATATTATACTTTCCAACTTTTCTTGGGTGGTATAGATGTTTGTCATGAAGTCTCTAATGATCTTAAATGTAGTGGTCAGTTATTCTTTTTTTTTTTTCACATTAGACTCAGCAGAAACTGCTATGTTAGTGATAGACCAAAGATCTTATGCACCATACCTTGTCCACAATTCTGCCATGGGTTTTACTTTCTCAACATTAGCTTTTTGAAACAATGAAGCTTCTTCCTTGCATCCGCAAAGTTAAGGGTGCCTCCATTAATAATGTCAGCTAGTAGGGTTCTTTCTCACCCAAATTTCCCTTGGATGGAACTTCAACAAGTGCCACTCTTCTTGGAGGATTCTTGACAATAAAGCTTAGTTGAGGCTTGTCATCCTTAGATAAAAAATCCTTCAATTTCTCTTTATGAAAACAATACAAGTCATATTTGTCAATTTTGAAGAAGTCCTCTTAGAGAAACTTCGATTCTTCATCATCAATCATAGACCATGCATCACTTTGTCAAACCTATCCATCTTTCCACATCAGAGATCTTTGTTGTGTTTCAAGCTAAAAGATTGTAAATTGTGGCATTAGTTAATATGTTTTTTGTAAATCTAGAGGCTTTAAAGATGAAGGTGATTGCACTTAATGATTAGGTTGCTTAATTTAAAAGGATTGTCATTTCAATTTTGATCGTTATTTTTTGGATTATGCACTACCATTTGAGATTTGTGTCGAATCAACTCTTCATGTATTATATAAATGAAAAGGTGAAGACTATAGCGATAAAATAAAGATGTAAAATGTCACCATATATTATTTGATCAATAAACACCTATATCTATGATCACGTAGAAGACATTCTCAAAACCAATGGTATGTTACACAACACCTCTATCACTCATGGGTAAGGATCGTGGCATGAGGTCTCAAGGAGCCATCTTAACTATCATATCTTAAGATGATTAATAGCGTGGGGTTGTTTTGTCTCTTTGTTGGACCTAATTTAGTTGAAGGTTGCCTTAGTTCTGTCGAAGTTCAAAGGTTGTCCTCATTTTGAGCAGTTTAGCAATGGAGGAGAGTTATATTAATTGATGATTATAACAAGTTTGTCAACTATCATGCGAGATGTTAAGTTCTATACTCAAAAACAAGTTGAGATACTTAAAAACAAGATGCCATCTATCAATACACTTTAAAGAGAAAGACTCATGTGTCTTAGAAGCCGTCAAGGTTTCATAATTTCTTAGGGCATGAATAAAGATTAAAAAATATGTTACCTTTTATATTTAAAAACTTACATTTACTCACTAGAATACTTGTATATTACTTCAGAAAACTTTGCCTAATTGCTACAACTCAAATTACATGCACTTAGAGTTTTTAAGTTAAATCTAACTCACTTCATCGATATGAATAGATGAGTTTATAAGGAATGATTAATAAAAAATAATGAAATTTTAATCTATAAAAAATAATCTTAAAGTGATTAAATTGTATTTTTTATATTATACGAAATGCACTTCATACAATATATTTAGCATATTTTATGTGTATTGTATTGTATGAATCACTTATCGTATAGTATGAATAGAAGTAAAAGTCGGGTAATGACTTGTTTGGTCATTGGTTAAAAGAGATTTTTTGTGTTCGAGAGTTATTGGTGATCATATGTGTGTGTCCTATGTATTGTAAATTTTATATGAAGTTCTTTAAACATTAAAAAGAAATTGATAAAAGATAGATGAAAGGTTGAAGCGAGATTGGCACTCTAGTAATACACTACCATATATATTGTAAGAATTTGTGAAGCTAATATGGCAAAAAATAATTTACAAAACTAGTTTTATTGGGGGAATGAAAGAAAGAAAGGATTACAAGCAAAACATTATTCAACATTTATATCATACAAGTTCTTGTTCAAGTGGTAATTTTGTTTTTACAATCTATGAGATAATATGGTTTTTTTTATATCTGTAGTTCACATTCAAGTGAGCTTGTGCATTGTACTTGGTTATTTTAATTTTTTTTTCTTGGTTCTGCTTTTGGCTGGTGAGAGATGTGAAAAGCCTTTGTTTTTCCATTGACTGCAACAAAGATGTATTTATTGGTGATGCCCGAGTAGGCTGCTTGGGAGTAGACGTAAGCTTAGGGATAAGTTAAATCATCTAAAAATTGTCTCTTAGTCTATCATATTTACCCTTATTATTTGCATATATATCAACATCTTATGGCAGCCTTAAAAATATTGTTATATTTTAAGATAATTGAACAAGGGGTGTGGTATTATTATGACAAGATTGCAAATGGAGTTGTTCGAACATTTTCAATATAAAAAAGTTTTATTTGTTATTATTTCTTTTGGAGAACTCAGAAAAAATTTATATAACTAATTCATTCCCTCTTGGTGTCCTTTGCATCTCCAAAACATTTGTCTCCTAAAGTGGCTTGAACGCTATGATAGGAATACTTGAAGACGACAAGTGGCCTAGTCCCATTCCATCCTCATTATTCTTGAAAACTAAGTCGACCTCCTGTTTGTCATTTTTAGGATGTGGCTTGCTGTGATGATTATAAATATTGGGTTTAAAGAAGTTTTGAAGCATGTGGCTGAAGCAAGATAGCAGCTTATTGTTAATGAACATACGATATAAGATTATGTTGTCAGACACTTGGCAAATGTTTGGTTTTCTAAGAACGTCTATGAACGTTGAAGACGTTACTAAGTTTGGTCTGTGTTACTACCCGCTGTTTAGGCCAAAGTATTTGCATTGTTGTTCACTAGTTTCTTTTGCTTATGTAGCATGTAAAGCTAAAACATCCTTATTTTCCCTCTAATCTGGGAAAAAATTCTTTTAACTTATTTGATTACCTTATTGAAGCTGCCTAACATAAAAGTTGCAATCAAGTTCTTTAGCTCCTTAATTCTCATTTTGCCTTGGTCATTGGCTTTTGTCCGTCTTCATTTTGCTGCATCCCCTCTCATCAAATCATATATCGACACATTTTTTGATAACATTATCATTCGGGTAACATTGTTATGTAGATATGTTACTGTTGTTTAAACAACAGTTAACCAAACAATTTGGTTGCTTTTATAAAATAGTGGTGTTTAATCAATAATACTTATATTTATGACGTTGATGCAGAGAAATTGCAAAACATCTGTCGCTTCCCCCAGTGAAGCTTCATTGCAGCATGCTTGCGGAGGATGCTATCAAAGCTGCTGTAAAAGACTATGAAGCGAAGAGAGGGAAGATGGAAGAACGCAAAGAGTAAAACTGTCAGTGCTTGAGACCGCAAACCCTTGTTTAAAATCTGTTATATATTAAAATAATGGCTGCTACAGTTGCTACCGAGCTTTTGAAATCCATGATCTGGCTTGTGTTAAACAATGACGGTCATGTGGAATTATTTAAGTTTGCGTAAAATAATAGTTATAATATTAGTTACTGTACATATTACTTGATTTTTTATTCTTTGCTTGTTTACGTACTGGTTGATTTTACGGTTACTGGGATGGAGAACTATAAAGTGGAGATTTCTCTTACTTCGCTAGTTTAATCTGCCCTTTTCAATGAGCCTGGGACAGTTATATTTCAGCTTTTATGCAAATCGCAGTGTGCATGGAGGTAATTATATATTAGGAACAGGATTGTGGTTGAATGGACGCTATGTTCAATGAAATGGATTTTTATAAAGAATTGTCAACATTAAAAAAGACGTCTCATTGTATTACTTTGTATTTTGAAAGAATAAAAAATTCAAATTTTTTAAAAAAATTTAAGAAAATGTCTTAATAATGATTGTACAATTTGAAGATGTTAACATGTATTAATGTTTTTTAAGGTGTTGAAGATTATGTAAGCACAAAAAGAATTCAAGTATTTGGATATAAATGGGAGTCTATATGATAAGTTCAAAGTAATTAAAATTAATACATATGAGAGTTATCTTATAATAAGAATTATATGCACAAAAAAATGTTCCGATGATAGTCATATGCCAACCAATAGATATATGATGCAATTTTATAATACCTTGAAGCTCATTGAAATTTTGATATGAATTAAAGATGTGATTTTCATAATTGTATTATCCAAAGGTTGACACTTATCTTTCAACAAATCTATAATTGACACACAAGTACTCGAGCTATTGTTTTAACTTCTTTTTTAGGTGATAAAATTCTTGAAAAATTAGATATAAAGAAAATAATCATATTTGATTGAACATGTCATCATATGTAATGATCATTGTTTCATCCCAAAATAACTTGTAAACATACACGAACTTCTTTATTATGATGACATGAATGTCATGTATGAGTAACCAAAATTATCACTGGATCGCATCGCTCTAAATATCACAATAAAAACTAAAGCTCATGGTGGAATAATACACAAAAATATATCTTTTCATTTTCCATTTTATATTAATATATTTCATCACTTATGATATATTCAAACTTTGTATACGATTTACTTCATAATCTTGCACTTATTTGACTTTGCACATTATTCTATTCATGATTAAATTTCTTATTTTTTTACAACTGTGCAAATATGATATTTTTTGTGAATAAAATTGTCAACAATATCATAGATATGCTCTTCAATTAACAATAATATCACAACTATTTCACAAACAAACTATATATAAATCATATCGCATTATGTATTATATCACAAAAAAAATTAAATTAATATATATCTTTCAATCTTGATTATGTTAAACTTTACACATAAACAATGTATAATATTTTGACTTAGGCATTTCAAGATAATAATATTATCATTATATATTATTAGGTTTAATTTTTAAAAGAAGATGTAAAATTATAGTACAATTAATAATAACAACATACAGTATGCCAAACAAAATATTAAATTACATAAATTAATCTACCTCAATTTAAGCTGCTAAAAATCTCTTTCTAAATACCTTCATCAATTATTCGATGGTGCTTTTTTAGTAGTTTAGTCTTTGCATAACGTCAACATGTTCATTGAATTGAGTTTAGACCAAGTTGGGATTGATCAAGTTAAATAGCTTTAATCAAGTTATTATAAGTCAACTTGGTCAAGTGAGCTAAAGTGGCCACCCTTGATCAACTAGGGTCAAACATGGTTTATTGGGCTAAATTTGAGTTAGCATGGATTGGATTGGATTGGTTTAAATGGATTTATTGGGTTGATAAAGTTTAATTTTGGTCAATGATAGTTAAGTTGGATAAAAAATGATTAAATTTAAGTAAAAAAACTAGGTTTTGAAAGAGAATTTTGAAGTTGAAGATGATGTTGAGAGGCTTGAGAAAGGGGTGGTTTGGGTCAATAAGATTGGGAATTTACTTTATGTCTATAGAAAAGTGGTTAGCAACAAGCTCATGATCATGGGGGGAACTAGATCAAAGAGGAGAAAAAGAGAAGAAAATGTAGCTATTTGCTCAAATTCGATAAGAGAATCACTTAAACACCTTCATATTTCAACTCTTCTCATAAAGAACAAGAAGCGGTGGCAAGGAGGCTGTTGATCTAACCTGGTCGACCTTGGCTAGGACACTAGAGGTAACAAGCCACAAGTCTGGCCATCACAACAACTCTGCAAAGAAAGATCGATTGGGGGAGACACAATTATGGGAGGTAATACTTTAGGATTGGTTAATTTATGATCATGAACTTCCTAATAACTTAAGCCAAATTTTACTTCCATTAATTTTGGGTTATACTAAATGATATATGATGGATCATACACATGTCTTCTCCATGTTGATACATAGAAAATGTTATGTACATCAATTAGATAAGATGGTAAAATCAATCTATATGATATGCTTCAACACTCTCTATGATTTAGAAATAATTAATAGATCTTGGTTTAAACTTTCTTATCTTCTCAAATCTAATCACCTTCTTTATTAAACTATCTTTGAGAAACACATGTTCTCCAATTTGAAATTTAATGTACTTATATTACTTATTATAGTACTATTTTTATTTATCTTAAGCTACCTTCATTATATTTTGAATTAAATTGATTTTTTTAGTAGCTTCATCAATTTTTAGTGTTCTAATAATAATTTTTTTTAACTTCATACCAACATAGTAGAGATTAGTATTTTCTATTATATAATGTTTTTTATGGTGGCCTTCCAACACTACTCTAATAACTATAACTATAAGAAAATTTTACTAATTCTAAATGACTTTTTAATTTCCTCTAAAATACATTATACATGCTTTTAGTAAATCTTCCAATGTTTAAATGATTTTTTTAGTTTGTGTACATTTTTGTGAATAAAAAGTTGTACTTAATTTTAATTTTATATCAAAAGCTTCATGAATTTCTCTCCAAAAATGTAATGTAAACTTGGAAACTTGATTTGAAATAATTTCCTTTGATATACTATGACTATTTAATTAACTTATAACTATGCTAATTTCTTAACTAAAATAGTTATCTTCATTATTAAAAAGAAAGTTGACATAGTTAAATGATATATTGTCACCAAATAGTATCATGTTATTATTGTGACTTAGTCATGTTACAAAGCCTATGACTATTTTTCTTATTTTCAAGTTGGTATTAAAAATTTTGTAACATATTCTTTGGTTGTTGATACTAATCTTTAATCTACTAACAAGTCATATATCAACTAAAAACTTTAGTAACTTCTCTCTTTAAACCTAACTAATATATCATTTGTTTTACCTATTTATCCATCTTATTTGTTCTTGGATAAATAACATATTTTGAATAATGTGCCTCCCTCAAACATCTACTTAAGTTATTTAGAATCTAGAAGAGATTCTTCTGTTTTGGGATTCCTTTTTCATCACTCTAAAATTTTAATTTTTTTAATTTTAATTACCTTAATGAGTTTAGGATCCTCTCTCTATTTCTCTTAAATTTGATTAATAAATTATGGGATCACTACTAAAAATCTTTTCGATGATTTTTCTGTCATACAGTAATTTTGACTTATTCATCTCAAAAATCAATTTTTGTTATTCAAAATTCTTGTCATTATACTTAGGCTAGCTTCTCAACTTAAAGCTTCAACTGCAACATTAATTTTGCATAGATGGTAAAAAAGTTTCAAATCATAGACAATCTACATATTTTGTATTTGAGTTTATTACGCTATGTTCTAATCATACCAAGCAATGGCATTGAGTTATTCTACATCCTTGTCATGTGGGTTGTACAATAAGACAACCATCTTATTTTATGCTTAGTCCTTAAAAGCCCATTTTTTATCTACTCCTTAACTGATTGGTGGCATTATAACAAGCTTTTTTGGTTGAATAGTAAGATAGCCAACCTTGTTTTCTTTATCTATTTATTGTACGACATTACAACTTTTTGCATCAAGCCATAGAACTTTAACCATCAAATGTGCAACATCTCAGCTTTTCTTATCTTATTATAATGAATTTTTTGTGATCATTTTGTTTAAGCATTTGTTTTATTATTGTAGTTCTTAGATAATTATTTTATTTTTCTTCATTAACTTCAAATTCTCCCATGTAATAATGTCTTATACTTGAAATACAATATTAGGTCAAGGCACTTAAATTCTAAAAAAAAGGTTTACCATATAATTATTCCCCTAAACTTAAAGATTTTTCATATTAAAATGAATTTTTAAATGTCAAATAAATAGTTAACTAGTTGCTTCAACCATATTAGATGAAAACAACACTAGTTATTTTTGTTACACCCCATTTTGTATCATTTTTTTCAATGGGATATAACTAAATCTATGCATCAATCAATATATTCAATTAAACACCTTTCACTTCCTGGGCTTAACATTTAAACAGGGAGTTGAGATCCCCAAATATAATCATTAAGCTCATGATGTGTCACCTAAAATGAACCGTATTCATGCTCCAACTAAGACGTTAGTTAAGGCAAGAATGGTTCACCTTAGGTTAGTAAGCTGCTTAGTACATTAACATGTACATGATACCAAAGTAATCTATATCTACAAATAATTATATCCACATAATCTAAAACATACATAAGTGCTATAAGATCCAAATCAAGACTATCATAAGTAAATGAATTATAAAATCACATCAAAATAGAGTGTCTCATACAATCCAAAGTTTGACATAAAATACCTTATACAATCTGATATCCAACATGAAAAATCAATGCTAAAAAAACTAAGACATGACTAAATACTGACTAAAGAGTGGTTCACTATGGTATGAACTCTAATGCTATATCCACTACTAACTCCTACTTATGCAAATGATATAAAGGAAGAGGGTGAGCTAGGATTAATAGAAATCATGTTCTATTAATAAAAACATACATGGAGACATATGACAGTAGAGTATAATCATCACTATATTAGAGAAATCAAATAAATATCACAATTACCAATCTAAGCCAATATATAAAATTATAATCATCGATCCTATCACAAGTCCATCCAAGCGTAGTATGTCTAAAAAAATGTCATAATCAATCCTATAAGATGCATCTACTAATAATTTGGCACTTTATCCAAACCTGAAGATTCTTGACATAAGTTTAACAATCATATCTCATCCAATAGTCCACAACCTAGGCTTTACTATTCACATGGATCATTATAAAACTCTATAAGAGTCCTCATCAACCACGTAGTGCTATAAAAAGCACTCTAATATATCCATGGTCTCTTGTGATGTCTTATAATATCATACAACCAATTTAAAATCTACCATACATGATTTAATACTCCTAACTTAAGCTCTACTAACACATGGACCACTTTGCAGGACTTAAGGAATCTTATCACACGTGGTACATAACCAACATAAGCTTAGGCACACCCATTGTCTCTAGTAATGTCCTTACAATCAGGCATGCATCCATCAATACTTGGTGGGAGTCTTACCATTTAGTATATATTAAACTTGCCTTGCTCTGGCTAAGGAGTCCATCATTAAGGTCTACTATATCTTAGTCAATGTCATTAATAATAAACTTTCTTACTCAATGTTAGTATGATTTTACTTACATTTAGCTAGGGCTACCTAACCCTAATATGTCATATAGAGTTTTTTTATAACCTCAACCATTAACCAACTATCTAAGTCTCCTTAAACCATACTATGTTATTTGAGCTAACCTAGGTTTTCTACCAAACCAAAATCTACCTATGTGGGGTATCTTCCCCTTTCAAATTTTAATATCTATATCTAGTCCTTACCTACAACTTAAATTAGGAGTTGAATGTAACCCTTTAGCTTATTAGAGCATTATTTAAGTTATAATTTGGCAACTAAAACCTTTTTAGTCATAATTATTGATCTTTAACTTGTGTTCACATGAATTTCATTAATGACTCACTTTTGCCTCATAAGCCAACTCGAGTCACCTACATGTCTTATACCATTATCTGGGGGGTGTTAATAATGTCTTAAGAGCCTAATTTGGGGCAACTCATGATCTCACCTATCAACCAAACAAGATCAATGTTTAGCCAAAAATCCAATTGATTATTAATCTTTTGGTCAATAACTCTAACACCACTTTTAAAGTTAAAACTGAGCTTTTTATCTCAATCAACCCTTACTAAGGGTCTAACTAAGAGTCTTATGAAATCATGACCACATTTTGAGTGTGCTCAAAATCTCACCAAGTACATAATCTTTTCAATTTAACCTTAATTCTTATCTAATGGTTTGCTTTATGTAAATCATTAATCCTTAGGAATTTTATTTAACTAATTCCTAAGAAATTCTTAACCTTATCTAACATTCTTTTAAGTCCTAACTTACTTTCTTCCCTATCTAAGGTTCTTAGGTTCTTAACCTAAAATTAGGTTTAAATTTCAAACTTAAGGTATTCAAATTATAAATCCAAGATGTTCAAATTTTAAGTCTAGGATATTTAAATCATACGTGATCTAATTTCTAAACCTATGTTCTCTTGATCAATCTTATAAATTCACAAGTCTTGTTAAAACCAATTAAGTTTATTATCACAGTCAAATTTTTCCTTAGTTTCTTACTCTCACTCAATGAAACCCAATGCTTTTTGTTGCACTGAATCAAGACTTAAATATCCCATAAACGTTTTCCAAGGCCATCTCAAGCTTCTCAAGGTTCTCCACAAGAAAACCTATGAGCTAACTAGCCTTGAAAGTCATCAAGGTCCTTTTTTAGGTCTTTCTTTGCATTACATGCCCATGGATGAGCCTTACACTCAACCCCTTGAACTATCCTGATGCTTCAAACCCCATTTTGGTAACTCAAACATCTGTTTAAGTTTACTTTTAATATGAGAAAAACTTTACAAACCTTAGGCATTAATTAATAGAAAACCTAGAGTACTTCTATCGAGATCTTTTAAGTTAAACTCTATCTCTAACCAAACATTGCAAGGACCATCAATAACCTTAGACCTCTTTTAATGCCTAGCCAATACTCTTAAACCCTTCTTACAAGAAACCTGAGAGCTCTCTCTTACCATAAAGCCATTCAACATCTCTTTTAAGGCCTCCTCATACATTACAAGCCTTTGGTTGAGCCCTTCCATTCAACCTCAATGCATAACCTAAGGCATTCAATCCCAATTTGGTTGCAAAATTCAATCCTAGGTTTGGTTTTGTTTGGAGAAAATCTTGCTTAAGTCATAATACAATCTTATGGCATAATTTTAAAAGGACATTCTTAAATCTTCATACTAAGTTTTCTTAAGATTTTCTTACTAGGATTTCTTAATTAATTAGAATTATTCCTAGTTGAGTTTTTCACCAAAATGTGTAATAATCTTAAATTCTTCCAATTTATATCAATTGCATACACAATAATTCTTCCAAGGAAATATATAAACCATAAAAGCATGATAACATAACTTTCCTTGATTGCACAAATCATGGTTTTTCCTTTTTATAAGGCATGATTGCAAATTCCAACAAGAAATCCTCATAATAAATCATATTTTGCATCATAATTTAATAAGGAAACACTTTAAACAAATTTCATCTTAACATGTCATGAAAAGGAATCAATTAAAAGGTCTTGATACCAATCATACCTTACATGATGATTATATTTTTATATTTTTATTCTAAATAATTCTTAAAATATTACAACCTCATACATGAATTTAACTAAGATAATCACTACAATATGATAATTATAGCTCTCAACAAACATTCTTTCAAGACCAAATTCAAATTTTAATGAATTCACAATTTGCACAATTTAATTCTAACATGATTAGATTTAATCATCCAACATGTGGCATGAAGTAATCAATGCAAAGTGTACATAAAGTGATGAGAAAATCATGTATAAAAATTTGCATCTAACTCAATTTGTAACTTAACTAAGAGGTCAGTATGCAATTCTAAGAAATATATGCAAGCACTATCCAATTTTCCATCAACTTGAGAGCCACAACATACAAAACATTGTATATTCTTTATATTCATGCTCAACCAGAGATTATAGCATGCACTTTGTAGAAACATACTTCATTATAAACTCCTAATATGTTTCTACATTTATATGGCATGAGGATTCCTACTTAAATCGAGTAGAGGTGTACACCTCTTTAGTTCTTATCTTCGTAGTTTGTCTTGCAAACTCTCCTTCCTCTTTCTTGCTATTGGATTTGGCCTTCTTGGTCTCCTTGTTATGTCTAAGGTTCAAGAAAAGTGTCTAATACAGCATATTATGTCTTTTTATAGCTAAAAAATCCCTTTCTTAAATCTTATTATGTTTGTTAGTTGGTGAATATATTTTTCCCTTATCCATGATAATATGACTTATCTAGTTCTTATCTTTTTATTTCTTACATTATCCAATTAGACCTCAACCATACCCAAAAGAGGTTCTTTATAAATATTCCTTTAAAGATTACTTTTCATAAGATATTTATATGACAAATCAATTTTAAATTTTAAACTAAATATGAAATCAAATTTTGAATAATTTTAAAGGTCCATTTAAAATTTAATTATTTCATTAAGGAGAAAATTCTAAATTAAGAAGGAGTTTGCTTTTAAAACAAAGCAAACAACTCTAACCACTAGTGACAAATCTCAAATTCTATCTCCCAAATAGCCTCTTGCTCATCTTGATTATTCTACAATAGTTTTACCATGGGCAAGATCCTATTTCTCAATTGTCTTATGCTACATTCTAGAATATGAATTAAGCATTTATGATAGATAACATTTGGTTAAATCTAAAGCTCTTTAGGTTTCAAAGTGTTGTACTCATTGAGGTGATGATCACAAAATCAATACTAAGAATTTACTAATACCTTGTTAAGCTTAATGTTGTTTCAGTAGTCTAAATTTATTGGAGCAAAGACTACTACAATATAAATAGTGAATTCAATTTAATGGCTCAACCTATTGGCTTTGGAGCCAAGGAGAATGATCTTCATGGAGCGATTAATCTACAAAGAACTTCATTTCTAAATTCTTATGGTTAGCATGTCAAACCTTTAACTTCTTCACAATTGTGGCACATAGGACTATCAACTTTAACACATGTGCAAATTTGGTTTAAGTTGTATTTTATTTTGAAGGCATTTGAATTTTTGAAAATATGATTTTTTTATAAAATTTTTATATTAAAAATAAATAAAAAAATGCCTAAGCACCCATGCTAAGCTTGAAGGAAACATGAACCTTGGGGATTTGCTGGCTAGAAACTCGACCGAAATCAAGACATGTCAAGCCTAAGTATTAGTTAAGTCAGGTCACTATTATAATCTTTGGGTGAACTAGTTCAGGACATTACTTCTGAACTGACTTAAGAGAAACAAGTCAGGATGGACTCGTTATTTAATTTATGTAAATCGGGTTTGGTCAGACCTTGTACATGAACTGGCGACTTGGGTCATGACCTTCCAAGAACACCAGGGGGTAGCCAACCTCATTAAGCTGATAATAATACGTAATGCATGTATTATAAGCAGAAAATAGTTACGTAGTTTCATAATATAAGACTAAAAATAAGCTTTGCCAAACTTGAAATTTCTGCATCAATCGATCACACATTTTTGCAATCAAACAGTCTAGATCACGCCAACATTTTTGAAAATCTTTTGTCTTTAGTCATTCATCTGTAATGCATGATCAAACGACTAATAGTCTCCCTGTCTTTTTGAATTAGTAATCTCATCATTGTTACCATCCATCCAGTTTTCGAATCTAATGCTCCATATCTTATCTCACTATGATTAGATCTAGACCTTTTATCATTTAAGTCGACTCAATGGCTATTGCTCTATCCGTTCACGTAATTGGACAGCAACTATACCGTCTTCTCCACTGTAATGGCTAGCTTTTCAAAAAGCTAATCCTAATTATTAGGGAGTTATTTTTGGTATTGTTCATTTCAACTATAAATAAGGCTCCTTTGCCAATTATAAGAACTATTGAATCAAATTTGAAAATTTTTATACAAGTTCGATTGAAGTTCAACCAATGAACAACAAATTTCTATGCAATTACGGGAGCTATAGATTTTCATCGGTCCCTATTATTTGCTTTTGTTCATAATTACTTTTGTATTTCTTGGTAATATTTACTTTATTTATTAGTAGTGCCACTGTTATTTAAAGAATTAAAGAAGTAGAAATTTTTGTAAGCAAAAATTATAAAATTTCAAATTTTTTTGAATAGCCTAAATTTTTTTGATTTTGTTGTTTCATTGGATCACCAATGTATATTTTTGTTTTACCCTTACCAGCTTTAAGAAAAGGGAGTGGTTAGTGGAAGCTCAATCGAGGATCGGGGGTGGATGTAAGCACAGGTTTTGGTTGAACCACCTAAACAATCTAATGTCTATTTCATTTATTATTGAGCAATTTTATTTTTTCGATAAAAAAATATTTTAAACTCAAAAAATTTTCTTCTAATTTTTGGAATCGAATTTTTTTTTAAATGCACAGTTCAGCCCTCCCTTGTTCATTTTGCCTCACATGTTTTATAACACAAAGAACATGAGAAAGATTTTAGATAAACTTTTTCAAGTTAGATATAGAATACATCTGTCTTAGACAATACTTTAGAAAACTACAAATGATATGCTATGAACCCAATCTTTTCTATGATCTAATCTGGTTTGACATATCTAAGTCACAATTTAGAAGCCTTCTTAAGTTGGAACAACCTTCACATGGGTTTGACTTTCTTCTTCTTCTTCTTCCTCTTCTTTATCTTCTTCTATTACTTCTTCTTACTAGCTTGTCCTTAATATCATAATATGTTTTTTGTTAGTCTTACACCACATGTAACCTATCACAAAACCTAGTGACCTTAATAATTTGGGGTCCAAAGGTCTATCTAGACTCACCCTTGATCCAACATATGGGAGATATGCAATAACACTCATATGAAATCTCATACCATAATAACTTATTGATGACTATTATTGTAAACAAACTCTATTATTGATAACAAGCTAACCTAGTGTGAGGAGTATAATTGTATAATAAGTCTTAATAAATACTCCAAGGTTTAGATAATCCTCTCTGACCCACCCTATGTTTGAGGATATAATATTGTACTAAACTGAAGAGTAGTTCCTAGTACTTGATGTAGATGATTCCAAAATTAAGAGATAAATTTAGCATCTTTATTTGAGATAATCACTCTAAGATCACTATGTTGACAAACTATCTACGACACATAAATGCCTAGTAGTGTTCTTGTTGTATCTATCTTTTCATACCCAAAAAATAAGTTGATTTAATCAATTAGTCCAAAATAACCAAAACCATGTCACATCCTTATTTAGTCCTAATGATCTTGAAACAACATCTACGATAATCTCATCCTATTTCCAATTAGGTATAGTCAAATTCTATAATAACCCATTAGGTTGTCGATATTTAGCTATAACTCTCTAACAAGTTAAGCATCTCCAAATATAAGGAGTCACGTCCTTCTTTAAACCTCTCCACCAAAAGTTGGTCTTGAAGTTCTTTACATTTTACCTTCTTTTGGCCATTTTACTAACATGACCTTCTCTCAACAAATTATCTCTAAACATTTGTTACTAAAGGACACACCACTTACCTCAATAAGTCAAGATGCCATCCCTAATAGCATAGTCATCAGACACCAACTAAAATTTAGTGTGTACCTTCTAAATTTCAAGATCTTTCTATTGAAGTGTCCTAAGCTCATCCAACCAATCAACCTGGATGCTAAGAGTGTCAAGCTAAGCCAAGAAATCTTAGACTACTAAATGAATATGAGATTTGTTAATATCAAACATAGCTTCATTTTTTTATTCGTCAACTTGAGAGTGGTACCTCTACACAAGGCATATAGCACTGAGTTGGCCTTACCCTTATAATATTTTATATCCAAGTCATAGTCTTTAATATGTTATAACCAACATCTTTGTTATAGATTTAGTTCTCTTTAGGAAAAGATATACTTAAGGCTTTTCTGATCAAAGAATAAATCAACACTTGTACATATAGTTAGTAACACCAAATCATGAGGGAAAATACCATTATTATTAACTCCAAATCATAAGTTTATAATTGAATTCATGTATACATAATTTCCTAGATGCATAGAACACCACCATTCTACATAAGAACTCCAAAACAAATGTTTGAAGCATCAAAATAAACCTGATAAGACTTACCCTTCTCGAACAAGGTCAATATTGGAGTGAAAATTAGTCTGTTATTAAGCTCAATAAAGCTTTATTCACATAGATCAAGCTAAGAAAACGCTATTCCTTTCCTTTTTAACTAAGTAAGAGGTGTTGTAACTTTGGAGAAATTTGACACAAATTTATGATATTAGTTTGCCCAAGAAAATGCAAATATTTGTCACTATTGTTGGTCTTCTCTAGTAAGCAATGGCTCTAACCATATTTAGGTTAATAGAAACCCCTTTGACACTCATAATATGCCCAAAGAAAGCTCTTACTTAAGCCAAAAGAAGAACTTGGAAAAGTTTGCATATAGTTGCTTGCTCTTATGTAATTCCAATATTGTTTAAAGGTGCCGAGTATACTCCTCTCTATTCTTAGGATAAACCAACATCATCAATGAACACTATGATGAATTGGTACAAAATGGGTTAAAAGATGTGTTTCATGAAATCCATGAACATTGTAAGTGCATTGGTTAGCTTAAAAGGTAAAACTATAAATTTGAAATACACATATCATGTCCTGAAGGCTATTTTTGGGATATCTTTTTTTTTAATTTGAATATGATGATAACATGATTAAAGAACAATCTTGGGGAAATTTAAGGGCATTGTCAAGTATATCATCAATTTGTGGTAATGGATACTAATTTTTAGTAGTCACCTTGTATATCTCATGGTAATCGATGAACATGCTTAGGCTATCATCCTTCTTTTTGAAAAATAATAGGACTTCCAAAGGAGAAATGCTGGTATTGATCAACCTCCTACCCATTTTTGTAGTTGGATCTTGAGTCCTTTCAACTCAACTTGAGCCATATGATATGGTGCTTTAGTAATTGGAGCAGCTCCTAGCTTTAGATCAATAAGAAACTTGATCTTATGGATAATGTTTCACCACAGATGTATCATACAAAATTGAGGGCTAAGTTTGTGTATCTATTATAAAAGCTAACCATGTCATGCAACTCTTATGGGCCAACTTTGATGCCTAAATAGTTGAAATCGTAAGTATCTATCAATTGATTCCAAAAAAACTATATCAACCAAGTTTGACACCCTAGTGCATCAAATAATTCTTAGCATATATGCTAGACAATCATTTGCTATGTCTAGATCTTTCATGCATAAAATGATTCGTGGTCAAATAACTCTTGGTTGGTCTAACTCTAGCTATCTTCAGACTTGGTCTCTATCCATTGTGTCCCTCAATGCAGCACTATTAGTCTTAACCATCTATAACATGATGAAAGCACCATGCTTAATTATTCAGGAAAGAACTAGAATACAAATTAATTTATTTAATCTATAAATCATACTGATACCTTAATGTTTCTCACCTTAATGAGACTAGACTTAATCTATCTAGGTTTGTCCTAATCATTTCCTAAACTATCCTAACCTAAGATAATTTGACTTAAGCTTTGATAGTAACTCTATCAGATCCCATTTTGTAGCATTTTTTCCATGGGATGTTAACAGACTAATACACCAATTAATTTAATTAATTATCTACTTTTTATTCTATAGTCTTAACATTCAAACTATGAGTCATGATCTCTTAATTTGATCATCAAACTAGCAGTATGCCACCTAAAATGAATTACATTTCTACTCCAATTGTGATCTCAATTGAGCAAACAACTAGTCCATCTTAGGTTAGATAACTTTTTTAGTATGTTGGTATATACATGGTACCAAAATAATCTATACTTATAAATAATCATATCCACATAATCAATAATATGCATAAGCATTATAAGATCCAACCTATGATTATCACATGTAAATAAATCACAAAACCACAACCAAATAAAGTGTCCAATATAGTCCAAAGCCTAACATAAAAAATCTCATATTGTCTAATGTCCAACATAAATCATCAATATTGAAAGTAAATAAGGAAAAAAACTAAGACATGACTAAATGTTAACTAAAGTGGGGTCTACTATGGTATTGACTTTGATTCCCTCACTCTAGTATTATATCCATAATAACTCCTTGAGCCTATAGAAGATATAAGGGAGGGGGAGCTAGGCTCTATAGAAAATCTTCATATCCTATTAATAAACACATATATGTAGAAATATGTAGAAGAATATAATCATCATTGTATTAGAGGAAACAAATAAATGTTAGAACCTACCAAGTTGAGCTAATGCATAAAATCCTAAACCATTAATCTTATCATAAATCTATTAAAGCCTAACAAGCCTTTATAAAGTTATAATAAACCTTATAAGATGCATAATGACCCTATAATAATCCAACACTCCTAAGCTAGTGAGATACTCAACATTACTCTAGCACTTTTATCTTATCACATTATCCAATAGTCCACAAGTGAGTTTTGCAAATTACATGAACACCCCATAAGGCTATAGGAGTTGTCATCAACCACGTGGAGATATAACAAGCGCCCTTGCACATCCACTAATTTTATGTTGTCATATAATAACACACAACCAACCTAGAATCCTCCACACGTGATTTGATAATCCCAAGTTGAGCTTTATTAATTACATGGAACACCCCACAGAGGTTGAAAGAGTCTTATCACATGTGGTGCTCAACTATTATAAACTCAAGCACACCTACAATCTGTTATAATATTTTAGAAATGAAGCACTCAACTTCATACTTGGTAAAAGTCCTATCCCTTTGTAGATATTTAACCCACTTTGTTTTAACTGAGTCCATCACTAGGGTCCATTGAATCTTAGTCTATGTTATCATCAACAAACTTTCTTACTCAATATCAATATGATTTTACTTGCATTTATCTAGGGTTATCTAGTCCTAATTTGTCATCTAGTATTTCTTCCTTAACCACTAACAGATCAAGGTCTCCTTAAAACTTACTCTTATATCTGAGCTATTTTAGGGTTTTTATTAAATCCTAATCTACCTATTTAGAGTATCTTCTCCTTTTAAATTTTAAATATCTATATTAATCCTTACTTATAATAGAACTAAGAGTTAGAATGCCAATCTTTTGATTATTGGAGCACTTATTCAAGTTGTAAATCCATAACTCAAAACCTTTTAATCATAATCTTTGATTTTAAATTTGGGTTCACATGAGTTTAATTGGTGACTTTATCTTACCTTACAGGCTAACTTAAGTCCCAAAGGTCTCTCTTGAGCTTCCTATAACACTTAGACCATCTTTTGAGGTGTCAATCCATAACCTAAGAGCCTAGTTCCAGACTACCCATGATCTCACCAATCAACAAAACTAGATAAGGGTTTAGTTAGATTTCAAGTGATTAATAATCTCCTGATCAATCTTAACACTACTCCTAAGGATAAAACTAAGCTGTTTATCTCAATCAACCTTAATCAAGGGTCTAACTAAGAGTCTTATATTGGCTATATTTTGAGTGTGCTCAAAATCTTATAAAGTTTGTAGTATTCTCTATTCAAACTTTATTCTTATCTAATTTCATCTAGGTAATTCTTAAGTTTTTCTTAACCTTTATCTAATATTCTTTCAAGTACTAACTTATCTTCAACCCTATCTAGGGTTCTTTAGTTCTCAACCCTAACTTAAGTTCAAATTTTAAACCTAAAGTACTTAAATTTTAAAATCTAGAAATTCAAATTTTAAATTCAAGACTTTCAAATCATCCATAATCTAATTTCAAATACTAGATTCTCTTAATCAATCTTATAATTTTATAAGTCTAGTATAAGCCAACTAAGTTTATTAACTAGTTAAGTTCTTTCTTACTTTCTTACTCTTACTCAACCAAACCAAATGCTTTTTGCTTCTCTTAATCAAGACTTAAAGCTCCTTTATCCTTCTTCTAAGGTCAACTTAGGCCTCTTAAGGCCCCCCATAGGAATACCTAAGAGTCACTTGCCTAGGAAGTCATCTAAGATCCTTTTTTAGGTTTTTCTTTAATTACATGTCCATGGACGAGCCTTACACAACCCCTTGGACCAACCCAAGGCTTGCAATCCTTTTTAGCAACTTAAACATAATTTTTATCTTGGCATTTCAAGTAGAAACATTTTGACAAACCTTAGACATTGATTAATTGCAAACCTAAAGTATGTTGAGGTCTTTTAAGTTAAACTCTTTCTCTAGCCAAACTTAATAATGACCATAAATAACCTTAGCCTTCTTTTAAGACTTAGACAAGAATCCCATGCCCTCTTCACAAAAAACTAAGACATCTCCCTTAATCTAATGCCAGCCATCCAAGGTAACTTTTATGGTCTCTTCACACATTATAAGCCTTTGGCTAAGCCCTTCCACTCAACCTCTAGGAATAACGAAAGGCATTTTATCATAATTTGGTTGCAAAATTCAATCTTAGGATTGGTTTTGTTTGAAGGAAATCTTTCTTAAGTCATAATAAGGTTTTATGGCATAGTTTAAAAAGAACATTCTTAAGTCTTCATACTAAGTTAATTTTTTTACTAAGTTTTCTTAATTAATTAGAATTATTCTTAGTTGAATCCTTCACCATAGTGTGTCATACATAAAATAATGCTTCCAAATAAACATATTAACCATAAAAGCATGATAGAATAATTTTCCTTTATTGTTAAAGTCATGTTTTTTTCTTTTCATAAGGTATGATTGCAAATTCTAAAAAGATGTCATCATAAAACATCACATTTTGCATCATAATTTAGTATGTCAACACTTATAATAAAATTGATCTTAACATATAATGGAAAGGTCTCAAGAAAGATCATGCTACCAATCATACCAATAATACCTTACTTGATTATATTTTTTTATTTTTATTCTCAACAATCCTTATACGATTATTACCACATACATAAATTTATCTAAGATAATAAGCACAATATGATAAATATACCTATTGGACAACATACTTTCAACACCAAATTCAAATTTCAATGCATTCATAATTTGCATAATTTCAAGTCTAGCACGATTAGATCTAGTCATCAAACACATGGCATGTAGTCATCAATGTAAAGTGCACATAAAGTAATGAAAACACATGTATAAAAATTTTCATCTAACTCAATTTCCACATTAATCAAGATCTTAGCATAAAATTCCAAGTAATATAATAAAAGTGCTACCCAATTTCCATCAACCTGAAAGCCATAACGTAGAGAACACTACATATTCTTCATATCCATGCTCAACCAGAGACTATAGCATTTAATTTTGTAGAACAATACTTCATTATAAAATCTTAATATGCATCAACATTTATATATAAGGCATGAGGATTCCTACATCTTGAATCGAGTAGAGGTCTAGATCACTTCGGTTCTCCTTCTCTTCATAGTTTTGCCTACAAACTCCCTTTCTTCCTTTTTCTTGCTCTCAATTTTGGCCTTCTTGGTCTCTTTGATTGGTACCTTTTTAGTTTAATTATGGCTAGCATTCAAGAAAGTGTCTAATCCTAGCATATCCTATCCTTTTATAGCTAAAAATTCCTTTACTTAAAATTCTTGCTAAATTTGTTAGTTGGTTAATATCTCTTTCTCTTATCCATGCTAAGGTGTTCTATCCACTTTTTATCTTTTTATTTTTTTCATTATCTAACTAGCCCTCAACTATATCCATATGAGATCCCTTTGTAAATATCCTTTTATGCATTATTTTCCATAAGATATTCATATGATAAATCAATTTCAAATTTTAGAGTAGATATGAACACAAAATTTGAACAATTTAAAATTTAAATATTTAATTAAGGAGAAAATGATAAATTAAGAAAATCATACATGGGTGTAACAAATTTAAAAGATTGGGTTTGTTCTATGGAATTACTCATATACATAAAGGATAAGCTATGCTTCAAGTGTAATTATTATATGCAAAATCTTCACAATGATCCATCTCCATCAATTTTTTAGAAACTCAATGGAGCTCCATTTATAAATCAAACCCTTTATCATTTGAATGATATACTTGAAACCAAATAATCAATTGATAAGTAAATATTTTATGGTATGGTATGAGATAAGGATTGTTAAGATAAATTGAACATTCACAAAGAGATTTTAATAGAAATCTAATGTGGAATTGTTCAAGTGGATGAGCTGATACAATGAAAATTTATTAAGGAAGGAAAACATTAGGAATGAGTTGCCTAAAACCAAAGTAGACTTTAAAAGCATAGATGCAAGCTCAAAATATTTTAGTATGAAAGATAACCTAGTAAAAGAAAGAGAAGTATTTAGTAGCATAGGGGAAAAAAGCTATTTTATTTATTAAACTTGATGACATGAAAACTACTATTGAGAGTGAAAGAATCCAATAATAAAAATGGGCACAAAGTTCATGGTTAAGAAATTTTATAATTCAAGCTATTATGACTAAAAAATGTTATACATAATTTCACTAAGTTGAAATAAAGTAGAACTAATTTTCTTAATATTACCAAGTTTAAGGAATGTAAAACTAATATCACTTAAGTTATATGATAGTGTAAAGAATGTCTATTTGAATTTGACTAAGTTGTTGCTTATTTGTAAAAATTACAAATGATGCTAGCTCTAAATTCTTTCAAACAAAAATAAGTCAACTTTAAGGATAACTTGTATATCATTATATTATGGAATGCCAAACACTTTAGTGTTTAAGGCCATTATTGAGAATCAAAGAGCATGATTTCTATTAAAGGTGGGGTTGTAGATCACAAATTTAAAAACCTTATGTAGGAAGTGCAATAAGATAAAGATACAATAGATTTTTAAGTAGTTTGAATCAATATCTAGTTTACATGTATGCAAAAATCCCAAATTAGGACAAAAGACCCTACAAACACTAAGCTAAAAAATATTACAAAACATTGAGACAAAAGATTCTATAATTATCAATCCAAAGGAGTTTATAATACCTAACCAAAAAGACCATAGAAATCATCAAGCCAAATGACCCTATAATAATGGTAAAAAAAACCAATACAAGATCAAATATAAAGTCCCAAAATGAGACAAAGAATCAATATAAAAGGCCAAAATCACATAATTGTATAACTCAATATAATTTAATCTAGAGTCATTCTAAACTAAACTTAAAATAATGTACAGAAGATATGCACTTTAACTTAATGATTCCACTAGAAAGAATGATATAAAAATAACTATGAACTAATATGCAACTTAGATAAATGTGCTATAGAATAAAGAAAGACTTGGATAGAATAGGAATACTTGAATCTCATGTCTTTACTCTTCTCTTCACTTTTCAATGATAATTTTCAAGTGGATCATTTCATAAAGATGTGCAAATAATCATTAACCTTTTACATAATATTTTGACCTTTTTTTTATGTGCACTTGCATGCTTTCTAATTGTAACAGCCCTAGTTTTTTCTTATTTGTATTTTTATATTTTTTTTATAGAAAGAACTCTGTGAGACGAATCCAACGATGTTTAATTTGTAATTTTCGGAGCTCTAATGAATAAATTATGAATTTTTGAAGATTTGGGATAAATTTGTAACGTAGAGGATAGATCTGTAAATTGTAAATGTCGGCTTAGTTCAAATTCGATTGGCGGAGGATATATTTTGCAAATATAAAATTGATAAGGGGTTTTATGCAAAAGAGCTGTTTTACGACTTCGAGAGAGTTTGACACGTATCTGCAGCGTTTATAAATGCTAATCGGGGGAATTACGTTTGCGAAAATTCGACTGCATGCGGCTGCAAGGAGAGATTCCGGAGTGCGAGGTTCTACAACAGTGACTGCAGCGAGAATTCCTTAGGGACGAGATTTTGGCAGTCGCCGCCGTACTCTTCGAAGAATTTCCGGCCTGCAACAGTGACGGCCGGTGAAGATACGCAAGGTAAGAAAAATTTTGCTTCGTCTTCGGGGTTGTGTAAGGGTTTTTTTTGGTGAGCGACGGAGATCAAAAGGGGTTGATTTGGCCGGCGGGAAACGCCGGAGGTCTCTAATTTCGCCGGCGAAAGGTTTCGGTTTCGCCGAACGCGAGAGAGAGAGAAAGAGGGCGGCGTGAACCGGTCCAGGCTTTGGACCGGGTTACGCTGCTGAACCGGATGCCAAGCGCGCGCGGTCCAGCGCGTCGAGCACGCGGTCCAGCGCGCCGAGCACACGCGGTCCAGCGCGCCGAGCACGCCCGGTCCAGCGCTGGGAGCGGGCGGTCCAGCACCGCGAAAGGAAATTTTGGGAAAAATGCCGTTTGGAAAAGCTTTTAGAAAGCTTTTCTGCGCGGGCGGTCCAGCGCCGAGCGTGCGCGCGCGGTCCAGTGGGCGGTTCAGTGCCGCGTAAGCCCATCTTTTGGGATTATTTTGGGGTGTGTTTGGGAAAGCTTTTAGAAAGCAATTTTTGACTAATAAGCATATTTAAATTAATTATTTGTGTATTTTACGGGCTTATAGGACATCAAGAAGAAGCAGAAGTGAGTAAGACAGTTGGTACAACAAATTCAGGTAGATAAATTCCTAATCCTGTGATGTAGCACAATATTATGTATTTTTACATGTTTTTCTTGCTGTTATAGAATTGTGATTGTTGCATATGTTTATGGTATAAAAAGAAAGGAATATTATGGTGTGGATTATTTATGCATTTGCATGAAAAATTGAAAAGAAAGAAATAACATGGTATGACAATGAAATCAAAAGAAAGAAACAATATAGAAAGAATGTCTTTTGATATGGCATAATTGTTTGGAATATCGATTGGAAATGATAGTAAAAATGGATTCCCAGAGAACATTATCCTCACCACTAGGCCCAGCATGTGTTGCAGGGTATCGATCTTCGGATCAGATATCTGCCTAGTGTTTATACCAGGCCCAGCGTGTGTCGCAGGGTATCGATCTTCGGATTAGATATCTGCCTGGTATTATGTGCTATGACTCCATGATGATTTACACCAGGCCCAGCATGTGTTGCAGGGTATGGTACCATACCTGCCTGGTGGCACTAGGCCCAGCATGTGTTGCAGGGTATCGATCTTCAGATCAGATATCTGCCTAGTGTTATGTGTTTGGTTGGATGCCGGCTGGAGGTCATTTATTGATGATGTTTGGATCCAGAGGATAATGCATCAAAGGGAATTGGGCCCGATAATAATACACATATAAAGAACTGGCATTTCTTTATGGTTTTCATTTGGCATTACCTTATATGTATGTATGACATTCATCTTTACTGTTAATGGTATTTGTTATGCCTTTTATTTTCTTGGTTAATTATGTGAATTTATCTACTGAGATTTATAAAATCTCATTTAGTGCTTACATCACAGGCCATGGAACCACTACACTGAGAGATGGGAATGGTGCTGCTACAGAAGAGCCATTGTCAAGAGATGTGTGAGAGTAAAAAAGTTTTAGTGTGATTAAATGTTTTGAAAACATGCCTATATCTATTTTAGATTTTGGAGTTGGTGTTTGCCTTACCGTCGAGTCCCTACCTTTGGTTTGGTTATTTGTCCTCACTTGATGTAACAGCTAAGTAAATTTATGATAATATTGTTATATAATGGTACTTGGTTAGGTGGGGGCTTGACACTAATAGCTCTAAATAACTTCTAATGGCTATAATAAAATTTAAAATTTTATTAAACTAATCATTACCTACAAATCTGAGCTAATTATATTGTCCTATCTTGGAATCATACAAGTATGATACCCACAATAAACTAATCTTTTAGCCCTTTAGACTTGTCTAATTAGCTTAGCTCATCATCTAAAACAAAGATCATACACATATAATGAAGAGATTATATTGTATTATGGAGTATAAAATAAAGCCTTTGATTTAACACTCTTAAGTTTTATAAGGATTATACTTATGACACCTTGGATAAAACAGGGTCAGGAGTGAATATCGAGTAATGTCTTAAGAGATGAATTATTAGATAATAAGTGACTCTTGATAGGATTCAAAGAAAAGAGATATATGGATGAATTATCCCATATTGGATACTAAGGGAGTAATACTAATGTTTATATGAGATATCATAATCTTAAGATGTTAAAAGCCCTTTTAAAAACAAAAAACTCACTTGAGTTAGATGGGGTTACCTAATATGATAATACCATATATAATGGGATTAAGATGTTTCATTTAGTATTAGAGTTTGTTGTGGTGTTAATCCTTAGTCATTATACTTTATTTGATGATAACAAATCTTAAGTATTTATAACAAATTTGGTTGAGTGAATTCTTAGATTTTAGATAGCCATTGTTATGAGAGAACATAAAGAAATGAAGCAAATGTCAAATCTTATGAAGATTGTCTTAGTTAGAATGATAGACCACTAATAAATTTATCTTGAGTTTTATTTTAGGTGCTTTATTTTTAATTTGATTAGGATGTTAAATTTGTTTGTCATAATTTTTCTAAGGCACAAAAAATAGTATTTGAATAAATAATCTTAAAAAAACATTAGATTTTTAAAACCTTGATTATCTTATCTTAAACATCTTAAGAATCATTTTATCTTGATCATATCTTTAAAAATATTTTTTAAATAACTTGTTACAAAAATTATATTATAGTAATAATAATTAATTAGTAAATAATAATAATATTATTAATATGTTTTGTCTAGTTTCTACTTGGGGTGAATGTTGGCTTAAATTTAAGCTAAATCACCTACAACTCATTGGTTTGCTTTATAAATTTTGTAAGTTTTCTATTTCATACTTTTTTTAAAAAATTATTATTATTATAATAAAATTATTTTATTTTAATAATAAAATTAAAATATATACAAAATTACATATAAAGATTTTCATGAGCTTATCAAAATAATTATGTTGAAATATTTTCCTTAAATATTTTTTTAAGAAATCAACATTTTTATATTTTAATAATTCATCTCTTTTTTACTAAACCATACTGTAAAGTTGACCTTTTATTAGTCTAATATTGTTTGAGGATAATCTAAGTGGAAGCTAATGAGCCTATGACATTTGAGACCAAGGTTGAGTGAACACTAGGTGATGCTTTAAGAGATGAATGATTAGATAAGGATTTTTTCTTAGCAAGCTTCTAAGTGAAAAGATATAAGGATGACTTATCTTACACTGGTTACTAATTGAGTGATTCTAGTATTTATATAAGAGACCATGATTTTAAGATATTAAAGGCCTTGTTAAGAAGGACAAAACTTAGGTCGGAATATGATGACCTACGAGAACAATGTCTCAATATAATGAGATTGAGATGTCATGGTATTAAATAATAACCAAGATCATTCAAGTATAAAGTCCTTAGCAACTTATACCATCTCTATTATCATAGTATCATATAGATACTATTAGGAAAATTATATTCTACAAAAGTTTTCATGACTTATAACTACTTAGTCAAACTTTTATCTGTTTATTAAATGAGATCATATGTATAGAAATCATATCTATATGATCAAACAAACATTTCTCCTCAGACCATGATCATTTAGTTTGAATGCATGTCTGATAATATGAGTGAACTAATTGTATTATATGATGACACCATCTATAAGTTTGTTTAGTAATACTTTGCTTAATCAACTTAATTCATACTCTTTTCAATCCTTCCTTAATTGAGTTTTACTAAGTGATACGATATATTAACTTTATATTTTGAGGCATATTTATATGTGATGAGCCATCTAATTAAACTCTCATTTTCTCTTAAGACAAATTTTACGCATCAAATATAAGTGTTATAAATTTAAAATTTAGAATTATTTTGAATAGAGCGCATATCAAAAAGCATTCTAGATTTTTAATGATTAAATTTTATACTTAAGCATGCTTTTGTAAAGGTCTTAACATAAGAAATTTATTGGTATGTGGTTTGTTATTTTTAAAATTAAATTAAATTTCTTATAAATTTATAAAGAAAATATTAATAAAAAATTATCTTAATCTTTTTATTTAATAATATGATAGGTCTCTCTCTCTCTCTCTCTCTCTTACTTGAGACTTACTGGTTGTGTTTGGGAAAGAGAGGAAGAAAAAAAAGAAAAATATATTATCGATTGAGAGAAATAAATAGATAAAAAAAAGAAGGAAGCCTGTGAGAAAGGAAGAGACTTTTTGTTTTATTTTAGAAAAATAACATGATAAAGTAAATATCTTATCCAAGCTTTCATTTTAAAGTATTTATTAATTGATTTGAATATCAAGTAAGTACTTCATATGAGTTCCACTAAGAAGTTGTAAAGATTAAAGGCTACTACAATTTTTGGCTTTAATGACTATATAAGATAGTTTGATTATATGAGTTCAACCTAGACTACTAAAGCTGGAAACATTTTTGGCCTAAATATAAAAAAAGAATCTATTAAGAATTATATTAGTGTAATTAGTTGATCATACTAATTAATGGTGTATGTATTACTTGAAAGAATCATTTGGATCAATCACTTATCTGATTTAAAAATTTAGGGAGACTCAATCACTTATCTGAATGAGTGGATGTTAGTGATCATTCTAATATGGAATGAAAATTAGATAGTATGATTAGTTATGCACTACTTAATCATGAGATAATCTTATCTAATTACTTGCCTTACTATATTTACTTATATGAGTATGGCTCACACTAAAATGAGGTATATATCAAACCTTATCTATTCAATGACAATATTATTATTGGATTATTATGATTAAGGTTATGGTATTATCTATATATATATAAGTATAAAAGGTGAATTGGATTAGTATGATCAATTATTGAGATTTCATTTCATTGTATTAGTATGAAGACTAGATAAAACCTACATAATCACTTTTGATAATACTTAATAAAGATCAATTGTACAAGTTATTATTTGAGTAGTATCAGAAATTGGTTGCATAATATGACATAGAATATCATAACTTATGATGTTAAGGCATAAATAGTAATGAAGTATAGATGATGCAAGTATGAAATGAGAATCAGACTAATACATTTATTTAGTAGGCAAGCTTAGTATAGATTCCTTGTCTAATCCCTATAATCACTTAATCATTATCAAGTATCATATTTATATGATAAAACTATTATATTTGTATGATCAGTGTAAACCTTTGTAAAGTGTTAACTATATAATACAATAGGGTTGATCATACTATATAATGTAATGATAGCAAAAAAATAACAAAGTAGTTTGTTATAACATGATTGGTAAAGCTTTTAAAAAGTAATTTTTTAACAAAAATTGAATTATTATCAATAAGAATTAATGTGATTTTTGTATAAAATGAAGAGAATTGATAAATAAAAAGGAAGAGCGATAGAAGAGGCTTCATAAAAGTATTAAGCAAAATTATTAACTATAATGTGAGTTGTTAAAACTTTCTTTCTATTATTATGAAATGTATGATGATGTGAGTAATTACATGGTATAATATTTCTTACATATGTCTTATTTTATTATAGCACCTTGTGATTATTAATGTGTGTGAGTCTGTGTGTGTGTGTGTGCGTGTGTGTATATATATATATATATATATATATATATATATATATATATATATATATATATATATATATGGTGTTATAAATTAAAACATATGATAAGACAAATAAAATGAAACAAAAAGAAAAGAAATAAAAGAAAAGATAAGAGGCTAATATAGTCCCAAAAAGAGCATGACCCTTTCTAACAATAACTTATAAATATGATATGTGCTATATGTTAGTCCTGGTGTCATGGTACTTAAAGAGGCATGGAATATTAATGATCTTAACTTAATGATAATGAGATACTTAACTCTTAGGTGTCATGGGTACTTATAGATGAGGTCTAATATTCTGAGAGTTTTGCTCGTTAACATAAGATGCTAACATTAGACGACAAAATTTAAAGATGATGAAATACTTTACTTCTAAGCATCATGGATACCTAGAGATAGAGCTCTAGCATGTAAGTGGTCTTATTTCTCTATCAAAACTAGATGTTTGCTATAGGAAGATGATGATTACATGATATCATGGGTACTTAGAGATGAGGCTTTGATATGTCTAAATGTCTTGTTCCCTTAAAGAGTGAGACTAATGATGATGAGATGAGATACATCACTCCTTAGTGACATAGCATTCAAAGGTCAGGTTGACATGTTAGAAGCTAAGACTTATAATGATAAGATGTGATATGGATACCTAGTTGTTAAAAAAGGGGTAATGAAGAGTTTGGGCTTAAAAGAAGAATGAATTTATGAAAAAGGAAATAAAAATAAAAATAAAATTGAATATTGAAAAAATGAATACAAAAAGAAAAAAAATAAGAAAAGTGTATTATATGCTTATGATAAATTGGATATATGAATATGGCCATATATGCATTATTATAATACCCTCTTTATAGATAGACATGTATTTTTTTACTAAGTTTAATTACTCAACTACTTGTTTTTTAATATTAATTTTATTATATATAGTTAAAAGTTTTATAAACATATTATTCTTATTTTCTATTTACTTTATAAGATAGGATGCTAACATTTGCAAAATTAAGAGTGAAATGTGGTTTAACAAGACATATATGAATTGTTAGGAATAAAAATTTTGATTTCTTAAAAAATATGTAAATAAAATAATTTAAAATAACTTTTCATAATATTGAATAAATCTTTAAAACTAATTTTATATAAATTTTAATTTTATTTTAAAAGATGTTAATTTTTAGTAATAAATTTATATAAAAATTATGAAATAAAAAATAAACTAGGATTAAAATTCACATCAATAATTTTTAGGTGAATTATCTTAACATCAAGCTTAAGTCCATCATAGGTAAAAACTAGGTAAAAATAAAACACAATCAATATAAGTCTTTCACAAAAAGATAGATAAGCTAAACCCTCACAATAACAAAACAATGAAGATAGGCTATAATGATCTTACAATGGAATAAGAAAAGAATTTGATGACACAAAATCAAACTTAATTCTAAAAAAATTTTTATATTTGATGAAATATTTAATGTGGTATAAGTTTTTTAATTGAATCGACTGAAAAAAGAAAATTAGTAACTTAACTAATTTGAGAAGAAAATAGAAATTAAGAGTTTTATGACTGAATGACATAACATAAGGAAGAAACAATGAGCATGAGTTACCAACGGCTTGAATGTTGTGACTTGAAAAGTGACCTCTGTCATTAATCACACAATTACATGATCAAATGCTCGTTATTTCATTTTTTTCTAAGAATTAATTTAATTAGCTGTTTGATCATGTGATTTTGAATTTGCCATGCAAATAAAGCACTACTTTTTAGTCCTACATGGAGTATCCAATTTGTGTTTATCTACTTATAATTCTTTCTCTATTCTTCAAAAGTAAATGATTAATGGGGTTGGATGCCCCCTGATTTGTTTGGGATTTCCCTACATTAAAGTAATATATCAAATTGATAGATGTATTAGTGATGCCTTAATCTAATAAACTTTCATTTGGGTTTGAAAGTGATGCCTCGACCCATTTACCATAGCAAACAGGTCCAAGAGTAATGCTTTGGCCCAAAATTTGTTATATAGGTTTAGGATAGTTTAGATTAAGTAAAATTAAGTTATTTTATTTTATTTTTCAATTAATTAATGATTATTTAAACAAAATTTTTGAAAGATAAGAATAATGATTCCTAAGATGATTAGGGTATGATGATCACAGATATTAAAACATAAATATTTTTTAAGATTATTAATTTAAATTAATTCTAATTTTTGTTTCTTATATGAATATTTTTATTCAAACTTAACAATATAATCATAAATAAATTTAAATAATTAAATTAAATTCAAAATTCATCTCTTGATGATTCATCACTTTAATAAGATGATCTTCTTGGAATCTGATATTTGTTTTTCTTCTTCTTTAACTTCACTCATTAATAAACACATATGCTATCTAAAATCTTAAAGTTTACTCAACTAAATTTCTTAAAAGTACTTAGCATTTCATATCATCAAATAAAACATCATGGCTAGGTGTCAACACCAAAATAATCTCTTTCTTTTGATAATAATAAAATGTCTAATAAAATTGAAAAAATATAAGGTATTTATAAAAAGTTTATACAAATTATTTAAAGATAAGCTCTCTATACATGTATGTCATGGCTAGATTAATTATCTCCTTTAATTTATTCTTCTATCTTTTGATTTTTATTTTTTTACCTCCTTGTTATCACTCAAATGAATTTAGCATGCCTAAAGTTAATCTAGTTTTGTAAATTATTCACTACATAAGGTTTTTGTGAAAATATCTACCAAATCATCATTAGTAAGCACAAATTATAATAACACTTATTTAAGTTTAATATGCTTTCTTATAAAATAATATTTAATTTCTATATGCTTTACTCTAGAATGATTAATTATATTTTTTAACATTATTACACTTGAATTATCATAATAAATAAAAAATTGTCCTTTTATAACAACATAATCTCTTAATTATTATTTAATCCATAAAATTTATACTACATAACTATTTATAGCTATATATTCTAATTTGGTAATGGATAATGTAACAATATTTTGTTTGTTACTACTTCATGAAATTAGAGAATTTCCTAAAAATTGACATGTTCCACTTATACTTTTTCTACTATTCTATTTTTAATAAAATCTACATCTGAGAATGCTCTTAAATAAAAGTTTAGATCATCTTTTGCATACCAAAGTCCTAATTTAGTTATTTTAGCTATGTATCTAAATATGTATTTTACTACTATTAAATGAGATTCTTTAAGATAAGCTTGAAACTTAGCACATACACAAATATTTTAGATTATTAGGTCTATTTATTATAAGATATAAAAATTAAACAATTAGACCTCTATATATTTTAGTATTTTATGTTTTTCTTTTTTATTTTTATCTAAATATATGTTAGTGGCCATAGATATGTTTCTAGGTTTGACATTCATAAAATTATATTTATTTAATAATTTTGAAGTATATTTAGTATATCATATGAAAAATTTTATTTGTAGTTTTTCTAACTTGAAGACTTAAAAAGAAAATCAACTCATCTATTAAATTTATTTTATATTTATTTTTTATTAAATTTAAAAATCTTTGTACAATTTTTTATTATAACTCTAAATATTATATCATCTATATATATTTGACATATAAATTGATCTTCTTCTTTATTTTTAATAAATAATATGTTATCTATTTTTTCTTTTATAAACCATTTAAAACTAAAAAACTATATAGTTCACTACACCATGCTTTAGGTGCTTGTTTAAGTTTATGTAGAGCTTTATTTAATTTATATACATGATCTAATTTATTATAAACTTCAAATCCTAAGAGTTGTTCTATATAAACTTTCACTATTTTTTTGCTGGAATTAATTTATCAAAGTTTACATGTATAGATTCTTCTACTTGATTAGTAATTTTTGCTATAAATTCTATAAGCTCTACCACTAATGAGTATCCTAAAAAGATTCTCTCATCTAATTTTGGATTAAATTTTCTTAATTCTTTCTATTATTTAAAATATAATATCTATAATCAAATACATGTAAATGAGCAATCTTTGATTTCTTATCAAATATTAATTCATACATTGATTTGTTTAATTTGGGCCTAAAAATATCTTATTTGAAATATAGTAAGCTTTAAGCATAGTTTCTACCTCAAAAAGTTATGTATATTATATTCATCAACATACTTTTAAATAAATCTAATAAAATTCAATTTTTTTTCTTTATTATATCATTTTATTATGGAGTTTTAGAAGCCAAACACATGTGAGAAATAAAAAAAATTAAAAACTTAGCTAATTTGAGAAGAAAGTAAAAATTAAGAGTTTAACGGCTGAATGACACAATGTAAGAAAATGATGATGAGTACTAGCTGCTAACGACTTGACTGTTATGGCTTGAAACTTTTTCTTAGATTTATAAAAATTTAATATAAAAAAAATCTCTTATTTATAAACATATTGTAATATTTAAAAATAGTTAGTAAGCACACGAAAATAGTCATTATTACTTCTCTTATGTATATTTTTTTAACTAAAAAATTTTTATTTAAATAAAAATTTGAACTCATAATAACCATTAAAATAATCATTAGACAAAAGTATGTCAACGTCGATCGATCTAGATCATCGAAAATGAACGAAACACGTTAAGACAATACAAGACCGCTTCAGCATGAAAATTGCATGATTGGATGGATGAGATTAAATTGACACTATCTAGAAATTAGATTTCATCTAGACCATTAGATCGAAATCATGATCTAATGATAGGATTTGGATCACATGTGTAAATTAAGCATGGATCTTGTCATCATGAAATTATGTGATCAGATAACTGATTGAATTAATGCTTAAAAAAGACAAATGAGATGACAACCATTCAATCACGAAATTACACAATCAAATGACAAAAGTCTCTCCCACAATTTCAAATTCAGCTGCACAATAGAGCACTGCTTTTTAGTCTTATGTAGACAATACAATTTGTGTTTGTCTACTTATAATTTTTTATTTATGCTTCGAAGGTAGCTAATTAATAGGGTTGGTTGCCCCTAGTTCATTTAGCATTTGATCACCTGTGTTACTAGTAATATATCAAATTAACAAATATGGGAGAGATGCTTTGACCATTTATTATAACAAATTGGTTCAAGAGTAATACCCTAACCCAAACTTTTGGCATATAAGTTTAGGCTAGTTTCACTAAAGTAAAACTAGGTTTTTTTATTTTTTAAATTAATTAATTATTATTCAAAGAAAATTTTCAAAAGATAAGAAAAGTAATTCTTAAGATGATCAAGGTGATGATCAAAGATATTCGAAATCTTAATATTTTTTTTAAGATAATTAATTTAAATTTAATTTAATTTTTATATCTTGTATGAATATTTTTAATCAAGTTTAACATTCTAATAAAAAATAAAATTGAAATACCTAAAATTAAATTCAAAATATTCTCTTAGTGTTCTATTACTCAAATTTGATAATCTTCATAGGATCTGATATTTGCATCTTTTTTTCTTTAATTTATCCTATTATCAAACGCATTAGATATCTAAAACTTCATTCAACTAAATTCATTAAAAATACTTAAGATTTGATATCAACAAATAATGTACCATGATTAAGGGTCAACACCATAATAAAATATTTTTAGATGATAATACAAAATATTGGATGAGAACTTGTTATATTTTTTTTAGTATGAGTGATATTATATATATGTGAAGACATTTATATCTTATTTTTAGTATTCAATATCAACATTAGTTTTTAAATTTTTATATTATATTGGTAATTATTTATTGTGTTTTTCTTATTTTGCTAGATATTTTGAGATTATTATAAATTTTTAATCACAATTGCTCATTTTTAGTAGCTTGTATCATAATTTTCATACTAGAGACTCTAATTAACTCGATAGACTTGATTATGGATGTAATTTAGTGGGTTGTGTTGATTTATGTCAGGTTAGGCATGACATTATAAGTTAGGAATTCTAAATGAAATGTAGGCCTTATTAAATTACAAATAAATGAAAAAATGATTTAAAAAATTTTGATCACTTATGGTCAACCTTATCCAATCTTATTATTTTAAGTGAATTATTATAGCTTTTACATTCAAAAGAAAATAATTGTGACTTATAGATCTTTCCTTATTTATTCAAGATCTATATTTCATGCCAATTATAATTAACATCAAAACACTACCAATAAGCTTCTTCCATTAATGACCAAGCTCTCTAATTGATTCGTCCATCCAATCTTAAAATGCATGACATGAAATAATGCAATTATTTGCTATCTTTAGATTAGTAGTTCAAAGACCAAGAGATTTAACAGTCTCTTTCTTTTGAAGATGATAAAACCATTAAACAACTATCGAAATGAAAATATATTAAATCATGCAAGTATACAAATGTTCTCTCTTAATGTATACAAGGTAAACAATTAATGACAAGAACATTAGGAATGCAGAAGACTACTTTCTTTCCCACTTCTCTCTCCATTTTTTCATGCATCAAAAGATAAAAACAAGTTGTTAACAATTTGATAAAATCAATCTTTTCAAGGAAATAAGAATAAATAGCCAAGGGGTGCAAAAATTATACCACCAATAAAAATTTAACAAATAAGATGACCAAGGGTTCAAGATAAATATGCTTATTAAAACTAAACAAAATACCATTTGTTGACATAAGAAAAATAAAACCACTTGTTGATAAAAAGAATCAATGGGTTTAGTTTCTTTTCTCCCCTTATATTTGTGCATACAATAATCTCTAAAGAGAATCAAAATTAAAGCAAATAAACATACTAAATGATTAACATAACTCGACATGTTTCCAAGGAATTTCTCACCTTTTTTAATTTAAGAGAAGTATGCACACTAGCATAACACTTTCAATATTTAGATTTTAGAACAAAAATGAATTTAGATTTGACTAATATACATTTAAGTGAATCTATTTTTCTAGGTACATTATAATTTTTCTTTTCAACCCACAAATAATTGGGATACCTAGATTAAACATTCAATTTAATTTTTAGATATATGACTCTTTTTTCAAATAATAATTACATGAAATAAATGAAATTCATCTCTAGTTTGATGTAATCCATGCAAATAATTTGAATTATTTCATTCAAATCTTCACACACACTAAGGTATTTTTATGCTCTTTCTTCAAACAATTATACTTTTTAGAAAGAAACTTAAAACCATGAGGATGGTGATGATGAGTCTAAATCATTCCATGCAACCATCGTGTTCATTTTAATATTTTTTTCCTTCTTGAGATTCTTTTTCTTATTTCTCTTCTTTGCCAATTTTAGACAAATGGGACAAATGTGTCTCATTCCCTTGCTTGCATTATAGTGTGCTTCAACATTTCTTCTTTCTATTTTTATTTTGGATTCTTTATTTTTGTCCACATGAGATGAACTTGTAAGCTTGCAATATGAAGTACCATCCTCTACATGATTAGTAGTTGAATTCTTTTTCTTATTCTAATAAAAATTTTACAACTCATACCAAATGTCATGAGCAATATCTAAATTAATTATTCTTTTCAAATTTTGTGTTAGATAAATTGTAAAAGATAATATTCAAAGAACAAAAATTAAGTTAAGCTCTTAGTTTTTCATGTGGGGTGAGTTCACTTAATCACTTCTTAAAACATACATTATCAATCTTTAGGAAACACAAAATCATTTTCATTAATATCCCATAACTTAATACCAATTAATTCAATACAAACTCACTTTCAGAAATGAATAAAATTTTCCTTCAAATAATAGAGGGTAATGAGAAGAGATCCCTTCATTCATTGTGAGGATCTTATTTAGGATATTTAGTCATTAGAAGCAACCATACTATAAAATTACTACGTTGTGTTATTGATCTCTAATCATGATACTTTGTTTGATGATAACAAATTATAATATTTTTAATTAATTACTTTTAATGGATTTTTAGATTTTATATAGTCGATACTCATGGTCATGGGAGAACTTAAAGAAGAAGAGTAAATATCATATCCTATGAAGATCAACTTAGTTAAAGTGATAGATCATCAAAAGAGTCATTTTGAGTTTAACTTTAGATTTTTTTATTTTTATTTTGATTAGAATGTTAAGCTTGAATAAAATAATTATTATAAGACATAAAAATTAAATTTTATTTAAATTAGTCATCTTAGAAAAATATTAAGATTCTAAAACCTTGATCATTTAAAAATTATCTTTATTCTTTATCATATCTTTAAAAATCTCCTTTCAATAACTTTTTATAAAGATCATATCATAATAATAAATAATTAACTAATAAAAAATAATAATAAAGACTTAATTTTACTTAACCTAAACTTCGTACACCCTGTCTCAGGTCAAGGCTTTACTCTCGAACCCTATTCACTACAATAATTGGGTCAAGGCTTAACTCTCGAACCTGTATACATGTTTGTGTCAGATCAAAGAATAACTCTTGAATTTGTTAAATTAATTATAATCCATTATTGGTAGTGTAGGTGATTAAATCCTAAACAAATAGGGAGCAACCAACCCCAATTGTAAAGGCTACCTCTTGAATACAAGGAAAGTATTATAAGGAGATAAAATCAAGATGAATACACCATGTGGAACAAACTCACAAAGCTTTTTCTACATGGATGACCATTAAATTATAGAAGTGACATATACTATCCGATCATGTAATTTCATGATCGAATGATCATTGACTGATTTTGTCTTTTAAGTGCTAAAATGTATTATTAAAAAAATTAATATGCTTTAAAAATAGTATTAAAATTTGTTTGAGCTAGCTTTGATAGACTTTCTTAAACTTAGTAAAAATTATTTTAAACATTCTTCTTTAAATATTTTTAAGATATTAAATTTTTATTCTTAGTAATTTACTTTTATTTTATTGAATCACACTTCACACTATATAAAATCAGTGAGTATGATGTCCACACAAGAGGAAAAGTAAATTGTGTAGATCATAAATGTAATTAATCTCAAGTATCATAATCCATGCCTTTATGAATCTTAATTATTTTTATAAGATTTTTTTAGATAATCTTGTATACTTTTAAAAGCCTTTTATAAGGAGCACAATAAAGAAAAGATATAATGGATTTTTAGGTGGTGTGATCTATCACCAAATTTACATTCACTCCTAATTAAAAGGCTAAGAAAAAAAATCCTAAAAATGCCTTTCTCAAATGCAAATTAGTAAAGTCTCATACTAATCTAAAAGACCTTACAAACACTAGGCCAAAAAACCATAAAAAGAACCTAGCCAAAAAACTCTAAAATCGTTGACCCAAAGGAGCCAAAATAAAATATAAAGTTCTAATAATAAAACAAAAAACCAATATAAAAAAATTAAATTACAAAGTCTTATAACTAAATATAATTCAATCAAAAGGCATATTATATTACAGTTAAAATAGTACAAAAAAGATATGCATTTTAGCTTAATGTTTCCATTATATAAAATGATATAATAATAACTATGAACTATGTAACTTAGCTAAATGTGATGTAGAATGAATGAAAGCTTGGATATAATAAGAATGCTTGAATCTTGTGACTTTGCTCTTCTCTCCACTTTGTAATGATGATTTTCAAGTAGATCTTCTCTGAAAGATGTGCAAATGAGCATTAATCTAATTCACAATGTTTGAACTCTTTTTATATATGCATTTATAGGTTCGCAAATAGCTCCAAACAACTCTTAATAGCTAAATAAAATTTTTTAAAATTTTGTTAAGCTAGTCATTATTCATAAATCTAAGCTAATCATATTATTTGATCCTAAAATCATACAAGTATGTATTCACAATATGCTGATCATTCGACCCTTGAGACTTGTTTGATTAACTTATCTCATTACCTGAAAAAATTATATCTTTCTTAATGATTTATACCCTCTTTGTTATTATAGTATTGCAAAAGTAAAATTAAGAAATCATATTGTATGAAACTTTTTAGTTGCCACAACTTTCTACGTCAAACATTCATCTCACTATTAAATGAGATTATGCATGTATGATATAAAAAATTTTATTATATAATTAGGAAAATGTTCATTTAATCTAGATTGCTTAGTTTGAAATGTTTGTATGATGATATGAGTGAACTAGTTGTATTATATAAGGAGACCATTATATAAGTATGATTATTACTGTTTTGTTTAATCAACTTAATTCATATTATTTTCAATTCATACTTAATTAATCTTTATTAAGTGATGTAACATATTAACTTTATTAAATTACAAAGCATATTCATGTTAAGAATCCTAAATAAAATGTATGCCTTATGAAACCTTAAATGAGTGAAAATAATTTTAAAACATTTTTACCACTTATGCTCAATCCTATCATGTCTCAAGTAAATTATTTCAGGTCTTACATCCTAAATGAAATAATGATGACTTCAAAAAAATCTTCTTGTTTTTTAAGCTTTTGTATTTCATTTGGTGTTAGTTATAATAAATACAAAAATATCACTAATAAATTCTTTGAGTCATTGTGCAAGCTTTTCAATTCATTCACCTATTCAATCTTATTATATATGATTTGAAATAGTTAAAAAAATATTAGTAAAATAATACAATAATGTTGTCATCAAATTAGTGATGTAAAGACCAATGGTTCAATAACCATTGGTGGCCCATTCATGGATGATGTAATGACGTCGAACGCTCATCATCACATGCTTGAGATTTTGTTGATGACGCCAATTATTAAGGAGATATACTTTTTTTTCTAAGGATCCATCTCAACAAACCTCAAAATTGTTTTATATTATGTCACTATACATGTATTTGGATGTCGCATATACTTCTCATTTTACCTTGTGACTTGTTTGGTGCATCATGAGGGCTTTTTTTGTTTTTGTTGACATTCTCTGTGTTACATGGCTTTTTTGGCATCTAATTATCTTGGGTCTAGGCTTGGACTGTCTTATATGATCTATAAATTGTCCAAGAAAATTTAGGTTGTTATTATTACTTGGTCTTATTTATTTAGTATGAGCAAACTTTTCTAAAATATAAATTACATTTCAATTTAAAATCGAGTCTTGATTAACATGAATTGTTCAATTTTTACCGTGGATATGTCCTTATACAAATATGTTCAAATTATTAATTTAGGTTGTTCTATTTTTTTTAATAAAAGGTTCTATGATAAAAGTTAACATGTTGGTTTTTAAAAATACATAAATATTTTATTAAAATTATTTAATCTTTTATTAAAATCAAGTGCAATTAATAATACAATGTGATGCACAAATTAGACAATTAATTATGTAGACTAGGTTATTTCTTGTGCAAATCAAATGATCTTATATGGGATCAAGTAGTTCAATGGAGCCATCAAATGGTTCTAAAGAAATGGTAGAATTAATTCAATCATGTGATCTAATTTAAGATATTAGATGTTCTAAATAATTATATTAGACAACTTTATTGGATCATCAAATGAAAAATCGGACAATTTTATTGAAATGTCAATCGATCTAATGAAAAATTAGATCCTTAATATGTCATTGGATGGTCATATAGAAAAATTGATTTCAGAACTTTAAACTAATTAGATGCTCCGATAAATCAACTAGATGATTTGATACCATTCTAGATTGCATAAATGGTTAATTTACTTGGAAATGAGTGACTAATTCCTTTTGTGGATGAATGACCTAATAGTCATTTGGGGTTCTCTACAATCCTATGGCCTTAAAAATATATGAAACCTATATTATTAAGCTAAATTAGTTTTTATATAATGGGAAATTTGAAGAGTAATGTTGTACTGTGCTCACGAATTCTTCATATTCACAATCATATCCCTCTTTTTCCTCTGGATTTGATTTCTCAGAATACAATCTTAGTTGGCCTTTGGGCCAAAGTTGCTGCCCTTATTTGCTGTTTAATTATAAAGAATACATAATAAGATAAACTGAATCTCACATGCTTAGAAAAGAACTTGATGATATTGAACACCCAAAGATTTTAGCTATAAGTTCTTTATTATAATTAGGTTATTTTGGTATGCAAACCAAAAGGTTATCAAAACTTTAAAATAGAGACTTGATGAACTGCAGTACTCATTAGTTGGGTTAACTATTATAAAATTTAAAACTGTACAAAAATAAATTCCTCTTCGAAGAAATTAAAATTTGGTTCGATCCCTACACAATATAAATTATTCCAAAAATACCACATTATTTTAAAAATGTTAATCCATCAATCAACTGTAACAATTACACCCAAAACCCGTAGTTAATTCTTTGTTGCAAGCAAGCACCAAAAGTGTATGCAACATTATAATGACCAAGGCCATGAGCTTGCTATATGGCAGGATGACCAAGCACACAGCCAATAAATAATTTGCTTTCAACATTTGTAACTATACAAATACATATACGTGTATTCTGGTATGAGTTCCAACTGATCACTGGCAGCAAAATTCACTATGCTCTCCAGTGCTTGTTGCCATCAACTCATCTGCAAAAGCTGTAATTCGATTCGTAATAAAATCTGATGCATTTAACTTTGCGTCACCATCTTCTACGGCGCCTTCCATACCAATAGGCAAATGCAGCAATGGATATAGCAACGACGATACCAGCTGTAGCGTGCATTGCGTAAAGTGGCTTCTCCAGGACAAGCCCATTAACAATCTCTTGATGCAGACCAACCTTCGATGCAAATTCAACTCCCAGCTTTTCAACCTCGGCTTCATCTTTAGCCATCATCTTGAGTTTAACAGCGTTTGCTATAGCCTCGTACTCCTCCCTGTTTCCTCCTTCCAGGAAAGCCCCTACAATCCTGCCTTTGTTGATCCAATATGCCCCAAATCTTCCAGCAAGGAAATCTCCAAAATGGATAGCATCTCCAATATTCTCTCCATAGAATTGCCAAGAAAGAGTGAACACTCTGGAGTAAAAGAAAGGAAGGTAGTCGAAATCGCTGGTTGCCTCGGGTGCAAAAATAGCGGAAACCGCATGCCTTGCAGTCTTGCGTGCAGAGTCTACGTGCTCAAGGCGACGAATGTCACTGCCAAAGAGCTTGACGGGGAAAGAAGCTACATCGCCGACAGCATACACCGAAGCATTACTTGTCTGCATGCGGCCATTGACCTTAATTCCACCCTTCTCTATAGAAAGCTGACCCTCAAAAAGGCTCGTGTTTGGGCGAATACCAATGCCTACAACAACCATGTTGGTAGGTACTCGCGTTCCATCTCTAAGAATCACTGCGGTTACCTGCGTTAACCATTGAAAAAAGAGTTAACAGAGTAAACTATTATGTACATTTGTCTTCTTTTTCATTAAAAAAAAAGTTATGTAATAGATGCATAAGACACAGGTTTAGCTAAGAAACCTAAACATTAAGAAATGAGGATTAGCTGTAGGAGACGAATAAAAAAAATCACCTTCCCATCTGAATCATTTTCAAATGATGACAACACAGTCCCCTTTATGAAATCAACTCCTCTTGACTCATAGTAAGCCTCATAAAAATCTGCAATCTTTGGTGTGAACAAACGAGCCACTGCAAGAAAAATGACTTTCAGATCAGTTTTGTGGGATATAAATAACACACTACGTATCAAGAAGACTGCAAACTAGAAAAATATCATCACTTACTACAATGTGGCTCAGGAAAGACCATGGTTACTTTTATTCTGTTTGTGACCAAAGCAGCAGCACACTCCATGCCTATGTAGCCACCACCAATAACAACAGCGTTTCCGCCATTGAATGATTGCATTATGCTCACAAGCCTTGTTGCATCAGCCAAATTACGCAGATAACAAACATTTTCAGCATCTGAACCCTTCACGCCAAATTCTTCAAGCTTCAAGGCCTAAGCATATAAGAATATTAAAAGGGAACTCAAGCTTGCAATTTTATGCGATTATTAATTAGCTCTGTAACATAGAGAAAATGTTTGGAAGTGACTTCAACACCCTAGCTCCTGTTGCAATGATTAGCGTCTTGTAACTTATTGTTTCTCCAGCAGCGGTAGTTAGCGTCTTTCGCTTCACATCTGCAGACTTTACTCGTGTTCCCAGAACAAGTTCAATGCCTGAACAAGAAAGCTAAGGGGATCATCCACTAATAAAATATATATAAAGCATCATAATCATCAAACATTTCAGAACATAATCAACCTGATACTAAGGTTTGGAATTGTTCTTGAAGCCACGCACAGTTTAAGGACAGTATATAATGATAAAGAATGGACCTAGAAGAAGACTAGGAATCCTTCTATTGGGCTAATTGACAAATAAATTGATTAGTATGGTGGTTCCCAACAGAATCACCAATACAAGTCACTAAATCGTTAAAAAATGGACCTTTTTCTTTCTATTTTATGGCAAAGCACAGTTCAAACCCTGGATCATTCAACAGGCTCATAAGAGATAAAACCAACTTATGAAGAATTTCAAATTTTTCACATAATGTAATAGATTTTTTGATGAAAAAGGATAGGAGAAACACCTATGGTGGGATATGAGATAGAAGATGATGAGGAATGATGTCGACGATGAAGGTAGATCATGATCACAATTAGGATATCTTCTTGAAGAAACTTAAATCGTAATCTATAGATGTACAGGACACTACAATTTCAATTAGGAGGTAGATCCAAATTGTAATTCGATATCTTCGGATTGCAACCCAAAAATATTTAGATTACAACCTCAAGATGTGTACACATGCATGATAAAAGGAATTGTAATTTCAATCAATGTCAAGCTAAATCAATCTTTTTTTCTTATTCTATAATTAGATTTTAAATATATTATATTACTAAACCTAAACTTAACAACAAAATGACAAAAATAATATTTTTAATAAAATTATAAAAATATAAAAAAATATAAAAAATATTTAAAAACTCATAATAATCTTATAAATGATACATTGTAATCCAAAATCAATTAAAGATGTAAAATAAATTGAAAAATCTCTATACGACTTATCAGATTAGTCAGTATTATCTAATGATGTAACTTTTCATGCATCAATCTATTCCATCAAGAGAAATTTTATCCCTTAAAATTATGTCGCAAATAAAAAATTCATCAAATTCTACATTAATCTCATTATAAACTCATTAATTATTAAATTCATCATATTTTTTTAACTTAATATTTAAAAATAATGTCAATCTAAACTTATAAAAATGTTGTGGTAAAGATATTTGTTAAATTCTATAAATTTTGATTCAAAATCTTTTGACAAACACCTAAACAGACTATAAAATAAGATGAATTTTTGGTGATTGAGTGTTGCTATCCGGTCCGGTTCGGTATTTAGTTGATGCCCTGGAGTCACACGTGCAAAACACGTGTGCATAGTCTGGTTCACGCATCAAATTCGACACCTGTGTAACTAAACCATATCTCAGTTTAACGCGACTAGATTAAGGTCTGGGACGCGGATGCAGACGGCGTATGCCAGTTCAGAGATTGCTGAACCGGTCTAATTCTCCTGCCAGTTCAAGGCTAAGCTTAACTTGCACTACCTTGCTTCGAGTGGGCGATGCGGCTACAACGACTAGGGTGGTTTCCGCATGCATCATATGCACGTGCTTACTCATAGACAAGCGCTGAGGTAAAACGCGGACGTCAAAGAAGATGAGTGACCGAGGGGACAGGCATGCATACTGTGAGGGCTGGCGTAGTCACAAGCGTGAACACTAAGCAGGGCCAAGGCCTGTAGCTACAGGTGCGAACAGCCAGTTGCAACTGCCGAAGACCGGAAGCACAATAGCGGAGGTTTTTTTTTTTTTTTAATAGAAACTTGATATTTGCAGGTGACAGAAGTGAAGGCAATCAGAAGAACTAAATGTGACGAAATTGTATAAATTGACCAAACGGAAATATTAAGCAGCAGTGGATGAAGGTAAAATAGAGGAAAACTTCTAATTGACGAGAGCGGTAGATCGTTGTGGTGATTGGAACACCGTAAGGCTTTCATTCCAAAGACGTCGTGAATGAAGACTTTGATGTTAAAATCGATGGAAAAAGGATAGGAAAAATTCCTATAATGGGATATGAGATCGAAGATAGTCATGACAAGAATAATATTGAAGACGATGTTAGATCCAAATCACAATTCAAATATTTTTAAATCGCATGCACGACAAAGGAAGCGACAGTTTGAATCAGGAGGTTATCCAAATCGCAATTTGGATATATTCGAATTTAGATTTTCAAAATAGGAATCCATGCATATATGATAAAAAAAGCCATAATTTTAATCAATATCAAGCAAAAACCAATGTTCTTTTCCGTTCTAAGACTTAAATATATTATAATACTAAATCTAAACTTAAAAAATAAAATAAAAAAAAAATCTGCATAAAAAAATAATATAAAATATGTAAATTTGTACAAATAATTAATAAATGATCCATTATAATCTAAAATCAACTAAAATACAAAGTAAAAAGAAAAAATGTTGTACGATCTGTTAGATAAGCTCCATATCATCATTGAAACAACTTGTCTTTATCATTTTATTGAGAAAAAAATAGATTTTATTTAAAAGGTTTTCATTAAAGACTTGATAAAGGCCTAAACTATTGATTGGTTGCTATAAAGATCTATGCTTAAATATCTAGTTTTGACTAATTATCTCATTATTTTATTTGTTCTCTTTAAATTTTCAAGGAAAAATTATAATTACTTTTGCCCTTATATTAACCAAAAAGAATCCAATATATGACTCAACCATAACCTCAAAATCATGTAAATATAAAAGGATGATACCAATACAACTCAAGGATTGACATGTATTCAAATCATATGAACTTATAGCCACAAATGCTATGGTTCTACAATTTAATGAGCAAGTGGCAACCTGACTTTAGAAGGATTGGACAATTAGAGCTAAAAGGGTAAGTAAACACATGTCAAGAACTAAAAGATAACATGTGCTAAGATAACATGACCATCTAGTGGTCCACAATGATCAAGAACTTCTAACAAATTTTTTTGATTGGCAATAGAGACAGTTTGAAATAGGTTCATTAGCATACAAGTCTTATGTCTACATCAAGAAAGGACTTGCCACATAAGTATCAATTGAATGATTCATGAAAAAAATTAGTTTGGTAAGGTACAATGATGAATGAAAGGGCAAAGTGGCTGTGTTATGAAATCATGTAAGAATGCTATCCTTGAGCAGTAAATGTACAACCTGAGAAGCATGATTTTTGCTTAAGATCATTTTCATATCATGCACACCAGTTTCACTTCATCACAGATTTTGAATAGACGTCCCCTTATTTCAAGAAATGTGCCTTCTTATGTGCTATTGGAACAGTTGAAACATCAAGTGCCAAATGAAGTTTCAGTCAATCATAATAATAAAATGGAAACAAGAGATGCATCGATAAGAAAATTCTCAAAATGCATTCTAATTGTTATGATTCTCCGTAAGCAGAGCGTAACAGTATTTTTCTAGAAATCAAATTCTGAAAATTAATGAACAAAAGGTGACGTAGAATACAAAAGAAAGGTTGGATGAAGTAGCACTCACTATGATGTTTGAAAACAAAATAAAATCCAACCTTGTTCCTTGTACCATTTTGGAGTCAACCTCTGAGCATTGGAACCCACACAGGTATGAAATGATGGCAAGCGGGCTGGAGCTGCATATTAGTCAAGATAATCAACATTCAGTTGTGAAAACAAGAACAGAAGTTTGTCCCCCCTGTAACTTATAAACTTGCAGGCAATTTCAAGTTCACATCGTTTCAGAATTTTCATTAGAAAGGCAGACGCTTTATAATTTCCAAGAGAAAAAGGAATATGCCCCAAGTGTCAAGAAAAATGAGGAAATAAAATAGACAGAAAACCATCTCATATGAAAAGGATAACCAACAAAAATAAAAATAAACAAGAATTTCAGCAAGTTTGTGTAGCAATTGTATATAATAAAAGGTTATTATTACTTTCATATTAATTGCTGGACAGCCTAGCCAATGCTTGTTCCATGATTGAGAAAAATACAGAGCAGGTGCACATATCTTGCACGGAGCTTTTTTACATCTTTAATGCATAAATCAAAACAATGATGTTTCAGGTTTTCTGAAGCAAAGCTAATAATCCCAATGGAGCATAAGCCAGGCTAATTTAGAAGTCCTACATATAATGTTCAAAAGCTTATGGAATTGCAACAAGTCAAAATGCACTCTAAGAACCAAAGCAGAACAATTACACAATCAGTGGAGAAATTCTTATATGAATTCTCGAAGAAATGACATCAATAGCCAACTTTAAATTAGTTTTACGCGCTGTCTTAAGAAGCCACTATAGCTAACCAAGACACCCATAACTTGTTTTCTTTAAATTGGCTGCAATTCACAATGTTTCTTGAAACAAAGAAATTTAAATTTGACAAAAACAATATTGTATGCTGAAAAGAAATCTACTCTCCTCTCAATCTCTCTTCTAATGTAAATAAAAGGGTGCTAAAAAAGTTGGATCTCTAATAGTCTCAAAAACCTATTCAATTGAAGTCTATCTTAAATAAAGTTAAATCGGTATAAGATTAGATAGATAACTCCCATAAGCTTGTTGGTATCATTCAAATTTATAGAAATACACTTAGATTATTTGAATCAATAATTAAATAACTGAAATATAAAACATAGGTCACCAATAATAGTGTGGTTATTAGTAGTTTCTAAATAATGACAAATTTATGAGTTAAATGAATAGCGTACATAAATACATCTAATAAATGATTTAATTCCTCTAAATCCTCAACATATAATGCTTTTCAAAATAAATTTTAACAAATTTGAATATTTCATTAAACTCTCATATGTAAATATATCACAATTCTAGATAAAACTTCATGCCAAAGCAGCGAACAAAGTAGCATGAAATCAAATAGCACTAAGACTAATTAGAGACCAGCAAAAAAAAACTAGCATTTGGCATAAGCCTTCTAATACCTTCCGGTAGCAGAAAACCTTTGCTCAAAGCAGGCCGTTCATAAGGAGCAACCTACGTGAAGAAAAATAACGAAGTTCATAGAAAGCATTCTGTCATTAATTGATGAAAAAGAGATAATAGTGTGTTTGCAAGTAACACTAAATGAAGGTGGTTAGACATTAGAAGGTTACAACACTACGTTAACAAATATGATAAGAAGAATATATTAACACCACAAGCAATTGATCTGAAGTAGTTCGGCAGTAACAGCTTGAATAAATGGTGACTATTTCCAATTCATGCAAACAATAGTGCATATTTCAGAGTTCTGAAACATTCATGAATAATTGTCAGAGATCACATCATGCTTTTATGCAATGTAATTCATTTGTTCCTAATTAGCATACATATTTCTCTACTTTGATGATACAAAACTGACAAAACAAGTTGGTGCCCAAGTCAGTAAAGGTTAAAGAAGTCAATATTCATAACCATTGCTACTACATTTATTATCAAGAAAACAAGTTCTACATAAACAGATATGATTGTAAATCTCCTCACCATGTCATAATTAATATTCAGTTTGAAAGAAATATATTTCCCTTGTCAAAAATCAGTGTTCTACTGTTCTATCATATGGTTTTTCTCATGTAAGGATATCATGCTTTTGAGCCATACATAACACCAATAAATTAGTAATCTACCATCTTTAAAGTGATCAATATGGGATCACTATAAGTACTTGAAACCATGAAACAAAATTAATCTTTTAATCTGAAATGTCTGGAAAACAGTCTAAATGATGTAAATTAATTACATGTCTTGTATCATGGACATTACAATTTTTTAAATTAACCATCATCATTAAACAAAATCTAATAGTTGTTGTTACCATTATATGTCCTCTTTTCCCATTCATTCCTATTGACCACATCAAGAGGTTTAAACCGTGTTAATAAAAGTTTCGTTGCATGATTTCAGTTACATTTAAAGTTTTGGTAGAGGCTGAGTTGTAATACTGTAAATGCAGTATTCCACTTATAAGGGATGTCCAAAATTGCATCAAACTTAAAATTGATCTCCCTATAAGCTCCAATCCAAAGGAGTTGTGTTTAAGGCAAACGTCCAGAGTGTAATTCTTCATTTTGTGGCCCTTTTAATCTTTAGGTTATGAAATTTAAGCAACATGTTAAGCAAGAATCAGCAGTTGGAGGTTGCAAGAGGGCCTCATGCAGTTGAATGGACTCTTTTGGTGTGGCATTTGATGGTATTGGAACCTTCCATTTGAGCCAACTTGGTTTAAACTGCCAACTTGGTTTGGTTTAAATGAATTCCTTTTATTCACTACTCAGTAATGGAGCACTTTCATTTCCTAGGCATAATTGGCAACTGGCTGGATAGAACAAGCACTTTGGTGCATGTGGTGTAATGGAAGTCAACATAGTTTGCAAAAGGTTTTCAGTTTAAGGCTTGATAATGTTACAAGTGAAGGGTGATTTGCTAAGGCCACATGACAATTATGCATTTGCACTGTGGAGTAAGGCAGATCAAATTGGAATTGAGAGTATTGATTCATATAATGAATGTAAACTACCTTTGAGTCATTCAGCACAAATACTGCTCCTAACCAAGGGCTTACCCAAAAAGCTTTCTCTAAACAATAGACTTGGTGAATTAAAATCTTTCATTTGAAATCACATAGAAGACTATTACTATAATGTGTTATGGTATGTTGATAGCCCTCAGCAATGTCACAACAAACCATAAGATCATTAAAACACACATAAAATTCAATTAAAAGTAGCTAATAAATCTACCAAGTGATTCTAACAGGTAAAGGGAAGGTATTTTGGTTTTATAATCTCCTTCATCTCTTCTTAACTCCTATTAAAAATTGTTTTAGCCTAGTGGCCTATCTCTCTTGGTTCATCCAAAACATCTTCACATATTCAATATATTTCATGCATGCAAACCTCACATCTATCTCCTCATACATGCATTGTCAATGCATATAAATGTTAACAAGCCAATCTACAAACAAAGTTTGGAACTAATCAACTATCAACTATTAGTGGGTAAAAACTCACTTTTTTCTATCAGTGGGTAAAAACTCACTTTTTTCTACAAGTTCATTATCAAGGTCTCTCTCCTCTCTTTGGTGGTGATTTGCATCTCTCCAAGCATTAATAACCCATAGGTTCTTTTGGAGATTGACACATATTGTTAAAAAGTAGGTATTTATGACTATCCAATAAGGTATGAATCATAACTAGTGTAAGGATCCACATGGCATGGAAAACACTCACAAGGTGTCATCTTAAGACAATGAAATATTGATAGCCTCAAAGGTTACTCTACTCAATACACAGATGCACAGTCATCAATACTCTCACATATAGAAACCACATAATCAAACGTGGCATCAAGAATGGATAATGTAAAGGCTCTCCAATTGATAATTTCACATTCCTATCCAAACCATGATGTGATGGGGCATGAAGAAATATGGGTCTACTATTATGTTGACAAGTCCTAAATTTGTTTCTCAAAGCTAAGGATTATCTCCTACCTTCATTGCTCCTACATTCTACCCCTAATCAGATTGTCCAATCCTAATATACATGATCACACCACATCATATTCACCTAAGCTCAAACAATTGCTCTTATACCATGATGACGTGGGCACAAGCAGGAACTAGCTTGCCAATAAAAGTATCAATGTATTTTTAGGTCAAATTCTATGAAAGAACCATGCTTGACACTTACTTTTATGGGGTTAAAATAGAACTACACCTTAAACCCTCTCTCTCAAGCATTTGAGTAATTTGGGTTTGGTCACACGAATTAAGATCAAGTTGATTTTCTCAATAAGAATACAAAATTCTTAAAGCATATAGTGCACATACAAGGATCATTGTGTGTGTAAAGTTTTTGCATGCATATGGACACATTCAAAGTGTTTTCATGAGTACAAAACTGTTCTCTTGGATTGTATGCACAATGCACATAAAAACTTCATATATATACAAACAATGCACATACAACATTGAGCAATTTTAATCAAGTTGGGTGATTCTATAGTGAATCACATTAAATTGACTAAACAATCAAGAAGTCTTATCCTAAAATAGAGAAGTACAAATTTCTACTACTCTAGTGCCCTTATTTATGTGTACACTACCTCCCTCAATTGGAGCACCACCCAAATCCAATGCTAATTGTTCCTGAGTCACCAACTGATTGCTCCAAGTAATTTTACTAAACAACCCTTAAGAGTGGAAGCAATTTTCCTTATTTGTTTTGGTCTTTCATATGTTGCCTTTTTCATCTTTCTAAATATTTTCTACATGCATAGATTCTATCACAATGGCCTGTCATTGCTTAACACATTTGTTAGGCAACAACAACTCATCATTGCCTGATATGCTATTTTCTACCCAAATGTATCCATTTTGATGGGAATGTTCATGTCATTGATGAGATATGCAAACCACTACTGAGTTGCCACCAATCTAGATTTGCTACAGGTTTGAGAACACTAACTAGAACAAGTATTTTAGTTGCTTGCAATTTGAAATTTCACTAAATTCTAAATTGGTCTATATCAATTACATTCATTGTTAATAGTTTACAGTTGATTAGTTCTAGTTGTTTCTGTTGTCCACTTAAAGCATTAAAAAAACAAAAAATAATGCATCAACTTTGTTATACTTGGTACCAAACAATGGAAAAGACTAGCATTGCATTATATTTTATTTGGCTTTGCAAGTAATTGCATCATTTATTCCATGAAAAGTAGCATGCATAGGACTTCAATAATGTATGTTCATCATTGCTCTTTGTGCAAATGAATAGTACACAGTGACTCAGCTTGCATAATGCAATTGGTGATCATTACAATCCTAATGAGCACTTAAGTAGACATGCTATAATTGACAAGGTTTACCATAGCAACCTTCAATGAGGTGTTGACACCCTATGATTTAGTTGTTGTTCGTTTGGTACATCATTGATTGTTCTACTACAAGAACATAAGTTAGAGTGCCCCAGGTAAGAGTGTCACTACAATGCAATTGACAACAACAAACCTCTCCATAGAGGTGTTGACTCCTTGTTGTTTTTTGCATTGTATGATACAACATATTAACAAAAGCATGTAAGCAAAGGTAGCATGAGACCCATTTCGACGAGCCTTTCCCATGTCACCATGTCATGTATGCACGTGAAGATCATAGTGACACCACAGAAGGTTGTCAAGATTATTTAAATAATGGTTCCATTATTCGATAATGGCCTAAATCTAAAGGTACTTATAGATTGGAGACACCAGATGACCCACTACATTGACTAGTATAGGATGTGTGACAACCTTATGCTCCTGCTCACGAAATTAGAATTCATAAGTCATGCTTGTTTGTTTTCATCCTTGAAGTCTAGACATAACCTATATATTAAAAGTGGAAGTTATACCATATACACAAACAACAATTGTTGATAGGTGAACACAATCTAGAGGGGCATACCCTGCCTCAACAAGTAAAAAAATAAAATGACCCTTGATGTTATGCGATAGGGTTCCCACCTAACGGAACTACTGACTAGTTCGAGGCGAGAATGGGGATATCATAGAAAGGAAAGGGTTATTTGCCAAGAAAATGAGGGGGAGGGGCACCTAGGATCAAAGTTTCAAAATGGGAAGGTGAGCCGCAATTAGTCAAACTTCATATAGTGAGGCCTAGCCACAACAACTCAAGGGAAAGACTATGAAGGAACCACATGGCGTGAAAAAGTGAATTTAAGCATTAGCTTGATGATAAGCACATGGAGAGGATAGAGAAGTATGTCCCGAATTCCAATCATGGTTAGTCTTAAAATCAATAGCAACAACTTAATCAAGGGAACAATGATGAGTACTATATTAAATTCAAGAATTGAACATAAGACATAATATTTAACTTTGAATTGCTTAAGCAACTCCAACAAGAATTGTATAAGAGTTTGCTAACGTAAGGGATGTATCAAGTGATTTGAGAGTTATGTCCCATGTGATTTGCTCCAAGACTATTTTCAATACTCACATTACTCAATAAGCTTCTTAGATCCTAACTACCAAAACCAACCAAGTGCATTAATTTTAAAGGCCTAGAACTAATCCCTATCATAAGAAAATTACTTATGTTGAGGATGGAATCATAAGTGAGGAAGTATTTAGACATAATTGTAAACAGTTCCACCTTGAGGGTCATGAGAGTTAGTGAGTCGTAAAAACTATAAGAATTGTTGATTGCATATTTGTCCAACCATTAGAAGCCTCAAAATAAAAGGGAACCATTGTTTTGCACACTATCATTCAACTACAAATTATGTTGTATAAGATTGTCATCAACATTTGAAGTAACATGAATGATGTTTTTATAATTGCCATCACATGTTTAAGCCTAACTCTGATGGACCACAAACCTTTTTAAAATTGTATAGCTATTCTAAAGGAATATGAGAAAATGTCTTGCCTACATAGGTCGGATGTGTTATCTTGAGTAGACTACGATTATATAATAAGGACATAACTTATTACAAGAGGGATAACACTTGCTCTTTTCTCTTTAAAGGCAAAATGATTAACATATATCATGTGCCACTATGAAGAAAGACTAGGCCAATTACTTTGACAATCCATTCAACTAAGAGTCATGAATTACTATTTTTGTAAAAATATTTGCAAGGTCATCTAATCTATCATAGAAAGAATTACTATTCTTAAGCTATTCTCACTCAAGTTTTTCGGTATGAACCTTACTGAACTTAAAGCCACCAATGATGAAATAACTGAAGAATTTTTTAACAAACAAAAAAGGATAAATTTTCATCTAAACACTGAAGCATTGGAGTCTATTTGTTAGCATTATCACTACTAATACACTACTCCCTCTTTAACCATTTGCTTCAAACCTTAGTAAATTAGGGTTTGTGAATGAGATTATAATTGATGAATTTCTTAGTAGGTTGGACAAGAAAGATTGTTATAGAGATCTCAAAGTTTGCAAATATATGCTAATGGGGTTTCAATCTTATGTCTACCATAACTCATTCTTAATATGGTCATTCCTAAGCATAAGTTCAAGGTACACCATAATCCATTATTTGATAAGATTGTGTGCCCAAATGTCTCTAAACTTATTACTTCTTTTATTTATAATAATTTGAAAAAAATGATTTTATCATATCCATATTGTATGTGACAAACAAGACCAATATTATGAGGATGCTGCATACATGATGTTATTGCCTCTAAGATTGACCTAGGAGCCTCTAAATCACCAATAATATGTGATAAGCATATACTCTATGATACATTTTGATCTTTAAAAAAAATGCATATCACTTTTTTCACCATAACTTAAGGAAACAATCCCTACAAAGTCTAAGCCATGATATGCTACACTCCTTATTAATCGCTCAATGGGTTCATTTGTGATCCATGTTGGCACTATAGTATTTCAAGTGTTATGGCACCTATTGACATCAAAACATATGCGCACTAAAGCTTACGACCCTCATCTAAATAAGCAAACAATGAGAATAACTAGACATCAAGGGAGCTGATTAAAATATCTTGGATTATAAACCAAGGAAAATTGGGATTTATAAGTGTCATGTCATATTCATTAGCAAGACCATAAGATTAAGCTCATGTGTGAACATACAATTTTATATGCCCAAAAAAAATCATCTGTCATGTACCCTTTTTGCATAAGTATAATGATCACAATACAAATTTGCACATGTCCAACTTTTGTATGAATTCATATCAACACAAACCAATAAGGCAAACTTCATATGTAAAAGAACTATTGAAGCATATTAAAGATGCCACATATTCATCGAGAAAAATTATGTCGGGAAAAGCATTAAGCTTAAAAGTTGCATGCAAAAAGTGCATGGCAACTTCAACCTCTTAAAGAAAATCAATTCAAATAGTTATAGATTTACCAATAGATTATAGATAATTTCACCATCTAAGAACAAGTTATCTAAAGGAAAATAATTAGTGATTCCTAGAAATTTATTTGAGCCTATACCATCCCTTAAAAAGAAACTATTCATAAGATTGAGCCCATGTAAGAACACACATTTTTACAAGCCCAACAAAATATCTATCATGCACCCTTTTTGTAAAAGCATAACTACCACACCACATCTTTCACATCCATTTTTTTATGAATTCATATTAACACAAAACAATAAGAAAAACTTTACATGTAAAAGAACTATCAAAGCATATAGAAGATGTCACATATTTATTGAGAAAAATTATGCTATGAAAAACAATAAGCTTACATGGTTACTTCAACCTCTTACAAAAATCAATTCAAATAGTTAAAGATTTACCAATAGATTGTGAAATTCACAATATTTTCAACATTTAAGAACAAGTTACCTAAAAGGAAATAATAATGATTCCTACTAATTTATTTGAGATTACACTATTTCTTGTGAAAAAAAAACAATCCATAAGAGCTCATGTGAGAATATAAATTTTTACATGCCAAAAAAACTGTCAAGTACCCGTTTTTGCACAAGCATAACTACCACAATGTAGATTTGCATAACATATCCAACTTTTGCATGAATTCATATCAATAACAACAAGGCAAACTTCGTAAGTTAAAGAAATATCAATGCATATGGAAGATGCCACAGATTTATAAGGAAAATTATGTCATGAAAAGCATTAAGCTTAAAAAGTTGCAAGCAAAAAGTGCATGGTTACTTCAACCTCTTAAGAAAATCAATTCAAATAGTTATAGATTTACCAATGGATTATGGAAGTGGAACTTTCAACCTATAACAACAAATTACCTAGAAGGAGAAAATTGTGATGCCTAGCAATTCATTTGAGCCTACACCACTCATTAAAAGAAACTATCCATAAGGGTGCAATATATAAATTTGAAATGAAGAGAGAACAAATAGATCATACATTGGATAATAAGACCTCCATTGTCAAACACTATAACTATTTGAGTTAGTCTTGCAAACTAGATAGAATGACCATTAACATACCATAATCACCCATTAGCCTACACCATCTAATGTAGAGGGATGTTCTTTAATTCCAACATGATGTTGGAGTGGAAGCAAAACAATTTGAACTCAAAAATGGAAAGAAACTGATCTAGCATTGCTCATTCTATAAATGCGCTGAGCTAGGGTTGGCACCCATGGAGTAGAGCTAGAAAATGCATTGCATAGGGTTGGCATTATGAGCTGAATCAAGCTAGCGCTTGTGAGACTAGGATTTCCATAGTGCTAGCGTGCAAAACCACGCTTGTGGAGAATGGGCATTGGGCAATGCTGGCATAGCTAAAATGCTGAGATGCAACGCCTTGTGCAATTTGCAGAGATTCAATGGAGAAAGGGAGGTTCAGCAATGCAGATGGTTCTCGAGTGGTGCACAAGCATGCTCTATGGCGGCGTGCGTGGATGCTCGCTAGCACACATAGAAACTAGCAAAATATGCCTAGGTGTGCACATGACTAGCACAAATAAGTACGTGACAAGACCTATGTGGACGTTAAAAGACCTAAGAATAAAGGAATAGAAAAATTAAAGAAAAGTGATGAGATGTAATACAATTGAAGTGTGAATAATATTATGAATGGTTAATGAATTAAAAGGGACTAAGCTAGGATGAGCAACACCCACCAAATATTGCACAAAAGGAAGAAAAAAGTTACCAAACTTCACCTAAATTCAAACAACCAAACAAGAATACAAAGAGATAGCTCAAACCATCAATTACATATTCTTATTTTAGATTTTGGGATTATTTATACATGTTTCTTTTAAAATGATCAATCATCAAAACCATTATTCAACCAAATGAAATATAGAAGATTCATATATTTATGCAAAATTCTTACTATAATTTTCATGGTATATTTAAAATGAATTGTATGAGTAAACCCAAAACTAACTTATATAAGCTTTAATGTCATACTTCATGATAAAAGCCCAAAACATCAATTTGAATGGCTTGTACTTGAGACTTTGCCATAAGTATATGCTATTGTCAAGTTGCAATGTCATTAATTAGTGTTGCATAACTATCTGTTGTGAAAAGAAACCATCCATGATGATACAACTCAATTTAAAATGAAAGGAGAGCAAATAAGTCAATATATCGGTCAGAAGATCATGCCTAATTGATCAAACACTAACTATTAGATATATTTCACAAATTGGAGAGAATGGCAACTAGCATCCAACATGATCAAAAGGGAGGAGTTTCAAAGCCATCCATAGCTCAAGTGACATACAACCCTCTTATTCAATAGAGTTGAGTTCCCACCACATTAAAGGGATGGTGAGATAGTAGATCTAAGTATATATTGGGCCACCTTCGACTCTCATTTTGTACAACTTCCCAATTGGGTATAACTCTAAAATTAATTTGGGAATGGCAATCATGGTTAGATTTGCTTGGGTTTATGTTTGGTGAATAGGTTAGCTCTAAGTTGGAATGAGATTTTGTATTTCCTATGATTGCTAGAATGGCTAGCGTAACCATTGTACAATAATCCACCACCATCATCTTCAACCATTAACCATAAGAGGTAAATTAACTTCACCATTATAACACTCCTTGCCATTACAAGACATCCTTCCTCATCATTCCAAGGTTTTATGTTTTGGCTAATAGCATCCAAAATCTACATATTGGTTAGATGAGATCAATAGAAGCGATCCAACTACTCCATTTTGAAAATAACAACCAAAGGCTTAACTCCACCAACAAGAGGGTGATATCCAGTTAATGAAGAGAGGGAGCAAATACTAATAGTTGTTAGGAAACTCATATTTAGCTCAAGAGGATAGATAATCATTCATAAAAGTGACAAAAGAGTAGTAACCATAGAGCAAACAATCTATTAGGATACATTATAAGAGAGAGAGATATTGTGATATTTTTACCACAAGTGGGGTTAATTAAAACTTCCCTGGGGTTGGTAAAGACATGAAAATGTTGTCTCACAATGGGTATTTAATAGCAAGTTGTGATTATTGATATATAAGTGATGTTCTTAATGCATATAACTTAAGTTTTAGAGTTAATGTACATTCAAGCATTGGTATAATGAGTCTAACTATGGCCCCAAGAGATTATCCCTTACAAGTGATATCATAACTAATGGTTCCTATAGATTATGCTACCATTCTTTAGTAAGTAAAGGTCTAAGAGTGTGTAACTCCCACGATACCCATATATGGTTTAATATACTCTTGGTATGTATACAATTAATGGTCAAGATGATTTATTAGGGATAGAGTGGATCCAATGCCAATAGATTCTCAAGTGAAGGAGAGATTATTAAGATACATATGAAGAATTATTCTAAATTATATGTTTAAAAAGTTTTTTTATTAATGTACAAGTGATAGTTCTTATTAGCTTAGGTTTTTGAGTCCATGAACTTACATACATTTATATATTAAGGCTAATTTGGACACCAAGATGTTACTCTTCCAACAACTTGGTAAGTAGAGTTACAATTGACAAGCTAAAATTAAACCAAATCTGTAGTTAACTCTGAAATTGATATTTTCCTGTGGGATAACCCTAAAATCAAATAGGACATTAATCCCACTATCCCAACACAATTCTAAACTTGTCCCTTCCAAGGCTTAAAACTTAATGCTACCAAATTCTCTAATAGAACATCTGCTAACCAAGCAAACTAAAATTAATTTAACATAGTTGTTAGAAGCTAGCTTAATTTGTAATCCCAAAAGATTTTGTCCCAAACCAGGTCTAATTCGGTTAAAATAACTCAATTTAACTAATCCCAATTAAAACAGGCCCTAAAACAGACGATTTTCCACAAAAGAACAAGCATCAAAGCCAAAAAGTAGCTAATAGTCTGATACAATGACAGAAGAACCAAAAACAAAAACAGACACGAGGTGACATTTTGCTCCATGATTACTTTTTTTATTTTTTTGCAGGCCCTTGATTATTTGTTTTGGGATGGAAAAACGGTACAGGGAAAGGAGAGCTCACGGTTTCTTCAGAGATGATGCATAGCTCTCCCGGGGCGGTTCCCCGCTGTGCAAACTCGAGCGCCGCGTATCCGGCAGCAACCCCGCCGCCAAGTATGACGTAGACGAATGCTCTTCCCATTCTCTTTTTGTCGTCTCTCTACGACTACGCAACCGGTACCTGAATTCTATACAAGATAATGGGCGGTGAGAACCGTCTGCGACCAGAAGCCCTCTGCCTCATCTCTTTAATGTTGATTTAGGATTAGCCTTCGCAGTATTTATTGTTGTCCACTCGCGCTGTGTCATCTATCAAATTCTACTCGTATTTGGAGGTTGTTGGATTGGTGTGCATAATAAAATAACCGAACAATTAATTTATTCGTCTTTAATTTTTTACTCATATTTAAGGCTGTTCTATTGGTGCGTAAAATAAAATAACCGAATGGTCTATACGATGATTAACTTGCCCTGGTCTTCCTGTAATCAAGTTAATCAAAGTTATCTCTATCTCATTGGGTTATCTCAAAGCCAAAGCTTTAACTACATAGCTTAATGTAAATCATAATGTGTTATGATATTGATTCTTAATCACGATATTTTATTTGATGATAATAAATCTTAAGTATTTTCAAGTGAATTATTAGATTTTAGATAAATAATATTTATATTAATGAAATAATTTTAAAAAAAGTAAACAAATGACAGATCCTTTGAAGATGGTTAGAATGACAAACTACCAACAGATTTATTTTAAATTTAATTTTATGTATTTTATTTTTTTTAATTAAAATATTAGGTTGATTGAAATCTTTTTTTGTAATACATGAAAGTTAAATTTTTTCTTACAAAAATATTGATTTAAATTAATCATATTAAAAAAATATAGGATTCTAAAATTTTGATCATCTTAAAAATCATCTTACCTTGATTATATCTTTAAAAATCTCTTTTTAATAAGATGTTATAAAAAATAAATTTAAACAAAAACTTAATTCTAACTAACTTAAGCTTAAACATATCTAAGTAATTCAAAATTATATTGAGTTATGGTAGTATTGAGTTAAGCATGACTCTTAAACCTATATACTATAGTATCTAATCAAAGAATCACTCTTAAAGTTGTCATGTGCATACTAGCAAGTAAGGGTCGCCAACCTTATGTTTTCAACTTATTATATGCACATAAGAAAAATATTATATACAATAATCTTATGTGCAAATAGGCAATGTGGGACTAAAATTCCCAACTGTTATTGTGCCCATCACTTTCAAAAATGCAGAAGTGAATGTGTGTTGCTAAAGCTTGCAGTCAAATCGAATGATAAAAAATTCCTTCGCCTTTATAACCTAAGCTGATTCAAATCTAGCAGTAAGATCATGCAATTTTTGTGATATAACTATCTAGATTAAATATAAACTTATAAATCAAATGTGTACCTCTTATATGCATTGATTAGATTTGAATTTGGATAATCTTGATGGTGCTTGATGGACTGTAATAACTAGTCAGCATAAGAGCCATTTTGTGTCTTGTGATCATCCCATTTTCATATAATAACTATTTTCTAAGCATCATTGAGCTAATCGCCTAGTTCTTTTGCGTAACGACTATTTCTGAATAGCCATTATTAAAATTGAGCTATTGGACCCATAATAGTTAATTGGGATGTTTGGTAATTTCTTTTAACCATTATAACATGTCTATAAATAGTAATTATTTTTAACATAAAAGATTGATGAAGGATAGAAAAATTTCAAGATAAAAATTTTAAGCCTTAGCGATCAATACTCTTTACTATTCTATTCATTATATACTTTATTCTTTGGGCTTTAACTCTCATTTCTACTTCAATCAGTTAAGCCTTCATCCTTTTATTTTTTATCTGATTCAAATAAAAGTATACTATTGCATCAAACATAAGATTTTTGTATGCATCAAATTTAGATTTATGTTGTTATAATTTTTCTTTTTTTGTAGAATTTATTTCATTATAAGGCTATTGTAGTTTTTTTTTATTTCATTATTGTTAGAGTTTAGCATGCTTATCTTTTGATAAAAATATTATATTAGTTAGTTTGGTGTTTGCTTAGCATTTATTATGAGTAGATGCATGCTTAAATTTGAGTCAAACCACTTAACAGTCAGCAATATACTTTATGATTATTTACAAATTTATTGTAGAATTTTTTTTAAATTTAAATTAATGTGTTCTAAAACAAAATTAAAGTTTTTACAAAATCATTTACAAAGATTTATAGCTTATTAGACAACCTAAAATAATTGTTTTAAAATATTTTTTAAACTAAGTTTTTTTTAAAATCAAAAGTTTTATTTTTGGCCATTTAAGCTCTCTTATTGAACCATACTTCAATTAGTATTAGAGTAAGATCCTTTTTAGTGAAAAAAATTCTTTAAGAAGATCCATTGCTCAAATTGATGATTTAGACAATTTGAGTAAAGGTGCGTCTTCTAATAGATTACTACTCTTTGGTGAAGATTATTATCTTTATTAGAAGATTAAGATGGCGATTCACTTGAAGTTAGTAAATAAAAAATGTGGGAGCTAATGATAATTTTATTCTAATTTCCCATTAAGAAAAATCATAAGGTGTATTAGTACCTAAACCATTTAACAAAATAGATAAGAAGAAAAAACATAAAGTATAATTAAATGATAGGACTTTAAATATTTTATATTATACTTTGAATGCTATTGAGTTTAAAAGAATTATGAATTTAGAAATAACTTTTAAACTTTGGCATAAGCTAAAGATAACTTATGAAGATATATCTTTAGGTAAAGAAAATAAAATAAATATGAAGATATATGATTATGAGTTATTTGGAATATGTTTTAAAACATCTATTAAAAATATGTTTATTAAATTTGCTAATATTACTAATGACTTATTAGTTTAGGAAATCCTATATCTATGAATAAATAGGTAAAGAAGATCTTTAGAATTTTAATAAAAGAGTATGATCTTTGACCACTGCAATCAAGATTGCTAAAAATATTTCTATCATGATATTAGATTACTTGATGGATGATCTTATGACCAAATGGGCTAGAGATGGAGAGAAGAAAAGAATAAGAAGACTTGATTGCAAAGAATAAAGTAAAGAAAAAATAACAAACAATATCACTAAAGATGGAGGAAAACACTTTAAAAGAGGAGTGTATAGATGAGAAAATTTTTTGGCATTAACAAATTATATAGGAATCAAAGGTCCAAGAAGAGAGTAAGAAGAAAAGAGAAAATTGTTTGCGATGAATATGGCAATATTAGACCGACATGTTATATGGTGTAAGAAATAAATTGAAAAAAGTGAAGAATGAAATGAACAAAAATAATAATAATAATAAGAAAGTATTGAAAAAAAACTTAAAGTGACTCAGAGGAGTCTAATACAAGTGAAGTAGAAGAAAACAATGAAGAGTTATTTTGTATGCTAGCTAGAAAGGATGAAAAAGAAGAGAGAATATTACAAGTAAGAAGAGATAAGTTACTCTAATAAAATATTAGCTCAATAATTACTTTATTTTGTAATAAATATGAAACTTTGTGTAGCAAAATATAAGAAATTAAAAGAAAACATAGTAAATATTTATGTCATTGTAAACATATTAGAGTTAAGGCTAATAGTTATTTAGTGAATATGTAAAAGGCTAATGATGGATTGGCACAACAAATTAAGGAGCATGCATCTCTAATTAAAGATTTTAATGATTTCAAATTCTTGTGCCTACTTGTTCATTATAAAATGGAAAATCTATTAGTAGAGATGTTTTTGTTACAAATGCTAGAAGATTTCATATATATAAGGATACTGATAATATCAACATTTTGCATGGTTAAAATAACAAATTTACATGCCATTATTGCATGCGACCCAGCCATACATCACATGCATGTAGGACTAAATCAAATATTCATTCTAAGTTTTCTATATTTACATAGGTAGTTAAGACCAACAGTAGTTCATCTACACTTATATGTGCTAAACCCAAAATGGTTTGGGTTCCCAAACCTAACAATTAATCTGTTAGTGTAGGCGTGTCTTCTTTCAAAGGTTGAGAAAGACATTTGGTTCTTGAATAACTAGTGTCCTAGACACATGACTAAAAATATTAATCTATTCACCTATATGAAGGTCTAAGATAAATAAAAAATAATACTTTGTGACAACTCAAAAAAATCCATTAAAAGAATAAGTACTATTAGTAACTCTACATTTTTTATTACTAAAGTTTTATTAATCAAAAGTTTAAAATATAATTTACTTAGTATAAGTCAATTAAGTGATAATGGTTTTAATATTTAATTTGAAATCATTGCATTAAAATTAGTAAAAGATAAAAATCTACTAGTTATTGCACTTAGAAGAAACAATACTTATTTATTTGAATTAAAAAATAAATAGTTGTCAAATAAAACATTTGCATCACATACTAATGACTCTAATTTATGGCATAAGAGACTTTATCATGTTAGTATACATACTTTAAAAAATGGTTAAATATAACTTAGTTAGAGGGTAAACTGAATTAACCTTTGTAGATGATCATATATATGAACCTAATAGTTTAGTTAAACTTCATATGTTAAAGAAATAACAATGCATATAGAAGACGCCACAAATTCATCAAAGCAAACTTCAACCTGTTAAAAAAATCAATTCAGATAGTTATAGATTTATCAACGGATTATAAAAGTAGCACTTTCAAACTATAAGAATAAATTACCTAAAAGGAAATAATAATGATTCCTAGCAAATCATTTAGGCTACACCACTCATTAAAAGAAACTATCTATAAGGGTGCAATATCTAAATTTTGAAATGAAAAGAGAACAAATAGATAATACATTAGATAACTAGACCTTTGTTATCAACCACTATAACTATTTGAGTTGTCTTACAAACTGGATAGAATGACCATTAACATATGATACCATAATTATCCATTAACTAAAAGGAATCAATAATGATTTCCAATAAGTCGTTTGTGCCTACACCATCTAATGTAGAGGGATGTTCTTTAATTCCTACATGATGTTGAAGTGGAAGCAAAAGAATTTGAACTCAAAAATGGAAAGAAGCTAATCTAGCATTATTCATTCTATAAATGCACTGAGCTAAGGCACTCGTGAAGTTGGGCTAGCAAACGCTTGGTAGAAGATTGGCATTATGAGTTGAATTAAGTTGGCACTCGTGAGAGTAGGATCTTTGTAGCACTAGCAAGTAAAACTATGTGCATGGAGGATGGGCATTGGGAGCAATGTTAGCATAGCTAACATGTTGAGATGCAATGTCTTATACAATATGCAGAGATTTGATGAAGAGCATAAGGTTCGATAATGCAAATGATGCTCGAGTTGTGTATAAGGATGCTCTATGTGTGTTGCACGTGGATGCTCACTAGATAATATTCTTAAACATAAAAAATGTGAATCATTTAGATAATTTTAGATTTTGATAACTAAATTATACAATGAGTTAGGTCACAACTTAGTAATCATTAGAAATGATAATGAAGAAGAATTTAAAAATGAGAAATTTATTGAATATTATAATAATAATAGAATTTCACATATCTTTTTTGCACTTATGACTCTACAACTGAATGACAAAGTGGTGAAAACAATAGAACTTTATTTAGATTTAATTATAAATATATTGAATAAATATGAAATACATAAATTCTTTTGGATAAAAGCTATGCTTATAGCTTATTATGTTTCAAATAAAAAATTTTTTGAGCCCAAATTAAACAAATCATCTTATAAATTATATACAATAAGAAAACAAAAATTACTCATTCGTATATGTTTGGTTCTAAATGTTAAATCTTAAATAATAAGAAGAGAGAATCAAAAAAATTTGATTCAAAATTAGATGAAATAATTTTCTTAAACTATTCATTTAGTGATAGTACTTATAAAATTTATAATAAAACTACTAATCAAGTAAAAGAATCTATGCATGTAAACTTTGATGAATCAATTTTAACTAATAAAATAATACACAAATTGATGATCAATAAATAATATTTTAGAAATTAAGTTTAAAAGATTGAAATAAAATTATAAGGCAAAGAAAATAGTTGAAAAGATCATCTCTAAAACCTTAAAATTTAATAAAGATCATCCTAAGGAACAAGTTGACATAGTAACATCCACTACAGCACACATTCCATTTAGAGGCATATTAGTCCCATTTAGGCTCGAAGTTATGCTAAGATTGGCCTCTCTACTTTTAATTAATCTCTACTATCACTACTGTTTTGGGGTCAATTATAACTGATCATTATTTATTATATATTTTAGTTTGTTTTCATTAATTTTTCAAGTTATTTACATCTATAATTTTATTCCATTTATTTGAAGGATAATTGGTAGCTTTTCAAATATGTTTAGCTTATATTCAATACAAGTCATCCCTTCAATAACCTTGTAATTTTATCGATGTAAAGTTTTGTTGAAAATGACTTAAAAGGGCTAAAAATTGAGTTTGAGTTGTTCTCATCACCATCTATCGTTGTTACTGGTGCCTAGTACCCATAGTTGCCTTACACTTCGACTCATGTGGCCCGCTTGACCCGCACAACTAGCTTAACCCACATCGACCCCTTTGAACTTGTTGACCAGCTTGACATGTGCTGACTCATCTATCTGCATTGACTCATCATCATGAGAATACTCGATCAATGATGCTTCTGACCCAAAACACACATGTCAACCCATCAACTCGTGGTCATTTACTCTGACTTACATTGACCAAACAACTGGACTTGAGGCGTCACACACCTCTCTGCCTGAGTTGTTCACTACATGCACAGCTCACCTCCTTATCACTTAGTGTTATTACTGCCCAAAATGTATACACATTTTAGGAACTACTTAATTCAATTAAATTTGTAATTTTTAAGGTATATTTTTTAAATTTTGGGTATAATTCAAAATATTTGTTTTTTAATTTATGATAACTTTTGGAATTATAAAAATATTCTTTAAAATTCCAAAAATATGTCCCTTAATATTTTAAAATATCCTTTTATATTTATAAGTTAATAAATTACTATTATACCCTTGAGATCTTTATAAATAAGGATGCTCATTATGTTGTAATTGATGAACTTTTGAATGAAGTAATGAAGTGCTATTGTCATGCTTGTGTGATACAAGCATGTTGTTTGCAAACAATCAAATGGTGTAATTTTGAAAGTGCCATAGAAAGGCAAGAGAGAGGCTCAAAATAGAGAGATCCTAACCTATTATCCAACGTTAATAACGAGTATCAAATAACTAGGAAAGTTCTTTATTATTTTATTCCAACTTCCAAAAATTTTATTTGTCGTGCCTAATTCCCTTGTTTGTGTATGTGATTGTGTAATTTCTTGTTTAGTACTATACAAACTTTACTTCTGTATGTATCTTATCACTTCACCACCAATGTAAGTGATTGGATATGCCAATGTTTTTTAAGTTAAGATCCCTTACATTAAAAATTAGTACAAGTCTTTGATTTTTAGGAAAGTTCTTACTTACCTGATGATCTTAGGATTTCCTATTTTAAACCTATAACATATTTGGATAGACTCTTATATGGATATAATGCATGAACCTAAGTCTTTCTTAATTATCTAAGAACTAAAATAGGTTTTAACATATCATTTTATGTCAACTTTGGTATAAAAGTATAATTAACTTTAAGAAATTACATGTTTTTTAATTTATCATAAAATAATCATCTTTTAATTTTATGTATTTAATTTTAATTATTAGAAGTTATTAATATATATATATATATATATATATCTATATATATATATATATATATATATATATATATATATATATATATATATATAATCTTTTTTTAAGTTTGATGCTATAACATTCTTATTTGTATGGTCTATTGTTATTATATTTTAGGATTTATTTATTTTCTTTTCTTTATGATCTTAAATTGAAAACTTTGTTTCATGAACACTAGGTCCAAAAAGTAATATAAAATATCTAATTCTCAACCATCACAACTAACCATGGACCTAATAAAATATGTAATTTTAAAACTAACTCATTTGATACAAGATCTAAAAGTAATCTTAAAAATATGCTTAGATTGATTAGAATAATTTAAAGATAGTAGATCAAGTAAAACTCATAGATCCAATAGGTATATGACTAATGACTTTGAAGTTGGGAAAATGTTCTCTAAAAGTAAACCTAACCAAACCAAATGTTAACCTAGGTGTTAAGATACTCCAAAAACCCATGATAAAAGACATGGTAGGGATGATGATGGTCAAGTAAACATTGTTAAAATAAAAGCCCTTGCATTTGATAGTTTAGGTCTTAGAGTATATCAAGATTAGGAAATAAGAATAAAGAATTATTTTGATTGGTACGATCTTAGTAAGTGTTAAAGTATAAATTTACAAAAACAAGACTTACATCACATGTTAAATTATTTGTTCACACATTAGAAAAGTGATATCTTGATGAAGATTGACCATTACCATGGTCATGGGAAGAATTCAAGATCCTTCTGTGAGATAAATATGTACCAATCTCTTATTTAAGTGAATTTTTGAATAAATGACGTCTATTCAAAGGTTTAAAGAGTATTGATAAGTATATTACCAAATTTGAGGATTATATGCTTATATGTGGTGTACAAGAGCTGAATCTAATAGTATTGTCTAGATTTCAAGTTGGGGTTAAAGAGTTTATTCAAGTTAAGTTATACTTGAGAAATGTTGTTAGTTTAGAAAATGCTTATAAAGTAGTGATGTAGAAAACTTTAGAGGATTGATTGCCTGTAATAGTGAGATTCCTTTGTCCACTTATCATCATCAAACTCATACCACCACTTCCACTATTCTTAATACTTCTTCCACAAGCAACTCATGCCCTTCCACTTATACCATCAACAAGTCGAATCAAACTCTTAGACAAACCATTTACTAGTTTCAGAGTTGAGTGCTATCATTATCACAAGAGAGGGAATGTCGTAACCTAATGACTCAAGAGATCTCTACACATAAACATAAAAGAAGTAGAAGAAAGCATTGAAGTTGAGGAAGAAGATGTTATACAACTAGATGAGGAAGTTAAAGAAGAATTACAAGCACTAGGTGAAAGTATTTACTATATTGGACCATCCTTAGCTATTATGAGATGTATTTTTGACTATACCAAGACCATTTAATGATTGATGATGAACTAACATTTCTAGTATCTTCATTAGAATTAAATACCAATCTTATAAATAACGGTGGTTGTATCAATCAAAATGCTACCAAAAAGATATATTCAACACTCATAAACCATCTTTACCTATACATCATATCTTGGATTGACAAAACTTAAATTTTTATACAACAAAAAAGTTACGTTCCTTTAAAGTTTGGTTAACATTTTGAAGATTTATGAAGTGATATTATCCTAATACAAGTAACCTTATATAAAGAAGACATTAGTTATACAATTGAGATGTTACTTTAAATGAAAGAACCAATATATGTACCTTCATATATGAAGGAAAGAAAATCATGTTATACCATTCACCTCTCTCAAAAACATTTCTAACCCAAATACTCTAAAAAAGAAAAAAATAAAAAAAAGAAAAATTACTTAGAATCAATTCACTAGTCAAGATTAAGAGGGATATAACCAGTGATGAGATTATCTAGTTTAAGGTAATTCAAGAAACCAATACTAGTATGCAAACCTTATTACCCATCATCCAACCTTTGTTAAAAGACTTTACAAACATATTTTTGAATAAATTGCTAGACACACACATACACACACACACACACACCCCCTATTTTTAAGAGATATTTAATATGTTATAGATCTAGTTCTTGTTACCTCACAACCACATTTATCACATTACCAAATAAACCCATTTATTTAAGTAAAACTTAAATGTTTATCAACTCATCATCCACAAAAAGACGAACAAAAAGTAGTCAAACAAACTTTAAGCCATCATCTTTGTAGTCTAATAGGGGAACATGTTTCAACTTGAAATTATTTATTATTTGGCATTGAATTTGCTCATTGGATAATGACCTTGAGTCTTTTTGAAATTTGTTTTAGAAATCATCATAGGATCTTATTGATTTGAATCTATTATCTTATGATTTCTACACTTTGGATTTTGTTGAGTCTTTTTCTCATCCTATTTTATCATTACATGAACATGTTGAACAAATTAATTAAAATAATTAAACATATAAATGACTAGTAGATGCTCATAAATAACTTAGAGAATTTGCTAAGAATGATTATGTGATGATCCATGTTAGGTCCAAGAGATTGCTTTCGAGAACACTTAGGAAATTATAAGCTCGTGATGCTGAACCATTTAGAATTATAAAAAACTAGGAATCAAACATATATTTTGGATTTATCTGAATATTAAGAAATAAGAATGACCTTTAATATTTGGGATCTTTTATCTTCTAGGGAACAATGTCCAATACCTAGTGAGTTTTTAATCCTTTATCATCATTTCAAAGTGATCCTATCCCACTAATACATTTAGCCTCATCGGGTGAGTTGAGAGATCAGGTGGAGTAAATCTTAAATGATGAATTAGTTTTTACACAAAATCAAGCACAGTAAAGATTTTTGATATTTTGATGAGGTCATCCTACCTCTGACGACACTTAGATTACTAAGAAGGAGCTTCATCTCCTAAATGTAAAGATGTTAGAGCACTATCAAAGATTTCATCCTAACTCCATGGAGTTTAGCTCTTTTAATTCTAGGGAGGATGATGTAGTAACATTTAGTACATCACATAGAGGTTCTACTTAAAGGTATACTAGTTCTATTCAAACTCAAAGTCGTGCCAAGATTGACCCATCTATTTCTCATTAATCTCTATTATCATTATCATTTTAGGGGTCAATTATAGTTGACTCTTATTTATTACACTTTTTAATTTTTTTTCATCAAGTTATTTATATTTATAATTTTATTTTAGTTGTTTAAGAATAATTGGTAGCTTTTTGGATATTTTTAATGTATATTTAATATCGATCATCCTTTCAGTAATCCCATAATTTTGTTAGTATAAACTTTTGGTAGAAATGACTTAAGAAAGGCTAAGTTTGAGCTATTCTCATTGTATTTTATCACCATCCATCGTCGTCTATCACCATTACCATTGCTTAACAACCATAGCCACCTTATATGTCGATCCCTATGACCCACTTGACCCCGTAGCTAGGTTGATATGAACTCTTTGAGTTGCTTGACTTACACTAACCCATCTTCCATGTTGATCCATCAACGAGTATACTCGATTTGTGATGCGCCTGGCCCAAAACACATATGCCAACCCATCAACTTGAGCTAATCAGCTGACTTGCACTAGCCAAATAATTGGGCTTAAGGCATCACACACCTCTCCACCAGAGCCGTTCATATTGTGTATTGCCTGTTGCCTTGCCTTTCATCATTACCATCACTTGAAATGCATGTTTATTTAGGAATTTCTTAATTCAATTAATTTATAGCTTTTAAGTCAATTTTTTTAGTTTTTGGGTAGAGTTCAAAGTATTTATTTTTGTAATTTTTGATAACTTTTGAAATCCTAAAATGTCTTTTAGAATTTCAAAAATATGTCTCTTAGTATTCTAAAATATCATTTTTTATTCTTAGGTTAATAAATTACTATTATATCCTTGAGATTTCTATAAATAGGGATGCTCATCATATTATAAGTGATGAACTTTGAATGAAGTAATAAAGTACTGCCACCAAACTTGCGTTATACGATCATGTGTGTTAATAATCTGATAAAGTGATTTTAAAGGTGCCCTAAGAAGGCAAGTGAGAGTCTCAAAATGAGAGATCCTAACCCATTAACCAATGTTAATAAAAAGCATCACATCACTAGGAAAGTTATTTATCATTTTATTCCAATTTTTGAAAATTTTATTTTTCAAGTCCAACTCTCTTGTTTGTGCATTTGATCGTGTGATTTTTTATTTGATATTATACTAACTTCACTTACATGTGTACCTAACCACTTTACCACTAATGTGAATGATTGGATGTATATTGTTTAAAATAAAATTTTCTTTTGGTTGAGATCGCTTATATTAAAATAGTATAAGTTCTTGATTTTTAGAAAAGTTCTTACTTACCCAACAGTCCTAAGATTTTTTATTCTAAATTTATAATACTTTTGGGTAGCTCTTATATGAATATAATCCTTTAACATAAGATTTTCTGAACTATCTATGAGCTAAAATAGCTTTTAACATATCATCTTACATCATAAGCTATAAGTGAAATTTTGAATAGTTTTAGAATTAGATCTTATCATCACCATTTAGCTTTTATAATAGATTTTGAGCCAACCTTAATACAAGATGCCTTAAACAATGAATTTTTTATAATAAAAATGAATGAAGAATTGAATCAATTTAAAAGAAATTCTACATTGGAATTAATTCCTAGACCATTAACTAAAAGTGAAATTAGAACAAAAAGAGTTTTTAGAAACAAACTAGATGAAAATGGTGACGTAAATAAAAATAAAATAAGATTAGTTACAAAAGGTTATAATCAAATAGAAGGTATAGATATAGAAGAATATTTGCATTCATAACAAGGCTTTAGATAATAAGAATTTTATTAGCTTATGCTTACTATAAGAATTTCAAATTATATCAAATAGACATGAAAAGTTGCATTTTAAATAGTTACATAAATGAAGAAGTCAATATAAAATAACTCTCATTATTTGAAGTTTTAAATTAGGTCATGCATATAAACTAAATAAAGCTTTATATGGACTTAAACATTCACCTAAATTATGGTTTGATAGACTTAAACAAAATAGAAATAACATTTTTATATCACAAACAAAATATATTATAAAATTGATAAGAAATATGATTTCATAAATTTTAAACCTAAAACACACATATGTCTACTAACACATTTAAATAAATATGAAAAAGAAAAATAATAGATGTGAAAATGTATAAAGATCTAATTAAATCATTGTTATTCTTACAACAAGTAGAACAAATATAATCTATAATATTTATGTATGTGCTAGGTTCCAAGCTTATCCAAAAGAATATTATTTAACACTTGTAAGACATATATTTAGATACATAACTAAAACAAGTAAACTAAGACCATGGTATCTAAAAGATAATCAAAACTTTCAATTAAAAGTATTTTTTGATATAAATTTTATTTGAAGTAGAAAAAAATAAAAAAAACCATAAATGGAGCATGCCAATTTTTAAGAAATTCACTAATTTCATAAAGTAGTAGAAAACAAGTTGTGTTACACAATTTATTATAGAGTCTAAATATATAACTACAAGTAGTAGCATAAATCTTCTAGATCAAGCAATAATCAAGAGATTATGAATTGCACTAGAATAAATTTCTATCTATTATGACAATTTAAGTGTTATAAACTTAAGTAAAAATACAACTAATCATTCAAGAGAAAATCATATAAATATTTGATATGCTTTTTGAAGATAATATATTAAATTTAAACATGTTTTATTAGAATTTATACTACTGATCATCAAATGGCTTATATTTTCACAAACTTCTTTGGTTGTAAACAATTTAAAAAACTTAGATTGAGTTTAGAATATTAAATATCTTTTAATGATAATAAAAAAGATGGAGCAAATAAAAATTGAAAAATAAGCATAAGTTAAGGGGGAGCCTTAATCGAGTCATGAAATATATATAAAGAGAGTTTATCTCAGATGGTTTTGCATACTCTTTTAATAAATAGTTTATATTTTTATCAATTTTAATAGAAATTTTGTTATCATAATACTTTTTTAGATGATAACAAACTCCAAGTATTTTTAATAAATTTGGTTAAGTGATTTTTTTTAATTTTTAGATAATTAATGTAAGTTCATGAGAGAACTCAAAAAAAGATAAGAAAATATTAGATCTTATGAAGATCATCTTGGTTGGAGTTACAGGTCACTAAGAGATTTATTTTGAAATTAATTTTAAGTATTTCACTTTTATTTTGATTAAAATATTAAGTTTGATTAAAATTATTTTTGTAATGTACAAAACTTAAGTTTCATCATTACCAAAATTTTGATTTAACTTAATCATTTTAAAAAAAATATAAGATTCCAAAATTTTGACCATTTTTAAAATCATTTTATCTTGATCATATCTTTAAAAAATCTCCTTCTAATGAGATGCTATAAAAACTAAATTTTAAAAAAAAAATCTAATTTTAGTTGACTTAAGCTTAAACCTTTCTAAGTAATTCAAAATTCTATTATCGCAAAACTTTAGAAAATAAAATATCTAAAAATATTAAATTAAATATTTAATCAAATATAGCTAGTTGAGATAAGTACATAAAATATTTTCTAGACCAGTTTGGTGCCATTAGATCTAGTAGTTAGATTGAATGGCCAAAAATTCTTTTGTATTATAAACTATGTAGATTAAAATCTAGTAGCTTAATGATGCAATTTTTGTGGATATAACTATCCAGATTAAATATGAACTCCTAAATCACTTGTGTAACTCTCATTTACATTTATTAGATTTGAAATAAAGTGGTCCTGATGACGTCTAATGGACCTTAATAGCTAGTCATCATAAGAGCTATTTCGTGTCCCATTATCATCCCTGTTGTCACATAAAAACTATTTTCTAAAAATCATTGAGGTAGTTGACTTATTATTTTGCATAATAGCTATTTTCGAATAGCCATAATTGAAATTGAGTTGTTGGACCCATAATAGATAATTGTGATGTTTGGTAACTTTTTGCAGCTACTATAAAATGTCTATAAATAATAATTTTTTTAACATAGATGATTGATGAATGATTGAAGAAAACTTTTAAGCTATAAAGTTTAAGATTTATAAACAATGCTCACATTTTTTTTACATTTTTTGTGTCCTTCATTCTTTGTAGTCTAACTTAACTTTCTACTTCAATCAATTAAGCTTTTATTCTTTTTTTTTACTACTTGATTCTAATAAGAGCATAATACATTTTGCCTTGTTAAATATGTCATCAAGCATGGGACTTTTGTATGCATTAAAATCAAATTTGTGTTGGTACAAATTTTCTTTTTTTTGCTAGTTTTATTTCATTGTAAGGCTATTGTAGCTTATTTATTTTGTTTCAAAGTTATTAGTATTAACCTACCTATTTTTTGACAAAAAACTTATATTGGTTAGTTTGGTTTTTAGCTAGCTTTTCTTGCTGGTGGATAAAGGCTTGAATTGGAGCCAAATCACCTAATAATTGTTGATGTCTTTTGTGATTATTTGCAAATTTTCTATTTCACAAATTTTTAAATTTCAAAAAACATTATTGTTATAAAAAAAAATTAAAAATTATATAAAATTATTTAAAAAATTTACTTGAGCTTTTTTGAAAACTTAAAATAATTGCTTTAAAATGTTTTTTTGAAATAAGTTTTACTAAAGTTAAAATTTTTATTCTTAGTGATTCAACCCTCTTCTTACAAAACCACACTTCATAATATCAATGGGCCCAACGAAACATTCATTAAGTCTCAAACATTGCAATCTATGCAATACTTGAAATTTCTCTTGGCTCATACACAAAATTATAAAGTCTAGAAGCATAAAAAAATTAGAGCTCTGGCCCTTGGATTCTCTAATTTTTTTAACCTCTAGTTTATAACTTCTATAGTTTTTTATGTATTCTTTTGTGTTAGCAGTAGAGCTTCTTTTATAAGCATAGATACTCCCACAATGGCAAAGAGGATATCTTGGCATCTTTAATAGATATTGGCCATAGAATTGATAATTGAATAAATTTGATACCATAATATTAAAATAATAGTTTATTACAATTTTTTTATGAAATAAATTTAAGAATATGCATTATCATAATTTGTCTCTCATGTGTTTTAGGTCTAGATGTGAATGACATAGATAATGCATGGGCTTAGTGATGCTCAAGGGATAATTTATCAAACTAGAAGCAAGGAGATCATGTTATAAGTCAAGTCATGGACTTAGCACATTAAGAATTAGTAAGGCCATGAAGATGTCCATGGAAGCCATGAAGACATTGTATTGACTTTGATGAGTTAGAACTTTAATGAGTAAGAGAAGTAGTGGAAGGAGACTTTTATTTTTCTTACAGTTCATGTGGAAGAACAACCCAAAGATGTGAGTGAGGTGAACAAATTCTATAGGTAGTATTTGGCATTTTAGACTTACCAACTACAAGTTTGAGATAAACTATTATGTATAAGAATTTAAAGGAGTACATTAATATTTTAGGATTATGCATGTCAATTGTAGAAAAATATGAAAGTTATTTGGAACAAATAAAAACTATACAAGTTAAGCTATTCTTGAATATTACTAAATTTAGCAAATTAAAAGTTGGCTTCAAAAAAGGAAAAATGAAACATGGTATGTAGTTTATTAATCATATCTTATGTTGAAGGTAGGAAAATAAAGAAAATATTTAACATCATATTCATACATCTATACATAGATCTTTTATTAATACACATGCTAGAAATATGCTTATGTATTGAGATGCTTTTACTTATATGATGATAAATTTAAGCTAATACATATCAACTATGACCAAAAGAACAATTATTATAGAATTAGAATGAACTTGTTTCTTTTACCTTTATGTATGCTTGGATTAACATAAGAACTTTAACAAACTACATAAACTTAAATGAAAGAGGCTCATCTCTCAATCCTTCAGATTGGCATATGAAAAATGGTCCTAAAATATTGATCTATAGATCTCTATAGATCTTACACCTTGTAAATATAACTTTGATAAGATTCCATTGTGGATTAAATCCCCTAATTTATCTTTCAAATTCATGACAATGATTTGGCTTTTAAAATTGGTGAGTAACATTAGAAAACTCATCATGATGGACTGACTGTATTATATCTATGAACACCAAACTCACATTTATTAAAGTCTATCAAGAGATCAATACCTTGTGTACCTTCACTTCGTAATCCTTGTCTCACTTGATAAGAATCTTATCTAAGTAGATGTTGAACATGACTAGGTCCTTATCCGTTATTATTTATTCCACACCTTCAAGCATACCCCAAGCTCTTACTTGAAAACAAAGCCTATTAAAGAGTTGGTCTCACATAAAGGAAAAAGGAGGTTGGGGGTGGGGGGCTGGGGGGAGGGAAGCGAGTTAAAAGTCTTTTACAATTTTGAGTAGACTTAAAATAAATGTTATAGAAACTCTTAGTTAAGTTTAAAAATCTTTCATGTGAAATGCTTTAAAGTAAATGACATGGAGACAATTAGGTAGTGTAGCTCCAAACAATAAGCTTTTGTTCACTCCTTATTACAAAATATTAGGCTGACATCTTAGCCTAGAAGATCCTTAAAAATGAACTTAGAGTAGCCTTACATGCGAAAGATCTAGAGGGATGAAAGTAATGCTTGCCTATAAGAGCTTATACAATGGACTTAAAGGAGTCCTACACATAAAAGATGAAAAAGATTCAAAGGAGCACCAATCTCGAAGAGCTTACATAATGAATTCATAGGAGTCAAGAACACAATATGAAGTAAAGAAGAAAAAGAAAAATATAATAAAGCTTATAATAGATTATGATAGCTACAAAACTAATTTAAGCGACACAATTGAAATCATTGTAAATAAATTTAGCAATGTTTGCAAACAACAAAAATGAGGAAGATTCATTTCAATAGAATTGAGTAAAAAACCATGAAGTACCTTCCAAAATAGATTCTTTTAGCACTTTAAAAATTGCCAATTGAAGGAGTTGCAAAAGCTATGAAGGTAAAATTCTAAATTGAATCATATTTGTGGCCTTAGATTATTTTAGGAATATAGCATCAATAATATGACATTTTTTTACATTATGCTAAAAATATTTCCTAATTATCAATGATTCAATGATAATTACTTATTTTCTATAAACTTGTTGGGAAACTTATTTTTTATAAATTTTTGTTTCATTGTCTTATGATCTCTTATGTTACAATCTTAACACCTTAAATGATTAAGTCATATGTTATACATGCTATTACCTTACAAAAGATAAATTGTCTCAAATTCATCATGTTTAATTAATGTTCATCCCACCTAAATGCCTTGTAATTTTGTTTAAATTAAGATATGTAAGTACAATTAGGCAAAAGTGTAAGATCACATAGGTTACGATTTTTTATCAACCACATTGGGTCAATAATGTCCATCTTTTGATGATGACAAAATCATAACTATACTTGAGATGAAAAAACATCATATAAATGCTTGCCCTAAATACAAGCTCCCTTAGACTATATGAGTACAAAGCATAATAATGATGCATGTACATAATTGAATACAAATTTTTTTAATTGCAATTAAAAAGTAACATTACATCACATTTTAGAGCAATACATTTCAACACACATCAAAAGAGATAACGTAATTTACTCTTCATTATCTTCATTATTGCTTATGGTTTAGATAGAGCATTTTTATCTAACCCATGGGGTTTATATAGTATTGAAGAACTCATCAGATAGTTTGATCCTTTTGTCATATGGTTTGATAAGTTTAACTCACACTAGATTAAGTGTGATGGACACTAAGTTTTTATGCACTTTTGTTTAGATGGTGTGGCAACTTGGTTAGATGTTATGAGAACTTCAACTTGCATAGAACTTTAGCTATTTAAACAATCTGATTAATTTACATAAACAAGAAAACCGAAAACCAATTTCACTTAAATGGGTCAATTTTACATAGTTTCCATCTATTTTTATGAATTATTTAGATTAAAAAGATTTAATGAAAATGTTAGCTAATTGATCTCTAATGATAAAAACTTCATTATTACATTTACCAAATTAATGTTGTTGTAAATAAAGTGATGCCTAATGTCAATATGTTTTATGCGTGTGTGTTGAATTAGATATCTAGTTAAGCAAATTACACTCAATCTTTTGCATCAAATTAGAGTTTCTTCAGTTGAATTCTATAAACAATAAGATGTTCAATCCATAAGACTAGTGTAATGCAATTATCATATTGAATTTCTATTATTGATAAGGCTACTAGATTTATATTTTCTATTAGACCATGATATGAGTGAACTTTTAACAAATTGACATGTTAGGTACTTTTTTGTATACATTCTATACTCTATAAAATTAATGTCAAAATATGTTATTATGTTAAATCTTTGATCATTTCTAGTAAACTATAGACTCAATTATTATATGCCTATAAAATATTTAAAAATATGTTAGTAGTTGATATATGAGATTTCTTGGGATTGGCTTGATAATGTGCATATAAAGACATACTTAACATAATGTTTAGTATACTTGCAATTTCATTAATAGTGAGCATATCATTCTTTTATATTGTTTTGTGCTAACTAGTTTTCCTTGCTCATATTTACAAAATTTGATTTTAACTACTATTGGTGTATTTTTTGCTTTTAAATTATTATAGCAAAAACTTTTGAAAAGTTATATAATGTATTTAGTTTGTGATATATAGGTTCTATCTTAGCATTGTTTTACTTATAGTCCTAAAAAGAATACTAATTCATCTATTATGCTCATTTGAAATTCATTTTTCATTAAATTATTAAATCTTTCATATTATTTTAAGTTTATAAACCCAAAGTTTATATCATTGATATGGAATTGGCAAATTTAATATTTTTCATTAAAATCCTTCATGACATAGGTCATATCTACCTTAGCTTTAATGAGACAATTTGAAATTAAAAAGGAAAATAATTTAACATACCAAGCTTTAGGAACTTTCTTTAACCCATGTAATTCCCAATTTTAGGTTACACTCATTATTTTCTTTATGTTGATGTTCAAATATTAGAGGTTGTTCTACATATACATCATTATTTATATATTTATTTAAGATTTCACCTTTAACATCTTTTTGATATAATTTGAAACATTTATGACATGTGTAAGGTATTAACATTCTATCTATAATCTAACTAAAAATGTGAGGGTTTCTTCAAAATTGATACTTATATTTAACTATACCCTTTGTAACTAGTCTAACATTGCTCATAAATATGGTACCATTTCTATCTGTTTATTTCTAAAGATCCATTTTTTATTGAATATAGGGTGCTTTAAAGGATGGAAAGAAAATTCCCATACTATTTTAGCTCTTCAATCATGGAAATAATTTATAATTTATAATTTATAAGGGACTTATCTATAAGTTTTTAAGCTCTTCGATCTTGGAAATAATTTATAATTTATAATTTATGAGGAACTTATCTATAAGTTTTGGTTAGATTAGAAATTTAGTGACATTTATGATTGTTCTAATTTTTACTCCTATAGATAAGTCTCCTAAAATCTATTTCTTAGGGTGATCATAGTTAAAATTTCATTCCTTGAGAGGTTAAATGTTGATTTCACTTAATTATTCTTTACTTTGATGAACTACAATTTTATCTATCTTGATTTTTTCTTTAAACATATATTTTAAAAAACTTTTATGTCTTCATCACCAACAATTTCTTGTTGTTTTCATGTGATGATCCATCAAATAGCACATGAATCGATTCCTTAGTCACTAGAACTATTTTATTTAACAATTTATAAGCTTTGTTAGTTGTTGAATATCCTAGAAATACACCTTTATTATAGTGAGAATCAAATTTTTCCAGTTGATTTTTACCATTGTTTAAAATGCATCGATTGCATCCAAATACATGCAAGCAAAAAAGTTTTGGTTTCTTAATACAATATTGTCTTTAGTTTTAGACATGATAGAATTCTATTAATTCTATAACAAGTAGTGTTTATGGTGATAATCCAAAAATATTTAAGTATATTGCATAACTAAAAATGTTTGATTCTTACTTTTAGATACACCATTTTTTTGTTGCATGTGGAGTTGAAAATGTGTTCTAATTTCATAATTGTCACTTTTTTTATAAATATTTCGTTTTAAAATTCTACTGTATAATTATTTTGTATCAAAATAGTTTTAGTGTCGTGCTTATTTTTGAATTATTATTATTAATTATGAAGGCTTTTTAAAACTTTTTTTTTGTTCTTCTAAAATGTTGCCCAACAAAACCTAATAAAGTAATCTATGATGACTATGTAAATTGCTTACCACAAAGATTTAGGAGTTGGATTGGTCTAAAAAGTTTAGGATGTAAAATTTCTAAAGTTTGATTAGTTGATATATCATTTTTGGGTTTGAAAGAAAACTTTGTATGTGCATTTGGAATGCACATACATAATCGTGCTAAAATTTTAGAGGTGTTAATCATCCAACTAACTCAAATTGAATTACCATTTTACTTTTGATGCAAGGCATTTTAAGTGATTGAGATAAATCTCCCATCATATTTCTTGAGCACTCATTGTTTACATACCACGTGCTTCCTTTGGCAATATCAAGGAAGCATGCATACACTCAACATATCTTATATTAGCTCTAGGGATCCAAACAAGATTAGGACCTAATGGGTTGAAATCAATTCTTTTTAACACTAGAAAAAATACTTTTATTGATCCAAATATTGTTAGGACACTATGAGTGAACATTTATATAATTTTTTGAGATATGTCCAAGTTTCCTATAATAATGATAGCATAATGATGATATGCCATGAGTGGTTTTTATTACATCACTTAGATTGCTTAGCCCATATAGAACTTTTGGTTGATTACAATATGTTCTTCCCTCATGATTGGTTTAATTAAGAATTATAAATTTATTTGTTAAGCTAGCTTGTTTGCTTTTCATGTATAAGGTAAGATCACTTAATGTTTGTGGTAAGTCAACCTTGCATGTTTTTAATTAACCACAAACTATGTGATTTAATCTTTGCTAGCATAAAAAATCCTTAAAAATTGGGAATAAAGGTGGTATCTTGTGGTGAGAAGGATTGAAATTTGAATTTTACTTTTGATGCATGATAAATTAGAAAACTTTAGGAAAACCTAAACCCTGATTGTGACTTTTCCTATGGTGCCCTAAATTTAAGAAGGTGAAACTAACCAAATTAAGGATTATGTGGTAGTTTCCTTAAGGGAATTTCAAGGGGTAGCCATATGATTACATGGTGATTAAACTCTAACCTAGTTTAGTAAGATTCCATAAATATAAAGGCTTTATTGGGACAACTATTTGAGGACCCTTTTGTAGTTTGTGCTAGATTTTTAGAAACCTTATATGTGAGAAGGATTAAGGAGGACCTTACCCAAGAGGAGCCAAGGAGGTGAGGCAAGCCATGTGCAAGGAAAAAAAGGAGAAAACCATTAGCTTGAGAAGGAGAAGAGGCTTATTTCTTAGAGTAGTCCACCACATAGCTTAAGAAGTAGGGTGGACCTTAAGATGATGCACATAAATTAGCTATATGTTAGTTTAAGAACTAATTAATTTTTTAAGCATTGTTGTGACTATAATTAGGGTGATATCATGAAGTTATGTATATGTTATTACATGAAACCTATATCAAACTCATAAAAGAAAATTCATGATGTTATTAACCAAACAAAGATAGCAGGAATTTATGATTAAACTCATGCACGCTTTTAGATCTAGTTGATGTTATAATAGTATCTTCATGTTCTTTACATGAAGCCTTAGATATAAGTGTGTTTGTTGTAAACATGATACTTGAACTGAATCACACAAATTGATCTTTTTTTTATGATAAAGAACATGTAAGATTGATTTATAACATGATAACCTAGTTACGAAAAATTCATGATGCTAAGAATGATGTGTTGATCTTACACATAATAACCTCTCAATAAGGTGAAATTTAAATTTTAAGAATAGAGTTTTTCTTATACTTCATCATGGCCTTTACAATTTATACTTATTTGCCAAACTATATATATCACTTTCTTGTGGTTGTAGTGTTTCTCCTTGAGTAGGCTTAATGCTTTGTGTCTCTGGCTTTGCCAAGGCTATTGGAGGTTTGATTGAAACAACATGAAAACTTAGAAAGCATATAAAGAAAATAAGAGCTCTTAGTTTCTAGATAGGAAGCTTGGGAGGGCTTAGATTTAAGCCTTAGAAGAAGGTTAAGTTGGAAGGATCATTTAGGTAGACTAGTAATGAAGGATTGTTATAGTTATGGTTAGCATAACTGAATAAATCTAGGCTTTTCTAACTCTTAGGTAGACCCCAAGTAAGGTGATGAGAATCTTAGACTAAGCTTATAGAAATGCTTAAGTTATGATTTTAGCATGACAAAACTCTAAAGAAAGAGTTGAGGATTAAAAAAAATGCATGAGCATTTGGTAGGCCCTTGAGCATTCTTTAGACTAGTTGTTGGATTGTCAAGGCTCTTGACTTGGACCCCATATGAAGTCTACGGATGAAGGAGGGCTCGATTATGGCCTTTAGGATAGTGCTAGGGCTATGCTAAGTGTCTAGTAATTATCTTAAAATGTTGGCTAAAAAGGTACCCCAGGGTTTAGAAGAAACCTTATGATACCCAAGATAAGGCACTTGGGGTTTAGGTGTAGAATGCTAAGTGCTTGTGCTTTAGTTGTGTAGGGTATCATTCTTTGGTTGTCATTTCTACTAGATTTTTCTAATTATTTTCATCTCCCTTCTTCTTTAAGGGATACTTGAATGGATGTTTAATAATGTGCCAAAGCTTTATTTATAGAATTAGTAACTATATATCTTCTAATTTTCCAATACAAGTAGAAGTTATGAGGTAGCCACTAACCTACCTGTCTTAGGTTCAACGTCATGTCATCTACATTTTTTACTTTATCTTTTGTTTCAAAAACATATTTTCTTAAAAACTAAATACAAATTTTTAAATCATCTATATTCTTGAGCTTTGAAAATCATTTTAAAGCCATAATAGAAGCAATTTAAAACATATACATTTTGAAAATCATTATCAAAGCAATTTAAAACTTCTAAAATTTCTTTTTAAAACCATGTTCCATACATTATAGTGAAATAAAGTTCTAATACATATCCATTATTGAAATATAAGAAAAGAGTTGACGTTGTAGCTTACACAACTAGTAGTAAAAATAAACAACATTTAAGCCATGAACCCATGATGCTATCTCTCATTACTCTCTTGTAGTTCACATAGTACCGCATCTTAACTTGAAGTTGCTAGCCTATAAATAGTCTAAGATAACCTTCACTAAATCAATAAAAAAAATCATGCATAGATATGCAAAAAAGATAAATATTTGGGTCATGGCACATGCTAGGCCAATATCATATAATAAACAAGCGATAACAAGTAATAAACTTAAAAACATAGTTTCTTTTTTATTGATAAGACTACCTAAACTTCCATTAATATAGAATTTTCTTTAATTCTTGTCTTTATCTTTATCTTTCAATTTTCTTTTAATTTATTTAGGCAAAGTTTTTTCTTAATACATTAATGATGAAGTTTTGGTATTATACAAGTATGATATAAGTATATCAAATAGTACGATCAAATAAGGGAGAGAATAAAGTTAGAAGCAAATCTTAGTGATCAGAGAAGGGAAACCACATTATTGTATGAGAATGTCAGTGTAGAAAATAGATAGTTGACCTAAGTAATAAAGTGCTCATATGGGTACAAAGTCATGGATAAAACTAATAAAAAAAATAAGAGAAGAAACATATCTTATGTTCGATGAGCACAAAAAAGCTAGTTTATCATACAATATACTTAACACAATCATATAAGTATGATTAAGCTAAGAAACATATTAAACATAAGAATCATTGGGTTATGATGGGTGATTGTGGTGCATAGCAATACATGTATGAATACTGGATCATATGATTATGATCAAAGGAACTATCAGTTGATAAAAGGATATTTTCTCATCGTATAGTAAGTACTATGTTGGTATAATAGTAGTATAATATAAAGATGTCAAATAAATTGGATTTTATAATTGAGTTGCTTGCAATTTTAAATTATTAGAATTACAATGCCCTAGATCTAAATGGCATAATTAAAGGTGGTTACACTAGTATTAAAGGAACTTAGGCTATTAGATTATCATGGTTTAATTTTATCCATGAATCTTAAGAGAGGGATTAGACGTTGTAGCCATTTTTTATAAGATGCTTCATTAATTAGCTTAAAAAATCTATCTATTCTTCTCACCTAAAGGCTTAATCAAGACAAGGAGGAGAAGAAGAACTACTCATGAGCAAGGAGAAGATGAAAGTTCTTTAGATTTGAAGGAAGGAAAGATTGCTCTTAGTGAAGTCCTCTACTCAGATCATTAGGTTGGATGAACATCATGATTTTATATTAAACACAATTAATTTAAAAGAAATTAATTAATTATATTGTAAAGTAAATGCTTATAATTGATGTGGAATAATATTATTCCTTGAATGAGTTTTTCTCTTCCATGAATTCTAATGATAATTCGATAAATGTGCCTTAATTGAGACTTGTTAGTAGTTGCCAAGAGAATTTTTAACTATATCTTGATTTATCCCTTTATGAAGGTTTATTATGAGCAATGCATGATTAATTTCTCACCTTACTTGAGAGGTTATTATTAGGTTTTTATTCTTATAAACTTGTTAATATTGAGATTCATAGTCAATGCATGTAATATATGAAAATTTGTTAATTTTTAAATGATTTGAATTAATGTAAACAGATGATTTTACTTTGAAGTAATTATAAAAAATTAAGAATAAAATTTATGTTTTTAATCAAGAGATCAATTCAAAGCTCATTAAATCTAATGGATAGATAAATCAAGGAAGAAGACAAAATAATGAAAATTGTGATGCAACACAAAGCAACAGGAGCCTTACATTGGGCTGCACATGGATGCTTACTGTAGGTGCACTAGAGCATGTTGCAATGATTGGCCAAGTGACATGCATGGAGGCATGGGTGTGCACACGAATGGGTGCGATGTGCTGGGACAGGCTCATGTGCATTACATATGCACCTTGTCAACCACCTACTATAGCATCGCAATTAACACTTGCATGTAGATAGACATAAGATTATGTTAGATTTTGTAGAATCCAAGAAATTTAAGATATTTTAATATTTTTAGTTACAATTATTTTTTTAGTTTATAATTAAATATTATATCCAAACTTCTATATAAAATATTGAGTATGATGTATGTAGTAATTCAGAACTTTGAAATTCAAAATTTTAGGAATAAAAAATTAATGAATTTAAAAGCTATTAAAAGGGAAACTTATTTGAGAATTTAATCTTCTTGTGACAAAAATCTCTTATCTTTCTCAGCTTTTCTTTATTTATCACCATTATCACACTTTCATTTCTATTATTACTATTTTGAAAAGAATGTCTACTATCAATGTTCTGGTGAGAACACTTTATAATCATATCATATTTTTTTGGTATCAAAGTGCTTTGATTTGACATTGATAATAGGTGAAAGGAAGAAGATAATTATAAAGTAAGCTACAAAAGTGAATCAAGAGATCAAGGAGGCTTTAACTGAGATGACTGTGCTGACTATTTCATGATCAAGCTTGAAGACACAGGTAACTCTTTTAACTCAAGAAATATAAGTGCTAACAAAGATGGTGCTAAAATCCTAATCCTTTCTTACAATAGATCTAAATGATAATTCATCAAAAGCAAATACTCATAATTATAAAAATTTTGGATTAAGTAGTAATACCAAGATAGTTAAAGATAAAGATGAGGATGCATCAATTTTACCTTTTCAATACATAGGAATTGATAACAACTTTTCAAAGCAGATGCTTCACTTAATTTACCAAATTATGATGGTATAGTAGAAGTAAAGAAACTAGATATTAGTTAGAGTAACTTGAGACATATTTCTCTATTATTGTTCATCATCAGATAAAGTAGCATATATTTTATTGAAAATGATGAGTCATATATTATCTTGATGAAATACTCACTTAAGAAATGAAATGATTACAAAAATGACTTAGAGAAAATTAAAAAAATTAATTTAACAAGAAATTTAACCCATGAATTACATAGAGAAAAAGTGAAGAAAGTGGCATAATCTATGATAATGATAAGGATATTTGGTGTGAGAATATACCACATAATTTTAATGACAAGCCTTGAGTTTGGGAATACCTATTGAAGGGATAAAAATATTACTAAAATATATTATAGGTCTATATTATCCTATTATCATTGAATTATCTTTTTTATTCGATCTTTAAAACATGATAGTACATTTGCAATGATGATGAAAAGGAATACAATGGGATAAAACTAGAGGGATAAAATACTAAAAAGTCTAAGTTTAAGTTTCAAAATATATTATGACCATAACTAATAATACTCCTACCAACGAAACCTATAAGCATTATAATCACTATAAGAAGGTAAGACATATACGAGAAAAATGCTAGAAATCACACCTTGAACTTTATAAAAAAATGTTCAAGAAGGATAAAGTACTTATTACAAGATAGACTAAAAAAAATACTTTAAAGTCTTCTATAAATTGATGAATACTTATCTCTTATAGTGAGTCTAAAAGACTTCTCTCATGAAACAAAGCAAGATGGTGAACTCTTCACCATCAAAATACAAGTAAAGAAAGAGCTTATTAGTACTATCATTGACACTAAAAGTGAGAAAAACTTAATATCATAAAGACTTTTGAAAATACTAAAATTATATATTACACCACATCAAAGATCCATTTCTTATAGAGTATTCATTAAGACTCTAAGGGAAGAGTTGAAAAATAATATAAGATAAAGTTTGCTATCACTAAATACTATATTGATAAAGTTATTTATGAAGTGAAAGCCCTAAATGTCTACCAAATGATATTAAGGAATCTATACTTATGGGATAAGAAGTCATCTATTATTGATGAGCATAATGATATTATTTCACGAAGGATAGGCAAAACTTTCTTCTGACACATGATAAAGAAGTATTGATAAAAGGCTTTGTTGGTTCTGACCAAATAAAGAGGTTAGTAAAAACTTATCAAGGATATGTACTATTAACAAAATCAAAGAAATTATTTGATGAGGCGGATAGAAATTCCTACCTCTTAAAGAAGAAAAATGAATGAGATCTAGTAAAGAATTGCTTCAAGAAAAAAGATTTGATGAGTCTCAAATCTTGAAAAGGAGGGACTTATAATTAGGAGGTCAATTAGAAGTTCATTAAATCCAAAAGGATGAAAAAATTAAAAGAGGAGACAAAATAATGAAAATCATAAATATAGTACTAAGCAGTAGGAGTGTGCATTATAGCACATTTGTCATGCACCATGAGGGCAGCAAGTGGAATGGCATGATGTGCTAGATATTAGTGTATGCTAGCTCATTTTGCATGGTGCACTATGCCTTATCATCCATTTACCACACTGTCACATTCAAAACACCCAAATAAGATTGTCTACACTCAAGTAAAACTTCTTGGGGAATTCAATTTTCTTATCCTAAAAACCTTCTTCTCCTTCTTCTTTTTCCTTTGTCCATTGTCATCATCACGCTCCCATTTCTACTATTACAACTATGAAAAGAAGGTCTATTATTGAAGGCTTAAAGTGAGAATATCTTGTAGAAATATTAGTTATTAAGGGTTTATGATCATGATAATTTTGTTAAGAAAATACAAGAATCAAGAATGGCTTGAAAAATGTTTTATTTATTTCCAATTTTTACTAAGATATCATGCTATATGAAATCTATTACTTGATGAATTTCTTGATGTTCTTTTTAGATTTATATTGTAATAGACACATTATTAATTTGAATATGATGAGCTTCAACTAAAGCTATGGTTTAATGAGAATCCTTGATTTTACATAAAAAATCATTATAATACATTTGAGAATATTTTTTTCAATTAAACTTAGACAAAGACTTTGAATACTATGTTAAAAACTTAAGCTTGGGCAAAACCCTAGGTATTCTTGTTGCCAAGAATTGTTGTGCCATAATTGTTCTTAGGAAGCTAACAACATTGCTTGTTTAAGTCATGAAGAGGCACACTTTGGACTTTAGAATGTCTTAGATGGCTTCTAAGGTGAAGAGAAGTCCTCAATTTTTAGTGGAGAAAGTTAATAAGGCTCTATTGGGTGCCTTGAAAGAGGATCAGGTAGGCCTAGAATTTTCTTAAGCTTTTAAGAATTGGGTGGGGCTCTATTAGTGTATATTATGTGAGGTTAGTGTAGAATTGATATCCAATATATGATTTAAGGTAAGACCCTACATATTAATTATATATCTTGTTGAAGATTCTTAGTTGATTAATTAAAAAATGATATAAGTTTTTATTAGCCCATGGATGAAGCTTAGTATAGAACAAAATTAAGGTAAACCAAGTAAGGTAAGTTATAGATAGAGTTAAGTCTTATCATGCATGAATGGAGATGTTAGATATGAACCTAAGATTAGATCATAGATATTAGTGCTTGTTAAGTCTTGTACATGATTGGAATAAAGCTTTAGGGAAGAGAAGTCCTTAATTATAACCTTGGATGAGGAGTGGAGGGCTTGATCTAGGTCTTAAATGAAGATGTTAGACTCAACCAAGGGAAAATTTGCTTATTCTTATAATGGGTAAACTTTAAGTATCACCTGGTTGATTTGGCTAAGACATTGGGTAACCCTATAATCTCTTAAGGCATGGGTTAACATCATAAATAGTGATTTGGGTTCACAAAAGTTCTATTAATGACTCTTTTATTGTTTGACCTAGTTTAAGTTATTGTGTTAATCCAAAGTCTTTCTTGAGCCACTTACATAGCTCCCCAAATCACTATGTGGTGTTCTAAACCATGGCCTGATAGATTATATGATTACTTAATGTCTTACCCAAATCAACTAAGCAATGCTAGGGTTTAATTGATTCTCTAATAGCAATGCCAAGCTAGAGGGATAGCTATTTTCATCATTGAGAGTGTTGGTGTGATAACTTATTTAATTAATATAAAATGTCTTTTAAATAAAGTTTGATTTATTACATTTCTACATTTCAAATCTAGAACCTAAAAATTTATTAAGTAGGAGCCTCAAAAAACATACCAAGATGGATATGATCAGACACAAAATTTGAGCATACAATCATGAAGATCTTAACTTAAGAAATCTTTTAGTATGCATTTTTTATTTTTTGGAGGCTATTTTAATTTTCTATGAATTTTTAAAGTTGAAAAAAAATTAATATTAAAATAAGAGAGGAAGAGAAATAGCTTAAGCAAGAAAAGAGATTTTTGATGTCAACTTGTCAAAAAAGCATGTTAATGTATGATCCTATTTGACTTTCTCTTCATGAATATAGTATTTGTTGTTTAGGATGTTGTGGAGGTAGAGTTTAGGTGGATATTATGAAATTGTGCTCTAGTAGCCCATTATTATTTTTTATCACTTTGATTGTGTAAGATGATATACAAAATGGTCTTATACAATTTTCATAATTGGGGGCTAGTGAAGGGTCATTTGCCAGGTACAAATAGGAGCATAAATTTGTCAACTAATCATCATACATGTATGATGTACTAATCAAACAAGTATGATTAGTTTAAGAAATGTTATACCTGGTAAAATATTATATGTTTAATCTTCAATAATTCAATTGTGGCTTGGATGATTTCAGATCGACAGTAGGATGAGCTAGGAGCTCAATTGGAGGCTATTGGAATTTCTGAAATTTTCTGGGGATTTTTCGGAGCACCGAGATTTTTTATTTAAAACCGAAATTTGGTTTTTTTTTTTTTTACCGCGCGTGAACCGGACCGGAGCGGTTCAGCGAAGGCGGGGCGGTTCACCGAGGTGCGTTTGCGCGTGCGTTTGGATAAGCCGCGGATAAGCGGATCGGACGGGCGAGATCAGCGGTGCAGATTAACCGGCTGATCGGGTGTTAAGCGGCATTTTTGGAAGGTCAACTGGCGCTTAATGGGTCTTAACGGGTTATTACCGGTTTAAGCTGGGTATTTAACCTAAACTGTTCGGCTGTTAGGGTTTCGAACGGCGGCTAGAGGCGAAGTGTTCGCGGCGAACGGCGGTACTTTCCGGCAGCCTTCCAAGGGGCTTTTGGTAACCGGAGGTTCGCGGGACAGAGGCGAGCATTTTGGTACCGGTTTCGTTCGGCGAGGAGCTGCGGTTGATCGCGTGCGAGCTTCACCGTCGCCGGCGAGCAAAGGTAGGAAATTCAGATTTAAATCAGTTATTTAGCAAATTAAAAATATGGATTATTTTGCAAATAGCTACTTGAGCATGCGGATATGGGTTTTTGGAATTGATTAATGCAATTGATTGATTTTAGCATTTTAGGGGTTTTTTTTTTTATGAAGAAGAATATATATATATTCCGCCGAATTGGAATTTCTGTGCATAGAAGCATGCCTTAGGTTTTGATATTATCATATTGCCATTATTCAGGTTATCTGAATGCTAGAATGATTTTAATTTCATGAATTGGCATAGTCGGATCGAACAACACTTCGGCGAAAATTTTTGCATGGACATCTAGCTTCGCGACTTGATTATATGGAATTTTTAGGCTAGTACGAGCTTTAGGCTCGCGTCCCCTTGCGTTCGGTCGCCGAAAATCGACGGGGGAAACAGAGATTTCCGGAAAGTCGACGGTTAGGATTTCGCGGGCGACGGGCGAAGGAAAGGGATGAATTAGGGCTAATTAGGGATTAGTCTGATTATTAAGTGAATAATTATATTAATTATTAATATTTATATGTTAAGCGTCGGCCCGAATTCGGATTATTAACTTCGGCCAGCGGGGTTCTCGGATCAGCGCGTAAGGGTTCCGAACTGGCGACGAGAACCGGTTCAGGGGACGTGCGGCGCGGATGAGAGAGAAGCGGAAGAAAAAAATTAATTCGAAAATTAATCCGAATTTTCGGAAAAAGGATATGCGGATTTTAAATTCGGAAATTTATTCCGAATTTCAGAAAATGGATAAAGGACGTAAATTGATTTTGGAATTTAAAATTTCCTGAAGTGAGGAAGAGGTGATTTTTGGAAATCACGTAGCCAAGTTGAAATTGACTGTTGGAAATTACCCATAAATTTTGTGCAGCTGGATTAGTTAGAAGGAAGTGTGACACTTGGGTGCTACCAGAATAGTTAGAATTTTGGTACAGTTTGTGTTGCTTGGATGGCAATGACATGGATTGAGTCAGTTTACTCAGTGTTGGCATATTTCATGGATTGGCATATTGGACCGGACTACTATAGGCCCTATATGATGTTTTAGGGTAGTTGTGGTAGGTAACTGTGCGGTATAGACTTAGCTTCCACAGTATACATGTGGACTGGTATGCGCCTTGTTGTATATGGACACATGTTGCCGAATCTTGGAGTTAGAGCTTGGCAATGACTGTAGGGGCGTGAGCTTCTATGGAAATTGTTGGGAGAGGACTTCTTGGGACGGTGTCTGAGTCGATCTCTTCTGGTCCATGAGTGTAGGCCTGCGCGCCTGAGGGTGACAGGGGTGTCTCGCCGTGGCTAGCCAAGTGTGTAGGCCTGCGTGCTTGGGGGTGGCAGGGGTGTCTCACGTTGGCTAGAGATTTATGGGACTGGTTCTATCTATGGTCTCCAGGAGATTGATTGACGAGAGACGCTGCGATGTCGGGTGCCATGCGTGCGCAGAGATGGGCGTGTCCCGCTGGCATGCTTGCTTAGGCGCCATGCGTGCGCAGAGATGGGCGTGTCCCGCTGGCATGCTGCCTGGGAGCACAGAGGAGAGCTACTCTGGTGTGACTGTGGTTGGTCAGAGTCTGGGACTAAGAGTGCCTTTCCACCCTACATTGTTATGCTGTATTTCTATACTCTTGCTATTATCCTTCTCTTGCATGAGAGTTTTTTTTTACTAGCTGTCTTTCCTACTGGGCGTAGCTCATTCCTTTATTATCTATATTTTTCCAGTGGCTCGGCAGACTTGACGCCACCCAGCTTTAGGTGGGATCGTGATCAGTAGGCTAGTGGAGGAGATCTGATCTGTGATTTTCTTAGACATTCTGGTTAGTTGATTGTTGCTGTTGGATGTATTCAGTGAGACTGTTATTCTTATGTCTTGTATTATGTGAGAGTGATTCTGACTCTTGTACTCGGATGGATGATGTGGTATTTGATGGACTGTGATTTTTCATATGAGTTACATTTTTATACACTATCTTATTTTCTATCTTGACGGTATGGTGTGTGGAGTGCCATTTCATATCGGTGGATGTTATATATTTTTTTTTTGATGGTGAGATCATTACATGACTATGGAACTTAACCTTGGGGGTTCAGACTTCTATTAGATCGGTTCTCCTACCGGTATGGGTTAGGAGTATTGGGTCTAGTAGGAGTAACATTGCGCGAGTTCATCAGTTAATTCAGGAGTCATGAACCTGATTTGACGGTGTGCCCGGGAGATGGGATCCACATATTAAGGAAAGTAGGTGTGTAATGATGTGTTATATCCTATGTTTTTCGTAGGCTACTCAGGTTGGTATGGGACGATCTGAGCTGTCTATATGTAAAAAAAAAAAAAAAAAAAATGGGGTGTAACAAGAGTGGTATCAGAGCCCTAGGTTAGGATAGTGGGGCTAGACATGTATAGAAGTTCAACCCAAGGTGGGGAGAACTGTTGGTCATTTTATTATACTATGGTAGTCCGTATGCCAAATGCCAAATGACGACTCTAATGCCAGATTAGTTGCTTTGACAGTATGGCTGATACCAGGAGACTTTCCGTTCGTGGAGCAGCTAGAGGCAGACCTGTATCTGCTACTTCTACCCCGGAGACGATCCCAGCATTGCCAGTTGAGCCAGCCGTGGATCGTTGGATCGATGCCTTTATGCGGCTACGTCCGCGGAGTTTCAGTGGGTCGGCTGACCCAGCGGTGGCAGATGACTGGATGGCTCATATGCTTGAGCTTTTTGATGCCTTGGGATGTCCACTCGGCAGGAGGGTAGTACTTGCTGCTTTAGTATTGGAGGGAGAGGTTGCTACCTGGTGGAGAGGCCAGTGGCGCGCTGTGTTTGGGGAGGTCCAGAACAGCGAGATAGCTTGGGAGGACTTTGTTGAGGCATTCAGGGAGTGCTATATTCTGGCTTCTACCATGTCTCAGTCCAGGAGGGACCTTATACACCTCAGGCAAGGCCAGATGTCAGTGAACGACTACTTATCGAGATTCACATATCTGGCGAGGTATGCCTCAGAGCTGGTACCATCTGAGGAGCGCAGATGTGAGATGTTCTTGGAGGGACTTCGTCCTATGCTGCAGCGTCAGTTGGTTGTGAGCCAGTTTGCCAGATTTCGTGACTTAGTGGAGGCTGCGAGATCCGTTGAGCTTATTGACATCCAGATGGAGGCCCAGAGAGAGGCTCACAACAAGAGGAAGGAATTCAGAAAAGCCTAACAGAACAAAAAGGACAAGAGACACAGAGGTCACCGTGGTACCCAGGAGGGCGTGGTCCAGCCACGGCCTATTTCCGAGAGGCCAGTGCAGCAGACAGGTACTCGGACTAGGGGGATTATTTGCTACCACTGTCAGCAGCCAGGACACAAAAGGTACGACTGCCCGATATGGAAGAAACAGAGGATCACAGGACCGGTTGGTTCATCTGGGGGACAGCCCAGAATATTTGCATTGACTCGACAGCAGGCTTCAGAGTCACCAGAAGTGATCACAGGTATGCTTTATTTTGGCAACGTACAGTGCGTGACTTTGTTTGATACTGGTGCATCTCATTCTTTTGTTGCTGAGAGGATCTGGAATCAGATATCAGGATCCAAGGGTTATTTAAAAGAACCCTTACTGGTTAGGCTTCCTGATGCGAAAGAGATTCCCACTGTTCAGAAGACTGATGGGTTTATTCTGATTAGTGGACACGAGTTCGTGACAGAGTTGATATGTGTGCCGCTAACAGAGTTCGACATCATTTTGGGGATGGATTGGTTGTGCTACCATGTAGTGGTTCTGGATTGTTGCGAGAAGAAGGTTAGGATCAGGGTGCCTGGTTCGGAGGATGTGATATACTTTGGTCTGAACAGGCAGATTCCCCTGATCTCAGTTCTTCAGGCAGAGAGACTAGTGAGTAAGGGTTGTACTAATTGGTTGGCTTATGTGGCAGATAGCCAAGCCACCACTACCCTTATGTCAAATATTCAAGTGGTGAGAGACTTCCCTATGGTTTTTCTAGAGGAATTGCCTGGACTTCCACCAGCTAGGGAAGTGGAGTTTTCGATTGATTTGGAGGCAGGAGTAGCTTCTATTGCTAGAGCTCCCTACAGGATGGCTTCAGCCGAGCTAGCAGAGTTGAAGACTCAGTTGCAGGACTTATTAGACAAGGGACTCATACGCCCCAGTTGTTCACCTTGGGGTGCCCCTGTCTTATTCGTCAAGAAAAAAGATGGTAGTATGAGGCTGTGTGTGGATTATAGGGAATTGAATAAGGTTACGATTCGTAACCGGTACCCTTTACCACATATTGATGATTTACTAGATCAGCTGCAGGGGGCAACTGTGTTCTCCAAGATCGACTTGCGTTCGGGTTATCACCAGATCCGGATTAGAGATTCTGATATACCCAAGACAGCCTTCCGTACTAGATATGGACAATATGAGTTCACAGTGTTACCTTTTGGATTGACTAATGCTCCAGCAGTGTTTATGAATCTGATGCATCAAGTTTTTCATGCCTTCTTGGACCAGTTTGTGATCATATTTATAGATGATATATTGATTTATTCCAGAGATAGGGAGGCTCATACAGATCAGTTGAGGACAGTGCTCACAGTATTGCAGGAGAATGAGCTGTATGCAAAATTCTCCAAGTGTTCTTTTTGGCTAGACTCAGTAACATTCTTGGGACATATTGTCAGTACAGAAGGCGTGGCTGTTGATCCTAGCAAGATACGAGCTATTATTGATTGGAAACGACCATCTTTCGTCACTGAGATCCGGAGTTTCCTTGGTCTGGCAGGTTATTATAGGAAATTTGTTCCTCACTTTTCTAGACTGGCCGCTCCACTGACACAACTGACCCGGAAGGGAAAATCTTTTGAGTGGTCAGAGAGTTGTGAGAACAGTTTCCTAGAGCTGAAGCAGCGGCTTAGTACCGCTCCAGTATTGATTTTACCCACTCAAGGGAAGCCTTATCAGATGTACACTGATGCTTCACATATAGGCTTGGGAGCTGTACTGATGCAGGATGGCAGGGTTGTGGCGTATGCTTCGAGACAACTGAAGGATCATGAGAAGAATTATCCCACTCATGACTTGGAGTTAGCTGCTATCATATTTGCCTTAAAAATATGGAGGCATTATTTATATGGAGTGTCCGTAGATTGCTTCTCTGATCACAAGAGTCTCAAGTATCTATTCACTCAGAAGGAACTGAATTTGAGGCAAAGGAGATGGTTGGAATTGATAAAAGACTATGAGCTGGTGATAAATTACTGCGAGGGTAAGGCTAATCCTGTTGCTGATGCTTTGAGCAGCACGCAGTTATGCATACTATGTTAGTCTGTGACTCTATACTAGACTTGGATTGGGATGTTGAAAGATGTCAGGAACAGTTGTCTGTTCAGAGACTGGTTCACAGACTTAGCTCGTTGACTATTCGGGCTGACTGGTTATCTGAGATGCGTGATCTTCAGCTTTGTGATGAAGAGCTGAAGGAGAAGTTTGAGTTGGCATCGCAGGGATTGGGAGGAGACTTTGCTCTCAGAAACGACATTTTGACTTTCAGGGGTCGCTGGTGTGTGCCATCACATCAGGAGTTCAGAGAGAAGATCCTTCGACAGGCTCATTATGGAACTTTGGCTATGCACCCTGGAGAAGTCAAGATGTACAGGAATTTGAGAAGTGTTTTCTGGTGGAGAGGTTTGAAGGCAGATGTTGCTGCTTTTGTTAGGAAGTGCCTTAAATGTCAGCAAGTTAAGGCCGAGCACCAGAGACCTGGAGGATTGTTGCAGAGGTTGTCGATTCCGGAGTGGAAATGGGATGACATCACTATGGACTTTGTGACTAGTCTTCCTCGTACCAGACAAGGTTTTGATGCCATTTGGGTCATCGTGGATTGATTGACCAAGTCAGCCTATTTCTTATCAATTAAGAAGACGGATTCAGCGGCACAGTTGGCAGAGGTATATATTCAGCAGATTGTCAGATTGCATGGGATTCTCCGATCTATTATTTCTGACAGAGACGCCAAGTTCACATCACAGTTTTGGAGGAGCTTACACACTACCATGGGTACACAGTTGAAGTTCAGTACTGCTTATCATCCTCAGACAGATGGACAGTCTGAGCGGACTATTCGGACCTTGGAGGATTTGCTACGCCTGAGCATACAGACTTACTCAGCAGATTGAGCCATACGGTTACCCTTGGTAGAATTTGTGTATAATAACAGTTTTCAGGCGTCGATTGGTATGGCACCTTACGAGGCACTGTATGGACGTCGGTGTAGATCTCCTCTTTGTTGGGAGGAGGGTGATTCCAGGAGAGTGTGGGGACCCCAGATTATGGAGGAGACCGCAGCGGAAGTCAAGTTATTGCAGGACAGATTACGTACTGTGCAAGATCGCCAGACAAAATTTTATGATCCTAAGCACAGAGCTGTTGAGTTCTCTGTGGGAGATAGGGTATTCCTGAAGATCAGTCCTATGCGAGGTCTATTCAGGTTTGGCAAGTCTTCTAAGCTTCGACCTCATTACATTGGACCCTATCCTATTCTGGAGAGGATTGGTGAAGTGGCTTACAGGTTGGCACTTCCTGAGCATCTGACTGGGATTCACAATGTGTTTCATGTATCGAATCTCAAGAGATATGTGCCAGATCCTTCTCATTGTATCGGTGATGATCTTCCTGGTTTGCAAGTGGCACCAGATTCTTCTATTGTGGAACTGCCAGTTCGCATCCTCGAGGAGAGCAGCAGGCAGCTGAGGAACAGGTCGTTTCCTATGGTCAAGGTTCTGTGGAATAGACATGACGAAAGCGAGGCAACCTGGGAGCTAGAGCAGGATGTTGCGGAAAAGTGGCTGGAACTTCTTGCTGAATTTCGAGGGCGAAATTCCTGATAAGGTGGAGAGATTGTTATACCCGGTAAAATATTATATGTTTAACCTTCAATAATTCAATTGTGGCTTGGATGATTTCAGATCGACAGTAGGATGAGCCAGGAGCTCAATTGGAGGCTATTGGAATTTCTGAAATTTTCTGGGGATTTTTCGGAGCACCAAGATTTTTTTTTTTAAAAACCGGAATTTGGTTTTTTTTTTTAACCGCGTGTGAACCTGACCGGAGCGGTTCAGCGAAGGCGGGGCGGTTCGCCGAGGTGCGTTTACGCGTGCGTTTGGATAAGCCGCGGATAAGCAGATCGGACGGGCGAGATCAGCGGTGGAGATTAACCGGCTGATCGGGTGTTAAGCGGCGTTTTTGGAAGGTCAACCGGCGCTTAATGGGTCTTAACGGGTTATTACCGGTTTAAGCTGGGTATTTAACCTAAACTGTTCGGCTGTTAGGGTTTCGAACGGCGGCTAGAGGCGAAGTGTTCGCGGCGAACGGCGGTACTTTCCGGCAGCCTTCCAAGGGGCTTTTGGTAACCGGAGGTTCGCGGGACAGAGGCGAGCATTTTGGTACCGGTTTCGTTCGGCGAGGAGCTGCGGTTGATCGTGTGCGAGCTTCACCGTCGTCGGCGAGCAAAGGTAGGAAATTCAGATTTAAATCAGTTATTTAGCAAATTAAAAATATGGATTATTTTGCAAATAGCTACTTGAGCATGCAGATATGGGTTTTTGGAATTGATTAATGCAATTGATTGATTTTAGCATTTTAGGGGTTTTTTTTTTATGAAGAAGAATATATATATATTCCGCCGAATTGGAATTTCTGTGCATAGAAGCATGCCTTAGGTTTTGATATTATCATATTGCCATTATTCAGGTTATCTGAATGCTAGAATGATTTTAATTTCATGAATTGGCATAGTCGGATCGGACAACACTTCGGCGAAAATTTTTGCATGGACATCTAGCTTCGCGACTTGATTATATGGAATTTTTAGGCTAGTACGAGCTTTAGGCTCGCGTCCCCTTGCGTTCGGTCGCCGAAAATCGACGGGGGAAACGGAGATTTCCGGAAAGTTGACGGTTAGGATTTCGCGGGCGACGGGCGAAGGAAGGGGATGAATTAGGGCTAATTAGGGATTAGTCTGATTATTAAGTGAATAATTATATTAATTATTAATATTTATATGTTAAGCGTCGGCCCGAATTTCTGATTATTAACTTCGGCCGGCGGGGTTCTCGGCTCAGCGCGTAAGGGTTCCGAACCGGCGACGAGAACCGGTTCAGGGGAAGTGCGGCGCGGATGAGAGAGAAGCGGAAGAAAAAAATTAATTTGGAAATTAATCCGAATTTTCGGAAAAAGGATATGCGGATTTTAAATTCGGAAATTTATTCCGAATTTCGGAAAATGGATAAAGGACGTAAATTGATTTTGGAATTTAAAATTTCCTGAAGTGAGGAAAAGGTGATTTTTGGAAATCACGTAGCCAAGTTGAAATTGACTGTTAGAAATTACCCATAAATTCAGTGCAGCTGGATTAGTTGGAAGGAAGTGTGACACTTGGGTGCTACCAGAATAGTCAGAATTTTGGTACAGTTTGTGTTGCTTGGATGGCAATGACATGGATTGAGTCAGTTTACTCAGTGTTGGCATATTTCATGGATTGGCATATTGGACCGGACTACTATAGGCCCTATATGATGTTTTAGGGTAGTTGTGGTAGGTAACTGTGCGGTATAGACTTAGCTTCCACAGTATACATGTGGACTGGTATGTGCCTTGTTGTATCTGGACACATGTTGCCGAATCTTGGAGTTAGAGCTTGGCAATGACTGTAGGGGCGTGAGCTTCTATGGAAATTGTTGGGAGAGGACTTCTTGGGACGGTGGCTGAGTCGATCTCTTCTGGTCCATGAGTGTAGGCCTGCGCGCCTGAGGGTGGCAGGGGTGTCTCGCCGTGGCTAGCCAAGTGTGTAGGCCTGCGTGCTTGGGGGTGTCAGTGGTGTCTCACGTTGGCTAGAGATTTATGGGACTGGTTCTGTCTATGGTCTCCAGGAGATTGATTGACGAGAGACGCTGCGGTGTCGGGTGCCATGCGTGCGCAGAGATGGGCGTGTCCCGCTGGCATGCTTGCTTAGGCGCCATGCGTGCGCAGAGATGGGCATGTCCCGCTGGCATGCTGCCTGGGAGCACAGAGGAGAGCTACTCTGGTGTGACTGTGGTTGGTCAGAGTCTGGGACTAAGAGTGCCTTTCCACCCTACATTGTTATGTTGTATTTCTATACTCTTGCTATTATCCTTCTCTTGCATGAGAGTTTTTTTTACTAGCTGTCTTTCCTACTGGGCGTAGCTCATTCCTTTATTATCTATATTTTTCCAGTGGCTCGGCAGACTTGACGCCACCCAGCTTTAGGTGGGATCGTGATCAGTAGGCTAGTGGAGGAGATCTGATCTGTGATTTTCTTAGACATTCTGGTTAGTTGATTGTTGCTGTTGGATGTATTCAGTGAGACTGTTATTCTTATGTCTTGTATTATGTGAGAGTGATTCTGACTCTTGTACTCGGATGGATGATGTGGTATTTGATGGACTGTGATTTTTCATATGAGTTACATTTTTATACACTATCTTATTTTCTATCTTGACGGTATGGTGTGTGGAGCGCCATTTCATATCGGTGGATGTTATATATTTTTTTTTTGATGGTGAGGTCATTACATGACTATGGAACTTAACCTTGGGGGTTCAGACTTCTATTAGATCGGTTCTCCTACCGGTATGGGTTAGGAGTATTGGGTCTAGTAGGAATAACATTGCGCGAGTTCATCAGTTAATTCAGGAGTCATAAACCTGATTTGACGGTGTGCCCTGGAGATGGGATCCACATAGTTAAGGAAAGTAGGTGTGTAATGATGTGTTATATCCTATGTTTTTCGTAGGCTACTCAGGTTGGTATGGGACGATCTGAGCTGTCTATATGTAAAAAAAAAAAAAAAAAAAAATGGGGTGTAACAAGAAAGGTGTTGCAGTGACCCTCCATTTTCAATAGTTCTTTACCATAGAACTCAACTACTTTGATACCACTTTTTTGAGGCCCACATCACCTATTTTCTTACCATTTATTTTTCTTTTAGACATTTAAAAAACCATATTTTATGAAAAAGTCTTTATCTTTGAACTTCTTTTTAACTTAAATAAAATTCTTATGCTAAAAAAGATAATTACTCATGTGAACATATAAACTAGATCTTTGTAGAAAAGACAAAATTCGCATATATGAAATAGTAGCTTTTGCTATCTTTTTTTCCATTTTTCTATCCTTTCCTAATCTACCTCTTCCAAATGGAAATAAATTATATGCTCAAGCCTATTACAACCATCTATGTTTAAGGAAACTAAAAAGTCATAATTCTCTCTCATTGTTCCTTATAGTCTAGTGATATACATCTTCATTACTTGAAATTGTTAAGACATAGAATAGGCTTAGATAAATGTCACAAGCTTAATGGATAGAAATATGTAATAAGATTGCAAAGTATAAGATTTGGTCATGCCACATGCTGGGTTTAAATAATAAGAAAAAATATCACATGAAAAGGTATCCATAATGATATTAACATGCCAACATAATGTTTTTGCCCTTTGAATTTGATCCTTTTTATATTTCTTTTACAATTATTTTGGCTCATCCTTTTACTTCTCATTTTAACCCATAATTCATAAATTCTTTTATTCAGCATTTTTCTTTCCTTTTTCCAAGAAGGTTGTACATTTTGTTATCCTTTTATTTTTGGATTCTGCCTCAAGACAATACCTTGAAATGAGATGCACTCTATATTTAGTTCTATTAATATGTTCTACTTTTGGTTGACATGCCAAAACAAGATACACCTATTTAGCAACACAATGAATATTTCTTTAAATTTAAGAGCCTTGTTCTAAAGGACTAATGTTTGACTCTAGAATTTATAATTCCTCCTTGATACCATTTTAGAAAAGCTATTTTGTTCATTTAATTTACCTTTTTTCTTTTTTCTACTATCATACTACTAGTTGATATTGAACAAACATTAAAAACTATTAAGCATTCATAACCATTTGTATAAGCATTAATTTAAAAGGAATAAAATCTTAGAAATCTAAGACATTCAAGCATAACATGCTCATCAATAAAAATCATTATTTTCTAATTTTAAAAACCTATTTATTACATCACAATATGCAATATGTGATAATATAATTTTTTAAATATAATTTTATTTTATTGCATTCTAAATGTTTCATTATAGTGGAGATTTGTTACTTCTGTGGAATATAGAATCCATTACATTGTAACACAAAATTAAGATCAAGCTATAAGAGACAACATTCATTTTACAAAGATATTCTATTCACATTAGAGAATTTTATTAGATGAGGATTTTATAGTTAGAAGTGTAGAATCATACTCTACAATACATAATTAATACTCAATTCATGAACAATTAATTGACAAACAAGTTTGACAATGAGATCAAACTTAACCAATAAAGAAGTCTATGATGCAAGGTATAGGACACATTTCAAAAGGAGCGATCTGTAGTACAAGAGTGATGATAAGACCTAGACAATGAACCTTTGTATAATATTATATGATTGAAGATTGAGCAAAGTTGGTGGATAGACAAGATTGATTAAGAGATTAGAGTTAGCTAATCAGTAATAATGAGCTATAATAGTCTATGCTAAGATGATACAAATGATGGGTTAATTGAAATTTGATGATTGAACTAACATGTAATCTTATAGTTAGACAATTTTCATGCCATGTGATTGTTAACTGAAGAGAACGATTCCACAAATAAGGTTGATAAGAAATTTGGACTAAGTTAATAAGTGATATTAACAAAAAGCAACACATACTTTGCCAATCTAAGAATACTAGTGATAGTACATATATGATATGAAGTGAGAAATGCTAATAGATAAGCCTTATTCAATGCAAATGTGGGAAGAATTGTAATAATATGATGGAATCCTATTATGAATAATAAACATAATATTTAGTGCACCATAACATATTGTATTAAACTAGTAGAGTGCAACACCTAAAGTAGTATTAGGCTTAATCAAGACTTGGAGTTGTGTAGGTATATCGAGAGTAGTGGAACAGTTGGATTGAATGGACCAAGATGATAGTGTATTTCATAAAGTATGATCATTAAGCAATTGAAATATAGATGTGTGGAGTGGTTAAGTGACACTACTGTACAAGTATGAACCCAAAAATAATATTACATGATTTGTGTAGGGCAATTAAGAATTGAAGAGAATGTGATTAATTTTAAAGACATCATGTATTGAGAGGAGAGATTAAAGGCCTCATCCACAAGGTTTACCATAGAATTGAGGCCATTCCCAATTTATTGATAGCTGTGTCACACCATTATGATGGTAATTTGGTAATATTTTTGGTAAATTGATTGGTTAAATGTATATATCTATATCAATGTCATTTGAGATTACTTGATCATGAAGAGTTGGATCACCAACAATCTTGATAAGGACCTTGCCTTACTTTGATGTTCATTACAACTCAAAGTTATATGATTGAGGTAAATGAATCTATCTTACTTATTAGCTCTATCCAATCTTGGTAAATGAGTATATCTTACTTGCTTCCTATCCAAGATCCTGTAAGAGTCTCTAAATTAAGGGAACTTGGACATGTCCATCCAAATTAGCTCCTTATAGAAATCAAGGAACTAATGAGCTTCAAAGGCAATTGATTGTAATCAAGGGCAAGCGGTATGAGCACACCAATATTACATAGCATCATTCTCACTAGAAATGTGTTATGCTTGAGTTGTCATATGATTCAACAATTGTTTGATTTGTTGTATTTAATCATACATATTACAAGGTATGAACGTTTTATTATAAATCATGTCAAGGATAGTATAGTAGTTTAACTCTGCATAAATGTTTAGATTAACCATATTGTGGCATAGTTGGAGACCTAATAAAAGAACAAAGCCATTCACTTTCACATTAGTTGTTGAGAAAATTGGTGTGAAAAATGCCCACACTATATAGTGAAGATGATCTCTTAAGATTCCTCCATAACTTACAATTTTTAGACTTTATGAACAATCAACTAATATTTAGCTTTAGAATTCTAATTAGAGGATGATTCCAACTTACAATCTTTAAAATTCTTTGTTTAACTTTGAAGAATAAAGTACGTGAACCACATTGAACTTGGTTGGAATCTAATGCAATTGTTTGAAAGATGTGGATTGGACATTCCTATTATGATGCTAACTAATCCTTATATATGGTTAGATTGAGAGCTTTTCAAAATTCCTAATAGATTAAAAGGGGGGGGGTGTATTTTGGTAACTTCATTTCTAGATTTTTTCTTAGACTCCTACTACCAGTATACCTAAAGCATTGAGAGGACATCTGCCTCATTCGCAACATTGATGCTAAAGAGTTTTGCAAAGTGGCTCCAAATTGGTTTGGACCAATGATAGCCAATAAACACATGATCTATTATATCTTCATTAATGCAGAATGGGAACTTGCAACCTATTGAATGCTTATTTGTTTAATGTTAAATTATTTATTATATGCCACATAGAATTCATATTTTTAGTCGAAGGTTTATAGACCAAATGTGTTTTCTAGATTTAAGAATCAAACCTTTTTAGTAGCAAGAATCTTTAGGTTCCAAGAATTTATGTTTTGCAGGGCTATGCTTAATGCTTCTATGCATTGATAGGTTGTTGAGAACTCTATAATTCTAGTTTAGTGAATACATTTGGCATGCATAAAATTTTCCCATAGTGAATTTATAGTTTGCACCTTTTAGAGGTGTTTTATAATGAAAGAAACCTCATATCCTTTAGATTCTTTAGTCCTAATCCATTTTTCTCTACTAGGTAGTTTATATTTTTTAGGTTACCTAATGATGTTTGTGGCAATTAATGGTATGGCCCCACAAAACCCCAAACATTATGTTTTCCACACATTAAATAATTCTTTTATGAGGATACGAAATCATCAATGTGCATTAGAATAAAGGCGAGAACAAGTTTAAAAAGAATTTTTCTACATTACGTTGATGGTAACCTTTTATTCACACAAAAAATACATCACATTAGAAAAAGATCTTTTATCACCTCTCATGAATACAATGCAATCTTCTACAAAGTTTAGATGAGAAACTTTTTTATTTCCTCTTAGAAGAATGTATTAAAGATCTTTGCACCATTTAAAGATTGTTTAGTTTGTGACTTAATTCCTATGTGAACAATAAAAATAAGAGAGGTGATAAGAAGTTTCCCAACTTAAGGCCTCTCAAAACCTTAAAGTAACCTCTACTTCTACCATTGATGATGATCATGAACTGACTATTTCTAAGTATATTCATGATAAATTTAATAAAACCTTGATCAAAATTAAAGCTTTCTTGGGTCTATTATAAAAATTTTGAATAAAGCATATTGAATACATTCTTTGTATCTATTTTGATGATACAATTACCTTCTTATGACAAAGCCAACATATTTCAAAGATATTAAAGCTAGCAAAATGTGCTAAACTTAAGTGGCTATTAACTTTGCAAGTATTCTTTTCAGCAAAGTTGTTTAAATAGGTGGGTTGAAATTCACTAAAAGTTTGTGGATTTACTTTTTTTGGAATGAATACAATGTTTGCACTAGCTATTACATTATGAACAGGCAAGCCATTTAGAAAATCTCTAGCTAAATTTAGTATCTCATAAGCAATGACACTCCAATAGTGAGAATAGAATAGACTGTTCAACCCATCAAGGCCTAAAGCACTATGTTGATCAATTTTAGCAATAAACTATTTCATTTCTTCCATAATTACTTCTTTCAAAAAGTCTTTATTTATTTCTTGAGTTAATAGAGGAAGGATATGACTTAACAAATTGTGCTTATTATTCATAGATGAATTCATTAACAAATTCTAAACATGCTTAATATTTGCACCAATAATTCTATCTTCTTCTGTCATCCTATTCCTTTTAGTTTCCTTAATTTGATGAATTTAATGTTTACTTTTCCTATCCTTAACTCTTGGATGAAAAAACTTCATATTTATATTGCTCTCTTTAATTTAATCAACTTTAACCTTCTGACTTTAGAATTCTTCTTCATTTTTTATTGTAGAATATAGTATGCATTAGGTTGATAATAGTTCTTGCCTTGATTCTTCATTCTACCAAAGTTCAAACTACTTTTCCCTAACCAGCTCCTAAACTTTGTATAAGACCTCAAATATGTTAACAAAGCTTGTTATATTCCATGCTTTCATGAAAATTGTAATTATTTAAATTTATGAGCTAGTTCATTTAGCTTATTCTCAACAATAGGCATGTTCAAATTAATTTCCATTGTTTGCATTAAAGACTAGTGATTTAGACACAATCATGGAATTTAAATGATTTTAAACTTGAGAAAGTTTCTTCATGAAAAGAAAGCAAAAGAGGAGAGTGATATGAAACTACTTGACTGAGATTTACACAATTGTATGTAGCATAAGGCTAACCCAATTATGATTTATTAGAATTCACTCCAATCTTTTCCATCTACCTTCCTAACACCCATCCATATGAAAGAACTTCTCAAAAAGTTAGTTCTCTAAGTCTTAAATACTAAATGCATTTAGAAAATTCATTGATGGCTCTTAGATATGGCATTGATTGACTATTATATTCACCTAGGGAAGCAATGACATTGAAGTTCCCCCTAATAAGCTAAGGCAAATTGATAAACTTTTCTCATACTTTGAGTTCCCTCTGACGTATCATCCTTTCAATAAAGGGAACGTTTTGCATATATAATTGAACAACACATATGTCTATTCCAAGCATCATCATTCAAAAGAAGGTGGATGAATTATTCCTCATTGGCAATAATTTGGCAAGAGATGCACTTATTCCAAAGTAACCAAATTTTATTGGAGTAGTTTGATGTGTAATGATCAACTTGAGCCTTCTTCTGATTTTATCTGCATGTTTTTATTAGCCATTGGCTCCAAAAGACTTATAAAAAAATTATGTAATTTTTTAGTGTTTTTAAGATAGTGTAATGACTCATTTACCACTACCCCTAAAATGTTCCATATTAGCATATTAGACATAATGAATGGAGGATTCAGTAATCTTAAGGCTTTTGAATTCTTTATGGTTCCTCTCGGGCTATTTTGTTTGGCTATAAACTTTTTCCTCCTTTTCTTACCATTTTTTATAGTAACTAGTGTGATTCCATTGTCCTCCTTTAAATCCTTAAGTTTTTAAGAGAGTGAAAATATTATGATGTTAGGGGTAGTTGCTTAGAATAACAATCATATAGAGACAAACCATTTTCATTATCCTCATGATTCTTTTTATGAATTTTATAGTCATTTTTTATTTATTGAAGAGGTCACTTTAATAGCTCGTAGCTACTTCTCACAATTGTATTGACAAGCCCTTATTTTAGTGTCTTATTCCTATGTTGGATTGTTATTTAGTGACAAACCAATCACTTTTGCAATTTTAAACTCTAATGTTTTTTTAACTACAAGTTCCATCTTGGTAGCCAAAATCTTTTGCACCAATTCCATATTATGATCAGATTGAGGTATGACAGCAAAATGTAAATGCATCTTTACACTATACTTATAATTTCCTTTACTTGAGTTATTGAGAACTTTCTTTTGTGTGCGTTGTTGCAAGGCATGGTGTTGCTTGTAGCATCCAACACAATAGCTTGGTCGATTATTGTGTGAAAGTTTCTACTAAGATCCATAATTACTTCCCAGCTTTTTAGAAATTCCCATTCTTGTCGATAATTTCCTTGCCCAATCAACCTCTACACATTTATGTGTTCCATCTTATAGCATAAAGTCCCCTTCTTGAAAATATTAGTCTTATAAAAAGAAGCCACAAAAATTGTATTACAACATTGTAGCTTTCTCAAATATGAAACTTTACTAATTTATTATTTTATATTTTATTGATATTTTTTTATTGTATTGAATTATTTAAATTCAACAAAAATGTTAATTAAAAAAAAAAGAAATATGGGTCTTATAGTGGGGATTTGAAATTCAAATGTTGAAGTTCTAATTTTTAGGAACACTTTAGTATTGATTTCAATAAAAAAATATTATTCAAAGGTCATATTATAAGAGAAATGATAATAATAATATTATATTTTTAATAATTGGTGGAATGAAAGATTATGAGTAAAATTATGCCATTCTAAATTATTAAATTCATATAATATGTAAGGCTCATAAATTAGCCTATTTGAAAAATTAATAGTAAATTTTTATAAATAATTGGATCCAAAAATTAAAAAAATAATAAAAAGGGCTAAGGTTTTTAATTAATCCTTTTGTTGAAACCCATAGACTGTAAAGGCAACACAATATTTTGATAATAAAAAAACTATTTAAGTGATTATTTTATGATATAATGTTTCTAGTAAGTGTGCTATAGGTTATATAAACGCACTTGACAATGAAGATCATTTGTTATGCTATGGATGGATGAAGCCTCTTGAGTCATAAGTCAAATATAGAGAAGGCAAGAAGAAGATGGTCATCCATCTTGAAGATCCATACATCCAAGATTGTTATCAAGGATTTCATCTATTAAGACCTATGTAAGAATTGAAAACTAAAATTGCCAACTAATCCAAAAGCTAGCATAACACACATGCGTTTCAATTAAGAAAATATGTCATAATTGCTCTAATTGCATATCAGTAAAGGTTATTAAGATTAATACAACTCATCATATGGATAATAGTGCATAATTCCTTAAAGGTTGATTAGTAAGTGTGATACAACTAGATGAGAAAAAAAAAGAAATACAAATTTAGCTAAAATTTGAGCAAATCATGTGATACCAAATTTGTTTTGGATGTTATAATCATCCTTGTGATAAGTGTATTAATGTAATAATACCATACCTAAATACTCAAACACAAATTGAAAGAATGTTGAAGTCTAGAAAGTCTATGTCTTGTTATGAAGAAGATCTCGTGTAGTAAGATGATTGATTTTGTAACCTTACAAAAAAAGGGACCAAGCCATGACAAAGGCATGAAAAATATTAGAGAAACCTTTGATGAACCAAACCAAATAGAAAGCTTAATGTATTGTTTGATAAAGTCCATCAAAATTAATTGATGTCATAGAATACATCTTTTTTGGGGGTAGTTTGGGAGACACACTAGACAACCAATGAGTTTGTAGAAAATTGTCATGTGATTGATTAGAGGAGATTGTGAAAAACTAGCTGGATTGATGAATATTCTTCCTAATTGAGATAGCTTTTATGACCTTATAAGGACACTTCTTTCATCAGATTGAGGGGACACTGATTGGTTGGTCTTCTCTATGAACTCCATAAATTTATATAGGAATCTCTCCTCATTTAGCTTAATTAATGCTTTATAAATTTTGTAAATTTGTTGGGAATCCAATGCAATAAAATGAAGACAAGTAATAACCAACTTCTTGAGAAGAGGATAAAGTCATCAAAAAATCCCAAAATAGAATGAGGTGATGGCCTCTTTGAGGGGCATAAAGCTTCACTTTATCTTGCATTTGTAGGTTGTTTATCCCTTTACTTATTATTTAAATTGACATAAGAAATAATGAAGGGGATTGAGGGTTAACTTGCTTTAAACCATGCGAAGGTTGAAAGAAACAGTTACCATTCCCATTAACAATGACTAACAACCAACTTCTATTATAGATGCTCATGAACAATTAATAAAAGTATAATTGATGATAAACTTGTGCAATAATTTTCTAAGAAAATTACACAATAGGTTATCAAATTATTTTCTAAAGTTTGTATTAATGATACAATTTTTACCTAAGATCTTATGATTTAAATCAATAACTACTTCTTACATTAGAAGGATATTTCTTGTGATTTCCCATTCTTTACAAAAGCTAATTATTTCATTGAGATGAGGAATGGAAGAAAGTCTATTGCATTACTAATAAAAACTTTGATATTATTTTCTCAAAAAATTTATAGATGCAAATTGGTGTAAAATCATTAAAAATGTTGGGTAATTGATATACATAATATGTAATAGAGCTCCCTTCTATAAATAAAAGAGCTCTTAGCATACAAAAATGAGCACATCATTTGCTTATTATGCCTATCACGATGTGCAAACATTGGTCCTCATTTGTTATTTTTTGGCATTCAATATCATGTTGTCAAAACCCAATATTTTTGTTGGAGACGTAGCTCTTGTATTAATAAAAATTTAATCACTTACTAATCTCTTTACAAGGTGTTCTCATCCTCAAAACTTGTCAGCATATCTTCTTTTTATAGTAGTAGGAATGGAAGTGAAAGCATGATAATGGTGAGAAGAAAAAGATAAAGAAAGGAAGAGAAGAGAGTTTTTACTATAAAGAGATTGAATTTTCTAAGGAGATTCTCCTTAATGGTTCTTAGTTGATGAAGTTCTAATTCTTAGAACTGTTTGAATTTTTAAATTTCTACTTTTTTCATACATCATTCTCACCCTTTATATAGAGGTTTAGATACAATAGTTAATTATAAAATTAAAAATAAGTGATTTAACTAAAAGCATAAAATTTCCCAAATTCTCAAAATTTCACATTTGTCTACCAATGTGCAACCCACACCATGCATCAGTATGGCCATGCCAAGGGGCCTATCTACTCGCACAGGTACTATTCTCATGCACAGACATCCTTCCTCACACATATTAACAACAGTGACTTAGTAGGTGGGTGACTAGCTCACAAGCACTAATACGTGGGGCCATGCAATACGGCATGCTTTTGTGCATGTGCCAACATCTTCATGCATGGCACTTAGCTTGCATGTCTGTAGCATGTCTCCACACATGGTCCTACTACTTTGTGCTATGTCATTGATTTTCATCATTTTTTGTGGTTTTGTCTCCAATTTTCTCATCCATTTTGGATTCAATGATTTTGAATTGATCTCCTAATCATATATCTCTTTTTTTTTGAGATAGTTCACTTATTGAGTAGGTTGGAAGCTCACACCATACTTTTATGATAAGGAATACAAATGCATTACATTGAGATAGGTTCAAGTGGACATGGATGTACAAATTTATGTTGAGCACTCTGAAATTGTGATTGAGAGTTCAAAAGAGATATTATATTCTAATTATGCAATAAAAATATTATCTTTTGCAAAATTAAGTATTTAGATTGAGTAATGCAATGTTTATTTTTAGTTATCATTTTTATTTTGTATGACAAGATGGTTACTATTAATATTTATGATAAGTTAGTATGGGATGGTATGTTGAGATGTGGACATGACTAGATGATGACAACACTTCGACTTAGGTAGTGTTTAATATATTTTCACATATTTTGTTCTATTATAGAAAGGCAGGCTATTACACATTGTTGATGAATCCATAGGTTAGAAATGAGTGGGTTCTGACAATAAGTATTTAGGGTGATTGAAGTTTTGAAAATAGGTAAGATATTTTAGTTTACTAGGGAGAGTTTGATAGAGTCCATGAAAACTTTGAGAGCAAGCCTACTAGAGACTTGAGGGAGTTAGAAGAAAATTTTGGCATAGTTGAGTTATTAAGGAGAAGGTGGGGAAGAAAATGAACATTATTTTTATTTGAGTTTGTATAATAGGTACAATATATATGCATATATCATAAAAAAGTATATAGTATATTTTTGTTTTATGCATTATATAGACTACATTCTACAAAAACATTAAGTATAGTTTTATTGAATTTAATTTGTATTCATATTTTGTAGTGCTTATATATATATATATATAATTTAAATTAGTATGCAATGACATGATAAATTATCCTTTGAAACACAAGTGTATTGACTAAAATAAAAAATTCCTATAACAATATCAACATTACAATTTTATTTTTAATGAAATTGGGAAATAGTTAAGTAGAAATTCATGGCTTCATTATCCAAGGAATACCAAAATCAATATCATTTAATGGATTAGTTAGCATGCTTATAGTTTTACTTTTATGGGACATCAGTTAGAGATGATGAATAAGAATAAGAAACATTTTTAGAAGAGTATTGTTTGAATTAATCTAGATAAGCTTAATTAAGGTCCCATTTTCTAATGTTCCAATCTTATTGATAGAACCATCATCTATTGGATCAAGATGTATAGTTATAAATTTAAGGTATCATACCAGAAACTATGGATCCATTAGTAGCATCCAAAATGTATGGAAAATATTTTTATAATATTAATATTTTATTTTAAAATTTTGAAATTTTAAAAAAAATTAGAAAAAATCATGTCACCATAAAAGAGAGAGAACATCTGAAAAGAGAGAGGTGAACTATGCATAATTTATTAAGAGCTCAATGATGTCAAGTTGCTCAAATAATCACTTAGGTAGTCAAATTAAAATATTTAAAATTATTAAAAATATTATTTGAAAGACTTTTAGATTAAAAAATTTATTAAAAATACTAAAAAAACATTGAAAAAAATACAAAAAATAGGCAAAGGGGTAGAACTTATGAAGGAGGATCAAATAAAATCAACCAAGGATTTTTGAAGATTATTTTGATAAAAAACTTTCAAAATTTTCATAAAGGCCTAAGTTTTCATAAAAATTAATTTTATTTTAATTTTCCAAAAAACCTTAATAAACCCAAATCCATAAATGGTGAAAGGGTTGAGTGGCAATTCTTAGTAGCACAAAATGTTGGAAGAGGAAGAGATGCATCAATAGGAATTGAGGAAGTGTTAGGAAATTGAACAAGAGCTTCTATTGGTACAATAAGAAAAGCCAAGATAGGGGACGAGACATGCTGATTGAGTAAAATGGAGGAGTCAACTATTGCATGGGGGTTCTTAGTAAAATGTTTAGAACTTTCTTTTGGGTAATAATTAAGCCAGGGCTAGGAAGAGGTGCTTCCTTGTGAGAAAAGGAAGGGAAAGAAACTAGTGGAATGTCAACAAAGCAAAGAAAAAAATTGATTAAACTTAGGAAATTTGTCAGGTTTTGCATCTAACATTTTAAGAAAAACCCATAATAAAAATGAAAACTAAGATATGCAGTAATGTAGAACATGTGTGCATATGTTCCATGTAGTAATATTTTGTTGCTTAATGACCTTAATTTGATGATAATTAATCACATAAATTGTGATATTAAATCCTGACTATTTCACATGTTATAGTGCTTTTTATGCATAAGATTAGTTTCTTTTTTGCATGTTATATGAATATATGCAAAGAAGTGTTTGATAGAATTTTATTATTTTTATAGCATGTAATATAGGACTAAAGTATAATTTATTTATTTATTGTGTTACATCATATTTTTTTAGATATCCATGTGATCATGTCTTTAAATATTTTTATATGACCCCTCTTAAAAGTTCTTTAATAAGTTGTACAGTCTATATCCATAAAGATTGTATGGATATTCTAATGCCATTCAAGCCTTTTAAATTTACAAGTATTTATCCTTCCATATCTCCAAGGCCATGTTTAATTATCTTTTCATGATGGCACTTAAATTAAAATTGCCTAAACATGTTTTATTCCAATCTATTTTGAACATTACTCACATAATGTTTGTTATGAAGTACTTAATATGCCATGCCTAAATTCTATTATATTACCACATGCTTGGATGTTTTACATCAAAACTTAGTGACAAAACCAAGTTATTACTATTACACTAAATGGTCAATCTTTTATTTTACATCTATAATATTTATCAGTTATCATTAATGGCACCCAAAGAAAAATTAGTGAATTCCTTTTATATGCCTCATGAATTTCTTCGATATGCATCTAAACCTCTAGATCCTTTTCAAAATTCATCCATCAAAATCTACTCCACTTGAAACTAAACCAATTTCTAAACCTGAGCCTTTCAACCTCGATCCTCCTAAGCCAATTTCTATTGAGTTTGAAGAAAATGAGCCATAAAAAGAGTAATCAATTGTATTTGTATTTCCTCAACAAATTTCTTTGCGCCTAATTTCACTCCCACTATTAGACATAGATGTTTCTTTACATATATATGAAGTTTCTAATAATTATTATTTTAATATACATAAAATGTTTAATCTAACTTTCAATATGGAAAGAATATGTTACACTTTGTACTTTTGGCTTGCATAGATAAAACTTAGATGACCAAGGTATGTGCCTTTTTCTTGGTTATTTTGAGATGATTTCTTTCATTCTAAACCACTTGATTAAAATTAGTTCACATTTGTTCATGCTTATGGTAAGGTTGACCATGCACACCTTCTTATGTGGTTTGATGAATTCTCTAAATCAAGAAAGAATAATGGTAGTTTAAGTTGTGCAAATTGATATTTGAATTTGGTATTTAATCATTATGATTACATAATGTGATTGAATTACTTTAATCCTAACTGTTAGATACCTATGGTGCATTAGATTTAAAGTTTACAAATGATAGGATTTGCGAGGAGGAAATTTTCAATTAAATGTTAACGAGGAGGTTATGTTATTTCTTGGTCCTAATCGTAGCCATTAATTCCTTTGGAAAGGTCATGAATGAAGGGTGGTGTAATCAAGTATTTAAGCCTCAGTGGTTGCTCTTACTTGAGATTTGATAAACCCTAGCTTTGTTATGAGAAAATAAAGCTAATGAAGTGCATAAAGAGCAAGTATAATTTGGGCTTATTGTGTGAAAAAAGATATTTTTCAATGGCCCATCACATAAACTATTATATGGAGAACTAGTCATGGCTCAGTGGATCAATCATGGGCTAATAAAGAAGAAATAAATTAAAAAATCATAAAAATATATTAATTAAACTTTTTTATAGTCCAAAAAATCTTTTAGAGTAATTAAGTAATTTTAGGCATGAAGTCAAAGTATTAGTTTGTGGCTAATGGTGGGTGGCACCTATTGGTAATACATTAATAAAAGTGTCTAAAATATTTAAGATATAAATGAAAACCTTTAAGAATTATATATTAAGTATGATTTTATATTAAATAATTACTTATAATCTCTTATTTAAAGAACCTCTCATTAATGGATGAATGGTGAATTGATTGTGACTAAAAAAATATATTATTTGGTGGCTTTAGTGTTTAAGCTGGCTTGGTGGTCTTCTCTTGGATTCACTTTTGTGAATGAATCCTTACTTTCATCTTCATCCTCTTAACTTTATTCCTTACTTACAAACATGATTTCTTGATAAGGAATTCTATTAAAGAGTTTTTATGTAATTTAACGAACACTTTTTCATGAACATTATGATAGTAACTTGAAACTTAGTCAATCCATAAGTATTAGTTGTCTCTATGCATTTCCTTATCTTAGTTATAATTGAGAAGCTTGCAACATGGCTTAGTCAAGTCATGAGAGGCATGATTTGGACCTTGAGAGGACAACTAAAGTTAGGTGAGTGCTCAGTGTGGACCTTATGAGGACCTCAAATAAATGTTAGGGTTGAGTGAGAGCTTAGTATGAATCTTATAAGGTATCCTAAATAAGACATTTAAGGTTTAAATGAATCCCTAAGTTATCTCATATAAGGAAGCTATGGTTATGATAAACTCTAGATTGCCCAAATAACTAATTTAGAATTTATAAAAAATCATAGTGAAATACAAATAGTTGAATAAGAATTTGAAGGAAACTTTAAGGTACCCAGATATGGCATTAAGGTTTTAAGGAAATCTTAATTAAGAAACTATGATTGGAACATAGCATAAGCACTTGTAAAGCCTTTGAGTATAAATTGGATAAAGCCTTGGATTGGGAAGGATCTTGGTAAAACCTTGGATAAAGATTGATTGAGAAAGAGAGCATAGTTTAATCCTTAAGAAATATCCTATGCTTGGTTAAGGGACTGATTATTCTTATGAAGTTAGCTAAACCCTAGACATTGCTTGGTTTATTAGGTAAAACACTGAGTAAGCTTGATTAGTCTCTTAACCCATAGTTAATGCACTATAGGATAGTTTGGAGATGTGTGTGGCTCAAAAGAGACCATTAGAATAGGTGTAGTAGTTATGGCATACTTACGATACATGAAAGTCAATGGTGGAACTCATGTGAACCTATACTAGTAAGATTATTTATAAATTAGAAATACACATAAGTGTAAATCCAAGGATATCGCCTTTAAAGGGAGCTCAAAGGTATCTTAAATATGGAAAGTAGTACTAAAAAGGATTCTATATAAGGTTAATGATAATTATAAATTAATTATCATTTTAGCATGGTTAGATAGGTTTACAGCAAGCTCTAAGAGTAGCCTAAACAATAGACCTAGATGATAGAGTCAAGGTTTACAGAATACCTTAGATGACCCTAAATAATAAATAAGAATCTAAGATATTAATTAAAGGATTTAAAGAAACCTTAGGAGTACCTAAATATAAGATATTATTAATTTAGATTAAAGATAATATGGTGCATAAAATGGTCTTGGCAAAGGTCAGTTCTAGGATGTAGTGGACCCAAGTTTCAGAACCTCGTGCCATGATTGATAAGATATTAAAACTCTTACAACTCAGCAAATCACTAATTTGCATGATTAATTGACCATATAGAAGAAGTGATAAAACACAAGGTAAGAGATTCTAGTGTGGTTATGTCCCACAAGCTCATTAAAGAGGTAGTCATTTCATGTGATTGGTTGAAAATATAGGAGAAGTGCTAGATCACAAGGTAAGAGACTACAAGAGTAGCTAAGTGGCACCAACACATGAACCTTAGGAAAAGGACATTAGATATGCATTAGAGTTAAAGGTGGGAAGAGTTGCAAGAATATGAAGGACTCCTAGAGATCCATGATGTAGTTCCATATAATTGAGGGTGCTTGACCATATGATAAGATAGGAGTTCTAGAGAATTGCATTCTGTATAAAGACTCTTCAGCACCTACAAAATAGTTTCATGTGGGTGAGTGTGCATGATCATGATATTATTTATATACTACTCATTAATTTGATATGATATCTTGTTTACTACAAGATTAATTTTATAGTATGATTTTAAGATACTCTATTGAGTTCTAGGTCACTCTCTTCTATTTTTATATGGATGTTTGCATAGACAAGAGCTTGCCTAAAAGCCGAAGATTATCATTATCTTATTGATCTTTTAAAAGTTCATCAATTCCATTTACATTATTTTATTTTTGTTTTAGTGATTTTGTTCTTATGACTATGAATGTAATTTGATGGGCATTAAATTCCATCAAATTGTTACAATTTTGACTTTTGTATTACATTTTTTTATTATCTATTATAATGTACTTGAATTTATGGATATTATGAACATTAATGATTTTTAGGTGGATATGTATGCTTTCAATTGTATATTTTTTTGATACCATATATATGCTAATATATTTTGGTAAGTTATCCTAACCTAAGTGAACCAATCACTAAATTAATGTATAATTATTTGGTAAAGGGGCATGGTTCATTGTGGCTGGTAGGCCATTAACATGATGTTCAAATGGGGTGATCATGACTCCCAATTTTAATAATAATCCTATGGAGTGAAATGGATGAGTAGCACAGTGCATGTCTATATAAGGATTTTGTTGCACTAAGGGATTTTTAAAAAAAGGTTTTACTAAAAGTTGGTTGTGATAGTATACTTATTTATAGTGATATATCAAGGCCACCAATTTTATTTATAGGTTTGAGAAGCAAAAGATCCAATCAACTAAATATTTTAAGCTTTAATGTGAAATGACCATAAAATGAGCTAAATAAAGCACACAGTTGAATCTCTTGACATTTCAAGTTGCTATACCATCTAATGCCATAATTTTTTAAAACCTATATTGATTGTTGTTGAAATTAATGATCGAATTTCACTTAAAGTACAACTGTGTGGGATGCAATTTCTTTTTGATGGTGCGAACTAATATAGGATAGATTGCATCAAAGAATTTTACTAAGCTAATCTTATGTGCCATAAATAACATTTCATTATTTATTTCACATTTTTATTGATTGTCAATTGTAATTAGTCATTTTTTAGGCCTTAAGAAGTTTTTATTATTTCTAAGGATTTTTATTATTTTTATTATTTTATTTAAAAGGGTATTTTTATCATTCAGCATTATGATCTATTTTAGTCCTTGCTATACAATGAAAAGAATATATTTTTCCTTAGCATTTTCTTTTCAAAAATTATAATTTCTTTTCATGCATGTATGCACAAGACATTATGTAATAAATATTATTTTTTAAGTACTTTTAGTTATTTGTCAATGGACATGTTATTGTTTTATCTTCACTATAAGAACTTTTTGTATGAAGTTCACTTTTGAAATGGAAAAATAATTATTTTACATAGTTTTTTATTTGGATTTTGAAATGAATCATATAGATTAATTCTTAAAAAACATGATTTCAAAAACAAGAAAAACTTTTCTTGACATACTCAAAATGATAGGTGAATAACACATCCCTCCTCTTAGATTTCATGTCTAGATGTGGGTTTAATGTGATTTTGATATAGTCATGATAATGATCAAATGAAGAGTAGCATGATATATTATTTTACATTTGTAAGATATGTACGAAGTGGTTTGCATTTACACATTATTCTGAACCAAGAAAAAAGTTGCTTATTATACCCAAATTAAGAGGTAGAAATTGACTCAACCTCTTAGGGATTATTAAATGAGGGAGAATTTCTCTTATTTTGTTTGACTTAATAACTTGATTTGTGTTGGCTCTTCCTTGCGCATGTTTAACCAAACAAAGTTCTACTCATTATGTTGGTTTATGAGTTGAAAATTAGTTCAATCACTTTGATCTTTGAGCCAAGTTGTTTAGACCTTGCATAATGAGTTTAATAAAAGAAATATTTGTCAAATTAATTTGTTTTGTGAACTAAATTGGCTTTGCTCTTTATGGCTTCTGAACAAAGCGATGTTCTATTTTTATTATTTTCTTGAAAATTGATTTGATCCCAATTAAAATGTCATTCATATTTATTGATAGCGCTAAAATAGTTTGTTCCTTGAACATGATGAATTGGTCTATAATATTAGCTTTAGCTTATAAGATTGGGCTAGTTTAGCTTTTGTTTCATGTGAATTGGATTTTTATTCACTCTCCTATTACGTTTGGTTTAGGTGATGAAGGCTTATTGTAACAACCTACTTGGTAATAATAGATATTGCAAAGGTTTGGCTCCTAAACTTGTAGAATTAAGGGAAATTTTTATCTTGGTATGTGGTATTAGACTATATTAGTTCTAGTTCTAGAGTTTGAGATTTGAAAATATCTCTTCCTAGTATTTTACGTTTGGTGATTTAAAGATTCTTATGATACAAAATTTTACATGACAATAAAAATTTAAATAGCCAATTCTTGAAACTTGATGCATTAAGTTAGTCTTGGTCCTTGAGCATGTGAGACAAAAGTAACCCAATATATTATGCATGAATGGATGGGATTCTAATGCTAACTTCAATCATTGTAGACTAAAACTTAAAATAAATGCCTTACATAGACAATGATTTAAGAATTGATATAAAAGTCAAAGCAACCTAATTTTCATTTGTTGCAATTGGACTCAGCCTTTACAACAATTATGCTTGAGATGATGTTTTAATTGCATGGACATGGAGGCTTTGTTCTTATTCTTAATATTATATTTTATTTCTAATTAAGATATTTTCATGATTGAAGGAATATCATTTTTCTAAGGTTTTCATGGGACTTGTATTAGTTGCACTTCATAGTTCTAGTTCTAAAATTTGATTAAAGAACTCCAATACATTGCACAACACATTAAAAGTTATCAAGAAATTATACAGAAATCTACATATTATATTTTTGAAGAATGAAAATAGAAAAAAAATATTTCACAAATTAGAATAAATCTAAATGAAACTTATTTAATATTGATTAAAGAAGGTTTCTAAAGAGGTTATTTTAATCAATACGTATTTTGTTGTTTAATTGATCTCAATAATAAGCACAAAATTTTCACTTAGGTTTTTAAAAACTATTAGATAATTTAGCATGGAATAATCTATTTGTAGTCAATGAATTAATTGTAGTACAAACATGTCATAGAAAATGTTTTTGCAAATTTAATGATCTTTCAAAAAGTCAATTTTTATAATTTCTATTTCTTTTGATAAAAGCTTTTGGTGAAATATAATAATTTTTAGTCATTAAAACATCTTCCACAAAATCTCTTTAATATTCCCATAAAAATTTTAGACCATCAAAAGTGATAAAAAGTACAACTTTTAAACAAAAGAATGAGGACCAAATTTGAAAATTTTCATTAACATCGAATGTCATTGGGAATATCAAATTTGCATCCTAATAGCAACGAGAACAAAGAACTAGAAAATAGAAGTCTGCATGGAAAAAAATGAGTAAGCTTAAAATTCACCTACTTGATCTCCCTCAATAGCTTCAACATCACATAAAAAATCCCTAAATCATTGAACAAGATGATCCAAGCCTTGATCTTCACCTTTCTACCAATCTCACATCACCCAAATGATGAAGTGAGCTTCATAAGTTATACAATAGAAAATTGAGGAAATGAATCACACAAACTCTATATGAATGATCATAACAATTCCAAGTAGTAAAATAATATTCATTTACTTCATAAGAACTAGATAAAAGCCATGTATAGGGTAAGTACTGCATAAGGATAGCATCCAACATAATACTTGATTCTTTTATGTAGTCAGACCAACCACTGAGAGTGGTCTAACTTAACGAATTGGTGTTTATTAGTTAATCCCCTAAATGGCTAGACTATTCAGTCAAAGTGGTTTATTGATCACATGGCATAATAGGATGGTCCATAGCATTAATTATTGCTCCATCTTCTTTGATCATGTCATGTGATTATCTAATTAAATGAGAAGCTTCACCAAATATAAACATGTGATCTTATTAGACAAGTCTCTAGGTGACTCAAGAGAAATAAAACAAAACTAACGTGAAATATCAAAAAGGGTACAACAAAACCATAAAAATTAAGCAAATCTACAATGCAACATTGGTCTAAAATCATTGTAAAGATAAAGGTTGCACTGCATTGTGTCAAACACATTCAACAATGATGAAGGGAAGATGCATTAGGTGATTGATTTGATATAGTGGGCTTTGGTGGCTGATACAAGGGAAGGAATGTATAGGTGACAATGTGTCACAATTTACTATTTTAGCCAAATGTTTTGTTTTTTAAAATCTATAAAGTGTAACAACCCTTAAACTTGTTAATGCATTTGGTTAATCAACCATTCATTCCCTAGGATTAATATTCAAATTAAGAGTAATAATACCCAAATCTGATCACCAAGCTCACATTATGTTGCCCACAATGAACCAAACTCTCTTACTAGATGGTCATCTAGATCACTTTGGAAATAACCCATCCCAAGCTAAGGTAACTTCACAACAACAATGACACATATATAGTACCAACATAATATTCCATACCAAAAATCTACTGCATTAACTAAAATATCTATCATTCATAACCATTAAGAAATAACATAGAAAGATAATGAAATGTTTAATAATAATCTCTATCAATAACTCTAATACAAACTAAAGTCCATCAATACATTTCATGATAATATAAAAGTCTAATTATTATATCATAAATCAAAATTATCAGCATCTTTCCACTGAATAGAAATAAGTAACTATAAATACTAATTAATTTAATAAGTTTCAGAGTCATAAGCCCCTATGAAATCTCCTACCTCCCTAATCTTATATGTAAAATAAAGAAAGTGAAGCAAAGCCTAGTAAGGAACCCTCAAGTTGCACTATAAAAATCACATGTAATCTAAGATATGATAATAATAGTATATACATAGTAAAAATGAAAATCATATCAATATCACAATCATAATTGTCATGGAAGAAGCATCAAACTGTCAAGTTTAAGCCAAACTAATGCATGAAGTTAATAATTTAATGTCCAATGACCTACCAAAATTAGGAACTACCTCAAAACCTATACAACTCAAGTCAAGATCTATCATCATAAAAATTAGAATTTTTTCCAAGATGTCTTACAACCATTTCAACAAGCACATTTTTCTAAGGCATGCCATAAATAAATTATCAACACACTTTTCCAAGACATGTCTTAGTTATATAAACTTGCTCACTTTTCCAAGACTTGCTATCTCTGGCTTAAGGTTTCTAATCTTTGAGTTTTCTTCATCAAAAGAATATCCTATATTTACTTTACCCAACTTACTGTTTGCTACAAATTCAAATTACTATTATTTAGTATTTAGATATTTTTTTAGAATTTTCTTAAAATCCTTTACAATGTCATCTATGAATCACATTGCTATCTGAATGTTTTAGGGTCACATCTAAACCTTTAATTTAGTAATATGGATAATCTAATAAATCCAAATATTCCTCTATTGATTAGACTTTTTTCCTTAACTTATCTAGAGTCTTACATAGAATCATTTTACCTATAAAGCTACTCTTTATCTTTTACACAAATCATAATCTTAACTTAATCCTTAAATATCTTTCTAAACATAGTTGCATGTTAACTTAGGTTCTAATGAATCCTACCAATAACTCCTTTGTCATTTGGTCAATGCTAAGTTATAGTGCCCATCAAAAGTCTAATCAAAATATATATGATTTTTTATAAATCACTTAAGAAACTTTAACAAAATATATAATCCATATCCAAGGACTTACCACAAATCATAATATTGGTATCAATCCTAAACTAATCGTACCTAAACCTCACTCAGTTGAACCCTTCCTAATTCATGCAATCCTAATAAAGCTTTTAATCAGCATAGTCCCCTTCTAAGGCCTCCAATTGAGCTCTACTAGGTTTCTTAACAAGAAAATAAGGCCATCTCTCAACTTTAGAGGATATATAAGTCATTTTATAGATCAACCCAAGCCTTATCATGGCTTAACCAAGCCACATAACAAGCATTCCAAGAAAAACTTAAGGAATGGTAATGCTTGGCCATAATAATACTTAGGGTTTTAGTTAAGCTTATGTTTTTACCCTAGTGTCCATTATCCTAGTTTAGGTCAAATAGTCTAATTGAACTGGTTTTCAACTTTCAACCCATGGTATCATGTTCATAGGTCTAACTTCTTAATTCCATTCATAAATCACATAGAATTTAAAAGTAAATAATGTCTAAACTGAGATTAAAGTTTGATTAGAATGCTCTATACATTGATGAACTTAGCATTCCATACAACATGTGCTAGTTTAGCAAGATATCTAACAACATAAAACAAATCATGCGTATTCCACATGTAATGCGATTTCAAGCATTTATCTTAATTGTCAATTTTAGAATAACAATTTCCTTATTTAATTATGGATTTTAACCATCAAACACATTCTAAGAACACTATAGCCTAAACATCAATAATGATTAATTTTGTAATAGCATTTTAAACATGATAACAAAATCAAGCTAAGCAAATACAAATTTTGTTAGCATGGTTTGCTTGACTTTAAAAGCAATATAGTTCTTCATCAAAATAGAAATAATCATAATTAAATCAATAATACATTAAAAGACTCTTGTATTAATCATATAAATAATGGAAAAGAATAATATTCCATGTTAATAATAATATCATGAAGGAATCATTCAATCATGAAAGCAACCTAATCATGCTTTTACAACAAATAATAGTACCAACTAAAGCAATTTTATCATGTTATCATCAAGATTTATAGAAGAGAACAAAATCATTTAACACATAATGTGATTTCACAGCAAACACAAGTAATTAGTTAGCAAGGTAGCTGATTAATTACTCCTAAAATTAGCTAGTTTAATTTTATAATAATGAGACACATACTACCTTAATTATGTAGAGGTGTTTTCCATAAGAACATCTTCTTATGCCCTTCATTCTCAAATGCTTCCACCTTCTCCTCATAATAATAAGTTCTTATTCTCCTCCTTATCTTAGTTTAGCCTTCTAGGTTAAAGAGAATAAGTCTTAATTGAGTTGATTAAGAAAAATATCTTATATATATATGTGTGTGCGTGTGTATATATATATATATATATATATATATATATATATATATATATATATACAACTAAGATTAAACTAAATAAAGGTTAGACTTTGATAATCATTTCCTCTCTTTAGAATTTATAGCTAGGATTAGACTATGATAATCACATATAACCAAGTTATTTTCAACTCTTAAATATAAGTCCTTTCAATTCCAAGGCTTGTGATCAAAAGCAACTAAAATACAAAACCTAATTTATTCGATTGTTCCATATCATCTTAGTATAATATCTATTTTATTATATAACAAACTAAATCTTCCTTTTTCAATGCCATTGGTCATAATTATGTGATTCAATTATTCATACATGTATCATACACTATGCATGACATTCATCCATCAAAACCCAATAATTCCTATCTCTTATGCTTTTCTTACATGATCATACTTATATGTTTAACTAATCATATTGCATGGTCAATTAGCTCACCTAATACTCAATCCTTAGACTTAAAAAATTTATTTTTCTTATTATTTTACATGTAAAATCAATGACTTTGTGCCTATGGAATCACAATATTACCTAAACTAAGCTTTCATTCTCTATGATAATGCCCTTATATGCTGAAGTAATTAATATAACATTATCACTAACCATTTTTTTGCTCATTAATATTTCTATATTTTTTATACCAGATCACATCATACGAGGGGTTATGGACATAATGTACGATACCAAAATATATTCCTTAACCTATTAGACATGTCTATTCATTAATGTTTATGGCACCATTATACTTATATGATCACAAATTCATATTGATATGATCAAAGTCCACTTTAACAAATTAATCACACTAGCATCTCAATTGCTTAATCATATTAAGTTATTAACCAAAATCTTATTATATAAGATTTATAACTAAGCTTTCAAATAGGTTTCTTTTCTTAATATATCATATGATTGTCTTCTATCATACTATATAATTATCATTAAAGAATAGTTTACAATAATTAAACTTAATCACTTGAATTTATAAGTACTTAATTAACAAATTTAAGTGGAAATAATAGACCTTGGTTATCTAATGGAGTGGTTTAACACAATGGCAAAAGGGAAGTAGGAAGGATAGTTATGGAAACAAGAAGTTAGGTAGACGTAGCAATGAAAAGGGGAAAGTGGAAGGAAAGTAAAGGTAGCATGAGGAGAGGGAAGTGGGTTGAGGTTGTGATTAAAAGGGTGAGGTAGCAACAACAAACATAGGAGGGTATATGCAAAGTTGATAAGGTGATGTGGTGTGGAAGTCTATAGGATGTGACAATGCATAATGATAATAAGGAGGCTTCCAATAGTGAAATATCTCATCTAAGATGATATATTTTCTTAGAATCTCAAGATGTAAGGGGTGACATGCGATTTGATGAATTAAGAAAGATAATATTAAGAAGTTTAAGTCTTTAAGTGGTAATACTTATATGATAGTGGTTTAAATTCTTAATACTATTAATAAAAAATTGATAATAATTCAAAACACTACTATTGGTTCATTATCAATGAGAATAATCTAAGCCACAAACATATGCAAAACAATGATAATATTTATCATATTTTCAACCAAATTACCACAACAATAGTTTAAATCATTGATATTACTTAAATAGCAATGATAACTATTAGCCACATGATCTTGATAGGCCAAATATGATTTTGATGTTAACAAAATATTTCGGGTAGATTATATTGGGGATTTAGTAGTATTTTCACACTAGAATTTAGATACATAAAGAAGATGATTGCCATCTTATAGAGTTAAAATTATATTTAAGAAACTCTTGCAAAAGACATGTGAAGGAAGTATTGAACTAATATAGAACTCAAAGTGAAATATGAGTTCATGATCAAGAAATGATTAACTCTTCTAAGGACTTCTATAACAATTGACATATTGTTTATCATAAATTGGTTAACAGCTTACATATGTATCCCATTGCATGCATATGATGGCATAATATTATTAATTGTTTAGGCATTACATAAGTTTAATCTAAAATTAATGCCTAGATTAAGAAATAATACTTAAATGCATAGATTATTCCAAAGGGTAAAAAGCTAAATGCCATGTCATAATCTTCAATAAAAGTTCATGAAATGTCCATATTTTCAAAAACTTTAATTCATGAAATTATTTTACAACTTTTCATGATAATTTCTTAGAAAACTCATTATTCATGCATTAGTTAAAATGTGCAAAATCAAGTAAAATCAAATTAGTAGAAGGATCTTTATTAGATGGTAGATCAATTGAATAGTCATTTGAAATAAGTCTAGTGGACATTGGACAAACTAATCAAGTAAGATCTGCTAATCAAATTTTGTCCTCATTTGGAACTTCTTTCAAAGAGTTATAAAATTGTCTGATCAATAGTTTCATGCCACACATGTGATTTTTAATGCCATAGTTGTCCACCAACTAGCACACATTGAGCACTACATGTGTAGGTAGGTCACCACGTGTAGCTATTTTTCTACATAAGTCACTAACTAGGACACAATACAATTTTGGATTCTTAAAGAAAACCAAAATCACAATATGCTATAAATGCCATGTAATCCCTTTAAATTAACAAGGTTGGGAAAAAATATAAAGCACTCTTTCTCTCTCTTACAAACACTTATTAGCACATGCTCTCTCTACTCCTCATCTTTCAAACCCTTTTTATTTATCTACTAAATTTTATGTGTTATTGATGAAAATTCAAAGAAAATGACAAACAACCACTCATAAAATGGAATAAAAACTCAATAGTTGAAATTACCTTTCATAATTTGATAAAAAGGACATTGAAAAAAATAATACAAACATTTTAAAAAAAGGATAGGTGGGACTGCAATTTATAGATTGGTGGCATCTGATACTTGTTATTTTTTATTGTTATTGATCAATTTATAAGGATAAGTTGGAGCTCATTGAATGAATGTTAATTTATTTGAGTGATTCCTTACTGTGAAAATCATATATGTTATTTGAGAAGCTTATTTTAGATGATACTATAATGATAACTCCCAAATATGATTTGATTTTCATGGAATTGTTTACTTCTTGATTATTTGATATTTAAACACATGAATTTATTAATATGCAAAGAGAAATATGAGATTAATATGATACTATGACCTAAGAAAAGTTACACAAAGAACTAAAAAAATGAGAAAGAAAGAAACAAACATGATATGCAAGAAAGATGTAATTAGAAAAATAATAATGAGAAAAAGATAATAGAATTCTAACATTTATGAAAGATACAAAAGAGCAAGAATGGACATGAGAAAGAATATGGTGAGAATGAAGAGAAAGAAAAATGATGAGAAAAGAAATCAACCATTTTTAGCTATTTCATAGTCTCAATTTTAGAAACTTTGATATGTTTTAGAAGTCACAAGATATGAGATATGTAGCATAAGAAAAATGTGCAAGTTAGGAGATTATGCCAAAAGTCAAATGGTAAATTTCTCTATGGTACGATGTAGGTCAACAATGAATCAAGACAAAGTGGGAGAACTTGTGATCCTATGACCAAAAAGAGTAGGAAGTTAGAATTAGTAAATTTAGGCGAAGGACAAGATAAGCTGCACAATTTGTAATTTCTTTGTAAAATCATTACAAGGTCAGTTTGGGGGGGGGGGAGGGACTAAACAAAATTGAACATATGGCTTCACACAAGGCTTATAAGAAGAGTACAAGAGTGGATCATTCATACATAAAAAAAAGAAAGAAATAAATTTGAGCTACAAAGTCAACATACTTTAATCACAAATCTTACTTTGATCAATGTGAGATGAACAAAAAAGGGCCCAATGAAATGAAAGACAAGAAAAAAAGATGCTAAATAGATAAGAGAAAGATAAAAGAAACAAATTCATTGAATAATGACCGTGATACATTGCATGATAAACGTATTTTTATTAATTATACTTGAAAAATACAATTTATAGCATATAGTTTTTCCTGTTGAGCCAATGTGGCACAACCCTCATTTTATTACACATTTTTTGAAGTACACCCCGCATGGCGCATGCAAAAAAATAAGTAGAGTATGAGTGTCAATAGAACCTTTTTATTATCGTTACAATTTTGACCATCATAAGGTTTAATGTAAACATTAACTATGATTTATTTTTAGTTATGATATTTGAATTTTAATGATTTGACAAGATAGCTTTTATGTATACGTAAAAACGCAAAAAAAAGTAGAAAAAATTTAAATATAATCCACCAAAAATAACTAGAGATGGCAATTGAAATGCTTTACGAAAATAAAAATTGTATAGAAAATATTTTATTTTATTAGCATTTATAATGATGATTCAATTTGATTAATTGCCATGGTGAAGGTTCATTGATCATGCAAAGCAACCTTTGCATATGCATCCATGAGCCTAGATCAGGCTTGATTTATATTTGTACATAGCTATTTAGTTATTAAAATTTTATTTTTGCATTATTTCTTTCACTATACTATTTCATTGTGCATTGGGTTGCCCACTTGCACCTTGTATTTATTATGGATAGAAATGCTTGCCATTAGATCATGCAATAGATTCCTTATCCCAAAGATATCACATATGGTGTCACAGTATGTTGAAACAAGACCAGTGTGACATAATTTGAAGTTAGACAAGCAATTATAGAGTAATAGAGCATGTTTGATCTACTAGTCCTACAAAAACCCTTAAAGGAAACCCTAGGCTAGTTAATTGAGCTTCTAAGAAGACTAAGCAAGCACTCGGGGGTCATCTATATTTTTTCCTAAAAAAATTGAACACTGCTAAAACCCTACAAAAACCCTTAAAGGAAACCCTAGGCTAGTTAATTGAGCTTCTAAGAAGACTAAGCAAGCACTCGGGGGTCATCTATATTTTTTCCTAAAAAAATTGAACACTGCTAAGCCAACCAATTTATGCAGATAGATCATTGGATTGGCCAACTTACATGTGTGTGAATAATAATCATAGGCAAATAACTTCACAATACATGTACTAGATAAGGATCCATGTGAAAATACTTGAGAAAGTAGAGAAAGTGCTTTTGATGTTATATTTAGGAGAGTTGGTGCAAATGTAAGGAGATTAACGTATATAGTTTTCCATAAAAATATGTTGAGAGATTGTTGATACATTTTAGATTGGATTCCTACATAGTTCATGTATTAATGTCATTATTGCTAGGATAGAGGTGTTTGTCTATGTAATAAGTTTTTTTTATGAACTACTCAACTTATGAGGAATTTTGTTATTTGCCATTTCTTTTCCTATTAATTTTTCTATTCTCTTACAATTGTCTAATTCTATGTGAATAGAATTTTGTAGTTTATCAATTGTATTTCTTCACTTAGACCAACATTTTATTATATGATAGAAATGAAACATTTCTTTGATGTCTTTTTCTCTTGCAGTCTACAAACTTTCTTACTTACATTTAGAATCTAGTTTTTCTTAAGAAATTTGTTTGAAAAAATAATTTTGCTTAAGTTTTACAATTTATAAAATATTTTCAAGGCACCTTTAGAAAATATGCAACATCATCTAAAATTTACTTTATAAATATAATTTACTAACTAAAATTTTCAACTAATTCACATTATTTGTTGCATTGAACTCAAAATTGCGATGATCTCATTGTGAACCTAATTTAATTTAAATTAAAACAAATCTAAACAACTTAATATATGATTAACTCATATTTACATTATTAGAATCTATTAAATCATAATAAAAATCATTTTAGTAAAGGTAATTTAAATAGTAATTAAGAATCAATTAAAATAAAATAAATAATTTTAAATTTTAAAAAACAAAAAATAATTAATTGTAAATTGAGTTATTTGAATTTAATTATTCAATTTAGGTAAATTAATTTTAGGGGACAGTAAATTAATTAAAAGCTTCACTTCAAATTCAAACTAAATTAATTGACTATGGGAATTATTTTAAAATAAGGAAAAATAATTTTTTAGTATTAAATAGTTAATTAAGTTAAATTGAAAAAAAATTAACTAATAAAAACGTTTATAATTATTGAAATAATTATAATTAAAAAAAATTTTAAGATCTTAATTAAAAAATATATTCTTAAATGTATTAAAAAAATTGATTCATATATGCCTCATTTTCGAGGTACAGCAAATTAATTTGATTATCTTAAATTCGATTTGCAAACCTTCACGCTACGTCACATGGCTAAATCATTCTAACTGTGAAGCCCCCAAGGAAATTGAAGAGCAGATAAAAAGAAAATATATTGGAATATTTTAAATTTGGAAGAGAAGTCTTTATAAAACCGAGTTAAAAAGAAGTCTTTTAACAAATCTGCAAAAATGTTTGAAATTTTTAAGAACTAATAAAATAATAAAATTAAATCAAAATGTTCTGGCCAAAATAAAAAATTAAAAAATAAGCATTTTAAAAATATTTTTAAGAACCTAAATAATAATAATAGTAATAAATTAGGCCATGCATGCATTGATGCTATGGTTGTTGTGTCAGCACATACAGGGCACTGCAAGTGTAGACAGGCAACTCGGATCTAAGTGCGACAATGACGTCTGTGGGCAACCACATACACACAACCAAATGTTAGGATTTTTAAAACACACCATCGATGCCATGTGATAAGTAAAAATAAATGCCCTGCAATCTTTATAAATAAGGGAGGCCATATAAGGGCAAAGTAACCCACATTCTCTCTCTTTCTCTTATGCACTCTCTCTAACTCTCTGTCCCATAGCCTTTGTTTCTTTGTTATCCAACCAAATTATCCTATATTTATGAAGAGTTTGAAAAAATAATTCAAAGAAACTAATCATCAAACAAACTAATGAGTGATTAGTTTGAACTATCCTAAAACGGTTTAACAAAAGAGAAAGTTGAAAAAAATAAATAATAATATGTTAAAAAAGTGGTAGATTGAAAAATCTGTTACTGATATGAAATGTTTGATACATCTCATTTAACAATTATTGTTATATTGATTTGTATGGACAATCAAGAGATGATTGAATGTATGATGATTTGATTGATTAATTGTTTGATGTGAAGCTATGCATATTATTTACAAAGTCAATTTGAGATGATACTACCACAATAACTTTCATTTAAAATTTGAACACCTGAAATGACTAATGTGCAAAGAGCAATATGGGATTAAGAATAGAATATAACATTAAAAGAAGTAATACAAAGAATTAGAAAAAAATAAGAAAGAAATAAAGAAAGATGATATACAGAAAGATGTAATAATCAAAATAATAAAGAGAAATAACAAATAAAATTATATCATGTATAAAAGATAGAAGAGAGCAAGAATAAACATGAGAAAAAATATGTTGAGACTAAAAGAGAAAGAAGAATATTAACATGATGAGAACGTGATATTTCCTAGTTACTATATACTCTCTATTAGTGAAAACTTGATGCGTGATAAGAGCCATGAGATATGTGATACGTGACAATAGAAAAATATGCAACAAGAAAGGAAACCATGCTAAAAAATGAAAAGATGAATTTTGTAACGCAATGATCTAGCTTAAGGAAGAAAAAATGAAAGTTGGTAAGAAGAACAAAAAGAGTTGGAAGTGCTCTCGAGCAAAGCCACACGATGGAACATATAAGCTAGATATTAAGTGACTTCTTCGAGAAGTGAATATTAGGTGAGCACGAAGAGAATTGATAAGTCAGACAATATGTAGCCCTACATTAGGTTCATAAGGGAGGGGTATAAAAATGAAATATCTTACAAATCAAAAAAGAAAAGAAATAAACTTGATTTAGAAAGGAAAGACATTTTAATTACAAAACTAGCTTTTGATTTATGTGAGTTGATAAATAGTTGCATCCTAATGAAAATAAAGACAAGAAAGAAAAATACCCAATAGGTAAGGGAAAGAAAAAAGGAAAAAAGCATTGATAAAGAAAGTGTTTCATTGCACTACAAATGTATTTTTACTAATTATAATTATTTTTAATGATATAGGAAAACTTTAGTTTATAGCACATTATTTTTACATACTAAGCCAATATGACTCGACCACCATTTTTTTATACATTGTTTCACGTATATCTCATGTGTTTCATAAGAAAGAATGAGTTGAGTGAGATTGAAAATAGAGATTGTATATTAATGTAAAAATTCAAAGTGTTGTAAGATCTTATTTAACTTTTATTATGCTTTATTTATAGTTATAATATTTTAATTTGAACACTTCTAAAGAAATGATAAATGCTCCTATAATATAGTTTTTAAGTATGTAAAGAAAACAATAAAATAAAAGAAGTAATGGTTTAAATGAAAAGGATATATTGGATTAGAGATAGCATTTGAAACGCTCTATAAAGAAAAAAAAAATGGATAGAAAATCCTTATTACATTAGGTCATTGAGCTATTATACCTTTCAATTGGCATCTTATGATTAATCTATTGATGAGTCTAATAAATGATTAGACATTCTACTAATGCTTGATTAAAATGAGCTAAAATTCATGTCATTATTTGAAGCCTATTGATCCATCTAGTGGGTACTTTGATGACCACCATCTAGAATATGAGTTACATTGAATCAATAGTTTGATCATCACTAGATCATCCTCACATCCAAAAGACTATATTTTAAAATTGGAAAAATGATTTTGGACTATCTTGTAAGTCAATTAGATTATTTCATATGTAAAATGTTACACTTAATGGCTAATTTGAAAAATATCTCTTAATGGATAGTTTGAATGTTGAGGAAGTTTAGGAATGAATATTTAATCTAAAGAGACCTTAAAAACTATAAGGTCTCTATAAATACCCATCTAAGGATTGAAGAAAATAGTGGGAAAAAATCAACAATCTTAAAACTTTAAGAAATTGGCAAACTACTACATCCCTATGCCTACTTCCATTATTACAATATTTTGGGGATGAATTCATAAGTGTGTGTTATCTTGAAAAACCAAATCAATTCTTTACATTCATTCACACTCTTTAAATGTACTTTGTCTTAATCTACCTTTAATAACTTTAACTCAATATGTAGCTATTTTTCATTACTTATTTTGTAATAAAAACTTAGGTTGCGTTATTTTTATCTTTTTAAAATCTTTGGGTGACCCTTTGCCTAACTTGTGAGTAAGGGAGGCTATTTGGTGCATGACACATCAAGAGGAGAAGTGAATAGGATGTGCAAATTTTCTAATAAACAAATGAGTTGTATGAAAGCAAGTCCAAAATGTTTAAGGATAAAATAATATAAAAATAAAAATTAAAGTAAGAAAGGCTAGGAGACCATGAATTTTAAATTTTTAAATCATCTTTGAGCATATGCCCACCAATAATTCAACTTTAACTAGGCTTATTTCCTTGAATAACTCCGTTGTTGTAGCTTAGTGGAGAAACTTAGCACACATGAGCCTTTTCATGGTTTATGCACAACTTGTACTCCATATTCAATATCCTAGAGCCAAGGCCACAATCCATATTCAATGGCCTAGTGTTTAACCAAAATGTAAGAGAAATAACAAAGGAAAAGTTCTCACACTCAACCTCTCCTTGAGAGCCAAAGAATGCAAATCCTATGATTAACTAGCAATGTGGCTCAAGTATGAATGTTATGATATTTTTAACAAGTGTGAATGCTATGAGATGTAAAAGTAGTACTTAGATCTTACTAAATTGAAGCCTAAGAAGGATACAAAAATTTATGCATAGTGTTTCCATTAATGTAAAACCTTTAATAATCTTTTATGAATTTGCCAATGTATATTCCATTTGACAATAAATTGTGAAATAATAAAGGAGCCATTTATAAACTCATTTGAGGTTAAAAACACTTTACAAATGATTCTAGAAGTTCAACATCTAATTAGGAACAAACAACATTCAACATTTGAAAACATTTCCTTTGTTAGATGACTATTACATTCAAATTTGGATTGAACGTACCATATATTATTCACATTTTATGCATTATGTACCAAACAAAAGAAAATATTGTATTGAGTGTTTCCATTTTTAAGTTTTTTTTATTCAACCACAATTGACCTACATATACTATGCATCCAAAAAGAACATAGCATATGAAAGTCTCATGTTAGGTCCATAGATTTGCACATGCTCCCCAATAACATAAACATATTGTAATAAAAAAATACGTATGGTCCTCAAGTCTCAGGGTTTTCATTTTATAAGTTTATTGAAGTTGATAATCTATTAACGAGCTAAATATTTTGACTTCAAAAATCACATATCATATGTTATTATAAAGTTTCATATATACCGCTTAACAAACCATTTGCTAACTAGTATATGCTTCTTAAATGACCTTGATGTGTTATACAACACAATTGGCATGCCATACATACGTCTTTGGATTTATATTAACTTTTCGACATAGTTCCTAGAAAGCCAATGTACACTCACTAAAGATAGTCATATATTAATCAATTTGTACTAACTCATTTAAGTTGTTATCCGCAAAACTTCTTTGAACATTCATGAACTTATGGGTTTAATAATCTCTCATATTTTAATGATGATAAATCAAAGAAAATTATCATATAAAAATAAGTGTAAGTATAAAAATATAACTTTTGTGATTTGAATACTAAAGGTACATATGTTTTCAAAGCATAAGATGTGATAGTAGTCTCCCCTCACTTTGGAGATCCTCCTCAACCTAAGCCTACTAGTTCCTCCTCTTTTTGTTATCATGAAAAAAATTTATTTAGTAGGAGGTGTCCAACATCCCTAATTCTCTCTTAATCTGATAAAAGCCATCTTTGCTAAGAGATTTGGTGAATATTCCCACAAGCTTTTCAGGAGTGTTTACAAATTGAATGTCATCCTCCTTCCTCTCAACATGGTCCCTTATGAATTGGCACCTAATTTTATTGTGCTTTATCTTAGAGAACTAAATAGGATTCTTTGTGAGGCATATGGCACCAATATTATCAAACTTAATAGGGATGTGTTGTAATTACAAACAAAAGTCTCCTAGTAAATGTTGAAGATAGAATTTGAAGCACATGTCCACCCAAAAAAATGTACTCAACTTTTTTAATCGATAGTGCAATCATTCTTTGTTTTTTTACTTGACTAAGATATCAATGAATTACCATAACATGCACAAATTCTTGATCTAATCTTCTTATCCTCTCTAAACCTTCATAGCTAGCCTCATTACACCTTCTCATTTCTTGAGAAAATTTAATTTTGGGACACCAAATTCTTAGATTTTTTTGTTTACTATGTATGATTGAAACCATGCACATGATCCTATACTAAATATGAAGTCTGACTATTGGCTATTAAATATAACAAGGATCTTATCATTCTCTTTTATAGTTTAAGATCTATAAACTTTCTCTTCTCATCCTTTTATAATATATTTGAAGGGCATATGGGAGTTTAGATAGGTTTATGATTTTCCATATTAAATTTCTTTACAAATTTTTTGAAATATTTTGTTTGCAAAATAAAGATTTCTTTGGCATATTTTTAAATAAATCATCTTAAAATGTTTAACTACTATCCAATTAAGCACATTTAAAATTTTTAGCCCATTATCTTTGCAACATTTTTACATGATTTTTGATTAGTTGATCCAAAGATTAAGCCATCAACATAAATTTACACCAAAAGGATTTCATCACATTGATTTTTATTAAATAAGGTGTTATCCAAATTACATAATCTAAATTCCTTATTGAGTAAATAATTGTTTGGCCTCTTATACCAAGCCTATGGTGCTTGTTCCAAAAAACATAAGGGCTTTCTTTAACCTATACACATGATTTGAATATATGTTTTGATTGATGAACATGCCCTTCTTTTATAAACCCATTTAGAAAGGCACTTTTAAAATCCATTTGAAATAATTAAAATCTTTTAAAGCATGTAAAAGCTAATAGAAGACAAACTGCTTCTAATTTAGTAACCAATATAAATTTTCTTCGAAATCCAATCTTTCAACTTGATTATATCTTTTGGCTACTAACCCTACCTTATTTCTTGTTATAGTCTTGTTGAACCATTTCATAACAATAATGGAATGGACTTGAGGTCTTCTCACAAGTTTTCACACATCATTTCTATCAAATTGTTTAAGTTTTTCTTGTTTAACTAAACTATTTAGAGCTTTCTTTATCTTTTGTGGTTTAATTTCTAAAAGAAAGGCTACATTAATTATCACCTTTCTTAAGGAAGATTGGAATTGAACTCCTTGTGTTGGATTTTGCATAGCTAATTCTTTTGAGTGATTTTTAGTGTAAATTAGTTCTCTAGGTTCCTCCGTAATTTTTCACTTTCAATTTATTGATGAGATGTATGTTTGAAGCTTAATTTTCAAAGTCTTCGATATCTTTCATTTCAATTTTCTTGTTGTAATAGCTAGACTTATCAAAGGAAACATGTGCAGACACTTCTACTATAATGGTTTTCTTTTTGAATACCCTACAATCTCGATGATATGATGAGTACCTAAGGAATATCACTTTCACTAATTTGTTATTGTGGTTTTATCATCTATCATGTCTTAATGTGTTTCTCCTATAAACAAATACATTAAAGTGAGCTAGTTTGGGCTTTTTATTTTTAAAACTCCATTTAAATTAAGCAAGTCATATTTATGACTTCAACTTAATGGTACTTAGGCAAATTATATTAATGTAACATTGTACAAGTCATCTCTATTAAATGTCCTATTTTTCCTTTCTATCACACCATTTGAAGAACATAGGCTAATGAAATGCTTGTCTTATCCCTCACCCTCCATAAAAATTCTAAAAATTTTATTCTCAAATTCCTTCCCAAGATCATTAAGTATGCTACTTATCTCTAGTTTTTTTTACTTGAATCCTCTTAGCTAGTCTCTTGAAGTATACAAATACTCCTTTCTTCTTGGATAAAAATAATTCCCAAGTGTATCTAGTGAAGTCATCTACTAATACAAACCAATATTTCTTTCCACCTAATCTTGTCACTTGTAGTGGTCCAAACAAATCCATATGGATCAACTCTAGAGATCTTGAAATCCTTGCTTCATTCAAAGATTTTAACATAATGTTTTGCATGTTTTCAATTTTGATAAGAATCACAATATGTTCCATCTTTAAAACTCAAATTAAGCAATCCTCTAATTAAATCTAATTTGCATGCCTTTTATAATGTAGTCAAACTAGCATGCCTTAGACTTTTATGACATAAATCTATTAACTCTACTTTTGTCTTAAGATAGACATTTTGATAAATTTTGTCCTCCAAATTTACTACACAAATATTATCATTCCTATACCTTATGAATACTATGTCCTCATTCTTTCTAGCTAAGCAATGAGATGTATGAAACATCACAATAAATCCCTTATCACATAGTTGGCTAATACGTAGCCAATTATATTTTAAACCATATAAAAGAAAAGGCTTATCAATATATAATATTGAGAGATACATATTCATTCAACTCCATTGATTCTTTTCTTTGAATTGTCTCCTAATGTTACATATCTATCATCCTTCACCATTAAGCTCAAGAACTATCTTATCTCTAATCATATTTCTTAAGCATCCATGATCATGTCAACACTTGCCTCCTTTTATTTCCCTTTAGTAGGATAACTAAAACATTTGTTATTTAGATTCAGGAACTCAATCTAATTTGGGTTCGTTTTGATTAGTTCTAAACTTATACTCTATTAGTCTTTTAACTACTTCAACAAAATAAGACTTCTTCATCTCAATTGATTTTCTTATTAGGTAAATGAATAATACATGTCTAAGTAAATTATAGTAATAACATTTTACATTCAAAATTTACTTATAAAAATGAGATTCTCTTACATCAAAAGGTCTCCTCCTCTTTTTATGAAATCATATAGAAGAATGTCCTACATGAAAATTTTAATGTAATTCATGCAATCTCTTAATGAAAGCAATTTTATTTTTTTTAATTCTTTAGTTTCTTATGAAATGGAAAAAATTAACGAGTGAATCTTTTAAATTTTATTTAGAAGATTCTTGTAGATCTTGCAAATGTTCACATAAACGCAAGTATTCATTATGTTCATGGGTAAGATTTTCATGTCATGCATGAAGAGTCTCAAATTCTTGCTTCTTAATTTTACTTGTATGCTTAAATGTATCACATTTTTCTTAAATTTTTTGTATGCAACAAATAGTTCTAACATTATGTATTTGGGCCATTATAAGAATAATCTTTATTGCATACTTTATCATGCTCCAAGTCATGGACATTAAGCATAGACTCACATCTTTATCACTTTCCTTCAAGGATGATGACTCCTCTGGATTACAGTTACACCAAGCTACCACCATTGCCATTTTTTCTTTCTCTTCATATTCTCTAGTGTGCACACTGAATGTATGTGCCAAGATTTCCTATAACAAAAGAAAATTTGTTCACCATTCTAATTCTCCTTCTCATTTTCCTTCTTTCTTTATGAGTCCCTAAAAAAGGAGTTAGTGATAAACATGTTTTTAAATTTCTTACATTATTTTTTTAGTGTAGATGTTCCAATCTTCTTGTTTGGTATGCTTTCTCTTCCACTTCATTATTTCTAAAGGAATTGGGAGGCTATGACAATTTTGGTGAATTGTTTCTTGTTATTTTTTCTCCATTCTCCATTTCTTCAAATTTCTTAATCATTTGTTTACGAGCTATTAACAAGCCCATCATCATGTCAAACAAATAAGTGCTAAGTTATTCTACTTCTATGATTGTTGTAACTTTTCCATACCATTTCTTAGCATATGTTAGAGAATTTTTCTCACCAATTTATAATTAGTAAATGTTTTTTAAGAGAGTAAAGATCATTTACAATATTTGTAAATCATATATCCAAAAGGTTTCTTCATTTTTCAATGAAAAAAGCTCAAACTCATCAATAAAAAATGTTAACATAGGATTCTTGAACCTTATTTATTCAATCATGAGTTATGATCAACTAATTCTAAATTTTTCTATAGATATTAAGCATACATACCTTCAAGTAGTCACCAAGAATCAAGACATAATATAAGCAAGTGATAGACATGGCATTTCACTCAGCCATGGAGATTTGGAGTGGAGTCCATTTACTAAAAGTTTTATTAGTCAAGATTTGCTTTACAAATTTCATAGAACCCAATTTTGATCATGTTCCATATTGTAACATTTATATATTGATAAAATTAATACATTATCATTTTCCAAAAATCAAAAAGTAAATTTTCAAATAGTAGTGGCTAGGAGATAGATTGTCTCTTAGACACCAAAGTTCTTAGGAGGTGTGCACCATAGAATCGTTCTTGTTGTGAGACTATAGTAGTGTACAACCTCTAATACCATTTTTTGGGTCCTTGACATACCAAGATGTGGGGTGAATTAAATTTCCATAATTTTTTAAAAACAAATACAAAAAAATCAATTCTTTTATTAAATACACAAGCATTTCGTGTTGTATGAAACCAAGTCCAAAACCTTATAAGGTTAAAAAAGTTAGTGAGAGTATAAATTTTAAGTGATTTAACTCCTACTCTTGAACTTACAAACAACTCAATTCGACTTGAATTGGACATACTTCCTAAATCACTCCTTTGCTATATAGCAAGGTGAAGAAACTCCTCACATATGAGACTTTTCATAGTTTAGAAACAATTTATGCTTTATATTCAATAGCCTGAAATAAGGTTCAATATCATAAAGTGGGAACTAAAGAAAATAGAAATGACAAAGAGGAGCTTTTCATATTACAACTCCTCTTAAGAGCTAAAGATTTAAAATTCAAATTTTTTATGATGCAAGAAAATTAGGAAGGGGATTTCATGACCCTAAATAATAGCTATTTTATTCATTATGGCACCTTAATTTTAGGAGTGTGATAATTGACCTAGTTAAGAGAGTTAATAGGCAATTTCTTAAAGAAAAGAGTGAGGTCAATCATTGGATTGCATGCGAAGAAAAATCATAATTGAATTTATTTTTAGGTCCCTTAACTATTGGAGCCATGACGGGCTAACTATTTAATGAGTACATAAGCAATTTTATTAGGTTTTAGAAAACTAAATCATAGGAAGAAGCAAAGAGAACCATAATTGAGAGGAACTATGGAAGAAAATCAAGTAGCAAGGAAGGAAAGGAAAAGGAAATCATATGTTTGAAGGGAAGAATAAGCCTTATTTCTTGGCTAAATAGCTTAAAAGGTAAAATGACTCTCAAGATCATGCACATAAACAAGATACATGCTAGCTTAAAATTAAGTAATTTGATAAAGCACGCTTGAACCTAAATTTTGATTATTACCATAAGGTGTATTGTTATACATGATCTAAACTTTTTGATGTAATTTCATGATGCTATGAATTGAACAATGATAGTATGATTATTTGATTAAAAGCATGCATAAGATTAGATTTGATTTATATCAAGAAAAATCTCATTATGATCTTCCCATGAAAATCCTAGATTTCAAATTGCTTGTAGCAAACCATGAAACCATGAAACAAAACATGGTAATGTGATTTTTTAAATATGATTAAGATCATGCAAGATATTGGATTATTTTACTTCATTTATTACATGTTTAATGATTCACTATTATCAAGAATAACTTCATGAGTTGATGATTTCTTGTCAAATGGAACCATGAGCGTAGAGAAAATTGCTAATTTTATTCATATTTAAATCCCAAACTAGGTCATATGCTTGAAGCTTAAATTATTGTCAATTTATTCTTACTAGCTAAACCCTAGATAATGTTTTCTTATGGTCCAAAATTTTGTGTAGCCTCGAGAATGTCTAGATGGCTTGAAATCATGGTTCAATTAAGGCCATAGGAGACTTCGTTGATACCTTATGAATACTTCGATGGATTCTATAACACTTGAGGGCTCTCAATTTTTTTGGTTCAAAACTTGAGAGGCTTGCATCTAAGACATAAAAGAAGGCAAGTTTAGATGGAGGATTCAAGTAGGCTAGGAAGAGAAAGTTGGGATCAACCATGCATGATTTGTTAGGGTTTAGATTAGAGTATGCTTAGAAAAATTGTAGGTATTCTTGGCCACATATGATTTATAAGAATTGAGAATTTGGATGATCTTAACAAGGTGGAAGAAACCTAAGATATGCAAGATTATTCATGTGAGTGGTTTGGTTTTAATTAAAAAAATGAAGCCATATTTAGGTAAAGAGCTAGGTTACCTTTAATTTAGGCTTAGAAGGAAGTTGTGGCCTTCAAGGAATCCATGCAATTGATAACTAAAGTGAATGAAGGCACGAGTAGATAGAAGATTAGAGAATTGAGTTAGGTACCTATGGGGTAAACCTTGAATATAATAATGATAACCTTGAATAGGTTTATAGCAATTTCTAGGATTTAGTTTTAGAATGTAGGAAACCATAAAGAAAAGTTTGATTGTTAGAGTGAGGACTTAAGCACTTGGTAAGTCTTTGAGCATTCTTTAGTTAAGGTCGTGGTATAGAGAGGCAATCAACTTAAACTTTAAATGATCTTTAAGGTTGAGTGAGGGATTAGTTATGGCCTTAAGAATAATGTTAGGGCTTGTTAAAGGACAAAATGTTCTCATAAATATTCAAGAAACCTTAAACATAGCTTGGTTTTATTTGGTAAGACTATGAGTAGCTCTATAATGCACTTAAGCAATGAGTTATAAACCCTAGATGATAGTCTAAGGATGCATATGGCTTAAAAGGGACCTTAAGAAAGGGCATAATGTCTTAGGTTAGCTCGAGGCATGGGAGTCACACGTGGAGCTCATGTGAACCTAGGTTGGAAAGAAAAGGCAATGGCATAGAATTTTATCTAAGGGATAAGACACATATTTATGGACTTAAGTGAAAGCCTAAATTATAGCCTATATATAATAAAGAAGCTGTAAGGTAACTTAGATGGCTTATTATAATGAAGAAACTTAGGATACCCCAAATAACTTATTATGGTTTGTTGGAAACCTTAAAGTGCCTTAGATTGCTATTTAGCATTAAGAATAAACCCTAAGATACCCTAGATAGTGAATTAGAATTTAAAAGAAATCTTTTAGCATCCAAATTAAGATGTTTACATTTTGAGGCAACCCTAGAAGGCTCAGATAAGCTTTTTAAGGATTTGGAAACCCTAGGATATCTCAAATAAGGTTATCAAGATATAAGTTCTATTAAGATTATGTTGTACAAGGTGCACTTAATTCTAGTCACAACATGATATGCTTTTGGCTAAGCCTAGAGTGAAACGATATGACCTAGTTTGCTATCCAAAGGATGTTATAGGCTGGACAATTTTTAACAATAATCTTATATCACATTTAGATAACAAAATCTTAATAAGCATTGAGCATGAATCCAAGGTTATGGCACACAAGCTTTTGATGTAGTAGACCACAAGTTTGGACTACTAACTTTGGGAGAAATTGATTACCCATAGCATTAACAATGCATTATGGAGAACTACTTTTCTTAGTGGGACTCCCAAGATTTTGAAGTAATTGATTATGTGATTAGATTCCCAAGTTTATGTAAGTTTCACATGCTTTTTGAGACTCTTGAGAGACCTTGGAGGTACAATTACATGTGATTGAACTCCCTAATTTTGGAGTGCTAGTTATGTAATTAATTAAGGATCACAGCTTTAAGGTTAGGACTCTTATAAGAATGGAGGGAGTGTCATATTACTAGTTTGACACTAATCATCTAGTTTAGTTGCATCACAAATCATGGGATTGTAAAGAATAAAGGGATCCTAATATGTATTAAGTGTGTTAAGATTCTCAAAGATATGTCAAGATGCTAGAGAATAATGCAATTCTTCTATGATAATAAATCAAGTTAGTACATAGATCAGCTTGGTTGGTTATGGCACCCTTATTAATACTCTTATTTATTTGTATACAATGTTTGTTATATCTTACTTATGCCTAATTGATATATTTCCTTGCTATTATTGATTATTTTTATATCATGAATTGAGGATACTTTATTGACTTCCCAACTCACCCCTTACATTATATATAGTCCTAGGAGTTAAGAGCTTACATTAAAGTCAAAGTTAATGAAGATAGAGTCAATACATCATAGCTCATTTTACTTCTAGATTTGTATCTCATATTTTCTTAGATCTAGTAATTATATTTCATTTATAATAGTGTTATTTGTACTTATTAGACTTTTAGTTGTATTAGATTTTCATTTTTATCATTTGGCATTTTAATCTTTTATATTTTATTTTTATATGATGAACAACTTTATGATTTGTATGTGGATTATGATGATACATTGGCATTATTATGGAGTTGCTTTGTACTTAGAAACATATAGAGTCTTAAGATAACAAAAATTGAAGTGTAGAGTTTGAGATACCAAATATTATCATAAGTTTTGTAGGTTAGTTATGGTATTGTACACACATTGATGTGTGTTGGTGAGTATCCTAGACTAAGGTGAAATAGTTTCTAAATTGATAATGTGATTAGTTGGTATAGAGACATGATTCATTTTGAGTGACTTACCATGAGAATGATTATCAGATTGGAGAGTCATGAATCCCAAATTGAATATCAAGTTTAATAAGTGGACATTGGATAGCCAAATATATTAATTGGTTCATGGGTTTTATTACACTAATGAAACAAAGTGTTAAAAGGACTCAAAGTGATAGAGTTGTATCAAATCCTAAGTTAAAGTATAGGAAATTCCTAGGCATATGAGGTTCATGTTTATTATGGTGGAGAGTGTAGGTCATAGGACTGTATAAGTTAGCTATGTTATTAATGTGTTAATGTATGTTTTAGATACATTACCTTATGAAATTCTAGTGTGGTACCTCCTTAATAGAGATGGTTATGATACATAGAGTTGTAATGAGAGGCTAGATAGACACTAATCATGTCTAAGGAAAGCCTAAGATAGTCTTATTAGCTAAGGATTTGTCACCCAAGATGCAACTTGATTCTTGAGGGGAACTCTTTTTAGATGCTTTCATGCAATTAAGATCATAGGTTTTTGCAAGCATGATGGACCCAATAGTGGTGGATGATTGGTTCACCCATGCTTAGGAGCTATTTGATGCTATGAAATGCACAACTAAGAGGAAGGTCATGCTAGTCACATTGCTCTTAGATGGAAAGGCCACTAAATGGAAGTGCAATTAGTACCAGACTATATTCAAATATAGGAATTAACTCATCTTAGTCAAAGATATGTCAATTATAGACTATGTTATGCATCTAAGTTTGTGCCTTTTGAAGAGCTTTAATGTGGGTTATTCATGGATGGACTTAGACCATCTCTCCAAAAAACTTATTGTTACTTAGTTTGTTGGTAATAAGAGTTAGTGGAGGTACAAATAAGATTAGTAGTTAGAGCATCATCTTAAGACATTAAAAGAGATTAGGATGAAAAGGAAGTATCTTAAGCCTTCAAAGAATAAGATGATTAGTAGGTTTTATTAGAAGAGGATGTAGAAGAGATCTAAATGCATTGGTTAATCTACACCCATTTTATCATAGCTAGTTACTGTGTGTTATATAGAGCAACAAGAGAACATATTTAGATTTGCACCCATTGCAATAAGAGAAATGATGGTGCTTTTTTATTTAAAGAAAACATTTGCTTCAACTACTTAAAGTCTAAACACAATGGTGACACATGTGCTGAGGAATAGAAGAGCATATAGGGTGCTATATAAGTAGGAGATGTCCCAAGAAAACACTTGTGGATAAATGCACCTACTCAATAGCAAGTTACGGAGGCTTTAGATGTTAGCACTAAAGTGATTTATTTTCTAGAGTTTCTTTTATTGTCCTTGTTAATACTAGAACGTCATATTCTTTTATTTCTAGGTCTTCTTGGGAGAGAATTGAGGGAAATAAAAGCTAGTTTAGTCACAATCAATGCTAAAACTTTGTTCTTTTTAGGTGATTTCAACTACATTTAGAGTTTGAGATTATATAATAATTCTTGGCAAAGGCTTTAAGGTTGAGCTTATTCGATTGCTTGTAGTCATGTTTGACATTATTATAGGCAAGGATTAGATGACACAAAAAAGGATAGTGATTGATTTTTGGAAAAGGAAGGTCCAATCAGAGTGCTAAATTTGATTAACATAGTCTATTTTGGAGTCAATTAGCAAATTCTCATGATTTCTATAATTCAGGCCTTAGATTTGGTTCATAGGGGTTGTGTAGAGTGGCTAACTTTTGTAGTATAATGCAATTTAAGATCTTAACTTTGCAAAACACCCTAATCATCTAAGATAATTAAGATATTGCTAAGTGGATTCGTCAGATTTGCTCCAGAGCATGAGATTGGGTTTTTTATTTACTTAAATCTTAGGGAAAACTCAATAGCAAAAGCACCTTATCATATGGCCCCAATAGGACTGCAAGTGCATAAGATCCAATTATAGAACTTAGTGAGCACAGGTTTAAATAGACCCAATGCTTTTCCCTAAGAAGACCATATCCTTTTTGTTAAAAAGAATGATGACAATTTATGCATGTGTGTGTATTACCTTGAACCCAACAAAGTAATGGTCAAGAATTAATATACTTTGCCATCAATTGAAGATTTGCTAGCTTAGTTATGAGTGCTTCAAATAAAATAGATCTTCTACTAAGATGTCACTAGATCTAAATTTGAGAGCAGGGCATACCCAAGATAGCATTTCAAACTTGGTAAGGGAATTTTGAGTTCATGGTGTTGTTGTTTGAACTATCTATTGTACATATAATATTTATAGATCTTATGAATCACATATTCTTGTTGTATTTTAATCATTATGTAATCATATTCATTGATGACATCTTGGAGCATTTTAAGAGCCAAGATCAGTATGTAGAGCATCTTTAGATAGTATTTGAGTTTCTTAAGATAAGTAGTTTTATGTAAAAATATCTAAGTGCCCCTTTTGGTTGGTTTAGGTACCTTTCCTTACGCATGTTGTCAAGGGGATTTTATTGGAGCACTATAATGTTTGTGTTATTATAAAGTAGAAGAGATTAGCAACATTAAATGAGATTTGTAGTATCTTGGGCCTTATAAGTTATTATTGCAAGTTTGCACTGAATTTCTCAAGGAGTCAGCACCCTTACTTAGTTAACAAGAAACATTGTGGCTTTCACTTGAGTTGATCAATGTTAGAGAGCTTTTGTGAGCTAAAAGATAAGTTAAGATTAACTCTAATCTTGGCCTTACCAAAATAGATTATGCCCTAACAAATCTTTATCGATGCATCCGACATTGGTCTTGTGTAATTCTTATGCAAGATGGATGGGTTGCAGCATATGCATCTAGACAACTATCTGAGCATATGCATAATTACCTGATGTGTGATCAAGAATTTCTAATAGAGGTGTTTTTTTGAAGATTTGGCAACATTATTTGTATGAGGCTCAAGTTAAGTTCTTTTTAGATCACCTTAAACACATCTTCATATAGAAGGAGCATAAGTTAAGGTAATGAAATTTGTTAGAACTCATTAATGATTATGATTTAGACATTAAGTATTACAAAGTCAAAGAAAAATCAGTAACTAATTATTTTAGTAGAGGCATGGCTCTCAAGACTTTACTTATTTAGAGATAAAAAAAGAGGACTTGATCGATATCAATAGAGTTCAAGATCAATTAGTAGTGTAAGATTTAGTGTCACTACTTAGTGCACATAGGATTCATATTAATTAATTAGATAACCTAAGGACACTTTAGTAAGAGGATCTTGATCTTTAGGAGGAGATTGCTAGATTAAAGTAAGGTGAGTCCAGGAATTTCACCTTGAAGAGTGATATCTTAAGCTACCATGGTGGTGGTTTATTTCACTACACTAAAGTTCAAAGAGAGGTTACTATGCAAAGCTCATGATAATAAGTTTAAAATTTACCCAAGAGAAACTTAGATGCATGAGAACCTCAAAAAACTCTATTGGTGGTGAGTTTTAAAGAAAGATGTGACCTACTACATATAAAACTACTTGCTTTGTCAAAGAGTGAAAGTAGTGCACCAAAAGGCTTATGGGTTGCTTTAGAATTTTTTAATGCCAAAATAGAACTACAATAAGATCACTATGGATTTTGTCTCAAGATTAATAAGGATTATATAGGATATGATGTGATTTAGGTGTTTGTGGACCAATTGCCTAAATCAAACCACATACTATTATAAAGATAACTTCAGCAGGTAGGTTAATAGAGCTGTGTGTGCAACAGATTGTTAGATGAAATAGAGTTGCTAAAGTGATTATATCTAAAAAAGATATAAATTTCACTTCATAATTTTGGAACCACTTACATTAGGCTTTGGGATCTACCCCTTAGTTTAACACTCCATATCATCCATAGATATATGGATAATCAAAGAAAACAGTCCAAACCATGAAGGACCTATAAAGACTTAGTGTGTAGTCATATTCCTCATACAAATAGTTGCCATTGATATAGTTTGTCACAAAAATAGGTATTAGTTAGCTATTGGTGTGGCATCATGCAAGGCATTATATGGGTAGTAATGTAGATGTCCCTTGTGTTGGGATAAGGGTAAGCCTAAGCATATGCTTCAGATCATCAAAGAGACTAGTGAGAAGATTTGTAGGCAACATAAGAGGTTGTATGTGGTTCAAAATCATCAAAAGAAATATTTTCATGATAAGCATCAAATAGTGAGCTTCGAAGTAGGAGATTAGGTATCTCATAAGGCTAGTCTGATATAGGGATTGTCAAGAGGAAAAGCTTCTAATTTGACACCTAGACATATTGGACCATACTAGATTATGGAGAAGATTGAGACATTAGCATACTTACTTCAATTTCTAATTGTTTTAGCTATCTATGATTTCTTCCATTTATATAACCTAAAGATGTATGTTTTATATCTATTGTATATTCTTTAAGAGTAGCATGATGATCTTCAACTATAGTAACATGTAACTTATCAAGAGCACCCAATGCATGTTTTCTTAGTTTAATGCCAAATATCTAAAGAATAGAGGTTTGCCCATGGTTAAAGTGTTGTGCAAAAATCAAGAGGAGAAAGAAGCTACTTAGTAAGTTGAAGTGAGGTTCAATGCAAGTGGCCAAAACTATTTTTCAAATTTTGGGAATGGAATACCAATTAAGGTGAGGTAAATGTTACATCCCTTAGTTTAACTAGGCCCAGATAGGACCTTTGTCTAACAAAGCTTAGATAAGACCTTTGTGTAACAAATGTATATTTCCTTTCATCTTTATTTGTTACTTAAGTTTTTTAAAATTAAAAGTTTTCTTTGATTGTTCATTAAGCATAGGATAAAATTACATGATGCTTAATGTAGGTTTGGCCTTACATGCTACAACTTATCCCAAACTATGAGCTAATAGCTTAGCTAGCATGAAAATCACAAAAATTTAGAAATAAATGCGGTAGCATGTCATAAGATACTTAAAATTAAAATTTATTTTTGATGCATGCAAATGATAAGGGAATTTATTGAGCCCTAACCCTAGAAATTTTAATCCTCATGGCTCCTTAATTTTAGTAGTGTGGTAAGTCATCATATTAAAAGAGTTAAGGGGTAGTTTCTTAAGGAAATGCGTGAAGGCATCAATGAGAATACATGGAGTGAAACCCTTAGCTAAATGCATTTTTAGGGACCTTAAATATAGGACCCTTAATGAGTTATCTATTTAAGTATTCCATAAGAAATTTCTTAACTTAAGGAAGAAGTAAGGAGGCCCTTACCTAAGAGGAACAGGAAGAAAAAAACCCTTGAGCTAGGAAAGGAGAAGGAAATTGCAAGTTTGAAGAGAAGTAAAGGACTTATTCCTACAAGTAGTCCATTATATGTCTTAAGGAGCACAAATGAGATTAGATTAAGTTGATATTAGGATCAATGCCACTATTGTTCTTCATGTAAAAATCCTAGATTTAGATTTGCTTTTTCTAAAGCAAGAAACCATGAAATGAAGTTCTTAAAAATGTGATTTTGTTTATTATGATTAAGATTATGCACCATATTGGATTATTAAGTCTACATAATAAAGATTAGTTTTTACTGCATGATTAAGATGATTCAATGTTGCTAAAAATAACTTCTTGACATGATTTGCTATCAAATCAAATCTTCAACATAAGAGAAAACGTTAATTTTGATCATATGGAATGGATATCCAAATTAGGACATGAGGCTTGAATTATTTTAATTTTGTTCTTACTAGTTTCATATGACCAAAAATTATATACAGTCTTGTGTATGACTTGAAGTCATGAATTCATAGCTCAATTAAGGCCATGGGAGGCTTTTGTTGAGACCTCATGCTGATAGAGACAATTTTTATGGTTGCTGAGGGCACTCAATTTTCTTGGTTAGATTGAGGTTTTGGGTCTATTAGAAAGAATATGTTGGGATTAGGCACACATGATTTGTTAAGGTTGAGATTAAAGTTTGTTTAGCAAAATGTGTAGATCATCTCTACCATGTATTAATTATAAGGATTAAGAGTTGGATGAGCTTAACAAGATGGAAGATAATCTAGCTATGCATGATTATTGATGTGAGAGGTTTGGATTTAATTAAAAAATGAAGCTAAGTCAAAGTGCATAACTAAGTTAGCTTTAATTTAGGCATACAAAAAGTTGTAGCTTTTGAGGTATCCATGCATTAATAGTTAAGGTGGATGTGGTCATAGGTAGCTATAAAATTATAGAATTAAGTTGTGTAGCTCTTGAGTAGACTTTGAATAAGATAAAGATAATCTCGATTATGTTTATTGTGCTGCACAGGGTTCAATTTTAGAATGTAAGAAACCATAAAGAAATGGTTAAGTATGAGAACAAGAACTTGAGCACTTGGCAAGTCCTTCTACATGCTTTAATTAAAAATTTTTTTAGAGTGGATCTTGGTTTAGACCTTAAATGAGTTTAAGGTTGAGTGGGGCTCCATTATAGCCTTATAAGTGGTGATAGGGCTTAGGTAAAGGGCTACAAGTTCTAATAAGTGTTAGTTATACATTAGACATGGCTTGGATTTATTGGGTAAGACCATAAGGAGCTCCATTAGGCTCAAAAGCCATGCGTTGGGTACCTTAGATGGAAGTTTGGGGATGTGTGTACCTTAAGGTAGACCTTTAAACATGAGACAACTTAGGTTAACCTAAGAAGCATGGGATTTATTAGTGAAACTCATGAGAACCTAAATAAGCTATTGAGGGTTTTAGAAAATATTAGGAGAATAAAATAAGCTATTTTAGATTTGAGAAAACCTTAAGTATGTTATAATTATAGGCTATCAATAAGCATAAGAAAGGATGAATCATAAATATCTTTATAAATCTCTTAGTTTTAAAAAAAGGTTATGATCAAAGGTTTTGCATTATTATCAAATTCTATTCAACTTAAATAGTCTTGTAAAGTAAATCAAATGCGAATCTCAAATTCTTTTAGTGCCAAGTATAAATATTCCTTAGCTTTATAAAACCTTTAAAGTAATTGTTATGTGATGTAATAAGTTAAGTGAAGCTAGAGAACACAAGATTTTTAGGTAGTTTTTTAAATATGATTCAGTAAGAAAGGAATGAATTATTAAGAATAAAAACTTTGATTTCTTGAAAATATGTTAAACTTTAATAATAAAATTTTGAGACATTGTGTAATAGAAAGGAATAAAATATAAACATGTAAATAAGAAAATTTAGGTGATTTGAATTAAAATCAAGCTTACATCCACCTAAAAATAAATCAAACAAGAAAAGAAATTATATAAGACTTTTATCAAAGGATTGGTATGCTAAATCCTCACAACAAAAAAATAAAAATAGACTATAGTGGCTTCATAACAAAATAGAATTAGCAAAAAGAGAAAAGAAAAGTGAATATAAAAATTCATACAAACAAATTTCTATGATTAAAAAATACTCAATAAGGCACAATTAATTTTAATTTAATTGATTAGGAAATAAGAAAATGAGAGCTTATCTAATTGAAAGAAGAATGAGAAATTTAGAGTTTTTGAAGAAGAACACAATGTAAGAAGGTGATGATGAGCACTAACTGTAAATTTCTTAATGGTCATGACTTTAAAATTTTTCAAGATTTTGTAGAAGTTTTGTCAATAAAATTTGTTCAAGAAATTTTTTATTTATAACTATTTTGTGATGGCTAAAAGAACTTACCAAACACAAAAATTACTCGTTACCATTTTACTATTTTTGTATAATTACTTTGGAAATTAATATTCAAATGAAATGTCTCAAAAGCTCAAAATAACTGATAAAAGAACTACTGCACTGGAGTCATTGGATCAAAAAAATCCATGATTATTCGATCATGAAAGCTGCAAGATTGAATGGATGTAGTTTAATTAGTACTTTTTAGAAATTTGAAATTGATTTAGACCATTAAATCTTAATTGTGATCTGATGATAAGATTTAATGCCTTGAGTAGAAGAAAGTTGGATTATGCAATTGCAAAATTATGTAATAGGATGACTGATAAAATAAGCACTTTTGAGAAATCAGATAAGGTGGTGACTATTTGATCGTGAAATGCATGATCGAATGGCTCATGTCACTCCCATAATTTGGGAGTTCACCATGTAGGAAAAGCATGGTTTAGTTTCACATAGTATATTTGTAATTCTATTTTCTCCTTATACGGATTCTTGTGCACTTTAGAGGTAGCCCAATTTTGAAGTTGATTGTCCCCTGGTTCATCCAAGATTTAGTCACTTGTTCTTCCATGTAATGTAATATAAAATGTAGATTTGGAGAGTAATACCCCATCCAAAATTATTACAAATGGGTTCAGGAGTGATGCCCCAACCTAGTTACATAGGAAATGATGAATGAAAAGTGGTAATTAGAAATAGGTTTAGGTCACATAGAATTAGGGCTTTTTTATTTAAATTAATTTTTGATAAAATAAAACTTTTGAGGTTGTTGATCTAATAATTCTTAAGATGTCAAAGATATTAGGAAAAAAACTTTAATAAATATTTTATGTGTCTTCAACAAATAATTTTAATCAAACTTAATATTTTAAAAGTGAAATTAAAATGCCTAATGTGATATCAAAATGCATTTCGTAATGGTTTGCCTCTCCAATCAAGATAGTCTTCATCAGATTTCACTTTTGTTCATCTTTTTTAAATTCTCCAATGAATATGAGCATCAGCTATTTATAATAAAAAAAATCCACTAAACCAAATTTATTAAAAACACTAAAGATTTGTAATCATCAAATACCATAACAAGGGATTAATACCATAATAAGTTTGCTCAACTAATGCCTATATCTACTACAAGTCAACTTTATCAAGATTCCCTAACTAAACCACTCTATTCTGTCAAAGGTAAAATAACTAAACCTTAAAAACCACTCCATTTTAACAAAGCCAATAGGGTGACACTTTTAAGAGAAACATATATAATAGCTTCATAATAATTACAACACTTGCAAAAAAATAATGCTCATAAAGATTACACAATCCACTTATTAAATCTAAATGGCACATGAACTAAATGATGAAAGTTACATTTCAAAATAGGTTGAAACTTGATGTTATGTGAAGTATATAGAGCAATAAGTTAAGAGAAAAGTGAATGTAGCAATAAAATGTTTCCTCAGATTTTGCTACAGCTCATACTTTTGTAATTGCATTATAGAGATCTTTCAAAAATGGTTTTTCAATCAAGCATTATGTTAATTTCTTTATGTATTCTTTCTATATTTATATGATTAACTTACTATTACAGGTTTGGATAGTGTATCATATTATTATGTATAACTATTATATTGCATCGATGAGGGTAGAACTAAGATTGTTCTAAAGATCCAATGATACATCTAGAATTATTGAGTCAAAAAGACTTGTGCAAGTTTGATAAGAATCTTTATATTGTATGATGCAAATACATAATGCAATGCTTAAATCCTATACATGTACTAAATGATCACACAAATACAATGTAGTTCATTTATATAATTTATGTAGATTACATATGTCTGATATTAGATCACAATTGTATGATATTTATTTCTAATAAGAGTCAAGCTCTTAGAGAAATGTTATATGATGTAATCATATAAGAACAGACCATTGTACAATAATATAACAATTAATAAAACTAGTCTCAAATAGATATTCATACAAATATAATAAACAAATCATAGAAATATGACAATTTTATATCATGTTTATTCTTAGACTAATAAGGACATATCGTATACGTGAGATATTAAGTTCACTATCTTATGTTAATATAAACTAATAATATTTAGACTTTAAAACAAATGATTATATTCATTCCATATTGATATCGTATTTGTACGATACTAAAAATCCCATTTTTTATTGAAGCAATTTTTAGTTATATGTGATAAGGGATGGATCATATAGATATAATACTTTACTTTAAACTATTTATTTTGTTCATTATACGTGCAAATAACAAAACTTGGTAATCATATAATGACTATAGTGCGTACGACTGAGCTACAAAATCATGGTATGGTAAAACTAGTATTATATATTAATTATACATATATGACCTTAATTAAGCATATAGATATTATAGACTATAAGAGGAAGTGAACTATAAACTTTAATTGGAAGGAACTGTATCTATAAAATGGAAACTCGACTCTTAGAAATGGTTGGTACATACACAAGGGTGATACCTTATACAATTAGATTTATGCTTCTATTCCTAAGTACAAATAGTAATTGCTTATGTACGATAAACCTATTGTATTTATACAATGTCATGATGGAGTCAAACTTCTATTGTAGCTTTAAGTCCAAAATGCAAACCAAACAAGTACCATATTAAATATCGTATCATGCGATCACAAAGAAGTGAAGAATATAGCTTGTTTTAAGTTTGATTTTTATAATTTTAATACTTTAATTGATTCTATAATAACTTGAAATTATATTACTCATAAACAAAGTAGTTCTAGAGAACTTTAATAGTTTGAAAAACATGACTTAACAAGATAATGTGATTTCTAAGCATCATAAAAATAATAAATGAAGGATTAACAATTCAAACCCAATAGTTTTCTCAAAGTGAGATCTTAATAGAAGCTGCTCCACCAATAATAGGGATTAGGTCTCAAAGATGAGGAAGTTAAGACAAAAGCTTAAGCAGGGGTCATTAATCCTCTTCCAAGCCTAGGTGAATGAACCTTGCTCCTTTTCAATCACACACTATGTATAGCAACTAATGTCTATATGCAAACACTTAAACTAGTCATTGGTAATTGATAGATTGGTTTCTCATAATCTTCCTCAAAGGTATAATAATCTCTCTTATAAAGATTGAAAGCCCAATACTAAAAAAAGAATATGGCAAGGAAGAACATAATGGTAGCTAGCTAAAAGAATTATAAAATTGGAGAACATAATTAGCATTGTAAAGAAGCTCCTAGTTATGAAAATAAAAACATCACACACCATCAAATAGAATCGATAAGTTATAAATAAAATCAACTCGAACTCTTCCTTCATCAACATAATCAACTACAATAATATAAATTGTAGTAACTCACATCTACACTACTGCATAACAAATCATTGTTACTATGCACTTTAATAGAGAGGAACAAAGAAATTATGCAATTTAAAGTAACACTCCACTTTTATGTATGAATTTAAACACAACAAAAATAAAACTAAAACCTTAGCATTGCATAGTTTGATGCCTACATTCCACATCTAGTTGTAGTAGCACTTGGATTACTATTTGTCTCCCCTTGGAATGTTAAATTCTAGCATATCACAATTTCTTCCCCTCTTTGTGATCCATCAAGAGAATGGTTATTCATTTACAAATTTTCACACTGATTAATAAGGACACAAGGTAAATATCCATCAAGAGTGATTACCATAAGTAATATTACAAGCGATGTAGTAAAGTAGTTAAAAACACATGTATCAAATAGTCACAAATTATCTAGAATGTATTACATCTTTGAGTAACTATTTTTCACTCTATGTTATAGAGATATTCCAATCTTCTTAAGAAAATCTATAATTGCATAGGAGAGGAAAGCTACTCACTTATACACTTCATACTCCATGGTAGAAAATTTATCCCTAATTTCCTTGATCTTAACATTTATGTGAGGTTCAAAAGAATTTATCCTAGAAGTAGCATTTCATATGATGATTGTTATTGAAATTTCTAACAAAAGATGTAGATGGCATATGGAGATTAGGTTGAGGAGCAACAATAATAGATTATTCTTGCTCTTAATAAACTTCAATGTTTAATAGAACCTTATTTTCATGAGCTATACAACCTATTCAATACATGTTTGCACAAATTACTACATTCTTTTCATATCTAAAGCCTTTATAACCCAAGGAATGTAGTCCAAACTCTTTGAGCTTATATTATCCTTGAAACTTATGAAAGGTGCTATTAGGTATTCATAACATAAGTTGACCTTTTTTTATTTGGGGTTCTAAACCATAAGTATCTTATTCATCAATTGGAAGATTATCTTAGTCATATCAACTAATTCATTTTGTAGACAAAAATATGTTGTATGAAGAAGATATGAGGTGATATGTTATCTATCACCACCTTATGGCATAATTGTACTCAGAAAATATTAAACTAGGTAGGGCCATTATGTTAGGAACTTAAGCTTTATGTAGCTACTTTTGGTCAAGTTACAAACCAAACCATTAACTTTCGTTCAATTAAATCTTGAACTTTAATAATTTAACCTTAAAGTAGAACCTTATGTAGGAATTTTGAAGAAACCATTGAGCTCCTCCATGGTGATCTCAATAATAGTCCTATAAAGATACGATCTAGTTATACTAAAATCTTTTGAAACTTTTAGATTTGCATAGAAAGTTTTTATCATGATTTTAATGAATGGATTCCTTAATTGTAGAGCATCCTCATTCCTACCTCAGCAAAAAAAGACAAGGTTGGATCACATTTCTTAAATTCTAGCTTAAATGGTTTTAAGATATTAATACCACATCCTTGTAACTAAATAAACACCTCTAATCAGCTCTTCATATAAAGAAATCCTCATCCATAACATAACTAATAGAGAGCTACAACTTCTTACACTGGCTTCTTGGTCCTTGATCACTTAATCATAGTGCTATTATAGGTAATACAATATTGTTATGAGAATAACCATTATTTAGATTCTACCTTATGCTTAAGAATGTTTTTGTGTTAACAAAGTTTATGTAGCACACAAAAGAGTGAAATCTTAATAGTGAATGTATAAAAACCAAAAGGTAGTGTCAATCAACTCATAAATAAGGCTCTTGATTTGATCAAAATCCACATAAGGATAAGCATACAAGTCATAACCATAAAATCCCATTTAGATGATTCGTCTTTTGGTTTCATTTTTAGTAAATCTTTTTGGATGATTTGCCCAACCAGATAATCTTATATATATGTAATTCATACTTATATGAATGATTAGATTATACAAGGTAATCTACAACTCGCCTTCAAAAAGTAATTAACTAGAATGATCATCATACATGGCTAATCGGATGATTGTACATGTCTTAGTGAGATAGCTCCCTTTATTAATTCAACTAACAACTATCACACTATTATGATAGCTTAATCATATTTTTTATTTAGAATTCATCATCTTCTTACCTAATTCATTCTAGTTTTATAATGCACCATATATCGCACTTATAACTCTAGATGGGGATTTGTCATTTAAGTACAATAGCCTAATCATATGTGTATGGTTTATACAACCACATGAAAACTTAGTTCTTGATCCTACATATGAAAGACTATGCTACTCTAATTGTTCATTATTTCTAATAAAGAACTTTGGCTTCAACATTTTGCATCTTCTCTAATCAATCCAATAGAATAACAATTGTCACATTTTTTCTATTCAATATACATGATTATATTCATCAACCCTCCAAATCTTAGCTGTAGTCTTTTCAAGTCTTGATTGTTTCACCAATGTTTGGCCAAGCTTAAACCTATACCTATTATAACTTTTAGCTTGTATAAAATTCCTTTCTCTAGAAAAACTAATTAAGCTACAATAAGCTAATTCAATTCTAAACATTATGATTAATAATGAGATAAGGATCAATGTTTTCTTATATATACAAAATTTATCAAGTAAGCCACAAGTAGAACTGACAAGCCAACATTTGTCTTAATAGATCCTTTTTATAGAGACAAACTTTGATAACTTCTTCAATTTTAAATTTAGGAACCAAACCATCTTGGGTTTGAGAGTGGCACTGTGTGCTTGATGTGATTTTGCAAATGTGATTTTCACAAATGTCACTTCAAGAATTCATCAATATTTGTTTTGTTTTAGGCTAATGGACTTCTTAATTGGACAATCATAAGAAACATGTTCATTCCTCGAATAATAATTGCATATAATTTTGGATAGAGATTTAGTGTAAGATGTATGCAAGGAAACCTTAGACTTCTTTAATCTATAACTACCATATAATCTAAGTATTACATTGGAATGGGCATGCTCATTAGCAATATCTCTTTTGACAATATTATGTAATGTAGCATGATAAGGCCCATGTGAGTAAGAGTAAATGCTAGAAGTAGAGGCATATGAAGATCAACCAAAAAAACTTTACTTTCAAATTATTAAATTCATTTTTAATCATAAAAAACTTTGTTAGTTTTTCTTTAAGATCTAAATTTTCTTTTCTCAAGTAAGAATTTCCAAATTTTAAAGCATCTCCATAAGAGTTGCTACTTTCAAAAAGTTTTTAGTCATTCAATTTATTTTGTAAACATTTCATGAAAAAAATGTAACTTAGCTACTTTCGGAGTAATTATGTTAGCCCACCCTTGTGTTTGATATGAAATACCATAAATTTTAGTATTTTGTTCTAATGGGCTTACTTAGTATTAATTAAATTTAGTTATGAAGAATAAGTTATACTCCTTTGAAGATGGTGAATTAGTTATCTTCAAAGCACTTCGGTGTGCTCAACAAACTTTAAGAGTTGAAGACATACATATCAATTTTAAAAAAGTTTTTTATTACTAAGAAATAGAACGTTAAATTATTGATTATTAACTATAAAATATATCTCTCTATTTATATCACTTTCAAATCTTAATTTAAATATTCAATTTATTTTGTAAAAATTTCAAGAAAAGAAATGTAACTTTGCTTCCTCTTGGAATAATTATGTTAAACCATCCTTACATTTGATAAGTCAAATCATAAATATTTAACATTTTATTATAATGGGCTTTGTTAGTATGAATCAGATTTAGTTGTGAAGAACAAGTTATGCACCCTTGAACATGGTGAATTAGTTGTCTTCAAAGCACCTTGGAGTCTTCAACAAGCTTTAAGGGTTGAAGACATACATATCAACTTCAAAAAAGTTTTCTTTATTACTATGAAATAGAATTTTAACTTATTGATTAATAATTATAAACAAATCTCTCTATTTATATCTCTTTCAAATCTTAATTTTAAGATCTGATTTGTTCTTTCTTTCTTTCCTTGATTTAAGAAACATTAAGACCACTTATTTATCTTTGATAAATTTAATTTCAGTTAAATAAAAAAATAAATTTGTTAAAAAATAATTCTATTTTATTAATTAAAAAAGAAAAAATATATCCTAAGCCAAAGCCTCGAATGTGACCCAAGTGCAAAGTATTCAAGCCCATGAATCCCATGCAAGCTTCGAAAGCCTTGGATTAGAAAACTACTAGAACCAAGTTGGGTCAAACCTAATCTTGGTTAGAATGTAATATTGAACTTAGATAGGGTAAGGTAGAGGAAAGATTAATCTATATATCTTTTGAGCTAAGTATGCAATAAGTTGGATTGGGCCCATACTTATGGTAAATCTACATCCATACAAGTGGCCCAAGTGATGAAATCCTAAGTACACAAAAGGGGAGCCAACTCCAATTTTGGATCATATTAGATGTGCACAAAAGGTAATATAAAGAGTAAAGTATTTTGTTATTCTATAATATGGGATTAACTTTCATCCAATGCCATAGTTTCTAAACCATGTATGAATTTCCACAATCCAAAAATAGCTCACCTGTTTGTAAGCTTTGCTTCAAAGATTGGATTAGGCGACCAAATTTTTAATTGACTTTATTAGATGACTAGCATTCTTTCTATCTTGTCCAATAATCAAGCACCTAAGAGTTATCCATTTTGTATCCTAAACTAAGATCATTCTTATACTTACTATTGATAATTCAAATGATTCAAATCTCATTTGACATAATTGGATGGCCCAGATTTAATTTGCCTTGAATCGACCATCCATAACTCATCTACTTTTATAATCATTGATTTGACTTTCCATATCTTCTTTTTGCTTGAATACAATAGCTCTGGTTGATTCTACCTAATAGTTTATTCTCTTTGTATTATTTGAGCTAATACATAAGCACATGGAAGAAGTTTTTAAGTTGCTTAGCATCATCTTTTGAAAGAGCTTTTTCTTAATATTCTAATAACTATGATAAAACATTTTTTATAAAGACCAATCCTTAATGAATGCAATGGGTTACAAATGTGATCCAACTTTTAATTTATCAATGAAACACTATGTAATATTTTATTAGCATAAAAACTCATAATAGCACATCATAGAATAATACTTCTCAAAAGGCTAAATTCTTTCAATTGAGCCTGACACTTCTAAGTTTTCATTTTCTTACTCCTTTTTATAATTCAAAGCTCATTATGTCTTTCTCTATTCATCAACAAGCATAAAACCTTTTACATTTTTTATTAAAACTATTGTCATCTTGTTATATTCTTTTTCTTTCGTATTGGGCGGCCAAGCATTTGAGAAAGCTTGAGTATGATTTCAACTCATAAGAAACAATGTTGGGTTGAGCACGTTAAACCTTAGGTTATGATTGAACTTATAAAATCTTGTAGGATGGAGATAAACTATAAAAAACCTTAAGTTCTAATTTTCTTAGCAATAGTGTTTTTGTCGAACCTCGGTTGTGGGTTTATGTATGTTTAAGTTTAAATTGAACAACCTAAAAACTATAGCATACCGTTTTAATTTTAACTTTTATATTTCTTAATCATTAAAATTAAAAGTTAATATATAAAAAATTAAGGTTTTCTACAAATATAAAATTATTTATATAAAAAAGGTCTTAAAAATAAATACAACCAAAAATAGCAAAAATATTTTAAAACCTATAATTCAACCCTTTTTGTAAGATTCACATACACTAATTTTACTTCAATTAGTATCACAAAGGGTTCTCTATAAAAAGTGAATCAAATCGCTTGGTTAATATGTCATATGTATTTTAACTATTTTGTTTATTTTACTTAATTATTATTTTTTTGATGTACAATAATTTTAGTTTGTATCTTATCATTTTGTGTATTTACTAAAATGCTTGTGTTTGTTAATTTTCTTCTTCAATTAAGTTTTTAATATGTCTTCACTCATGGTTGATATTGATACAACACTAAATAGATCTTCTTTAGACCATCCCAATTATTTTAGGGTAGATTTTATTTATAAAGATAGATTTAGAATTTTTACTTAATCAATTGACTTAGAATTATGAGAAGTGCTCACTAAACTATATGATTTACCTAGAGATTTTTGCACTAATGAGATCAAGTTAGTTAGTGAGCTTAGTAGTGACTAAAGGAAAATGAAACAATTAAATGCTAAAGCACTCAAATGGCTTTATTATAGCATATCTCTTAGTATTTAATCAAGTTGCAAATTTGCATGCCATACAAAGTTTGGAAGAAATTAGAAGTAACTTATGAAGGCACTTCATAATATAAAGAATCAAAAATAAATAATCTTACATATCATTATGATCTCTTTAGAATGAGTTTAAAAGAAACCATAAAGAATATGTTTATGCTATTTACAGATATTAGTAGTAAATTAACAAATCTTGGAAAATTGCATTCTAAAGAAAATCTTGCAAGAAACATGTTAAAGAATCTACCTAAGGAGCATGATCCTCTTGCCATGATAATAAAGGTGCCAAAAGAAAAGAAAACTTACTTAGAAGAGTTGCCAGGATAATTCATGATGGTTGAGATTGCTATGAATATAAGAGTTGAAGAGGAGGCTTCCACAAACATGCTAAATCATGAAGAAAGGATAAAAAAACCATTGGTATTCAAAGTAAGCAAAAATTATTCAAACATAATATTCATCTTTTCCATGGATTTAAAAAAGAGATAAATTTTCATGTCAAAGGTTTAGCTAAAAATTTGGCAAAAATAATTATAAATAGGAATTGGCAAAAGAAGAAAAAAAAGAAGAAGAAGATTGAACCAAGATGCTATGAATGTGGTAAAACTAACCATTTTAGAGATAGAATGTCTATAACACAAAGACACCAAAAGGATGGAAGACAAAAAAAAGAACAAAGAAGAAAAATTTTTTCAAGATACATAGAGTACTTCAAAAGATATAGACTTTACAACTTCTAGTAGTGAAGAGAAGGGAATAATATGCTTCATGGCAAAGGATGATGAAACAAGTAAACCTAATATAGAAGAAGAGAATGAGGTAAGTTTTTATCTCACAAAGTTCTTGAAAATAATTACTCAAATTCTTTAATGTCTACAAATAAAAAATTTAAAAAGTTTAACAAATAAAAAATCGAACTTCTAGATTATGTTATGAATGAAGATGTGTAAAAGAAAATAGAAATACTGCAAATTTGTGATCAAAATGTTTCCTTAATTATTGAGAATTCTTCTTTGAAAAAAAAATACTAGTTTGAAAACAAAAATTTGCTCTCTTAAACATGTAAAAATTTATAGTGCTTAACATGTTTATTTTCTTAATCATAAATTATGTCTTCTTTTGAATATATGTATAATATTTGAAATATTACGTATTTTTATTATTATAAAAGAGGTCATACCATCAAGGATTATCAAATTAAGAAAAATAGTTTTAGTTCAAAACCTTGTTTCAAATGGGTAATTTAGAATGAAATTGTAAATGCTCTCATAATGAATATTAGTAGTTAATCCAAGCTTGCTTGGGTGCCAAAGAGTAGAGAATAAAAAATTTAATATATGATGTCTCCACAATCATGGTTGTTAAATACAATATGTTGGAGACATTTATAGTTTAGAAATAATATATTTAGGAGTTTTGTGTAATAGTAAGCATACAAATTAAGCATATGAAAGTTACATTTTATAATTACTAAGTCAAAATTTTATAAATTTATGTAGTAATACATAGAGAGAAAATCAATATTTAGCTCTTGGATGTTTGCTAGTGGATGCTTAAGATGTATAACTAGAGATTGATCAAAATTTTTATCAATATGTTGTGCTCTAAATAGATGAGTAACACTATGAGACAACTCTAAGAAGAAGATAATAAAAATGGTAGTATTAATATACCTAATTTTACACTTTCAATTTTCTTTTTAGTCAAAAAATTATAATTTAATTTAATTAGTATTATTTAATTATGTGATAGTGGTTATTTTGTTTGTTTTAATACTCAATATTGAAAAATATTAAAATATGATCAAGTGTTATTAATTGGTAAAAGAAATAATGACACTTACATGATTAATTTTAATTAATTAAAAGTTAAAGATTTATAATGCCCAATTACACATTAAAGTGAGAAATCTTTATGACACTGAAGACTAGGTCATGTAGATTATTCTATCTTAAAGAAAATAAGAAAGCTAGATGCAATCAGAGGCCTTCCTATGCCATAAAAGACTAGTTAAAAAATGTGTGAATCATGCCATAAAGGAAAGTAGTTTAAATCATTCTTTAAACATAAAAATGATCTAAACACATGTAGACCTTTAGAGGTAGTTTATTTAAAACTTTTTGGGCTTATACAACCCTTAAGTTTAGATGGAAAGAAATATAAATTTGTGATTATTAATGATTTTTCTAGATATACTTAGATTATATTTCTTAGGAGAAAGAGTGAGACTTTTGAAAATTCTGTTAATTTGATAAAAGAGATAGAAAGGAAAATTAATCCCAAATTAATGTGTATTCAAAGTGATAATGATAGTTTAAGAATGAGGATTTTATAACTATTCCAAGGGCAAAGGAATAAGTCATTAATTTACATGTCCTTATACACCTTAAAAAAATGGGAATATGAAAAAAAAAAGACCTCAGTATTGATGGGGTATAACTATATTAGCTAAATACAACTTACCAAAGTAATTTTGGGCCTAGGAAATTAATATAACATGTATAATAAAAAGAATTAATTTAAGGCCAAGTGATAAAAAACCCTCCCCTTCCTTATGAGTTATTTAAAAAAAAATATTAGGTTCTTTCATATTTTTGGGTGTAAATGCAACATTCTTAATTTGAAAGGGCTAACTTGAACAAGTTTGACAAAAAAGCAAGCATATAAATTTTTTTAAGATACTATACTTTTGGAAAAACTTATAGGGTTTATAATCCATGTAGTGTTTGATAAGCCTATTAGAGAAATAAATATTAAAACTTTAGAAAAAGAGATAGTCATTAAAGAACTTAGACTTGAATAAGGATGAAAGCAAAAAAGGAAAAAAATAGAAGAAGAAGAAGAAGAAGAGACTAGTCATCAATTACCTTAATATTAGAAGTATTAAGTTTCACATCCAAAAGAATTAATTATAAAACATTTTATAGCATTAAGTAAGCTCCTCTAACATGGTATCATAGGTTGAGCAATTATCTAGTTGATGGTGGTTTTAGAAAAGGAAAAATAGATACAAAATAATTCTTAAAATCTCTAAATGACCATTTGTTGCTTGTACAGTTTATGTAAATGAAATAATTTTTTGAAGCACAAATAAAAATATGTGTAAACAATTTACTAACTTAATAGTAAGGGAGTTAGAGATGAGTATGATAGATGAGATAAATTTCTAGGATTACAAGTTAAGAAACTAAATATTGAGATTTTTATTTCACAAACTAGGTATTTAAAAGAATTATTCATAAAATTTAGGTATTAAAATATGAAACATAAGAAAATTCCAATGACCAATTATTCTATTTAGTTTAAATGTTATAGAAAAAACCCATTGATCAAAAACTTTATAGAGATTTTATTAGATCTCTACTATGTCTAATGGCTAGTTACTTGAATTTTCAAGTTGATTCATCAAATCCAAATATTAATAAATGATCTCTATTTTTTAGTCCAAACAAAAACATGCAAAACTAATACTTTCAACAACTAGAAATGGCCTTTCCCAAAAGTAGCTATTGTAAGAAATGATCTGAGGAAGACAAAAAGTAGTTACCATTCGATTTGGGTAGGAAAAATGGTATCATCCAATCAAGATGACAATTAAGGGAACTAGGTATAATCCTAATAAGATTTAATCTGGATCATTGGTTGAATGTTGGATGGATGATGATGATGCACAAGATCATAATTCTTGAAGGCAAAGAAGCTCTCTACCACTTGATTAAGCTTTTTGAATGAAAAACTAGATGAAATTCATATTCACAAATGTGAAGAAGAAGAAGAATAATAATAGAAAGAAAAAATAAGAAGAAGAAGAAGAAAAAAAAAACACATGATTTAATGATACAGATTCATTCAAAAGCAAAATAGCATTGTTTTTAGTCCTACAGTATCATGAACTTTATCATTTATAGTACATTCTCTATGAGTATAAGTTAATCTAATAGAGTTTGTTATCTTCTGGTGGTCTTGGGAAGTCATGACTAAGGACACCTATATGTATATATATATATATATATATATATATATATATATATATATATATATATATATATATATATATATATATAAACTGGTTTGACCTGACTTTATCCTATTACTTAACATTTATGACTTTGAGTTGACTCGCTATGCCTAAGTTGGGTTCAAGAGTGATTCTTTAATCTAATTTAACCCAACATGCAATTGGATTCATACCATGACCAAGACTTGGGCCTAAGCTAACTCGATTTCATCCAATCTCTTCACTTATGGCCCTTCAAGGCCAATGCCAACATTATGGACCATGTCGCCTGAACCTTTTAGCTTGGTAGAGGAGTGAGTGCTTAGACCAAGCTTTCTTTTATTTTTTATTTTTATATAAATTAAAATTTTTTTATAATATTTTAATAATTAAAAATATGTAATTTTTAAGATCACATGCGACCTAATGGATTGCCAAAAATCCAACTCAAATATGCATGAACCGTGATTATGATCCTTTGTGCTACAATTGAAAAAACAAAGAAAGGTTTAATATTTAAAAAATATATATATTCAGAAATATAGTTGTTATGAATTATCCACTCCACAAAAAGCTCGGTCCTTGGCTTCAAAATCAAGTTAAACCTTAAATCTCCCCCACTTTAGATGTTAAAGTCCTTGTCTTAGCAAACCCTAACTACTATAGTAAATCTTAATATTGAATTGAAGTAACATAAAGCTCAATAAGGTATTAATAATATTTAGCTTGGTTTTGTGATCATTACATCAAAAGGTACAATAATCTCCCTTTTGATTATTATAAAGCAAATGATAGAATTGAAAGTATAATATTAAAGAAAATAAACAACAAATAATTAACATATGAAAATAATACACTAAGTAATACAAGGTTCAACATTGTAGCTCCTCCTGATTTATAACCTATACTCCTAAATTTTAGCTTATGCTTCTCTTAAATTCTAGCTTATGCTCTTCCTAAATTCTAGCTTATGCTTCCCCAAAATTCTAACACTATGTTGTCTCCATTTTTGTAATAATGAAAAAGGGCTAATTATACCTAAGCTCAATCTAAGTCTATGAAATACTTTGATAGCTAATGGATTGGTAAAAGTATCAAGTAATTGGGTAGATAATGGAAAAAATAATAACTATAATTGATTTTTCTCTTATACTCTCTAATAAAATGATATATTAACTCTGTGTTTTGCTCTTAAGTACTAATTAGTCCTTAGATAACCAAATTATACTTAAATTATCACAAAAGATTAGAACTTGTGAAAACTCTAAGTCATAATCTAAATGTTGTTTCATCCATAGAACTTTAGTAACATAACTACATGAAGTATTGTACTAAGCCTCTGTTGTTAATAATGTCGCATAATTTTGTTTTCTATCAACTCAAGAAATTAGTGAACCACCAATCAATTGGCATATATTATAAGTACTTTTTCTATCATTCTTACAACCAATAAAGTCAACATCTATGTAGGTATTAAATTAAATCCAAACTCACATCTAAGATATCACAAGCTTAGAGTGTTAGTGTCTATAAGATATCAAAGATATGCTTGACTACTTATAGATATGATTCTTTAGGATTAGCTTAAAATCTTACACACAAATTTACACTAAACATAATATTATGCCTAATTATAATAAGATATAGTAATGACCTAATCATTTCTCTAAAGAATTTTGTACCATTAGGCTTTTAAACTTCATCGTTATCTATGACAGTGTTTGTATTAATGAGAGTCTTTTTTTGCCTCATGTTCTCATAAGCAAATGTTTTAGTAATTTTATCAAATACTTGGTTTGAGAAATAAAAATTTCTTTATTTGCTTATTTAACATGACATTCTAAGAAGAAAGTTAATTCTCTTACCATACTCACTTCAAACTTATTTTTTTATTAAATTAGCAAATTGTATACACATCTTATTATTAGAAGCTTCAAAGATTATATCATTCACATACATTTGACATAGTAGTTAACTTTCAACTAAATTTAAAATAAATAAAGTATTATCTATCTTACCTCTATGAAATTCATTTGAAGTAAAAAGATATACAATCTTTTATACCAAGCTCTTGAAGCTTGTTTCAAACTATAAAGTGTCTTCTTAAGTTTGTATATATGATCTATCTAATTATGTACCTCAAATCTTAGTGGTTGTTGAACATATACTTCTTCATATATTTGTCCATTAAAAATTCATATTAAATATCTATTTGGTATAATCTAAACCCTTTGTGACATGCATAAGTAAGTATAATTCTAATTGCCTTAAATTTAGCCTTAAGAGCAAATGTCTTATCTACATCCACTCCTTCAACTTGATAATAGCCTTTGGCAACTAATCTAGCTTTATCCTTAACAACTTCCCTATTTTTATCGAGCTTATTTTTCAAAACCTATTTCATACCAATGATAATTTTATCATTTGTCCTATGTACAAGATTTCATACTTGATTTCTCTAAAACTATACCAACTCTTCTTTCTTTGTTTCAATACAAGACTTATCTTTAAAAGCCATCTTGATAGAACTTGGTTCAAATTTTGATACAAATGTTGCATGATTAATAGACATTTTAGCTTTAAATTTTTCTCTTACATCTTTTATGATCAACTCACTAGGATGATACTAAGAATTTCTTAATTATTTCTTAATCTAATTTTGTTCTTTTATTATTTACATTGGTTTTAATTATATCATCTAATTTTTCTTCTTAAAAACTTAAATCATCTAATTCATCAAGATGATGACTACTAGATGCTTCAACAAGAGATTTGTAAAACTTAACATGGATTATTTTTTTCACAACTAGCATTTTTTATTCTATATCTTAAATATTCTACTAGTATGTGAGTATCTTAAAAAGATCCATCCATCACACTTAGCATTAAACTTATCTAAATCCTTTTTTTCATTACTTAAAACATAATATTTGCATCTAAATACATGAATATGAGATATCATAAGCTTCTTATCATAAAACAACTCAAAAAAATAAATATCTAGTAAAGGTCTACATATTATTCCATTAATTACATAATAAATTGTATTAATTATCTCAACCCAAAAATATTTGGAAATATTATACTAATTAAAAATACACCTTAAGCGTCTAGCAAGATTCTATCCTTTCTTTCAACTATGACATTTTGTTGAGGGGTCCTATATGAAAAAAATGTATACAATATTTTGTTTTTGCTGCAAATAGGTATCAAATAATTTATTCTTGAATTCTCTGCCAATATCACTCCTAATGGTGACTAACCTATCCTCATGCTCCTTCTTAATCATAGTAATCAATCTTACAAATTTTTCATATATATCACTTTTGTTTCTTATAAAAAGAACCCATGTAAACCTAATAAAATTATCTACAAATATCTAGCAATATCTCTAGATAATAGAGCCAAGTAGATCTGAATGCAAAGTTCTAATGATTTCCTAGTAATAATATTCTTAAGTGGTTTAAAATTCTTCTTAGTCTATTTTCTTAATTTACATGGACCACATAATTGATCCCTTGACCAAATAAGATTTGGCAAAACTTCAACTTGGTTAAACTTTGTAAGCTTTTCAAAAGACTTTCCTATGTGACAAAATCTTTTATGTCATAAAATAGAATTACTGACATATGAGATAAAGCATTCTAGTCCATTAACTTTAAAATATAGGTATTGTAATTTTTACATCTAAAGATAAAAGGAATAATCTTTACTAATGATGCATCTATTTTTATTAAAAAAATAGTAAAATTAGAATCATATAATTGACAAATACTAAAAGATTGTTCCTTAAGTCTTGCACAAGGAAGATCTTTCTTATTGAAGTGTGTGAGTTGCCCACAAAATCTAATTCTAATCATTTTTTCTAAGAGTTTTCACCAACAATAATTTCACCACCATCATAAGACTTTAAGTGGATGAAAAGAGATGCATCTCTAGTCATGTGCATTGAGTATCCACTATCCAAGTATCACATACCTTCTTTGATCTTTAAAGGAAGGCATGCCTACAAAACAAATCAAATGTTAGTTTTTGGGACCCAAACCTTTTTTGGTCCATATATCTTAATGTAATAGTTAATCAAAATATTATTTCTAATACAAACAAATTTAGAAGATTTATCATCATATTTCTAAATTTGTAATAAGTGAAAATATGTCAAACTTATGCAATAATTAAAAATTATTCTTGGTACAAAAGAGTATGTAATATTTCTAACATGACCAACCTTATCAAAGAAGTCCTACACTGAGTATGTAAACTTTTGAAATCATTTAATTCTCTAACTTAGCATATATATTTTATAATAATAAATGCCTTCTTATCTCTCTCAATTTTAATCTTATGCAAATAATTAATATTTAACTCATTTGAATGTTCACACAAACCTAAATAATTTTCATACTCTTTTTTTAATTTAAGATATTTAGAAGTTAATTTCCTATAGTTCACGCAAATAATAATATATTATTTTTCACAATCATCCATGGACAAAGATGACAAAAAGGAAAAAAAGAAACATACCTCATCATCTTATTATGTAATAAGAATATTGTCCTTTGTCATAAAACAAATCAAACTATCTTCCTTATCTTCATTACTAGAATAACTATCTAAATCATCCCTTGAGATCCTCATAGCTTTCTTCTCCACCTTCTATTTTAGGAACTTCTTAACTCTCTCCTAATAATGAGGGCATTTATGCCTTATATGCTCAAGTAATTTGCATTCATAACAAATTATTTTTTTATGAAAAATAATTTTTTCCTTTTGCTTCTTGTTGTTATCAAATTTTTTACCTACATTTATTGTTTTTATATGATCAAGATAAATCTAAAAAAATAAGAGCTATCTTACTTGAGATAGATAAATTAGAATCTATGAAGGAATCAACTACAAAGGTTATTGCTTCATCCTTCTTTTTTGTTTATTTTTTTAGTCATAAGTTCTTCATCCTTTTTTTATAAGCACAATGTTTATTATTAAGAGCTCACCTAATTGCTTTAGTGATATAGTCCAAATTTTCTTGTTGCTTTTGAAGTTGTCACCAAAGGATCATATTTTTGAGAAAGTACTCAAAAAATCTTACTCAGCTATTTAATAATAAAAAGACTCTTTTCCAAAGTTAGATAAACCATTTATAATATTTATAAATTTTTTAAACATGGCTTTAATGCTTTCATTCATATTAATTCAAAATAATTCATTTTCAAGGTCAAGTATGTTGATTTTGGTCTCCTTAACTTGAGATGAACTTTCATAGGTAGCTTCAAGTTTTTATTAAATCTCATATGCCATTTTTATGTTCATGATCTGATTATAATTGGAAGTACCCAAACAATAGTACAAAATATTCATAGCCTGAGAATTAAGTTGAACTCCATGACTCACCTCGAGAATAAATTCACCTAATACTTTTCTCACTTTTTTCCACCAATGATTTTAATCAAAAACTTAAAGATATTTTTAGCAATATCCTAAATTTCTAACTCAATTGATTCTAAAAATAAATGCATCCTTACTTTCTAATAAAGATTAAACTCACCTTTGAACAAAGGTGGTCGGTGTGACGAAACTCTTTCAAATAAGTTCACACCATTCTGAACACATGGAAGAGCCATGAGAATCTTATGTTAGAAATTGCTTTCTTTTGATAGAAACCTCACTCTCATATCACTTGATGTGAATCGTGTGAAGCACAATGAATAAAAGGAGAATAGTGAATTGTGTGTTTAACAAAATTTTTTGATTTTGTAGAACTTTTTAATTATAGAGAAAATTTTATGCTTAGTAATAAAGGCTTGTTTTTAGAAAGAGTTTCCAATGAATTATAAAGGAAAAAATTATACAATAATAAAAAAAGACATCATGATTTTTTAGGTGATTCAACTTAAAGCAGTACATAGATTTACCCTTCATCACTAATTATGCTTCAAATAGCCACTCCTTTTTTCAAAACCAATAAGGGTAAATTAATTACAAATTGGTGCAATAAGACATCAAAATCCACAAAAATTAGTTACATGAAAAAATTAAAAACATTATAAAAATAGGTGCATATAAGAATTTCTATACCTTTAAATCCTTCAAGCAAGAGTGACACAACAAACTATTGATATAGATATCACCATAATAATGCACAATGATCATACAAGAAAGTATTAGAAATAAGAAATGAAAGAATAAGTAACTCCAATAAATATATTGAAATTGATGCCCTCAGTATTAAACTTCTCTTGAGTGTTTTAGAAACTTTCAAGTTAATCCATCAAATTCAAATATTGGTAAATGATCTTTATTTGTATTACAAATAAAAGCATGTCAAAATAGCAATTCTAATAGCTAGAAAAGTCCTATCCTAAAAGTAGCCATTATAAGAAATTAAAAGAGAAAGATGAAAAGCAATTATCATCTAATCTGGGTAGACAAAATAAGCATTATCTAATCATAACAATAATTAAAGGATCTAAATTTAGTGTCAATGAGATTCAATCTATATCATTAAATAAAAATAATAAATGGATAGTGATGAATTCACAAAGGCAAAGAAGGTCTTAGTCATTTGATAAAACTTTTCAAATGAATGGCTAGATGTAATACACTATTTAGAAATGCAAATAAGATCTCAATCATTTGATCAAGCTTTTTTGAATGGATGACTAAATGAAATACACTACTCACAAATGTGGAGATTGTCTTAGCTAGTAGATCGAGCTTTTTGGATGGATAGTTAGATGAAGTTTACTGTTCAAAAAAGAAAAACATGATCATGATCATTTGATAATAAAAATGTGCAATCAGATGCCACTAGTTCATCTTAGTTCGAAAGAAAAATAGTGCCATTTTAGTCTCACATTATAAGATTTACATGATCTTTAACATTTATAATACATTCTCAGTGTGTTTTTTAGTCAGCCTAATGAGGTTTGTTACTCCCTAATACTCTTGGGAGGTCATGACCTAAGACAACTACCCATTTGTATTATATATATATATATATATATATATATATATATATATATATATATATATATATATATATATATATATATATACAAATGGGTCTAATTTGATCTAATATAATTACTTAACATTCATGAGCCTACCTCCACTCATTATGCCTAAGCTAGGTTAAAGAGTGATGCCTTGACCTGATTTAACCCAACCCACTATAAGATTTGCACCATGGTTGAGACTCTAGCCTCACCTAACTCAGTTTTAACTAGTCTTTTGACCCATAGCTCCCCAATGCCTAACGCTGTGGGCTACTTTGCCCAAGCCTTTGGGCTTAATCAAGAAGTTGGTGCTTAAGTTGATTTTATTTATTTATATTGAAATAGTTTTTATAAGATTTTAAAAAATTAAATAGATTAATTATTAAGACCAAATCTAATACATCACAAAAAAATAAACTCAAATATGCATGAACTATGATTATGATCCTAGGTGAAACAAGTGTATTGAAAAGAAAGGTTTAGCATACTAACTATATAGATGCTAAGAAATATAGCTTTTTATGGATTAGCCACTCCACTAGAAACTTGGCCCTTAGCTCCAATATCTACAAGTTGAGCCTTCAATATCCATCTACTTTGGATGCTATAGTCCTTGTTCTAATAAACCCAAATTACTACAATAACATCTTAAGATTGGATTGAAACAAAACTAAGCATAACAAAGTATTAATAATATTTATCTTAGTTTTATGATTATCACATCAAAAGATACAACAATCTTCAATAGAAATTTTGGCATATTTTTCTTCATATAATTTTTTAGCTCTTATCACCTCAAAGCAAGTAGTTAGATGACATATCTTAATTTTAGTTTGTTGAGACAAGGCATAATATACATAATTCATTATGCTTCCACTAGTTTGTCTCAACATTTTAGATCTATCACTTATGTCATTAATTACGATGTAACATTATTTAAGCACATATCACAAGGCATGATCAACTTGCATAATAAAAGATTTAAAGACATCTTTTCAAAAAGAAAACTACTTTCTTTCTAATTTAGGTGGCCTAACCATAGTAATGAGATAGATATAACTTCTACACCCCACAAAAATGAGAATAAGTTAGGAATCAATTCCCTTGACACAACCTACTTTGATATATCTTGTTGTAATTATAAGACCTCAATAAGAACATGATGTAAGTTAATTGTTGAGTTTTTATCCATTTCTTGGTTTCAAATATATGGTTGTGATAAAAGCTTTTACTTTATCATCAATTTAGGCAACTTAAATAGTCTTATAAAGTAATTTAGATATGAATCTTAATTGCTTTTAATTATATGCAAAAATATTCTTTTATTTTATTAAATCATTATAGTAATTATTATGCAATATAATGAGTCAAGTAAAGTATACAAATCAAGTAAATTTTAAGAGAACAAGATCTTTAGAGCATTTAGCCCAACCAGTGCCTACATCCACTTGTAGTCAATTTGATTGAGTTTCCACTAACAAACCACTCCCTTTTGTTACAAATCACTCCCTTCTGACAAAGTAAAAAAAGATACACCTTATTAGAGAAACAAATACAATAGCTCCATAATAATTATAACACTTACAACACAATACTAGAAACACCATCACATGTTAACAAAAACTAACAATATTTAGGCTTAGCAAACCAATTATCATCGTCATAAAATAAAGGTTTCGTATTCATAAGACACTAAGAATCCTTTTAAACTTAAGTAATTTGTTGCTATCTATGATATAGAATGGATTACATAGATATGGTTCATTACTTTATATTATATGATACATTCATTATAAGAAAACAATATAGTACTTGGTAATCTATAAGGACTTGTGCATATGACCAAGCTACAGAGTAATGATATGATCAAACTAGCATACATTATTAATTGTATTTAACCATGACTAAGCTCAAATATATTATAGACTTTGAGAGGAAATTAACTACATTCTTAAATTAAAGAAGCTTTGTATTCATATTATACTAATGAAAACTCAACTCTTACAAAACAATTGGTACATGCACAATGTAGATAACTTATATGATCATATTTACACTTTTATGCCTCAGTATAAATAATAATTTCAAATGTATAATAAATATATTATACCTATACAATGTCATGATATACTCAAACATCAATTATAGCTTTAAGCCTGAATGCAGATTGTACAAGTATGATATTAAATATTATATCATACGATCATTAGGTAGTGAAGAATAAAGCTTGTTATAGCTTTACTTCTTAACATTTTAATACATGAATTGACTCTAGAACAACTTAAAATTATAATACTAACAAATATATGTAGTTTTAGAAAACTTTAATAATTAGAAAAATATGATTTAACACAATGATGTACGTTGTGATTCCTAAGTACCATACAAATAATAATTAAAGGATTAATAGTTCAAACAAAATAATTTTCATGAAAGTGAACCCTTGATTGGAAACAACTCCATGAAGAGCTAAAATTAAGAATCCAAAATATGTAAGTTGAGCCAAAAGTTTGATCACAGGTCTTGAATCTTCTTCCAAATTGAATTACATGAACCTTGCTCCTTTTCAATCATCTACTACATATAACAACTAATATCTACATGAAAACACATTACCTAATCATTAGTAAATAATATCTTGGTTTTGTGATTAACATCCTTAAGCACACAATAGAATATCCTAAATAACGTGATCTAGATCTAAGTTTAGTTAAGATTATGCTATAAAGGCCATACTAGATTTTAATCAAGGAATGAGATGCTATTATCTAAGCTTGGAAGGAAAACAAAGTTGTTTAATGTGGTGCCTAAAGATTGTGGTAAGCTGGATAATGTTTAGTGGTAATCTTATATCACATTTAAATAAAAGAATCTTACTATCTTTAAACAAGACTCTCAGTGTTATGAAGCACATGATTGTGATGCAAAAGTTTGGACACCTAAAGCCTTCAGAGAAACTTGACTACCTATAGGACTCATAAAGGACCATGGAGGAATCAATTTGCATGGTAGTAGTCCCAAGATTATGAAGTGTTGGACCAAGTGATTAAATGCCCAAGTTTAAGGGAGTGGTTCATACTCTTAAGAGACTATTGAGGTACAATTTCATGTGATTAGACTCTTAATTATGGAGTGCCATATTATATTATAGATTGAGTATAACTTTCAAGCCTAGACACACATAAGCATGGAAGGAGTGTCAAATTATTAGTGGGACACAAATCATCTAGTATAGCTACATCAAAGGTCATGAGATTATAGGGACTAGAGGGGTTCTAATAGGTATTAAGTGTGTTAAGATTCTCAAAGTTATCTTAGGAGGCTAATAATCAGTGCAATTTTTCCATGATAACATCTCAAGTTAAGACTTAGCTTAGCTTGGTAGGTTAAATGCATCTTATTAGTATTCTAATTCATTCATACATGATGTTTGGTCATATCTTGCTTATGTTAGATTGACATATTCCCATGTTACTATCAAATTTCTTCATAGCATGACTTAAGGATTCATTATTGACCTTCTTGGCTCATAACATACATTATATGTAAGTTCAAGGAGTTAGCAACTCTCATTGGAGTCAGAGTTGGAAGTGACAAAGTCAGTAAATCTTAGAAATTTTTATGTTTTAGCTTCATATTTCATGATGTTGTAGTGATTATATTCCATTCATAGTAATGTTATTTGTACCTATTAGCAACTTTTACTATGACCATTGACATTTGTATCTTTAGTATTAACTTTTACTATAAACTTAAGGCATGCATGTCATTTAGGTTAGTTTTCATATAAAAATTCCTTAGACTAGAGTAAAGTTAATAGATTCCATTAGTTAGTTCAGCCTAATCAAGTAGGATTTAAAATTGGATTATTTGTGTTGATTTAGAAATATGTGTTGATTTTAATTGTATGATGCCATTGTCCTACAATATGACTAATAATCCTAGGATCGAATTAAGAATCAAACTTGGATGATCATTAGTCAAGTTGATTGAATAAGGTGTTCAAACATGTATATACATGTCGTACAAGTACATTATTTATTATTAGTAGAGGTATGAGGAGCTGATAAGCTTTCTAAAGTATGATGGTACTCATTATACTTGTATGATCAAATTTAACAGAAAGTATAGTTTGAGACTTAGGTAATAAGAGTGTTAAAATCATCATACAAGTATGGTTACATTATCATATGAGTAAGATCCTTGATTTACAAAATGTGCATTAAGTAAAAAGTTCTTCATACATGTATGATCCACTTCATCATATTATATGGTTGTGAAAACCCAAGTGGTGAAAAAATTGTACTTAAGGAGTTCTAATATTCGTACATGTATGATGATGCCGTGTATAAGTATAATAGTTTGTGATTTGTTAAATAATCAAATTGAGCTTGAGTAGAGAGTTGGATTACAAGCTCATAGTTGCATAATATTTGTATGATTCTTGTGTTGGGTAGTAAGCATAATTCAACAAGCGCAAGGAATCGCTAGTTCAATTGGCTTTTAAGAAATATTGTTTTAGGTAATGGTGCATGTTTGGATCCATTGGAGAACATTGAAAGGATTATATAAAGAAATCTAAACATTGTGTAAGTCATTATTTTTATTTGAAACATTAGAGGGAAATACAATGGAAAATAACTATTACAAAGAATAGAGAACAGCTAGGTTAATTTTCTCAATAATTGGTATTATTATTCAAAGGCTTCCTTCACTGCACTTTGACCTAAATTACAAATTATTATTTAGATACTTCCAATGTGTATGCTAAATTGCATCTCTCTTTAATATTATTTTAACTACATTTTAGTTTACCTTTTAATTGAATTATACATGGATTATAAAACCTTATATTGAACATTGTACTTAATTTTTGTCCTCATTTTTAGGACTCTATATTTTATTTGTTTTGGTCTTTTGATCATTACATAAGGTCCTCTACCCTAATGTTTATAAACTCCTCCATGCAAGTACTGTTGGGTCAACTGGCCCATTTTTTAGGTTGACCCCTACTTGGCTACCACAAAAAGATAAAGGTTGTTTGATAACCCCTACTTGGTTGCAACAAAAATGAAATGATTTTAATGTAAGCCTAGCCATTTGGCCAATAGAGATATAGATTTAGGATTGAATCAAACCAACAAAAAATGTTGTTTACACTCTCATAAAAAGATTTACAAAGCTAAATAACAATTTCTTAAACAATATTCATAACAACAGTTAAGATTTATAAAAATCTTCTATTATTACATTACTTGAGCTTCATATTGGATTGAGTTTTCAATAAGCACAGTTCTAACCTCCCCCCCCCCCCAATCTTATGTGGACATCATGCACTTGCATTCCAAAAATTAGTATGAGAGCATAGTTTAATTAATTGAAGAAATTTTTATGAGAAGAACTTTTTGATGTCTCACATAATAGTTGATGAGCATGTTTCCTTTAATGAGGGGACTTTTTTGCACTATCTACATTTTTTAAAGGATAATTTTATTCTTATTGGGGAAATCTTTTGTGTGATTTAATTAAATCTTGTGATATTAAATTATGTGATTTTGTCAAAAATGATTTTGAATTTCCTTCTAAAAGGATTGGTAATTAATTCATAAAATAGTTATTAAGTTAGCTCACCTCTAAGAAAAATATGGAATTAAACTTAAATTTTATGCTTTAAATATATTTCATTACAGCTTTTAAAATATTGCATTTGAAAGAAATATGAATCTATATATTGTTCATGAAGTTTGGAAAGAGTTGCAAATTGTCCATGAGAACAAGGAAAATCATTATACCTACAACCATAAAAGATGAAATTTCCATAGATTATGAGCCTACAACTTCACGTCTTATGGGAAAGGATGAAGAATTTAAGAAAAAAAGGAAAAGAAAAAATGTCAAGGCACATTATCATGAATGCACAAATGTAGGACACCTCCACCCTAATGTCCAATGCTGGTGGAGGAGAGAAACAAGATGAAAACTCTTAAGAAAAACAATGAGGAGGTGAGAAAGAAGGCCATATGGGTTGATTTTGTTCCATCAACACCACAATCAAGAAGCAAGGATCACAAAGAAGAGAAATAAGTGATGTTCTTATGGCAAAGCATGATTCATCTTATGCCAGCGAAAACAATGAGGCATCTAATCTCTCTAAGAAAGAATTAGAAAGTCACTTACTTGAATTAGTTGATGCATTTAAATTTCTTTCTATGATGTATAAAAGTTTAAAAAAAAGCATAAAGAATATTTAGTTTTTTGTTATGATTTGAATGAATAGAACAAAAGATATTAGTAATATTTGCAAACTACTAAAGAACATGCTAGAACTATTAACATGAATGTAAATGAAAAATTTGTTTTAGAAAAATTTTAAAGGTTGTATTCACATTATGATGTTTCTAATCACATGAATAAGAATGGTTCTTATCATAAAACTAAATCAATGCATGTTTTTGAAAACATTTTTTATGTTCCATCTCATACTTGCAACTATTGCAAGATAAATTATCTTATTTCCAAGGATTGCAAGACAAGAATCAATGTGAACTCTAGGTATCTATATTTGAATTAAAAAGAAAAATAGTTGCTTATGAAGAAATGTTCAAGTTCTTGATTATAGATTATCCAGACAAAAATTGCTTTGGATTCTAAAATCTAAATTTTAAATCATTAATGCTTGTGTACATGCTTTCTTTGTTTAAATTAGAAGAGGAGATGATCTAGTTTGAAGATTGTTAAGTTATTTCAATACTCTTTGGAAAGATTATTTGTTTCTCAGGTTCATGAATGCATAGATAAAAGGGGAGAAAAGAAAGGAATCCTCTTAAATTTTTATTTATCTACAAGTGGTTTCCTTGAACTTATTTATAGTAACTTTATTTTTCATATATATACTAGTTGTACTTTTTGTTAGATTTCAATAAGTGTCTTTATTATGAACCCTTGGACACATTATTAAATTCTCAGTAATGGTATAGTTGTGTATCAGTTGATTGCTTTGTCTCATGTACTTAACAAGTAATTAACACATTTGTTTTTATCTTTTAATGCATAACAAAGGGGGGAGTAACATGAGAAATAAAATATGCATTCCATAAACATTTTGTATGCTAGTATGATATGAAATTTTCATTTCATTATTTTCTTAATGTTTTATCATCATCAAAAGGTAGAGATTATTTGACCCTTAGTCTTTACAACACTAGTTTAATAAAAACAAAATAATTATATTATTTTATTAATACTTTTCTTTAATTATTTTAAATCATTCATTATAAGATCAAGTAGGTCAATCATGTAGAGAACTTTATCACCTAACTAAAGGTTCTTAATGATTCTATTTTGGTGTAAAACATAACTGACACTAAGAGAAACACAAACTTAAGCAACGTAAGAAGTTCTTTATTGAGCCATCTTAATGATATTAATACGTAAAATATATAATAATTTACTTGAGATACTAAGTTTCAACATAATTGAGTGTGAGTCTCAAATGTCTTTAAAATTATGTTTCCACTCATATTTCTAGTCTTACATTATGCATCTCATTTAGATTGTTCCACATATAACTATGTCCTAAAAAAAGTAAAGTTAATAAATTATCCTAGTTTAATGCAAAAAAATTAGGAATTAAAAAATTGGATGATTTGAGTTGATATGGAAATATATATACTAATCATACTTTACTGATGATCTCGATGTATAATGCAACTAGTTATTCATGGGATCAGATAGAGAATAAAACTTGGGTAATCATTAGTTAACTTAACTAAGTTGTTCATACATATATGATACACTTATCATACAAGTGTGATATAAAGTTTTCTAAAAGGAGTTTTCTTAGTCTTAGAACTAATGCACATCATACAATATGGTATACTTATCATACTTGTATGATCACTTTAGTAGTAAATTAGACAAGGTGATCAAATTGAGTTATTTAAGTGTGATTTTAAGATTTCTCTACCACACATCATAGAGAGTGATAGTTTAAGACTTAGGTAATACAAGTATAGAAAGTCATCATAGAAGTATGGTTCCATTAATGTACAACTACAATCCTTGATTTATAGAATGGACATTAAGTGAGTTCTCTATACATGTATTATAAATGTCATTATGTTGTATGATCTTATCCAAACCTAAGAAGTGAAAAACTTGGACATAAGGAGTTATACTATATGTACATGTATGTTGGTACAATTATATATCTACAATCATTTACAAGTCATGAAATGATCTAATAAAACTTATTTGAAGATTTAAAAGATGAGCTTATAGTTGCATAATGCTTATACAATCCATGTATCAAACAATAAGGTTAATTTAAGAAATATGAGAAATGGTTAGTTTGATTGGTTCTTAGGAAATATTGATTTAGTCATTTGGGGTTATTTAGAGCCATTATAGAAAATCGTAAGGCTTATATAAATAGGACTAAACATTGCATAAAATAAAAATGTTAATTTGGAAAATTATTATAAGAGTATACACCTGAAACCATTATTACAATGAAGAGGAAATAGCTAGGCCATGATATCAAGCATTGATTTTCTTTTTCAAAGACATCATTCATTACACTTTGAGGAATGTTTCATGTTATTACTTAGGTACTTTCATTGAACTAAACTACATATCTCTTCTACATTATTTTAATGATGTTTTAATGTGCCTCATATTCAAATTGTACTTGGGGCATATGATCTTGAGTTTAAGCTATGTACTTGGTTTTCTTTGTCCCATTGTTGAGACTTTGTACATAATTTTCGTTGATCTTTTAACCATTGTTGTAGGCACCTCTAAACTAGTATTTGTTAAATTCTTTGGGCCAAAAGGGGAGCGATTTTAATGTAAACCCTACCTAGCAATGGCAAAACGAAAGAAATTTTAATATAAACCAAGCTATTTGGCTAGGAGTGGATATAGATAACAGCCATTAAGATTTATAAAAGGCTTTTGTTGAACATTACTTGAGATTGAAATTGGCTTTGAGTTTGTAATTTGAAATTTATGCCCTATTACACAAACATCCCACCCCACATCCAATTATTAGTATCACAGAGAGGTTGAATCAAAGATTAGAATTTTTTTATATCTCACATAATGGTTGATGAATGTGCTTTTTTTGGTGAGGGGACCTCTTTGCACTATCCAACTTTATTTGAAGGGAAAATTTGTTCTACTTCAAAAAATTATTTGGGTGTTTTTATTCAATCCATCGATATTGAATTATGGCATTTTGTCAAAATAATATTGAGTTTACTTTGTAAAGGATTCAAAATTCACTTGTAAAAGTCAAATTAAGTGAACTCATAAACATAGAGTTAAACTTAATTTTTGTGCTTTAAATGTTATTCATTATGGCTTTCCAAATGTTGCATTTGAAAGAACTATGAATCTAGATGTTACTCATTATGCTTGGTATGAGTTACACAATATCCATGAGAACAAAGGAAAGGATCGTACTACAACCATAAAGATTAAATTTCTATAGATTATGAGCTAACAAATTCACATCTAATAGACAAGGATGAAGAATTAAAAAAGTAAAGGAGAATGAGCAGATGTTATGGCACACCACATGAATGCAAGAAAGTGGGACACCTCTAACCACAGTGCCCAATGTTGGTGAAGGAGATAAACAAGAAGAAAAATTTGAGGAAGAATAAAAAAAAGTGGTGAGCATGAAGGCCATATGCATGAATCTACATCCATTATCACCCACCTTACAATGAAAGCAAGAAAATGAAGAGAAAGAATTAATGGCTCATGGGACACCATTATGCATCCTATGAGTGATGACAATGAGGTATTTAAACTCTCATAAAAAAAATAGAAAGACATTTACTTGAATTAGTTGATGCATTTAAATTATTTTCTAAGAAGTATAAAAGTTTAAAAAGAGCATAAAGAATATTTATTTTTTAAATGATCTAAATAAAACGAATGAATGATATTTTCTAGATTTGTAAAACTACTAAGGATGAACTTTCTAGAAGTATTAACATGAATGAAAAGGATAAACATTTTTTAAATAATTTAAAATGTTGTATTCACAACGTGTTGTTTCTCATCACATGCATAATAATTGTTTTTATCATTACACTAAATCAATCTATGGTGTTGAAAAGTTTTCTTATGCACCATCTCTTGCATGCAACTAATTTAAAGATTACAAAATAAGAATACATGTGAACTATAGCTACCCTTATTATATTCAGAAGAGAGATACCTAAGAAATGTTGAAATGCTTGAATATAAAATGGTTAGAACAAACTTTATTTGGGTTTATCTAAATCTTAAATCCTTGATGCTTGAAGGCATACTTTCTTCCTTTAAATTCGAAAGGGAATTAATTCCTTGAAAGTATGTTAAGTTGTTTTAAAATTCTTTGGTGTGATGATATGTTCATATGTTCTTATATGAAAATATGTAGTGGTAGAAAAGAAATAAAACCTTAAAGTTTTATAGCTACAAGTTGTTTCCTTGAACATATTTAAAGTAACATTATTTTTCATATATCTACAAGTGGTATTGCGGCTTAGATTTCAGTGTTTTTATTATAAACCCTTGGTCTTTTATTGTTAAATTCTCAACTATGGTATTGATATGTGCACCTTTATTTCTTTGTCTTGTGTTCTTGACAAGTGGTTAACACTTTTGCCTTTAATTTTTTATGCATGACAAAAAGAGGAAAGTGATATAAGAAATGAAAAAGAATTTTGATGCATACCAATGTTTTTTATTTCTTTATTTGCTTAATTATTTTATTATTATTAAAAATAAGAGATTATTGAAGCCTTGGTCTTTATATCACTTTTTTAATGACAAAAAAACCATTGTATTATTTTACTAATATTTTTCTTTGTGTATTTTAGGTCAAGCATATTAGGATCAAATAGGTTAATCATGTGGTGCATTGGATCACTTAACTCATGGAACTTAACATTGATGTTTTGCTTGAATCATAACTAGCATTAAGAGAAACATAAGCTTGAGTAGCAAAAGGAGAATATCTTTTTTGAGTTGTCAATACTAGTTTTACAATGTAAAAACTATAATAAAAAGCTTAAGGTACTTGGTTTTGGTAAGGTTAAGTGTTAGCTCTAAATATTTTGTTCTAGTCATAAGGCATGCATCTCATCTTGCATGCTTTGCATACATTAAAATAAAGTTAATAAATTTCATTAATTTATTTAGCCCAATCAAATAAAAAATGGTAATTAGATGATTTGAGTTGATATAGTAATATATGTGCTAGTCATACTTTTATAATGGCCTCATCATACATTATGAGCATTTATTCATGGGATTAGAAAAAGAATTGGACTTAAGTAATCATTAGTCAAGTTGACTAAATAATGTGTATGTACTTGTATGGTACACATATCATCTAAGTAAAATATATGATTTTCCATATAGGTTTTTTCTTAGGTATAAAACTTTTATTCTTCATGTAGAATGATATTTGTATACTATCACTTTAGCAGTAGATCAAACAAGGTGTTTAGAATGAGCAATGTTAGCGTGATAAGCAGTTTTCCTTGTCAAACATGTATAATCTCCATGTCATAAATGTACATGATTTTTTATCCTCAGAGATATGAGGATGCCTATATAGCTCATAATCATCGTATATTATGATGGTGTTCATCGTAATTATATGTTCAAATTTAATAGATAATAACAGTTTGGATTTTAGGCAGAAAGAATATTAAAAGTCATTATACATATATAATTCCCTTATTATATAAGTATATCGTTAATTTACAAAATTTGTATTTAAGTGAAAAGTTCTTCATGCATGTATGATCCATGTTAACATATTGTTTGATCTTGTGAAAACCCAAGAGGTGAAAAATTGGAAATAAGGAGTAATGCTATTTTTTTCTTTTGTGTTGGTGCCTTTGTTTAACTAGGACTATTTGTGAGTTATAAATTGATCTAATCAAACTTCTTTGAAAAGTTTGAAAATGAGCCTATAATTTTGTCATTCTTTTACAATCTATGTATTCGATACTATGCTCAATTCAAGTAGTGTGAGTAATGACAAGTTTCACTTGTTTTTAAGAAATATTGATTTTCATATTAGAGGTTGTTCAGAGTTGTTAAAGAGCATTATAAGGCATATATAAAGGGTTCTAAATATTATTTAAAATACTAAAGAATATTTTAAAAATCATTAAGAGAGAAAATGCTTGAAGATCATTATTACAAAGAAGTGTTAGGCTATGATTTCAAGCATTGGTTTTTGTCTTCATAACATTCCTTCATTTCACTTTAAGCTAATTTTCATGTCAATACTTAAATACTATCATTGAGCTAAGTTACATATCATTTTGTATTATTTTAACCATTTTTAGTGTACTTGTTATTCTGATTATACTTGGATTACAAGGCCTTATATTTAGTATTTGTACTTTATTTATTTTGTCCCACTATTAGAACATTGTACTTCATTTATATTAGTATGCTCACAAAATGATCTTGTAATACTCACCAAATGAGCTTGCAACACTAATCAAAGAGATTGTAATATTTATACATGTTTTTCCACTATAACAACACACATTAACATCCACTAAAAAATGATTTACAAAAGTAAGAAAGTATTAACACTCACTTTATAAAATAACAAACCACTATTACAATTTTGTAATCCAAATGAAACCTTTAGATGATCCACACATTTGTTCAAAATCATGTATTTGCTTATGAGTATTTGAAGTGAGCTTCATGGGTTAGTCAAAAATTAGTTGTGACCGTTCATGTCATGCTTCATGAAGAGTGTCCAAAACTTCAATTTGATTGGTATGCACTAGTGACCTTATCATAAGCCTATGTCATCATTAAGCTACAAAGTCATTGGATAGAGTTGCATCATCTTGACCTACATAGAAGAAACTCTACTCCATCATGTTAAAATTAAGGTATTCATCTAGCAATTATAGAGCAATATTTCTTAAGTCTTTTTTAGCCATCCAAGTACCCATTGAAGGTGGTTTATTTTTCCAATAAATGAGGAACTAATGTGGCAAGGTGATACAGGAAGGCATCTCATTAATTATAATTCTATCAACTTCAAAAAAATAGGGTATTGAATGTATTAGTAATTATTTCATCATTTCAACTTACATGAGAGTTGGACTATACAATCCCATGTAATACATTTTCTTTATATGGTATAATGGTATCAATATTAAAAACTAGACTAATAAACATTTCAAGTGGCAATTAAAGAACAGAAAAGTTTGTGCTAATTTTTTAATTATTTTGAAAGGTCCACAAGCTCATGCATGTAACTTTTTATATTTAGTGGACTTGAACTATTCTAGATGAATGTAAATTAAAACATGATCATCTTCATTGAATTCCTTCAAAGAGCTATTCGATTAATAGTCTTAGCATATTGAGCATTTCTTAATTCTATTAGCTACCTAACTTCATTATGTTTGTTACAAACTCATGTGCATAAGTACATGCATATTCAAAGAATGTATGCATGGTAATGTCAAGTAAACCAATAAGGCACTTTGGGTTAAATTGATATATACTTTTAAAAGTGGTTTTCTTAGTAAGTTTTGAAATAGTGTTCTTATAAGAAAACCTAGAAGAGGTGGATGCAAACCCCATATGCCTAAGTTCTTTCATATAAGACATCTCAATATTTTCCTAAGATTTAGTTGAAAACTTCTATTTGGCCATCAATTCATTCGTGAAAAGTTGATGAAAATTTGAGTTTCATTCCAAAGAGTTTCTAACGTGTTTTCAATTGCATGAGAAAAATTGAATATTATGATAAAAAAATAGTTGTAACTGATAAGCTATGTAGTCTAACAACTTTGTAAAAGAAACTTTTAGCAATGTGTAATGCATCATTTGTCTTAGAGCATAAGATAAAGTGTGCCATTTGGGAGAAACAATTGACCACTACAAAAATTCCATCAAGATGTCTTAGCATTCTTAGCAATCCCAAAATAAAAGCCCATAGGCAGATCTTCCCAAGGTCAATAAGGAACTGGTATAATTATGTATTTTTCCACTTTTTGTTTTGTTATTTTAGCTTCTTCTTAAGTGCAAGATTGAGAAAGTATTTTCTAAAAGTCTTTTTTTATGGAGGACCAATATAATTGAATTTCAACAAAGTTAATAACTTTTTCTCTACCTGTGTCCAAAAATTCTATTCATTGACTTATTGTCTTTACCAATTTTTGTTTTCAAACAAATAAGAAGTATTATGAATATTCAATCCATGTAACATGCATATATTTAATTTTCATTGAGTATTATTGTATTTTAACTCATGATGATCAATATTCAAAATGAATTTTTTGTACAACAAATAGTGTCACTAATGTTTTAAAGATTAAATGATTGCATAAAATTCTCTATCATATGTAAAATTTTATTATCTTGTGTCATTGAACTTTATATTAAAGTGTACTACTAGATGATTTCTTTGACTAAGTGCACCACTAGTTCCAATTCTAAAAGCATCACAAAAAAACTTCAAAAATCATGTTAAAGTCTAATAAACACTGTATATGATCAATGGTGCACCATCATTCCACATAACTTTATTTTGCTTTAGAAGGTTAGTTAATGGTGCCATTTTGGGGCTAAAATTGTGTATGAATTATCTATAGAAAGTGGCAAGTTCATGAAAACTTCTAAATGTAATTATAATAATAAGACTTGGCCAATATTAAATGGCTTCTAATTTTACTGGCTCTAGTTAGAGGCCATTTAAGGAGACTATAAATCTTAAGAAGTTTACTTTGTTTTATAAAAAAGAACACTTCTTCAGATTTATATATAACTTTTCTAGTATAAGTTCTTTTAAGATTAATCTAAGATGTTCTAATCAAAATTATAAATTAAAATTTCATGAAAATAGATAGTCAGGGATTTTCATATAACTAGTTCAAGGATTGTATTCATTAATGGAATTAAAGTGCTTGGAGCCTTTGATAAATCAAATGGTAAAACATATAATTTATAAATGTATCTAAAGTTTTAAATGTTGTTTTTATTCATCACTGGCCAAATCGTTGTTTGATAGTAGCCATTTCTAATATCTGGTTTTAAAAAAACATTAAAGCTTATAATGAGATCTAATATGTCATTCAATATTGAAGATAAAAATCTATAATTTATTATTATCATATTAATGGCATTACAATTAATGCACATATGCTATAACTCATCCTTTAAGGTGTGAGAAGTGTAAGAACTACACATAGATCAAGACTCTTTTACAAAAAAACCCTTATAGAGAAGTTCATCTAATTGACATTTTACTTTTGCATGTTCACATGGGTTCATGATATACTAAGGGAGATTTGATAATTAACAATCCAATATTTATTATACTGCATATTAGATTTTTTTCACATGGGAGGTAGCTCATTAAAGAGCTCCTCTAGGATGATATCACTAAATTAAGATAGGAGTTCATTTATTTTTACATGATTGGGTGCTTCAAAATGAGTTTATCGAACCTGTCTCACATACTTGATAAGGAAGGAGGCTTGATTAATGAATTCTCTACTAAGACTCTTAAATCTAATTTTATTAATAATAAGAAAACATTTAAGGGAACCTAAATTTTGCTCAAACAATTTGATTAGTTTATGTTTAGTGATTTTCTTTTTAATTTGACTAAGCTAATCATTAGGATTGGCTTATTTAATGTAAGGTTTTCCAATTGGTTTTAAAGGGAGTAGTTTTATGGTCATATCATTAAATTTGAATACAATTATTTTTTCTACCACAATGAACTATATTGATATCATATAACCAAGGCCTACCAAGTAGAATGTGTTATATCCATCAAAAGGACATCACACCAAACTTTGTCATTAGATGTTCTCATTTTTAAAAGAACAAGACATCTAGATGTTAGTGGTAAGGATGTGTGGTTCACCCTCAATTCACATGGATGGGCCCATATGTGGTATGACTTTAAGGTGTGCCCAATACAAAGCATGCATAGAGATAACATTCATGGCACTTACATCATCAATGACCAATTCCATTCATGGCACTTCTTTCATTGTATGTGGCAAACATGCTAAAAAAACTTTTTTTCTTCTTAAAACTTCTATTTCAACTTTTCACATTGTTAAATGTTGCATGACTTTGATATATGTTTATTCTTCATAATATTCCTCATTTATTAAGACTGTAATTTCATCTTCTAGTTCTTAAAGTTCAAAATCTACAATTTCATCATCATTGATGAGAAAGAGATGTGCTCTACATTGTTTACTAAGGAGACCTAAATTTTGATATTTACAACAAATAACTTTTTTCCTTCGATTTTGGAAGCAACAGATTATTCTTTTGAAGGAGATGAGGTGAAGGGTTTCTAGTTTTTACATGATAAGGGCTTACTTGGAGTAAATTGAATTTTGTAATTGATTTTTGTGTGAAGTATGTAGAAAAGACAAGTTTGCTTTTGTTGTTGAATAAGAAAGAGGTTGGGTGACATTCTACCAATTAGACAATACAAAGAGCTTCTTCTAACATTTATGAGTCATGAAGTTCAACTTCTTTCCTAATTTATAGGCAAAGTCCTAATGTGAATTTGTTAGCTAGTTGTCAATCATTATCACAACCATCTATTCGAGTAAGTAATTTTTCAGATTGATTCAAATAGTCTATAACACTTAATAACCCTCATTTTAATGATAAAAATTGACCATAAGGCTTCTCTTCATGATGTTTTGAGAAATATTTTGTCCTTAGTATTTTTGTTCATTTCTACCCTTGTCATTACTTATCTATCTACTCATTCTACTTTAGAAAATATGTTCAATAGATTTTTGTATGACTAAAAAGTTTTATCTTACCAAAGCTAACTTTATGATAATTATCCATCTTTTATTAATCAAAAAAGTTTTTGATTTAGGTTCACCATCAAGAAATTTGTTTGGGTCCTAAATACCATCAGAAGTTGGAGCTTTAACATTGACTTTCTTTTGTATTTTTAGATCAAGATTTTTAAATTGGGTTTTATTTCAAATTCAAAATCATTGAATTTTCAAAATTCAAATTTACAACAAATTTATTCTTTGTAAGTGTTTTAAGCAATTAAATTAAAAAAGAAGGAAAATTTGTATTCTTAATTTTTTAAATTTATGATTCTTAATTAAATTTTGATTTCTATATATTAAAATATACTTCAAAATTTAAATCATATTAAGATAGCTTGTAGTGATTAATTTTCCAACTCTGTGGTTAATAAGGCTCATAATAAAAAATAATTCTTAAATAATTCAACCATTTGCTATGCTAATAACTTAGCATACTAATAACTTATGAATTATTACCATGGCATTGATTAGAAAATGTCACACCCAACCCCTTTAGAAATAAATGTTTTATCTTCATGTGCAACCACACCAATGCATCAATCAATACATTTGGCTAGACACCTTACACTCCCTAAGTTTGTCATCCAAACTAGGCATCACAATCTCTTAGTATGATCATCATACTCATGACATGCCCCCTAAAATGAACCATGGTCCTATACCAACTAGTCTCCAAATAAACTTAAGAACTAGTTCAATTCAAGTTACCTAACCCATCAACATACATTAGCATGAATATAAAATCAAAACAAATTTGGTACCAAATGATAAAGCACATCCATACAAATCTATTATATCAAATAAACCATCACATGATCCAAATGCCATCGAAAAGTCTAAGTCTGTCACATAACATATAAAAACACATATATTAAACTTAATCATAAATAACCTAATATAGTCAAAAGTCTAGTAAATATAAATGACAATATTATATATGAATAAGAAACTATAATTATAACATCATAAAGTGCCAACTAAATGAATAATCTACTACAAGAATTAACTCTGAAGCTCCCAACTCCATATCCTATGTAATCTCTTAATTACTTAAACCTATATTTAAACATAAGGAGTGTGAGTTTGAGCTCAATAAAGAAACTTAAGATTATACTATAAAATAGTCATGTTGAATTATAATAAATGCATCTAGTAGAGCATAATCATCACTATACGTAATGATATGACATAAGGTATCTCTACCTACCAAGCTTATCCAAGGCATAAAATCATAATCAATAGCCCTATCCAATATCAATCAAGGCCTCACAAGTCTCTATCACATCTTAGTCATGTTATGTTACAAAATAAAATGCATAATGACTCACTAATGATTTAGAACTCCCTCTAAGCCCATAAAGTCCTTAACATAAGGTTTATCACTTCTTCTCATCACATAATTTGGCACTCTCTTATAAGAAGTCTAATTATATAGGATTATCCTATAGGGCTCTAAGAGTTCTCAATAACCATACAACACTTTATTTAGGGCTCAGGCACATCGATAATCTCTCATAATACCCTATAAATAATAGAATCACTAACACATGTTGTAATTTATAGTTGGGCTTATACTAATAATATGACTAATCTTATAAGACTCTAAGAACCTTAATTATGTAGAGAAAATTTAGACTACTACTAAGGTCTAATTCATAGCCTATAATACTAGAGATACTTAATATATTATTAGAAATATGAAAGATATTATACGCTAATTAGGGTTTGGTGACATGTGTGTTATTTTAGAGTTATTTAAAGATTGACGTTCTAAAGCTATAACATAAATTATTAAGTTTAGTAGCAATACCTTAAGAATAAAGCATACAATTCTATAAAGCAAGCTTTGTCACATCCAATAGCACATATATAAAGAAAAAAATTTAAGACAAACTCTATATGGAGTACTTAAATAGAAAAGAAGAAACTCTAACTTTATGTTACTACCATTAAAATAAAGGTGTTGAAGGAGTGCACCTTTTTGGTAATGATGTCTTCTAGTTCCATAAGAGTTAGAGTGTGGAGTGCCAAAGAAGGAAAAGAGTGATGAGGTGGTAGTTTGGATTAATGGAGAAGCTTAGTTTAAAAGAGTGAAAAGATGATAAGCTAAGATTTTGAACCTTATTGAGGAGGGTGCTAATTGAGTGAAGATTATGGGTGTTAATGGAAGCAAGAAATTATTTGGTTATTAATTCTTTAGGTGGAAGGACTTTCTCCTTCAATCCTTATCTCTCATAAGAGTTTGGTTGATTATCAGCTCTCTTGAAGAAAGGTCTCTCAGCCTTGATCCTTGTCTCTCAAAAGAGGAGTAGAAGTTGAAATCTCTTCAATTAGAGTTGGTCATACACTCTTTATTAACAAAGATGAAAGCACACAAATAAAAAGAATTTATTCATCAATAACTACATTATAATGAGGGGGCCTATCTTATTTATAAATGAAGGATATAGTTTAAGGTATGAAAAAAACAAAAAAAAGAAAATATATATTTGAAAAATATTATAAGCATAGAAAAAAGAGAAAGATAATTTTAGAGTTAAATCACTTGAGAATCTAAAAATGATCTTTAGAATTTCATGACATTAACTCTCAATGGGTCAACTATATTAAATACAAAATATATAAAGAAAGACTATTTTAGAGTTAAATCACTTAGAAATCCAAAATGATCTTTAAAATTCTGTGACATTAATTCTAAGTGGGTCAACCACATTAAATGTAAAAATAAAAATTCTTGAAAAAATTTATGATAGGAAAAGTATGTAATCATACAACATGATGATTAGACATTAATGATGATGTGACCAAGATGCTAGCAATGGACAAGATGGATGACGATGGTCGATGATAGCCAGTGGATGGTACCTAATGGGTGGCCAAGCAATGACGGGTAGTTGGGTAGCAGTGAGCAACCTAGCAATGGTGGGAAACCAAGTGATGTTGGGCCATAAGGCAGTAGTGATTGAGAATAACAGACGATCAAGTGATGAAGGATGACTAACAATAATAAACAAAGCATGCATAAGAATTGACCTCAATGATGACATATTTTATTACAAAATATGTTTGGATGAATAGAGAAAAAATATCAGAGATTATCATAGAAAAAAATAAAGCATTGTAATCAACCCTTATGGATAATAAAGATGACTATTCAAAATATGATTTAGCTCATGTATAAGTTTGAGTTTGAATAGGACTGGTGCGATGCCACTAAGTGTGTGAGTTAACACAAGATTCTCTTACGTCATCCTCCTTAGGTAAGAGAAAGTTTGGCTCGATGGTATCAGAGTGATGAGTATAATAGTATTCTAATAGGTGTAGCATGATATGGTATAGGTCATCATAAGTAAGCCAAGAGTTTTTAGTCAAAGGCTTTCCCTTCTAATAAACTAAAACCTTTTTTTAAGTATAACATCTTTAATAAGAATTATCTTATATCTTAAACTTCTTCCATGTTGTCCTTATTTACTCTAGGTTAACATAATGGTAGGAATGAGTTTACTTAACACAAAGGAATTAGGCTCAAATGGCTCACTAGATATTGGATGTGGTGTCTTATATGGGGCTAAATCTTTAACATTAAAAGTTGTACTAATTCTATACTCTTTTTGTAAATCTAATGCATATGCATTAGTACCTAATTTTTTAACAATCTTAAAAGGTCCAACCCCACGTGCTTGTAATTTCTCATAAGCTTTATGAGAGAATCGTTCTGACCTAACTCTAATTATAACATAGTCTCCTTCATGAAATTCTCTAACTTAGTTTCGAGCATCTTTTAGTTTCTTATTTCTTTTGATAATTAAATTAATCTTTACAAATATTATTTAAGTAATAAATAGATATGAGTAGAGATAAAATTCTAAAAATTTGTTGGTAAGGAAATAAGATTAATAAAAGATGTTGTCTTATTATCATGAGCCTGTATAATAAGTGGTGAGTCTAGTTAGGTGGTGGATAACTCTTTAATTACTAGAAACAAAAGTAAGTCTCCTTAATCAAAGGTATTCTTAACCTAGGGAAGTAAGATCAAGCTCAAATTTTTGTTTTTTCTTTTCTTTATCCATGGCTTAAGATTTTTCATAGATTTTATGAGACTTAAGTGATTAAGATTTCTCATGAGGTTAAACAAGATGTACTATGATAATCTTTTCTCCATAAACAAAAGAATATATGTTAGTCTTACCTGTTGCATCCCTATCAAAAAGCCATGGTCTTTCAAGGATAAGATGACCTACTTGCATAGGTATAACATCACATAAATTCTCATCACTATACTTACCCAATTTCAAGGATACATAACATTATTTCTTAATAAATATAAAGGTTTTATCCATTTATGACATAAAATAGGGGTTTGAGTGTTTTAATAAAGATACTCTTATTTGCTTAGAAGCTTTAGAGGATATTGTATTAATATAATTATCATTATCTGTGATCATTCTATATGATTATTTCTTAATTTTTATGTTGATACTAAAGATATTAGCATACGTCTAGTTTTCTTATAATTATGAGGATGTAAGGATGCATCTGATCATGAATTTTTTATCTTTTCTAATTCTTGGTTAGCTTTCTCACCATATATTATATTTTTCTCTTGTTCAGACTCTTCTTATTTATTAACACTTTCTGGGTTCATAGTTATGGATCTTTTTAGATAGTTTGTAGCTACATATCCCTTTTCATAGCACTTAAAGTAGATGATTCCATATTAAGTGGGTTGGCTTAAAAAAGGTTATGAAGAAGTGGGTGGTAATGTGGGTTTGGGAGTTTTATAAACCATAGTTGATGGGGTAAATGAAGAGCGAGTATGACTTTGTTGATGTGGGTTTGGAAGGTTTAAATAATAAGCATAAAATCCTACAAAGTAAGCTTTGTCACTTTTAATATCATACATACAAAATATAAAATTTAAGGTAAAACCTATGTGGAGTTTTTAATAAAACAAATAAAAACTCTAACTTTATATTACTACATAAAAAATAAAGGCTATTGAAGGAGTACACCTTTTTGACGATGATATCTTATAGTTTCGTAAAAGTGGCGTATGAAGTACTAAAGATAAAAAATGATAATTAGGTGGTGGTTTGGATTAGTGGAGAAGCTTGCTTTAAAAGAGTAATAAGATTGTAAGCTAAAATTTGGAACCTTATTGAGAAGGGTATTAGTAGTCATAAGAATTTGTTTGATTGTAAATTCTTGAAGTGGAACATCTCTCTCCTTCGATCTTTGTCTCTCAAATGAGTTTAGTTGGTTTTCAACTCTCCAATGGAAGGTCTCTCACCTTCGATCATTGTATCCTATAAGGGAATAGAAGTTAAAATCTTTCTAATTAGAATTAACTATAATCTTTGCTCACAAAGATAGAATGACACAAATAAGAGAAATTTCATTTATTAATAACTATATTATAATAAGAGAGCCTCTCTTATTTATAAATGAAGGAGAGCCCAATTCATTAAGAAATAGAAAATGCACCTTTCGAAATATCATAAGCATAAAAAAGAAAAAAGGTTAATTTTAGAGTTAAATCACTTAAAAATTCAAAAAAGATATTTAGAATTTTATGATATTAACTCTTAATGAGTCAATCATATTAAATATAAAATATATATGAAAAGATTATTTTGGATTTAAATCACTTAGAAATCCAAAAAGATCTTTAGAATTTCATGAAATAAACTCTAAGTGGGTCAACCACATTAAATGCAAAAATAAAAATGCATGGAAAAAATTATGACATAGGAGAAATTATGCAATCATGTAATGTAAGAATTATACATCAATGATGATGTGGCTAGGATGCCAACAATGGAAGAGACGAATGATGATAGCCAACGATGATCTAAGGATGGTAGCTAATGGGCGACTATGCGATGGTGGGGGATTAAGGAGTAGTAGGTGACCTAGCTGTAGTGGGTAACCAGGTGATGTTGGGCCATTAGGCAACAGTAATCAAGAGCAGTAGATGATTAAATGATGACAGACGACTAACGATAGTAGACGAAGCATACATAAGAAATAAAGTCGATAATGACATATTTTTTTTGTGAAATTTGTTTATGTGAACAAAGCAAAAATAGTGAAGATAACCATAAGAAAAAATAAAACACAAACCCTATGGTTAATAAAAACAACTAATCAAAATAAGATTCAACTTAAGTATAATTTGGAGTTTGAATGAGACTGATGCAATGCCAATAGGTGTGTGTTTATGAGCTAACACAAGACGCTCCTAAATCATCTAAACAATAAAACATAGATCACATTATATGACCAAATCCATGGTCTCCTATGGGTTCAAAGTGAACTAATAGTGCTTAATTATACCATATAATTAATGGGAATCTTTTCATTTAGCTTACCTAACCCACCTAACTTTGGCTTAGGGATCATCAACTGAGATCCATTACATCCTAACCTATGTCATCATTAATATATACTTACTTATCATATATAATCATTCCATATGGTTTCATCATCAACTATCTAGGGTTATTTAAAACATTCTCATGAACCCAATCTATTATCTAGAATAATACTAAGGTTTTATTACCAAACTCTAATTAGACTATCAAGGGTAAGCCTCCTTTATCTAGTTTTCCTTGTCAATATCTAGTCCTTATCTAATCTTTATCCAGAATCCTTTAATTTATAAAGGCTATCACTTAATTACTCACTCAAATTTTAAATCCTTATCTCAGATCTCTAAAGTCATAGACTTTATTTATAAAGCCTAGGTGAACATAAGTTCCATTAGTGTTTATCTTTCACTACAAACCAATCTGAGTCATTATACCCTTTCCTAAGGTCTCTTTTGAACCACATGTATCTTCTAGATTAATATGTTGTTCAATCATACTAGAATAATCTTCTTATCATGAATTGAATCATTATTACCAAATGTCATCTAACACAAATTCATTATTAATTTTAATGACATTTAGATCTTAATTTAGCATATTTGACAGCATCCATGACCAAAATAACATTGTTTTTACTTAAACATGGTTGCATATTTATCATATCATAAATTAAAATCTTGGTAACATAAATCCTTCAATCATGTCATATTTGTAAACATTATAATTTCACCATGAAATGAGCCAAACAATCACATAAAAATTTTTGTAATGTTCCAAACAATAAAAAAAACTTATTATATAAATGAAATAGATTGAATTCTTAGAAATTATGACTATGGAATAATTTATGTTACCATAGCAATTGTTTGCCACAAGGTAGTTACATAAATTAAATGTTTTTAACTTAGACATGTATTGATATCATTGTCATGATTTCTATTACAATAGGAGCTAGGCTTTTGCATATTCTTTATCACACCAAAACTTTATGAATCTTGATTAAGAATGATATTTAACATAAAAACTATTACATTCAAACATTCATGCTTGAATTACTATGATGATTTGATTTATGTAGAAACATGCTTTATAACCACCAAAACAAATGCTAATATCATGATTACAATCTAAGATACAACTTAAACTTTTTATTTTTAAGAATGATAAAATATACATGAACTCATGATTTTTTATATTTAAGACTTATTTATAAGATTCATAACAATAACATTCAAGGAATCTTCTTAGCATGAACTTCACATAACAACTGAAATCATAATATCATTTTTATCTTCTAAGTCTCCACATATGCACATGATTACAATAATGTCCTTAGTGAACTTAAGGACATAGTTTATCAAAACATGGTTTCATCATAACATTAATCTTCTCATTATAGATCTAATTTTAGCAAAATTCACATATTGCATCAAAGGTAGATCTTAATTTTCTTCCACATGTGACATTATTGAAAAACTCATTCAATATGAGATGTAAAATATACCTTGAAAATTTATTAATTTTAAGCATGGAATAAGATGTATAATCTCATAGACAAATCAAAATTCGTATCATTTCTTAAGCTAAACTAGATATTCAATCATGTGTAATGATCAAGCATGATAAATTTGAACATGACTTAACTAACCATGATTTAAGCATGATAAAATTCATCTTACATATGTGAATAACAATATTTAAGAATATTTCATTCCTTAAATAGTGCAAGTTTCTTTTCATACACAAACATCTCAATTCCTTTGAGAGAATCTTATAGTTAGGAGCATGCAATCATAAAAAAAAAGTAGTTGTCTTTAATTCCTAGCACACTTCTACATATAATTGCAAAACAAGAGGTTCAACCTACCTTAAAAAGCAAATAGAGGTCTTCTTCAAAAGGGATTTGCTTCTTCTTGAACCAACCTTGAGATTTCTCCTTTCCTACGCTGCTCTAGGCTTCCTCTTCCTTGGCTCTCTCAATATGTCTCCTTAGAAGGGTCCAAACCTAAGTTTTGCTAATAAAGCTAGCCTATACTACAAAATAGATCTATTTAAGAAGGTTAGGATATATCAACCCTTAATCATATCTTAATGGTTCATGAAACCAAGGAGTTAGTTCAACTTTTAGAGTCCTACACCCTTATTTTCCTTAATTCCTTCTTCTATGGAATCTCATGCAATCCCTTAAGGATACTCATTGTTGGAGGTAAAATCTAGAATAACATTGCCTAAAATCAACTTTTGGTGCATTACATCAAAGCTTACTTATCACATAATTCAAGATATACAAGATACGATCTAATTTCACATATTTATTATTCAAATCCAAATTTAAATTTTACTTAATATTTAAAATTTAAATACACTTAAATTTTAAATCATTATTCAAAATTTAGATGAACATATAATGAAAAAAATACTTAATCAAGAGAATCATATCTTAAGCTAGCCAATTTGATGGGCAAAATAAAAATTTTGAGAATTATATTTTAATATCATAGAAATAAACTACATAATAAATTTGTATCAGTATTATATATCATACTTTTTATAATTTTTTTAATTCAAAGTAATATGATTCAAATATAGTAAATTATATTTAGAAAATATAATGGATTTAGTCTTATAGGAATTATAACATAATCACTTTGTTTTAATTCCATCTTTATAAGAAAAAATTTTATAATTATAAGTTAAAAGTAAATGACGAAATAATTTTAAAAAATGTAATCCGATTGCTTGAATTTTGTTGTACAAATAGGGAGAATGTTTGTTTTTAGGAAAACATATAGTTTGGATATTTAATTTTTTTATTACACCAAAAGGATACTAAAAGACAAATATCCTCATCCAAATAAATGAAACAAAACAATGATGATATATCCAATGAACCTAACATTATTAAATCTATTAAATGATATTAAACAAATGGGAAATTATCTTAAGTTATCTAGTACTTTTTACCTTAAATATTTTTAACAATAGTGAAGGGAGACACTTAAATTGGCGATGTTATTTAAAGCAATGATAACTATTTAAATCATTGTTGTTGATATATTTATCATTAATTATGCAATCATTAAAATTAAAATTTTGTCACTTTTTTCTCTAACAAGTAAACCACCATCAACTATGGTACATTTGCCCTTTGGGTTATCGAATAATCAATCATTGATAAATAAAAGCCAAAGAGATAAAGCTATCCACAACCCTTTTTTATTATTGCTAAAAGCCCATTTGGCAACAAACATTTTAAGCCTACGATGTCAAATGATTGCATGGTTTAAATCCCAAAAACAAACCTCAAGAACATTTAACCATGGATTTTTTTAGAAAAAAAGAACAAAATCTTGTGCGAAGGATAACCAACAATTTCAACAGAACTTGCCACCATTGGTCAAAATGCACCAAATTTCCTCATTATTACTTACTATTGGCCTTCGAGTTCTTTTTTTTTAATATCAATAGTAAGCTAAAATTACAATTAAGTGGTGTCAATCATTATTATGACATCATTATAAAATATTTTTAAAAAGCAAAATTAAATAATAATTTTTAATTGAACATCAAAACCTAAAACATAATTATAATTCTATTATCTAATATAAGTTTTTATATTTAGAGTTCACATAAATTTAAATTACTTCAAACATGTTAAAAAAAATAAGAAAGTTTCCTACTACATGATTGTTCTCTTTCTACATAGGATCCCATTTGCCAATATTGTATTCGAAGCCATCATTAAACAGTAAAAAAATTAATCGGATAGAAACCTAATCTGATCACATCGAACGCAAAGATAAACACGATCACGATCCTGGTAAAGCCAAACTTGCACGTGCTAATCCCTGAATTAATATAGGTGGCTTCTCCCCAGCCCTTGAAATTATCCTTATTTTATTATGATAAGCATGCCTGCTTTCGATTAACGTGCCTTGCATCTTTCCGTTTTTAGAGTATAATTAATAATTAGAAACGCGTTCCACCTTCAGCGTTCCTAATACATCTTAAACAGTCATTATGGCGCGCCATTCATATTCCCCCGTCGACCCAGGAAGGCACCTCCGCCGGTACGTAATAACTTCCGTTCAGTTTGGTGAGCGCTTATGTAAAGCGCTTTTTAACTTTTTATCTTCATAATATCTTCGGTTATTTATTCAATTTTCATTAAAAAAATATTTTAAAATGTATATTTAATACCCAGTTCCATTTAAAAAATTTGCCATTCATCAAAATGTTCTCTTTCATGTAATTTTTTATAAAATAAAAAAGGTTTCTTAATTATGTAATTAATGATGTGCAAAGTCCAAAGCAATCACTGACGTGCATTAAGTCGATGAAATTTGGTCCCTTTTAAGATTCGAGCAGCGGGTCCCCGCTTCGTGCCAGTCGCGGGGTTTGTCTTTTTGTACGGCTAGCATGCGGAGGCTTGCGACACAGGATTCGAGGTCAGGTGCGGGAAGAGGTACGCCATTTGTCCAAGAAAACAAGATGGTTATCTTATCTAATGATTAATCTTTTTTTGTTTGCTGTCGCTTACTTGATTAATCATAAGATAATGATGAAGATGATGTGCCACTCTATGTTAATTGGTATTTTTTTTTGGGTCGACTGAAACCCTAATCCACGGGGGCCGGATTAGTATTGTTTATTGAGCGAACTTTGAGGATGGCTGTGATATGATTCGGCGTCTGCAGAAGATGAAATATTTTAAAGAAAACGGATATTACTTTCCTCTTTAGGTTTTTTCTTTTTTAAATTATATTTATATTTTTATATACAACTTCTAATCTTTGAAAATATTTTTAAAAAAAATTAAAAAAATAATTTACATGAAAAAATAAAATTAAGATAAAAAGTTCAACAAAAATTTATTACAATTCCATTTAAAAAGAAAGAAACTTCAAAAAATTATTTTGAAGCTCAATTTTAAAATAGAACTAAAATTATTTTCAAAATGACGTGCTTTTGAGAGTTTATGGTTGTTCTCCATGAACAATTGGGAAGCACTTTGGTGCTGATGATAAGATTATTTAAGCTTATTTCTTCTTTTTTGAATTATATTTATAATTTTAATAATGCTTCTAATCTTATAAAAAAAATTAAAAATAAATTAAGTGTTATATGTAAAAAAATAAAATTATGATAAAATTTATTTAATAAAGTTTTATATATCTAAATTTAGAAAACAAAACTTAAAAAAAATTTTAACTCAATTTTAAAATAGAACCTATGCTCCACTCTAATGGCTAGTAGTTTTTAGATGTCACCACTAGTTTTTTGTAAGCATTTTGAAAAACTCCTAGATGCTGATGGTTAGATGATTTATGCTTGATATTTTATAGAGAGATTAAAGAGGTTGTGTGTTTGGTAAAACAATGACCCAATCAGGTGGGTGAATTTTGTTTGAAAAGGATACTTTTATTCACTATTATTGATATAGAAGAAGCTTTGACGGGTTGCTATGAGGAGAGTATGTGTTACATCCACAAATTTGTTAACTAAGTATGTTATTTCAATTTGAATTTCTCATTTAAGTGTTTTGTAATATTCAAATGATAAAGTTAGATTACTGTTAAATATGTTCAGTGAGAATCATATAATATGATAATAGAAAATCTTATGATACGGCAAAGATTAAAACCTGGTTGAAGGCTTGACTATAAATATCATAAAATACGATATTGGGGAAACATGAAGTATAATCTATAATAGCAACAATCTAGAAGAAGGTGTGAATAAACTGTAAAATTGAATTTTGGTCATACAAGTATGATAGTTATCATATAAGCACAATAGTTTTGTGAGCGTTAAGGTTGGTTACATCTTATAGTAATTTGGCATCATACAATATGACCACAATGCATTGTATGGTTGATCTAATATAAGAGATGGAAAAAGAGAGAGAGAGAGATAATGCAAACAGGTGTAAAACTTTGTTAGTGATAATACCAAGTTGATTGCTACATTATAAAAAGATGATTCTCTATTTAAGTAATATTATAACCATACATATATAAAGGCATTGATTGCACAAGTATGATAATAAGAAAAATAATTATAGTAATCGTCTAAGTGTGATTAGGTATTGCCTAGAGAATCATTGAGTTACGATGGGTGACTATGGTGCACAATGTTTCGTATATGTAACAATGCTTGATTGTACACTTATGATTAATAAAACTCTTAAAAAGTAAAAGTATATCTACTTCGTCATACAATACGATATATTTATAATATTAAAATGATTCGTGTACATGGAATAAACTGATTTTTATTATATTTAAGTTGCTTTTGACCTTAATCATTGATAATTAAATTGCTTTAGATTTAAGGGTTGGAAACAACCTAGATATAACTGATTAAGGGAAAAAAGTAAAACTTGATCAAGCTCTAGAATACACCTTGAGATAAAGATATGAGAAGAGAAATCCAAGCCAGTCTAACAAACATTCCACTATTAAAGGATTAATTCAATAGCTATATAAGGTTTTAGCTTATGATGAAGACGAGACTTGGCAAAACCTATCCATGAATACTCTTAAAGAACTTACTTAAGAGTAGCTAAGATAACTTGCAAGTGTGAAAGTTAGAGGAAAATTGCAAGCTCAATTCATGAAGAGGAAGAATCTCCAATTGGTGTAAATGTCTACTTAATTAAAGATGTAGGAAGCTCATGTCATGCACCTAAATATAGAAGCATGCTAAGTATTTAAATAATGCATATTGGTTGATTTATCATTCTCAGGTTAGTGAAAGAACACAAAATGCATGCACTATCCTAACTCCTTTACATGCTATAATTCTTAATTTTATAAGAATATGATGTGCATGCCTATTTAATAAGTAAACTCCATAAGTAGTGGCCCTCAATTTAATACAGAACATGAATATACGTACTGCTTTGCAAATCCAACATGTTATAGCTTACAATTCAATATAGAATATGAGATGTATATAATGCCTTGCTAATCTGTATGCCACATATATTGGTTTGATTTAGCACAGTAGATTTATGTAATGTTTTGCATTTTGTAACTCTTAGATTGATAAAGAATATGAAATATACTTTTTTACTTTGCTATAAATTGCATATAATAGCTCTTGTTTTGGTGAGTTTATTATGTATATGTATTTTTTATTGATGTCCTTAGCATGTAATGGCTTTTGATTTGGTAAATTTTCATGATTTTGCTTCCTAAACAATAACATGTTATAATAGTTGGTTATGATGTTTAAATTGTCATATAGTTTTCAAATATAATGTTAAAATGATGACTTATTCAATTATTATGGTATAATAGTGATATAGCTTTTGATTATGATGTAGATATTGTGATATAGCCCTCATTTGTAATGTGAAATTTAAGTTATGGATGAAATATCATGTATATGCTTTTAATTGAAGGAATTAACATGAAATGACTCTCTGATAAGATGAAAAAGTTTGTATGGAACTATAATCATGCTTACCCTTGATCTCAAAAAGACATTATCATATTAAAGTGAGTTGTTATACTTAAAAGTTGGCAAGCAACTAAATGCAAAAATATACATGGGTTTAGAAAGTATCTATCTTGTTGAATATAGTCTGTTATAGTTTTTGAATAATACTTAAGAATGTTAAATCATGCTAACAAAAGATATATATGATGCTTTAATGTTATAAACATAAGACTTAAGTTCTTGTAAAGAAGATCTTTACAATATATTTGGGACCTTGAATGTTGGAAGAAAAATAGGAAATTAAGTAGTGGAGACTTCGTGGTTATGTTACATGCTAGAATCATAAATGGTTAAGATGTAATATGATTTTTCATCTAGTTAAATGTGAAGAGAGTTACACTTGGATGGTAAATTTATTCAGGTTAAAAGTTGATGTATAAATGTTACTTTGGAATAAAGTATGCTTGTTATCATGAAGCTATAATCTTGATGGAAATAATGTTAGAATTTTGTTACATTGATCATGGTTGTTATATAGTGCTAGCAAAATTTTTCTATGCTTAAATAATTGTTTTATGGATCTAATTCTTGATTTGATGATGGATCATCTAGAATTTTATTGAGATTTATAAATTTAATACAAGTTTATTTAAAGTTAAAATAAAATTGAATGATTGAATTATGTGAGGATAACAATTTTAGTTATAACCATTGTAAATTTTGATTTGCTAAGGGACTTTGGATGGCTTTAGGGTGAGAGAGAACTCTCAGATACCTTGTGAAGAAGGTTTGGAAGTCTTGGTTGAGCCTTAAGAAAAGGCTAAGGTAATGCAATGGTCTTGATGGAGTGATAAGAGGAAGAGTTTAACTCAAATAAGCCTTACAACAAATGCCTTAGACTTATGAAAACTTCCTACTTGAATGGCCAAACATTAGTTCTTCTAACGTAAGTGAGCTCTCTAATTTTCTAGTAAAGAGAGTTAAAGGGCTTGAGTTGGCCTCAGAAGAAAGCTAAGAAAAGTTTAAGCCTTAATTAAGGATAACAAAAAAGGATTGGGTTTGGTTAAGTGTAGAAATTTAGAAAAAAATCTTTGATGAGGTTAAGGATAACCTAGGAATTAAATTTGTATAATTTCTAAGGAGTACTACTTTGAATAGAGAAAACATTAAAAGTAGATCAGGGTTAGATTAAGGTTATCAATTACTTAGTGAAATCTTGAGTGCACTCAAAATAATGTTAAATTATGATGAAGCTCCTGATCAGACACTAGATGAGGGTTGGTTGTGATAGTGAGCTAGAGGTTTTTCCATAAGAGTGGTGTTAAGCTTGTCCAAGTGGTTGAATGAAAACTTAAATTATTGTCTAAACATTAATTTAGTTTGGTTTGATGTTTAAGATCATGTATATACCTTAATTGAGCTCTTAAACTAAGGATAAATACCTTAAATGATGGTCTCTGAGGTGTATGTGGCTCAAAAGAGAACTTTGGGAAAGGTGGTGTAGCTCAAATTAGCTTATAAGATAAGAGAGAGTCACTGATGAAGCTCATGTGAAATCAAATTAAAGTTAAAGATTATGATTAAAAATATTTAAGTAATGACTTATAACTTGAGTACGTACGTAAGTGATAGTTTTATTAAGCTAACAAACTTAAAGTCCCAGATTAAGAAAATGATAAGAACTTGACATGTACAATAAGAGAAGATTATCCCAAATATAAATATTAGGATTTGATAAAAACCCAAGATCAACCCAAATAACAATATAAGATTTTAAGAAAATCTCATATATATAAGTTAGGATTTAGAGAAATCCTATGTTAGCTTATATAATAAAATAGGTTTGAAAAGACACTAAATAGTTTAATTAATAGATTAGGGTTTAGAAAAACCCCTAAGACCTTTCAGATAATAAATCAAGTTTACGTAATCTTGGATATTTGTGAATAAAACCATGCAAATGATAAGTAAGTCTATTTGATGATGAATATACTAAAATATAATGAACCTTAATTGATAGATTCTTCAGCTAGAGTTAAACAAGTCAAATATAACAAATGACAAGTCTCTCACCAAGTTTAGAGATTATGTGTCTCATTACTAAGACATCATGGGACACCATGAGGGTACTTGAGCTTATAATAGAGTATTATACATTGTGAGCACTCTTATGTTATTGTAGAATGATCTTTATAATTAGTAAAGATTAGATTATGGATTATTAGATTATGTGATGAGATAAGAGTGTCAAACTTATTCTAATTATTCTAGAGGTTTGGAGAGAGTGCTAAATTATTGGTGGGTCACTATTTGTTCTATTGATTGATCTTGATTTTGATTCTATTAACTTGTTGGTCCCATGTGGATATGTGATAAAGCTAGTAATTATTAGTAGGTTGTAATACTAATATGATTCTTTTAATATGTTGATGATTATATTCTATTATTATATTATTACATATATGTTCTCTTAGTAGGATATGAGTGTTCCTATTAAATTTGTCTCCCCTTCATATATTACTTGGAAGGGTAAAGAGTTACTTATTAATATGACATATAGTAAGATATAGAATAAGCATCTTAGTGGATCCTTCATTAGTTAATATCTTAGCATGTTTTAGTCATAGTTGTATTTATTTTAAATATTAAGATGTATTTATTAGATTTAGATTGTATGTATTATCTATAATAGATATAAACTATATTAGACATTTTATTTGATATATTTTATGTGATTTATTTTCATATGATAGATTTGACATAGATTGAGTCATTATTTATGATTATTAAGTATCATTTAGATATGATTTTATACAGATATAGATTATTTTGATATCATATACATATCATTGTACTTGGCATTTACTTAGCCTAGAGTAGACCAATTCATAGTTAAACAATCAATTAGATTAGTGATATAATTCATTTTTTATGACACACTGCAAATTCAATAATTACATTGGGGGATCATGACTTTCAACGTAAATGTCAAGTCTGATGAGGCTAGTCATGTACATGGACTGGTGCATAAGTGTAGTAGCATTTAAAAAAAAGATGTTCTAAAAGTGGGGTGTACTTATAATGTAAGATATCATTTTTATTTGGTAACACTTAATCAATTATAGGATTCATATTTTTTTAGATAAGCCAATTTTATTATTAATATTATCTTTTATTTATTGTTTTATGATGATATTTGGTGCACAAAGAAATGCCTTTTATATTATATATATATATGTGTGTGTGTGTGTGTGTGTGTGTGTGTGTGTGTGTATGTGTGTGTATGTATGCATGTATATGTATATGTATGTATGCATAATTTTTATACATATATATGATAATATCTTTTCAAAGCAATAGACATTCCCCAAATATCATCATAAAACTACAAAACATTGTATAGTGCATTACAAATATGTAAATCACTTTATTGAATATATAATGTATAATTTGTATGCTATATTATTATTTTTTCATAGATTATTTATACTAATAAGAAGTTGTGCAAAATTATTTTGACCACTTTCTTAGAAATAAATTTTATGAAAATTATGTTTATTAAATGCTTTAAAAAATTATCATGTTTTAATCTTTCACATACATATTAGAAAATGTTAACATCACAATTCTTATATATTATTCTTTCTAAAAAGGAAAATTTTAAAATAATTTTTAAATTCATTTTTTCGATTATAAAAGATATACTCAAGTAGACAAATAAGTCAGGACAAGATCATACAAAACAAAAAACTTTATTTACTTGCATAAGCATCTATTTTGGAGTGAAGAGTATAAAGTATGAAACCATGCTCCTTTCCTCTCCCACAAACATATATTCCCACGCAAAATTGACCTATAAATCATGAGGCTTTGTATGGACGGAATTATTTCAGTCATAAAAATCATTTCTTGCTCTTTGATTAACTGTGCACATGCTTGATATCATTAAAGGACTAAAGCATGCAATTTCTAAGTTAGCGAAAATGACTAAAGCTGCTTTGGTGGTTCTATCTTACTTTTCTTCTCGCTTCGTCACAGACTATTCCTTTCCCTTCTTTAAAGGCATTACTAATGTGCATATAATGTGGATGTTTGACAGTTGGTGTTAGATTAAGAAATTGAATACGCAACTTTTTCTAACGTGACTCTGGAATTGAAGTGACAGCAGCTTCAAAGAAAAGGAAGAAATAAATAATAATAGGTCATTGTTGTACTCATTTATTGCTTTTTAAAAAATATTTTTTTTCAGAGAAATCAAAGACGATAAAAATTACCAATAAATAGAAAATAAATGAAAAAAAGTTCAAAAAGTTTCATTTAGTATATTTTTTTGGGCTATCAAAGGAGCTGTTGCTGAATTAGATCATATTTGGGAAAATAAAACCTTCACCTAAGTGTAGAACGTAAGTTATGATGAAAATCAGCTAATTACAACAACAAAAATGAAAATATCTAAACGTAATATCAATAAATACGCAGGAATTTGTAATGGTACTATTGTAAACAATGTTTATGCCTACATAATATTGCACTCATTTTGTATAATTGTTGACTACAACTCTTACAATGTCCGAAAGCCCTTGAACAAGCAAAGACTCCAATTCAGGCTTTTTCCTCTTGTAGAAGCCTTTGCTCTATCATAGTTTTATAATAGGTACAGGATCCAATCCTTTCTTCATATTTTCACTTCTCACATCCTCAATTTAAAAGAAATATTTTCCCTTCATCTTTGTCGAATTTGAGCATTCCTCAGTAGGAACTTATATCGGCTTTTAAAAGCAAAGCAAAAGCTTACAAATTATGGCTACAAAGCTGCATTTCTTTTACACGAGGCTTTTTGGCATAGCCACAACCTTTCCCTCCAATATTAAAGCATGAAGGCTCACAAAAAAATTTAAAAATATCACCCAAATCTATACTTATAATTTAAGAACATATAAGTCACTTGTTGAGAAAATTATACAAGGAATCATATTGAATTAAGGAATAAAATTTTCTAATCTCAACTTAGTATGGAAATAGAAAGAAACATATTGAATGTAGTCACCACAATAGCACTTGCAATCTTCTATGGATTAAAATTTTAAGTGAACTTAATTCCTTGTTGTCAAAATCTTTATCAAGAAAAGAAGATAAAGTGGAAGGAATTTAGGGTATTACATTAGCACTCAAATTTGATTGATTTGAGGGCATATATAGACGTTTTCTTAAAACTTCTCACGATGATATGGTAGTTGGGCACAAAAATGTTTTTATCAAAATCTAACCTTTATATGCAATTTTAAACTAATCAAATCATCTAATTATGTTATGACCATTGATATGTATATTTTTCGAAAATACCAAGTTTTCTATTGTAGACTAACTGGCATGTTGTTCAATTCAATGGACCCAACAAAGATCACATGCTTTATATTTGATACTGACTCTTCATTCATTCTATTTGACTTATCTAAACATACATTCGAAGATATTTAATTTTTAAAATTTATAATAAATCAAATATAATTTATAAAAATTCAACATTTTTCTTAAGGATGTATTTTTACATGTGCTACAAAATTACGAAAAAGTTGATTTGGTTTTAAATTATTTGTTGGTTTTGAATTATTTGATTTATCCTAATAAACAATTTCTATTCAAAATATTTGTGTGTTGTAAATCAATTTTAGATTGTAGATTTCAAACTTTAGCTGTTAAGACCTCCAACCATTGATAACAAAATAAATAATAAATATAAATTTGATGTTTTATAATATATCAATTTATATAATAATTATAATTTATTTAAATACATTAGTTGTGCCATACAAATTAATTCTTCTCAAATTATGAAAGTACATTTTATTTCATTAAAGTCATCTTCCAAGTACTTAAAATCTTATATGCAAAATCTTAACACTAAATGGATGATTTTTGAATAATTCAACAATTTAAAAAGCAACTTGAAAAGGTTTAATAGATGGTTTGACAAATAATAAAGTTTAAAAGTTCATGTCCTGAAGCATAATGAATGATTTGTCAAATGATAGTCATATTATAGCTCGCATCATAATGCCTTCTGTATTTGAAATATTGTGATCCATGGAGAATAGTCCTATCATATGGTTCAATTAGTTAAACATATAATTTTTAAGATTTTTACTATATGTGACCTATTTTCATCTGATGGTCATAAAACTTTTGAGATCTACTAATATAATGAGTGTTGGAATTCATTATCGTAATATATTTTATTTGATAATAATCTTCCATTTATCACTAAAGTTTTTACTTGTAATCAGATTTTTTAGTATTTATTATTTTTATCTTTAGTCCTTCATATTGATTCTTCTTTTTAGTTACTATTATAGATGTGTTGGATTGTTTTAAAGAGTAAATAAGGGAAAAGTTAATCTGATGACAATAGGATAATACAAACCTTCATTATACCTTGATAATGTCTACATCTTATTAAAGAATAATCCTAAACTCATGGCTTGCCATCAAAATTAATGCTATAGTTTTGTATCATATGTTCTTGTTAGTGTCTTAAGTTATGCTACTTTTTTCACATTTCTTTCATATAACCTATGGGATAAAATTATCTAATTAAATTTTTAAACAAATTTTGTGTCACTTATACAACTGTATCAATTCATAAATAAGTATTCTATTAGGTTCATACACTTATCATTTTTAATTAAGCATATATCACTTTATTAGTTGATGAATAACTGTATAGAGAAAAATATGTTTCTAGTTGCTCCAACAAGATATTTGATTTCTTAAAGATGCCTAATAAAGATGTTTCACTATTATAAATATTTTTCAATACCTAATAAAGACGCCTCCATTGCTATACATTAACCTATCAGATAAACAAAAGCATGTAGTACATTACCTTCATAATCTTTGATTATGGCCCCTACAGAAAAGTAATTCTTCTTACTATTGCCATGTATATTTACTTTAATAGAGCTAACAAGAGAGTCCTAACATATCATTTTGCACCATCTAACTTTCATATATTTGAGAGGGACCAAACCCATTTGCACAAGCATATTATCTTTTTATATTATTTTCATAACTATTAGAACTTGAAAATATTGTGGCATTAATTATTGATCTTATTCATAATGGTAGTATTAAATTTGCAAGTTTCCCATAGTTTTTTTTGTTTATAAAATTCCAAATATTCCAACATATTAGAAGGGGGATGATTTGAATAACTACATATTAGAAGAAGGATCTTTTGCTACCAATTGTTGAGAAAGTTATTTATCTATTAACTTTCCTATAATTAGATTTCAAAGAATCTACCATAGAAGGACCAATATTTTGTGCAAGGTAACAACCCCTAAAAGCATGATCAATAGAATCTTCATTAAGGCAGTGTTGACATTAGGATTCTAGATGGATGTTGAACCTTTTTAATTGCTTAGGGAAGGGTGGTAGTTTGTTAAGTATTCTCCATACTAGTACTAATATATTATAAGCATAATTTTCATTCTAAATCCTTTCTTAAATTTGAGCTCAAAACTCTTATATCTTATTTCATTCCATGCTGATTGTAGGTTAGAAATTCCATCATTGTGGGTTGTCCAAAAATGCCTTCCAAACATAAGAGATTTGCAGGTGAGTACTAACAGTAATACTTTAGTCTTTTTCATATTCTTCTATGTATCCAATTTGGTAACCTTTTTATTTATATTCAAATATTTTACTTTCTTTAAATAAATCCAAAGTGATTGATTTATTAACAACTTCCAATTGAGTTTAACTAAATGTGCTATTATGATATTTTATAGTTTTCAAATACCTAATCCATTTTTTTTCAAATGGTTCAGATACCCTTTTGCAAGCTAATCAGTGATGCTTATAGTTGTTATCAAAGTCCCTCCATAGGAATTTATTCATAATCGTTTCCACTCTTTTGATAATTTGTATAAAATGATTTATTGTCATCACTGAGAAAGTTGTTATTGAATTTAGAACATATTTTACTAATTTAAGTCTAACACCCATAGATAAAGTTTTTGTTTTCAAATAGCAATCTTGTTGTGTAATTTTTCAATTAATTTCCAAAAGTATATTGATTTCTTTTTTCCATAAAAATAGGTATCCCAAGTTTGTAATAAGAAGAGAGCCTTGTTAAAACCCGTGACCTTTCTTATCTTATTAACTATTAATGTCTTTATAGGTCTAGTAATATAGAAATTGAAGTTCTATAGGTTTAGCTATACTATTAACAATTCTTGAAACATTTCTAAAATTCTATTAAGACATTTGAAGGATCTTATGTCTCCTTTACTAAAGGTAATAATTTTATCAGCATAACATAGATGAGTTGTTATAGGTTAGCCTCTTATTATAATGTAATGAAGTATTTTCTTATTCTCAAATTATTTTTTAATTCTTCACTAAAAGCCTCCATTTTTATAATGAAGAGTAAAGGGGTAATTGGGTTACCTTGCTTTAATCCTCTTATTGCTTGCAAGTAACCATAAGGAGAGCCATTAATCATTATAGATAGCCATGAACTACTTGTCATGTTGCTAATCAAACTTTTGAACCTAGCTAAAAATTGGAATTTTGTGAGTATTTTGTTGGGAAATTGCTAAGACAAATGATGAAAAGCATCTTTTATGTCCAACTTAATAATACAGTTTCTATCTCTAATTTTCTTATTAAAAAACCCATCATTTGCTAAGTTATGAGCATATTTTCTCAATAATTTCTCTTCCATCTATAAAATTATTAAGCTCAAAAGAAATAATATTTGGTTGAACTATGTGGAGTTTATTAGCTAGTAGCTTGTATAATATCTTTTTAACAAAGTTGGATACACATATTAGTTTGAACTCTTTAAAAATCTAGGGTTTTAAGTCATCGAGGTGAGCATTATATTTACACTTGTAATCCCCCAAGGTATTAAACCTCTAATAATGAAAATTGTAGCATCAAGAACATTCAATGCAATGATGTCCCAAAACTTGATGAAGAAATAGTTATTAAATGCATCAAGCATAGTTGCACTATCCTTATCTATTTAAAAAGCACTTGTTTGACCTCCTCTAAACCCACATTTTTAGAAGTATGTTCTCTTCCTTAATAATGCATAAGATTTCTTCTTTAGATCTCTTCATCATAATTTACCTCTTTCTTAGATAGTAGATCTTTGAAAGATTACACTGTTGCTTATAGTATTTGTTCTTGCCTAGATACCATCTAACCATTTGAATCTTTAATATTAGTAATGTTGAGCAATTCCCTTTTATCCTTTACCAATGCTTGAAAGAATCTAGTATGTTCCTCTCCTTGCTTCAAACACTTGGTTCCATTTTTTTTCTCCAATAAATTTCTTCTTTCTCCTTACATTATTGGTTTGCTTTTTCAAGCTCATCCTATCTTCCTCTATTTTGTTCTCATAAATTTTTTTTTCTCTATCCTTCATCACTTCCTATGCTCTTTTGATGGCTTGGAAGATGTCACAAAAATTTTTCACTATTTAAGACAATTTTTCAATCTTCTCAACTTGAAGGATAAAGGTGGAATGCCTGACTAATGAGTTAGAATCACCTTAATTATTTTGCATTATTTTGTAAAATGTTAGATATGTATCCACATATTTTGAAACCTAAGCTTTAGGATGTTGTCATAATAGTGGGCACTTTTTAAACCCTACTTTATAAAATTGTTGTACAATTAATTATAGCATGATTGATAGCTATATGTTCCTTATGTAATAGTATCATATCAAGTCACTTCCAAACTTATTTTTTTATTCTTCTACTACCCAGATATAGGGTGAGCCTGAGTACAAAAGATCTTTTAGACTATATGGTTTTGGTAATAAATAAATTCATTTGTAGCAAGGAAGGGGGGTAGAAGATCCCTTGTATTCCTCCATGAAAGCAATTACATTAAAATCTCCCTCAACTAACCATGACACCATTTGATTTGCCATAATCACTATTAATCTATTGCACATTATTCTTCTTTGTGCCCTTATACACTTAGTGCATACCAACATATATTTTGTGGATAGTTGACTTCCAATTTTTGTGATATGTAGGTGAATGCATTAATACTCATCATTATTCTATCACATTGAGTATTTCCTTTCCATAGTATCCAAATTTTGTTGGATATATTTCTAGTGTAGAGAACAAGCCCCAAAGTAGATGCCAAATTAAGAAGGTTCTCCTCTAGAGTCATTGGTTCAAGTTGAGCTAATAGGTTGTGTTATTGGACTTAATTATGTATTTGAGGCAAGAAATTGTTCTGATATTCACCATTCCCCTTGTATTCCATGTAATAAGGTTTTCCATTAATTAATGAATTGTTTAAATTTTTATAGCTATTAAGCTTTTATGATTTTACTTTGAATTGGTTCGATAATCCATGCCATTCTTGGATTTCTTTTTTTATCTTCTTGTACGCGTAGGGGTGAAATAATCTTATTCAAGTAGAATTAATTTTGAGTTGATTACTCTTTTATGAAATTCATTACTAAAATCCTTTTAACACTTGAAGTTCTATTTTCTTTGGTTTTGTTCATCAAAGGTTACAAAATTTGACACCAACCTGTGCTTCTCTTTCCTGAGTTCTTTCTTAATTGTTGCATTGTCATTAGTGAATTTTGTTGACATTATTTTTCCTCTCACTATCAACCATCTTGATTTTATCATTATCTTTGCTCATCTTCATAATTATGTTTGCCTATATAGCCTTATCATTGTGATCACTGTCAAATTGAGGAGTTCGAGATTGTGAATCAATCTCCAAATCCTTTGTGAAAGTGTGACCTTCACACTCTAATGTTGTTCTATTCAGTTCTTGCCAAGGGTTATGATTGTGCCCTACTTGGGCCACCAAAATGATAGGATGCTTTACTCTTTTTGGGGTAGGTTGTGTGTCTAATTTTGTTATATTATATTTATAGCCTAAAGATGAAAGTCCTTGTTTGCAATAATTGGTGTAATAAAATGGCAAATTATAATACTAAATCTTTTACCAAATACCATTCAAACAATTACCCCATTATGTGATTAATTCACTTTATTAATTCCTTTACTAAATCAACTTCCACACTAACTCTAACTATGCTAGGTCAGATTAATTTGACATTGTGACATCCACCTTAAGTGGATTTCCAATTGTAGAGGCTATGGAATATAAATTTTCCTTGTTAAATAAATGGTTCAATATTAAGGTGTTCTAAAGATACCCATATAAGTGTTAGAGATGGTTCAATATTAAGGTGAAATTGTAGATGCCACCTAAAAATTTGCATTTAGAATTCTTCTACATTCCACAGTTTGTGTAGTAACAATAGAGAAAATCATCCTCCTTCTCAAATTTAATTACTACATTCCTACTGCTAAGTGATCCAATCTTATCATTGCTTTGAAAACTAGTTCTGTTGAATGGTTTCTTATTAACTCCATAATAGACCTACTACATGAAAATTTTCCTTTTTGTATCAGTTTAAATGATTCAACCATTTCCCAATTTTATCCTCTTTGAAAATAAATTTTGGTTGTCCTTTATAAATGGAAGTGACTTAATCCTAATTAGAGAATGCTCAATTATTCCACCAATACCTTAGCAAATGATTGACTAAGGTAGGGAAATCCCCCTATTTCCACCATTGTTGTAAACTACATCAATCAGGTCGTAGACATACTCTTGTTAAAACTCATTCTATAGACCATTACTAAAACCATTATTGTTGATCTGATCTAAAGAGCTCAATTTTTTGTATTAACCATCATTTGTCACCCAAGCTTGACTTCCTTATCTCTTTTCATCCATCATCTATCATTCTAAAGTGAATGATTATAATCCTTATACATGTGACCTTCTCTTAGATAATAATTGCAAGAAATAGAATAATTATAAGAATAGTTTTCAAAATACATAAATTTAGAATTTTGAAATGAAGCATTCTTGTGCATGTGAAGGAATGCAACATAATTTCAATATAATTTCTCAAATTGTTCATTCTTACAATCCAATTATTCACAAAGGCTTAAACATCCATTATGTTTTGTCTTCAAAGCTTTATGCTCTTTATTAGAAATTGGAAAGAATCAACCAATTAAAGGAATTTAATCTCAATTTCTTTATGGGAGAGTTTTCTTATCTATTTATTTTCATTCTTAGATAAGTCAAGGACACATGCCATGAGACAAACCACTTCTTTCTCTTCTTTATTCTTCTTGTTGCTTGAAGGTGATCATGGTGGATCCAAATCTCTCAATGCCATCTTCTTTCTCACCTTCTTCTTCTTCTTCTCAAGATTCTTCTTATTTCTCACCTTCATCCTACCTTTTTGCATTCATGATAGCATGTCTTAATATGTTTTTTTCATTACTCTTTGTTTCTTCATCTTTATTCACAATCAACTATAATTCTCTCTTCATTATTAGTAGTGCAAAAATTTTCCCTGATCTTGTAAAGTTTGTGCTACTGATACTAAATGTTATGCACAATATCTAAACCTATATGTTTTTTTTCAAAAGAATAATGTTTAGAGCATGAAATTTAAGTTGAGCACTATGTTTTCTTGAGAGGTTAATTCCCTTAACAACTTTTCAAAAAATGAGTTACCAATCTCAAACTTAAAAGTATTTTAAAACTACATCTTATAACTTAATATGAAATAAATCAATTAATGCATGGATTTAATTTTTCCAAAATAAATATAACTTTCCTTCAAATGAGGGAGAACAATGAGAAGGAGTCCTCTCACCCAAAGAAGCATGTTCATCAAGCAATGGTTGAGACATTAAGAGGATCTTATCTAGGATAATTAGTCACAATATAAGAAACCACATTCTAATAGCACTTGTTGGAAATAAGTGAGTGTGCTGTCCATAAGAGGAGGTGAATTACAAAAACTATAACTTATTAATCTAAAATATATTACAATAGAAGAATTTTTTTAATAGCTCTTGAAAAAGCTTATTTTATAAATATTTGTTGACTTTGTAAACCTTTGTGTGAGAGTACAACAATTAAATGCTTGAAAAAGATTTCTATGTGGCTAATTATAAACTCAAATCTACATCTACCACTAACCAAAAGTCTAAAAAATGCTTACAGTGTTTTTCAAAAGCTATGTTGGTGAACCCAAACTAAGTTTAAAGATTGTACAAGAATCAAGTCAAAAGTCCTACACAATAACACAAAAGAGCAAACAATTATTGGGTGAAACAACCTTACATGTTGAGCTAAAGGACCATACAAACCATAAGGTCAAAAACTCTACAGTAAGTCAAAAGTCTAATACAAAGTGAAAATAAATAAGTCCCAACAATAAGGCAAAGATACCAAGTACAAAGCTTAATTACAAGATCTTATATATCAAATACAATTAAATGCAAGGCACATTAACAATATAGTAAAATAATGGAGAGTAAATTCCAACTAAGTATAATGCCATGTAATGAAAAGATGGAGGGAAATGATGAGGGAAGATGATCCACACCACATCCTTCCCTTCTCCAAATCCTCATATATATGAGTGACGATTTTCAAGAGTAGTATTCACAAAGAAATGTTAGTAATCATTAGACCATTCTCTTAAGTTTGGACCCAAATACATAAGCTTTTACATGCTCTCCAATGGCTGAAAATAACTCTCAATGACAAAATAAAAGTTTTTTAATATCAGTCAAACTAGCCATTACTCATACTTTCTAAACTAATTATATTATTTGATCTAGGGATCACACAAGTGTGATACAACCATAAGCTCATTGTCTAAATAATAAGGCATATTTGATTAGTTCATTTTTAGCTAATAAATGATCATAGCTATACAATGATACCATAATACATATACAAATAGCAAAATCTCATAATCCAGATTTTAATCTTTCAAGTTTTCATAAGATAGTTGAATGTGAAGATAAGGATTATACTTGTACAAAGCAATTCACATCCACTACTCTCACTAAAAAATATCATACTTGTATGATAAGGGATTTATACATATATAGAGACTTTTAATGCTCTTTTACCTATGTCCATAATTATCACTCTCTAGAACTATTGATATAGGATAAGAATGAGCAATTAAATATGAACATAGAAATCATAAAGTGCATGAAATGCAAGCACAACTTAGACTTAAATTGTATAAAAAAGTTTTTATTATAGGTTCATAACATAAATCTTGACAAGGAGAATTAGTCATAGCTCAATGGGATTAGTAATAGGTTATCAAGAGAAATGAATTAAGTCAACCTTTTTTTCCTAATCTAGAATAAATCTTTTAGACTAGTTAAGTAATTAAAAGTATGAAGTCAAAGTGTTGATAGGTGGCTCATGATAAGTGATGCATGGTAAATGACACATGTCAGGTGGTTCATTAAAAAAAATATTTAAAATATTTAAAGATATGGCTGAAAGTTTTTAAAAAAATGTATGAAACATTCTTTAATATTAAAAAAATTTGTCATCATAGAAGTCTTGAAGTAGGAAAAAATCTTATTTTTATTTTAAATAATTACTTGTAATCTCTTATTTAAAAAATCTATTGAGGATGGATGAAGGTTGAATTGGTTGTGACTTAAGAAAGTGTATTGCTTTGTGATTTAGGGATTTGAGTAGGCTTGGTGGACTTTTGTTAGGTTTACTTTGGTGCATGAATCATTATTTTCTTCTTTATCTTTTCTACTATATTTCTTCTTCATTTAAACCCTTACACCACACTTCTTATTTTATTTAGCCCAAGAAATTACTTCATTCCATCACATGGTCTAATTCTCTCTCTATCTACATTATTTGGTATTAGGATAGGTTTCATTTTCATTTAAGTCCTTCTATCATACTTTTTGTTTCATTTAAGCCAAATAATTACTTCAGTCCATATTATGGCTTAATCACCTCTTCCTCCACATCATTTGGTATCAAATATTAGAATAATAATGTTTCATTGATTATGACATTTAAGAAATTATTGGTGGTTAAACTCATTCCTTGCATCATTCTTATAATGATGCTTATTTCTTAATAATTTTTTTTAAGAAAATAGAAGCTAAAGTAATGAGAAAGTAGTAAATCAAAAGCTTGTTAAATTTAGTGTAAAATTTGGTTCAAGTGACAAATCAAAGATGAGAAGAAATACAAGAATTAAAAACTTTTAAGTATGAAATGAAAAATCCAAAATTAGAGAAATGCCTTATAACTCATGTATAGAGCTCCCTAACATGTTTTATTATTGAAATCTCAATATGTGAAAGTGGTTAAATTTAATGAGAAGGTATGATGATGCATAAGAATTACTAAAAGAATTATCTATTGGCCTAGTTTTCAACATTGAAGTTGACTAACTACATAATATAAATTTTAAATATAATGATTTACAAAACATTTATGTACATAATTCATGAAAATAATTGCCACTATCAAGACAACAAAAAGTTTTGAAAGGAGACATAAGCCCCATAAAGCATAAACATGTCTAGTCAATATCAGAGTTTGTAGAAGGCAACTTACACTTCAACTCTAAGAAGCAGAGTTTCTTTTGGCAAGGAAAAATGATGTAATATAAGAATAAACAATTAATCATTAACATAAAGATCATGTTGTGAATGAAAAATAACTATAATTTGGGCTTAAATTATAGAAAAAAAGTGTTTATCATTAGCTCATTACAAAAACTATGACAATGAGAGCTAGTCATGGGTTCATCAAGGAAGAATAAAATAAGAAATCATGAAATATATTAACTTAAATTTTTTTATCTAAAATAATTCTTTTAGAGTAGTTAGATAATTAAAAATATGAATCCAAAGTGGTGGTAGGTGGCTCATGCTAGTTAATTAATAGTAGATGACCATCTTAGATGATATATTAATAAAAATATCTAAAATAATTAAAGATATAAAAGAATATTAAGAAGTAGATGCAAAAGCTTCTTTTATATTAAAGAATTATATTAATATAAAAGTCTCTAAGAAGTAATTTGAAAGCTTATTTTTATATTAAATAATTACTTACAATCTTCTATTTCATCATTTATTACATTAAGGAAAATATTAGCAATTAAACTCTTTTCTTTCATCATTTTGGTAGTAATATTTATTTCTTAATACTTTACTTAAGCAAATGGAAACTAGAGTAATAAGAAAGTAACAAATCAAAAGTTTATTAAGTTTAATGTAATACTTATTTCAAGTAACAAATTAATTGAGAGAAATGTGAGAAGAATTAGAAATTTTCAATTATGAAATGAAGAATCAGTTCTAAAATTAGAGAAATGATCTAAAAACCCATTATAGAGCTCCCAAACATCTTCTATTAAAGATATTGAACAAGTGATAAAGATTTAACTTGCTGAGAGGTGTGACGACACATACGGTTTTAAATTGCCCAAATGATATGTCTACTAGCTTAGTGTTCAGCATTAAAGATGACAAAAATACAATATAAATTTTAAATATTATGATTTATAAACTAATAGTTATATGGGTGATTAATAGAAACAATTTTCGTTATTGATACAACCAAGATATTTTGAATAAGATATATGACTCACATATCTTGAACTTGTGAAGTCAACTTCAAGGTTCATAGAATGTTTTCAACACTTCAACTTCATGTAGTAGAATTTCTCTTAGAAAAGGGGGAATGATGCAAGACAAGAATAAGCAATCGAACATGAAGATAAAGATTATAAAGTGCATGAAGAGTAAATATAATTTGGGCTTAAATTATATATAGATGTGTTTATCATAAGCTTATCACATAAACTAAGACAAAGAGAGCTAGTCAAAGCTTGATGAGACTAGTAAGAAGCTAATCAAGGAAGAATAAAATAAGTAATTATGAAATAAATTAATTCAATTATTTTTTTTAAATAAAAAATAAGCTTCTAGAGTAGTTAGATAATTAGAGATATGAAGTCAAATTGGTGATAAGTGGCTCATGATAAGTGATATATGTTAGGTTGTATATTAATAAAAGTATTTAAAATATTCAAAGATATAGATGAAAGTCTTTAAAAAATAGGTATAAAGTATGTTTTTTTATTTAAGAATTATATGAGAATAAAACTCTTCACAAAAGTTGGTAAAAAACTTACTTTTATATTAAATAATTACTTATATTTCATGAATGGATAAAGGGTTGGTTATGACTAAGAATAGTGCTTTGCTTTGTAACTTAAGTATTTAAGTTGGTTTGGTGGCATTCTCTTGGGTTCACTTTAACGAATGAATCATTATTTTCTTCTTTACCCTCCCAAGTATATGTTTTGTTCATTTTAGCCCTTTTGATATGCTTTTCATTCCATTTAACCCAGGAGATTACTTCATTTCATCCCAGGCCTAATCCCCTCTTTGTTTATATCATTTGGTATCAGAGCTTAGTTTTTTCTTCATTTAAGATTTTTTTCTATACTTTTCATTCCATTTAATAATCCTAAATGAATGGAATAAACTTGAATGAAATGCTTGCATTAAATAATCCTAAATGTATAATGATGAAATGCTTGCATCAAAAATCATTATACATATATTTCAATTGTAAATGAACTTGAATGAAATGCTTGCATTAAATAATCCTACATGAATGCATAAATGGTTTAAAGTTTGTTTAACATCAACAATTTATCATATTTTTATGTTACATATGACATATATGTATAATGATGAAATCCCTTAGTTATACCTAATCAAGTAATTTATTCTATATTAGAATTTCTTGTACAAGTATGATAAGTATTTTATACTATATGAAACACACAAGTAGAAAACCTTAACAAAAACATTTAGAGAAACAACGATCATTTTTGTATGCTATGTGTATTTTATTTGTACAAATAACAAATTTAATCAATTTAGCTTAGGATCTTCCATGTATGAGTCTTTATTTGATCACATTAGATAACTAGTCTTATTATATAATGAGTACATCATACAAATATGATTAGTGACATTATTTACATTCTTTATTAAATTATTTAAATATTAATTCCTAAATGATTAGGTTATATTAGCTACTATAATTTTTTAATATTTCTCTATTTTAAGGCATATTCATATGTAAATAAACTTGAATGAAATGCTTGTATTAAATAATCCTAAATGAATGCATAAATGGTTTAAAGTCTGTTTAACATAGTAACACTTAGAATTATCAAATCATATGCCTCATGTAAATTGTTATTGTCTTTACGTTCTAATGGGAATAAAGATGGCCCAGTAAAGATCTTCTCCAAGTATTGCTCAAATTGCTTTCCACATGATTGACCTATTTAATCTTGAAATGTATGATATAAAAAAACTTAACAAAATATTTCAACAAAATAAAATAATAGTTTATTTTCATCAAATAAGTTGTGTAAAGATCAAGAGTTCAATAAATAGAGGGTTAAACATTAGCTCTTTGTAGTATTTAAGTAACATTAACACAATTATAAGTTGTATTATTGAACTCAAACAACATGGGTAAAAGATTCAAACTTTGTGCACATGTGGTGCATTAAGACTGGCATCTCAAACTTGTTCATGGTAGGTTAATTAGAGATATTGTAATAAGAGGACATAGCTTCTTTTAGTGATTTATCCAAGTTAGTTATAACAACTAAGTGAGTTCAACTATTGATGATATGGTAAAATCACTAGGTAGGAGAATGGCCATTAAATATAAGCTTTAATCAATTATAGCCATTAGTTAAAGCTTGGTTATTAATGACTTAGCCAAATCAATTATAACTACCACAGCTATCATAACTTAAAGTGATGAATCTATATCTTATATTTCCAGCATCTATTTAAGGAAACTAGATCCAAGTTAGCTAAGAGTCTATATCTCAACAAAAAAGCATAAAAGAAATAGCTTAAAGGGTGTGGCCTCTAAGGACTACCCCTTATAAATTAGCTTTTGATGGCCTAACTTAAAGGACTAGTCTTAGGGGTCTAACCTTGAAGGATAAACCTCAACAGACTTAAGAATGAATTACTAATGTTTGGATTGTAACTAAATTTTGAATTAATGGCTAGAATTTAATTAAAGCATTTTGCATCTTCAATAATATTCATTGTGATGTTGCATGGTGTGATGGGTGAGCTTGATGAGACTCAAGAATTAGGGTAGTTAGTATAGAGGTTTGTAATTACAATGCATGTCATATGTTGAGATTTTGAAGCATAATAGATTAGGTGGCACTCAATTGGAGTTTCGGGACTAAGTCGTCACGAAAAGGTTAGGAGAGGATTGAGGATACATTGGCATGATAGGATTATGAAGGTATAGTTGTAATGAGTAAGGGTGGTTGGTTGAGGTTATTGAGAGGACTTGACCATTGATGATGAAGAAGATCCAATGAGGGCAATGGTGTCGATGAAGTTGGTTAAGGGTAGAATGGTAGAGATGGTGAAAACAACTAGATGAAATTTCAAAGAATGGATGTATGAAGGAGATGTATGGAAATAGGATGTCATGTATGTGACTTTACATTGTAGGAAGTTGGTGAGTAGTGGATAAGTTGGGTGAGAGATGTAAAGGAGAGATATTAGCAAGATGAGAGGAGAGAATTAGGACGTTTAAGAGAAAGTTAGAGAAATTGGGGTAGACAAACATATGTTGTAAAACATATAGATGGGTGAGTTGGAGAATAGTGGGGTGATGGGGAGGATGAGATGATATTAACATGATATGATAGAATATGAATGATATAGCAAATAGAAAGATGATGACATGTAAGATGACTTGGTGAGTGTTGAGGGAAATAAAACATAATTTTTTTATCATTTTTATTTGTTATTCTTTTTTTCATTAATATTCACTTACATTGAAAAATAACATGTATTTTTAATATATTTTTACATAATTATAAATTTGATATAAATATCTAGTTATGTTGTTTCATTATATATAAACTAGTATGTATGAATACATATACATACACACATAAAATTACAAAGTTAGATTTATAAATAGATAATAAACACACACACACACACATGCACATAAACACACATACATGCATACACACACATGTATACACATATTTTTTTATTATGTAGTGTATATATCTATATGAACCCCTAATATTTATTCACATGTATTTTTATCTTTTATAATAACCAAATTCCTCTCATTTGTTTTATTTTATTTGTCATTTTTTCCCAATAAATGCCACCCAACATGACATGTGCATTGATTTTAGTGTGGGTGTCCATTCCAAGATTAAAACAATTTTTTTGAGATTTGAGATGAAAGGGGTTATGTTGAATTAGAGTCATATAGTTCCATCAGCTCATGCATACGAAGGTATCATCATATAGTAGATTGACTAACATAGAAGTAATCTTATGCATCATACTAGGAACTATGATTTTCCTTATCTAGCACACCATGCATATACATAATTAGTAGACATAGATGATCTAATGCAATTATGGCAAATTAAACTATGATGAGCCCGATCAAGATCCCATGGTTCCATCATCATTGGTTTATTAGTGAACCCTTTCTTTCTATGTTAGGCAATATAGGTATAAACCTTAATCACATTAAGAATAATGAGTTAACTCCCTTCGTAAACCATACATAGATGAGAGTTCAATGAAATTGATCAAGTTGCATAAAGGGTTGAATGGAAAGGTACCTTCACCCTTAAGTTTGAGAGTTACAAAATTTTTATTATCTTTACTTATTTTGTTTGGCTTGTGAGCTAGAGTGAGTTTAACCAAATAACCTTTGTGTTATTAAAAAAACACATATTATGTGAATAATACTAAGTTAGACATTTCCATCAAATTAATCTAAGATGCACTCATAGTCATGTCTTCTATTGAGACATTTGCACGAGTGATGTTAAAAGGTTCAATAGTTTAACAAGTGCTTCGCTTTAGCACCTCGATAACACCTTGTTGATTGTCTTCTATTTTATGTCATTAATTCTATTTCAGCATCATGGTTGTTTTCTCATGTTGTTAGAATCTTAGAAGGATTCAAGTTTAGTTCAATGTTTTAAAAAAACAAATAATTGATCATTTCATTTTGCTCTTGATTGTAACATACTATGTTTCCTTATTCCATGTGGAGGGATTGACTCTTTTCATTAAAAGCTAAGAGAAATAGCTGTAAAGTTTAGCCCTATCAAATTCTATCCTTGAGGAAACAATTGCTTATAAATTTGTAATCCTTAATATAATCCTTGAGGCATTTTCATTTAAGATCATATCAATATTATATATATATATATATATATATATATATATATATATATATATCTGTGTGTGTGTGTGTGTGTGTGTGTGTGTGTGTGTGTGTGTGTGTGTTGTGTGTGTGTAATCAAGTGTATATGTGTATCTTAATAGAATGTCATCTCATAGTTCAAGACATACAAATGATTCCATGTCATGAAATATGCTCAAATCATATTCCTCAATATTATTTTATAATAATTAACAACTTAACCTACTTATATTATAGTTATTTAGTTTTCTTAAATGATGACTCTAAGAGGCCTCCCTTTTTTATTTTTTTTCATTATCCTTTATCTTTATATAATATTAATGATTAAAGAAGTGATTATTGGGTGATATGTTAAGAGAGAAATTATTAGATAAGGAATGAATTCTAATACACTTCTAATTAGAGGGGGTATAAAGATGAATTATTCAACTTTGGCTATTGAGAGATTAATCTTGATATTCATATGAGAAGCCATGATCTTAAGATATCAGATCTTTTTTTAAGAAAAAACCTATTTGGGTCAGTATAACACAATTTCAGAAGACAATATCTTAATATAGTGAGACTATGATATCATATTTGGTATTTGAGCAATACCTTCTACTAATTCAATATACTTCAATGATTAACTAAGTAAAAACTAGTGGTCTATAGTACTTAGTATTAATGAGGGTATAGAATAATCATTTGGTGAGATTTTAAGAGAGAAATCATTAAACAAAAAATAACTCTTAGTATGGTTTTATGTGGAGTGGTATAAGGGGATTGATCCTTATGTTTATGTAAGAAGTTATGGTCATAAGATGTTGAGACATGTTTAAGGACAAAATTTAATTGGGTTAGTATAGGATGACTTAATTTCATATTTTTATCATAATTTCCATTATATTCTATTAATGATTACATATTTTCTATATAATAAGCATTCATAAACATAGTTATATGGTACATTTAATTCCCTTAACATTCTTGTATTGTTCATGATTCAAAACTCTTCATCATCTTATCTATTCCCCCATATCATATCGTATGATCAGCAATGCATACTTATTCGTATGTTAGGTTAGATCGATCATAGGCTTGAACTTATTTCTAAGCTAATCATATTATTTGATGACCCCATCATGTGGTATGATCTTCATGTTTTTGTTGTATAATTTCATTTCAAGCAATTTGTTCTCTTTCTTTAACAAGTTGATTGTAAGATTTATGGCCTATTATATAGTCCAATATTCATATGACAACATGTAATAGTCTAATTGAATTTTTATTCACTTAATATTTAAGGCTTGGACATATGGTATAATGAATATTTCTTATTATATGATTCTTTTAAGAAATTAAGGTCTAGTGTTGTGAAGATAACCATATGGTATATCTAAAATGATTGTACAATCCAATCATCTTGGGCATGGGTTCAATCCAAATTCTTTACACAACACACCATCCTTTGCTCCTTATCTATGGTTGAACAAGGTTGATTCTACATTATGTTTGGCCAGCTCATACTAATCACAAAACATGGATAATGATGGTGCTTAACAAAAATCTTAGGATCATTTGAAACCAAATCTCATTTAGTACAAAATATATCAAAATAGGTTTCTAAGGGAATACTTGACTAAAATCATACCTTCAATAATATTTTTTACTTGAATCAAGATCTACTATTCCTTATGTGCTTTCCTCCTTGTCAGCTCAAAGCCACTCTAGTAAACCTATGAATCAAACAAGAATCTTTAAAAGATTTGTTCTCTTGCTTCCTAAACCTCTTCCTTATCTTCCTTTTTTGAGTTCTCCTTGCTTGATCTTTCTCTACAAAAAAAGGGGTATGGAAGAAAGCTTAGGTTTATCCTTTTGTACTAACAAAAAGATTGAATAAAACATTCTTTCTTTTTAATTTTTCACTTATAGAAAATTCATAAAAATCCCAAAAAAATTCAAAAAATTATAAACAATATATCAACAAATTCCTCACAATGAGACCTTCTTGATGGCCTTAGATCTTAAATTTGGGTGTGTTAACGTGAAATGCCTTTTAAGGTGCTTAAAAAAAGTAAATTTCTCAATTCCAAATTTGCATATTCTAAAACAAATATTAAATTCATAATTAAGGAACCTAATTCATGTTTAGTTAATTTAGGATATCACACTTAATTGTAGGAGTAGAACCAATATCCATGGTGTCTTATTATGATGACACCCATAGAATTACATAAGATAAAGAGTTAGTTATAAGATCATTTAGACAAGGGTTCGTTAGACTTAGTGTTTCACCTTGGGGAGTACTAATAAGTTTTGTTAAGAAAAGGATGGAAACCTATTCATGTGTATAGACAACATGGAGTTAAAGGAAATTATAGTATAGAATAAGTATCCTTTACCTAGATAAATTATTTGATCAAATTTAAGGAGCAAAGATGTTCTTTAAATTTATTTGAGCTAGGGATACCATCAAGTAAAGATATGAAAGGAAGATATGCAAAGCCATTCTTCAAGACTAGATATGATTAATGTAAATTTTTTGTACTTTCTTTCATATTAAATAGAACAAAAATTGTATTTTTGGACCTAACAAATTTTGTATTTACAAAGTGGATAGATAACCTTGTTATAATATTTATTGATGGCATTCTAATATATTCTCAAAGTGAATATGAGCGTACAATACATCGAGTATGGTGTTAAAGAAATTGAAGGAGCAATAATTATGTGTTGGAAATTTTTCAAGTGTAGTTTTTAGTTAAAGAATGTTTTATTTTTGTGACATCATCAATATGGAATCAATATTAATAGACACTTAGAAGGTAGAAGTAGTAACTAATTTTTCAATGCCTACACATGTATAAAAATTTAGAAGTTTCTTAGGATGAGCTAGTTATTGTAAGAAGTATATTAATAGTTTCTCTCAAGTTATAGTTTCTTTGACAAGACTTACATAGAAGATAAATCCATTTAATTGAGACAAAAGTGTGAAGAAACTATCCAAATTATTAAGGTGAAATTAACAATAACACCAATATTAGCCTTGTTAATTAATGATGAAGTATTTGATGTATATATTTAGACATCACCATAAGGATTAAGAGTTTTATTAATGAAATATGAAAAGATTATAGCCTATGCTTCCAGACAACTTTAACTATATAAGAAGAATTATCTTGTACATAATCTAGAATTAATGGTTATCATTATCTTAAATATTTTAAAGCATTACTTATTTTGTATGAAGACTCATTGATGTAAATGAAGAGGGAATTCGATCATTGGATGAAATTAAGTAATTTCTTGGATTAAATAGAGTGGAAAGTATGGAAAAAAGGTGTTAAATAAAGAAAAAAAGAGTTAACGTGGATGATGAAGAAAGTAAGGGTTCACTCACCAAAGTGAACCCAATAGAAGGCCACCAAGCCAACTCAAGAACTTAAGGAATAATACAATGCACTTTTCTTAGTCACGACTAATTCACCATTCATCCATTCATAAGAGATCTTTTAAATGAGTGATTATAAATAATTATTTAATTTTAATTTTTTTTAAACTACTTCTTAAAGTCTTTCATATCTATATAATTCTTTAATACAAAAGCATGTTTCATACTTACTTTTTAGAAACTGAATATTTTAGACACTTTCATTAATCGTGGTACCACCTACCATAAGCCACCTATCATGAGCCATTTATCACCATTTTTTCTTCATATCTCTAATTATCTAACTACTCTAGAAGCTTTAGTTTAGATAAAAATGATTAAGTTATTATAAGTCATGATTTCGTAATTTATTCCTTCATGATTAGCTCATAATTAGCCCTATTATATCATTATTAGCTCTCATTATCATGGTTTATGTGATTGGCCTATTATAAATATTTTCTCTATGTAATTTATACTTAAATTATACTTGCACTTCATGCAGATCATAATCTTTATACTCATGTTTAATTACTTGTTCTTGTCTTGTATTATTCTCCCCTTGCCAAAAGAAACTCTACTTTATAGAGTTGAAGCATAGGTAGTCTTTCACAAACTTTGGTGTTGACTTAATATGTTTATGATTTATTGGCCATATATCTTTAATGGTTAGTTTATTCAACAATCTTCAAAAGATTTGTATGAATAATTAAAACTTTAAGTCTTATTAGTGAGAATGCTATCTTCAAACAATTTTAGCTATATCAATAATGACAATTATTTTCTTGAATCACCTACATATTTGTCATCGAGTTGAACCTTTTTTACTTATTGAATATTTTCAACAAGAGATAGTAGAGAGCACAACAAGTGAGTTTGTAGGTTATTTCTCTAATTTTGGAATTGATTTTTTACTTCATACTTAGAAGTTTACAATTCTTCATGCATTTATTCTCGTCATTTATTTGTAACTTAAAAAAGGTTTGTAAATTTGACAAGCTTTCGATTTGTTATTTTCTTGTTACATTAGCTATCATTTTCTCAAGTGGGACTTAATGAATAATAAAGTACCAACAATTAATTCTTGATTTGATGAAGCTATAGGGATCTGCTCCTTTTCTTCAAGGTGCTTTATTCTTTGAATAAAATGGTGAAGATCTTTGCTCCAATACCAAATTGATGTAAACAAAAAGAGGATTGAGTTGTGCATTGGAATGAAGTAATTTTTTGGATTAAATGGAGTAAAATGGCTTAAATGAAACGAAATAAAGTTAAAGAAGATGAAGAAGATAACAAGGATTTGTTCACCAAAGTGTAACCAATAGAAAGCCACTAAGTCAAAAAATGATGCTCTTATCTTTAGTATTAATTAATTTTTATTTATTCATTCATGAGAGTTCCTTTAAATAGGAGATTAGAAATAATTATTTACTATAAAAAAGTTTTCTACTTACTTCTTAAAGACTTTCAAGCCTACATAATTCTTTAATAAAAAAGAATATTTCATATTTACCTTTTGATAACTTTAAGTATTTTAAATGTTTTTATTTATGTACTACCTAACATATGTCACTTACTATGAATCACTTATCATGAGTCACTTACAATTATTTGACTTCATAATTCTAATTATTTAACTACTTTAGAAATATTATTTTAGACTAAAAAAGATTAATGTAATATATTTCATGATTTTTTAACTTATTTCTGCTATATTAACTCATAATTAGTTCTATTAGGTTATGACTAGCTCTCCTTTCATGGTTTATGTGATTGTTCTATGATAAATACTTTTTTTATTTAATTTAATCCAAAATTATACTTACTCTTCATGTACTTCATTATCTTTATATCCATGTTTAATTACATATTCTTATCCTGTATGTCCCATATATACTCAAATCATTAGAGTCATAAATGCATATTCACTCAAAAGAAAGTTAATTTGATAAAGTGACATTACTTAAAATCAACAATGGATTATGATATAGATATCATGTATAACCCAAGAAAAGCCAATGTTATAATGGATGCATTAAGTTAAAAAGTGAGCTTAAGAAAATTAAATCCCAAATTAAAATAAGTGTAATTATGTATTAAGATGAATAGACTACAACCAAATGCTATGATTACTGCTAGCAAGAGAAAATTTAATCAACTTTCAATTTTAGTGAAGTAGCTACAAAATCATAAGGATTTCCAAAATAATGATAAAAAAGAATAAAAAGGCAAAGCCAAATTCTCATATGGCTAAGAGTTTATTTTTTTATCTAAGCTAGGAGAATGGTCTTGTGAATTACAAACACATATTGCGTATACCAAACTACAATGAAATATGATAGATATTGTTATAAGAAGCTATGGTACTAAATACTTGGTATATCCTTAAATGACAAAGATGTATTAGTACATGAAGGAAAGGATTTGGTAACCAAGAATGAAAAAGGATACTCAAGGTAATATGAGTTAATGCTTAATCTTTGAAAAAATTGAGGGCATAAAAAATATAATGGAATATTTCATTGGCTTCTTATACCAAGGTGAAAGATGAATGAAATTTTTATAGATTGTTTTGTTAGTACTACAAAGGAACACCAAGAAAAATATAATATATGGGTAATTGTAGATAATTTAATAAAGATGACACATTTTCTATCTATTAAGATAAGCCATGCAATAAAAAACATGATAAATCTTTATATTGATCAAACAATGAAATTGTAAGATGTGACCAAGTTAATAATGTCAAATTAAGATTAAAAAGTTACCTCATAATTCTGAAGAAAAGCTCAAGAGGCATTTGGAACTTGATTAAATTTTAATATGACATTCTATCATTAAACAGATTGCTAAACAAAAAGAATAATGCAGACCTTATAAGACATGCTAAGTCAATATGTATTTGAAGGTGGAAGTTGGAATGTACATCTACCACTAATCAAGTTCACCTACAATAGTGGTTATCAATCAAACATTAAAATGACCACATTTGAGGCATTATATGGATCAAAGTGCTCAACACTAATATTTCAGTATCAAGGAAATGAGATTGCAATTGGATCATAAATCATATTAGAAACTATAAAAAAAATAAAACTAATTAAGGAGAATTACATTAGGCATAACATCACCAAAATAACTACTATAATCTAAGACCACAAAATGAAATTTCAAGAAAGAGATGAAGTCTTTAGTACGCCTTATTAAATAAGTAAAAAAATTTGGCCAAGGAGGAAACTGAAATATAGATACATTAGTCATTTCCAAATCATTGAAATGATTGGTGAAATGGTATATAAAGTAGTGTTACCAATAAATGTTTTGGTATCCACGATATCTTTTATATTTCTTTAATAAAAAAAATATGTTGTAGATCCATCACATGTACTTAACTTTGATTCATATATATCAGAGATCTAACCAAATTTGGCATGTGACAAAAACTAGTGAAGAGGTTAGGGAAAGAAATTAAAAGGCTATGGTCAAATCAAGTATAATAGATGCTGCTTAGTAATAAGAATTCAAAATACATAAACAATATCTTTATAAAATGTAAATTTTTGGGACAATTCTTAGGAGGGAAGATTTGTGGTATCCAAAATATAATAAAAATTAATTTTTATAATTATTTTATATTATTTAAAACTTTTTAAAGAATTTTACATTTTATTTAAATTTCTTTCACAATGATTCATAAAATACTAACAAAAAGAAGTCAACATTTCAAAGGAGAGATGTGAACTATAAAAGTAAATGTACAAATAATTATAAGCTCAATAATATCAAATTAGTTAGACTTAGAATTTAATAAATGAAAAATGGAAGAATAGAGACTTAAACTTAAATAATCAATTAATTTATAAGTTTATTGATGTCTCAAAAGTTATTAAAAATATTAAATGAACTCATTAAATTATAGAATTAAACTGAGATATAAAGTTAATAAAAAATTTAACAAACGTTTCTTAACACCAAAAAAGGAGGTGCCACTGTGGCAAAATTAAAGGCCAAATAATTTCTAAAGGAAATAATAAATTAATCATTATAGGGATTTTTAGACTTAAAAAATCTATTTAAAATACTAAACTTTGCTAAAAGTTACAATAATTGGCTGATGGATAAAACTTATCAAGGAAAAACTTATGGAATTGGTTGATGAATTTTTTAGAGTATTATTTTATTAAAAAATAGAAAATATTAATTCTTCTAAAGTTTAATTAAATAAAAATTAATTTTTCAAAATTCCTTAATTTAATTTAACTTGTAATTAATGGATCCATCTCTTAAGGGCCCCCAAGACCTACAAATAGGCAAACCATCATTGAAACATTATGGAAAGACAATGAATACATTCAATGAGCATTTGTGAAAAGGCACAATCGATTATGAAAAAAGAATCTCCATGGAAGTGGAAAAGGTGCAAAGGAAATATAAAAGGAGCATTGATCATTGTTGTGAGAGTTTTGGAGAACTGATTAAAATTCCTAACTAAAATTGTAGAGCAAGTTAAAGGATAGAAAAGAGAGAGAAAGAGAGAAAGGACAAGAGATTAGTTAAGGACTTGGGAGAATTCCTTAAATTCTCAAAGGAAGAAAATAATTCGATCCTAATAAAAGGACAATTTCTTAAATGATGAAAATATTAAGGCAGGACCACTATGAAATGAAGATTGAGGCATGTTGGCTTTCCAGCATGTATGTATATGATTCATATAAAGATTTTAGGAGGTTAGTGAAGTCAATAAGAATTGACATTTTAAAAAGAATACTTTGAAAAATGATTGTTTGCTTTTTTGTGCAATTGGATGCTTATTCTTATGTGAGCGTGATCATGTATTGTAAATTGATACTAATTCTTACTTTATATTAGCCTGATACAAGAATATGTTAAAGGTTTTGAATGTTAATTATATTTATCATGTAATATGAGATTAAAGCATCTTGTAAGGAAATAAGAATAAAAAAATATACTATTTAAAATTTATTAGTTCATTTCAATGAAATTGAAAGAGAAAGTTAATTAAAAAGGACTTAAGATAGGAGTTTGGGTGTAAAGAATAAGATATGATTTCAAAATGTATAAAAGGATGGTGGCACAATTTAGGGTGTCGCATTTTGATGCTTGGTCCAATGGTGGAGACTAAGGCATTATCACTAAGTTGTATCTCATTTTAACATAGGCCAAAGGTGGAACCTAAAATATTTTAAATGTTTCATGCCCTCATCTAAAACAAATTAAAGGAGAAAACTAAATTAAAGGAGAAAACTAATTTGTAAAAATTACAAAAAATATATATATTTTAAAGAAATATTTTTTTTATTTTATTTAAAAAGAAAATTATGTTTAATTTTAAATAAATTATGGATTTTATTCACATACTTTCTATATGTCACTACATATGTTTTTTTTTAAGTGAACTTGACATAGCATGTGGTATAACTCGAGTTGATTATTTTGCATTTACTTTATATAGTTTTGGTATTCAATTAGTGACTATTGACTTGGCCCATTTTATGACTTAATGCTTTCAAGAAATGAGGAGACTTAACATAGGATTTTAGGTTAGTAATGAAGGAGATAGCGCTTTAACTACTTTGGTTATCGATGCTCTAAATTTTTTTATATGATATTATATAAGTTATTTTGATAGCTATTTCTTGTATTTTATATTTGTTGTGATAGTGTTGTATGAAATTGGCTTTCAAATGAATTGATATAGTTTTATAAAGTCTATTAGGACTTTAAATTGTGACAACATGATATGCTTTTAATATAAAAAATGTTTTTAAAAAGAAGTAAAAGCAATAGAAAGAAGATGTCAATGACATTACTTGGAAAGATGAGAGGTTGCTACAAGATTAACATCAAAGAAGTTGAAGTTCTAGGGAAAAGACAAAATGTGATATGAAATTTTACAAGAAATAATCCTAGGATGCAAAGCTAGTTTGGAAAGATGAGGGGTGACAACTACTATTTGTCCTAAGGCTTATAAGATTCCATAAGCCTAAAGTTACAACCATTATTTATCTTTTGTTCCAATGCATTATGGCTATTTCTTTCTTAAATCTTCTCTCTACATTAATCTTATCCCACATCAACCAACACTTTCAACCCCAAACAAAAGAATATAATGTTTTATAATATAAGAATTGTAAGAGGCTTATTCAATGTTTGAAGTATAAAGGACATAGTCGTGTCACAATAGTTTACTAAATTAAACAAATGTATATTAAGGACAATGAAGTTGATCATGGCTTTATTGATGGAGCTTAACCTTAGAGTGTTAATTACAAGGAAGAATTAGAAACTTAATATTATGATAGTGAATTCTTATATGACTCATAACATCACGAGTCTCTAATTATTATCAAACACATCTTTTCTCAACTTAGGAGAAGTAAAGATTTGAGATCTATTATAATTTTTCAAGATGTTATTCAGATATAAGAAAAAATTTGTGAAATTATGACAATAGTGATAATTATATAAACTCAATGTTCATAAACATTATGACTTGCTTTAAGCTTGTCCCAATGGACCACAATATCCTTTATATCATGTCTTGACTCAATGACACTATCATCCATATTAAAATTTAGTATGCTCAATTTTTATATTGAAGTGGGTCTATGAAATGCTATATTTTAAATAGGAAATGTGATTGTAAGAAGATCTTGGCTATTTAATAAGAATACCTTTTTAATTGTAATGACAAGTGTTAACTTTTAATTGATTTTGACGCATCCAAAACGTTGGAATATGCTCTAATCCAATTTTTGTTGCACAATCATGTGCCTTTGTACAACCACATGAATGTGATCCTGGTGGAATTGGATTTGATTTGGGTCTAATTTGGCTCATTTGATTCCAATTAGATTCAAATTGGGGCTGATTTGGCTTGATTGGGTAGCATTGTCTGCATTTGAATGTTGCTCGAATTAAATGATGCTTATTGCAAATGGTTGGGGCATGGGCTCAAATTGAATCGAATCCAAGCTCAATCTGAGATATTGAATCAATTTACCTTGATTTAAATCGTTTGTGGTTCGACCAGAAAGAGCCACTGAGCGATTGGGCTCAGATAGGCTTGAATTGGTGCTCTGGGTTTGATCTGCTTGGGCGCCTGGTCTAGTAGAGTATGGGTGTAGGACCGGTTAGGTTCAAGCATCTGTTGGAGACGTTGCACGGCGCCGCGGGAGACGACAGCTGGGCCAGGGGCGAAAGAGGAAGAAAGTGAAGGCAGGTAGGTTCAGTCTGATCGAATGCGATGGACAAAGGGGAGGTGAGCCTAAGAGAAATGTACGGGCCGTGAAAGGTTGGCCGACGATGGGTGATCTGAGGGAGAGATCCAAGTTATACGGTGATGGGAGGGGAGAACTAGAAGGACAGGAAAAGCCAAAGGAAGTACGGGGGGAGAGTGGGGTTCTTAAACAGATGCTTGGCTAATGTGCAATACTAGCGGGTTGTGGAGAACGAGGTGCTAACAGGACGATGCAGTAGAATGTGGGTTGTTACGTGGATAGCGGCGGAAATGATGTGCAAAGTGAAAAACGGATGTGTTGGACGACAAAAGATATATAATTTCTTTTTAGAAGATAGTATACATAGGTATTATATTAATATTTGTTTAATATAAAATAAAGTATTTATTATTGAATAATTATTTAAAAACATATATAATTTAGAAATACTCATACATGTATTATTCATGCATATATATAGTTGTATATGCCTATGTATATATAGACATATGTATATGTATTATATATATACATATATATATATGTATATGTATATATATATATGTATATATATGTATATATGTATATACATGTATATATATGTATATATGTATATACATGTATATATATGTATATATGTATATACATGTATATATATATATATATATATATGAGCCTAAGAGAAATGCACATATGTATACATATACATATATATATGTATATATATATATATATATATATATATATATATATATATATATATATATGTATATATATACATATATATATATATATATGTATATATATACATATATATATATATATATATATATATATATATATATATATATATATATATTTTATACATGTATATATGTATATATTTATATATATATATATATATATATATATATATATATATATATATATATATATATATATATATATATATATATATATATATATATATTATACATGTATATATGTATATATTTATATACATATATATATATATATATATATATATATTTAAAGTATATTTTAATATTAATATATGTTATTTTATAATAAATTATTTTTATGTATTTTTTATTTTTATTTTTTTTATTGTTTTGCATCATAATGTATATAATGAAATGTGAAACAACTATTACAAATATATTTTAAGCTATATAAAGTTTTTTAAATTAAAAAAATATATATTTAGAGATTCTTTAAATATCTTTTGGCTATAAATGCAATTTTGAATTTTGAAATTTTAATGAATGAGAAATTGTCATTAAAAAAAACTCAAATAATTGAAATTCCTAATTGATTGCAAAAACATGTTTTTTTGTATTTCCCATCTTTTGAAACCAAATTTCATACAATTATAAGGGTGTAGTTATTAATTGTTTTTAAAGAATGGGTGAAAGAACTTAAACAAATAAGAAGCGACTAGATTAATTAACTATGAAGAAGATTTTGTTTTATCTTCAAAGCACCTAGCATCTGAGCTTTCCAAATCTCCCAACAAATTATGCTAGGAAGTACTAATGAAATTATGCCAAGTTGGGAAAGGCTTTTCGTACTCCATCACACTTGAATTCTATTGAATTGCCCATTATCGTTGTTTGAAATCACCCACATATTTTTCTAAATATAGTTTCAAATATTGTTGGCAACTAAGCAATCCAACAAGAAATTGATTGGTTCATCTTCATGGGCAGAGTATTGGCATTTAGAGGGCAGTTGGAATCTGTGCTTCTTTAATACAAAAAAAAAGGTAAGGTATGGTTAAGTAATTGTCAAAAAAGAATTAATATTTTGATCAAAATTCTCTTATTCTATAACTTGTTGATTTAGATCCGAAGGTTTTACTTCATGAAGTCTCTCATATTCTTTGATAGCATTAACTTTTCTAATAACCTGAAGGAAGCAAGGAAATTTCCTCATCAAAATCTAACAACTCTACTTCATGAAGAAAGTTAAATAGCTTTAACAATCTATACCATGCTAATGTTTTTCCTATCCTCATTTTGACAAGTAGATTTTTTGAGCAATTGTCATACTAATCTTGCATAAATCTTGCTCACAAAGAGTTGGAGAAGTAATATAAGCACCATAGTTTGCATGTAAATACTTTGATTCTTTTTGTTAGTTTCTTCAACCCCTAGTTAATTCTCTTCAATTAGAAGATTATTTTCTTCCAAGAGGTTCAATACTGTTAATTAGTATTGCTAAGACTTCTTCAAAAGAAGTTAGCCATTGCCATTTCATATTTCACCACACACTTAGGTAAGTCTTGAACCATCAATAGACTTTTTTGAATGGAGTTCAAAACACTCTTTATAAGCATCAATTTATCACTTTTTACAACCACTTGCAATTTTAGACATCTACCTTTTTAATTGTTTTTGTCTACAAGAGGCTAGTATATAGATGTATTGTTCCTTCCCTTGAAGATCATAATTTAGAATACTTGAAAGGCTGTGTTCCTTTGATAAAACGTGTTTGAATTCTTATTGATTTTTACTTTGTAGTGCTATGAGAAGTAATAAATATATTTTTTTATAGCTTATGCTTTGACCTAAACACTATTGATATGTCTATAAAATTTCTTGAAAGTTACATATAAAGGACTTCCTTCTTAAAGTAAATATAACTATGTTGTTAGCAAATGATAGATGAGTAACTATTGTCAAGTGAGTGTTGCATCTTGATTCATGGCTTAAAGTGTCTATAGCCATGATAAATAAAATAGGGGAAAGGGAGGTCAACTTGCTTTGCACTAAACTGGCTTTTAAGATGCATTAGATTGTTATTTATCAAAAAAAAGTTGACTAAATCAATGGTAATTTTTAACCAAAAGTATGAATTTCGTATGAAAATTTAATGCTTTTAGTGACCTAAAAAGGAAGCCCTAATTGAGCTTATTAAACATTTCTTGTATATCTAGATTCATAATGAGATTGTAGCCTCCATTTTTGAGGTTGATATGGTTGACAATTTCTTGCACCATGAGGATGTTATCTACTATGTTTCAACTCTTAACAAATGCAAGCTATTTAGGAGAAATAATTTCTTGCAAATATTGGCGAGTCTATTGGCCAAACTTTATGTAAAGACCTTACTTACAAAGTTACATAAGTTGATGAGCCTAAAATTCTTAAAAGTATATGTTGAGTATGATTTAAAAATTGGGATTATCTAGCTACTTGTGATATACTAAGGAATTGGTTGAGCTACCTCTAGCAAATCCTGAGCATTGATGTCTTTATAGTGTCTATAGAATAGTCCTCTTAAATCTATCTAGACCCACTAAACTATTGCAATTCAATCCTTCCACAACTCTATTGACTTCCTTTATGGCAATCTCTTATATGATAAAATCATTTTGATCCTTATTATAAGACAAGGATATTTTTGTGATAGAGTTTGAAAGGCCTCCTTATTGCTAAACTCATTTGGGTCAGATAAAAGACATTAATAATATTAGACAACCTCTAAACTTATCTGATCTTCAACTTTAATCTTGTATCCATACCTATTTTGAATCATATTATTTAATAGCTTAACTCTTTTAGCCATAACCAAGAAGTGAAAGAATTCAATATTTTAGTCACTTTCCCCTAACCACTTAACACATTTTTATTTATAGTATTATTCCTCCTGATCCTAACATCTAATAAGGACTGCTTATGCCTTAGACCACTTCATCCTATTGTCCTCAGTTGGGAATTTATCATATTGCTATTGTAACAACCTACCTACTTCCTTTATTGCTTTATGATTGTTAAAAACATTATCAAATGCTTTCTTGTTCCATTATTTCAAATACATTTTTATCCTTCTTAATTTACCTCCAAATTTATGCACATACCTATTTTTGCTATAGTAAGATCCCAATCTTCTTTGATAGTGTGCTGGAACCACATGTGCATGGAACTAAATTGGAATGACTTTCTTTGTTTAGGGTTATGCACTTGAAACAGAACTTGGTGCATTATCTAACATCAACTTATTTTGATACTTCTATATGAAGGAACTTCCTATAACTCTTGGTTGAATTAGAGCTGCATTCTTAATGAGTAATTGGAGCTCTTTTATTGCTCTAAAGTGTTAAATGTATGAACCTTAGTACTCTAAATTTTTAATAACATTAAAATCATCTCCCACAAGCTATAGATTGTCAGTGAGAATTGATGGTATTTTGTTGGAGCTTAGATCACAAAGTCAACCTTTGAAATCTTGTGTGTTTTGTATACACAATATGCATGAAGACAATGTTGTTTGAATTGCTCATTTTAACCTTAATAAGAATTGATTGGTCCAAATTATAGATAGTGCTTACTTGAAGTTGATTACTTCAAGTAATCCATATCTTGTTTAACTTGTTGTGAATGCTATTATTGAGTCCAAATCTACATTTGAACCCAACTCAAAAGAGGTTTTGGAACTTTGCCTTGTAGAATGAGGAGAAGCAATCTACATTAAAATTTCTTAAGACATCCTCTTTTGCATCTTACTCAAATGAAGACATGTTTAATGTTAAGATCTGAATAAGCGTCACTCTCACTTTCATCAAGAGTAAGAATGAAAAGTTGATTGAGCTAAACATCCTCTATTTCTTTCTTTTTTCTATGGATGGAACATCCAAAATATGATAATGAGGTAAGTCTACTTTCTAACCCTACCTTCTTTGATATAATGTAGCTATCATCTCTTATAATTTCTTATATAGTCCTTGGATATTGAACTCCATTGTTCATCCACATTAAAATAACATTAATCTTCTTTGAGTTAGATGCACCATCATAAAGGTTTTTCCTTCCTCCAATTGCATGATCTACTTTTTTAGCTTCTTTATAGATCACAAATGTTGTCCTTCAACAATAGAAGTGTTATATGGAAGGGATTCCTTGAATTTTTATTTTGTTGCTTAACCAATTTATAGTCCTACTTTGAATGACCTTGGTTACGACAATGTAAACAATTAGGAGGAAGATTTTCATGGCTCATTTTTTGTGAAATGCCTCTTTCTTTACATTCTCGTCATTCAAAGATTTTGATTGTGGTGAGGAGTTCTTTAGTGAGATCCACTTTCATGCAAACTTTTGCATATGTGGTCTCAAAAGAATAGGCATCACTAAGTTTAGCATCAATGGAGTTTCAATTATCAAAGCTAGTAAGTATAGTGTTGTATAGTGGAAAATGTTCATATACTACTTAAACTAGCACAATCGGAGACTTTGCATTGAATTGGAATTCTGGCAACCATTTAAACATGTGCATTGGAAATTTAGCTATACTCCAATTTTTTTGACCTTGTATAATAGGAAGTCTTCCTTCATGAAGAATCAAATAAGGATATGCTTATGTGTAGATAACTAATTGAAAAGCAACAATTGAATTTCAATTTTTGAAACTCAATCCTTATCATACTCTTATTTGGTTTTTTAAGGGAGAACTTTTTAATTAAAGAAAATTTTAAATGGAGCCATAGCTTGCAAATTTCCTCATTAAGGACTACCTCTGCTTCACCCTTGTAAGAGGAGGGTGGTTTTATTTTACGTGGTTAAGGTGCCATTGATTTGCTCAATACCTCCTGTGAAGCCTTGTTAAGGTGTCATGGGAGAAGATCCCACTAACAACTTTTCAATTACCAAAACCAAAAAAGTAAGGGGAGGGGTCAAGTGTACCTATAAAAGAGGGGTTGATGCTGAGACCAACTCTAATGCCATAGTAGACCCCTTGCTCTTATAGGTAGATGCCAGATATCCTCATAAACCCACCAAAACAATCTTGCTACTTATACCAAAATTGAAATCACCTCTTGTGCGTAGTTCATCATTTGATATTTTAGATACATCTTTAGTTGTTTATTGAGCTCTATAATCACCTGAAACTTTGCAAACTATTCATTTTTATTAATTTATTTTGTGTAACTTTATGCTTTTTAGTTTTTTTCATCTTTCCAATTTCTTTTATTCTCAAGACCATATTTATGATGTATTGTATAGGCTTGCCATTGGTTTGCTTTTGTTTGAGTTGTTACATTGGAATCATTTAAATTTTAATTTGATGTTTCTAAAGTTATTATGGTGCAAATAAAATATGTGTTTTTCCTTATTTTATTTTTAGACAAAAATGATAAATTTTTTTGTATTTAATTTAATTTAATTTAAATCTTAAATTTGAATTTAAATTTATTTGAATAATTTTATCTTTTTGAATTTCATTCAATTTTATTACATAAATAATTTAAATAGTATATTTGGCTTGAATTTTATGTTATTTTGGTTTTATTTGATTTTTTTAGAATTGCCACAAAGTTGTTAGTCATTTTGATTTGAATTAATAGAAAAGCATTAAACATTTTAAAACTAAAAACATTTAGAATGACATAATTTCAAAATATATTTAAATAATAACTTCTTGATGGAATTTTCTCTTAAGATTGATTGTCATTGGATTTCTTACAATGGAGTTGGCTTATAGGCCAATTTCCTTTTACTCTCTTATTCTTTCCCTTATGTCTTCAATCTCTAAAACCACTTCAAATATAGTGTGTAGTCACATTGTCAGACTTTTCACCAATATTCAAGAAGAATGCTAATAAGTCCAACTCACATGGTTAGAGATGGATGCTTATTGTGCTCAAGAAGACCACCTAAAAATATTTGAATTCATTATTTTCTTGTAATAATTTGTTGAGAATCATGGGAGTGTGGTATCCACACATTAGGGGGTGGGATTGAATAGTGAATTCACAACTTCAATGTGATCTCATATATTATAATTGAAACTTTTTATGAAGCATGATTATTCTTATAAATTCATTTAAGAAAATCTTGTTTACTTTTAAAACTCTTTGCATGATAAGAGCAAATAAAAAAATAGAAAATAATTTTTAGATAATTTAATTTAACACTAGATTTACTTCCACTCTAAGCCAAAAAAGGTTAGTCTATCTCTAAAAACTATCTTTCATAAAAGTGGGTAGGAAATTCCTTACATTGAACTAGAGGATCCTATAAACATTAGCTCAGAAAGAGATTCAACAATAGGTTAGGAGGCCCTAAAATACATTGAGCTAAAATATCTTACAATCCAAAGGAGCGTACAACAATGGACTAAACGTCCATAAAAAGAAAAGGGCTAAAAGATTATACTATAATTGTTAAATGATTAATACAAGACTAAATATAAAGTCATAATAATAAGAAAAAGAACCAAATTAAAAGCCCAATTATAAAGTCTTATAACCCAATCCACTTTAAGTGAGAGACACAGTTAAACTAGATAGAATAATGTAAAAAAGACTTTTACTTATCTCAATATCAATATGAATAGGCTATGAAGGAAGAAATCAATGTAAGAATCCCATGGCTTCACTCTTTCCTTCTCTTTAGAATAATGATTTTTAAGTGAAACCTTTTCTTAAATATACACAAATGACCATTAATCTTTACATGAATATTCAACCACCATTTATATGCATCAAAAACCTTTTCAATTGCTCCCAACATCTCTTAATGACTAAAATAAAATGTTTTGAAGTTCTACAAACTAGCTATTACTTACATTTTCTATATTGATCATACTTGTTTAATCAAGGAATGTAATTTATGATATTAGTAAAAGAACCAATTGTTCAACCTCTTTATACTTGTACTACTAGGTCATTTTATTACTAACATAAGAGTTTAGAGATGTTAATGAAAGTTTTGTAGAAAGCATGCTTAAGGTGTTCTTCTTATGTTCCTTATTTGAAGGTTTAATTTATTTTTATGGATGATGTTCATGTTATCATGCCCAATACATAATGTTAAGAATTTGTTTGTTAATTGCATGCTTAAGTCAAGATTCCATTTGATTTCAACATTTTGCATGAAAATGTGAATTTAGCATTACTAATGTTAGCATGATCTCTTGACCATGACTTGTGGTTTCCTTAATATAATTATTATGATGCCAATTTGATATTTTTTATTATGTAACAATACATGAGATTATAGAATAAATTAAGCTCAAGAGAAGGCCAAGATATTTTAGTTATTATGTTTTGTTTTACAAGATGCAACCTTGAAATTAGGAATTTTTAGTGTACAATTTTATTTCATGATATATTTTTGCTAAGAACTCATGTTATTGGATGGATTTAGATTTAATTCTTACATGTTTTGAATCCCAAGTTTCATGATCATAGCTATGTTTGATAATTTATTTAATTCATGTTAACCATGTGTTGCATAAATTTAGTAACATGACTTGGTGAAATTATTTATAAACTTGAGATTTTGCTAAGAGAATGTTAAATTTTATTCTTTTGCAATTATAATCCTTGATTATATCATTAACCTTGAGATGGAACTTGTAATTGTTGCTAAAATTTAAGGATTTCTTATGACCAAGCATAGTTTTGTCCTAGTTATGCTTGGAAAGCTATTACATTGATTGATTAGGTTATATGAGTAGAGATTCTCTTAGAAAGGCAAGAATGAAGTAAGATAAGAATGAGCAATTAAACGTGAGCATAAAAATCATGAAGTACATAAAGTGCAAGTGTAATTTGGGCTTAACTTTCTTAGAAAAGGTGTTTATCATAGCTGCATCATATAAACCATGATAAGGAGATCTAATCAAGGACCAAAAGAGCTAGTTATGGGTAAAACAAGGGGAAATAAATTAAACAATCATGAAATATATCAACCCAACTTTTTTTAGTCCAAAAAAAATGATTTTAAAGTAGTTAGGTAATTAGAAGGATGAAGTTAAAAGTTGTGATAGTTGGCTCATGATAGGTCACTCATGGTAGGTGACACATGTTAGGTAGTACATTAATTAAAGTATTCAAAATATTTTAAGTTTTTTAAAAAATAAGTATGATGTAGGCTTTTGTATTAAAGAATTATATGTGTGTAGAAGTCTTCAAAAATTAAGTAATAATTTTTTTATATTAAATAATTACTTGTAATCTCCTTTTTAAAGAAGTACTCATGAGTGGATGAATGATAAATTTATTGTGACTAAAAAAAGTGTGTTGTTTTGTGACATGAGTGTTTGAGTTGATTTGATTGTCTTCTCTTAGATTCAATTTGATAAGTGAATCCTTATTTTCTACTTTATCTTCTAAACTCCACTTTTCTTTTAAGTCCTTTTGCCATACTTTCTATTTCATTAAACTAAGCAATTACTTTATTCCATAGCTAAGCCATTACTTTATTCCATCACACGACCCAATCGTCTCTTCATCTACATTATTTGGTATCAGAGCAAAGATCCTCACCATTTTCTTGGAAGAACAAAGCACCTTGATGAAAAGGAGGAGAACCTAATAGTCTCATCAAATAGAGGTTTTATTATTGGTACTTTACTATTCATTAAGCCTCAATGAGAAATGACAGCCAATGTAATAAGAAAAGAATAAATCAAAAGCTTGTCAAATTTAGTACAAAAAATTTTTTTAAGTGCCAAATCAATAGTAAGAACAAATGTAAGAAGAATTGTAAATTTTGAAGTATTAAATGAAGAATCAATTTCAAAACTAAAGAAATGTCCTACAAACCTATGTGCAAAGCTCCTTAACATCTCCTATTGAAGGTATTCTACAAGTGAAAGAAGTTTAACTTGATAAGAGGTGTGATGATGCATATGTTTCCCAAGGATATGTCTACAAGCCTAGTGTTCAAAATTGAAGATGACCAACAACATAATATAAATTTTAAATATGATGATTTACGAACTAATAGTTACATAGGTGATTCAAGAAAAAAATTATCATTGTTGATATAACCAAACTTTTTTAAAAGTGATGTTCTCACTGATGAGATTTTGATTTTAAATTATTTAAATAAATATATTACAAATTTGTTGAATAAACCAACTATTATGGAAATATGGTTCATAAATCATGAACATACCAAGTCAACACCATAGTTTGTAGAGGACAACACACTTCAACTTTGTAGAGTAGAGCTTCTTTTGGCAAAGGAGAATAATGTATGATAAGAATGAGCAAATAAACATAAGCATAAAGATCATGAATTGTATAAAAAACAAGTATAACTTGGGTTTAAATTATATAAAAAAATATTTATCACATGCTCATCACATAAACCATGACAAGGAGATTTAGTCATGCCCAATAGAGCTAGTTATAGGTAAAACAAAGAGAAATAAATTAACAAAATAAAATATAATAACTCAACTTTTTTGAGTCCAAAAAAATGATTTTAGAGTAGTTAGGTAACTACAAATATAAAGTCAAAAGTGGTGAAAGGTGGCTTATGATAAGTGACTCATGGTAAGTGACACATATTAGGTGATACATTAATAAAAGTATCTAAAATATTCAAAATTTCTAAAAAATAAGTATGATGTAGGTTTTATATTAATAAATTTCTTATGCATAGAAGTCTTCAAAAATTAAGCAAGATGCTTTCTTTTTATATTAAATAATTACTTATAATCTTCTATTTAAAAGAGCTCTAATGAATAAATGAATGATAAATTAATTATGAATAAAGAAAGTATATTGCTTTGTGGTTTTAGTGCCTAAGTTAGCTTGGTGGCCTTCTCTTGGGTCAATGTTGGTGTGTGAATCTTTGTTTTCTTTATCTTTTAAACTCTAGTCCACTTCTTTTAAACTCTTTAGTCATACTTTTCATTCCATTTAACCTAAGTAATTTCTTTATTCTATTGCATGACCCAATCCCCTCTTAGTTTACATTATTTAGTATCAAAGTAAAGATCCTCACCATATTCTTGGAAGAGTAGAGCACACTGTAGAAAAGGAGAAGATACCAATGATTTAATCAAATCAAGGTTTAATTGTTGATACTTCACTATTCACTTAGTGCTAAACTTATTTCAATTGACAAATCAATGGCTAGAAGGAATGCAAGAATTATTGAAAATTTTAAAGTTTTAAATGAAGAATCAATTCCAAAACTAAAGAAATGACCCACAAGCCCATGTGCAAAGCTCCCTAATATCTCCTATTGAATCTATTCAGTAAGTGAAAAATGTTAAACTTGAAAAAATGTGTGACAATACATATGTTTTTTAATTTCTTCAGATATGTTTGCTGACCTAGTGTTCAACATTAAAGATTAACAACAGCATAATATAAATTTTAAATATGATGATTTGAAAACTAACAACTATATAGGTTATTTAAGAAAATAATTATCATTGTTGATATAACCAAATTTTTTTCAAGGTGATGTTCTCATTAATGAGATTTTCAGTTTAAGTTATTCATACAAATCTATTAAAAATTGGTTGAATAAATCAACTGTTGAAGATATATGTTCATAAATTATGAACATGTCAAGCCAACATAAAAGTTTATGAAAAATTACCAACACTTCAACTCTAGGGAGTAGAGTTTCATTTGGTAAGGAGGAATGATATAGGATAGAAATGATCAATTAAACATGAGCATAAAGATTATGAAGTGAATGAAGAGAAAGTATAATTTAGGCATAAATTGTACCAAAAAGGTGTTTATCATAGGCTCATCGCATAAACCATGACAAGGAGATCTAATCATGGTCCATTAAAGCTAATTATGAGTAAAGTAAAAAAAGAAATAAATTAAGAAATCATAAAATATGTCAACTCAACTTTTTAAAGCCCAAAATAAAGATTATAGAATAGTTAGATAATTAGAGGTATGAAGTCAAAAGTGGTGGTTGGTGACTCATGATAAGTGACTCATAGTAGGTGGCACATGTAAGGTGGTATATTAATGAAAGTATTCAAAATATTCGAAGTATTCAAAAACTAGGTGTGAAGCTTGCTTTTGTATTAAATAAGTATATGTGCATAGAAGTCTTCAAGAAGTAGCCAGTAAGCTTTCTTTTTGTATTGAATAATTACTTATAATATATTATTTAAAGAAACTCTCATGAATAGATAAATGGTAAATAAGTTGTGACTAAAGAAAGTGTATTGCTTTGTAACTTGAATGCTTGAATTAGCTTGGTGGCTTTTTTGGGGTTCACATTGGTGAGTGAATCCTTATTTTCCTCATTTTTAAACTCTACACCACTTCTTTTAAGCTCTTTTTTCATACTTTTCATTCCATTTAATCTATGCAATTACTTCATTCCATCCCTCAACCTATCCCCTCTTCATCTATGTCATATTTGCTAAACCCTAGGCATGGCTTGGTTATTTGGTAAGAGCATGAGTGACCCTAATTAAGCTCTTAAGACATCATTAAACACATTATATGATAATCAAGGGGATGTATGTAGCTCAAGAGAGACCTTTGGAAAAGGTGTAATGGCTTATATTTGCCTTCAAGATATAATAGTTACTAGCAAAACTTATATGAACCCAAACATAAAAAGATTGGACATAACATTGAAAAGGTGCCTAATGGTATAATCTAAGGATATAAAATTGAGTGGAAACTCAAGTAATAACACAAATAGGCACAAAGATCCTACAAAGGATCTTTGATAAGGTTAAGGAAAAGAGTAAGGGCAAGGAATAATTATAAGCATTATATTTAAATATATTATGGTATCCTATATACTAAATTTATAATTTTAAAAAAATTTGAATATCCTGAATAATAGATATATATATTCTTAGATAACTATATATGTTTCAAAAGGAAACCTTAGATAATTTATTTTGATTTTGAGAAAACCTTAGGACTCGATAATTAATAATATTGTTATGAAATAATGCTAATATGATAAGTAAATATTGATGATTTTAAAGGTCAAGATGTAATCAACCTCAAGTTTTGGACTCTTAAGCAATGAAGCATGCATGATTGGCATATCCTAAAAGTGAGTGCTGGCTTATTTGCTCAAAGGCTTGTGTTGTTAGCATATTCTAAATGAGAGTGTCAAATTATTTGATTAGAGGCTTATGTCATCAGCATAGAACACATAATTGTGCCAAATTTCTTGATTAGAGTGATGTGTGATTAGCATTTCAATATAAGAATTCTAGATTACTTGATTAAAGACTTTGGGGTTTGGTGGAGGTTAAAAGGGAGAGCTAGATTACATGATCAAATACTCCTAGTATAATCTAAGAGGCCAAACCTTGTCTTAATTATTCTTTTGGGCTTAGAGAGAGTATAAGAATGCTAATGAGACCTTAAGCATCCAATTGTTTGCATCTAATGCTCATGTATTAATTTCACTTAGTGGTTTGAGATACTTCTTATAATATCGTTATACATGATGTTGGCTAAACCCTTTATTCATAGTTTGATATCTCACCATGTTACTACATGATTATATTTACAATATGACTTGAAGATTCCATATTAAGCTCTCTAGTTCAACCAACCCCCCACCCTTAACATTACATTATCTTGTAAGTTTAAGGAGGTACGAGTTTTCTTAATAGTTAAAGTTGGGAGGAGCATTAGAGTTATTACATCTAGTTGACAAGGCTTTTCCACTTTGCATCACATGATTTAGTATCAATGATGTGATTTCTATTTACAGTTTTTAGGTTATACTTGGTGGAGATTGGGTCTATTAGACTTTTATTATAGATTTTGATATTTTCATCCTTATATTGTCTCTTATAAGTTAGTTTGTAGATTCCTAGATTATTTGAGTTATGATATTATATAGACATTCTGATGTTTATGGACTTCATTATAAGTTTGTGTTAGTACCTTATACACTAATATATATTGGTAGGTTACCCTAGCCTAAGGCGAACCAATTCATAAGTCAATTGGATGACCAATTAGTAAAGGAATATAGTTCACTTTGAGTGATGCATCATGAGCTTGATGTTTAAATTAAGGGATTGTCACTCCCAGTTTTAATATCAAACTTAGAGAGTGTAAAGTTGGATAGCCAAGTGTATTAACATATATATGAGTTTTATTACACTTGGGGGATTTAAAAAAGAAATTGTGCTAAAAGGATAGGTGTGTTAATTATGTTAATTCCATGGTCCCTCGTTGTAGCTTAATGATACCAAAATTGTGTGTTGTTTTTAATAATAATTTATTTGATTTATTGTCTTAAGTATAGGATTTGCACAATGGTATTACAAGTAGTGACGGCATAAGTGATGCTTATAGGGTTTCTTGGAACCAACTATACAATCAATGTCACAACCCAAGGAGCATTTTGCTCTTGATGGTGTGAAAACCATCAGGAGTAATCTTTGTTTCCTTTGGTGTATCTATAATATTAAAACCTAAGCAAACTTTTTCCTTGTGGCACATAATCATACATTCATTACATTCATCAAAGTTTTTGATGCATGCTTTTGAATTAAGTATTTCAATCATGAGTTTAAGTTATGTTAATAATTAATTAAGATTTAGAATTTGTGCCCCTATAATCAAACCATGTTTAAAATATAATAAATTATGTAAGAAAATCATGTAGGCACAATTCTCTATATTTAATATATACGCTTATCATAAAAAATATTGTCTCTCATCATACTTGTACGAGCAATCTTTTTGCTTTTATTTTAGGTCACATATATATGGAATTGTAAGTCATCTATGTACAGTGCTTTCATCATCTAATCAACAATCATATTCAGATAAATAAATTATAGCATTGTCACACATAGATGACATCCATCATCATCTTTTATGGTATTGCACACTATTTTATGTTATGTGAAAACACAAGCATTGTACAAAATGAACTATATTATTAAAGTTGTATAATCTCATACTTACAAAAACACTTAGACTTTGACAAAATTGTACTAAAAATGTCATAAGAATATAATATTATATCTTATAAGTACCATTTACATAAGTATAATATAGTAGTAAATTTGGTAAAGCTTCATATAAATATGATGTATCTATGTACATGTATGAGGAAACTATAACCTTAAGGGCATTAACATGAACCTTAAATGTGAACATCTTCATACTAATATGTTTTTGTTATTGTACTCATACAAAGAACCAAAAAACCCAAAAGTATTTAAACTAAGTGCAAAATGTTAATGCATATACGATCTCCGTATCAAAAGTGTATGCTCCTAAAATAACCTCAAATGCATATAAATTATAAGGGTATCAAACTTGTACAATCCTCATGATGGCTCAATACGAAGTTTTGAAAACTCGAGAGCAATTTTAACATTATGTGTTGTGCATGCATCAAATAGTATGATGCCATTATCCTACTTGTATGATATGTTTTGAGTAACCAAATTAGATAGGTCATACTAACATTTCACCAAGTAATTAGTTCTCTTCTAATATTGCCCTAATACAATCTCTTAATTGTGCTTATACAATGTAACCCAAGAACTTTAATGGGTAACTAATCTCATTACAAATCTAATTTTAGCCACTGATACATCTTAAAACATTTGTTTTTTTAATTAGGGTGCATACAAACTAGATAATGTATTTAGGATAAGGTTAATGAACTTATTATAATAACTCTCAAAGGCTACCTAAGTTTAACTAGTCCACATACGTTCAAATTTCATTATAAAAAGTTTTGTGGAGATAATATTGCTACATCTTACTCATAGAGAACTCATTTAGTTGGTTTTCTATTAGTAATATCTCTTCTATTGTGTTTATTAGTTATGCCACTTAAAGATATTACTTGGATTGAACCCTAGGGTGATGGACAAGCAATGGGTGGTAGATAATTGATGAATGACAAGTAATGTGCGATAGATAGTATATGATGGACATTAGATGATTAAAAATCAATGAACATCATACACTAATTTTCTAGTGTAGTGCATCAATGTAGGAAATTCAAGCTTGAAACCTCTTTGACATCAAAAAAGATAGACAACAGTAGCTTCAATAATCAATCAAACATGAACCTTCTCATGGGTATGTCCAAAACTCAACTTTTGCTACTTGGTTAATCATCTTGTGTGATGTGTTCAATGTCCAATATAGGTAGAACCCTTCTCTTAACTATTATTTCATGAAAGTACTAGGTAGTCTAATTAATAATCATTTGATAGGAAAATTCTCATATGATAGACCCAATAAAAAATCTATTAAGAAAGCATTCAAAACAATTGGCTTCCAGAGTGAGGTTAAAATTGGATATCTAGATAACAAACATGTCATTAGATTCAATAAAAACAATGACTTTCTTCATACTAAGTCAATAGATTATGGAATGTATGCAACTTTCAAATGTGATTCTTTAAATGCCACCTATAATTTCATCTCAACACAAAACCATCACTCACCCCTATTTTGCTTTCTTTAAAACATCTACCCATTTATTTATTCAGCAAGGAAACATTATTCATTAACAACAATAAATAGGAAACCATTTATAATGGATGCTATGAAATTAAATCTAACATAACCAAGTATTAAAAGAGTTTGCATGGAAGTCAACTTGTTAAAAAATATTCCTAAATGAATTAGAATCACATAAAAAGGCAGTATCTTGAGTGGTTATTGGAAAAAGATACAATATGAAAACTCTCACTATTATAGTCAATGTTGCAAGTAGGGACACATAGTATCGACCTACAAATTTAACACAATAAAATTTGATACTTATGAAAACACAATGAATGATAATCCCCCTATCAATCACAAGAATCGACTAAGGGAAAAAGAAAACTTTGGCCAAACTCTAAATAAATCACCACCAAGCATAAAGATCATGTGTGCTTAAAGGAAGTTGAGAATGTCTATCATGATAGAAATGGCCAATACCTTTAGACTACACAAACTAAACAATGGATAAATTTGGAAAAAGGAAAACGAAAGTAAAAAATGGTAAGCAAGATGAGAAGAAAAATGTTAATAAAATTATCTATCACCCAGTTCTTAAGAAAGGATGAAACTTAGATAAACTTGGATCAATGTCAGATTCTAAAGCATCCTCATTGAAAAAACCAGCAACACATTAGAGCTTAAGGTGCTAAAGAATTTTATTCTTGAATTTAATGAATGACCAATCAAATAAGATCTTATCCCATCTAAACATGATGATTTCACCCTAGTGCAAACAAGAAGATAAAAAAAGAGAGCTAGAAAATCTCAAGAGTAGTTCAAATTGTATATTACATTTTAACATGGGATAGTGTGCTTATATGGAACATCAGGGGGGGCCTTGAGCCCCTAGTCAATTCCTAGTAACATTACTTGATCCTATGGCTCATGAAGGAAAGCTATCTAGACTACAAATTACTCTAGGTTTTTCACATTTCATTGAAATCTATCCAATAAAATTTAGATATTATGAAAAAATAGCATTCACTATAACAGTCTACAAGTGGATAAGTGATGTATACACCAACTGGAATTAAGCAACCAAAATAAACTAGTGTCTAACTACACCTCTGTGTATGCCAAATGTATAAGAACTCAATGAAGAATATTATGGAGTAAACTAATAGAAATTATAATTAACCAAATAGAGCAATGTTTAGTCAAGGGCCTTTAATGTTATTACCTATATAACTAAGTACAAAGGAGTTTAAACCCCTTCTTGGATAGCAACAATGAGCTTATAGATTGTCTAAATCAATGTAGTCTTTCTTACCATCCATTCATGGGTTCACCATTAACTAAAGTTTGAAAAGAAAAGAAAAATATGTTTGGAAAAGATTAGATAGGATGTCGATGAACAAGAAATGCATTGATCTCAATCCAATAGCAATCATTCAACACTTATGTAGAATGGGGTACAACACTCAACTGATCAAGTCTAGACTTATATAGTTTAAGTTTCAAAATATGGACAGCATATCCAAACTTTTACAAAGTTGTCAAAAATAATTTGGCAATTCTTATACATCTATTAAGGTTGTTCGGTTTAGCATTCAAATTAAGATGAGTAAAAGAATATCTTTACCAATGGAATAAAATCACTTTTCAACATAACTTTTAGACTATAACAAGTGCAAAAGAAGTGGTGCAAGATAGAGAAAAGACATTCTAGAGATTCACACAGAAGAAGATAGGATTAGTTTAAATCAAGCAAATTAACAACTCAAGGAAGAACTAAACAAGGAATAAATCTACTAGCACTAGAAAGCTAGACTAAATGGTTAGAAGAAGTAGAGAAGAAAACAATATTCTTTCATGCATTAGTGAAGGATAAAAAAGTAAGAATCAACATTAATTAGATTAAATACTCCAATAGCCCAAAGGTGCCAAGTTAAGATCAATTACAAATTATTATTGTCCCATATTTTGAAGATCTTATAAAAAAGACATTATCAATGATGAAGAAGTCATTAATTGCATACTTTAACTAATTAATAAGGAATACAATCAACTCATTATTAAAAATTTGGACCTATAGGAGGTTAAACAAGTGGTATTCCAAATGAAAAAAAAAGATAACACACCAGCTCATGAAGGGTTCAATCTAGGACATCATAGCTCAAGCTTTTCTAGATGCTACAAGTAATTACAATGCTTAAAATCCAATTCCTAAGACAAATTGCAAGTTCAAACTTAGTACATATCCCAAATTCTCATAAGCCTATAGCATTTCAAGATTTCAAACCAATATGTGTAAATAATTTTGTAGGAAGTATAATAAACAAAATATTACTAAGATATTACAATCCTTAAGGAGATTATTTTTGTTGAATAAGCTGGATTCATAAAGGGAAGAGAGATAACTAATAATGTCCTAATTGCATGGGAGCTTATAGGATCACTGAATTGAAAAATCAAGGGGATAAAATATGTTATAATGTATATAAAGAATATTACCAATAGAATATCCTATCAATTTCTTCTCAAAGTTTTACAAATGTTTCACTTCTTAATTAAATTCAAAGGTTTGGTTTGGAATATTATAAGTATCTCATGGATGTCTATCACAATAAATGGCTCTACATACACATATTTTCATCTAATAAAGGGGTTTGATTTAAGTTAACCTAATCTCTCCATTACTTCTTAATACTATAAATACTATAATGGAGGAATTTAGTAGAGCTCTAAAAATTAAATTTGATAAGGGGAAAATATTGCACTACATCACTAAAAGGGGATGTCTTATGATAATTCATCTCAGTTTTGAACACGACATTATTATCTTCAACATTGGAGATGTTAGATCTTTGAAAGGTATTAGCAACCTCCTTGATAGGCTTCAACAAATATTGGTGCATGAAACTATACAAGAAAAAGTGCAAATTCTACACTACTAGAATGGTGAAGATAATTGCAAGTAAAAGGATAAGAAAGATGTTAATTGGTAGGTTGGAATAAAAATATCTTATCTATGGGTGGTAAGCTCATACTTGTAAAACACATTTTGAACACAATAATAGCATATGCTCAATTGACAACAAATGCCCTAATACAATTCATCAATAGATTAGAAAAGGTAATGCATGCATTGTTATGAGGACATATGGAGAATAACCATAAGCATCACCGAATGAAATGAAACAAGATATGTGAGCTTCTTAAGGAAAGTAGTTTTAGCATTAACTAACTTAAAGACATTATATTAGTATACTTAAGAAAACAAAATTAGAAATTGTTAATAAATCAGTCCCTCATGGTGGACTACATGAAAACAAAATGTTTGAATGGAAAACAAAAGGAGGCTAAAATTAAACACATAGAAGAATAAGGTGAGAAAGGATTTAGTATTAGTTTTCACTTACATACCTTTAGTCAATGATAAATAGTATTAGACCCTAAGCAATGATGCTTCAATATAAAATTAATATAGAATGAAATAAGAAGCAAACATTTTGAGAAGAATTTGGGGAAGAGAATTTGGAATGAAAATATACCATTAAGTTGTCAATTCTATTTTGGAGGATGCTGAAAAATTTTCCATCTTTCTCGAACTAGTTTGAAAAGACTTAATTTTCTATTTGCATGCAAATACCCACATTGTCCAAATAAAGACAAAATTGATAATAAGTTTACTAATTGTTATCATGCACAAAATATTTGGCTTTTCTATGGAAGGGCATTGAATATCTAGGTAAAGGTTAATAAGAAAATTATCACTCTTCTATATCATTGGTGGCAAGTAACTAATGAGAGTCCCATTTACTATGAAGTCCTACAAGTGATACCTCTTCTAAGATGTTAGCACTTTTAGAAGGAAAGAAATAAAAAAATATATGTGGATGTTAATGAATAACAAACAAACATTATACAAAGCATAAATTAGCAATGCCTAAGTACTTCTAAGTGTTTCTCAATTGTTTAAATAGTGTAAAAGAACTATATACTCATGTAATTGGGCTTACTTCCCACATTTAAATTAAGGAAAGATAGATGTAGTGAAAGGTGTATTGGAATCCTCCTTCTATGCACTTAATTAAAATAAATATTTATGTAACTAATAAGAAAAATCAAGCTACAATTTTGGGCATTATTAGAGATCATCATGCTAATGTGCTTCATGTTTTAACTTTTTCTATCAAACTTGTCTCTATAATAGCGGCTACATTGTTTAGCAATAAAGAAAGTCAATAGTGTTGCTCCAACTATTAGTTTACAATGGATCAGATTGATCTTAATTATTTTTCTTTAAAAAGAATGTTATGAGGTAGCTCAAAGTCATGTTGATGTATTGCAGATCACATTCCACAGATAAAATAGATAGTTATCCTCTTCTTAAAAACCCAAAATAGAATCTTTGAGGAAAATAAAGCAAAGTGAGCTTTCACAAAATTAGTGAGAAACATGAACAAATGAGAAGCAGGTGAAAAAACTTCTTAAAAAGAGATGCAAAGCCATTATGTCTATGGAAAATGCCAAACTTCTCTACATTAGACTATCATACAAGACCTAAAGTCTAATCATACATGATGTTTAAAATCATGATACTCAAAATTAAGGGATAAGATTAGTCAGTCTAAAAAAAATACAATTCATTCTTTAACATCATATCAAATGATTTTTTAATTCTAGTCACCATTCTCTAAGTTATAGTAATCTTTGAATTCCTACATCGGTGGATCATCTCAAAATGCGGGTGAACCATCTACCACTATTCACATAAGCAGCTCATTAAATGACAATGTTTTCACCTTTGGTCTTCTACTCCCCTTTGGAGTTATTGTTTACTTCACACCTTATAGTAATGCTACTATCCATTCTCGCTTCATATCAGACTCAGACAATCCCAACAATGCATCGTAACTTGGTGCTCCAATGTTAATGTAGTACATTTCTTAGTACTATTCATCAGATCTCCTTCATGTATCAAGATGACATCTCCTTTAATCTATGATGATATATGCTCTGTATTATTCAAATCAACATTCTATCATATTGTTACATCATTGGATTGATATCTTCATCAAATAAGCATATTAGTGTTCTCCCATCAAATTGTTTATTAGTAAGCTCAAACTAGTATGTTTGGATACCAATGCTAGGAGTGTTATTCCACTCAAACCATGATTAAATGCCTTATCTTACATTTTTGAATGTAATCTTGCACTACTTGTTATTATAAAAAGTTCTTATAAAAAAATAGGTTGGATGTATGAAGTCAAAACTAGTGTGTGAATCCTACAAGAGGGGGTGAACTAAGGATTTTAAAATAAGTTTTTTTTAATAAAAAATATAATTACTTTTCAAATATTTTTTATAAAAATAATTTTATGTTAGTTGAAAACTTTGATTTATAAATATGTTGATTTATAATTTTTATGATTAAGAAAAATAAAAAATAAAAATAAAAATAGCACACCAAATTTTTTAGGTGGTTCGATTCAAATTAAAACCTATATCCACCCTCAATCAAGGTCATCACCATAAATAAAAGGGCTACAATTAAAGATTTTTTCTTACGATTCACCTCCAACTACTTGAGGTTTTTTTCCTACGATTCACCTCCAACCTACTAGCTTTTGTATGTTCACTTATAACTTTGGGTTTTACAAGCTCAACCCCTCAAACTGAACTCAACCCTTCACCAATGTTGGGCCACCCAACCTAAAAGAAAAATAAAAATATAGCAAGAAATAAATTTTTAATAAAAAAGTATAAATTTTTCTATACTTGTTGATGAATGTAAAAAGGTACAAAGAAATCAAAATTATGAAGAGAATTAAGAAAATAAAAGCTTAGATAAATTAAGCATAGATGACAAAATTTGAAATTTCAAATAGATGTAAGTCATAAGTGTTGCAAGGGAAGTTTACACCAATAGAATATGATATAGCCCTTCTTTGAGATGTTAAAATTTTATTCACATTTATTAGTTATTTTATTCATAATTGTTAGGTTTTTATAAAACAATTTGGTCATAGTCATTAAAAAGATTAGCAAAAAACTATTTGAAAAGCTACTACTAAACAACCTAAAATGCTTTTCCAAATAGCTGAAAAAATATTCTAAAATGTTTTCTATAATGACATAAATAATGACTAGGGAAATAAAAGGAGGGATCCCCTTAGGGGAACTTCTATGGAATCCAATAGGGGGACCCTCCCTAAATCGGGCTTGTAGTTTTCATTATTTAGTCTTTAGGTAGGTTTGATTAGAGCCATTGGATGGTCACAAAGGAGATCCCAACTGTACAATCAAACATTGTAAAGGCAGATGAGTTTTAGATGGTTGGATCAAGCTGAATTAGATCGAAGCCATTCAATCAAGTCGAATGATATCTAAATTGTTCAATTAATCAATGGTAAAATCAAGATTAGATCTTGATCATAGGATTCAAATAAGACAGATCTCAACCATAAGATCAAATATATATTACTTCAAATAATAGAAATAAAAATAGTCATTCGATAAAGTTAGACATGATCATGACAGTCAGATGGATCAATTGGTTACAACGAATGAAGTAGTAACAGTCTGATCGACATATGAAATGAACGATTAGATTAATTAAGATTAGTATTTAAAGATGAAGCAATCTCCACCCTATGATCACAAAAATGCATGATCAGATGACTCTCTCAATTTTGGATGTAGACAAGCATAAGGGATATAATCCCACATTGTAGGAAGGGAAACTTATTTAGTCTTTATAAGAATTCACCTGGGAATATCATATGAGCTTAATTGGGGTTAGCTCCCCCCTTATGCACTCAAGATTTAATCACCTGGGTGTACTCATAACTTACAAGTTTATATGGGTTCAACTCGACAAATACATATATTTGGATCGAATGTTGTTCGATTCAATCCAATGCCTTTTCTCATGCAGTTCAGGAACTCAACATGAACTTAAACTGGTTGACCCAACTTTTTTTAGTGTGTTTCTTAACCTAATTCTTGGGCGTAACCTCAGCCTGAGACCTTTGCATTCAAGCTCAGCTTGAGAAGTGGCATAATGTTTTTTTATTTATTTAATTATGAAAATTTTAATAGAGTTATTTTTTAATGTAATCAAAATTTAATAATCAACCTAACATACAATTTGGCAAAAATACAAAAATATGATTTAACAAAGGAAAGATTGATTCAAAAATAGAATTATGTTACTAAAATCAATGAATAGTTTAAGTAGGATTTGAACCAAAAAAAAGAATTGAGAGATTAAAAAATTGAATCTTATTTATTTGCTAAATCAAAGAGATGATTGAACAATTTAGATTCCTAAATATTATTTGAAATTGATATAAAAAGATAGTGTCTTAAAATCAACAAGCTAACATTCTATTTTATAGTAAAAAAATCTTATTAAAGCTAATACATATATCTTCAATCGTTGAAGCCTGATGAATACTCCAAGGTGCTTTGAAGATCACTATTATTACATGTAAACCAATTTTACTCTAAATAAACTTATTATTATAAAATACTAAATATTTAAGTCTTCATTCATCAAATACAAGGGTGACCCAACAATGTACAAGTTTATTTTTTGTTAATGATGTAATAGTTTATATCATTTATTATTTATATTGATTATTTATTGAGGATATTTATTAGCCTTGATTGTAAGCCTTTTTTTGCTATCTTTTCTCAAAGTAATCAATATTTTGTGAAGGTATTTCACATTCTTACATTTCAAAAATACGTTTTGTGATTTAGTATGTTAGCCTAGTCTTGGATTAGGGGCAAATGTAGGTTTCTATTTATGGTCAAACCATTTAAAATAGTCTTATCATTTATTTATTGTACTCTCATATAAATCTTTTCAAAAATAATTAAGAGATTTTCTTAATAGATTCTTAAATGAGATAACTACAACAACTAGAATCATAATCACTTGCTAGGTATACTAACTTAAAATTATTATAAAATAGAATTCATCCCATTCCCTCTCTTATCAGAAAGTTCTCTTTAGGTTCATGGTCACCATAGTTTGATATAGATCTTACAAATGCATTTCAAAAAGGCATATAATAGCACATAAGTCAATGACCTTGACTAAACCAAACCCTTATATTGAACATAGTTTTTAGATTAAATATGATATTTAATAACACTTGAATTTATGATTAAAGTCAATAATTTCATGAATGTTCAAAATAGTTAAATCTCTTTATTCATGTAGCAAACATATGAATTGCATGAGGACTACTTCAAGATAGATCATTAATCATGCTTTGGTTTAATATGAATATTAAGTAACAATTAATTTGTGAAAGGATCTCTTCCATATGGGCCATTGAACCATTATTTCAATCATTTAATTTGGCATTCAATGGGCATTGGGACCTTTGGCAAGAAAGATCTATTTGCTAATTTTTAGCCATCAATCCAAACTATTGTTGGAAGGTGATTTGACTTTTTAATCAATAATCTTGTGGCTAATTGAATGGTAATCAAATGACCCAAGGCATAATTTATTAAAGTGTCAGATTTGGTCACCAAAATAAGATCTCTATTAGATGACCATCAAATTGTCTAATAATAGCCCTATTAGGCATTCAATATTAGTGAGACCATGTGATAAAAATTAATTAAAAATTGTTTCTTTTAAAAGACCATTGAACCATCCAATAAAATAATTTTTTTCATTAGAAAGTATATTATTCAACCCAAAAATAGTTAAATAATCCAAGTCAATTAATAATGATCTAATCAGATATTTTAATAACTCAATTTATTTATTCCACATGAATACATCATGATTGTAATAGCTACTTCAAAAAAATGAATAATTGGTCCAAATTGGTAAGTTAATGTTGAGGGCAACACAGAATGACTAAACTAACTTTAAAAGGAGCTAAGGAACCTAAAAGCTATAATCTTACTCTTTAAATAGACATCCTTGACATGTAGAAAAGGACAAGGAATCTAAACTATATTTGAAAACCTATTATCTAAAAGTTCTACATCCATTCTCTTGACTCAACATCTTCCTTTACTAAAAGATCAATCTACAAAAAGCTTTTTAGTGCATATAGGAAGAATTGCTACATAGTCATTAATAATTTTATCCCAACATAAGGTCTTAATCTGTTTATTAACATCTTAGTCTTAGTGTTTCTTATTGTTTATTTCTTAAAATAAAATATTAGGTTGTGTTGTCTTCATATATGTGAAAAGAATGCGTGCTCATTGGCATAGTTTTTTAGTAATGTCCTACTTTAGGAATTGATGTTGGAGGGAAAGATTTACTGATTCTAGGGAACAATTCGACAGGACTTATTCTTGTCCTTATATGGAGGGAGAGATTTGGTTAGTCCAAGGAAAGGTTTAGAAGTAGGTACTCTAGGACTTGTGTAAGAGAGAGATTTGCTAACTATGATGAAGCATTTAGAGATGCCAACTATGGGCATTGTATTGAGTCATTAAGGGTTTATGCTTTTTCCCAGGTGAAAAAGAAGTCGTAAAGGCTTTTATAACAACTTAGTTAAGTGAAGGGTTCCTACATGGGCCTTGTGTAGAGGGATTAAGGGCCTTATGTTTTTGCCCAAGTGAAAAAGCAATCATAAAGGCTTTTGTACATACTTAGTTCAGTGAAGGGGAGATCAATGTAATGCTTGCCTTATGGGTGGGTGCTTAAGGTCAATGTATGCCAACGTATTGGTCAAAAAATCTAAAACTCTTTTAAGAATTTAATACATCATACTTTATATATTGTTTACATACTTTAAAAGTGCTCTAAAGCATATAGTTCATATCAAAGCTAACCCATAAAAGTTAACATTGATATCAGAGTAGGTTTTCACCTCTACTTTCATTAGGCTTAACATCTTAGAGTAGATCCTACATACACTAAGCTATCTCTTTGTTTAATTCTACACATTTTATATGTAGAAAACTTCTTCAAAATTTTTGTTCAATATATTAATAAAATTTTTATTTTTGAAATATATTTGAAAAACTACAAGACATATCTATGAGAATTTTTTTTGAGCATCATTATAGTTGTTTATGAATAGCGCATCTAAATGCAATATTTTAAGTTGAATGCTCTTTCTTAAGATATTTGGTTTGAATTTTCTATACTAAATTATTATTTTGATGTAATGTCTAAGTTAGCTAGGCTATATAGAGAAAAGAAGCCTCAAAATAATGAAAATAAAACGTTGAAGAGGAAATAGAAAAGAAGGAGAAGAAGAATAGGAAGTACCCTACGGACATCTTAGAATCTATTTTCTTGGCTTTTGTATTTCAAATTTAATGTTGTTCAAGTAATAAAATGAGTTTTAATAATGATTAAACATATAATGAGTTATCAATTCCTTTTGATGAATTCGTTGAAGAATATGATAATCTTGGGAAGAAATATTTAGATATTATGAAATGATATTCCTTGCATGAGGACATCATCCATGTGCGAAAAAAAAATGTTATGGACATAGAAAAGAAAATGTGTTGTTAAATCAAGATACTAATTTGAACTCTATTTTCCTTAATATTTTTTATGCAACATTGGGTGATTTTGAGGGCATTTTTTTTAAAATATGATTTTATAATTGAAGCTTTGAAATTAGATAACGGTATACTCAAACTAGAAAAATTGGAATTGTTCGATGGAATTGATGCTTGTGGAATAATTAAAGATGAATTAAGAATTTTTAAAGAAAACTTTCTTGTTTAATTACACTTGTGAATTTCCTTGTCTCATAAAAACCAAGTGAGTAAGAAAACAATTAAAATGTATTCCCATCATTATTTAGGACTAACGTGCATACTTTAGATTTCTAGGTTTCATCTGAACTTTTGTGTAGCTATTGTATTAAAATATGTCAAATCACATTAGATTGCATATTTATGAAATCTATTTCTTCTAATTCAAACATATACCTTTGGATTTTATAAAGAAATTTGAGTGGGAGTTAAAATTGCCTAGTTATCAAAACCACCAAACAATCACACCACTAGTGATTCCAAGCTCATTTGGGTTTATAAATTCAAAGCTTAGGTGGTGATGTAGGTGATACCTTGACTTTGTAAGAATTTTTTGATATTAAAAAATCTTCTTGCTAACTTTGGTCAAAATCATGGTTTAAAAAAGTTAGCAAACTAATCTACTTGAAAGGAAATTATTACATTATATTGATTCCTTAAGAATATGAACTAATCAAAAATTTATTTTGCTTATTTTGTTTGCTTTATTATGGTGACTGCATTTGCTGTGAAACTAATGCCATTATAGAATGTGTTATAATTAATAAATGAATTTCCATGCAATTCATATAACTTATAGTATAAAACATATTAAAGATCATATGAAGCTATGACTACAAAATCATCATAAATCTACAAAAGGAAATCCTTAGTAAATATTATTAAGACATCTTAATGCATCACAAAGTTCTATATCATCTAAATGGATATTCAATGTTTTTGGATTCACCCTTGTTAATATATACAAATATTTCAATTTATAAAGAAATTCCTTAAGCTTGAAATTCAAAATCCATCAAATTTAATCTAAATAAAAATGGAATTCAAAACAAATCATTTCTTTGTGAATATGAATCAAGAAAATATATACTATATTAGAAAAGAATTAGGCTTTGCTTGAACTTTAAATCCTTTAACAAAATCTTAAGAATCATACATGAGTCTTAGTTCATATATATTAAAGCAGAGCTTTAAATTCACTTCTATAACAAAATTGTTATCAGTGATTCTTCATATAGCCTTATAATTATTGAGTTTTAAGTAAAATATCTAAGAATTCCTAAATCATCTATCCTTAGGGATCTAGTGAATATATGGTCAACCATAGAAACTTTTATTAGCAATCTAACACTTCTCATGCAGAGTTGAACTACATAGCTAATTTAAAAAATAAGTAATAATAGCCTTAATCTTATAGAAATTGGATCATAATAAAATAACTAGTTTTTTTGGTTTTCATGTTCTACAAGAAAAACATTTTTAAATTAGAATTTATAATTAAGAGATGAAATAAGCTACAAAAAGCTAAGACATCATTGTAGTACTTCAAATTTATTGTATATGTTATGTCCTTAATTTTTCTTTCTTAGATAAGATCTTAGCTAATTATGGTTGCTTCTTTTCCCTCTTGATTTTATGAACTAAATTATTTTTATATTATTTTTCCTAGATTGTTTGTCATGCAAAAGATGAGTCATAGATACTTATGTTAACCTTACATGATTGTAACCTTATCCACATCCATGAGATGGCATTACACATTTGTGAGAAAATTCCTAAAATTTAGGAATCCAATGTGGTGTCATGGCTTAAAAAGTTTAGAGTTTAAAATTTCTTGAATGAAAATATTTAGGAAGTAATTATAAGCCTTTAACCATAGCCATTTTTATTGATATATTGGATATATTTTAGAAAGGACTACCTAGCCTTATTAAGAGAGTTATGGGGCGATTTTCTAAGTGGGAATTACGAGGGAAACTATGTGAGTTGCATGGATTTAAATCTTGGACAAAATTTTAAGGAAGTTCCTTAATTGGAGGAAGTGGTTAGTCGATCCTACATAACACCTTATATGTTGTCTTGCTAGAGTTTTGGAAAATCCTAGTCATGAGAAAGATGCAAGGATGCTTAGATAAGAGGTTCCAAGGAAAGGAGGTCTAGCCATGAGCAAGAGAAGAAGAACAAGACTTTAAGACTTCAAGAAAAAAAATCCTATCTTTGGAGGTTACTATTTTTTCACTCATTCATCGTAACTTGTGATGCACTCAAGCACAATCATTTAAATGAATTAAGGATCTAAAACTATCATTTCAATACTCTACAAACTTAGTTGACTTAATTATTATACTTCAATGGTATGCACTTGGTACTGTTTGAAATTACTAAACTTTCGCTTGATACGATGCAGAGCATTGAATATGCATGTCATGCCAAGTCTATTTGCTAAACCTTATATTTGTACAATTCTAGCCCTTAATCGATCTTTGTAGGTATGACTCAACTAACCCCACCTAAATGCATCGTACACTCTAGTTTGATAATAGCATAGTACAATTGTCTAGTCACTATTTATTTGACATCTCTTCAAACTCAAATGACTCTCTCATTGTACTCCAACAATAACTCACAAATATCATTCAAATTGATTTCTTGTTAGACTAATATGAGGTGAGTTTCTTTTCACATCAAAAAAGTTGTTAGAGCAATCATTTTGCACTAATTTGTATGTGTATGATGTTAGCAATTTTTCATGCAATTTTGTATGTTGTTATAACCATGACATGGTATGCTGTAGTAACCTTAGACTAATAGTTTCCTTAGGAAGATTTTCATCATGTAATTTACTATTTTAGGTTGTAATGGAACTCATGATAATGTTACCCAATGATGATGTTAGCACTTTTGTGGTTAAAAATACATGCTTATGACTAGATCAAATTGTTATCATGATTCATGCATGACATTGTGAATCTAGCAACTTGAATGCAAAGTGTGATTCATGAGTAAGATTTATAATGTCTTGATGTGATAAATATCAAATTGCTTGCTCATGTTGTAATGGAATTCTTGATAATGATGATTATTTCATCCTTAAAGAAGAAACCATGATTACATGTAATTATTTCATGTTAAAAAGGAAGAAAACTTGAAGAAATAAATCACTATGATAATATTAAATTGTTTCATTCTTATGATTTCTAGGAATTCAATTTATTTCATGCATATGATAAGCTTATTATCATTTAGAATATTACCAAAAATGTCATGTGATAGTTTATCATATTCTATGATGAAATTATGTTTTCTAAGCACATTACATGTTATGAAGGATTTATGTTGCCAAAACTTTATGTTATGATGTGATGAAATTACCAATGATAAACCTAAAATTGCTAAAGAATTTGCATTTGTTGCCAACCTTAGAGGTGGATTCTTGTTGCTAAAATTGATAGCCTTAGTTATGGCTAAATAGCTTGGCAAAGGCCATGTGAAATATGGTTAAGATCTTAAGAGTATTTAGATGGCTTTTAAGGTTCTTGGAGCTCTTGGTTTCTAAATGAGAGGCTCAATTTAAGCCTTATAAGAAAATTAGGTTACATGAAAGTCTGGGCTAGGGTAGCAAGATTTGTTGGGAATTGGTTGTGAATGATTAGATTAAGGTTAGATTGGGTCTATCATGCTGGTATGATTTCAAAATAGATGTTATTTTAGCCATGTGTGACTTAGCGTTACTAGATAATTTTGGCAATGCATGATCAAAGTTAAAGCATGATAATCTTGGTTATTTTTTACTTGGACTTAAGGATGGTGATCTTGATAATGTAAGTTTAAAATTGAAGGACAATGATTTCAACCACTTATAATTTTTAAAGATAAAGAATTAGATAAACTTAGATATGTGCATGGAAATCTTGTCTTTATATACTTGATGTAAGAGGATTGGATTCTTATAGATGATGAAGCTAAGTTCATGTGAAGCATAAGGTTAACCTTACCTATGCTTGGAAGTTAATTATGGCTTTTGAAGGAATGCTAGGACTTAGCAATTAAGGTTAAGAAGACAATTCTTTGGTAAATCATGAACTTAAGAAAGATCTACTACTAAATTGAATCCAATGATGAACTTTTGTGTCCAAGAGGGCTTGATGCTTAGGATTAAGCCTAGAGGATGAGTGGTAATGCTCAGCTAATGACCTTGGAAAAGGCCTTACATGGATTTAAGAAAGATCTCTTTGGTTCTAGGTAATGGTATCTTGAAGGCTTTAGTTTGACCTTAAATGAAGGCTAAGTTTGAGTGTTGGTCTCAAGAAGGCTTAGTAAAAAGATGAGGGTTTGATTAGGCAAGGTATAAGAATTAATATTTCTTAGAGACAATAATTAGACTTAGTTAACCTCAACTTAGGCATAATGCTAGGTTATGATTATGCATAATCATTACAGTTGAAATTTCAAGACCTCAGAGTTTGGAATTTATATATCTGAAGTTTGAGAATTGAATGCCTAGGGTTTGTAATTTTGAATGCCTACGTTTGAAATTTAAAAGCCTTAAGAACAAAGTTTGAATGTTTTTGGTTCAAAGTTTAAAAGCTTATAATTTTAAATTTAAATACATTAAGGTATGAAATTTAGATTTGTTTAAGGGTGAGTAGTTTAAGAAAATAAGTTAAACTACTATAGTTTCATTAGTAAAATGAAGCATAGAATTGCAATGGTTTGAGCTTAATTGATTCTTCGATTTTTGATTTTTGTAAGGGGCAATACTAAAGGTAGAATTTAGGTTTGAATCAAGAACACAAGCACTTGAGGAGTCCTTAAGCATGCTTGTGATTGAGCCTTGCATTAGTGAGCTCTTTGTTGATGAGGAAGAGTGCTTAATTTTGGCCTTAGGAGTAGTGCTAGGCATAATTAAGAGGTTGGTTGTTCTCTTGGATGTTGGTTAGACCTTAGACATAGCTAAGGCTTTTTGTATAAGACCATGAGTAACCCTAAGTTAGGTCCTCGGCCATTATTTGGACATTATAGATGGTGATTTAATGAATATGTGTGTATGCTAAGAAAGTCCTTTTGGAATGGTATAGTTGCTCAAGTTTTCTTATGACGCATGGGAGTCACTACTCAAACTCATGTGCACTCAAGTTTAAAAATTAGTTATGACTTAGGAAATGTGCCTATATGTTAAATCCAAAAATTTATACTTGAGTAGAAGTATAATTAATAACCTAGAGAGGCAAAGAGATCCGAGCGAGGATCCCTAATAAAGAAAAAGGCTAAGGCTAATTATAAATATAAAATTTTAATAGAGTAGGGTATCCTAAATAATTTGTTTAAAAGAAATTCTCGATGGCCTCCAATAATACATGGATGAAGCAAGATAATTAACTATAAGAAAACTTAAAGACTTATCATAGCATGTCCTTAGGGCTTACTTTCAAACCATACAAAGATTTCTTCAATGCATAGACATGATCTAGCTTGTCATGGACTTCAAAACTATGAGGTTTGTCTTCATAAACCTCATATTTTGTATAACCATTCAAGAAGACACCTTTTGCATCCATTTGACACAACTTAAAGGAACAAGTATAAGATAAGAGAATTCTAATAGCTTTTAATCAATCTATAGGTGTAAAGTTTTCATCAACATTTATTCCTTCTACTTGATTGTATCCTTTAGCTACTAACCAAGCCTTATTCATAACAACAATCCCTTTTTTCATCTAACGATTTCTTAAAAATTCATTTGGTTCCAATTACTAAATGGTTTTGGGACTTGGATTTACTTACAAAACTTCATTCCTCTCACATAAACTTAACTCCTTATTCATAGCTAATTACCAAAGCTCATAAGACAACATTTTTTAATAGGTTTTGGTTGATAATAAAGAATAGACATTAAATAAAATTAGTTCTAGTTATTAATCCTTTCTCCATGTCTCTTAATTCTTAATTCTACTCTCTAGGGAGTTGAAGTTTTGGTTCTTAAGCTTAATCATTTTATTGTTTAAGTGCATTATTATCTTTAATACTCATCTTCTCAAACTCCTCATTATCATCTTTTGTGATTATTATATCATGTCTAATGAGAGGAGATTCATCAAAGGTTACATAAATGGACTCCTCTACTACTTGAGTCTTCTTAACATATACTCTAAATAACCTATCATTTAATGAATATCCTAAGAAAAAACCTTCATCTAATTTTGCATCAAATGTGTCTAACTCACTTTTCTAGTTATTAAGGATGTAACACTTCCATCCAAATACATACAAATATGCTATTTCAAGTCTCTTAGTATACCATAGTTTACAAGATGTAATTTTCAAAATTGGATAAGCAAGTACACTATTTATTACATAACAGCCCATTTTGATTACTTTAGCCCAAAATGCTCAAGTACATCATACTCAATAAGAATACACCTAGCCATACCAACTAATGATCTATTCTTCCTTTCTACAACTCCATTTTTTTAAGGAATGTTAGGTGATGAAAATGTGAAGTTGATGCCATGCTTGATATAATCTCTAATAAATAATTCATTCTTGAACTCCCTACCATGGTCACTAATTATTGAATCTATCATCTATATCTAAAAAGCAATACCTTTTCTCCCTTAGACTATGGTTTGAATAGGTCAAAAAGAACTTAGTGAAGTTTCTCCAAAGGTCCTCTAAAAGAAATGTCTTTCTTAGGTTTGAAGGGAACCTTGGTTTTTGATCTTTTTGACATGGTTCATATGTATGATGACTATTTCATTACAAATTTTGTAAACTCCTAACAAAGATATATCTCATTATTTTCTTTATGGTTGAGATACTAGCATAGCAAAGCATCTTATGCCAAATTTTTGCATCATTATTTTGAAAGGTAAGGCATTTAACACTCGATGCTTGTACATTTCTTCAAGCAAACATGTAAGCATTACTTTCCCTAGAAGCTACAACAATTGGTTCATCATGTTTTTGAATTACACATTGCTTAGTGTTAAAATTAACTTCAAAACTTGAATCAAAATGCTAAATAATTCTTAACAAATCATACTTTAAGCCATCAACTAATAGAACCATATGCAAAGGAATTTCCAATGTCTCTAGTGTTGATGAACCACTTCTTGGAGTTGTCCCCTAGGGTGACTTCTACACCATCAATAACCTTAAGCTGGGTAAACAAGGATAGATTTCCAATCATATGATTTGTGTACCAATTATCCAAGTATCACATTTATTCCTCAATCTTATTAAGAAGCCACACTTTAACATATAAAAAATCAAGCATAAGCTTTAAAGACTAAACCCATTTTGGGACATGTGTTAAAGTTACACTTAATGGAGTGTGACACTTTATCCTTAGCTACCCATACATATCTTAAAAATCTAGAGTGGACATTTTCTTTAATTCTACAAAATTTAGTTACATGTGCAAGATAGACACAATAATTGAAAAAAGACTTACAATGATATGATGAAGCTTATGAATGCATAAATGAAGTTCACTTATGATCTACATTATGTGGAAAAATAGAATAATGTGAATATAATTTCCTAAAAATTATACAAAACTACTTCTATTTAGTGTTAAGTAATGGTACTAGTTGGTTTATCTCTAATTTTCTTAAAATCATCTAAGTACCTTTCATTGGTTTCATTTTATAATCCACATAAGCCAAGATAACTTGTATGCTCCTTCTTCATTTTTTTATCTTTTTTAGAAATTTCTTTAGATTTTTGGCATACAAGTATCTGCTATTCTTCAAGTTCATTTAATGTAGGGCACATACCTCTTCATGAGAAGATGATATCTCAATGCCACCGTCCTTGGCCATAGGAAAATCAAGCCTTCATTTTTTTCCATCATCACTAGAGGAGGACCCCTCTGAGTCACATTAAGTTGCCTTCATCACTTTCTTCTTATGTTTGCTCTTATGATTTTCTTTTGTAAGGACTCTTGGGCATTCAAGATGAATATGTTATGACTCTTACATTCATGATAGACTATCTCTTCTTTATCTTTAGAATTATGTCTTGATCTCCATTCCTTTGTAGCTCTTCTCCCTTCACCACAAAATTTTAGAAAATGAGATAAACCTTAAGTAATAAGTGCCACCTCAATTTTTCTTGAAGTGTTATATTTGTAGGGTGACCCTATCCTTAGTGTAATGCTTTCATCTTTCTTCTTTGCTTTTTTATTTCTACTACTATTCTCCTCCTTTTACCAAGTCATTTCAATTTCATTGGTCATCAAATCTCCTATAATTTGATCTAGGGTGAACTTTCAAATGTCCTTTACTACCTTAATAGCTATTACAAGAGGATAGTATTCCTCAACCAACACCCTAATGCTTTTTTTCACTTATTCACAATTCAAAATAACTCTTAAGTTGGAACGACCTTTAGTAATGTTTATAAAATGAGTAAACATAGTTTTAATGGTTTCACCAAATAACATGGTAAAGAGCTTGTAATCATGTTGATTTTATTTTCCTTTACTTGAGATGTACCTTATAGGTAAACTTAACTTTTTTCCAAATCCATGTATAGCTTATAAATTATGATATGATTGCATTTGGTAGCAAAAACACAACAATGTAAAGTGTTAACAACACATAAAATCAATTATACTTTATGTTCCTCTTTTATAGTTAATTCACAAATTTTCCTTTTAAATTACTTCATTATTTATTTTTTTAGTAGAAAAACGAAATGGACACTATATAATATACCAGATATCTAAATAAATAGATAAAAGAAAACCTTTTATCTTATTTTTCAAACAAAAATAACATTTTGTTACAAACAGTGTAGGAAAATGATAAAAGATACCCTCTCTTAAGGAGGTTGATATTCCATAATATTATCTAACATATTTTGGATCATTTCTAGATAATTTATTCTTATTGCTCTCTAATTACAATTATAATAATAACAATCATTCAAGAGCGGGGTAAATTTTGCTTCTTTTCAAATTACTAAAGTCCTTCAAATTTTTTTATGAAGTGCAAAGACGTTTTTATGATGATAATTTTTATGTTATGAAAATCCTTGAAAATTAATGTATGTTGTATTTTTTATTTTTGGTTGATAAGGAAGAATCTAAAATGCCATGACTATGTTATAATCTTGCTCATATTGACAATTACTTCTATGTTAAGATTCTTAGAACTCATGTTTAGGATTGGCTTATTTAAGTATACCTTATGGAGAATTATTTTCATATATCACTACCATGATTTTTGTTGCCATGATTTAATCCATGTTAAGATGACTTCTTGAGGTTACTATCATAAATTGCAATTATGTTCAGATGAAGAAAATTGAATTTATAAAACAAAGTTGTAGATTGATGCTAAACTAAGATTTAACCTTGTTATTGTGATAAAAATTTTATCATTCAAATTAGCAATAATTTCTATATTAAGAAATGACACCATTAATTGATACCATTGAGAACTTAGAATTCAAAGGAAAATATGGACTTTATCATTAAGCAAATTGATTCCAAGATTAGGTCATGAAACCTTAAGAAAGAATTTACATGTGTAGCCAAGCCTAATAATGTTTCTTATGACCAAAGTTTGTGTAATTCCTTAGGTTTGTTTGTATAACTTGCTAATATGACATGGTTAAGGCAATGATAAGAATTATTAAGACCTTATGAAGATCTAAAAGACTTGTATGGTGCATAAAGCTCTTAGTTTTGAGGTGGGAAGCTTAAGAGGGATAGTTTGGGGCTTAAAAGAAGGCCAAATTAGGTCTAGGTCTTGGTTAAGCTAAGAAGATTTGTAGAAGTTCACTATGAATGTTTAGGTTGAGGTTACATTAGGTTTAGCATGGATCATGATGAGAATTTCCATGCATTATCTAAGAATGATAAATGATGTTTGGCTATGTATGAATTAGGGTTAATGGATGACATTCTTGGTCATGCATGATTAAACATAGATGATCATTATTAATACTATGCTTGGTTCAGATTAAGGATGATAATCTTGATTATACTTAATCAAACTTAGAGGATATGATTTAGATAATAAAATTTCTAAGGATAAGGAGTTGAACAAACTTAGTATTGGGTATAACAATCTAGTCTTTATATGCTTGATGTAAAAGGAATGGATTCTAATAGATGGTGAAGCTAAGTTCAAGCACTTGGTTAACCCTAGTTAGGCTTAGAAGGGTGTTATGGCTTTTTGAGGAGTCTTAAGACAATTCTTAAGGTAGATATGTAAATTCTTTGTTAAACCATTACTTAGGTAAGTGGTATTTCTAAATTAAATTGTAATTGTTTACCTTGGGTAAAGCATTGGCCTAAGTAGAGAGGCTTAACCAAGGACTTTGGATGCTTTGAGAGATCTTGGAAAGGATCTTAGCTAGCTTTTAGGGTAATTAGCACTCTCAGGTTCCCTGTGAAGAGATTTGGTAAGCTCAGGTTTGGCCCTAAAATGCCAAGGTTGAGTATGGTCTTAAGAACACCAACCAAAAGAATATGGGTTTGGTCAAATAAAGGATATAAGTAAGAATTTAAGGTCAACATTTATACCTAGTTAATTTATGGTTAGGACTAAAGGTAGACATAATAAACCTTTGGGTTTGTATATTGAATACTCTTGGTTAGAGATTTATAAGCCTATAATTTAATATGAATACATTTAAATTTAGAATTTAAAACTTGGTTAAGATCTTAAGTAATCATAAAAAGAGAGATTAAGGATAAGTAAACTATAAAATAGAATTTTGATGAACTTGGCTTGTGATCTTATGATGATAAGGTCATGGGTAAGATAAGAAATTAGGTGTCAACCAGTGTGGTTTTCAAGAAGATAAAAAAAGGCTTTGGTTAGCATTGTCTATGTTTGGTTGATACCTAGGTTTTGGCTTCTAACAAAACAGAACTTTAAAGATAGAATTTAGGGTTGAATCAAGAACATAAGCACTAGAGAAGTTTGTTCATGCTATGATTATAGCCTTTGGTTAGTTGAGCTATTGATTAATACCATAGATGAAAGTTTGAGAGTTTTATTTTAACTTTAAAGAGAGATGTTAGGCTCCACCAAAGTGCTAGTTTTCTTTGTGATGCTGGCTAAACCTTAAGCATAGCTTGGTTATTTAGATGAGAAGATCGAATAATCCTATTTAATCTCTTAGGCCATAAGTTGAAACCATATATGATAGTCTTAGGGATGAGTGTGACTCAAAAGAGACCTATGGGATGGGTGCATTAGCTTAAGTTTTCTTGTGTGGCATGAAACTTGCAAATGGAACTTGTGTAAACCTAGACTTATAAGATTGGCTATATATTAAAAAAAATGAGCCTAAGGTAAAGCTAATGATGTAGAGTTAAGCAAGAGCTCAATGGAAACCAATTAGATAACACCATCCTAAAGAGGATCCCAAATAAAGATAGGAAAGAATTTAAAGGTTAGAAGTAATTAATTGTGTAAAATTTGGATATAATTGGGAACTTGATGTAGAAGATAAGGGGCTTGGACAAATTAGAAACTTAAAAATGAAAGAAAGTTAAACTAGCATTACTCATTTTTCATAGGGGCAAGATTGATGCATAAATTGAGGTAATGACATTAAAAGAAAAACCTGGTAAGGCCCTCTACACATAGAACAAGAAGGTATGTAGCATAGGTGTAGAAGTTATGGTATTACTATGTACTTAAGAATAAAAAATGAAAGAATTCTTAAAGAAAATAGAGTGTGATGGAATGAGATAATTGCTTGGGTTGAAAGGAATGGAAAGTATTGCAAAAGTACTCAAATGAAGTAGAAATAGAGTTGAAAATATAAAGAACAGATCAAGGATTTACTCACCAAAGTAAATGAAAGAGAAGACAACCAAGTCAACTCAAGCACTCAATCCATCAAGTAATACATTTTCTTTAGTCACAACTAATTTACCTTTCATCTATTCATAGGAAGCTCTCTAAATAGAAGATTATAAGTAATTATTTAATACAAAAATAAGCTTTTTACATCTTGAATTCTTTCATGCTCATATAATTATTTAATAGAAAAATATATTTCTTATTTACTTCTTAAAGGCTTTTATTTATATCTTTGAATATTTTATGAACTTTCATTAATATATCACAAAACATGTGCCACCAACTATAAGACACATGTCACCCTTTAATTTCTTATATTTAATTACTAAACTACTTTAAAAACTTTATTTTATAATAGAAAAAAAGTTGAGTTAATATATTTCATGATGACTTAATTTATTTCTCCTTGATTAGCTCATGATTAACTCCTCTTGGCCATGACTACCTCTCTTTATCATGATTCATGTGTTGGATCTTTGATAAATAATTTTTTATATAATTTAAGCCCAAATTTTACTTTTTTTTCATGCACTTCATGATATTTGTGTTCATATTTGATTGTATGTTCTTGTCCTACATCATTTCCCTCATGTCAAAAGAAATATTAATCTATAAAGTTAAATTATAGGTACTCTTCCATGAACTTTGATATTAACTTAAAATGCTCAAGCTTTATGTGCCAAATATCTTCAATTAGTGATTTATTTATCCAAATTTCAATAGATTAATATGAATAATCAAAACTAGAAATCTCATCAATAAGAACGCTACCTTCTTCAAACAATTTTGTCTGTATCAACAATGGTAACTATTTTCTTGAATCACCTGCATGTTAGACATATCCTTGGGCAATTCAAAAATATTTGCATCATTACACCTTTCATTGGGTTAAACCTCTTTCACTAATTGAGTATCTTTAATAAGAGATGTTAAAGAGCTCAACAAATGGATTTGTATGATATTCCTCTAGTTTAGAATTGATGTTTTTTTTTTGTACCTAGGAGTCTACAATTCAACTTGCATTTCTTCTTACCATTGATGTGTCACTTGAAACAAGTTTTCCACTATTTTTAATGAGCTTTTAATTTGTTCCTTTCTTTTTACTTTAGTTTCTATTAATATAAAAGCAAGCTTCTTACTAACTTCTTAAAGAATTTCATTCTTGTATAATTCTTTAATATAAAATCATGTTTTTTACACTTATTAAAGTCTTTTATCCATATCTTTAAATATTTTGGACACATTCATTAATATACCATATAACATGCACACATACCATGCACTAGCTACCACCACTTTAACTTTATATCTCTAATTATGTAACTAGTTTAGAAGCCTTATTTACATTACAAATAAAGTTGAGTAAAAATATTTCATAATTGCTTAATTTATTCTTTCTTGATCTACCCATGATCAACTTCTTTTAGCCATGATTAGCTCACTTTATCATGGTTTATGTGATGGGTCTATGACAAACATTTAGTTATACAAATTAAGCAAAATTGTACTTGTTCTTCATTTACTTCATGTTCATATTTAATTACTCATTCTTATCTTATATCAATGCCTAAAATACTTAAGCTAGGTTTTAGAGAAAATTTTGGAGCCCTCTAAATAATACATAGAGTTTTTTAGATAGTTAGGTTAGGGTTTAAAGAAACCCAAAGGTACTTTTGATAATAGATGGTAACCCCAAATAATTAAATTTTTGTTGGATATAACACTAAGAAATCCCAAATAATTGTCAATAATCTCAGATAGTTGATTAGGGTTTGAAAGGAATCCTTAAAATACCTGGGTAGTTAATTATGATTAGGGAGGAAATTATAGAATATGGTTAGCTAATGGAGTTAATGTTTGATAAAACCATAAAAGCAATCATAAGTAAGTGATTTTGGGTTTTTATGAACCCTAAAAATACCTTGATAATTGATAATAATGGATTGGATCAATAATAACATGATAATCAAGATGATCTTGGTAAACGTAAGTTTTAGGATGTAATAGACCCTAAGTTTAGGACTCTTAAGCCATTTATTGGTATGTCACCAACTACCATCACATAAGAAGGTTACTATTTTGTCTAATTTATTTGATCCTATAAGAAAGTGTTAAATCATATGATAAGAGAGTCCAAGATGATTATCTACCACTTGCTTAATAAGATGGTGACCATTTTTTGTGACTTGTTAAACTTGTAAGGTTGATAGATCACATAATAAGGGACTTTATGGGTGGCTATAGCTTTCTACACATAAGCCTCTAGAAGAGAACATTCGATATATGCAAGAGCATAAGATGGGGAGTGTCGCATGCATACTAAGGACTCCTAGGGGACCAAACAGTACTTACACATGATTGACCATGGCTTATCAGGTGATGAGATAAGAGTGCCTGAATGTTACATGTTTGTGGTGGACTCCTAAAGGCCCATGGGATAATTCCATTGGATTGGGTGCACCTTATCATGTGAAGATATAAGAGTGCTAGACCTTATGTTATGTTTTTTAGAGGCTTGGAGGTAGTACCAGATTGCTAGTGGGATAATGAGCATCAAATTTGTGATTATAATCATAAGTATGATAATATTTAAGAGGCCTTAATGGATGTTAATAAATATTTTTTTAAGTTGTCATTGGGATGAATGATTGAAATGGTACCTTGGCAATAATTTAGCTAGGTAGTTTGAGATATTCTTAGATGATATTCATTAATGTAATGTTGATTATACTTTGCTTTTATAGAATTGTTATAATACCATTTTATTGCATATCCATTTTATAATAGGACTTGAGCATTCTTTTTGAGCTTTGACTCATTCTCCCTTATTTTTACGTGTAGGTTTGGAAAGATAGGAAATTTCTTAGGAGCTAGAGTTGGAAGCTTTCTTTTTGTACATCATGCAAATACTATAGTTTGCTTGAATCATTGATTTTAGTGATGGTGATGTATTTTATTTATGACTTAGATATTATAGTTTGATAAACATTAGGCTATGTTATTCATGGACTTTGATACTAACATATTTTATATTAGTTATATGCTAAATTTTGTAGACTTGTAGTTTATCTCTGAGTATGATATTTTTGTATGCACAAAAGAGCTTTAATCAATATCCTTATCAAGGTCTAAAGTTTACAAGCATAACTTCCCATCATGCCATGATGTTCAAGTAGAAGCTTAATGCAATCATGTTTAAATAGAAATGCCTCAAGAAAGCATGGTAAACTTTATAGCAAAATCATGAGTGTTCAACATAGAATTATCTTTCACATAGCATGAGGTCTTAGCAAAATTGGAAAGAAGTAAAGCATGCTTTAGCCTTTTGGTTCATGGGTATTTCCAATAAAACTTATTAAGACATGATATCCTCTATAGCATTAAATTGATTCATTTTGTTTATGAATACATCATAATTGAACCATAAATTGAATGCTAACTTTAAATTAAAAACATTCCAATGAAGATCAAGCTAACAATAATAATTCTAAATCTTCTAATTTTTCATATAATTCATGAATCAACAAGAATTCTAGACATTATCAACTCGAGTAAGGAAGAATATTGAACATACATTGCTTTAACAAAATTTCAAAAAGAGATTACTCAAGAAATATATAAAGAAGGCTCATGAAAATTTCAATGCAATCAAATCTTAGTTTAAGCATGATCAATTTCTTATAATGGAGTTCATGAGAAGGAGGATTAACAATTTATAACATGATTATATTTCCAGCATCATCACATGTAATCTTTAGCCTCCTAGCTAAGAGTCATAGAGGATATAACAAAGGCTTAAATACATGGCTACAACATCGTTCATTCAAGATCTTTACAAAGGAATAAATATCTAAGATTGGAATCAAGTAATCACATGCCACCCTCCTTAACATCTACTTAGAAATAACCAACTCACTAATTCTAGATTGATTACACACTAAAATCCATGGTTCCATTCTTATCTAATAGTTATGATTTAAAGCATTATAATCGCATTCCTTAAATGCTAAAATTCAATGCTAAAACTTTAAATTCCTTATTCCAATTCAAACCACCATAATACTTTCCTTATTTGGAGAGTTCATCATGACACCAAGCTCATGATTTTGGTTAATGAACTACAAATGGTCAACCTAACTTTATAATTAGTTGACAATAACTTAAGCTTCAACAAAATGTAAATCGAGTCAAGACAATTGATTTAGCATGAATGTACTAAGCACATACCTTGGTCATTCATGCCTTATTTGGGCTAGCTAAATGGTGTAACATGTTTAGAGGCACTTCATTTAGCTCTTTTTGGACCCATTCAATCACATAGCTTAGCAAATAAGAAATATAGATTTTTAGTGGTGAATTAAACATAGACTTTATTCCTTAGGAAGAAGAGTGAGATCTTTTAGACTTTCATTAACTCGATCATTAAAATTCAAAAATGATCATGAAGTGAAAAGAATTTCAATTAAGATTGATCATGGAGGACAATTTAATAATGAATATTTAATAATATGTATTAAGCATGGGATCATTCACACCTTCGCATCATATAGGAATCCATAATAATATGGAATTATTTAAAGGAAGAACAAGACTTTGGTAAACATTGCTAAGTACATACTTAATGAGTATAAGTTTTGTGTACTTCTAAGTTGAACAGATTAATATAGCTTGCTATTTTGTAAATCATGTTTTTTCCCAACCAATCTTAAAAGTCACACATTTTAAATTATTATATCTAAAAAACCTAATATAGCTCATTACTTCTTTTTAGATGTAGGTCTTATATTCTTAGTAATGGAAAGAGTGAACTAGCTATGTTTGAAGCAAACTTTAAAGAAAGAATTGTTTTAGGATACTCATAATAGATCATACAAAGTATTTAATAAAAACACCCAATTAGTAAAAGAATCAATTTATGTAACCATTGATGAGTCTTCTCCAATTAAACATTATAAAAGATGCACGGAGGACGATCTTAAGGAGTTTGAGAAACACAAAATGGTAGATCATATAAATTATTTAATAATAACACCCAATTAATAAAAGAATCAATTTATCTAACCATTGATGAGTCTCCTCTAATTAAACATTATATAAGATGCATGGAGGTAAAACTTGAGGAGTTTGACAAATTGAGTATTAAGGACAATAATGCATATAAAAAAGATAAAGTGATTAGTTAAAAATCATTAGAAAGCTAAGCCCCAAGGGAGTAGAAATTTAAAAAGGATCATCCTAAAGACAAAATATTAGAAGTGAAGAAAGGAGTTACAACTAGGGTCATCCCTAATTACTCACCTTTTGTATCATGAAATAAATCTAAATTAGTTGAAGAAGCTTTGCATGATAAGTTTTGGTTTTTAGCAATGATTAAGGAACATAGCAAACTTGATTTGAAACAAAGTTTAAAAGCTAAACCAAAGGCCCTCTAACCATTGTATAATTGATCAAAATGGATATCCAAGGAAAAGTTAGATGAGAATGGCATAGTTCTTAAAAATAAGGATAAGTTAGAAATTAAAAGTTATAGTTAAATAAAAAGAATAGATGTTGATGAAACATTCTACCAAAAACTAGATTAAAAGCCACTTTGATACTTATGCATGTCATAAAAGATTTAAGTTAGATTAACTAGATGTGAAAAATGTGTTTTAAAATGGATATATAAATGAAATAGTTTATGTAGGTACTTTCATATTATAAAGGTTTTAAGTTAAGCTATATAAATGAAAAAGTTTATGTTGAACAATCTCTTAATTTTTGAGGTCTATGATAAAAAACAATGTTTTTATAAATTGAAAAACTTTATGTTATAGACTGAGACAAACCCTTAGGGTATGGTATAAGAGATTGTGTAGTTTCTATATTTCAAGTGATTTTATTAGAAGTAGAGTTGGCATTACACTTTTTTAAGAATATCAATTAGTTTATTAAATTAATATAGATTATAATTTTTTGTTCAATTAGTAATGAGCTTTTTGAAGGGGTTGTAAACTTTATGAAGATTATGTTTTATAGGAAAATTAACTTTCTTTTTAAGACTTTATGCAAGTAGAAAATAGAATTTTTATATCCCAAGCTAAGTATACTTTTATATTATTAAATAAGTTTTGAGTTGAGAAGTTGAAAGCTAGAGTAATCCCCATGTCAATAACCACATCATTTCATAAAGATGAAAATGGAAAATATATTAATGTGAAGTTTTAGAGAAGAATGATAAGCTTTTTGTTTTATCTTATAGCTCATAGACTAGATATAATCTAGTGTATGTGCATGTTCTATATTTCAATCCAATCCTAAAGAGTTTACTTAAAAATAATAAGATGTATATTTAAATATCTTATTGGGATACCTACAAGTGATTGGTGCACTAAGAGTGTGTTAGGATTTGATTTAAGTGCAAATATAGATACAAATTTTGCTAGAAATAAAATAGATAAGAAAAATACATCAAATAGTTATCAACTTTTTATCCATTTACTTATTTCTTAGGCTAGTAAAAAAATTATATAGCTCTATCTATAATTATTTCTAAATATATAGCTATTATTAGTTGGTTGCTTAAGTTTTGTGGATATGATAATAATTATAAGATTATGTTCTTCTAAAAAACTCCAATTTATTATGATGATGCTAGTGTCAATTGGCTAACCAAAATCCTAATTCAACATAGTCAGACTAAGCATATATATTCATATATATCACTTTATTCTTGAATAAGTAAATCATAAGAATATTTCTTTGAAGTTTATCTATTTTAGTGCGTAAGTGACTAATATTTTTATTAAACCTTTATCACTCAAAATATTTATTAAAATTAGAATGTCATTAAGAGGTGTCAAATCCTATGAATTACTTACCTTTTGGATGATAACAAAAAAGAGAGTAGTTTAATGGCTTACTTATAAGCTATGAAATATAGGGAATCTCAGGTTTAAGGGAAGTAGAAGTGGTCATTATGCATTTCATCACTTGCATGTTTTTTAATGATCATTTTATTTACTTGTTCTATTTAAGCATATACTTATAGTAATAGTTTTCTCATCATCAAAAGTTCAAGCTTATTAATCCTATGAGACTATGTCACAGTTTAATAACAACAAAATCATATGATAAAATTTATTAATATGTTAGCATTACCATAGGACATAGTTAGAAAGTGGTGAAACCATGAAGAAATCTTACTCTTCAAAGTATGATGGCTATCATAAGTATTTATTATTTTTTTTGTTAAATAAAATATCAAATCCTATGTTATTTTTGCATGTGTCATTATGGATCTTAATCTTATTCAAATCATCTTCAATTTTCATCTTAACGCATCTTGAATATGTACTTAAATTTTCATCAAGTGTTTTGTGATACTTAACTAATCCAACAAATAGATATTCATCATTAATGATTTAAAAATATCAAAGAGTATAAAGAAAACATTATCTATAAAATAAACTTAAATTAAACTTATCGTACAATATGATAATGATTTAAAAATATCAAAGAGTATAAAGAAAACATGATTTGTAAAATAGATTTAAATTAAACTTATCGTACGATATGATATCCATATCATATAGTACGATCAATATTAAAACAATTGTGCATAATAGAATAAAATGATCTAATTGAGTAAATGAATAGAAGCTCCAATTTATCATATAATATAAGATTTTATATCATATTGTTTAATTTGTTTATGTTGAGAAAGTACTCTTAATTAGAATTTTAAAAGTCTAAGTGTTAAAATAGGGACATTCAGATAGTATGATATCATGTCATCAGATCATACAATTAGTCGTTAAACTATGAATGATAACTAAAATAAAAATCCAAAGAATTTCAAGTGTTATGATAATTATCGTCATACACTATAATCAAGTTCTTAAGGTGAATAGAGAAATCTCGAAAGTTTTGTACAATATGATATTTTTCCATCATATTGTATGATTAAGTCTTGATATGAACATACCCTTCCTACATTTGAATCTTAAAATTTTGAAAAGGATATTAATATTTATAGTATAATCTAAATAGTTCATTTTCATGTCATCATATGGTACGATCCTATTGATTGTGTAGTTTGATTGGTTGCTAAAACCAATAATAATTAGTTTGACCATTTGAGGTAACAATTGTAACCATTTTTAGCTATTAGAACTACTTATTTAATCTTATGAGTTTTTTATGCTTATAAGTATTATAATAAACTATAAAAAAATTCTAATATATAAATAATCAATCAAATGAACATTATTATGCAAGATCATCCCAAATGATCTAATGATACAATTAGCATTAATGGATCAAAAAGATTTATCATACAAGTCCAAGAAAAGTCCTCATATTAGACAACAACAATTTATTATTCAATGCTTAAGCTCATATACATATATATATAGAACAAGAAAATCACATATAATATAGTTTAGTTTTATAGATTAACTAAATTATACATGTATAATATGTATCTCCATTGTACGATTTGTATTTTTACTAAGAATAGAATTCTCAGGAAAATTTTGTATAATGTGATCATATAAGAATAAAAACTTATATAACCATTTATTTATTAGTCACATTTGTATGATAAAACCATTGTATCTATACAACATCATGATAATATCAAACTTTAGTTGATGCTTTAAGCTAGAATATAGACCATATACATATGATATGAGTCATCATATTGTAGAATCATTAGGTTGAAAGTAATATATCTTAGTTCAAATCTCTTTAAGAGTTAACTCAAAAGTATGCATGTAAGGATAACAATATTTAACTAAAAGAAGTCTATAATACTTCTTAAGCTATAAGATATATTTTGTATAGTGCATGCATGAAATAAAAATGCATTTTAATCTTAATCACATAATATAGTAAAATAAGTGATAGAATTAACTTCTCAAATAAGATTGTAAGTGAACTCCTGTTGGTTAGTCACTCTAATAAAAATTGAAATTAAGACCCTATGATATGCAAGTTGAGAAAAAAGACTTAAGCATAGGTCTTCATTCTTCTTATAGTTCCAAGTACTTGAACCTTACTCCTCCATCATTTATTATAGCTACACAAAACTTCCAAACATTCATCAATAACCACTAGCTTGGTTTTGTAATCATCCTCAAGGATATAACATATAAGGGTATTTCACCTATTTCTCTTTTAACAAAAAGTGGTTTATTTTAGTAATATTGGTCTTTCATTGGCTAGGTTTGTATGTTTGATGAATGTTTACTTATTGTAATTCAATACAATATTTTCTAAAGTTAAATAAGGGTTTCTCTAAAGGAATACTTAATGTAGGCAACAATAACTACATGACTTCAAAATTTGTCTAAAGCTTAATTGATTAACTTGAAAAATAGATGCTTGCCTTCTCTTGTGGGAAGGTTGCACTTACACTTTTAGTTTGGCCTGAGATAAGTGAAAGTAACTTTATTTAAGCATTATTTCTTATAATTTCACTAGAAGAGGCTAATTTATTTTCTTTATCTTCCATAATTCTAAATACCTTAGCAAGTCCAATTCCTTTCTTGTATTAGTTTCCATATCTCTCTTCCATTGAATTCACTATTAGCATAAACATGCATTGGAATTGTCTTTAAGGATTGACAAGAAAACTAAAGATGAGAACTAGAAAAAGCAAATTGGATCCTAATGTTGCATCTCTTTATCTAGATTATTTAGAGACCACCTTTATGGATGTTACATCCATCATCTTCTTAATCCTTAGTTCTTTTTCTTAATCTATTCTAGTATTAATTGAGCATGAAAATCATTTTAGAATGTTTTGGATTGTTACAAAAAAGTTCAATATGTTTAGGAATATAAGGACAAAAGCTATTTATTCAAAACTTTAACGGTCATAAAAAAACTAGCACAACATCAAAGATACACCATCTTTAGTTGATTAAGCCATTATACAAAATAGAAGCCATAATTCTACAAGTGTGAGAATGTTGTTATCTTACGTTAGCAACACCACCATCATTGTAAACCATAAATAGGCCCCCTAAAATAGAAAATTGAAATCTTTAGAACTTTGGGGAAAAGAAAATATTTTTTTTCAATTTATTAGAAAAGTGAAATCCATTATAATTAGTGATCGATCATACTTGTAATTTTTTTTGTAAAGATTGATTTTCTTTTTTTCTTCATTATCTTACAAGTCACCTTGGTTAATATGAATAATTAGGTCTTTTAACTTGCTTGTACTAGCTTTCATGGCTCTCAATAGAAATAAGTTGTTAAATTATTTTGAATTTATAACTAGCATCAACAAAAACCTAGGCAACCTCAAAGTGAGAGAGATCCAATATCAATACATCCATGACATTTGAAATGTTAAGAAGCTTGAGATTACTTAAAAAACATATGATAGATAGTAAAAGCACAAGATTTCTTGTGTCAATGGCATTGAGAATCACCTTCACAATTGTCTAAGGGTGTACTACAAAATTAATAGGGAAGAGTGTGCATTGCTTGAATGCAATGGAATGTGGTAAACCATATAACAAGTTTTAGAACTAATGTCACATTTATAAATAACAAATCTTTGGGATTATAAATTAAAAAAAGGAGGCTAACCAACCAAAAAGAATTCAAGAACCCTCTTTGGCACTCAAACATATCTATTAATGTGTGAGAGGAAACAAAACCATAATATGGGGCAACTACCTCCACAGTTGGTCGTTCTCGACTTCTCTTTTTCTTTATTTTACATTATTTTTTTAATCCTCTAACTTTTTGAAAGACAAATAAGCTTCTCTAATAATAGATCTATGACACGAGATTCTTTTACTTCTAACTTCATATCAAGAACGAAAGATACAATCTTGCTTTAAGGATAGATCTAGGATAAGGAGCTTAATTCTTTCTCCAATATTGCATCAAAGAAATGACAACTAAGGGGTATTACCCATGATCTTCCTTAATATTGATGAACCAAATGATGGTATGTAGTGAACAAAGAAAACAGGAAGCATTACCATCACTCTTTCACCTTGTCAATGACAACATGAACAATGTTGAGAATATTGGCCAAAATTCCCTTTGGATATCTTTTATTAATTCTTTTTAGGAAGGAAAGCAAGTTGAGATTGATAAAAGAGAAAGTAGAGATCCAATAGAAAAAATTATGGATGAACTTAACCTAAAAGGGTCTACTCACCCAAAAGTGGCAAAGAAATAAACTGAAAGAGGCAAATATAGAATATTAGAAAGAGCCACATTGAATTAGATGATCTTACATACAATGCATGAATCCAAAGAACCTAAGCTAACAAAAATTATAGAGAAATAAATTTATTGAGACGAATATCAAATATTAATAAAAAGGGTGTACATCACAGTAAGAAAAATTGAACAGCAAGATGGCACATTAAATATAACTCTAGAATCATGAAGATTGAATTTCAACACCGTAGAAGATTCAAAACTTCAATTTTTGATGCATATTTGGGTAATAGAAGAAAGAAATTGTTATGAGTCAATGTGCATTTTTTTGTGCAAAAAATTAAAATAGTTTGAAGTTTTTTATTTATATAGATTTAATAAGTTTTAGGAATAACAAAATGATCATCAATGCATAATTAATTTCACAAATTGTTTCCTAGGAGATTCTGGAATGTCTTAAAACCAAATGATATACCAAAATTTCTCTCATTTTTGGTTTGTTGTCCAATTAGTTTAAAAAATTGCAGGACAATTTGGTAATCAATTTGTCCATATAGGACTGCCTTTGAGGGTTTAACATCCAATTAACTTAAGAATTTTTTTCAGGACACACCCATTATGCATCCTATTAACGTCAAGTTGTCCAAGCTCAACATGGCGTTAAAAAAGTGTACATTATTGTTAGGTTTGATCGGTCAATTTGTGCATAAATGACAGAGTTTGATGCCTAATTTGTCGACCAAACAATTTGATTTTTTCAGCCTATATAGGTATTAGAAAAATTGTCATATCATCCACAGCCGTTCATGTTGACTATATGTTTATTCACTTTTAGATTATTTGATCGACTATGTCCATCATCCAACACCCTTTTGAGGTTTATATATTAATTATTTTCCATTCTAATAAAAACTGTAAAGCTATTTGAAAAGAATTAAAAATAATATAAAAAAATGTGAACATTTCGTAGCATGGTTTAAAAACTATTTTGATCATTTTAAGGATACATGTTTTTAAAAATTGCTAAAATTTAAAGTAAGTTTAATTAATTAATTAAAAACAAAATACTAATTTTTTTTGTTGAAATCAAAAGGCAACTTAAAGTGGCTACTAATGCAAATGTTTTCTGAATATTTTAAATCTATCTCTAACTTAATTTTTCTCCCCTTAATGAAATCCATTTCTCAAATTTTTATATGCCAACCATTATATCATTTGATATGATGATCATCATAAGGCAAAGTTAAATATTACTAATGTCTTGCTAAGATTAGTATTATTTCATTTCAATCTTAAAGTGTACTATAACAATTTGGATTTGTTAGAACAAATACTGTAACATTTGAAGTGAATAGAGATTAAAGACTCGATTTGTTGATTTTAGAGTAAATGACTAAACCTTTTGTGGAGTAGCTAATCAACAAAAAATTATATTTCTAAATATTTATATAGTTAGCATGTTAAATTTTTATTTTCTTTGTATTTGTGACACCTAAGATCATAATTGTAATTCATGCATATTTGTGTTGTTTTTTTAGTGATGCTTCAAGTTACAATTGATTTTAAAAATTAAGTCTTTTAATTTTTAAAATCTTATAAAAATGTGTTTTAATATAAAAAAACCTTCAACTTAAGCAGCCAACTTCTTGACCAAGCCTGAAGACTCAAGCCAAGCAGCCCATGATGTTGGGCAATAGGCCTTGAGGAGTTGCGAGTTAGGTGATCAACTAAAATTGAGTCGTGTCAGGCCCAAGTCTCAAATGGGGTTTAAATCCTATAATGCCCTGGGTTAATTCTAATCAAGGAATCACTCCTAAATTGAATTAGGCATATTGAGTCAAGCAGGATCAGGTTAAGTCAAACCCATGTATATTATATAAGCAGGTTTGTGCCTTTGATAATAACCTCTCAAGAGTATCACGGCTAGCTAACCCCATTAGGCTAATTTATGTGTGGAGAAAATAATATAAAACACAAACTATATGTGAATATTTATAATATAAGACTAAAAAATGATACTTTTTGCTTTCAAACTAGAGCGAATCAATGTCATTCGATTGCACATTTTCATGATCAAATGGTCACAATCGTTTCCTCCTTTTTGAACAATAAACTTGATCTTTTCGTCCATCCTATATGCTTGATCAAACAACTGAAATCTTCTTCACATTTTGTAAATAGTGCATTTCATCTAGTGGTTCATCCAAAAAGCTTGATTGAATGGCTAAGAGCTTCTTTGCCATCGTGAATAGTGATATTGTGCATCATCATCATCTAACCAGCTTTTGGATTTAAAGATCTAATCAAAATTTTAGTATAATTATATCTAAACTCTTTAATCGTTATTTTAATTGACTATTCGATCTACCCAGATCGAATGATAGCTACTATTTGTTTTCCTCTTTCATTTCTTGTAATGGCTAGTTTTCAAAAAAGCTGATTCTAATTATTGGGAGAGTTATTTTGACATATTTTTGTTTGGATTATAAATAGAGATCATTTATTAATATCTAGATTTTAATTAATTAATTTGAAAATTTCAAAAACACTTAAGAGAAGTCCAACACCAAGAGTATTAATTTTAGCATGTTTGCAAGAATTGTAGGTTCTTTCATTTCTTATTTCTACTATTCTCTTCTACGATCAATTTTTGTCATTCAGGTAACATCTACAATATAGCTTGTTGTGTTACTCTAGCATGAAGGATTTAAAGTTATAAGAATTTTTGTATGTTTCAATTTTTGTAAAACTTTCAATTTTTTTTATTGTCAATTTTTATGAATTTTGATGTCTTATTAGAGCACTCATTAATGATTGGGGGTAGATGTAGACACTCATTTTGTTGGACAATCTTCCAAAAATCAAACTTTTATTTCTACGCATAAAAATATTCTCTAATTAAAAAGTTTTTTGAAATAAACGTATAATTCATCCATCCTTCTTATACATTGTACCTTATACAATTCACATCACCAACTCCATTCACTACCTATCTTATTAACGTTTAAACATGAATATCTCAATATATAAAGTAATAACTTACATTCTTAAGTTTCTATCATTAAACTCAAAGTGAGTTTATGACGCTAATTTGGAGATGGCTAGGGTCTCAAATGGGAAGGTGGTGGTAATGGACAAGAGGGGAAGAAGAAAATAATTAGGTCAAGACTGCATTAAATCTAGGGAGACATTCCTTAGCAATAGTTGATAATCATAAGCCAGTTAGACTGCTTGGTCATGAGCAAAGGATGACATCAAAGGGGTTTTGGTGGTGGGCTTGAACATGCTCAAAGCAATTGGTGGTCGATAAGGATAAGAGAAAAGGGGGAGAGGACGAGGTTGCCTAAGTTGTCCTTGACATGTGAGTGTTCTTAGGCAATTGATGAGTGGTTGAACAATGTATTTTGGTTGGCCAATGATGGGCTTGTGAAGTTTATGATTAAAGATATTTTGTTGAGAAGCTAAGATATAGATCATAGAGGAAGGAGTATGATAGTTTAATATAAAAAAGGTCAAATTAAATGACATCAAGGATGATAGAGTCATAACAATGATAAACATAGATGAAAAGGTTGATAAGACTAAAGGATATAAACGCTTGGATGGCTACATCCTTGAGTAAGATACATAAGGGGAGTTGATTTCATTATTTTCTTTTGTTATATATTTTTTATTTTTTCTTTAGTTAAAAAATGTTAATAAAGTTAGGTAAGGAATTGCTTAGGAGTTGATGGCCATTGGAAAAAGTTGGAATTGATCGCTTAGGAGTCATGCCATTCTCCAAATTAGATCATGATCTCAACTCGATCTAATAATTTGACCATAAGCCAATGACCAACTTAGCTATGCCCATGTAGTTGTTTATTGCTCAAGTCATGACCATGATCAACCTTCCATTGTCTCATGAAATGCTTATTCTTAGCATGGTGCAATGTTTCTTTATCTGAGCATGATCCCAAGTAGTAATTCAATTGTAAGACCTCAAATAAAATCCTACCATACCAACATTCATATTTGTAAGAAACTTAAAGCATTTTTGAAATATATATTTGAACTACATCCAATAATAGTTGAAATTGAAATTTTTTTTAAATAATTTGAAAATACTAAAAATATATTTTATTTTAGTAAGAAAAATAAAACAATGATAGTTATTGGATATTTAAAAAATAATGCTTCGAAACTTCCCAAACTAACAAAACAAAGACATAACAGATGGTAGTGCAACACTGATGTAAAAATTTCTTTAAAACGTAACCATGAATAATTGTATATGTTTTTTTACAGAATTTTATAATGCACAACTCTCCATGAAACCTTCAATTTTTAAAAATTGCAAGCACATCCAACCATCATAAACAAACGAACTAACCTAAACGTAGTTCATGATAAACACAACACAACATAAAAAAATGAAGGGCATTAAATCTAACACTACGAATTATAATATGAACAGCATATACAGAAGATAAGTTGAAATCAACAAAACATAAAAAAAGGAAGACAACACAAACGATGACCAACGCAATGGACAACTAGTAGCAATTTGTGCGGCATACTCAAGTAATATATTAAGATCTACTGATAATTTATTTACAAGACCTAAAATACACTTTTAAAAATCCATTGGAGAAATAACACCAGCCAAATTGTAAGGGAAGTTGGCTTCCTTATTTTTGCATACAAAAACCACCTTCAAAAACGAGTAGAACAACAAAAACAACTGGACCTAACCACTGTAAAAAATTAGAAGCCAGCATGTAGGAAATACTGTAGGCAAAGAATGACATGAGACAAAACCCAGTTCCATTACCGACTAAATTGTCAAATGTAGGAATGCCGAGATTGAAGGCATCCAGGCGAAGATAGCTAGGAACTAGTTCCCCAGGTAATGAAATCAACAATGGCTATATTGGATTAAAGCATCAAGCAGTATAAGAAAGGGTTAGGAAAGAAGAAAATGCACCATAATATATAGGAGATAGACAAGCTTGTGCATTCTTCCATTAGAAAGACTGATACAAGTATAGACATGGAGATTTAAGAATAGTTAAAAGGAAGAAATGAAGTAGTAGCGGCAGTTCTCATCACAAGAACAAATGCTAAGAGGAAAAACTTCACTGCTTCGAACAAGTAGAGCAGCATCACAAAGCAGTATATAATTTTAGAGAGGAGTAAAATAGAACCATGCAATTTGTCTGTAGTTATTCTGAATCCTGATCTCCATCCTCATTCCCTCACAAACCCTCATGTTGCTGCAGCGGCGGTTGCTGCTGCTGCTTTCTGATAGAGTGTTTATTATTATGCATCCAAACCTTGAAAACTTGCCGGCTAACCCCAATATCTGCACAAAACCTTTCTAGATCAAGCTCCTCCTGTCTCTGAATCCTCCATCCGATTCTCTCCGCGAACTCCATCATCTTCTCCTTCTGCTCCGCTGTAAACTTCGTCCTGAATCTCTTCTTCAACGAGGAAGAAGAAGAACCCAAGTGCCGGAGGAGTCCGACCGCCCCCGGGCGGCCTAGGTCCTCGCTCGACGAGTCCGTGGCCGTGCCCGCACTGTTGTTGCCGAAGGCCAACAATGCCGGCGAATGGATGCTCTTCTGTAGCGGCGCCGAAGGGTGCGGCGGCGGAGGAAGGAAGAGAGGGATCTTTCTTCCGGAGTGGTTGCTGCCGTTGTGGTGGTGGAAGCTGTAAGAAAGGTGGTCACTTTCGCCTTCCCGGCGGTGGAAGCTCCGGTGGCATCCGCATGCGGCGCATTTCATCGTGTCGGTTGAGTTAGGCATGAACTCCCCGCATCCATCGAGGACATGACCGCCGATGCTCGCGGCGTGGTTGCGGAGGCACTCACGGTACCTCAACGGCGGAGGCTCGCCAGCGCTTCCCGAAGATAGATCTGGCGACGCGTTTCGCGCGCCGCCTGAGCCTGGGTCGGTGCCCGCTGCGGGCGAGACCATACCATTTCTAGCTCCTCCAATACCGCTGGTCGAGCCGCCTTTCGCCGGGAGGAGGGAGGAGGAAGTCGGGAGGAGAGGCCTGGAGAAAGCTGACTCACGAATCGGGGGGGAGTTGTAACCGACCGCGCCCTCCTCGTCGTCGTCGTCTTCACGTTGTCTTCTGAATTCCATCCTTTTGATTATCCCAGATGTCGCTTCTCTCGCAAACCCAGTCACATGCAAGCCTTGCATCTCTTCTTCATTAGAACACCAAGGTGAAATTTTGAGACAGAGCTTCCAACTTTCACGCAATTAAATTCCAAAATCATGTCACTGGTTCATTTGAGAAGGAGACGGGGAAGCGAACCGCAATCAGAAGCCGGAAAGAAGGGAGACCAAGGCCAAACTTTTATGGTGGTTTCCAGCTTCTCAGGCGATGAGCTCAGAAGCACTTGTCTCTTATTGCAGCTGGATTAGACTTGAGAGAAAGGCCCACATGATGGAGAGACCGAAAAAGAAGAGAAAGGAGAGAGAGACTTGACATGGAAGTGCAGCACTAAAGAGAGCATATGGGAGTGAGTGCAATAAGTATTTGGTTTCCTACCAGCCATCAACAGCTACGGGGAAGAAAGGGGAAAAGCTCTTCCCAGACGCAGATTAGAGAGGGGCTAAAGATTAATGGTGAGAGAGCGGAGGTGAGGGGAAGAAGGCGAAAGGGAAAAGTCAGACCGAAAATAAGAGAGAGAAGGGGCGGTGGATAGGTGAGGAGACGGGGTTTAAAGTCCTTAACAACCGACAACGTCATGTTTCACCTCTCCCACGCCCTGCAAACGGGCCATGAACCATTATTGCTGCGCGGAGCTTCGCTTTTTATCGTGTCATTTAATTTTAGTGGCTGCGGCAGCTTGTAATTTTCATTCCTGTGCTTGTAGAATCATCTTTAGCAGTAATTCATTATGAAAATATCGTGCTAAAAATGATATATTTTAGAATGTATTTTGAAATTCATGTTTTTTTTTTTTTGAAAATTACTTACTTTAATGTGCAAATTATAGAAAAAGGATTTAAAAACATTTTTAATTAATATTTAATAATAATATTCTTCAAATATAAATTAATATAATATTAAATAACTGCAATGTCAAATCAATGTGGAATGACTCTACAGTTTTTCATACTATAAAACAAGTCCGAACTTATCTTTCATACAGTGTTTTTTAATTTTGCATTGATGCAAAAAAATTCTTTTCATACAAATAATTATAAACAATAACCCAAAAATTGTAACAAAAGTTCATGATGTTAAAACACAACATTTATCATAACAAAACTATAAAGAAAGAAAACCACACAACAGCATGTAGGAGAAGATTTTTGTTATGTATGTGCTGATTACAAAATATAAAGAATATATCAACATATTCTAACTTTTTTTTTCTATCTCCTTGTACACATGAATACAAGTGAAATATTGCACTCAATAGCTTGAAATCTTTCTTTCTTTCTTTAGTGAAGATGGAAATCCCTTATGGAAGCTCTTAGAATTCTTTTGACGATGTCCTTTGTGACAACTCCTGCAAGTCTTGCTATTCTATGAAGATGCAAGTACATCTTGGTTGCATTCTATGTATTAACATTGTTGGAGCTTATTCTATCCTTGTGCTAAACTTTAGTGAATCAAATTATAACTATTTTGTTTAGGAGAAGGATATATATGGTAATCGGTTTGAAAAGACTGCCAAACTTTGCAATCTTTAGGTTCATTTGTTACAAAAAGGTTATTATTCAAAGTTTTATAGGATCTTCATTATACATTGCTATATTATTGTCTTAAAATGGAAGAAAGTTCTAATCAACTATTTTCAACTTTTTTTATTTTTCTATTTGACTATTTTTAAATTTCTTTATTTTAGTATACTTAAAAATACAATGAACTCCAATCTTAAATAAATTTTTAGCAAGATTGCTTAATGAATCCATTACAACTTTGGTATTATGAGTTTCTTGTGATAAATATTGTATTTGGGATTATTAATAGCTTGAAGTCAAACTGGCTTGCAGGTTTTGATAACTTTTCTATGTTAAACATGTTCTGAATTGCCTGTAAGTTTTCAATCTTGCGAATGTGAAAGATATCTAACAAGATAAATGTTATTTATTTATTTTTTAACATTGATGCTTTTTTCTTACCGTTTGCACCAAGTTCATTATGCATTGAAAGCTTCCAAGCTTAGTTTAGATGAGTTAATCTTATTATCCTAATTTTAAGGCACTAGATCATATTGATCATGTTTTGAATTCACCCAATTACAATAACAAAATTTTAATCTCATTTTTATTTGGAATAAGAAATTCTTATTCACTAGCGCCGCCCATTAATTCTTTTCGTAATTTTATATTTGTGATTTTGATATTAGCCTTGCACTTAGCTAATTTTATCATAAATTCACTTTTGTTATTATCATTCATAAGTTCTTTCATCTCTCTCATTTTGTTGTGCTTCCAATAGTGTGCTTTTGTTGTACATGATCCATGTTGACTAATATCAGTGTGTGAAAGCACTCATGTTTTGAACAACAATAATTTGGTGTACTTTGGTACATAATTCTTTATATATTTTCATTTGACCAATGTATTTTTATTGTTTTAATTATATTTTATATTTTTTTTAGTGAATATAGCTTCTTCTATATACCATGACATGCTTGGACTTCTTTATTTGAGTCATGGGTGTTATCAAGTTATTTGGAGTGTATGTGTTTCATTTATAAGATTTAGAGCACCTTTGATTGTTTGCATGCAAGGTTAGGTACATAAAATTATCTTGGCACTCCAACACCATGCCATTTTGCAATTGGTTGATGCTTGTCTTCTTATCCAAATGCATAACATGGTTTAGTTAGATAACTCTTAGAAGTTGTATGTTTGTATGTACTTATATAGCACACACATATTAATGAGGATTGATGAATGCACAATTTATTTAGCTCCAAAGCAGGTGGAAATCTTTTGTGGAATCCTTTGAGATTCTCTTTAGTAGAATTGGTATAATAGCAAAATATGTAATTTGTAAATATCTCTTTTTAATTTATAATTCCCATTAGTACATATGACCTTTTTCAATTCTTATCTCTTAAGTTTGTAAATCTCTCTTGGTTATTTGATGTTACCCATCATCATACCATTGGACGCATTCTTAAGGGCCCTTTCCAATCTTAGTAACACCTTATCATGAATTGATTAAGTATACTCAAGGACCCTTTCAAGCCTGAGTAATATTCTTTAATCATTTTCTCATATGATTTAGCAAAAATTATTTTTCATTAAAGTAATCCATTAATCTTCCTCATTGTTAAATTTCTCTTATTTAAGTTAGTAATCTTGTTAAAATTTAACATCAGATAATTCTCATGCAATGCCAAAAATATACTTAAGTTAATTTTCCTGATATCATCAAGTGAAGTGACCATGATGACTCTTAACCAAAGCAAATAAGCATATAAAAATGATTTGAATTTCATCACTTGTGTATTATTGGTTTGAATGAATGAGGCCCTTGGATTAACAAGTTGAGATACTTAAAAGAAAGGAGGAAGATGTTATTCACTAGTGCATTTAAAGAACATAGAACCATTCTCCTTACAACAATAAGGTCATACAATTTGTTCAACATATGTAAGGATTGAAATAAGTTACTTTGTATACATAAGGCTTTGTGCTTAATTCACATAATTACTTACATATCACTTAAGAGAACATGGCTTTAATTAACAAATCTCTAGTTGCGTACATTCATAGTTCTTATGTTTGACTCAACTTGTCTAGTTCTTATGTTTGACACAACTTGTCTTATGGACATACATGAGGTTACAAGAAATGATGAGTTAAGAATAATAAAATTTGATTTATAAAAATCAATATTAAAGTAAGTAAAATTATATTGATAGCATAGTATGAAAACTACTTTATATGGCATGATTAGTTTATTATGAGTATACAATTACATTAGACTATTTATAATTAGTAGTCAAAGCAATCAGATGGCACAATCTTATGATTAGATAGTATGATTCATTCACATGAGCTGCATATAGGTGACAAAACATTTTGATAGAGTAAGCACATAAAGTGATCTATATAGTAAACAAATCTCAAGAATTTATACAATATAATATTATTCATCATATAATATGATTAGTTTAAAGAAAATAGAAACACTCCAAAATATTTGCTTTTGAAAATATTATTGTAAGTTATGAATCAATACATCATATAATGCAACCAATGAAATAGATATAGTATTCAAACAAAAATTTCCCTCTTAGTGCATGCATTGTCTCAAACAAGGTCATGTAAAGCAACATTGTAAACTCCTCCATCATAATCCAAGAAAAGAGGACTCATGACCTCAAGTTATTCCTAGTGAAACATGTGCTTAAGTGACCGCTCTATTAGAGCTTTCAACTTACTTATAAAGCTCTTAGTTAGCTAGGACACTCTCCCCAATGAGCAACTTAAATCATAAAAAACTCCACAAATACAATTAGAGGTTAATCAATTGAAAATTTTGATCCAAAATTAGAACTAGATGAAATCAATGATGACTACTGTATTAAAAATAATAAGATAATCCAAGAAAGGAGACATCTTACTTCATCAAATTAGGAAATTCCTTCTATATATGAAGGAATCACATCACAAACACATGATTATTCTAACAATTCAATCAAGTTTTAGAGGATTGAATGGTGGGTGTCAAATTTAAACTCAAAATGGATGATGACTACATTCCTATTAAGCATAAAAAGGGTAAGCATAGGAAAATTCAAAATCAAGTATTAGCTCCTTAGTTCATAAGTTAAGTTAAAAGCCACCAAGAAACCTATCTTTCTTTTTAATGATATTTAATCCATTATTATGAATGTTAATGAGGGTGATTAGCAAGAATGCTATAGCCCACCTAAAATTTCTTTTTATTAGATCACCTTTGTGTTTAATAAGTCAAGTTATAAATGCTTAATATTTTGTTCTAATAAACTTGTTAAGTGTGAATCAAATTTAATTGTCAAAAAAAGACATACACTTTAGAAGATGGTGAATTGGTAGTCTTCAAAGGACCTTGGAGTGTTCAACAAGCTTTAAGGATTGAAGATATACAAATTACATTTGAATTTTTCTTTTCTTTTATGAAATAAAATATTATCGTATTAATTATTAATCATAAGACATCTCTTCATTTATATCACTTTCAAACCTAACTTAAGAATCCAATTTTTTTCAATCATTTTCTTCATTTAACAAATTATTTTTCATTAACTTAATATTTTATTAATTATATCTTACTTAGACATATTTGCTAAATTATATATTAAGTCAATTATTAAAATTTTGTTAAAATTAAAAAATAATTCTCTAAAATTTTCATAATTAAAAAAGAAAAAAAAACTTAAGCCCAAGATTTGCACAAGTGTAATGCACTCAGGCCAACCAAGCCCAAGAGGGCTTAGGAAGCCTCGAGTTAAGAGACAAATGGAGCCAAGTGAGGCTCAAACTTGGCCATGGTGCATTCTTTAAACTAATTAAGATAAGGCAAAGGAAGCATCAAATCCTATATGACTTGCATAAAGTGTGCATTGGGTTGGGTCGAACGCACATACGTCAAACAAGTATATGAGTGGCCCAAGTAGTGAAATCCCAAGCACATAAAGGAGAACCAACCATGTTTTTGGCTTGCATTATATTTGTGTAAGAAGTTTATAAAGAGAAAAACCTTGAACAATTGCATCATGTGGGACTAAAGCTTTGGCATTAGTATGCTTCTAAACTGGGAACAATTCCATACCATCTAATTGTGTATTTTTGTGATCAAAATGTAGAGATCATGTCTACCTTTTAAATAGGGATCATGATCCATCTTACTATCCATTCGATGAGCTCGATCAAATGGTCATGATTGATTTCATTTTTTTCATATGATTTATCCTTGATTTAATAATCAAGAACTCTTCATTTTGAATCCTACAATTGAGATTATTCCTATTTTTATTTTTGATGATTTGAATGATTTAGATCTTATCTAACGTATACAAATGACTTAGATCTAACCTGTCTTGATCTAACTATTCATAAATCTTTTACCTTTGCATTTGTTGGTCTGGTAATACAGATCCTCTTTGATCAAATCTAACAATCCTGGTTAATCCCACTTAATGACTATTTTATTAACCTTTATATGTGTTATTGCAGAATCTATTTAGAAGAGTTTTTAAGTCATTTGGCAGCAACTTATGAAATTATTTTTTCTTGACTTTTTAATGACTATGATCAAATGTTTTCTATATAACCTTAATTATTATAAATGAAATAGCTAATGAACATGAACCAAGCTTTGAGATCTTAATGCAACATTACATATTATTTTATTGAAATAAAATCTTTTGGTAGTATATTATAACTTAGCACTCCTCAAAATTTTAAATTATTCTTATTAATCTTAACACTTTTGAGCTTTTATTTTCTCACTTCTCTTAAATATTTTGAGTATTATGCACTTTGCTCTACTCATCAACAAGAATAAATGTTTTTATGAAAATTTCTTCTTATTGTGCCTTTATTTTTTTTATGGATTGGGTGTCCCAATATTTGTGAAAGCACAAGTTTAGTTTAATTTCAAAAAACATTGAGTTAAAGTTGAGCTCACAAGAGCCCAAGTTATAATTGAAATAAACAAAGTTAGTAGGTTGAATCGTAAGAAACAATGTCAAGTAAGTTGGAGGTAAATTATTAGGAAAAATCTCAAGTTGTAATTTTCTTAGTAGTAGTGTTTTTCTTTATCTCTATCAGGGCTCAACTTAGGTTCAAGTTTGAATCAAACTACTTAAAAAGTTTGGTTAACTTTTTTAATTTTAAATTTTTTTAATCATAAAAATTTACTATTATGTATATAAATTTGAATATCAAAGTTTTTTTATAAAAATAAATTATTTTTATAAAGAATATTTGGAAAATAAATATAATTAAAAAATTAGATAAAATGTTTTAAAACCTATAATTCAACCTCCTATTATGGTATTTGCACATAGTCTTATTTCTTCACTTTCACATACAAAAAGTTCCACTTTCTTTCTTTATTTAAGCTTCTTGTAGTTAATAAGAAATTGAAATTTATTTATCATAAGCTATAATATGATTGTGGTCTTGGTAATTATTCCAACAAATTTGGTTATTTGGAAAGATAATTATTCATGCAAAGTGAAAATCAACAAGCATAAATTTCTTCATGTTAAGGCCAAATCAAATGAATAGGAGGAGGACATTGCTTGCACTTACATGTATGCCAAATGCTCTACTACTAAAAAGGAATCCTTGGATTTATTTCAATAGTATCTTGGCTTCTATCACATTCCTGTGGCTAGTGAGAGGAGACTTCAATATAATTGCTATAATGACTGAATATAAAAGTGATGTTTAATAAGATCTTTGAGCAATGACCAAATTCCAATATACTATTCATTAATGTGGTCTCATACATCTTTCTTTCTTGGGTTCTAGAATTACTTGATTTGGGAAAAATGAAAGGTCACATAATTCAAAACAGGTTGAACCAAATCTTAGTGAACAAACATTGGTTACATAACTACAATATGTCTATGGTGTAGCATCCATGTAAGACTCCTTTAGATTACTCACCCTTACTACTATTGATGGCAACAATAAACTCCCAACCATGTCCCTTCAAATTCCAAAAATGTTGATAAATCATGCTTCATTTAGACATGGTAAAGAAAAGTTAGAACCTTCTAGTGGGGGGAAGTGGAATGTACGTAGTGGCTTAAAAGTTAAAAAGTCTTAAACAATGCCCTAAAGGTTAGAATCAACATCAGTTTGGAAACATTTTCTAAACTCATTTGGAGGCTAAAAGGTGGGTGATTGAGCTAGAACATATTTATAAATAAAGTCAAACTGAAAATTCAATAGAGGATTTTATGCTCACTTAAAGTCACCTCAATGCCACTATGAATGAAGAAACTTATTGTAGTAATAAAAACGTTGGGCTGAAATGGTAGCAACATGGAGACCATAATACTTTGTACTTTCATGCTTTAGTCAAAGACAAGCATAATAGGCTCAGAGTTAATCAAATAAAAGACTCATAATGTAACTAGTTGTAGAGTGATGAAGAAATTAGAATAGCAACGATACAATTTTATCAAAATTTATTGCAAGAAGAGTCAACCATTGGAGCTCTACAATTGTTGGCTATATTCCCACTCTCCTTACAAATGATGATACCACACATTTACTTAAGGAGGTAACATTAGAGGACCTCAAGTGGACAATATTTATCATTGATATGAACATTGCCCCTAGTCTATATGGATTCACTGATTTGTTTAACATTGTTGGGATATTATGGACCAAGACATTTTTATGGCCATGATAGATTTCATGGAAAATACCCCATTACCCAAATGTTAGTCTAGTACCAACAATGTGATGATTCCTAATAAAAAAATCCAATATGCTTCACTAATTTTTGGCCAATCTATTTATGTACATGTCTCAAAAAAATCTTTTCTAAACTACTTGCTTAAAGGTTGTAGAAACTACTACACAAATTGATCTCACCATAGTAGTCTAGTTTCATTAAAGAAGAAGAATTGAAGATAATGTATTAATTTGCCATAAAATGATTGAATAAATTAACAAGAAAGTGAAGGGATCAAAACTACTTAATAAAAATTATCATAAAGAATGCCTTTGATTGCCTTTCATGGAAATTTGTTATTGTAATTGGTTTTCACTTATTATTAATATTACTCATAATGACTTTTTCTAAGCATCTAGGTGGTTAAAGAAATATGCTCTCCCCTTTGCTACTTATTTTGGCTATAGATTCTTTTAGCTAGGGGCTAAATCAAGTACACAAACAAGGAAAATTCTTTCTTTTGTCCTTTTAAAGGGTTGTCTTAATATTACTCATCTATACTTTATTGAACATAATCATATTTCTTAATGGGACAAGAAATCAATTCTAAATATTATCAAGTCTGTTAAATTATTCCAAGAGGAATTGATGATGCTGGTAAATGATAAACAAATCCAATTTTTGTGCTCAAAACATTATTAGTCAAATCATCTCCTATGACTTTCTAAAAAATTAAGATTCAAAAGAGGTAAGTTTCATATAGCCTATCTTGGTTGTAACTTGACTAGATATAGGAAGAAAATTCCTATCATTTCAAAAACTTTTGGAAATGATAACTAGCAAAATTTTGGGCTAGAAGCATCATCTCCTCACTATAGTAGGAAGATTAACAGTCATCAAGCTTGCTCTCACTTTGATGTCATCCATATGCTTATGATGAGAATCCTTCCAAGTAAATCTTCTTAGCATTGTAAAGATTATTAAATATATTTCTATGGGGTGACTCAAAATTAGGACATAAAAAGAGAGTTGGAGTAAAATTTGTTAACCCACTAATGAAGATGGTTTGGATTAATGAACTAGAAGAAATACATGAAGATTTCAACTATAAGCTTTATTGGAATTTAAACAACAAAAATTCATGAAGATCTAAATTTGTGCAAGAAAAGTACAATGCCAAAGAAAGTAATTGAAGATTATTAGAAACTTGGAAGAAACTAATATGGGTGGGCCCTTAAAGATGCCAAAGGAAGGATTCTTTGGGACTCTCTTTGCATTATGACATTCAAACCAATATGGAACCTAAAGGCTTCACTTCTCTTGAATAGTTATAGTAGTTCTTGAAAAAGGTATTCACAATGTCCACATTGAGCTTGACTCTAAGGAAAACTATCAATATGGTTTCAAATAACTCTTATATTCCCTGGAGTTTACTTCCTCTTGTCCAAATAATTGAGGACATTCTACAAACCAAGACCTTTAAACTATAACACATTTATAGAGAATAAAATGTAGTTGCAAATGCCTTGGCAAAACATGCTAGTTTCTCCACTCAAAGTTAGTACTGGAAAGATCATATTTCTCAAGTTACAAGATTTCTTGGCTACAAGGGAGAGTTTCAGACCTGTGATTCAAGCGTCTGATTAAAAACTATGTTCTTAGCTTGGGTAACTAGATGCTTTTAGCTTCTTATGATGTTTCTTCTACCACTTTAGCTTGCCTCAACAACCAATAGAGTAGTGGTGATTATAATCTTGTTATGTAGCACACTTGTACCCCACTTCTCCTTGATGTTTTGAGTTAGCTATTGAACAAACATTTGTCTCATGTGGCTAGTAAATGATTCATAAATTGCTAACTCAAAACATCAAAGCTACTACAGTTAGCAATGTAGTAAATGATTGGCATTAAATGGACAACCACTCCATCCAAAGCCATGTTGATTTGGCTTCATTATATGAAAAGTTGAGCCATTACTCTCCTTGAGTAATGCCACCAAAGTTCTTGATATGCTTTCATAAACATTGCATCTTCTCCTTCAATATATAGTTACACATCAAAGCTCTAAACACATATGAATCGACAAGCTCATAGTTTTTTTTTATCTTCAAACCACTTAAGATATGAGTTCCACTATTACAATAATATTTAAGAAATCAAAAGTTTGATAAAAATTATGATATAATAAGAAAATTCTTTCCTTTGGAATTATTTGTTTTGGGTAATGTTTGCAAAAGCTTTAAAATACTGATGGACAAGCTTTGCCCTTCAAATATCTTGATCCCATTAATCTCATATAATCTTGTAATTTATTTTATGTTTATTGAAACTTAACAAAAAATTAGTTCCATTAAGTATTTTTTTTACTTATTATCATTAATTAATTTGATGTCAAAGCCTATTATGATGACATCTTAGTGATGACACTATTACCCTAAGGCCCTCTATAAGAGTTTAATGATTCCAAAACCATATACTATGATTACTAATGCACTACTTGAATTGTTGCCTCAAGACAAGAACAAGTCAATGATCTTTTTAGAGGTGGTAACATAGTGTTTCAACATAGGATCTCGTAAACAAGGTGCTTTAAACATTGCTTCAACCCATAGAGAAATTTGCTCTTAATGGTATGACAATAAAAATTGGCAATATTTACATATTTTTTTGTATAGTTAGACTATTAAGACCTATTTAGTGTTTTTATGTACCACTTAGCTCATGCATCACTTTTATAATTCATACATCTCATAATTCATTTTCATGCATAACTAATTGATTTTTTTTTATATATCATGAGTGTGTATTGATTAATATGAATGTTCAGGTTTTAACACTAAGAAAAATGTACTAACAACTTCATAGGTTATGGTGGAATCAAGTAGAAAGTAGAACTAAAACAATACAAGTAGTAAAATACTAAATGCATAGTAATTGTATAATACAATATCAACATTGTATATGTTTAATTCAAATAAAGTTATCAGACAAGGGTTTTGATTTGGCAATTATGGTATGCATAGAAGTGTTAGGTTGTTAGTATAGTATAATGTATTATTTCTTATAATACAATGATTATATGGGTATTCATACTTTATGATTGTCAATATGCATACATTTGGATGTCCTTCATTGAACATTTATGATCCCATTTAACAAAAGAGAATAGTTAGTAATGTAAAGTTGAAGTACTCCATATAGTTTGATGTTTGATTATCTGATTGTATGATGATGTTGTGTAGTTTATAGGATAAAAAAACAATATCATTCTATGGTACAATCTTGTTTATCATGTAATATGATTATTATCATTCTAGAGTGAAGCATAATAGTATTTAGGTAGATGTTAGGAAAACATATCTTCATATAATATGATATTTATCATCAAATATTACGAATCTTTTCAAACCTAAGAGTAGTAAAATGAATATTAGGAAACTAATAAGTTGAAGGTATTCATACAATATGATGCTCCCCATTATACATGTATCATCATAGTTTAATGGAGACTTAGCATAATGAGAATTAATGTCATATAATACAATGTATTTTTTCATACAATATTTTTAAATATGTGTAAGGTGGATCATGTATGCTAATGGTCTAAATGATCAATTCATTAAGTGGTATTATATTGTATGATTCCCTTAATCCTATAGTATGAGTAAAAACATGAACTTATAATGGCTATTTAGTCTCATTAGAAAATCTAGAATTACTTGTTTATGTCCATTAGGATTTCCTAAAATGCATTCTTAATCTTTATTCCAATATAAAAAGCACTTAAATGTGCTTAATAAAAGACTATCGTAACTTTCATACTATTATTTTCTAAGTGAGAACTTGCTTCAATTGAGCCTAATTATGGGCATCATCATTTGTGAGGCAATCTTTAGTGATGAAGAGACTTAAATCTGATTTCAAGCTTCCTCCTCCTTCCTTATTTCAAGCTTTAGTAACTTCATTGCATACATTTGCTTGATGTTCCACTTGAGTGATTTTCTTTCCTTATAGGTTTTATGTACAAGGTATTTTGTTGTTAAAGTTGTAATTGTTTTCCCTTTGATACATGTTTTTGCTCTTATATTGGGCTTATTATAAGCCTTCTTTAAATATCTCTTTTGGGCTGATTTGATCTATGTTGATCTTTGGTTTGTAAGGGTGCTTCACCTACTTATCATTTTGCAAAAGTCATTGTTGATTATTGTAAGCCTAGTCTTGCATGGTTAGGGTAGATCAAGAGTTTTCTTTGAAGAGATCCCTCGAATAATCAATTTTAAATACAAGATTTAAAATTTTACTCATAACTTACTTGTGTTAAAACTTTATAAAGTGCAATTGATCCCCTTCTTGTAGGAATGTTAGTCTTTCATTTGCCATCAATAGAGTTTGCATTGAAGAGAAAATATTGTAATGATATGATCCTTAATGGCTCAAAATATAATTAATGCCTTAACTTTAGGTACTTATTCTTATTGATCTCCCTGTATGTTGGAGAATTTTATCTAGATTGGAAGAATCATTTGAAAAGTTTTTCTATTTAGATTTATGGGACATTATATAACATGTACTTGTATCTTATGCTAATGTGCAAAAATTGTTATTATGTTAAAGGAGATTTTTGAATTGAATGCAGAAGAGAACCATAAGATAGACTTAAATGCTTATGCTATTCACATTCTATATTATGGTTTTAATGCCATTGAGTATAATAAAATTAAAAAATTAGATACTATAAATTAGATTTGTCATAAATTTATGGTGACATATGATGGAACCTCTTTGGTAAAAGAAAATAAAATTATTATGCTTAACCATGATTATGAACTATTTAAGATTTTATAAGGTGAATCAATTAATTCAAAATTTTGTTATTTCATTAACATCATTAATGAACTTATTAGTCTTGGAAAGGTATTTTGAATGATGAACAAGTGAGATAGATTATTTGTTTACTTTACAATAAACATGCTTTACATGTCATTGTAATGAAGGCTTCAAAGAATCTCCCCAAACTTTTTCCAGATGAACTTTTGGGAGAGTTAATTACTAATTCTATAGAGATGGAAAGAAGGAAAGAAGAGGAAGTTTTTGTATATAACAACAAGAAAAAGGAAAATATGAAAATTTCCTTGAGAGTTGAGGAATCTTCTAAATAGACACCCTGAGGATAAGATTAGGTAGTTTCAATTAATAAAGGATGAACATGTTTACTTGAGCATTATGTTGTAGGTAAATAAAGTATAAAAGAATGGAGAGCAAGGTGAAAAGCTGAAGAAAGGGAGCAAATTTTTTCACATTAACTTAAACAATTGGAAAAATTTGGGCACATTCATCTTACTTGCCCAATTATGCATGCTTTGGGAAATGTAGAAACAACAATAAAAAAAGAATTAAATGACAATAGCATAGAGTGACTTTGAAGAATCTTTTTCAAGTGGAGATGAGAAAAATTAAGGATGACTTGGCTTATGGCCCATAATGATGAAGTTAATAACTCTTCTTCTAATGTTGAGGAATGCCTCCTTAATAGAGTGAGGAGGGCATATAGTATGGGATAGTGGGCATTTAAGAAACATGACTAAAAGCAAAATTTGTTCACTCAACTAAAAGTAATGGAATGATGGAGAAGTCATTTGTGAGTTATCTCTAAGTGCATCATTGGCATTGGAACCATTAGTAATTTATTTTTTTTATTGGTTAATGATTTAAAGAATAATTTGTTAAGTATTAGTCAATTATGTGATTTGAGTTTCAACATTTCGTTTGATACTAAATGTTGTGCAATTAGTAACAATAATAAACATATGTTGATAAATTCTAAGAGAAATAACACCTATATGTTAGACCTAAGGAATGCAAAAGATTATAGAATTAAGTGCCTTATTACTCATGCTAATGATTCCAATCTTTGGCATATGAAGCTTTGTCATGAAAGACATTTCACTTTAAAGAAACCTATAAGTCACAACCTAATAGGGCTTTACCCAATTGGAAAGTAATTATGGACCACATTTGTGGGCCTTGTGAAATGAGTAAACAAACCAAAGTCCTTCTTATGCCTAAGGATGACATATCAAGTAGAAGATCATTAAAGACACTACATAGATTTATTTGTATTGATTCAACCACTTAGTCTAAGAAACAAGAAATTTGACATTGTGATAGTGGACGATTATTCTGGATATATGCAGGTGTTAAATCTTAGTAAAAAGAGTGAAGCCTTTGAGAGTTTTGTTACCTTGATCACTAAGAAAAAAAATAAACGTAGGTTAACCAAATTGTCTACAAGGAGTGACCATGATGAATAGTTTAAAAATTTATCTTTTACTGATTATTATAGTACACATGGTATTAAAAATGGAATGCTAAAAATGAAGAATAGCACTTTAGTTAACTTGATTAGTTGTATAAAAAAACATATAAGGTACCTATATATTTTTAGGTTGAAGCAATCAACATAGTAGGCTATGTCATGAATCATATTTTTTTTCTAACCAATACTAAAAGTAACTCTGCATAAGTTGTCTTATTCTAAGAAGCTTAAGATTTCTCATTTGTATGTTTTTGGTTATATATGTTACTTCCTAAATAATGTTAGGAGTAAACATGAGAAGTTTGATTCAAAATGAAATGAAGATATATTCTTAAGGTACTCTCTAAATGATAGAGTTTAAAAGACATTTGATATGAACACACAATTGGTAGACGAATCAATATATGTATCTATTAATCAATCATTACCAATTAAACATAATATTAAGACCACAGAAAAAGACCCAAATGATTTTGAGAAATTGAATATAGAGGATGAGGATATAACCATGCAAGATAAGGAGACATGCAAAGAATCCATAAAAGCTCAAGTCGCTAGACAAAAGAAGTTTATGAAAGATAATTCCAAAGACCAAATTCTTGGAGAAGTTGAGAAAGAAGTTAGGACTAAGGTTAATCTCAACCATTTATCATTTATGTCATGTTATGAACCAAATTAGTTGGATAAGTTTCAATGAATGATGAGCAAAATCAATTTGAGAGAATGAGGTATGAGAGTTAACCCCAAGGCCTATTGACCATTCAATCATTGGAACTAAATGGATATTCAAGAACAAAGTAGATGAAAATGGTGTTATTGTTCAAAATAAAGTTATGTTAGTTGTTAAGGTTTATAGCCAAATTAACGATATAGATGTAGAAGAAACATTTGAGCCCATGGATAATCTTGTAGGTATTAGGATTTTATTCCCTTATGCATGTTATAAAGCTTTAAGCTATATCAATGGTTATATTAATGAAAAGATTGATGTGTCACAATCTCCAAGTTTTGAGGTTCCTGAATAATTGCTATTGTATTGCCTTACATAAACACCTTCTCAGCTCATTTATTAATGGCACATTTAATAGTCATCTAGGTAGTAGAAATATTAAAGCAACACTTATTATTAGCTAAAGTTAATTGGTCATAACCTCATCAAATTGAGCCCTTTTTAGGATGTAATACTTACCATATGTAATAAAAGTTTGGTTTTCTAAAAAAAGAAAGTGGAAAATGTGTGGATGCAAAGTTATATGGAAGTTTGATAGGATCCTTACTGTATCTTATAGCAAGTTAAACAAAAATAATCCACTTATAAGCAATGAAACATTTATTTAGATATCTAATTGAGACACTTATCTTAGGTCATTGGTTCCCTAAAAGTGAGAAAGGTTTTGAACTCAATTCTCATTAAAATGCTAATTTTGTTGCTAGTAAATAGATTAGTAGAGTTCGTCAGGTAAATGCTAATTCCTTGGACAATCACTCACTTTTTGTGCTAGTAAAAACAACAAAATTGTATTGTTTTATCCCCAATTGAATTTGAATGTATTGCTATAAGAAGTTGTGTAGCATAAGTATTATGGATAAGATAGTAATTGCAGCATTACAGAGTCAAGTTGGAGGAGACCTCCATATATTGATACAATTTTATTGTAATTTGCATTACAAAAAACCCTTGTAACATTCCTAGACTAAGCATATAGATATTTGATACAACTTTATTTGAGAATAATAATCTTAATATTTTAGCTTTGAAGACTATTTCATTAAGTGCACAATTAGCAAATATTTTCACTAAATCATTACCCTTTGAAAGTTTTATTAGGATTAGAATGTTAATTAGAATATTCAACCCTTTTAAATGATGAAAAAAGGAAAGAATGGGTAAATATGAGTTGAATGAAGGAGTGGCTAAAATTAGGAGTAGAATAACTTAAATACATATTTATGAAAAAGTTATTAATATTTCTTTTTTCCTTTTATCATATACTTAATATATATTGTGTTTGTTTTGATATCATCAAAAGTGGATGATTATTAGCCCCATGGCCATCTATAGAAGTTTGTTGATACCAAAACTAAATGGTATGATTACTAATGTATTACTTGAGTTGTTTCCTTAGGACAAATATAAGTCAAGGATAGTTGAAGAGGTGATGGCATAATGATTCACCATGGGATTCCATAAAAAGGACACATAATATATTACATCAACCCATGGAAAAATTTATTCTTGATGGTGTAGCAACCATCACTAGTAGTCTTTACTTATTTTTAGTATGATAAGATCATTAAACCATATGGTGCTTAGATCATGCATATCATTAGTAATTCATGCATTTTATGATTCATTTTCATGCAAACCCAATTGAATTTTTTCATATATCTTGAGTGTGCATTGATTAGTAGGTAAGTTCAAACTTTCACTTTAAATGAAATGTACTAACAATGTCATAGATTAGGTATATTCAATTAGAGAGTGAAACCAAAATTATTTTAGTAAAATATTGAATGTATACAAGTTCATCCTGCATCACATATAGTGTGATATTGTTATCATATAATATGAGTGTTCAAATAAACTGATCAGACCAGGCTTTAGACTTGACAATCTTGGTATATGTAGAATTGTTAGGTCATTTATATAGTACGATATCTTCTATTGTATAGTATAATGATTGTATCACTATTCATGTTTTATAACTATCAAATTTGTATAGTATGATGCCCTTCATTGTACATGCATGATCCCTAGTTGATGTACTTCATACAATTTGATGTCTTATTATTAGCTAGTATTTGTGTAATATATAAGAAAATAAAGTCAATTTCATTATGCAATATAATCTAATTCATCCTATAATATGATTCTTATCATTTTAGAGAAGTGTATAATAGTACTTAGAGAAAGGAAAGGAAAGAATGTTTTCTTATAATATGATGTTTATAATTGTACATTGTGATTCTTTTCAAAAGAGATGTAAAATGAATGTTTGACAACTATTGAGTTGAAGTTTTTTGTGCACTACAATGCCTCTCATTGTATATGTATGATCGTAGTTTAAGAGAGAATTAATACAATGAGCATTGAAATCAAAGAATCTTATACAAAAATGAAGTATTTTTGCATACAATAAGACCCTTTTAAGTATCTACACAAAATGGATTAGACAAGTTGTTGGTTTGGATGATCAGTTAATTTAGCAATTTCATACAATATGATCCTACCAAAAATAAAAAATGAATGAAATAAATAACATATAATGATTAGTTAATCTTATTAAAAATATGTAATTAACTATTTGTATCAATTGAGATTTTCTAAAATGTATTATTATTCTTTCCTCAAAATCAAATAGCGCCTAGATGTGCTTGACAAAGGACTAATGAAACTTTCACAGTATTTTACTAAGTGAGAACTTGCCTTAGTCAAGCTTAACTCTTAGCATCATCATTTATGAAGCATTCCTTTATTGAGAAAGGAACTTAAAGTTGATCTCAAGGATCTTCCTTCTTCCTTATTTCAAGCACTGGCAACTTCATTGCATACATTTACTTAGTGTGCCACTTGAAGGATTTACTTTAGTTGTAAGTTTCATGTATAAGCTCTTTAATCATTAAAGAAAAAATTTTTTTATCTTTACCATTTTAATTCATAAAGTACAATTCATCTTCTCTCTCGTGGGAAGGCTACTTTTTTTTTAAAAAATATTATCCTTGATATTTCCCAACTCTTTTGAATTTTGCACTAACAAAATTTAAAGAAATGAAGGTCAAAATCTTTCACATAAGGGTTCATGCAAAAATCACTACCGTTTCATAGTTCATAAACTTTGAGGATAATGGAAGAGCTTGTAAGCTTGCTTTGCAATTGTGATTCCATATAAATATAATTTCTAATATTAAAGAGCCTTGTATGCATCACACACCATAGCCACATTTATGTACAAAATATATAAATGAGGTTGATGTGATATTGCATGTTTTATAAATGCCATTTTTCTATAACTGTGCTTAACAAACTATATTTTATGGCTTTATGTGTCGATATGTGTAGTAAAATTTATTTTTTTTCTTATTACTTTAAACTAAAAGAATATGAACTTTTCATAGAAAGGTCTAAGTACAACATTCTCAATGGTTGAAGCATTAAAGAGTATTAATGCCATGGACACTATATGGGTTGTTTGATAATAATAGAATTATGTCATGTTTTACTAATGCACCTCTATAAGTGTATTCTAAGGTTCCATAAATGGGTTGAAGTAGAAGAAGGTTTAAAAATGTTGTTGTTTTTAGCTATATGTGCTTTAAAAATTGTCATGACTTGGCCATCATTGGAAAGACACTCTATTATGACATGATGGTCAACTTCATGCAACATTTTTTAAGTTTATTTATCTTTTTATGATTAGAATGTCAAACCTTATGGTTTGATTCTTTATGCGCTAGGAAAATCTATTAATGAGAATCATCATTTAAACTTTAACTCAATAACTTCATCCTTTTTATGAACCTTAATGTTAAACATGCAAACCTATCAAATTGTCAAGTGAAGTCATTAGACTATCTATTAAGTATTTTGGTTTGAAAAGAACTTCTGAGTCAATATTGGAACATTAATTAGACCATCAGATGTATAGTCTTATAAGTTTAATAAAAAAAATGAACTTTCATCAGACAATTATTGGACCATCTTATTCATTATTTAATATCAAAGAGATTTGTAAACAACTTTTAAGTTCTTTATTAGATGGTTAACATATGGTTTGGTAGTTATGTTTGATGAGTAGTATGCACATTAATAATTAAATCTATTAAATCATAATTCAAACAAACACCTTTTTTGGATGGGTATTAGATTGCCTAATAATAATCCAATAGTTATGTGAGCATCTTAATAAGGATCATACATTAAGTTCTTGCTAAGAGGAAAAACCAAAATCATTATCAGAATGCTATCAAACCATTGGAAGCTAGGTCTAATAGGCAATTAGACCACTTGTTACTTAGTTCATTATTTATAACCAACAATTAATTCTCTATCAAATAACCATCATGGAATCTGATCAATAATTTGAGTCATTAGACTTATTAACAAACCATTCAATAAACAACTTGACTTTCCTAGGATATCTTGGAATGACCTAATTGGATCATCAAATAGTATGTGATGCCTTTCCAAAAAATTTTCCCACTGATCATTGAGTTCCTTAGAATTTTAGGTTCATGTCATTTATATTGATTAAATGGACTAATAATTATTGCTAGACCATTATACCTCTCAAGGCAATAAACATAAATTCATTTTGGGCTCATGGTTACTTTTGGATCAAACACTTTCAAATTCTCTAAGCTTAAAGCATTTTCTCAAGTTTTTGAACATCAAAGGAGCTAGAATTACATTCTTCCACATTCTTTCAGAGAAAGCTCTAATTTCATGCAATCGATGACTTTGTAATTAATCTTGCATTACATAGTTCATGTGTCTTTGGATTGATTTGGTTACTAAATTGTGTACAAGCTTTTGTTGTAATTTTTATTCTTATCTTAACTTCAATGATCTTAATCTTTTGAGCTAGTATTTCTGAATCTTTTGAGACAAGTTTTCTTTGGCTCTTTTAGGTCTTATTGTGATCCTTATTGATCATTTTATAATGTTTGTATGTTTACTATCTTATGCAAAAGATGCCCATAGTTTAAGCCTAGTCTTTTGTGGTCTGGTTAATGGATTTTTAAATATCTTGAATTTATTTAGTATTGTTACATTGCACACAAAAGCTTTTTATAAATTAAGCTTATGCCATTTTCAATTTAAATTTTTATTGTAGAAATTAAGGTTTTAAAAGAATTAACAATTAGCACCTCATATTGTGTGAGAAATTGTTTTTATTTATTAGATTTAGAGTAAGTTTCAATTATGGTTAATTGTTTCTACAAAAGATTATTTCATGATGTCTCATACTTTAATTAAAGATTATAAAACTTTTTAAGAGGAACCATCTCCTCATAGACCACCTTTGCTCAGAGAAAATTATTATTTGTATTGAAAAATAAAATCAAGATTTTCTTATGGTTTCTAGATCTTGATTTATGGGAGATCATAGAAAAAAATAATTTATTTATCCAGCATAGCACGTTAATAATGAAACTATTAAAAGACTTAATAACACTTAAAGAGCATTAATAAGTACATTAACACTCCAGAGCAATAAACATCTTACATTTTGGCTTATAAGCCATGGAGTATAATTGAATAAAAATTCTCAAGATTCCCATGAAAGTTGGGCTAAACATGAAGTTACGTATGAATGAACAAGCCAAGTGAAGTAAGATAAATATGATTATGCATGATTATTAACTTTTCTTGCATGGCTTTTAATAAGGTTACCAAATCAATGTTTACACATTTATAAATATCACTAATGGTCCAGCAAATCTTAAGAAGGTGTTTACTAATAACATGCAAAAAAAATTTTATGGATTTGTCAAAGGAGTATGATCCACTTGTGTCTATAATAAAGGCTGCATAGAATTTGAACAACCACTTATTCGATGAGTTACTTAGTGAACTTACGATTATTGAAATAGGGATGTCTTATAGAAAGAAGGAAGCGTCTAGCATCAAAGGAGTGTAATCTCATAAAAATCAAAAAGAAGTACGCATCACATTGAAATTTGAACCTTCTTCAAAAGATGAATCCCCTTATAAAGATGAGGTAACTTAAATTTCTCATAGTTTATTTACATTGTAGAAATGTCATGATTATAAAAATTTGAATATTTTAAATATGAAATATACATGTATGTAAGGATGTGATATTGGTATCTATTGTGCATAAAGTAATTTTAAGAAATTATTGAGTTTTAGTGTCTCATAATATGTATTGTTTTGCAAGAAGTTAAGATTGGTGATTTGAGTATACAATGAAGAAAAGTCTCATTTGAGAAATTTATCGATATATGGTTTGTATTTTTAAAGTTAATAGAAATTTCTCAAAATTATCCAAGAATAGAGTTATCATTAGAATATTTAATTATTAAATCCTTTTATATTATAAAATTAATATAATCTTTATTTATTCCCTCACCCTTTGAGTTGAGTCAATTGATATTAGAATTGTTGGAGAAACCTCTAGATGGAGAAGGAGATCTTGGGAGAGGGCGATGAAGAGGGCTAGTTATCAAGGTGAAAGGTTGTGATTTAGTTGCAAAAGAAAAGGAACTTCAACTAGAAGTAGCTATATCAAGGAACTTCTTGTGCTCAAGGAAGAAAAGGTTAGGAAGCCTAGATCTTGTTTTAGTGAAAAAGAGTGATTGTAAGGTACTATTTTAGTTGAGATTTCCTTCCTTAGGTTGGTTTTGAGATGTTATTTTAATTACTTGAAGTTGGTCCTTGAATTTGATGAAATTGTTTTAAATGGATGTAGCTATAGCCAATCATTTATCACTTGCATACTTCATGTTGAATGTCAATGTATCATACATCAAGTCCAATGTATCATATGTTAGATTCTAATAAATTTTATGCCCATCACTTTATGAGAAGTTGACTCTTCTTCAAAGAAAATGGATGGTATGTTAAGGTTCCTCAGATAATATGTGAAGGTTGAGGAAGAAGAGTAGCTAAAGGTGGTCTAGTTTCCTAATCAAATGGATAATATGTTAATATTCAATGTTTCATATATTTAGCTTAAGAGTAGTGTGAAGAGAAGGGTTGTAGATAGCTCATTTGAATTGATGTTTCTAAGTGCATTTGGTAAAGAAAGAACATGAAATATTTGACAAGTTGTGAAAGGTAGGGAAGCTTTAAGTAAAGAAAGAGATTCGCCAAAAATTTTAATTGGAAAGTGACAACTCTAGTAATTGTGATGGACATTTTGCAAGAAATAGAGGGGAAGGAAAAGAAAAAGTTATGAAATAGGCATCTCAAAGTTATATGATAAGAATTCTAAGATAATAATGTTGTAAGCAAGTTATTTATTATTTTCCTTGAAATGTATTGATGTGAGTATAACCATATGGAATGTATTGATTATGCATATGCTATGATTAAGGATATAACATGCTAGTTGAATTACTTATATGTATTACTATGAGTGTTAGAATATGAAATAAGAAAAAGAAATGAAATGTGAAAGCTTAATGAAATAAAATAGAAATGAATGAAAAGAGAGTTAATTGTATGAGCTTGATAACTTATATGATCATGAAAAAGTTGAAAATATAAGAAAATATTAATATTTCTTGAATTACATTATTCTATGGATACCTAGTAAGATGATATTACCTTATTGTCATTAGCATTGTGATGTAGGGTGCCAATATGTAGTGACCACTCTATCATCAATGCTTTATAAAGGGTATTGTTAGGAATGGCATTAAATCTGATTCTTATTGTCATTAATACTTTGGTGTATGACAAAGATAGATAGAGGCTTCATTATCGATAGTTCTTCAATATAGGTCAATGATATATGGGAAAGATGTGATTTGATATCTTAACTAACTATTGATAGAGATTTAGAGGTATGATGGAGCCACATGGTTATCATATGATATAATATATGAGGAGCAATTGTAATGGTCATTAGGGAAACTCAAGGCCCATGAAAAGAGAAATGTTGTAAAAATATAAGAAATTGGAACAAAGGAAGATATGATATGAGGAGAAATAATATGATATAAATATTGCATGATGACTTATACATTCTACATGAATCTTTGATACAATGCATTTCTTGATATTTCTCTTCCCTTTTACTATATGCTAGTTAGTATACATAGTTCATTTTTTATAGATATTTGTTTACCTACTAAGCATCTTATGCTTATTATTACTTACATAACAAGTTTAGATGCAAATTCATATAAAGTTGGCACCTAGTGGCTTGTGGTATAGGACTATGAGTGAGAGTGTTTTATTTTGTCTTGAGAGCACATTTATATGAGATAGCTACATCTATATCTTTGTAACCATATATTGTATATGAATATTATTCAACATTTATTAGATTTTTGATATCTAAATTATGTTGTATGTTATAATTGAATTAATTATTTTTGTGTTGGTTTGTAGATATGGATTGCTTTGATTATCTTGTCATCACCCTCTACCACTTTTGAGTTATGTTTTCAAAACATATTTTAAGCACTTTATCATGATCCAATATTTTGTTTTTTCAAATTTATTGTTTGTTTATTTTATTGGTTGGCTAGATCAGAAATGACAGGTTGGTATTAGAGTACAAGGATGTGAACTTAAGGACTTTATTAGTGAGTACACTAAAATAGCATGCACTTGACTAGATTTCTTATAATAATTAAAGACTTTTACTAAATAAGTTGAATATTTGATTATTTGGATATCTGACATAATTTTGGAGTAAAGACAAAGACCTATTAGGGATTTAAAGAGTGTAAAGTCCCAACTAAGTGCATGAAGAAGGAGAGGATTGAGGAGAGGGCTAGTTGATCTTTATATCTTAAAATAACCACATATTTCTTCTCTAGAATCATTGGAAGTGCTAAAGGATGCCTCACAATAGACATGCCTGATGGGGAAATTTCATATGATGCATCCTACCCACTTCTCTGGTGGATGTGATCCCATGGAAGAAGAGGATTGGCTTAAATAAATGATCCAATTATTTGATCATTGAGCTTGCCTTAATAATTGAAGGGTGTCTCTTGCCTTATTGGTTCTTTGATGAGGCTGTTAATCTGTGGTGAGAATCCTACTATTGTATTTAGTTCAAAGATTGATTGTTGACCTTAAAAGAGAAGTGTTGATTTGCATTTTGACATTGATTGAAAGAATCTATTATGGTTGCTTTCATCTCTTACAAAACTATTAATTATGTTGAAATTTTTGAATATGAATAGGTGGTAGTGTAAGAGCTAGAGCTTCGTAAGTCACATAAAGTAATGAAAAGATGAAGTGGCATCCATACCCATTAAAAGTTCAACCCTTTTCATGAAAAGCTTATATAAAGGAAATAGTAATAGAATTTCTACATAGCCAACAACACTCTAATATTATTAAGAGATAAGCTAAGATGAAACCAATGGGAAGGTACCTTAGCATGTATATTTTTGAAGATTTTATTAGGGCTGATCTAAGAAAGAAGGTTAACCAAACTATTACAGTTATGGAAAGTGAGGCTACATAGCTAGAGTTTTCTCCCCAATAAGGATTAGAGGTAGGTTCCATTCTATAAAGTATTTGTTATACTATTAGTAAAGGTGGACTTGATGGGGGCAAAGGTGGTTCTTCTTCTATAGCTTTTGTGAATGTGGGCGAAGGCTTGTCTATAGACCAAAGTAGTTGACTTAAAGTTTATGCAATCACTCAATAAGATACTCTTCATGTCATAAATGAGATAATAATTAATATACTCTATTTGCACTTACCAATGATTATTTTATCAAATTATGAAGCATCTCATTCATTTATATGAAGTTGTGTGCTTGGTACCTTAATTATTAAATTAAAAAAGAGTAATCCTCTATTTGTAAAATTACCTAATATGAGTGAATTTTAAGTAGATTAATTCATTTTTGTAGAGATAGAGATGGGGGGTAAGAGATTTCTATCAAATTGATAACTCCAGAGAGAGAGAGAGAGAGAGAAAGTAATTTACTATGGAGAGGAATTACAATCCCTCCTATCTTTATGTTGATGGTACAAAGGCTATTACAAAAAGATAGTGAAAGATTTTTGTTTTCTATTAATAACATTTTTGGTAGGAATTAGGATGTACTTGTGATTTATAAATATTTTTATTTCTTTCTAAAAGAATTGCGTGGTCTTTAACCTAATAAGGAAGCTCACTTTGAAATTCAATTGGTATTAAGAGCTTGGCTTATGTCCAAGTTTATTATAGAATTACACCTTCATAATTGGTAGAATTGAACATTCAAATTTAAGAGCTATTAAATAGGCACTTTATTCACACCACTGTCTCCCCTGAGAGGATTAGCTCTTTTTATGAAGAATGATGGTAGTTTACAAATTTGTATGGACTATCATGACTTAAGTAAGAAAATAATCAAGAAAAAATATTGACTTTCAAGAATAGATAAATTGTTTGAGAAATTTTAAGGTGTTAAGTTATTCTACAAGATGGATTTGAGATGAAGGTATTATTGGCAGAGAATTAAAGAGTATGATATTCCCAAGATTACCTTCAGAACATGTACATTACAAGTTCTTAGTGTTGCCTCTTGGTGCTACCTCTTGCAACATTTACAAATTTGAAAAGAAGGATTTTCAAAAATTACTTTGGACCACTATGTAATTATTTTTATTGAAGAAATAACTATATATTTTAAGACTCTAGAAGATTGTAGATTTGGAGGGAATATCAACTTTATACTAAAACTTTTAAGTGTGTATACTAGTTGTCCAAAGTATGAGAAGAATTTTTGCCATTTTTTATTATTTTAGAAATACCATTATTTTAGAGATTTGAAGTTTTGCAGGACAAGCTTGATTTTACAAGAAGTTTGTACTTTTTCCTAAATAGAATAACCATTGAGTAGATCAACTAAAAAATCCATGAAGTTTGAGTGGGATGTTTATTATGAAAGTAGCTTCTTAATGTTGAAAGAGAACCTAATGTTAGCTCTAGTCTTGGTATTGCCAAAACATCAAACTTATAATATTCATTATATTCTTAGTTTTTAGGAATTGGATTTGGTTTGCCATAAGGATGTTGATTAAGTGAAGGTTAAATACTTGAGTCATTGCAACACAAAACCAAAACTGATTCATCTTAAGTTAAATCCTTGGTTTAGGGAGGTGTGGCTAGGGATATATAAACCCATACAAAAAAAGAGATTTTTGGAGAGGTCAACCTAGAGCATACCAAAGAGAAAAACTAAAGCAAGCCATGAGGAAGAAGAAGGTGAAGGTCTCAAGCTTGAAAACAAGGAAGGATCTTATTAAGAAGAAGTCTTCTACATAGATTTTTTCTAGATAAGATAACCCTTGAGTTCATACATTCAACCTAACTAAGATGTAAGCTAGATAAAAATAAATTATTTTGCTAAATGCATGTGTAACCTTTGAAAAATTGATAATAAGACCTTCCATTCATGCATTGTGATTGGGAATAGGAGAATTCTTTCTATTGTATACTATAGTTAATTTATTTTGTAATTAAAAGGGTTAATTATTTAATTTTTTATGCAATATCTATAATAAAATCATGCTAAAAAACTTATGTTAACATTCTAACCATGAATGCAAAGTACAATCTATAATGTTATGTTATATTCAATGTTTTGGTTTTGATTATAGATATACGTGAAATATGAATAATAACAATTTGATGATGCAAAATACCACTTAAGTGAGACATTTTCATATGGATTTAGTTGAATACAATGTTGAATTCTATGCTTTGTTTGTTGATTAAACTTGGATTATCATGATATTTGCTAGAAGAAGTTTAGCAAACTTTGGGAATGCAATTTTTTTGTAATTAATTTTTGTGACCTCAATAAAATAATCTTATTTTCTTATCATATTTTCCAGAATTTAAGATCTTTAGTAAACTCTTTATTTGTTATAGGAAGAATGGATGCATGATAGAGTTGATTATGCTATGTTTTTGACATATTTTTTCATGAGTTTTATGATATTATGAACCAAGTAATGAGAAATACCATGATTTGATGCCATGGATTTTGTATGAATCTAGTTATTTAAAATACAAATTTTGATGTGAGACATTAAGATTGTGTTTGAAACTTTTTACAAATATAATTGATAATATAACATTGTGAGGATGTGTACACATTATCAAACCAAGGAGAAAAATAATATGAAAGGCCATGTGACAAATTTTACACCTTAGCCTAAGCCATAAAATATTTAGTGACACTTAGAATTGAAACAAAACCCTGATTAATGTTGTGGTCAAGCAAACCTACTTGTCTCAGGTTTTCTTGGAACTAAAGAACGATGACTTGGCTAAGTTTTAGAAGGCACGTGTTCAACCTTTAAAAAGATCTAGATGGATTCTAAGGTATGGGTGCTTGGTTTATAATTGGAAGACCATGAGGTCATGCTTTAAAGCCTTAGAAGAAGGCTAGATTGAGTAAAGAAGTCGTTAGAAAACTTAGTGTTTGGCTATGATTAAAAGTGTTAAGGTGGAATTAGACCTTAAGGTAGAAGACTAATTGATATTTCATAATCCTTAATAGATTTTAATTGGAAGTTTAAGGTTCTTGGTTATGGATATATGAGATAAGTTTAAACTTGGAATTAACTTTAATGACTCAGGAATAATGTATACAAAAAAGAACCTATAACAAAAGGTGCAACTGATGGGCTAAGGTAACATCATCTATGAAAATCTATGCACCTTATAAATTATACTTTTGATAGCTAAGCTGTCGACCAAGAAGTTGGATAAAAGTAGAAGAGGATAGGATTGGCCAAGGAAAACAATACGATAAAATTGTTTGTAAGACTCTTGGTATAATCAGGTTTCTTAGGTAAGGCCAAGAGTGACACTAAGGGTCTTAAGCCACATGATTATAGCCAAGATTGTGATTTAAGAGCTTTATGGTTGCTTTAGAGAGGTTGTAAGATGGTTATAATAACTTAAGATTACTTGTAAGAAAAAAGAGTCACTAGAGATACTTGTGTGAACTTAGATTTAATGACAATTAATTATATATAAAAAATAAAAGTAAAAGCTAAGGCTATGTGAGCATTAAGGTTATAGCCTAAATAGAAAGGGTCTTAGATGAAATCATTGTAAGACTAAAAGTAAGAAAAATGGGCCAAGATATTCTAAATAAATAAGGTAAGGGTTTATTAAAAAAATAGGATATTCAAGCAAATCCTTGATCATGCATGCTCACTTTAGAGATAACTAGGTTAGATATCTTACTCCCTTAATTTAGAGATAGTTGCACAAGGATGGTTAAGCTTATAAAAGAAATGTTATATTACGTGATAAGAATCTATAGGATAAGCTAGATACCATAGAATAAATAGTCTAAAAGAGAATCATTACACATTTATCCCAATGAGAAATCAATTGATGTGGAGTTTTATAGGAGGAAGTATAAGTGGTTATTATGGACTCTTGAAATCTTATAAGGTTGGCCCATGTGACCAACATGATCATGTGAAGTACTAGATTATATGATGTGATAAGAATTTTAAGTTCTATCATGAATTTTTTGGATAGAAGATTATATTAGAATAGATAAGGGGCACAAGGAATATAATTAACCATATTAAAAATATGGATATTATCTTAGCTAATAATCGTGATGCTTATTATAATTAGGGATGATGTTATTTATTTACATGATTTACTTAGTTGTTATATATATATATATTACTTAAATATTGTATGTTAGTTTTATAATATGACTTAAGAATTTCTTATTAAGGATTCTAGCACACCTCTTACATTTTTTCAAGATTAGGGAGTAAAGAGTTGAGAAAGAGTCAAGTTGAAGATCATGACAGTTGTGTAATAGTTGGATGATTTATTCCTTTTATTTTAGCGTTAGTTGTAGTAGGTATGATATTATTTGACATTAGTAATATTTATTGTTCATGGGATTATATTGGATTATTTATTTTGACTTGGTAGTTGTTATTATATTTTTTTTATCAAATTTTAATGGTTATTCACATTGTTGCATTATATTGGACTTAAATTCAAGTGATTACTAATTATATAGATTTCTTAACATGATAATATTTGTATGAAACTATAATGAAATTATAGAAATGTTTGACATTGTGAATTTGGATTGGTTACACTTGTGATTTTGAAAAAAAAATTTGGTATCATAAGTAGATTACACTTATTACAAGACATTTAATACAATATAGCTAACAAATATTATACTATTCTTTTATAGATCCACATGGTGCAACAACTAAATTATTTAAACTATATGAAAAGACAAGATGAAGGTTGATGTAATGTAGAAGAAAGAACAAACTAAGAGTGGAATAGTTGAAGCAATAGAATGAACACTTCTTACGTTTTCACAACCCGTATTCAAACGACTTCCTTATTGTGATCTTTTAAATGACTTAACAATCTATGCATCATCAATCATCAATATTTTCTTACTAATTTTCTAACCTATTTATATGCATGAGTTGGATGCAAATAAAGAATTTATAATGGATATAATTGTATTTCTAAGATACTTCAACTAGCTATTATATTGTATGTTAAAAAGCTATGTTAGGATAATAAAAATAAAACCAAGATCATCTTAATAATCTAATGATATGATTAGTACTATTTATTTCAAAATGGTTTATCATACAAGTCTAAGATGTTCTTTGTACTAGACAACATCGAATCTTAGTACAATGCTCAAGATACACATTGTACTAAAGGATCACAAAGATTGTACAAGTATATTGTTATTTACTTTTATAGTTTAAATAGATCATATGTATTTAATAGTAGATCACCATCATACGATATTTACTTTTACTAAAAACTGAGCTCTCAAAACAATGTTATACATGTGATGGCATAAGAATGAATCATTGTACAATAATATAATAATTTGTTTAACTAGAGCGTAAAGAATAGTAGTACATATACGATAAACATATTATAGTATTACAATAGATTTGTAATAGACTTTGTTATTAATCTCTATAAGAATGTAAAATACAAGTGCATATTATTATTGTCATCAAATGTTAATGTAGAGTGACAATATTAAGGCTTAATTAATGAATGCTTGTACTCATACAATTTAAACATCATATTTGATAAATGCAATTATGTCTTAGGTAATGCTAGTTGTTTGTGACAAGGAATAAATGCTATAAATATGGTACTTTGCTTCATACTATATGTTGTAGCCATTTTGAATACATAAAGCAAAGCTTGCAGATCATACAAGGATTATTGAGCATACAACTAAGCTTAGTATCATGATAAATTCGTAGAAGTATAATATATTAATTTACATGTTTGAACAAAAAGAAGCCTATATATGATAGATTTTGAGGGGAAAAATCATGTATTTGCATAAAGGAGGCATCATACTCATACAATACCAATGAAGACTCAACTCTCATAAAACAGACAACACATGTCCTATTGCTTCGCAAGATCAACTTTGCATTCTAATCTTAAGTCCATACTATAGTTGCATTTTTATGATGATGTTAAGAAAAGTTTAAACTTTAGTTCTAGCTTTAAACTTGAATGTAGACAATACAAGTATGATAGTAGGCATCATATCATATGATCATTAGACAGTAAAAGACATGGCTTGTTTTAAGTTTGATTTCATTGTCATAAAGCTTAGATTTAATTTTTAAATATTTATAATAAAATTATTAATATGCTAATGTAATTTTGAAGCACTTAATAAGCTAAAAAGCATGATTCGGCAAAGTGTTTCATGAAATTAAATGAACTCTAGATGGGTAGCCACTCCACCAAGTGCTAAAAGATAGATCTATGATATACAAGGTGAGCCAAGCTTAAACATAGGTATTAAATTTTCTTACAATTTTAAGTGCATGAACCTTACTCCATTTAATTTTGTAATTAATTTTTGCAAGCACACAACTCTTTAAATGTGCATTAGTAATCAAGATCATGGTTTTGTGATCATTATCTTCAAGCGTATAATAGTCATCACTACTAGTTCATGGTTCTCCTTGGTAAAATATAACATAGATTAATAATCAAGAGCTTGGTTTTTTATCAACATCCTCAAGGTTATAACAATCCTCACTATTAGTTCATGGCTTTCCTTGAAAAAACACAAGATAGATGTAGTACCTAAGGAGAAGGAAAACTTCTACAAACAACATTCACTATCTCACAACATTTCTTCCATTACTTACCTCAATATCAATTCCTTTTTTTCTACTTCTCTTCTTTATGATAGTCTCAAAGCCTTTCTTCCTTCTAGAATCCAAATACAACAACAAGGAAAGGAATTTGAAGAAGTAAAGCTCAGTAGTAGCCTTTTAAAATCCTCTTACCTCTAATAGAAACCTCCTTTTCTACCCTCTTTTTCTATGAATCTTATTGTAGCCAATTAAAGCAAGGGTCTCCAAGCTCAAATATTTCTCTTTAGACCCTTAATTTCCACTAAAACAACAAAACACTAACTCAAATCCAATGAAACTTAAGTTGGAGCATAAAGGAAATCACTATTCTACCCTTCTTACCAAATGGTTCAAGAAGATGAAATAGTTGTTACATCCCAAGAAAAAAAGGAAGTAATTCAACTATTAGCTTTCTTAATAATTGATTTAATTAATAATTAAGTTTTTTAATTCATGCAATAACTTTGGTGATCCAAATTAAATCCAAAATGATTGTATGAACCTTTTTATTTTTCAAAAGAATTTATAAATTTGTAGTTGAGTGTATTTTGGTTAGAAATTTAAAATGGTTTATAAAGTAATTCTAAATGCTCAAAAAGAAGTTTTTTCTTTAAAAAATGGTTTAAAATGGAAATAAGTGTCTCTTAAAAGGTGGATGCCATAGAACACACATTAAATGATCCAATTGATGGGATCAGATACTTAAAAGGTGCCGACAAATGTTCCTATCAAAGTGAAATTACTTAGTTTTATTGGATGGCATAGACCTCAAACAATATAATGAATATAGTTGAGATAGTGCTTTGAACATAAGATGGACAAATTAATGTATATTCTATGTATGATTATAAGACATGATAGAGTTGGAAGATATTGAATCTAAATTGGTTGGTATTTAGGTGAGCATTTTGGCACCCCTATACAAGTGTAAGGATTATGTGATGTTGTGAGTTATTATAGAATTATTCATAAATGAATGCTATACTATTGTATTTTTTCACATTTGCATCTAGAATTCTTGCAAGATGCATTGCTAACAAGTGATGGATTATTGTTATGAGATAAACTTCTCAAATGAAATTGATCCATCTCAAGAAGTAAAGAATGATATTTGCAAGTGGGAAGCCTCCACGGATAGGTCCACAACAAAAGAAAGGAAGGGGCCTTCAAATAATAACACAAAGATTTTTTTTAATGAGATTGCCCAAAATGCTAATCAGTGATTACATTGCTCTCAAGCTAAAGGTGAAGGATAATAATCAGTTCCCATTGACCATGTTGATGCTAGAATAGCAAATTAACATGATGATCAAAAGAGATTCTTAGAGTAATGGTTGTTAAATGAGTTGTATTGGTGCGTGATAATATGTGTTCTATTTAGTAAATGCATGAATATACATGTAAAATATTTATGAGTATAATAGATATAATGACAAGTGAAATGTAGGTCAAATGAATATTGGAGGAAACAGTAAATCTTGCCAAATAAGAGGGTTTTCAATGAATGAGAGTCAGAATAAAAAATCTTGCCATAGAGTGTTATCTTAATATAAAGAGAAATTGAAGGCACAATGAACATGTATTTTCTTCTTTATGTTTATGAATGAAACAACATGCTATAATTAATTGATTAAATCATGACCCTACATATTGCATGACCTAAATTTTTGTAATGATTAACATGTTATCCTTGTGTTGTTATGCTTATTGAATCTATGTTTATGGCTTAGTTTATGTTTGGCACTAATAGTTTCAAATAAGCAAGAATGACATCAACAAACAATAGGGATCTTGTGAGCTATGTAAGAAAGAAAAATGGAATCTAATGAGTGTTAGTTAAGATAAACACACTTATGTAGTTATACTATTAAACATTTCAAATATTGTAAAATGTTGAACTACCATATGTGCGAAAAAAGGTCGTACTTTACTTTTTTCTACAACATGCATTATAGCTTTGGATGTTCTAAATTGGTAATATTTTTGTATATGCACCTTTCAATTATTATGAAAATAGTTTTACAAAATGTGAAGATGTATATATATATATATGTGTGTGTGTGTGTGTGTGTGTGTGTGAGTGTGTCTATTTGTATGTGTGCGTGGAGATATTGTAGTCGACATGGATGCAATAGTTTTGAGGTATAATCCTAAAGAAATTGTTGTGCTAACAATTGTGGGCATCATATTTGTATTTCATTATTATTAGATATTTTAAAACATTTATACAAAAAAACAACATTGTTTTCTATGGTTTCTTTTCTTCTCTTATTGCATTGTAGTTAAAAAAAAGAATCGTGGAATTTCATGCTTGACATTTGTGTGTCCTAATCTTAGAAACTAAAAAATCTAGAATTTTTAACTAGTGCCTTTTTTGGTTCTAAACCCTTTCCAAATAAACTTAAAGAATCTAAAACACTATAAGGATTTAGTTCTTCTCCAATCCTAAAGCTTTCATGTTCACTACAATATAAGATTCAAACATTTTGCTTTTGTTTTTTTCTTGCTTTCTCTAAAACATTGTGTGACTATTTTTCCATTATTTATCAGATTTCTACTTGTATTATTATAACACCATTCCTTCACTCTCATTACCATCACTCTCCATGATGGTCACCAACCCAATCAAAACCTTACATAAAATTTCAAATAAGAGCCATGGTACAATGTTACTACTTAGTAGTCGATGGTTCTATTTCTTTTATCTTCCTAAGTTATTCACACCATTTTCTTTCCACCATTATCATAATCTTCACTTTTAAGCTTATTATTTTAGAAGGAAATGTTTCTGTTGTTTAAATTACCTCAACATTAAGGCATTGCATGGGTTTCTATAAATGTAATTGGAAGAAGGTTTCTCATTTTGTTTAAGAAAAACTATATCATAGCTTGTTTTGTTGGATAGTTTTGCATTAACATTAAAAATATTTTTGAAGATTAAGGTTCAATTTATTTAGTTAAAATATTAATGTATACCATTTAAAGCCATTAAGGATTCAAACCCAATTAATAATGAACCATGTTTGAGAGAATATGCATTCTCTATTAATTATATTGGTTTTATGCATAGTCATAGAGGTATTGTTTTACTAATTAAATCGTATTTTATGGTTTTCATTTCCTTTGGGACCATTATATTAATGATGTGAATCAATTCATTATTTTCATTGCATATGTTTTGCACAAAAAGCATAAGTTACAAGTAGTGCTTAATAGTTATTACAAGGTTAATTTAATTTTTGTCAATTCTCCATTTAAATTCTCTGTAAGTTATGGACCTTCACTCCCTTGATCCACCTAATATTTATGATGGCTTTATTATAGAAGTCTAAAAAAGGTTCCTTTATCCTTTTCTTTTAAGCCATATTATGCTTTTGTATATTCTAGTGTATTAACATTAGTCTCATTAACATTACAATAGGTAAGATTTGGTTACTTTCGTCTTTGGATTACTATCATCTATATGAGCATGTGTATGAATGCAACCAATTTTGTTTGGACGTAGTTTGCTATGCTTGCTTGCCTGAATTGTGGCATGCATGAATGCTTGTCTATAAACTACTCATGCATCACACTCAACCTTTAGGGGTGCACAAATCATAGAGTGATTAAATATCCTTCATTAGAAAGAAATTTTCTTCTTTGAGGTATCCTAAATGCTAAATCATTCAATAATTTTATAGACATAGGATAGATTCTCTAATCATACCCCTCCTCTTTCGGTAATTTTCATCCCTTTGAATATTTTTTCCAAATACAACTTGATTCCCAAGTTGTATTACTATCAACCTAGAATAAAACCTTTGATCATAATTCTATCCCTTTTGTGATTCATCTCTCAATAAAAAATTTCCAAAAACAACCAAATTTTCAAACTACATTAGTTTTTTGCTTACACCAAGGTCTTCAAATTTTTTGGAAATTGAGTTGGAGGAATGGATATTCACTCTTGTGGGTAGTTGAAGTTTAGCTTCAATCATAAAAAAAATGTTGTCAATTCTCAAACATTAAAGGAATGATATTAATGTTTTCATCATTTCATCATCATTAACTACTCTTATATTACTATTCTAGAAAAAATTTCTTTGATTGATAAAAATTCCTTTATTTTGCAATCACTCTTTGGATTTGTTACCAGAGGGGATTGAGATTTCAATAATATCTCTATTAACCTTGGCATTTTTTTATTCAGTAGAGTTACCTAATTTTGCAAGATTTTTGGATGATTTATTTTTGTAATCATTTTAATTGAAGCCTCTTTAATCTCTCATTTTCATTTCTTAACTTGTTCTTCAATTTCCTTCTTCTTAGCTCTTACCATCAGAGTGGGAACAAAGTGCTTTGATACCAAAATATGTTGTAGTTCTCTTGATCGATTACTTTGATGCCAAGATGTGATCTATCAATGAGGTATCTTATTCAATGCCCTTAATATCAACCTTGCTTCAGAGTTACAATGGTGAATGATAAGGCATGGAATGGCTAAGAAAAACTAAGAAAATATGTAAAAAAGAGAGTGCAAAACTCAAGAATGGCACTCAAAGGAATGCTTTATTTTTTCTTTCTTTTATCCTCCAAGAAAAGCCATGTTTCTTCTTCTTCTTCTTTTTCTGGCACCCTTGATAAGGGGTACAAACATCTATTTATAGTGGCACAAGAAGTGACGTTTTGGTAATTTCACATTCATTTGATAAGTTTTCCCCCACAATACTGACCCAAGTTGGGTTCGTATACATATTATACCATGTAATGCATGCAACACCTACCATGCATATGACTCGTGTTGTGGTAGGGGCACAAACCACATTTGTAGCATGTAGGTACATTTGAACACATAAGTGTTGCACAATCTAGATGTTTGTAGTCCACTAAGCATGGTTTGTTATGCATATAGTTTTTCTTATAGCATTAGTTGACATCTTGTCTATTATGCACATTCAAATATGTTTGGAACCCAGTTCCACATGCATCTAGTCCACTATGTGTATAGTGCCACATGCTTAAATTGTGATATGTGCTTATACTTGTAGATAGCACCATGCATGTTTTTTGATGCACTTGACCTATAATGGCTCTAAAACATGTGTTTGCATTTAATTATAGTGCACATCACATGTACAATGTGTGCTACATCTCAACATGTGCAATGATTCCTTTTACCAAATTCCCTTCAATTAGAGGTCATTTTTTTGTACTTCTCCTCATTATTGAATCATTTATAAATTTGTTAGACCTAGAATAGATGCCCTGATCCACTTTTTGGCTCAAGATTATTTCTTATTAAATAATTTGGGTTATTCGCTAATTCAATTTGATATTCTTGATCAATTCAATGGCTTATTTTCATTTAAAACATGCATTGGATTTCTTACGGGACTTTAATGCGGATGTTATCAATATTATAGCTATAAGAAAAGAATCAAAGTAAGGACTGGGACTTTTAAAACTAAAACCTATACTTCTATGTATGAATTGGATGATTCAATCAAGTGATCACATGATCCAATATAGGCACTAGATATTCTAATAGTTTTTGAAAATTGGTCATGACTCAAATAGTTTCATGATCATTTAATGACTATTAGATGGTTGACAAAAGGAATAGATTTTCCAAATGTGACATGAAGAGGTAAGAGATGGTGCTTCTAATAGTTTAATGGCTTGTATTGGATGACCTCATGGGCTAACAAACAGTTTAATATGAGGATAAGGCTTAAGTTCTAAGGGTAAATGGTGATCAAAATAAGCAAATAAGTTGTTAAATATGATAGGAGGTATAAGAATAAATCTAAGAAATGTACAATAAAAGGAAATCTAATAAAATAAAACTTTGCGTGGTTTTAGGGAACACAAAAAGGGATCTAAAAATGAGAGATCATTAATATTAAAATTGACATTGGCATGCTATTATATTATATTGAGAATTTTTCAGCTATTTGATGAGACGTACAAATGCAATTACAATCAACATGGATGAAAACTTGTTGATTAGGCATCATTTTGTTATATAGTACCTCTATGCTTTGTTATTTATCCATCATGATTATTTGATTACCTGTGTGTTATATATTGGATTTCATATTGTAATTGGATAACGTATATATAAATACTTCAAATCTTCTTATAAATAGTTTGATAAAAATAGGTTGGTAATATAAATAGGCAAATAAAACCTACCTAAAAATTGCATTGTTATACCCCTCAAGTTAACACACTCAATAGGAATTTTTGCAAGCTCTAGGGTAGCCAAATGTATGTCTTTTAATACTTCTAGATAAGTTGTTTTTAAATTGTTGCTAAATTTAAATTTGAAATCTCATCATGTTTCAATTTTGAATGCTTGGCTTATATATGACATATCTATAAGTAGATTTTAAATTTTGAACCAAGATGGATGGGATAAGTGGCTAGTTTTAATCTTGGATATCTTATTTTCCTCCACACTATGAGAAATGATGTGATTCTTTTAGATGCCTAAAAGTAGGATTTGAGGACTAGCTAAGCAAGGGATTTAAAATTTAAATCCATTGAGCCACATTTATAGTTGCGATCCTTTATATTCCATATCTTTAGGAATTGGTTGAGCAAACTTTATATAAGGTGTTAGGAATTATCTCTTAGGGGACTTTTTGATATCCTAGCCATTAGAATCAGAAAGGGAGGTTGAGAGGAAGGAGGAGGAACCCTAACTAAGAGAAAGAGTAAGGAAGAGGAAGAAGAGAACTAAGATCTTTGAAAAAAAAGAGGTGCAAATCCCTTGGAGAAGTCCTCTACTTAAATTGAAGTTGAACTTCAAGCTATAAACCCAAACTATTTACTTAAAGGTTTAAATTCTAGTTTGACATTATGCATGAATTAGAACTCAAATTGCATAATGTGATGATTGCTACCTAACATGAATATCTATATCAATACTTGAACATGTATTTTTCCATGACTAGATAATTTCCCTAGTTTATTAAAGACTATCGTAGTCTATTTTATATGAAGCCAAGTTTTAATTATTACATATTATAACTATTTGCTTTGCTACAATTGAACCAACGTCATGATAATTCAATTGTTACAAAGATAATTCCTAGATTTTACTGTGATGAATTTTGCAACCATGATTCACATCTAGAAAACTAAGATTTAACTAGTGATGTTATAGTTTTGTGTTGAACTTTGATTGAACCATGCCATGATGATATAATTTTTAACATGATAACTTAGAAATAATTATTTAATTGATTCTATGTCATAATAATGAATTTATGCAATTTCTTCTTACAAAAAAACCATTAAAATTTGTGGCCAAGAGAAATTATAGCCTTAGGTAAGCCTCAGGGCTGCATTGTAAGGCTTAATCAAGGGCCTTGAATGGACCATAGATTACTTTTAGTATAAGTAAAGATCTTGTTTTTCCTTATGGGAGGCATGAGTGTTTCAAGCTTGGCCTTAAAAGAAGGCTAAGGTTGAGTGAGAGTCATAGATAGGCATAACATGAGGATGTGGGTTTAATCAAGCAAGATTAAGAAGTAAAAATTTTTAAGTTAGGTAACAGTCTCAGTTAACCTTTGATTAGGCCTAAACATAGGTGAGATTTCTAGGAAACTCTAGGGATTGAAATTTGAATGCCTTAGGATTTGAAAATTGAAGACTATAAGATTTAAAATTTAAAGGCTTTGAAATTTAAAATTTAAGAGATTTGAAATATTGAAGATTTTGGGACTTGAAATTTAAGTGACTAAGGTTGAAATTTAAAGTTGGTTAAGGCCATGAGTAACCTTAGAAATAAAGGTATTGGGAGAGAAGCCTTGTGCTAAATTATGGAAGAGAGTGATAATGATTTTGATGTTTGACTTATGAGATACTTGTGGCTTGATATAACATGTATAAAGTTTAGAATAAGATTTTAGCATAGGGCCAAGTGCTACAAGTCTTTTATGATAAGTTACAAAAGGCCTTGGATTAGAGAGACTCTCGTATTAGTCTCTATGTGGAGATTAGGGTTGAGAGAGTGCTTGGGTATGGCCTTAAAAAAGGCATAAAATCTCAACCAAAGGGATAAGTAGTTATGTTAGGTCTTGGATAAACCCTAGGAATGGTTTAGGATTATGGGTAAGATCATGCGTTGGCCTTTAAGAGTCTTAAGATATGGGTTAGGAACCCTAAATAATATCCTAGGTTTGAGTGTAGCTTAGGAGAGATGTTGGGGAGAGGTTAATGGCTTAGGTTAGCTTCATAACTGTGAAGAGACATTGGTGGAACTCATGTCAATTCAATCTTTTGAAAGGAATGGCTACAAGTTGGATTGAAGCCTAAGGTTTAAAGCTTAGACTTTAGGTTTTAAGTGAAAACTTAGGTCGAAGTCTAGATAATGGAAAAGAAACCTATTGAGGAGGCTAAATACTTGTTAGAGTTAAGGTCTAATCATATATAAGATATTGGGTAGTTGTGATAAACCTAATCAAAATAGTTAAGGTTTAGAAGAATCTCTAAGATGCCTTAAATAAACTGATAAGTAGGGCTAACCTTATGTTGCATGGGCCATACTAAATTCTAGTTAAAGCATATGATGCATTTGGTTAGGCTATGTGCAAAAAAGTTGGCGTGTAGCATAGAGTAGAAAGGATTATGACTTTCTAGCATGTTTAATAGCATTTGTATTCCATTGATTCAAAGGATTTAGATAAGAGAATATTGATGGACATGATGCATGACTCTTAGAGATGTGGACCACATGATTGTGATGAAAGGGACTGCAAGTTATGGACTCCCAAAGAACAATGGAATGTCGATTTTTAAGTAAAGACTTTGAAAGAACTGTGGAATCTAGATTGTTTAATAAGGACTCTAGAAGAACCTTGGAGTATATGTTTTTTATGGGGATTTTATAAGGACTATGAAATATTACTTACTGAAGACTTCCAAAGGACCATAAAGTATTGTCGAATTTTGATGATATCCTAAAGGACTATAGATATGTTAGTTTATATGATAGGAGAGTAGCAAACTAATGGTTGGACATTAGTCACTAAGATAACTATATTATACATTCATGAGATTTTACAAGATTAGAGAAGTCTTAGTAAATACTAAATAGGTTGAGATATTAATAATTATGTTAGGAGCAAGTGAGTAATGTAGTTTTACTATGATTGTGCCTCAATATATATTTGACTTTGTTTGGTAAATTGAGGCCCCTTTACATGACATTATAAAGTGTTTTTATGTGCTTCTTAGTTATACTTGATATATGCCAATTAGTTAACTTTATTTGATTACTACTTATGTTTATAGCATATCTTAAGGTTTCTCTATTGAACATCTTGAGTCCCCCTCATATTATTACATGTAGATCCAAGGAGTTATGTGCTTACATTGGGTTAGAGTTAAGGTGGCAAAATAGGTGATTAGTAGTAGTCTTGGCATTTAGTACTTCATGTTGTAATGTTTTGGTCTGTAATAGTAATGTTTTATTTACAATAGAAACATTTGTATTATTGGTTATCATGATATGTATAGAACATTTATTAGACTTTGTATTAATTTTATGCATAACTTTATTTGGTACATTTAGTATTGTGGATTGTATATTGATTGGCATGATAGTTTATTGACAATTTGCTTACAGATATTGTGTACCCACCAATATATATTAGTAAGTTACCCTAGCCTAGGGTGAACTAGTTCACTAATTTAGCTAAGAAACTAGTTGGTAAAGAAATAAAGTTTATTCAGGTTGACACACCCCAACTATGATGATCTGATTAGGGGATCTCAATTCCTTATTTAAACATCAGGCATGGGGAGTGGAAAGTGGCTAGCCATGTATATTATTTAGTACATAGGTTGTGTTGCACTCTATAATTTAAATAAGAGACAAGTGTGGCAGTCATATAAGAAAATAATCTTAACTTCAAAAATTTAAGAGAAATAGACATTATATGAGAAACCATATGGAATAATGGTAAGAGCATAAGAGGTATTGGATATGAATATCATTACCTAAAAATGGTGTATATTAAGATGAATATGGTCCTTAAAGGTATTCTTATAAGATCCCAATTTGTGGAATAAAATGTATTTATTATAATTTGAGATGAATTGGAATTTTATAAATTCTTTAAGATTTTTTTAGAATTATTTTATAAATCTTCAAAAATCATATACTATTAAAAATATAGGTATGACATTTCAAATGAGGGAGATAGTATTGAATCTAAAAGTTAGATGATCACAAAACCAAACACATGTTAATTAATGATTGGTTGAATTGTGAATTTCCAATAATAGTTAGATAAAGAAGAGAGTGCATGTTTGAAGCAAGACACACATGCACTTAGGAGTGGATTGAAGATTGATGGCTTACTTAATGACTTAGCTATGCATACTAGTTTCAAGATGTATGAGTTAGCTTCAAATGGTGCGACTAAACTATTTGAAGACCCCTCATTTACCACATCACAAATGGTAGAATTTTCAAACCTTTCCTTTACGCATTAAAGGCACTTAAGTTAATATAATCATGCTTTCATCCTTATTAAATCTTTCTTCCTCGAGTGCCATTAGTATAGTTAGAACTAGAGCTTATATACCATTCAATATAGAATATGCTAAATTCAAAACATGTGCTTATTTTAGAGAAATTATGGTTAAAATAAGATTTTCTTTTAACTGCCTTATGATTAAAGAATATGATGACTAATATCGTACTTGTATGATCAAGTTTCTAGCTTAAATTACCAATATAACTTGAAACTATGAAGGGATCATATACATACAATGAACTCATTATATAGATGTGATAATTTGTAAGGTAATGGTTGAGAAGTACAAGTTTGGTTGTGCAAGGTATGGACTTTTTCTGATTTAACATTGTGCTCTTAGAGTTAAGGTTTTATTACACCTAGCATTCTTATAAAAAATATTACAATTTTGTTAAGCAAGGTATGTGTTTTATTATAATTTATAATTTGAAATTTAAATTGAATATGTATAAATTTTAAATATGGGTAAATTAAATTTTGAATTTTGAAATTTGAAATCCTAGAATTGAAAGACATGGTTGAATGAAAAACCTTATGTTGCACCACATGGGCCTTCAAAAGATTGAGCTTAATGCTTTGAAAATGAGCTCATGATTTTATTATTAATTTTATTCATTATTCTTATTCTTATACAACCATGAAAGCATACTAATGATATGGATAAGAATCCTAAAATTTAGAAGTTAATTGGTGAATGAAGATAAGATGATTAAAATGGAAAAATTGTATGATGCATGTGTAGATATTTAAGAAAAAATTATAATAGAGAAAGAAAGAGAGATAAGATGCTATACTACCTGTTAGCCAAATCCTACTTAGATCCTTAAATTTTAGGAGTTAGATATGGCTAGTCAAAGGACTTAATTAGAAGAGTTTTAACCTAAATTCTATAAACCATGGCTTAAACCAACCCTAACTTATTTTTCTATAACAAATTCTTGGATTAAAAAAAGTATCTAAGGCCATTTAAGCCATTAAGATGTGTTTTCAAAGTTTTTAGAAAAACCTAATCTATAAAAATGAATTGGGGAGGTTAATCGAGTGAATACTATAGAGGAAAGTAAGCCAAGCTATGAGAAAGAAGGAGGAGGGTTCAAGTTTTGAAGTAAGAAAAAATCTAAATAAGAAAAGTCCTCTACACGAGCATCCAGGTTGGATGTCCCATGTGTATATACAATAAATTTTGCTATGATATAATGAAGAATGAAAAGGAATTATCTTTTTTAAAGTGTATGTGGAACCCTTAGAAAATGATTTTCATAAAAGCTAGCAAATCTTTTTCCATGAATCTTGCTTAGAAAAGGGAAAATTTTTACACTCATGGCTAAAGGGAATTTTTTTTAACATATTGAAAGATTTCTTATCATTCTTTTCTTGTGTAATTTTGCTAAAGAAACTATGCAAGAATTCATGTTTTTAACTAAATCATGAACACAGGTAAAATTCATGTTTATATGCTTGCATGTTTAGCTTTGTATATTGAAATATGGGGAAGATGGACTTGGAATGTTAATTTGTGGAAGAAAATTACTTCTATTGGATACATGATCATGAAGTATGTTAACTTTAGTTTCTTTTTTATGATTTAAATATGCATGCTCTAAGAATGGATAGTATGATTTATGCTAGAAAAAATTTGGAGCATAGAAGTGTAAATTTTATGAGGATAGCACTCTCATATCTAAGATATGTAAGATTTGATTTTTTTTATTATCTTTAAATGAAAATTGAATATCATCCTTTATATAGAAGCTTTTATGAGTATTAAATCAAAAGAAAGAAGAAATCATGGCTATCCAGGATGATACATTTTATTTTACTTCATGACATGATATGAATATATATTTGTATTACAAAAGTGTGCATGGAAGTATAACAAATGTTATACAAAAAACTTAAAGGTTGTCTTAAGAGATGAACCATGAATTAGAACTTGTAAATTTAGTAAAAATCTTATGAATTCTTGTGGCCTAGTGTTCATTTTCTTCAAGTATGCATGGGAAGCATTGAGCCATTGCTTGGTTGAGTCGTGGGAGGAATGGGTTCTTCCCTTAAGAAAACTAAGATGGTTTTTTAAGGTGTGTATGGTCTTTAGTTTCTAGTTTAGGAGCTTGGAAGGGCTTGGTTTAGAGCCCTAGAAGAAGGTTAAGTTGGTTAAGAATGCAACCAACAAAAAACAGATTTGGTATGGTTATACTAATTATTAACCTTTAAGTCTCATGGTTAGTCCTAATAAGGTTGAAATGTGAAATTGAGAAGATTATTCAAGATAATATAAAACAAGCTTATCTTTAGAATTAGGCTTCAAGGCTTAGAAATAATTCATGGGGAAGGAACCCTTATTGGAACGCTCTAGTGTTTGATTAGTGTAATACTAATTGGTAAGCCTATATACACATTTTAAGGTTTACTAGGATGCATAAAGGTCACTTGTGAAACTTGTGTAATCTTAGACTTAGTTGTAATGGCAATTGATTATACATAGAACCTAAAGTTAAAACTCAAGACTATGGAAACACGAAGGTTGGCCTAGACAAGAAAGGTCTTAGATAAAATTAAAGCGAGACTAAATACAAGAAAATGAGATACGATATTCAAAATAAGTCAATTATGGTTTAGTAGAAACCTTAAGTTATTTTAATGATCATAACCTTGGATATTTGAAATAAGAATTATGGTTTTAGCCTTATATTAACTCAATGAGGCTATAAAGAATACTAAATAATAGATTTAGGGTAAAAAGAAACCCTTGACTTATTAGGTTGCTACTTATGATGAGAACTTCTTACGAGTTAGATTCAAATTAAGAAAAGTTAACTAATACTAGGTAATGATGGATTAGATTTAACAAGATTTTATAAGATATGGATATGATTTTGATTAGTTAGGATCAAATGTAATGGACCATTGATGCAATCACTTAAGAGATAAGTAGATTAGTTACTCTACTTCTTTAGCCTAGAGGTGGTAGTTACACATTATTAATTTATCAAATGGGAGGAATGTCAAATAGCATGGTAAGAATCTCCAAGGTTTGTTAGAAGTCATTGTATAAATAGTTCTAAGAGAGGACAACTGCAGATTTAGTCTTGCGGGAAAATAAATGATGTGTTATGTTATATTGAGGAGTATATGTGGTTGTTATAACTCTAAAAACCTTATAAGGTTGGCTTATCTAATTGGAATTATCTTAAGGAATGTTAGATTATATGATGTGACAGGAGTGTCAGGTCATATCATGATTGTCTTGAATAGGATAGTGTATTTGATCAAAAAAGAGACACTAAGTATTTGATTAATAAATTATAAGGATGTATTGACTTAGCTGGTAAATGGTAATGTCTTTATTATAATCAGAACTAATGCCACTTGTTTACATGATTTACTCAATTATGACATATGCAATTCTTTGTTATTATATGTTAATTTTATAATATAGCTCAAGGATTCCTTATTGAGCCTTCCTATTATCCTCCCTTATATTTTTGTAGGATTAAGGAGCTAGGAGTTAAGTAGAAGTCATGCTAGATATTATTAGAGTTAGTGTATCAATTAAATTATTCATCATCTTACACCTCATTATTTGTCATTATTTGTACTTTATTAGACATGTAATTATATAAAACTATTATTTTAGATTTGATAGTTTTGCATTACACTTTTTATTAGACTTTGATAGTTATTCATAATGTTGTCTTGGAATAGATTTGAATCAAAATGTTTATTTATTTTTGTAAATATTTTATTTATACTTTGGTTTTTTGGATGAGAAAAGTTGTTAGATTCTTAATATGTTAGCATTTTGCATCTTGTGACATTATCATTTGTAGTTATGTTTTGATATTTTGATCATTTTGATTTTTATATACTTATGTATTTGGACAAAAATAAGTGTGATAGTTTTCTCATGTATTATACTTAAATAAATGCCTTTAAATATATGTATGAGTATTTTATTTTCTCCTAGAATCCAAGACCTTATTAAACTCTATTTGGGTTAGACGTATACAATGCTTTCATTGTTCTAGTATGACTATTCATTTAACTTTGAATGACTAATTAGTATTTGGTTGTACATGGTATCATCCATGTACAAGTCCACATTCTTCTATGTATTCTCATAAATTTTATATCATACAACATGAAATAATTTGTCGTACTTGTATGATATATTATTCTTTATAGATAGTTTAAAAGACTTATGATAAAAATGTTGTAATGTAGTGGTGCAAATACGATATCATTTATCATATGAGTATGATTTTTTCTACTGAACTGCAATGTAGCAACTAAATCATTTTCATAATATTATGATTATGTATTGTACAAAAAAAACCATGAGCTCGACACATTAATAAAAAATTAATCATACAATGGTGAACCACTTATTGGACATGTATGATCCTCTAGCATGGATAATGAAAATATCATATTTGTATGATCTCAAGTAAAGATCTAAAAATTAGAGAGGTTTGTTAAATAATTACATGGTATAATATGATTTATTAGTATTGTATATGGAAAATCAATTTATGTAACTAAATGAAGATTGGAGAGCTAGTTCATTGGGGTGATCTACTTTATCTCACTCTAGTATGATCTATTGATTTAATTTGTACAAACATTCTCTAAATTTATATCTAGTTTATTCACTTTGTGAAAGCAAATAAATTCGTTGGACTTACCTTAAACATTAAGTGATTGATCAAAGATATAAATAAGTGTATTTTCAACTTAGAATAAATTGATGAACACATTACTACATTTGTCACTCTATTCTCATCATCTTTCTGATTCAAAGCATAGTAACATCTTCACCTCACATTAAGATGCTATTCCACTTTTTTGTGAAAGGTTCAAGGTGTAAATTTTTGTAAAAATGTTTTAAATATGCTTACACTTTGTTCTTTTAGCCATTGTAATTGTTGTTATTTTATGGCTATTATTGGTGATTTTAAGCTCATGTTAGCTATGGTTGATTAATGATTGATCAAGTTTTTGTGAGGTTTGTAGACTAATCATAGTGTGGCAAATGGTGTTGGTTTAATGAAAACTTGTTTAGGTTGATCGAGGGTGGATGTTGGCCTTGTATTGGTGGTTGAACCACTTGAAATTGTTGGTGTATTCCTTATTCTTATTTGTCTTACCTTTTCCTTTTTCACCAAGAACTTACTTACAAATCTAAGGATTCTAAAAGATCAATTGGTTGAATAATTAAACTAATTTATTCTTAAGAATTTAAAAGACAAAATTTACTCCCCACACTCTTATGGCATGTCTAATCCTTTCAAGTAGGTTGAGAAAAAAACAAATGATCTATTTGGAGCTCAATGACACTAAATGGAAAACAAAATTTTTTGAGTATTAATATAGATGATCTAGAATTAATAAAATAATATTTAAATGCTTCAAAAAGTTTTCAAAACTTTGTGAAAATATTAAATAGAGTCAAAATTATAAAAATTTATTAGGACATAGGCGTTACAAGAATCAACTTGATAAATTTTAATGGCACAAAATGGAGTTGTGATGATCATAGAATTAAGGTCAAAGAGGATTTATAGAAAATTATTACATATAATTTTTAGTCTTTTGTATTTGAGAAATTAATAAAATACAATAATTTGCCAGTATGTGAAATTTGGGCTGACAAGTAGATCTTGTCATAAAGAATCATACAAAATAAGCTGACAAATGTTTAGAAGTGAAATTGATCAAAACAAAATATCACAAATGAAAGATTTTCTAAGGTTCAATTAATATTAATTTTAATTAATCCTAATTCCCTAATTTTCCATCCTAACACACATGCCCATGTAATGAAACAATAAAAAATGTTAGATTACAAGTGGCAGGAAGTCAAGGAGGCGTCCTTAAGGATTCCTTGAAGAGATGCCATAGTTTTAAGGGAGTTAAAGTGTCACAAAGTGATTGTGGCACCGAGCAAGTATAAAATGGATGAAAACTAAGACCATAAGTATTTTTTTGGAAAAGTTGAGAAATTGCTTAAACTATGAAATTAAAGAGAGGAGAAAAGGAGGAAGTGTTTCCAGAGTAGTCCTTGAAGTTGGACAAAGGAATTTGGAAGGAATACTTGAGGCTAGGATGGGAAAAATCAAAGAATGATATTATAACACATATTGTAAGACAATATAATATTCAACAAGGAAAAGATTAAGGAAATGGATGCATTTCTATGGATCTATCTGATGTTTTGATTCAAATATATCATCTTTGAGGAAGATATTATCCATGCTTATATTGCTATTTTTGCTTATGATTGACTCAACATCATACTTGCCTACATATGACTTAACATGATATGTTCACATTTCCTTAACAAGGTAGTGTGCATCTTGCTATAACATGCAATTATGATAATGGCCACACAAAGAAAAAGAAAAAATAATGAAATTTTCTAAGACAAATCAAAAAGGAAAAAGGAAAAAAGAGAAATAAATAAAGTTGTTAAAAGAGTGTTATGAATCTAAAAGTGAAATGATGATTGATGGTCGAAAGTGGCAACTACAATTCCAAAATGATGTATTATGGAGATGAGTCAAATAAGCCATCATGAGGGTTATTTTTTCTTAGAATGACATATTTCAAGAAAATATGCACAATCTTTTATGAAAAGCCTTGCTCTAAGCTAACTAATGAAAGGTGATTAGAGAAAAAGATAATGGTAAATAACTAAAGGAAATTACATAAAGATTAGGTAAAAGTTTAAAGTCATTAATAATATTTTATTATTTTACCTATCACATGCTTATTTATATTCATTGTATGACATTGAAACCTATATGCAATATAATCTAAAAATTTCTTGCTTTACATATATGTATATGATTATTGCATTAAACTAGTAGTGGTTTGCTTAGCCAATTTATGGCCTAATAACTTTATGTTAAGACGAGGCACAACATTGGACTATTACGAAGTAGTATGATAGCTCATGGGGTCTTTTATTTTATCATATCTTGTATAAGTTGTTATATTAACTTATTATGCACTTATTTATCATGGACATTTTGAGTGTAATAATTGTACCTAGTTGGGACATCATTAGTTGTCCTTTATGAATTGTATGAGAAATATTGTTTAAAACAACATGAAAGTTTTTAAATTACGTCCACTATGACATGCAAATTGTGAAGTTTTTATATGACTTTTGTTATACTTTTTAAAAAGTTTTTAAATTATGATTTTAATTTAATTCTTTTAAATCATTTCCAAATAATTAGTAGTCAAATGTTTTTGAATTATTTGTTTTAATAAAAAATAAAAAAAGTTCTCAAAACTATTCAAAATCCAATAAAGGGGGGTGAGGATTACCCATGAGTAGTACAAAAGAAATGGAATTCCTAAAATAGAGAACCATAGGGAAACAAATAACATATGTTATGAAATTTAAAAAATGGAATTTAAGATGCAATAATAGGTTAAAAAAGTCAAGGCATTCTAGATGTGTTTATGACCTATGATATGAAATTTAAGAAGAATTAGACAACTTAGGTGATAAGCATGAGTGAATAATCTACAAGGGAAAACACATATTACATCATTATTAAGTGTTATTTATTGTTTATTTTATTGGAAATATGCATTAAAAGATCCCTAAGATGAATAATAAAAAATTTTAGAACTATAGCTATTAAAATAAGCTAGACATATAATACATAAAACCTATCCTATAGTACACTAGGTGTAGAAAATGATAGATAAACTAGAATAAAGAATATAATATAGTATGATTTAAGATTATGTATAATTTAATGGCTTAATGTTGTAGTACGATATACAATCCTAATGGTATGGTTGAACCAAATAATAAGAGATAATAAAACTTGAGAGGAATGTACAATAAATTAATAAATAATGTACAATATGTTTACTTAGGTAGAAACATAAGTACTTTTTTTAGATAATTCAATAAGCTATATGTCATAGCTCACATTTGCAACAATGTTTTTCATTTAGGTGGAACTAGACCTTTGCACTAGTTGTATATAATGGCACATTACTTAGCCTGAAGAGAACTACTTTATAAACCAATAGAGTAATCAATTGAGGTAAGAAAATGGTTAATTTTGAGTGGCATGTCATAAGCTTGATGATCAGATTAGATGATTATAACTTTTAGTTTGAATGTCAAGCCTAAGGAGTACTCTATCATACACCTTTTGTAGTATTTTTATTTCAATATAATTAGACATATACACCAATCAACACATTTGGCTAGCCAACTTTCATTTCTTGAGCTTGACGTTCAAACTAAGAATTACAATCTCTTAATTTGATCGTCATGCAATGTGCCACCAAGATTGAACCTTGTCACCACCTCAAAATAGCCATCTAATTGATTTAGAAAAAAGTCCACCCTAGGCTAAGTAACCTATCAAGCACACTAGCATATATATGGTACCAAAGTAACTTCTAATCTACAAATAATCATTTCTATATGAACTATAATATGCATAAATAACCATATGATCAAAACTACCCAAAAACTTAGTATATCATGTGAAGATAAACTATAAAAACTAAATCCAAATATAATATCCCATATAATCCAATGTCCAAAATATAAATATCAATATTGATAATAATTAACACTAGAACTATGACAAGATAAGATGTTAACTAAAGAATAATTCATTAAGACACTAATTCTAATTCTCTCACTCTAATGTCAACTATTAACTTCTTGCATCTATAAATCATATAAAGGGTATGCTAACCCCAATATGAAATAAGTCTTATTAATAAAACATACATTTAATAATAAATAATAGAGAAAAATCATCTATATTAATTGAGTTAATAAATTATCATAGCCTACTAAGTTGACCCAATGCATAAAACCATAACTCCTAGCACTATCACAAATCTATTAGCACTTAACAAGTCTTAAAAAATCATAATCAACTCATACAATTCATTATGACCCACCAATAATTAGGCACTCGCTCAAAGCTCATGATATCCTTGTCATAAGTTTGGCACTCCTATGTCATCACATAACCTGTCACTCCTCCATAAGAAAGTCCAGTCACATGAAGCATCCTCATAGAGCTAAAGCTCTTCATAAATTGTGTGACAATCTAAAAAGTAGTATGACAAATCATAATCTCTTATGATGTCTTATTTAAGGTAATCCTACCCTATCACAATTTTTCATGTTTGTGTCTAGTTTTTTCTTTATTCTTGATCTAAGAATCTCATTTGAATCCTTTAAGCTATCCAAGCTACACTTGAGTATTCATTTAAGCTAAAAATATTTTGCTTAGAACCTTTTAGTCATAGCCTTTTATTCTCTAACTTAAGTTCCTATGCGTTCCACATGTGAGTCTCTCTTGCTTAATAAGACAACCTCAGTTACTCCACCCTTCTTAAAAGCCTCTTTTAAGTCATATACACCTCCTAAACTATCAATTAGGGTGTTGATCCATATCTTAAAATCCTAATTTATGAATACTCATGATCTTACTAATCAAACTAAGCTAGATTAAAGTTTAGCCACAAATCCAAGTAAACATTTAGCCTCTTAGCCAAGCCTAGAACCACTCTTAAGGACAAAACCAAACTCTTTATCTCAATCAACCATCATCCATGGTTTAATTGAGAGCCCCATTATTACAACTTTTTCTTAAGTATTCTCATGGTCTCACTAAGTGTTGTCTTTTGTGCAACCCAAATTTCTATATTTAAGGTTTCTTCATACAAAAGTTATAATCATTAAGAATTATTTAATCTAAATATATGCTAAATTCTGAAGCTATCTCACTCATGGTCCATTTAAGTGATAGCTTACTTCCAACCTTGACTAAAGCTAATTCAATACTTAACCTTATCTAAGGTTTAAATTTCTAACATTATGTATTTAAATTTCAAATCCTACAAATTTAAATTTCAAATCTAGAAAATTCAAACTTTGAATCCTTCATATTTACATTCCAAAATTTAGGTTCTCTTACTCATTTCTAGTAGTTCCATAAATCTAGTGTAAGTCAATGCAACATATTTGTTAGGTTATGTCTTTTCCTAATTTTCTACATCAATGTAACTAATCTTGATCCTTTTTGTTACACTTGGTTGAGATATACAACCCATTAACCTTCTTGTATTGACAATCCAAGCCTCTCTAGGCTCCCTATGGGACACTTAAGATTTTACTTATCTTAGAAGCTATCTAAGGTCCTTTCTTATGTCTATCATTACATTCAAAGTCCATGATTGGGCCTTACACTTAGCTCGTTTGACTAACCCAAGACTTTCAACATCTTTTAGCAACATAAATCACAACCAATGTTCAATTTTTAAGTAAACAAAATTCTACAAGTTCTAGGTAATGTTTTATAGTGATACTTAGAGTACTTATCACAAGGTTTTGACCTAGACTCTTCCTCCTACCAAACCTAATCGAGACCCTCACATCTTTTAAGACTCAGTTGAAACTTACAAGCCCTCTTTGCAAGGTTCCTAAGAGCTCTCCCTCACCTTAAAGTCATCCAAGGTTTCTTTAAAGGCCTCTTCATGCATCCTAATCTTATAACCAAGCCTTTCACTTAGCTTCGAGGCTTAACTTAAGGCAATTAACCCCATTTGGCTGCATAAAGTCCAATACTGAGTTTGGATTTTGAAAGAAATATTGCTTATGATTTATATTAATGTCTTATATCATAGTTTAAGAAAAACATTCATAGGTTGAAATACAAAAATTTCCTTTAATATTATTGATTATTTTTGGTTGAATTCTATGCCACACAATTTGTAATAAATTTGAATTCTTCCAAGTCATATAAATTACATGCTTATTACATCACTTCCAAGAAATTATATTAACAATATATATGAATGTAAGCATGATTGCATATTTGTCTTTATATGTCCAAGTCATGGTTATTCCTTATAAAGTTTAATTGCAAATTCAATAAGGTGTCATCATAAGGATTCATAATTAGCATCAAAACTCATCAAGCTGGCATTACAATATATCAATGGTCATCCGAGCTTGTGACATAGGATCATAGTCAAAGATAATGCCCCGTTTAGGAGTTATCATGGTTTTATATGTTTATTCTTCACTAATCTTAAGAGATCATAATTGCAAAACATGAATTAACAAAAAGAATCATCATAATATCATAAATCCAACTCTTGACTAGGATGTTTTTAGCATCAATATAATTCCAATGAAACACCAAATTACATGTTTATAATTCTAATACGATGGATCTAATTATTTTCAACATATCATGGGCGTTCCATGGCAAGATTTACACGAAGTTATAGGAAAGGCATGTGTATGGTTGCATATATCTCAATTTATTCCTTAATCAAGGGCTATAACATACAAATTTTAGCAAAGTATTGCATACACCTCATTTTCTTTATCAACTTGAGAGTTATATCATGTACTTTAAAAAATACTTAATTTTAAACTCCTAGAATATTTCTAAATTTAAAAGCATGACATGAGGTTCCTACCTTGTTAACTAGAGATCTACACTAATTGGAAGTCCTTATTCACAACCAAGCTTGTAAATTTTTCTCTTCTTCTTTCTTTCCTTCATCTTATCTTCTTTTACTTCTATCTGGTAGGTCTCTTTAGAATCATTCATAGATAGGTTTTGCTAAAATCAAAGTCTTAATGCCAATCTAAAACCTTATATAGCCATTGAATAAATCCTTTAATCAAGGGATATTAATTAGGTCATTTAGGATATCTCTATCCATATCCTTATCTTAAGAGTTCATGCATTCTAGGGTTTAATTTATTCTTCAATTGTTTTTCCCTTAACTATCTCTATTTAGGTCATTTCCTACCTTAAATCTAGGAAAACTTAATGCCTAATGGTTGTAATCAAAAGCAACTCAAATATGAAACTTCATTTATTCAATGTCTCCACATCATACTTGTGTTATACTTATATCATACTATGCGATGAGTTAGATCCTCTTATACTACCTAATAGTTCTACTAATCATAATTATATGATCTAGTATTCATACTCATACAACACAGTATGCACCAAAATTCTCTTTTGTAATGCCTTTCTAAACTTATTTCACTTATATGATATCAATAATCGTATTGCATAACAATCGACTCAACCAATGAGCTTAATGTACTTGTATGATCTATGACTTGGTATCTATAAATCATAGTATTTCTTAGATTGATTCTTCTTTTAAACATTGATGTCCTTGTATAATGGTTTGATTGGCCTAATATGATCACTAGTAAAGTTTTGCATCAGTTCACGCTTGCCTCTTTCTTATACTAGATTACAACATGTGATGTGTGGTGTTTGTAAAGTATAATGCCAATTTTTTATTACATGTATCCAACCTTAATGTTCATGACACTATCATACTTATATGATGAGGATGTTGTACTTAACATCAAAAATATATTTCTTGTCTTATCATACCATATAACCTTCTATCATTGTATTGTATGATTGTCACCAAACAAAATTAGTAATAGTCTCACTTTATCACTCAAATTTTATAATTAATTATTTGATAAATTCAAATGGAAATAACATGCTTTGGCTAGCAAATTTGATGGGTATAACACTATATAACAAGTATATGGTAACGTGAAGTATGATAGGAAATGAACAACATAATAAGAGTCATAAAGCATCAAATAGTCATTTATATATTGAAGATAAATCATATGGTACAATAAATTGCAAAGGGATATAATATTCATGGAAGATTTAAGGATTGAACTAATAAGGAATGTATCATATGCGGTGCTAAAATTTAAGATAATATAATTAATGGAACATAATAATGATGGATAGTTTGATAATTAAACCAAGGAATGTAAAATACATTAAGGTAGATAATATAAAATGATAATTATTAAAGGAATACAATATTGATCATGAGTACTATACGATAGAGGAAACATACAATACATTATGTTAAAAAAATAATTTGTTACAAAAATGTTTTAGATAATGAAGTGATATATGGCTTTATTAAAGGAAATAGTTGGTAAATGCTTAACCTTTGCATGCAATTATGCAGCCATGATGGTATTAAAATATTTTAAAAAAATTTATGAAATGCATGATTATGCAAAATGACATCAAGGAACTAGAACAACTATGAAGAGGAAATTAATATTTCTATCAATTACAGAAATATCACTTTTTAAGAAGAAGGTGATTATAACAAAAGAGATCAAATGTTAAGGATATAGTTGAGAAGAGAAGCACATAATGAATATGAAAGAATTCAAATGCTTACTAAGTTGATAGATTGTTGGAACATTTCTCAAGATTAAGACCACCACTCCTAAGAGATAATATAAATCCATTCCAAGAAAAGTATTAATTTGAAAGAATTGAGGTGCTATTTGACATGGCATATGAGGATCATTATAGAGTAGCATTAATAGTTCTTATACTAGATAGTGCAGCCCCTAGTGGAGAGGCTAAAGGAGAATATTATTTGGTGATATTATCGACTTGAAAATATCATGGTAAGGGTTCTATTACATATTTTTAGAATGGTATATCCATAATCTTCCATAGTGAAAACCAATACAGAAGACATTTTTAAAATTTATCAAGATTATATCAATGGAATCTAGTAATAAACTAATACGAGAAGATGTTTTCATAGCTCATAAGGTATGCTCCAAAGAAGGTAGCCATAAAGACACAAGGTTGTTATCTTTTCATAAAAGATTAAGAGTTGTTATAAAGAACATCTTAGCACAAATGAAGTATGAATACCATGGAAAATTAATGGAAGCTACCAAGATAGAGAAGGTTAAACTTCAAGAAATGACTCAAAAAACTCTAATGTTAAACTTCTAGAATATTTCATAAAGATAATGCAAGAAAAAGGAATAAAATGCTTTAAGTAATGAAATTTTGGGCATTATGTTAAAGAATATCCTCATGATCAGAAGAAATAAACAGGAAGCAATATTGGAATAGATTTTTTTATAATGAGAGCCCTTAGAAACAAATAGCCTAAAGTCTTGCATCTATGTAACTAATCAGAATGAAGCAACAATGTCCTGAATGTTGTCATAAGTATTTAAAATTTCATAATAAAACTTATGTTAGGTTTATTTGATGGTGCAGCATCTCATTCATTCATATCTACAACACTAGTTAAAGGCATGATAATCTCTCAAAGACAACTAGAAAATTCTTTTTTAATTAGCGAATGAATAATCTTATAACAATATATTGTTAAGGATGAGGAACTAAGTTGAACAATATTTAATACAAAGTTAATATTAATCAATATTAGGGAATTTGACATACTTTTTGGAATGAACTGATTAGTAACCATCAAATCATTATTGATTATTGGAATAAAAGATAACCATTCAGTTGAAACATGGACCAAAGGTGGTTTATCTTGGAAAGGGAAGAAAAATCCAACTCATATTGTCAATAAAAGCAAGTACCTAATACAAAAAAGGGTGTGACTCTTAATTTCTATACAATGTGCAAATCAAAGAGAACCAAGACTCTAAGACATGTCGGTGGTGTATAAATACCCTAAGGTTTTTCTTCAAGTCTTACGAGGTATAACACCAATAAAAGAGATTGAATTCACTATTAAATTAATTAATGAAATGGTACTAATATCTAAGATGTCATATCATCTTAGATATACATGCCAAATCATGAAAAATAATGTCCTTAAATCTATAATAAGTAAATGCCAAATCATGAAAAATAATAACAAATAATATTAAAAGAAGCATATAGAATGAGATGATTAGTACATTTTTGGATGACAAAGATGTATTAAGATAAGAAAGAAAACTTTTAGTAGTTGGGAATGAAAGGATATACAAGAACTTGTAAATAAATTGTTAATTTATCAATAAAATAAGGAAGATCATCAAAGATCTAGTAGAACCTTACAACATCTTCTAATATTAATGTAAAATTAAGAAGGAATTATTGAACCCTTGGTCATGCACCACTTATTTGATGAGTACAAATCTATTTTGTTATTATTACTAATACTTTTTATTTAAGTAATTTTTAAATCAAGTATTTCAAGATCAAATAAGGATTAATCAATTGGAGAACTTGATCAAGTATTTCATAGAGTAATCTATATTTGAATACATGTTAAAGAGTGTTGATAATTTTGCTCAAGCTTGGCTCAACTTGTAAATCATGGATCTAATGTTTCAATTCTTTATAAAGTAGTTGTCTATCCAAAATTTATCATCTATACTTTAGTTTTTATTTAAATTGTTAAACTTATCACTTGATATTATTATAGCATAAAGGATTATATTATATTACTCATGCATATTGAATTGAGAGATTATAAGTTAAGCATTTCAAACTTGTTTATATACATATAAATTTGCAAGAATAAATATTAATTACATAGGCTTACATATGCTAAATTAATCAACTTTCATATCTTAAAAAATGATTCAAGTAATGCATCATTTGTATTCTTCATATTTTTACAATTTCACTATTTATAATAAATCTACTTTGCATGGCACTAAATAGTGCATCAATCTCATGTAATCTTGAGCAATTTTGAATAAATTATATTATTTGTACTAGTACAATATTCTTATATGTTGAGTGGTAGAATATTGGAACTTCATACAAATGATACCATATTTTGTATAATATGATGCAATCATTAGAGGATCAGATAGAGATCAGACTAAGTAATATTAAGTGTGAATATTGAAGTTTGTAATAACATATAAGTATAATAAGATATTCATATTTGTATAATCAGTATGTTATGTACTAAAAATTATGGACATAGGCTATAAGTGAGTTGAATATGTTATACCAATATGATATCATAATTATATTAGTACAATCAAGTTAACTGAATAAGCTGAGTTGAAATGTGACTTTTTGTCCAAGTACATTATGTACTTTGTATGACTATGATCAATCTAACAAAATCATGAGAAGTGAGGCCTAGTTTGATACTTAAATAAATTTTGGACAAATGTTTATCATATCATATGATATCACTTTCAAATACATGTAATATATTTACTTGAGAGTTTGGTTTAAAGACTTAATCATTTATTAAGAATATTAATGTCATATTAGTATGATCCACTTATCATATGAATATAATTATTCTTGATTAATAATGTTAGCCTCTTATACCAAATAAAATAGTTTATTTATGATCTTACATCATGTTGTATTTTCTTGAGAGCTTAGAAATTAGGCTTAGGTGATTCTGTTCTTATCATACAGTATGATGTAGTCATTGTATTATTATGATACTTGAGAAATGTAAAAAGAAACTAATCAAATAAGTGCATCATTTGGGTGACCTAAGCATAACACATATCATCATTGTACAATTAAAGTATTGCATTACAACGATTATTATCTCAAGAGCCTAATGGATATATCAATCATTTTAGGAATGGACTTTTGGCTATTAGAGCTTCTTGATTTGCATATATTCATTCATATCATTCATATAAGTATATGCAGATTTAATGTAGAATAATCTAGTGAATTTATTGTTAAATTTTTTACAAGAGAAACAAAACCAGACATGGGTTGAGTTTTATAGTATAAAACATCTTATTCTTGCTACTATTGATAATGCATTTTGGGTCTTAACTATATTATTCCTTTATCTATTTCATTAAAGATACTCATATTACTTGGTAAATTCCATTCATTACATTTAGATTTGTTCCATGTTACTTCCTTAAGTATAAAATATAGGAATTATATGAATTACTTTTAATAAGTGTTATAATATTTGAATAGTTGTATTGAACTCCTTCAAGAGAGGTGACTTCTGCTTGGCCATAGGTAAAAAAGGAGTGATTTTTTAAGGTGATTCCTAGCTAGTCATGGGCAAAAAAATGTGTTGATTGTAAGGTTTTGCACATACTGGTTATGATGAAAGGGTGGAACCCTGGTTAGGTCTATTGGGGGTGGATATAAGCAATGGTTTTATCAAATCACTTAAAAATCTTGTTACATTTTGATTTACATTACTTGCTTTATTTGTCTTATTACTTCACAACAAGCATTAGTGTCACAAAGAGTTTTTTGAGAACTAATTAACATTTTGTAAAATATTATAAAGGGCAATTAAGATAACAAGTCACTAAACTTGTCAGATTACTTGAGTTGACAAATCAAAAGGACTATACTATTGTTTAATAATAATCACATTATCACAAAAAGAATTAAAATGCTAAAGAACCTTTTTTAAAACTTGATATAATAGCCATTAAGATCAATAAAGTGATTTTTTCTATGATGTTATTGAGCTATTGCTCTAGCACTAGTATATTTCATAGTGAGAGAATTTCACTTAAATTTAGATTGAGAAAGCAAAGGACTTTGGTTACTATATATGGTGTGACTGATTTTGAATTGAGTCAAGAATATTTGAAATATTAAATTATATTTAGAAAATAAGTATTTTAACTTGTGTTTGAAATTAACTTAAGCTTTGAATTTGCAAAATTTACATTCCTCTTGTGCACATCAAGCCCACACATTTATAACATGAATTTTCATGGATTTTGTAAATAGTTAACTTAAAACAAAGAAAAGGCTGAGGTAGGTATTGGTTGAGAAATTAACAAAAGAAACACATTTCTTACTAACTAAAATGTATTATATCATGGCAAAATTAGCATAACATTTTATTGACCAAATAATGAGATTATATAGAGTGCTAAGTACAATAGTTTCTAATAGAATTTTTAAGTTTACATTATACAATTAGAAAAAAGTATAAGAAGATATGTTAAGACTATTACATTTTAGAGAAATTTGGGATTCACATCATGCATTAATTGATTTATGTACAATAATAGTTATCAATGAAGCATCGATATGCCACCATTTGAAGCACTATATGGAAGGATGTGCTAATCATTGATATGTTATTATGAAAAAAATAAAAATACACTAATTAGGAAAAATATTATCTCTAAAGCCAAAAAGATGGTAAAAATAATTAGACACTATATTAAAGGCTCATGATCATTAAAAGTAGTATGATTATAAGCATAAGAAGATCGAACCTCATGGAGGTAAAATATTCATCAAAGTGCCATGAAAGGAATCACTAAATTTTGATGAGGAAAGCCCAATCAAGGATACATCATAGTCCTTTTCATATTATTTAAAGAATGGATGAAGTGCCATAAAAAGTGACATTCTCAAAAAACTTGGATAGGATTCAAAATGTATACCACTTTCTTATTAAGGAAATATGTAGATGATCCATTCTATTTGCTAAACTTAAACCTAAGAATGTCATAGCTATAATTAGACCATACTTATGAAGAGAAACTAATTAATAGTTTGGTAAAAAAAATTATAAGATTAAGGGAAAAAACATCAATGGTCAAAGTGCAAATCAAACTGTGGGGGACGTGAGAACATGAGAACTTGATGAAATGAAGAGAAGTATTGTTCTACATTCTAAATTTTGTAGATGAAACTCTCTTAAAAAAAGGGAGTTTTAACATTCCAATTTGTGAAATAATATATATTTATTACTTTTTTAAATAAATTAAGATTTAAAATTTTTTTAATATTTTTTAGCTTTAATTAATAAATTCTCAAAAATTGTTATTATTAAAAGAATATATACACTTTAAAAGGAGGTAGGCTAAGAATTAAAGTGTATAATTATTTGAGTCCCAACAACACCAAGTTATTAAAAACTAGAATTTTTAATGCATTACAATAAAGGTTCCAAGATTAATAAAGAAATCTTTATGAGCTTAAAAAATTTCAAAAATTAGTAAAAATATTAAATTGATTTTAAAAAATTATAAAACAAATTATTAAAGCATAGAGTTTAAAAGATTAATAGTATTAAAATTTACTTGTCTCAAAAAGGAGGTATGACAACCACCACATTAAAATATAAAGAGGATTTAATAAAAAATTTAAATAATGATTTTGAATCATTTAGGTTTGAGAAATTATAAAAATACTAAATGTCGTAAAACAAATACAAAACTTGGCCACCGTGTGGATCTTATCAAGGAAACATACAATTAAAAAATATTACAAATATGGATTTTTTATAAGGTTTAGTTAATAGTAATTTTATTTAAATCCAAATTTTACTTTTTTTAACTTAATATGTGCACATGATTAATTTTGATTTGATGGTCACTCTAAATGATGGGAAATAATTATATTCTAGGTGGCCGGAATCTAAGAGGCATCTAATGGGATTCCTCAAAGAGATGTGCTCATTTTCAGGAAGCTGAAGCAGTAAGACTATGTTTTGAAAGTAAACAAATATAAAGAGAAGGAAATCATGAGATTTTTTTTAGGAAAAGTTGAGAACTTACTTAAATAATGAGATTGGAAAGAAAAAAAGAAACAATGGCATTGTTAAAGTTTTCGAAGTTGGGCAAAGAAATTAGGAACGTATGTGTAACAACCTACTTAATTAACCATGTAAATTTTCTTTTATTAGAGTTGGGTATTTCAAATAAAAAACATGAGGATTATCATAGTATAGGAATCTCAAAATTTGTATTAAGATGGTAGTAGCTAGATCCAAAATTTAAGCATACAATTGTGAAGGTCTTGAGTTTAGCATTCATGGGTATGCGGCTTGTAATTTTGGAAGTCATTCAAAGTATTTATCAATTTTTAAAGTTGAAAAGAAAAATGTGTTAATATTATTAAATAGCATTCTATTTATTATTTTGGAGCCACTACCCTTCCTTTTCTTCTTTATGCTCAATTTGGTCTTAAACAGCATACAAAGGAAGCCCAAAGTGAGGAGAGCTAAAGGAAAGAAAGACAGGTTTTTTAAGGAGATCTAGCTCAAGTCCTTATAGGATTTAGGGAAATCAGAGATATAGGAGAGGAATTTGAGAAAAAGGGGATTCTGATCTCCCTCTTACTTCAATAACACTCTGAAAGTATGATTCATATTTAGTTCCTCTTCTTCAATTAACTAATCTTTTGCTTTGTATTATGGAGATGGATTTTCATGATGTTGGCAAAATTTTACTTTAAAAACCATTAAAGTAAAAGCTGATGTATGAATCACACAAAAAGGGAGTAAATTATGGGTTTTAAACTTATTTTTCCTAATAAGAAATGTACTTATTTTTCTAATATTTTTTATAAAAATAATTTTGTATTAGTTGAAAACTTTGATTTATAAATATGTTAACTTATAATTTTTATTATTAAGAAAAATAAAATTGAAATGGTACATCAAAATTTTTAGGTGATTTGATTCAAATTAGAACCTACGTCCATCCCCAATCAAGATCAGGAAAACTCTACTAGTAAAAGAGTTACAACTTGAGATTTTTCTTTACAACTCACCTCCAACCTACTTGAAATTTTTCTTATGATTCACCTTTAACCAACTAGCTTTTGTAGGTTCAACTATAACCTAAGTTTTTATGAGCTCAACCTTTGCTCAATTTTTTATAAGATTAAACTAAACTTGGTCTTTTGCAAATGTCAGGCCACCCAACCCAAAAGAAAAATAAAAATACAACAAGAAAGAAATTTTTGATAAAAACATTCAAATTTTTTTATGAATATTAAAAGACAAAGAGATCAAAATTATGAAGAGATTTAAGAAAATTAAGGTTTAAAAGAATTAGGCTTAGCTAAAAAAGTTTGAAATTTCAAGAAGTTGTAAGTTGTAGATATTGCTAGGGAAAATTTATGCCAGTAAAATATGATGTAACCCTTCTTTGAGGTGTTAAAATCTTATCTGGGTTTATTAGTTATTTCATTCATAATGGTTAAGTATTTATAAAAAATTGTTTATCATAGTCATTAAAAAGTCAACAAAAAGTTGTTTGAAAAGTTACTATAAAACAACCTAAAATGCTTTTCCAAACAATTCAAAAAATATTCTAAAATTACTACTACAATGGAAAGTATAATGGCTAGTTATTTTAGTCATTAGGTGGGATTGATTTGAGCTGTTGGATTGGCTCAAAGAAGATTTTGACCATCCAATCAAATGTTATAAAGACATTAATTCTGGATGGTTGGATCAAGCTTGATTAGAATTAGGTCATTCAATCAAGTCATATGAGATCTGGATTGTTCGATTAATCAACGATAAAATTGGCAACGATCATAGTTGTACGATTCAAAATGGATTATTCAAAGTCACACGATTCAAGAATAAATTTTTCACAAGGAACATTGTTTGATGAAGTCAGATGAGTTTACAACCATTGGATGTTGAGCAAGGATCAATTGATTATAGTAGATGAAGTAGTAACCATCTAATCAACTCATCAAATGGACGATTAGATCACTTAAGATCCACTATTTAAAGGCAGAGATAATCTCCACTGTGTGATCATGAAAATGTGTGATTGGATGACACTGAGTGCTCCTAATTTTGGATGTAGTTGGGCACAAAGGATTTAGTCCTACATTATAGAAAAGGTAACTTATTTAGTCTTTATAAGCATTCACTAGGGAATAACATGTGAGCTTAATTGGGGCTAATTCCCCCTTTTGTGTGCTCAAGAATTTATCACTTGGGCATTCTCGTAACATTCAGGTTTTACACTGGTCAGATACTTGGTTTGAGTGATGTCTTATTTTATCCAATGCCTTACCCCATCCAGTTCAAGAATTCATTGTCAACTAGAATGGGTCGACTCAATCTGGTTCTGACTGTTTCCTGACCTTAGGCTTATGAGTGCCCACTCAGGCTTGCCTGGCCAAAGAGAAATAGTTGCACTTGGACACAAGCTAGGATGTGCAAAAAATATTTTTTAATTATTTTTAAATTTTAATAATGAAAAATTTAATAAAATTATTTTTTTAAAAATTAATCAAGGTTTAACTAACAAACTAACATAATAAGGATATGATTTAACTAGGAAAAGAATGATTGAAAGATAGTTTCATATTCTTTAAATCAACAAATAGTTTAAATAAGATTTGAATCAAGAAAAGAATTGAGAAAGTAAAAACATTAAAATTTTATACATCTTCTACATCAAGGATTTGATTAAATAATTGAATGCTTGAGTTAGGATTTCAAAATGAGATGAATAAAAATGTGTCTTGTAATCAACAAGCTAATATTTTATTTTATAAGAAAATCTTATCCAAGTTGGTGTATATGTCTTCAATCTTTGAAACTTGTTAAACACTTCAAGGTGCTTTAAAGACCACTAATTTACCATCTTTAAAAATGTATAATTTATTCTTTGCATGTAAACCTATTTCACACTAAATAACCTCATTAGAATAAAATGTTAAACATTTAATGCTTAACTCGTAGAGCACAAAGGTGACCCAACAACCATTCATACTTTCTAGAAATGGTGATAATATAAGAGGATTATGCTAATTGTCTTGTATGATCTGGATTAATAGGGCATAAGAAAAGCCATCTGCCTTACAAGGAGAGTAGTAGCTAAGTTGGTAAAAGTCCCATATGATTATATAATATGATGCACGAATCTGAAACATTGATTGAACTTAGGAAATGGATAATAGTGATCGTCAATCTGTTCAATCACTTGACCAACCAGTGGCTACTAAAGATCCTACAATATGATGCATTAATAAAAAATGATTAAATTTAAGAAATATGTCACAGAAATCATGCATCTAATCTCTTCTCCAACTAACTATTTCTAGTGATTGTATAGTATGATGGCGTGATCACACGATTATGATTGCTTCCAAAATAGCCACATCAATAATTACCCATCTGTCATGCTTAACCAGCATCTGTTAATTATTGCAAATATGATGTAGGGGATCAAACCATATAATCTAAAGCCAAGAGTTATAGATTTTAATTAATTTTATAAGGACGACTTTGGGGATAATTTCGAATAGCCTTTGTAAATGTTTTCTTTGGAAGATGAGAAATTTTATCAAATGATAAGGAATGAAACATTGGACAACAAATGTATAAACTTTTTCAAAGTAAAAAATAAAATCTAAACTAATATTAATAAAATGTAATGATAATATTTCTAAAAATGAAAATATGACAAAATGTAAATGGAAAAGCTAAGGAAGAAACCTCTTAAAGTCTCAAAATGTAATTGGGATTGTGTAGAAAATGAAAAAAAAGAGAAAAAATAAAAAATAAATGCCATGGAAGAAAACTCTTAAAGTCATTAGGTAGGCAAGCTAAATACTATAATATAAAAAGTTTGACTTATTTAATTCCTTAAACAACTATTTCAAAGTGCAAGATGGTATGAGCATTTCATTGCATAGCATCATTTGCATAATATAATATATATATATATATATATATATATATATATATATATTTATATATAGTTAGCATTTCGTCCTTTGAGTCTAGATCTTGTAAAGGTGTGTCCATGCCTCCACATGTGGTGCTCAACCAATGCATTATGGCATACACTCTAGTACACCTACAGTAAATCTCTACATGCAACTCAGTGCATGACCCTTTTACTTTGTGCAACATCTTCAATTTTTATCATTTTGTCTCCTCCCCTTAATTTTTTATCCATTTAGGATTCAATGAGTTTAGAAGTGATCCCCTAATCATAAGAAGAGTTCTTACATGAAAACCTTAAAAAGGGTGGGTTGAGGATAGTCTGTAAACTATGATAGAGAACCTAAGGTATATGCCATCACTCAATAAAAGGGCCTCGACTTCAAAGATGTGATAATAAGTATTCTTTTATTTTAATAATTTTCAAAAAATATTCTATTTCATAATGGAGTCTTTCAGTCACTCATTTCAAGTCATATGCTTAGTGCATTGATTACTAAATTAAATCAAATAAATAAGACATTATCTATGAAATTGTTTGAGTGGAGTAAACATTTTCATGAATATTTTCATTCAATGAGAAATAAAAATGAAAGAAAAGAAATTTTTATTGCATTACTTGTATTACTTCTATCCAAATTTTGGTATCATTTTGAAAATGGATTGGTTATTTGAGCACCAAGTAGTTATTAATTTATTAGACAATAGAATTCAATCAACAATTTTAAACAAAGAAGAAATAGTCTTCTTTGACTAACTAAGAGGAATACCAATTGTTTATGTTCTTATAGCAAAAAAATGTTGAGAAAAGGTTGTGAAGATTTTTGTTATTTATTATGCCAAATCACCAAAGCTTTATTGTTCAAGTAAGAAGTACCAATGATTTACAAGTACCATGATGTCTTTCTAGAGGAGCTACTTAGTATCCCTTCTAATAAAGAAATTGAGTACAATACTTCTTATAGAATGACAGCTATAGAATTGGAAGAAGTGAACTTACTAATTCAAGAATTGTTAAATAAGAGTTTCATTCTGCTTAATGTGTCCCTTTAGGTAGCACTAATCTTATTCACTAAGTAGGAAAGAAAATATGTAGATGTTCATAAATTATCAAGAATTAAATAAATTAATAATTAAGAATAAACACCTACCACAGGAATTGATGGCTTATTTGACTAGTTGTAGGGTGTTGTTTATGTTCTTTAAGATTGACTTAAGATCAAGCTATAATCAACTAAAAATAAAATAACCAAAAATAGCTAAAACTACTTTTAGAACTCACTATAGATACTATGAGTTCTAGCTACTATAGTTTCATCTTACAAATGCACTTATAACATTGATAGACTTGAATATAACCTTTAGAAAGTTCTTGGATCAATTTATGATCATCTTTGTTGATGACATCCTGGTGTATTTTAAATCTCTTAATGATCACTTTGAGCATTTGTATGTTGCACTGCAAACCTTGAGGGAGAACCAACTATATACTAAGTACTCTAAATGTTAATTCTAGTTATCCCAAGTGGTACTCTTGAGGCATGTGATTGATGTAGTAAGGATAACTGTTGATCCTTAAAAAATATATGTTATTGTAGATTGTCTATACCCACTTTAGTTTCAATAATTTAACCTTTCCTTGGGCTAGTCTATTATTATCAAAAGTGTGTATTAAGTTTTTCTTAAATAGCATCATCACTCATAAGATTAAAATAGAAAGCTATGAAAAAAAATTGAATAAGATACTAAATATGTGAATAGTTTTCTAAAACTAAAATAGAAATTAACAATATCTCTAGTCTTAGTTTTACCAGAAGGATGCGATGGCTACCAAATCTTTAGTGATGCTTCACTTTAAAGGCAAGACTATTTGTTGATGTAGAATAGAAGAGTAGTTGCTTATGAATTTAGAAAATAAAAATCTCATGAGAAGAATTATGCATTGCATAAACCAAAATTGGCTACCATGGTCTTTGCCTAGACAATTTGTAGGCATTACCTTTGTGAGGTGAAATGTAAGGTGTTCATGGATCACAAAAGCATGAAATATTTTTTCACCTTGGAAGAACTAAATCTAAGACATAGATTGTGGCTAAAATTCACTAAGGATTATGACTTAACTATAAATTATTATGCATAAAAGGCAAATGTGGTTGTTAATGCACTGAGTAAGAAGGTTGTGAAGCATGCTCTTATTGAACAACTAGATAATGAATAGATTTTTTTTTAAATTGATAGATTTCAAATAGAAAGATCCATGCATTAAAATGTTGGATTACTACACCAACTCTCTATAAGGCCTTATATGCCTAGTATGCTTTAATGATAAACAACTCTTGGATGAGGAATATTATAAATTGAACCAAAAAGATAGAGGTGAATAGGAATCTAACTATGCTCTTAACAAATTAGATCTATTGACATTTTAAGAAAGGTTGTGCTTTCTTATGCACTAATAACTTTAACAATTTTTACAATTTAGAGCTAACAATTTGAAGTACTCAATTCATCCAAAAAGTAACAAATTGTATCAAGAATTGAGATAGAATTATTAGTGGCATGGTATGAAAAGAGGGATAGAAAAATGGATTTATAGGTGTTTAGTTTGCCAGTAGTTCATGGTTGAACTAGAAAAGCCTGGTCATTTATTACAACCCTTATACATTCCTAAATCAAGGTGAAAGTGTGTAGCTATTGACTAAACAAAAGCTTAGGTAATTATAAATAGATTGACTATGTCTACCAACATTTTGCTATCAAAACTCTTAAAGATCTAATACAACTTTGCATGCTACATTTTGGTGGTGATTAGGAAAGTCTCTTTTGATAGAATTTGCATTCAACTTTCATGCTAATATGGGATAGCTCTTATGAAACCTTGTATGGAAAGAAGTACTTATCCCTACTACTAGTTTGAGGGTAAGAAAAGATAATTGATTAGATTTAATTTTATTAATAAGTTTCATAAAGAATGTTATAATAATTAAAGATAAGATTTATACTACTCAAGTTAAACAAAATAAATATTTTAATGAGAAGTATAAGAATGTCAAATTCTAAGAAGGAGAGCGAAACACGTCTTTCTTAAGTCTCTTAAAAGGGATAATCAAGTTTGGTATAGCAAGTAAGTTGAAACTTTCAAATATTAAAAAGTGCTAGATTTGTTACTTATAGAGTGACTTTGCCTCCTAGATGTTGAGTGTGCATAATATTTTTGATGCATCTTTACTAAGGAGGTACATTCTTAATTCATTTGATGTAATCTAGTATGACCCAAAAGAAATTAAAATACATGATATGTCTTACAAAGAGCAACTAGTTAGAATTCTTGTAGAAAAAGGAAAGAGATTAAGGAATAAAGTTAGTCCCATGGTAAAAGTATACAAAAAAATTAAATTAAAAGATAAGCAACCTAGGAGGACAACATCTTATAGTACCCAGAATTGTTCTAAATTTTGAGATAAAATTTTTATAAGGTAGGAAGATTGTAATAGCTCACTTTTAGCCATGATCTATATTCTTAATAAAGTTTTCCTTATTAGACTTGGGTATTTTAGACCCCAAAACTCAAGGAGTATCATAGTGTGAGCAACTCAAAATGCATACAATGATGGCAATAACTAGATAAAAAATTTGAGTATATTATTATGAAGGTATTGACTTATGGAATCTGTAGGAATAAGATTTGTAATTTCGGAAGTCATTTAATTTTTTTAATAATTTTTAAAGTTAAAAAAAGAAAAAGTAAGTTAATATTAATAGACCTTTTATATATTATTTAAAGACATTGCCTTATATTTTCTTCTTTATGCTTAATTTATTGAACAATGTGCAAAGGAAAGCAAGAAGAGAAGAGAGATTAAGGAGAGGAAGAGAGAGGTGTTTTGAGGAGATTTAGCTCGTAATCAGATTAAAGGAAATCATAAAAGAAGAGGAAGAATATAAGTAAAAAGGAGATTCCAATCTTGTTTTTCTTGGAATAACACACACAAGGTATTTACTACTTGAGATGTTGTGGAGATGAATTTTGCTGGTTTTGGTACAATCTTTATCAAGTAACCCATTTTTTATCTCTAGGTGCAGAATTATTCAAGATGATCAAAGCAATCATCTAATATAATCTACAGAACTAGGGCTAAGGAAAAGACATTAGCATTGTATGATGGGATTAACAATCATTTTGATAGAAATCTTAAGCAATCATATTGTAAAATGTTATCATAGAATAAGTACTATCAGGTTCAAGGAATGCATAGCAATTATCTTTTGTTCAATCCCTTATTCCAAATGATTGAAAGGATATTACACAATATGATGCATTAATAAGAAAAGTTTTAGATTTTCAAAGCACAATGTCAATAAGAAAGAGATGGATTATGAAAACTGGAAACTTGATCCAATTCAAATATTCATGAAATTCATAGAAATGGAATACCTTTTTTTTCTAATCTTAATGGCTCTTATAAGACTAATTTTAGAAAATCTTATTTAGCTCTCAAAGTACACAATAAAATTTTTAGATGGTTTGATACAAACTCATATCTATATCCACCCCTAACTAAATGGCTAGGCGTATACTAAACCACACTTTTTATTGTAGCCAATTAAGGTAAATCATATAAAATCCAATCACTTTTTATCACAACCAAGATTCAATCTCATAAATAACCACCCCTTTTTTATTGTAACTAGATAAGAATCAACATAAATAAAGGACTAGAGATTCTAATTGCCAAAATAATAGAATAAGAGTCCTAATAGTAGGACTAATAAGTTAAATACAAAGCTTAAGTACAAGAGCCTTATGACCCAATGAAATTTAATTCAAGAGGGACACTAATGAAAAATAAAATATTATTGAAGAGATATTCACTTTAGCTTATAAGAATAATTATGAAATTGAGTTCAATATCATCAGTTAATAGTATATTAAGAAATAACTTGAGTTATGTAGCTTACCTCAAAAAATGTGAGGAAAGTCTATGATATATAAGAAAGCCTCTAAAAATTTAGTCTTTATTTCTTCCTTTTAGATTGGAATTGATCTTCAAGTAGATCTCCTTCTTAAATGTATGCAATTGATCATTAACCTTATCTCAATGTTTGGACACACACACATATACCCATAAACACACACACAGACACACATACACACACACACACACACATATATATATATGTATATATATATATATATATATATATATATATATATATATATATATATATATATATATATATATATGTATGTATTATAATATTCTCTAATTGCTCTAAATGAGCCTCAAATGTTTATATCAGTCTTTCTTAAAACCCATTCAAACAAGTCATTAATCACTATTCTAAATTGATTGTATTTTTTGTTCAAGCTAATTATATAAGTACCATGAAACTATAAGCACATCAAATAAGTTAGATTAGTTCATTTTACAACTCACAAATAATTATTCTAGTATGATGAGTACATTTTATAGGTACAAATACTATAACTCTTCTAGGTTTAATTATCCTTAACTCTCAAGTTTTGTTTTGATAAGAAAACATATCAATTTGAAGAATTTCTTAGATAACACTCTCTCTATACATAAAGTATCATATTTGTATAATATTTGGATTGCACATATTCAACACCAATCAATTTACTAAATGCCCAAATCCCAAACTATATCTCTATAGAAAAGTGTATTATATGGGTGCAAAAGTGATATCATTATGGTATGACAAAACTCAACTCACTTATAGCCTATCCTTATAATCAATACTCTGATAAAGTTATTGAACTTGTATGAAATATATATCATACATGTATGATAATATAAATTGTTGATCATACCAGCATTGCCTAGATGATCACCATGATCCTATTAAAGACCAAATCATACAAGTATTATAAGTACATTGTACTATACAAAGCACATAAGTTGAACACGTCAACAATCATTTCTCAAGAACCAATAGTGATAGTTATATGATAATGGTATCATGCCTATGAGAATAGCATATTTAAACATTTTAACCTAGGATTGCACATGAATAACTCTCTATCCAACCTAAAGGATAACTAGCATATTATACAATGAGGATATAAGCATGAATAGTATATATACACTTCTTAAATTTTCTACAAAATATGAAAGTTGATCATGTCATGCACATAAAAATATATATTTCTAATGATCATTAAGCCATATTTATATGCATGAAAATATTTTTGAAATGCATTCCTTATGGCTAGAGAAATATGAGTGGAGAGATGATTTTAAAAATATTTAAGACTCATACTCAATCTTACCAAATCCTAGTACCTTAAGTAAATTATTATATGCTTACATTCTATAACCAATAAAGAAGATGTTATAAAGATCTTCTCCAAATGTTACTCAAGATTGTGTTTCTCTTGGTGTTATTAAGCTCTTTAAATCAAGTGATCAAGCACTCCACTTGATTGACCTTATTGATCTAAAGATGTATTATCTAAAAATACTTTAAAAAAGTATTATTAAAATAACATAATGGTTTTGTTCTCATCAAGTTTAAATCATACAAGCATACAAATACTCCCCTTACAGTGATGCTCTCCCTCATTATATGAAGTTAAAAAAATTTTCAATAAAGTGTTGGCATGCATGGAATATCTTTTTCATATCTCACTTTTATCTACTTCATTTTATCATGCATCAAACGATAAAAGAAAAAATAAAACTAAGAAATCAAGGGGTGTGAATCCATTTCATTAGTTAAGATTAAATCAATAAGGATGAAGGGTTCACAATACAAAGAATTTGTTGAAAGTTAAGTAATAATACCACTTTTGTATATACAAAAGGTTAAATTACTTGTTAATAAAAAAACTTCAAGGGGTTCAATTAATTTTTTCCCCTTATCTTTATATCATAATTTCTAAAGAGGATAAAACTTTAATCTTATACACATATTAAACCAAATTATTAAAACAAATTAACATGCTTTCAAGGATTGTCACCCCCTTTCTAATTAGGCAAGAGAAGCATGAAGATGAGAATCAATGATTTAAAATTTAGATTTAAGAACTCAAACAGATTTGGATTTGATTAATCTATAATTAAGTGTTATAATATTTATAGGTACATTATTTTTCTTTTTAGCCTACACATTTAACATTAGCTCTTATCTTAAAATCCTTGGAGATATAACCTTTTCTTAAATAGTAATTGCAAGAAATAAAAGAATTATAAGAATAATTTTCAACATGCAAGAATTTGGTAGACTTTTTTCATAAACTTATAATCAATACTTTTTGAAGGAAACTCAAAAGCATTTTCAACATCTTATAACTCAATATCAACAAATATAATAAAAGCATGCATATGATTTCTCCAATACAAATAAAACCTCTGATCAAATAAGGGAAGACAATGAAAAGAGGTCCCTTCACCCAAAGTTGCATGATCATCATTTTGTGTAACATTAAAAAGATCTTGCTCGAATTTCTTCCAATGACACTCTGATAAAGGTTGTTGGATTTCAAGAGTTGATATCCACAAGAGCATGAGTGAATTATGAAAATTGTAAACTTAAACTAATTCAAATATTCAAGTAATGTATAGCAATGGAAGACTCTTCTTTTCTTAAATCATAATGTCTGCTTTAAAACTTATTCTAAAAAAATCTTATTCAACTTTCAAAAATACTTTTATATGAGAAGTAATAAAAGTAAATAGTAAATTGTTTAGGTGGTTTGATCCAAATTTGGATCTACATCCATCTTGGGTTGATGGCTAGGGTAGCACAAAGCTGCTCCCTTCTGCTACAACTGGTAGGGCTCAACCATACAATATCCACTCTTGTTTTGGCATAGCTAGGTAGTTTGTCATATCTAAGTGGGTTTCAACTTAAACAATGAGCTAAAAGACCTAATGGTTAAAAGGTTAAGGCAATTTAAGTACAAAGTTTCAATAATTGGACAAATAAATCAAATAAAAAAATAGAGTCCTATAACCAAATATAATTTTTTTAGATACACTAAAGAATTATAAAAATAATGTTGAATAGCCACAATTAATATGGTGATGTAATTAAGTTCATACCCACAATTAATAGTACATTAAGAAATAACTAAAGATGATATGCAACTTGGTTCAAAGAATGTGAAGAAAGGTTGTAAAGGATAAGAAAGACTTTAGAAATACATTCCTTATTTTTTTAGATTGGAAATGATCTTCAAGTAAATATCCTTATTAAAAATGTTGTACCTTTGAGTTTGATTATCACAAAACCAAATTCAAGTAAACTAATGGATTTTTGAATTATTGTGAAGTTGTAGTAAGAGTTAATGGATGTCGAGAGTGATGATGACTTATATGATAAACAATAAAGCTTAGAACTTAAACACAAACCCAAATTATATGAAACTAATGCATGGTATAGCTAGGGTTTTTCCTTTATGTCTTATCATAACATGTCATCACATCTATATGAAGAGGTCATTGTACAATAATGATGACTACACATGTTCAAGTTTTTCTTAGAATGTAAGACATGAAGTACATATGATAACTGACATCACATTGTATGACGATAAAGCAATCAATAAAAATGCTTATTTAAACATGATTTATTCAACTTAAACACTTGCTTTACATTTAGAAAGATTTATTTTAATGTTACTCAAGTTCTAATACAACTCTAAATGGATTATAACTCAAATACAAGATTTGACATGAATGTATGCATGACAAGAATTCTTAAGTGAAGCTTTACAAAAAGGATATGACTTGACATTCTAACCACAATAATTATAAGAGATGATGAACTCCTAGTGGTTTGAGACACTCCTTGATCAAAGGTCTTCAAGCTTCATTCCATTCCAAGGTATGTGTCTTTTCATACTTGTATTATAGTTTTCAATTAGGTAATGAACTAGTTGATTTTGCATCAAGCATCCATGATGTTCTTCAACATACTAGTGCAAAATACCAATAGAACTAAGAGTGATTAGCTGAGCCTTGGTCATTCATGGTCTCATTCATAAATGAGTCTATGTTATGTTTTGTGAACTCATTTGACTTTCTCATTATATAGTATAAAGTACTATGATGTATTTGTATGTCCCATTTCTTTCATAGAAGAATTGAGTTGGCTTAAGGATTAAAATGAAAAAGTGTCATTATACATGTACGATTAGGTATACTATATAAGTATGATTGACCCATCATTTAATTCTATGTTGTTTTCTTTGAGTGAACATCATTATATTTGTACAATCTTGAATTATAAAGAAAGTTCTTAAGAGCATGACACTTAGTGAAATATATTATCATATAATGAAAATACATATATCAAACTCATATGACCAATATAAATAAATGAAATAAACAAAACATATAGATATAATCTTAGAGAACATCTAATATAATGGACTAAAATTTTAAGTTAAGTATTTAGAACTTTCACCATACAATACAATATCAATTGTCACACTTGTGTGATAACTCTTCATTGACTAAAATATGCTAGTGGTATTGATGTGTTGTTAAGGAAACTCTAGTCCAATGCTTATCACTTGCATATGATCTTAGTATCGCATTAGTATGATCATGGCACGTGACTTATAACGACTATTTTGACCATCTTGGAAATACAATTCTAACCATTTAAATTACCTTTAATTATTCTAAATGTTTAAGAATTACATATAGGAGTGTTTTTGAAGCATGAAAGGCTAATTCTCTTAATTAAAAATCAATCTAAGATTGAAAGTGGAACAAAGTTGCACTCATCTCTTAGCTATAGAATTTATGAATTATTGGCCACATATTTTTACTCATCTTGCATCATTCTCTATTAGTTTCTCATTAGTAATATCTTTTCTAATTTATTAAGCTATTGTGTCACTATTTCTTGAAGGTATAAGGTATAAGTGTTGTATAAACATATTTTAAGTTCTATATATTATATTTTTTAGCTATTGTGATTAGTTCAAGTTGTTTGCTCTACTATGGCTATTCTTGAACTATAGTTGTAAGCTCAATTAAGTGATCATTTTGAGGATTTATGACTTAGTAATTATTAAAAGGAATTATTTTAGTAGAAATCTTTTTGGATCAACCAGAGGTGGTTGTAAGCCCTATGTTTATGTGTAAATCACTTGAAATTTCTTTGTGCATTATTATTTGCTCTTATGTTATTTTATTATTTCTTATTCAACAATAGTGTATTATAAAATTCTAAGTTTTACATGAACACAACATATTGGATTGATTTAGTTAACATCATTCATTATATATGAAGAAGTTACTCATTATTGAGTTAAAAAGATCTAAATAGGCATAATTTGTCCTCCCTATAGTTAGTTTTTAGGTCTTTTCAAAAGGTATGCAATGCATTATTAATCTGATCTTAATTTTTAAACACACACACATGCATGTTATATATGCATCATTGCTTTCCAATGGCTCCCAAAAACTCTTAAATGACTTTATACATATTTACTAAAAACTAGTCAAACTAATCATTACTTATTCTTCTAAATTGATCATACAATTTGATCTAATTGATTATACAAGTATGATGAAACTATAAGCACATCATTTGACATATCAGATTAGTTTGATTTATATTTTTCAATTCATAAATGATTGCACTTACATGATGAGCACATTATATAAGTATGAATAGCACAACTCTTTCAGGTCCAATTTTTTTCAACTCTCGGGCTTTCTCATCTGATACAGAAACATATTAGTTCAAAGAATTTCTCAACTAACACTCTCTCCATAAATAAATGATCATATACATTTGGATAGTGCATGTACAACACAAATTAGCGCACTAAATACCTATGTCCTAAACTACACCTTTTTAAAAAAATGTATCATACTGTTATTAAAGTGATATAATTTTGGTATGACAAACATTACCTTTCTTATAGCTTATTCTTAATTATCATTACTCCATGCATGTATGATAATATAATTTATAAATCATACTAACATTGCCTTGATAATCACTATGTTTGATCCTACTTAAGAATAGATAATACAAGTATAATAAGTATATCATTATATGATTCATAGAAGCTCAACATCTTAACTAACACCTCTCTAAAAATAATAGTTGTACTTGTATGATAATTATATCATACCTATATGAATAATATATTTAAATTATTTAACCTAGGATCATCCATGATCAACTCTTTGTTCGTCCCAAAGGATAATTAGTTGCATTATATGATGAGTTCATCTTACAAGTACAATTAGCACACGTATGTTTCACTTAAAAGTTTTTACAAAATATGAAGTTGATCATGTCATACACATGCAAACCTATTTTTAATGGATATTAAGACATATTTATATGTAATTAAACATATTTGAAATACATGTCTTAATACTAGAGAATATGATTCTAAAATTATTTAATTTCATATTAAATCTCACTAAATTCTAGTATATCAAGTACATTTTTATAGTCTTATATTCTAAAACTAACAAAGATGAATCAACAAAGATCTTCTTTAAGTGCTATTCAAGCCTATTTTTTCTCTTGGTATTATTAATCTCCCTCAATCAAGTGATTAAGCTCTCTTTATGATTGAATTATTTGACTTGAGATGTATGATTAAAAATACATCAAAAAACGTATTAGTAAAATTATTCAATGATGTTATTATCATTAAGCTAATGGGGTAAAGACCTAAGGTTCAATAAAATGTATGATCTGGTTTAAGAAATTCATATTAGTGGGCATCCATTTAATCTCTTTCCTAACCAATGATGGTTAGTGAAAGTGTAGTTCCTGAAGTGATCATACCAAAATAGGTATATCAATAATCACCCATCTAACCTCCATGTTTAACTAATGTCTGTTGTTGACTATATTGTTTGATGTAAGGGACAAGATCTGAAGTTGAGTGTAATGGATTTTTATTGATTTTGCAAGATCTTTAGGGAGCATTTGAAATATTTTTTAAGATTTTTTGCTATAGTAAATAGTTTTATAAAATAAGGAAGAATAGAAAATGGAATAATAAGTATATAAACTTTCTCAAAGTTAAAAATATAATCTAAACTATTATTAACAAAATGTATGGGCATTAAGTAGGAAAGGAAATAAAATAAAGAAAATAAAATGGATAAGGCAAAACCTCTTAGAGATTGACCTATTAACTTCCTTAAACTACTTTTGTGGAGTGTAAGATGGCATGAGCATTACATGGAATGACATCATTTGCATATCTTCTCGTTATATGATGACACTTTATTATTAATAATATATATATAGAAACATATACATATATTATGATGCTGTAAACTTGAAATGTATGATAAGAAAGAAAAGAAAGAAGTGAAAAGAAAAAAAAGACAAAGAAAGAAGTCTACTTCATCTTGGTAATCTAAAAAATGACAAGAAAAGAAAGAAAGATAAATATGAATACTTCCTCTATGATCCTATCTTATAGCTACCTGATGTGATATACACGTCACCCAACTATCATGGAGAGGCACTTAGAGATGGGGCACAACATAGAGGTTTTTTGTGTGTGAGGATTGGTTATACTTTTATTGATAGATATTATATTAATAGTTTTATTGTAGTTTTTCTTATTGCATGATAGTTTAGATATGATGTGTTGGTTTTTAATTTGTTATGCTAGTAAAGATGTTTATTATTTGAGATATTTCTTTGTTACCCTTATTTGGTTTCAGTTTTTGTCTTCTATGTTTTGCTGCTATACTATTTGTACTTCGTGAATTGATATTTAGATGTATTTTATTAGATTTTATTAGATTTAAGCTAAGCAGGATATGATAAAATACTTGTGACTAAGATAAGAAAAACTAAATAAGGGTGCTTTATGATGTACTGTAGAATACTATAGGATGCAAGAAAGAAAAAAATTAAGAAAAGTTATGAATTCCAAAATAAAATTCAATGTGAGAATATTAGAACAAAAAAATTAAGTTAAGCATGCTTGTACTTACGTGCATTTGTTTGATGTAATATTGATTGATGCTTAGTGACCTTAATAAGAAATGAATCAAATATAACAAATTCAAGAATGATTGTTATCCATGCTTATATTGTTATGCTTACAAGATTGACTTAGTATGATACTTGCCCTTATTGATTCAACATGATATATTTATTTTTACTTTAAAAGATGGTAACTTTTTTAATAATATGTAATTATGATAATGGTCGCACACAAAAAAGAAAAATTAATGAACTTCTTCAAAATAAATAAAAAAAAGAAAAGAAAAAAAATAATAATATATAAAATTTGTAAAAAGACTATGTTCCAAAAAGTGATTATCCAAAATGGTGATTATCATTTTAGAATAATGTATTCTATAAATGAGTCAAATGAGCCATCATCAAAATTAGTTTTTTAGAATGACATGGTCTAAGAAAATAGGCTCAAAATGTTATGAAAAACTTTGAGCTAAACCAATTAAAATAAAGCAATTTAAGAAAAGATAGGTAAAGATTAAAAAAATATATGAAGATTGGTTAAAGGTTAAAAATCATGAATGATACTTTATTATGTTGCTTATTAAATGCCATGTTTATGCTTATTATATGATATTATCACACTTATTATTTTTAATATAATTGTCTTCTCTAAAATTCCAGGGTGCAACAAAACTAATGTATCAGTCAATATACTTAGTAGCTACCATTCACTCCCCAATCTTAATATTCAATCTCAGAGTCGTGATCCCTCAGTTTGATCATCAAGCTTCCAAATTGAATAATGTCATTTACCATTCAGTCACCTAGCTAACATAGACCTAATTCACCCTAAGCATGGGTAACCCATCAACCACATTAGCACGTACATAATATCAAAGAAAAACTATAAACCTATAATAAAATCCATGCATATCCACAAAACATAAAGTAACATCATAAAATTCATACATTGTCTAGATATCCAAAGTCCATCATATTAAAGATAATATAAAAGAAATAAATATGAACTATCTATAATAATATCAAATACAACCAAATGTCCATCAAATATAGATAGCATTACTATAAATGAAATAACATCACTACTACTAAAATTTCATGAAATGCAAAGCTGGTATATCTATACTATTAAATGCATTAGCTTTGATGCCCCAATCTCTAATTTCTATGAAAGCTCTTCACTCCTTGGACCTGCATATAATGTAAGAGGGAGTGAGTTAGAAAGCTTAATAGGGTATCTTTAAATCATTTTATAAAAAATAATCATTAGTAATATAATAAGTATAGCTATATGCTATAAGAAGAATACAATCATCATCATCAAAAGTGAGACCATATAGAAATATCTTAGCTTACTTTGAGCTAATACATAAGAACCATAATAATCACTAGCCTTAATAGCATAACTCTAAAAAATATTATTTATTTAAAATCCTTCAAGACCTCTCAAATCTTTATAACATTATAATCATGTGATCATCTAATTTGTTGCTCAATGAGTAACCAATAATCTAAAACTCCCTTTAAGTCCATGAGAACCTAGCATAAGATTTATCACTTCTAACTCATCATGTGAACTAGCACTCCACAACTTAGGGCTTTGCCAATCATATGGGTTAGCCCTTAAGAAAGTAAGTAGAACTTAGAACAAATAGATTTTTTAACACATGATTTGATACTCTATAACCCAGGGCTCTACCATTCATGTAAGACAATTCCTTATAGATCTAAGGTTCCTTAACAAGTTTGTGGCATTCATGACATATGGCATATCCATAGTTCTCCCATGATGTCTTATATAAGCAGGTGTCACTCAGCCTTATTAGGGCATCTTATTATGTCATGTAATACTCAAAAATTGAGATTTATGTCGATCATATTAAATAATTACTTCTTTATCTAGTGAGATTTCTAATATCTATAATGATTTGACTCTCTTATCTCTAGTTTAAGGATTCAAAATCTAAGGTCCACTACATCTTAATCCATATTATCATTTACATTAACTTATCATATTGGTATTATTTTAATACATTATTATCAATTATTTGGGCAAATCTAAAATATTATTTTAACCTTAATATATTATCTAGCCATTCTAAGATTTCCTTCACAACCTTAATTAGTAATCTGAGCATTCTAAGATTTTCTCCAAAACAATAATCAGTTATATGAGAATTATAGAGTTTTCTTCAAAATCCTAATTATCTATTTAGGATATTTTAGGGTTTTCACCAAAACCCTAATCATCTATATAAGATATTCTAGAAATCTTAATTTAATTATTTAGAGTACCCCTTTTAACCTTAATTCAATAATTAAGGTACCTTAAAGTTTCTTCCAATTCTAATTCAATTATTTAAGATATCTGATCTTGTCTAGATTTCATATATATGATTACTCTTTGTCATTATTTATATTTGGGACCCTTATATCTCTTTACCTATTTAGATTATCACTTGAGAATCACTCAAGTTAAAATCCTTATTTAACCTTTAGGATTAGTTTTCAAGCCATCCCATTTTTTCAAACTTGGGTTTATGTGAGTTTCACTAGAAACTCCCAAGCCTCTTAAGCTAACTTGAGCCATTATACCTTTCCCAAAGGCCTTTAAGCCACACATTTTTTGAGACTACCATTTAAAGTTTTAACTTATGTATAAGAGCCTAAAATAGTTACTTATGATATTAGTTAATACTTCTAATCATCCATAGGGTTTAGCCATAACCAATTAAAGCCTTTTCAACACATGGTTGAGTAAAGCCCTAGGTAAACAATGAAAGAGAATGATGTTGATAACCTTGGTTTGTGGCTTGTGATGAGGTTTATGTTATAATTTAACATGAATGAACCTTAATGTAATAATTAAGTTAAGGCACAACAACCTATAACACATGATGAGACCTTAAAGACACCTTAAAGAAGGCCTTGGATGGAGTTAACCTTTTATGGCTTATCAATTTCATGTTTTGATGAGACACAACATGTGATTAGTGAGAGAAGATCATGGGATCCTTATTATTTAATAAAATTATTTTATTATTATATTATATAAGTTATTGCATCAACTTATTATGTATTTATTTAGCTTGGAAGTGTTGTATATGTTATATTGTTAGGTCACCCTTGTGTTCGATAAATCAAGTCATAAATATTTAATATTTTATTCTAGTGAGTTTGATTGGTATAAATCAAGTTTAATTTTAAAGAGCAAGTCATGTACCTTTAAAGATGATAAATTAGTGGTCTTCAAAGCATTATAGAGGATTTAGTAAGCTTCAAGAATTGAAGACATATATACTACTTTAATGAGATTTTTTTACTATAAAATAGAATATTACTTATTGATTATTAGGCACTCTTTATTCATATCAATTTTAAATTCTACTTAAGCATCTAATTATTCAATTATCTTCTTGATTTAATAGATGAATAAAATTTTATTTTTTAATCTCTCTATATTTTTCTTAGTTAAATCTTATTCATATATTTTTGCCAAATTTTATGTTAGGTTAATTAGTTAAATAAAATAAATAAATAATAAGTCTATTAAAATTTTCATAATAAATAAAAAATAATAAAAGCAAACTACCACCATATCCCAAGCTTATCCCTAAGTGCAAAGCTCTCGAGTCGAGCAAGCTCGAGTAGGCAGTCACAAGCCTCAGGTCAAGATACAATCAGAACCAAATTAGGTCGAACCCTATCTTGTTGACAGTGAATTACTGATCTGGATGGGGTAAGGCAAAGGATTAAGTCGAACAGCACTCAAACCAAGTATGTGTATGGGTCGAGTTGAACCCATAATAACTTGTATGTATCGAACATGCCAAGGTGATGAAATCTCAAGCACACAAGTGGAGAGCCAACCCCAATTAAGCTAGCATATAACACCCGCACAAATAATAAATTGCAAAATATTTTCCTATGTTGCAATATGATACTATTCCTTTGGTGCTTGTTCGCTTCCAAAATCGATACTCACTTAGTACCATCTAATCATGCATTTTTGTGATCACACTATAGAGATCACCTTTGCATTTTAAAATAGTAATCATGATCCATCTATGCCTTTCGTGAATTTCCTCTAATCTGATTGTTGATTAGATGGCTAAAATCTCAACCACCTTTAAGCTTTAATTCTAAGCTATGATCAGACGATAAAGATCACGTCTGACTTCATCTTTGCCTTTTGAAATATTTATTTTTGAATCGTGTGGCTCCAAATTATTCACTTTGAATCTTATGGCTACGATCATTCTCGATTTTACCATTGATTAATTGAACAATACATATCTCATCTGACTGGATTAAATTGCTTAGATCAAAACCTCATTGATTCAATTGTTTGTAACTCATTCGTATAACTATTTTTTATCTAACGATCTATAACTTCTTTGGTTTGATCTAATGAATCTAATTCATCCCACATAAATAGCTAATTCTCTAACATTTGCATTAGGTATTTTGGAAAAAAAATATTTTAACATATTTGGAAAAACTTTTAAAGTTGTTTGGTAATATATTTTTAAATAACTTTTCTAAACTTTTTAATGGTTATAATCAAATTTTTTTATAAATATCTAATCATTATAAATAAAATGACTAATAAATATGAATCAATCTTTAAGATCTTAACAAAATGTTACTGAATATTTTACTAGCATAAATTTAACTGACAACAACTAATTATTTATTCTTCTCAAATTATAAAATTTTTCTAACTAAGCTTTGCGCTTCTAATCTTTTAATTTCTTATTTCTCTTTTTAAATTTAAGCTCTTGTGCCTTGTTCCATTAATCAACAAGTATAGAAAGTTGTATACATTTATTAAAATTTGTTTTCTTCTTGTTGTATTTTTTCTTTTTCTTTTGGGTTGCATAGCCTAATATTTATGAAAGCCCAAATTTGGTTTGATTTTGTAAAAAACTCAAATTGGGGTTGATCTTGTAAAAGCTTGAGTTATAGTTTAACCTACGAAAGCTAGTAAGCTAAAGGTAAACTACAAAAAAAAAATCTCAAGTTGTAACATTTTGTTAGTGATATTTCTTCTAACCTCGATTGAAGGTGAACGTAAGTTCTAATTTCAACTAAATTATCTGAAAATTTAGGCATCTCATTTTAATTTTTATCTTTATTTTTCTTTATTACATTAAAAAATATATATATATATATATAATCAAGGTTTTTTATACACTTAAAATTATTTTTTAGAAATAAATATGATAAAAATAGTAAAAATTATTTTAAAGTTCATAATTGACCTCCTACTGTGAGATTCGTATACAAGTTTTCACTTCATATATGTAACTAGTTTAGACATGATTAGTTTTTTATTAAAATTGAATGATAAATATTGTTTAAAATAATATGAATGTTTTTTTTAATTATTTTCTCTTTGATTTGCAAAGTGTAAAGGTTTGATATAACTAATGTTATAGTTTTTAAAAGGTTTTCAAATTATGATTTTGTTTTAATGATTTTGAAATAGTTTTTAAACTTTGAGCATGTAGATGGTTTTGAATTATTTACATATGAAAGAAAAAATATTAACTAAATAAAAAATAAGAGAAAGAAATGACATTGCAACCAACTTAATAATGGTGGGTGAGGATTGCCACAATACATGAATATAGGAACACTAAAATAGATAACACAAGAATTGGTAAGAGATAAAATAAATAATATGGTAAATCAATATCATATGGATTAGAAACGACCTTTAGAATATGAGAGATCATATAAAAATTGATTTGAATATAAAGAAAATTAAAAATGGTTCATAATAAGACTATAATATTGCATGACATGGCATGAATATTTATTTCTATTTACTACAATGCTTGTTTATCACGATACCATTTTTAATTGTGCTATGAACTTGACATACATCATAAGCCCCTTAAATTTTTAATGTTTGACATGTATGATTGTATATGTTTTGTCTACCAAACTTGTGATGGTGAATCAGCTTACGTTTGGTTAATATTTTGGATGCAATACATATAGATCATGGTACTTTAAGTATTAGTGAGAGGAGTTAGATATTTAATATGATTACTAATTTTGGTACTACATCAACGCAAATGTTATAATAGAAATTTGAGGCACCTGAATAATAATAAGCTATTGAAGCAATAATATAGTCTTTAATATTTCTTTTTTGTTTGTTATGCTAACTAACAAATGAGATTTTACATTTGATTTTTATTATTTCCATTGAAATGAATAATGGTAAAATGGTTGAAATTTTTGGTACCTTTGCATTTACATAGATAATTGCTTAATTATGGATGCTATGGCCATTACATGGTGGTTTTAAAGATTGATTATTTATCTTGTGTCATTAATAATTAGAAATAACAACCCTCACTACAAATGCCTTTATCACCAATTCCTCATCCTTTGCCACATCTACTTTACCTCAAACTCCACTAATATTATTCTCCACGTTTCTATTATTTTGTTCCACATTACTTACAAAGATGTACGATTAATTTCAGCACAAGTTCTAGTTAGAATGCTCTTTTCACTAAATTTTTTAAACTCAACCACCAATGATGCCACCCTTGAGGGTTTATTTAATAAAGCTATTTTTGTTTGGAATGGAGCTTTTATAAGAAGTTTTTGAAAAAATGGTTTACGAAAACAGAAAATGAGTTTTATTATTATTATTTGTTAAATAAAGTGCTTTTGGACATAGTTTTTAAAATGATATTTCAATTGAATTCTAATGATTTGTTCGTTATAATAATTTAAATTTATATACCGAGTTTATTTTTTTAAAAAATATATTTTAATTTCATCTATCAAATATTATTCTATTTTGATCTAATATTCTCATATTAGTTTTATTATATTCTTAAGTTGTTAGCTTGTATAGACTATTTTTAAAACAAACAAAAATCTAAATAATTTTGAGAGTGGAATAGGTAGAGGGGGAGGAAGAACGCAGACGGAGACGAAAAAAAAAAAAAAAAACAGATTGATAACATGGCCTCGAACGGTAGTAGCCGTTGGCGAAACCCTAAAATCACCCTTAGGCATTGCCATTTGAATTCCCTATTCAGCTTTCTTTCCTATACCGGCACGAAAATATCGTTTCCATTGTAATTGCTGATAACTTTCTGCATATTTTTGTTTAGTGGTGAGCGTTTTCTTGTTTAGGGGAAGATGGAATGGCGAGATACGCGTTCATGCTTGTTGCGGCAATGAACAAGAGGAAACAATTCCAAGATGAGCTCCAGAGCATCGAGAGACAGGTATTGGGCTTTGTCACAATGCATGAATGTGTTCATCGGCGGCTCAATTTCTCATTCCTTTTTCGGTTAGGTTTGGTTATTTGTCTTACGGAAGATACCTTCTTTTTGGTCACTTTTAGAAGGGACTCTAATAAAAGATGACCTATGGTTTGGGAACTCTAATCGATTCGGTTTAGAAGCCGACTAGCCTCGCTAAATTTTACATCTGGTGTAGGTTTTCGTTCTTTCCCAGACCATGGTGTTCGTGAGCCCTCTTCAAACTAGGCCGCAAGCAATTAGTGTTTATACAAATACTGAGGAATACAAGGGCTAAAGTTAGAAGTAATGGGTGATTAGTTTTTTATTAACTTGAGATAACACAAATTATGAACCGGTTGATCTGAACTCAACATGTGGCAAGAAGCAAGAAAGGAGTGTGTAAAGCTAGCAATATGATGGCATTTACTATTCAGATTAAGCTCTAAATTTGGCTTATGTATGGACTATTAACTCAATGGACATGATTTGGGTTATTTGATAATAACAAATTATAATTCATGTTATAAAATATCTTTCTCTGAGTGATGATTCTACTGATTTGAACTCAATCTTTAATAAGAAATGTTTGGGGACGGCATTATAATTAAACAAAAAAATGAAGAATTGGAGTATAGGTCTATAGTAAATGCATCTATGGAGGATTGTTTAGGTACGAGGTAGTTGTTGAATAAAATCTCAATTTTGAGTCTATCTTTCGTTATGGTATAGCATGTGAAGTCTTATGACTTAATTTTGAGGCAATATGATTGAAACGAGTAAGATCATGGACATGTGTGATTATAAAAAATTTATTTTTACACAAATATTTTTCTTCAAAGTTTAAGATTAAATTTTTATACTGCACTCGTTTTGTCGGACAAGGATTGGATTGTCTGATCATTTGTCTAATGAGATAGAGATAACTAAGTTTGCAATTAGGATCTTCGTCGCATGACCATTAGAACATTCAACAATCTATTTAATGGGTGTTTAATGGGTATGGGACCATCTGACAGAAGATCCTATTGGACACCATTTATTTCATATCTCTAAATGGAGCTCTTATTCTGGCTCTTAATTTGGCATTGTTTTAGAGTGTTATAAGAGGATTGAGATCTTCATGGCCAGTTTAGAGAGTTTGAATGTCTTTTGAGACAAACTTCACTAGATAATGAACTAATATGTTCTTTTAAAATAGTGGCTACAATTAAAGGTCAAGCTACAACATAATTTACGCACAACATCTATGCCTCTTGAAGATCAAAGTCTACAATATCAAATCATCTTATGTGAAGATTGTTACTTTAGTCATGACTTCATTATTTCAGGTTGTGCTATTTCTAAATTTTGTAATGAAGGCTAGTATCGAGATGAGAATCCCTTTGACAACTTGAGTCAAATTTAAAAGTTTCCTAAAAAATATGCATCCATTTGAAGAGTGAGATCATCTCATAAAAGTTAAAGAAAGAAGTCTCTCAAGCGAGGGATCATTTGGCCAAACCCAAAAATGATCTATGCATATTAAGTTCAAAATAACCATTGCTAACACTTAATACATAGTCAAGGATTTTGTCCACCATACCCAAAATTTGAAGGCAAATATTCTTTCTCATAATCCCCTAGATAAATATGTATTGCCTCATTTTTATAGAAGAAGATACTTTACTCAAATCCATAAAGAAATTTTATTTTAATTTCCACCACATAACTATTGTATGAACTTAAGCATTTGAGGGCCAACATTAGAAAACAATTTAGGCATGGCTTTTGAAGTTTCTCATCTTTAGGCATGATTTGTCATTGGTTTAGGACCAATGATCAATATTTCATTATCCGATATTAAAACATTTTGTGAGAAATAACTAGTTTATCCATTCCCAATTTCCTCTAGTTTTTTCATTTTTAATTATGTGGAAGATTAGATTTTTAAATCATAATGAGAAATAGTTCTTTGTTTGTGAATTACTCTATTTAGCTCTTTAACAAGCTGTGATCTTCTTTTAGGCCTCAATTCCATTTTCTTAATATCAACTATTGTTCTTTAATATAATCTGTTTGTGAAGATCTATGAGTTGGAAACGGGCTACTTGCAAGACTCTAACCATTGTGGGAGTGTGTTGAAGGGTTTTGAAGGATATATGTCATCAACAAAGAGTGCAATCAAGTAAGCTATATTTTTCTCCAGTACAATACAGAAGCATGCTTTTATGTCTTTTTTGTTGTACACTAGGTTTCTTATAGCCATGCAGCTTAATGTAGTTAGTGAATGTTACTCTTTCTTTTCATTTTAGTTTTAAATTGCTGCATGGCTAAAAGTCCTCTGCAATTCATGCCAAGTGTCACATATCATTCACATCTTTCTTGATCATTTGACTTGCTTTTGTTAACATATAACATCATATTTATCTGTGTTCTGCTATCTTATTTTTGTATCTGTGCCTTTTAGATGTTTTCTGTAGCCAATCACAGCTAAATAGGATTAAGTAATATCTTTTTGTTTATTATTTGAGTTTCTTTTTATTTTGTTCGATATTGGTAGCCGCATTAGGCTTGTTTCAGTTAGATTTATAAGGAAGCATGCATGTGCAATTAATAATCATTGGAATCTGGTAATATCTTTATTTTTTCTACTTATTTAAAGCATAGTTGCGATGCCTTGAGATGCACTTTGTTGAATCTTACTGAAATTGTAAATTGTTAGCGTAAAAAGATTTGAATCTGCATTTCATCCTTCATGATACACAACCACAAACATGCTTCAACGAGATATTTTGTGTTTTTTAAATTGGGTGTGACATTAAATATTCACATTTTTTTTAAACATTGCACACGCCTTTCTTTTAAAGTCAAAAAAATAATGTGTATTTGGTGAGTGCTTATTGAAGAGAAATTAATACATAAAAGAGAGAGCAATAAGTGTGAGTATGAGGTGCTTTTGTAATATATTAAGCAAAGACAATAAGTCAAAATAGTAAAAAAAGATAAATTGAAAAGGTGTAATGATTTTTAGGTGACTTGGCCAAACTAGAGCCTTACATTCACCCTCAATCGCAAAGGTTGGGCTTTCCATCAAATATTCATTCATAAAAGTGAGAAAACAAGACCTACAAAACATTGGTTTAAAATAGCTTACCCCAATATCCCAAAATGGGCACATACATTGGATGTAAAAGGATATTGCATAGGTCAACTTGACCCAAAATGGTCGACATTACAAATGCAAAAATATAAAAAAATTTCTATAAAAAATATTAAACGTAACACTCTTATTAATTCTATGAATTAATGAGAGGGTTTTGCAATAGAAGGCGCTTGGAATTGCAATATGTAATTTAGTAGAATCTTCACTAAAGCTAGCTATGGCTTCAAGGAACACCAATTATTAATGAAACATTGGGTTTTCAAGATTATGGTTCCTCAATCGTTACATTTGGTAAGCGTTTAATTTATAGCCAAATAGCATTTTAAGAAATATAAAACAACTTTAAAAAGGCTGGTATCTATAATTTAAAAGATTTTAAGCCTTTGCATTTACTTTTTTGGCTTGTTCCTGCTTTCCCATGGCAGATTAGATGTTTGACTCCTAGGATTGACTATCTAATTAGTTCTATGAAATTTTGTAAATTTTGTCATGTTCTTTGTCTCCTTGGTTATAGCAATGTGATAGATTGTCCGATTAGTCAAATGCTAGAGCCATGCTATCTATTGTTTGGGTTTGTTATGTATGATTGGTTGTTTGAACAATTGAGCCACAAAGAGCTCATTAATATATTCTTTTTGCACAGGTTTGATCCAAGCAGCGATTGTCTAATTTGCATGATAGACTGACAATCCTTTGATTGGATTGTTTGATCTTTGTAGAAAATATTTTAAATTTTTTTTCTAAAATTTAGAAATAACTTATGCAATAAAAAAATAATATAAAAGATGGGTAATAGGTTTCAAAGCTCTATTTTTGCATTTTTTGATCAAAACTATTTTTGAAGTTATTATTTTAAAGAACTTAATTATAAATAGCCAATATTAATTAAATTTAATAGAAATAATTTTGACTTCAATAACTATTTAAAGGAATATGTAATGTTCTTAGACTGATTTTTTGCTATATTTTTTAGTTACAGATCCTTAATGTTATTGTAGGGTCATGGCTCGATAATGAGTGACATCTTCATGCTGCACTAGGCTTGGTGAATCTTGTCCTTTGATGGACATCCTTGTTGAATCCTCATCAATCTTTTATCTTGTGAAGATTAATACCCTAAAACCATGTAAGATATGGAATGAGAAAATTATGCTCATAAGTTTGTATAATCATGCACTTGTGATAAGTTCATGAGGCTAACAAATTTTTTATTTTAATAATTATAAATTTTAGAATGTGTGTGGTAAATTGATATGTGATTAGATTTTCTCTAAGTGTATACATTCAAAAGTCTTACTCTCCATTACATGCATATGTAAAAAGCTAATGAATAAGAAATTCATAGCACATATATAATGAGCATCGAAGCATAAGTCATAAAAGATAAATTCCACATACAAGCCCACAAGATCATAGGTCATAAAACATATAGTAGAAGTCTCAAAGTCATACAAAACAACATTGAGTTTTCAAATTCATCTCCAACATCAAATGCACTTCCTTCTAAACAATAACCCATAGAATATAGTCTCTAATTAGCATGTCATGCTTGGCAAATACGAAAGGATATCTATATTAGTAGTAGGAAGAGGAAAATGACATGTTGGCTACAATGGGATATAAGCATCCCAAGGAATTCAAGCAATTGATGGTGTATCGAATTAGTTGCTGAAAAAGGGTTAGCTACTTCATTAATCCTTAGCTATGGAAAATCACTTAATGAGAAGGGTCATGAAGCAATGAAGGCATGCATCAAACTATAGTTGAAGTTTCATAGATATGACATGACAAATAATATGCCTATAAGGAGGTTGTAATCCTTTTTATATCATGTGGCTTCCATATAGGCAAACTTCTACATGTTCCACGAGTGGTTTGAGCTACATTATTCTTTACTAGATGGTTAAGGAAGTTGAGGGAGTTAATGGGTTCTTATTACCATGTTTAGTGATGGTGTCATTTGGTTTTTATTATCATGCTTAAGGTTAAGAATATGCTGACCCCATAGACTCAACATAAGTTATTTGATGATGGCAAAACCATTTCCCAAGTGTTTCAAATGCTCTTCTCTAATTGAATTCTAAGGCCTTGACTCTAGGCTAAATTGGAATTTTTTTGGGTGTGATGTAATGTTTAGTTGGACGAGAAGGTCTTGAGTAAAGACTTTGACTTGATCCAAATAAGGATGTTTGAAAATGATATAGTTTTCAAACAAACGTTATGAATTGAGTCATTTTCTTCTTTATAGTAACTTGATCTTTTGAGGCTTTACGACTTTAATATGTGAAATTTTTCATGCATGTAATCATAATAAGCTTTTTTAAAATGGTTTTTGTATAATAAGTTCTCTAAAAAGCCCTTTTATAGACCTATGAACTTAAGCCTTGATATTAGATTATTCGATGTGATTATTGGCTTGTTTGTTGAGCATCAGAACTAGATCTAAAAAGATTTACAAGTACATTTTATTGGAACATATATTGAACCACCTGATGTAGAACTTGATGTTTGAATAAAAATTACAAGTTTTGTTAGATAGGTATTAGATTATCTGATCCTTAGTCCAATAAGATAGAGATATGTAAGCTTGCAAATGGGATATCTGTCGAACAACTATTGGACTGTTCGAAAATCCATCCGTTGGAATTTCTATCGTACGATCATTAGACTATTTGATGAGTATTGAACAATGATAGAGGATCCATTAAAATGCATTGTAAAAATCTTGAAGTCAGTTTACTCTTGGGTAGGCATCGAACTGTAGGATCAGTGTGTGATGGAAATCAAACCATCTGTTAACTTAGTCTATTGCTCACACAATTTAGTTTTCCAAAATTAGTATTTTGTTCAACGACCATTAGATTGTCCGATAATGGGTTTGACCCTCTCTTAAAATTGGACATAAAATTAGCATTCTATCAGATGACCATTGGACTGTTTGATTGATTATTTGATGTTCGTTGGACTTTTTATTGTGTAACCCAACAAACATTTTAGCAATTCTGAAAACTGTGGTATGACATAATTAGATCGTCTGATATTATGATTGTATTGTTCGATATCTTTTTTGGGAAACCTATAATGATCATTTGTGTTTCTGGAAATTTAAATCTATATTATTCTTAATCATTTGAATAATTACATGGTCATTGTTAAACTACTTGTTGTATTTGAAGCTATAAATAAGGATGAATTAGAACAAAAGCCTTACCTAAAATGAAATGCTTTCAAATCTCAAAGAAATTGCAATCTTTCATGTGTTGGAAAAATTTGAAGGACCTCGAACAACAACCTTACAAATATACAAGAGGAAGTTTTAATTTTTTGCACTCAATTACTCTGTATTAATTCATACATTGTGGTACGATTTGTGCTTTTTTGGATTTATTTTGTTTATAGCAACTTGTCAAGTTTCCTAGTTTCTTTCTTTTTTTCTTTTGACTTCACTTTTTGTTGGTTCTTTTTGATCATTTTTGTTGGCTCATTTGGATCGTTATATAGTTTTCAGTGTCTGTGTAAGTCTAGGAAGGTTGGTTATTCATGATCAAAAGTGGATGTAGGTTTGTTGATTAGAGCTAAACTAGTTAAATACTTGTGTGCATTTACATTTCTACATATCACTTGAAGCGTTTTTTAAAATTCACACATGAGCTTTCTAAAATAAAAGTATTGTTGAATTTAACTAAAATTATAAAAGATACAATTCATCCCTTTTTTGTGTGAGATATTAACTCAATAATTGATATATGTGCATAGTTTTTCTAGAGAGTAATTTCACTAGATGAGATCAATTATAATACCTTATGCTATAATTGAAGATTCAACAATGTTAGTCGAGGGTACCTTTTCTAATCATCCTCTACTTTTCAAAATAAGAATTTTATTTATATTGGAAAAATTGAATGATAATCCTTCTTGAATCAATGGATTTTGATCTTTGAGATGTTGTTGAATAGCCTTTCGAATATCCCATTAAGAAAATTGGTAATAAAATATTTACAAAAACTCTTAATTAATTGACCCAAAAGAAACGCATTGGGGACTAATTAATTCCCAAGTCATTAACATTTTGTATTGTGATTTATTGACCATGGAATATAATTGAATAATAAACCTTAAGACAGTCTATGAAATTTGGGAAAAAATTGAAATATATATGAAGGTACTAATCAAGACGAAAGAAAAATTAATGTGTCAATGTATGATTGAACTTTTTAGCATTCTTTTTAGAGAATCTATTAAATCCATGTTCTCTCAATTTGCAAATGTTACTAATGGTTTTGCAAAACCCTTGGATTGGATATTAGCATTTTTAAATAGGCCAAGAAAATTTTGTCAATGTTGCCCAAAGAATATGTTTCATTAGTGACTGCTATTAAGATAGCAAAAGACATGAACGACCTCTCATTGGATAAACTACTTGGGTACCTTATGCCCAACAAAATGGAGATAACAAGAAGAAATGATTAGGAAACTAGTACTAAAAAGGTACAACCCAAGAACAAAAAGAAGAAACCATAGTACTCAAAATCAAATCATCTTCAAATGATGAGTCATCATGTGATAATAAGATAACTTTCATCACTTGCAACTTATCTAGATTATTGAAGTGTTGTGTTATAGGAAAAACTAGCAATGTTGAAGTAAAAGCAACAAAAGTAGAAGTAATTTGTCATGAATGTGGGAAGCCTAGGAACATCTAGTCTAGGTGTCCATAGTTGTTTGACAAAATGGAAAAACTGAATAACAAACAAAAAAGAAAAGAGAACCATAAAGTAACTTGGAGTGACTCGAATGAGTCAATGTCAATGTCAATTGAAGAAGATAACTTGAAAGTACTCATTAGTCTTATGGCACATGAAAAGATGCTTAATAATGAAGATGATGAGGTAATATCATTTTTGCATTAAGAATTAGATGATCAACTTGTTGATATTTGTTTTAAAATAGGAAAAATCTTGCTTAAAAATATAAGAAATTGAAAAATGATTATTCATAATATCTTGGACCATTGCTACTCATGAATTAACGAAACAAGGAAACCTAAAATTGTATACTTACATGTATTTCATTATAAATGTTATATACTAAAGTATTCTAAAAATGAATTATCAATGTTAGACTCTAAAGCAATCAAAAGAATACTCCTAGTATATTCAATAAATAGTTTACTAAAAAACATTAGTTGTTAAAGAATCAATTCATGTGATTTTTGATAAATTACCACATGAAGAACCAAAGGAAATTATTAATGAAAAAGTCTTGGATGATATTGGAAATATGAGCATGAAGGACAAAGAAGATGAAGAAAAATAAAAATGAAATCGAAGAAAATGAAGAACAATTAATTTTCTCAAGGATTGAAGATTTAATCTAGATTGCCCAAAAGAGCATATCTTAGAAGACATGTATGTAGTAGTTTAGGCAAGAGCCAATTTGAATCATGTTGCATTTGTATCCATGTGCCTAAATGTATAGATGAGGTCGTTAAAGATAAATTTTTGGTTGTAGCCACGAATGAAGAACTTAATTAATTTGATTGAATTGAAGTTTAGAAATTGACCCCACAATCCCTTGATCAATTTGTGGTAAGCACAAAATAGTTATTGAAAAACAAACTAAATGAGAATGGTATTATAATTATGAACAAAGTTAGACTTGTCACTTAGGGATATAGTCAAGTAGAAGTGATTGGCTTTGGAGAAACTTTTATATTAGTAACTAGACTAAAAGAAATTAAAATACTTTTAGCTTATGCATATTACAAATGTTTTAAATTATTCCAAATGGATATAAAAAATCCATTTCTAACTAGCTATATAATGAGGATTATATAGAACAATCTTAAGGCTTTGAAAATAATGAGAAATTTGATCATATTTAAAAACTAAAGAAAATATTATGCATGTTAAAACAAGCCTTTCATTGTATGATAGATTATGCACATTTCTTACTTCTAATAAGTTTATTAAGGGGAAAATAGACATTGCTCTATTTATAAAAACTCTAATGACAGATGCTTGATTTATCAAATATATGTTGACTATATAACTTTTGGATCTATATATTGAACAATGTGAGAATTTTATTCATATTATGAAAATAAATTTGAAATGAGAATGATGAGAGAATTAATTGTCTCATTAAGACTTGAGTAAAATAAAAAGATGGTAAAACCTTTATATCAGAAAAAAAAAATACTAAGAAATAATTAAAAAATCTGACTATATTAAAACCTAAAATTAAAAAAAATACTCCAATGATCGTTAATGTTAATTTAGAAGAAAATGAAGGAATATTTTTAGATGTGAAATTGTATAAAAAAATGACTGGATTATGTTTGAATTTGATTGTGAGTAAATCAAATATTTTGGTTAGTATGTCTATATGCTCACTTTTAGGCAATTCCAAATGAATCCCACTTGTGTATAATTAAATACATTTTCATATACCTTTAGGGTATACAATTACTAAGGCTTTGTTATGCAAAGAATGAGTTAGGATTTGGCTTAGTGCATACTCTAGATATAAGATAACTAGAAAAAGAACTTCTGGAACATGCCAATTTATAAAAACATTTGCTCATTTCTTTGTTTAGTTGAAAATAGAATTCATTAGTCTTATCAACTATTGAGATAGATTACATTGTAGCTAGGATTGTGTTGCTAAAGTTCATTGTATTAAACAACTAGTTGACTACAGTATTTAACTAGAATTGACCCCAGTTCATTGTGATAATTCAAGTGCAATTAGTTTAACCAAAATTCTAATTCAGCACTTATGCACGAAATGCATTGATATTGTACTTTATGTCATTTATGATAAAGTTAATTTAAAAATTGTGACAATGGAATTTGTATCCTTATAAGATCAATTAATTGATATTTTTACAAAACCTTTGCCTTCAAAAAAATTCATTAAAATTACAAGAAACCTAGGTGTCATAAATCCTTTTGAATAAATTTAATTATATGTTTTGATTGATAACAAAAAGGGAAAAAACAAACATAAACTAAAAACTCAATGTTATTTATCTTTTATATGTATTCTTGAGCTTTTATAACAACAATTATATTTGCATGCTCACATTCAGGGGCTGCATTGATTTACGAAGGAGCATATGCCTTTCATATTTTAAAATTCCTAATGATTTAGATATTTATTTTATGTTTATTATAGTGATTTTGTCATTATCAAAAAATGGAGATTTTTTATCCCATGAATTTGATATAGATTATTTGATGACAATAAATTCATATCCCAAGTGTTTTTATTACTCTAATGGTTATTTTTTTGAGAAGATCTGGAGCAAAGACTTTTGATTTGAGCCAATTAAGGACATTTGGAGATGATGTAGTTGTTGTTTGAACATTAAGGTTTTAGTCATTTTTCATTTTATAGTAATAACATGACAAAATTTATGACTTGAGCTTTTGAGGCATTAGGACTTTAACAAGTGAGATTATGAGTGTGTGAAATTACGATAAGCTTTTTAAAACAATTTTTACATAATAAGTTTTCTAAAAAACCTTTTCACATGCCCATGAACTTAAGCCTTGATACTTGTTAAACTATCTGATGTGACTATTAGATAATCTGTTGAGTATCAACACCAGATGATCTAAAAGGATTTACATGTTGCTAGAACAAACATCAAACCATTTGTTGTATAGTTTAATGTTTGAATAAAAGCTATAAGTTCTAATTATTAGCCCTACGAGTCCATGGTTACTTAAAGAAGTATTGATAACCTAATTGAGTTAATACTAATTGATTATCTAGTTGGTCGTAGGCTAAACATTACATGTGATAAAGGAAGCTACTTGGAGATTATGAAAGGGAGCATCAATTACAAGAAGTTTGATAATACTGAAGCAAGATGAAGGCCTAATGCTCAAGACAATCAAGTTAGAATGATCAAGATTAAGGTTGGAAACTTTTGAGATGGATTTGTAAATTGCTTTTGCATGTAGCTCAAGGTATGGCATTCACATTATTTGAAATAAATTCATGCATTCTTTCTATTCTAAATTATCTTAATACAAGTTTTTCAAAAAGTCCTCATCCTGGAAAAATCATGATTTTACCATATTTATAAAATTTTATTCGTGTATAGTATGGTACATGTGGTACGTCTAATTCATTTAGTGAAGTCAATTGGCTTGGCATATGATACACTGATAAGGAAATATGAATCCTGAGACTAGCGTGTGGTATGTCATTTTTGATGTATGATACTTATAGGTCACTTGGACAGTGTATATAGGTTAATGGATGATGCATCGAGGGGAACATAGGAAACCTGAGGATAATGTGTGATATACCATTTTTTATTGTATAATATGTATAGTTAATTGCATACCTTATGTAAGTTAACAAAATTAAAAGATAAAAAAGTTAAGATTAATGTACGATATGCTATTTATTAACGTATAGTTGATTGGGCAACCTACGAAAGTTTATGAATTTAAAAGGCAAGACACCCAAGGATAACATATGATATTATTTATTAAAATACAATTTGTCTAGTTGATTAGGGAGCTTATGCATATTAATCAATCATGACTCAATAGAAAGAAAAACTAGAAAATCAATAAAAGAATATAGTACAATAATTTCTTACGTACAATATGCAACATGTAAAATGTGAAAAACATACAATATGTTATGCTTAACGTATAATATATTATATTTGAATTTTAATGTGACGAGCATCTAATAGTGTAGAATAATTGGGATTTGATCATTTCTTACTACTAGTTTATCATTAGACCCCCAAAAATAAATCTAAAGAGTAATCCTTTGGGTCAAGAACTTTATAAATAGGGAGAATTGAATTATTTATTATTTACACACATTAATAATAGCCAAGACTCTCCTAAAGTATTCATCAGTAAACTTAAAGAATCTTTCAAGAGCTGAACAATTTGCTTAATCTTTTGTTTTTTATTTTAATTGAATTGTGATGAATTCTTCTTTCTCATTTTGATCTTTCTCTTCCAATCGTAATTTCTCAAAAATGATCTACGTTGTCATCTTTCATAATGTTTGGTGATCGAATTATGATTCATAAAAAACAATATGGATTGATTCTTCTACTATTTTCTTTTATAAAAAACATTTTATGCTTTATTGGTACTTGAATATCTTAAGAATATGCTCTCATCTTGCATTAAATAAAATCTTGGTCAACACTTCCTTTTCATTGTTCAAATCATAACATCATTAATCAAGAACATGGAAGTTTGATATATGGTGAGGTGTGGTCAAGCAAAGCTGTGCTTAATTCCATGCTTTAGGAAAAATGTTTCAAATGATTCGTTCTTAAACTCCAGATTATGATCAATAAGAATGAAAATAATTATGTGCCTTTTTAGTTCTAAACATTTAGCACTAATTGAGAAATTTTTCGAAATAATTCATTTTGTTTCTTAAAAATGAGCCCAAGTAAATGTATAATAATCAACAATTACTAGCTCATATTTCTTAGTACCTAGTACTAAATGGTTTAATTGGTTGAACAAGATCAGAATATAGATGCTTCTACGTATCTATTATTGGGCATTGATCTTTTCGGTTTGAGGGAAGACTTGATTTGTTTCCCCATTTGGCATATACCATGATCTTGGCTACATAAGACTTCCAAAGGTAGAAGTCCTTTAAAAATGTCTAACCTAACCACTTTCTTTAGATATGATAAACTATAATGATAAGGGTATAATGCCATTGTTGGTTTATGATGCTTTATTCATAAGCCTACTTTTATATGAAGTTTATATCTAATAAATATACACTATTTTCTTTAATCCAAACAAGAAAATTTTCACCAACTTTAGCTATACAGTAACACTTTGAATCAAAGTGACAATGAAGCCATTATCATAAAGTCAACTAAGCAAATTTAATCTTAACGTGCCTACTAGTATGACCTTATTAATGACATTGGAGTTTCCCATATTTTTAATGTCAATAAATCTTTTCTTCGTGTTATCGTCAAAAGTGTCCGCTTCCCAACCCCTATCTTAATGGATATAAACCAATCTCCATCACCAAGCATTATAAATACAATATATTGCCTTCAATTCTTTTAAGAAAGCATGCCTAAGAAAGAAAATTAGGCATCATCTTTAAGTTCCTAAATGAGCTTGCATCTTAAGGAGCTTTAACTTTTATTAATAGATGCAAACTTCGTGTGAACATAATTTTTTTATGATTTTTTAGTTAGCCAATAGTGATTGGAATGTATGAGGATCCTTTTGAGTATGAAGGGTTATTTTGAATAGTTGTAAGGAAGATGGTAGTGGACATTGTGGATAAGGGCACATGAGGTTGAGATCTGGTGATTCACTTTAATAGGCATAGTGACCGATCAATGTTAAGAAGCACAGTGATTGATTGACATTAATAAGCTTGTCATGGTTGTGGAGGTGTGATCGACTGATGTTAAGAGTTGTGGCGTGGCTGCATAGGAGCAACCGATCTAGCGATTCAAGCACATGTTAGTGGATGCATGGGAGTGCGACGATGATGTGGCCATGGGGAGCATGGAGTCATGATTGTGGCAATAAACAAAGCTCAACTAAAAGCAATGCTAGAGATGAACTGTGGAAATTACGAGCAAGGGAATCGATGGATGGACTAAAGAGGAATGATGTCGAATCGCAATCTAGGTAGGGAGATTGCTAATGATGATTTGTCTTTGTAGCACAAAGTAGCAAGAGCTGTCTACAATGGCTCATTGCAACCCCACTGAAGTGTGCGTTGCAGCACAAAGGTCACGCACTATGCAAGGAGGCACTGAAGGCTCACAAATAAGTGGTGCATTGGATGCTCTTGCGCATAATTGCACTGGATGAGTGCATGTTGCATGTGTGTGTGTGTTGGCCACCTATCATATCGTTATGGTCAACACATGCACGTAGGGCCTGTTTGCTCGTGATGATAGTTTCTACAAACATGAACAGTGCCTTGTCGTAGGCAGGCTCCAAGTGCATGTACGGTCAGGTAGCTTGTGGCTTGGATTTTGCGGAATTTGTGAAAATGTGTGATTTTGATCAACATTACAGATTTCTTTTAGAAATTAAAATATTTTATATTTTATAATAAAATATTATATTCAAACTTCTATATAAAAAAGTAAGAATGATGAATGAAGCAATTTAGGATTATGTGAATTCAGAACTTTGTGAATTAAGATCACTTTGAAGGGAATCTTCTTGAGAAATTCCATTTTCTTGTAATAAAAATCCTCTTCTTTTTCTTTTCTTTAGAAGTTCATTGTCATTTTTCACGCTTCAACTTTTGCTGTTACGACTCTACAAAGGAGGTATGCTATTAAGGGCTTTGGACAGGAACATCTTGCATATATATCATATTATGTTTGGTATTGAGCTCATTGATTCAACACCGATGACAAAAACAAAGTGGGTAGTTAAATAAGTCGTGAAAATGAATTAGAAGATTGAGAAGGCTTCAATCTAGGTGATTGTGCTGATTATTTCACTATCAAGTCTGAAGACATAAGTAGCTCTATTAACCCAACAAATGTAAGCGTTAATAGAGATAATACTAAAATCTTAATCCTTTCTTATAATAGATTTGAAAGAAAATTCATAAAAAAATACTTTTAATTAGGAATTCTTGATTAAATAGTAATCCCATGATAATTGGAGATGAAGATAAGGATGACATCAATTTGACCTTCTCGATGCATAGGAATTGATGACGTCCTTTTAAGGTAGATACGACACTTGATTTATTAATTTATGATGATATAGTGGATGAAAAGAAATTATATACCTGGTTGGACCAATTGGAGACATTTTTCTTTATACGATTATTCATTAATTGATAAAGTGGCACATACTCGATTAAAATAACTAGTTATGTGTTAGCCTGGAGAATATTCACTCAAGAATTGGTATAGTTATAGAAGTGATAGAGTAAATTTAAAAAACTAACTAGAGATGAATTTTATCTTATAAGTTACATGAAAAAAAGATGAAAAAATGGCATAATCTACAATATCAATAAGGATAAACTGTTTTAAAATATACCATAGAATTCTGACAAACTATAATATTAAGAATACTTATTGACGAGAGATAGACATTATGAAAGTACATTATAGGTTTGTATTATTTGATCGTTATTGAATTATCTCTCTCTATTCAATCTTTAAAACTAGTTGAACATTGGGCTCAATGGCTATTGAAAAGAACAATAAATGCAATCAAACAAAACCAAAAGGGCAAAATTCTAAGAAGTCTAAGTTTAAGTCCGAACATTAGGAGCAAAATGAAGAGTATTTTCCAACAAAATATATTATGGTCACAACTAACGATACTTCTACCACCGAAAAACAAAAATATTGCAATCACTGCAAGAAGATAACACATGACAAAAATGTTGGAAATCGCATCCTGAACTATTTTTAGAAAAATTCAATAAAAACAAAGTACTTATTACAATTGAGATAAAAAAGATACTTGAAACCCCTCTTCAAGTTGATGAAAGCTTGTCTCATATAATGAGTCAAAAGGAGATATCCATATCTTATGAATTAAAACAAAGAGAAAAACTCTTTACCATTAGAATTCAATTAAAGATAAAGCTTATCAATGATATTATTGACATTGGAAGCGAGAAGAATCTAATATCAAACAGTCTTGTGAAGAGATTAAATCTAGAGGTTATACCACATCTTAGACTTTATTCTTGTGAAGAGATGGATTCATGAAGGCTCTGAGGGGAGAGTTGAAAGATACTTTAAGATTAAATTTACTATTACTAAAGAGTGCATTGATGAGGTTATTTGTAAAGTGATATCTTTAGATGCCTGTCAAATTATTATAAGAAATTTATAGTGATACAGAACAAATTGAACTTTTATTAAGGTCTAATTTGAAGCTTATAGTATTAAAGATGCTCAATAGATTATTAAGAAATGTTAAAAGATACTATACACTAATATTTTAGAATTATTCAAAGATTAACGTCCAATGTTATAGTGTAGATTATTGAGTAGGCTATAACATGTTAAACGTTAAGCATAAAGTTATACTAAGTAGTATTTTCATATTCAATTTCACACAAAATAGAGAATTTAAGGCAAACTCTATTAGAGTATTTTAATAGAAGAAAGAGCAATCCTAATTTTAGATTACTGGCTAGAAAATAAAAGTCGTAGAAAGAATGCATCTTTTATGTGATGATGGTTTATAATTTCTTTTGAAGTGACATATGAAGCACTAGAGATAGAAAAGAGTGATGAGGTGGAGGTTTGGGTTAGTAAGAAAGTTTGTTTAAGGAGATAACAAGATGATAGGCTATGATTTGGAGCCTTGTTGAGGAGGGTGGTAGTTTGGTTGTTTGGTTAAAAGAGTGAAAGAGTGGTTGAAAACTTAAGGGCGTTGGAGAAAGAAAAAATTTATTTAGTTGTCAGCTCTTTTTGTTGAAGGTTTCTCACCTTCGATCCTTGTCTCTTATAAGTGGAGAAGTTGGAATATTTCCAACTAGAGTTGAGCACACTCTTTGCTCACAAAGGTGAAAGCACACAAATAAGAGAAATTTTATTTATCAACAACAATATTATAGCAAGCGAGCCTCTTCTATTTATAGATGAAGGAGAGCTCAGTAATTATGTATGAAAATAAGGAGAATTAAATGCACCTTGAAATATAGCATAAGTATGGGAAAGACGAGAAGTCAATATGAGGAAAGATAATTTTGGAGTTAAATCACTTGGAAACCCAAAAAAATCTTTAGAATTCTAAGATATTAACTCCAAGTGGGTGTGAGGAAAGATGATTTTGGAGTTAAATCACTTAGAAATCCAAGAGTGATTTTTAGAATTTCAAGATAGTAACTTCAAATGGGTTAATCACATTAAATACAAAATATAAAAATACATAAAAAAATAATGACATAAGAAAAATTATGCAATTATGCAACATGATGATCAGATGTCAATGATGATACAAGTAGGATGCCAACTGTGGACGAGACAATTGATTGCGGTCAGTGATAGTCAAAGGATGAGTGGCTGATGGATGGCCAGGCGATGGTGGGCAACTGGGGAGCTTCGGGCACAGAGCAAAAATAATGAAGATAACCATAAGGGAAAATAGAGTATTGTAATTGAGACAAAAACGATTAATCGAAGTAGGATTTGGCTCAAGTACTACTCCCAAGTTTGAATAGGATTGGTGCGTTGTCATTAGGTGTGTATTTGTGAGCTAACATAAGACTATCTTATGTCACATAGTTATGGGATTGAGATGTCGTGTACTATTGATAAGCACAAAGGTATCGATTAACAAAGGATGGATTACACTTCTTTCTAATATGAGAAAAAGAAGTATTGACAAAAGGCGTTGTTTGTGTGGACCAAGTAAAGAGGTTAGTGAACAATTGTCAAAGTTATATATTATTAGTAACAAAGTCAAAGAAACCTCTTGATTAGGAAATTTGTTCCTTCAAGAAATTTTTCCTCTTGCCCGAGGACTCTATAGCCTACAGGAAATTTGTTCCTTCTTTGATTTTCATTATTTTGTTTCCATGCACTTGTCTCTTCATAAGTTCTCTTAAGCATCCCCATCTCTTTGGAGATAAAATTACTAATGAGTTCCTCTAAGGGATGTGTACATGTGACTTGATCCCTTTTCTCATGATCAAACTCCTTGAGCAATGCCTTGAGAATCTTTCATATGAGATTTGCATTAGAAAAATTTCTGTGAAAGTTCTAGAGACCATTAGTAATATTTGTAAAACTAGTAAATATTAATTCAAACTCTTTCCAAGAAACATTTGAAAAAGTTTATAATTGTTCTTTGGCATTTTAATCTTTGTAGATAACTTCAAGCTTATTCCAGATTTCATATGATATCTTTAAAGTCATCACGTGATTATATTTTGAAGAGGAGAGGTAATAATGAAAAAATTTAGTGCATGTGGATTTAGTTGTGTAGTTGCCTCTCCTTGGTGATAATTTTACTGAATGTCTTTCGCATGAACAAACTTCCAATCTTTGTTATAGAAGCTTTTGAGGGCTTTCAACAATCTTCTATTGCTCAAGATTTATGCTTTTTAAATAATTTTGAATTCTTTTTTCAAAGATAAAAAAAATTTCATGAGCCTTATAATCCAATTTTTTGTTAAAAATTATCCTTCACTAAAACATGCTTTGATACCTATTAAATAAAAATCTTCACATAAAAGTGTAAGTGAATTGTGAAAAACCAAAATACTATGTTGTGTGTAAGTATAATTATGGTTTTTTTGCGATATGTGAATAAACAATAGTAAAAACTATAAATTATGTAAAAGGAAGAAAGCATAAGATTTTTTAAGTAGTTTGACCAAACTATTAGCCTATGTTAAATCCCAACCATGAAGGTTGACCTTCCCAAAAGTAGGAAAATAAGCCCTTATACATTGATCTCAGAAAAGATCTATAAGACAATGACTCAAAAGAGACTACACTAATAGTCTTAAAAGGGTACAAATGCTAAATTCAAATAGATCCTATAAAACTCAACTTGACCTACAAGAGTCAATTTTATGAGGTAAAAATATAGAAAAATTTGTAGCAAAAAATAGTATTTCACACTCTTATAGATTTTATGAATCAATAAGAGGGATTTTGGTAAAAGACACCTTGAATATTATTATGTAATTCAATAAAATCATCATTATATCATGTTAAGGCTTTCAACATATTAATTCTCAAAAAAGCTTAAAATTTTCAATTAAATTTGACTAGTTCTATAGAAATTACCTTTTACTAAAGCATTCTTTGATGACAATTAAATAAAAATCGTTATATGCAAATGGAAAAGAATTGTGAAAAGCCAAAACAATGAATCATATATGAGTATAATTGTGGTTCTTCTGTGATAAACGAATCACAGTAGCAAAACTTCTAAAAGAAAGCAACAAAAAGGCACAACTTTTTTTAAGTGTTGTGGCCAAACTACTGGCTTACATTCCACCTCAACTATGAAGGTCAATCTTTCCTAGTAATAACTCTTTCCAAAAATAGGTAGATAAGTCTTTATACATCAACCTCAAAGAAGATTTAAAAGACACCACTCAAAAGAGCCTATACTATGTACTAAAAGGGCACAAGAACCAACTCCAAATGGTTCCAACAAAAGTTAGTTTGAATCAGATGAGTCAATTTTATGGAGAAACACATAAAATATTATAGCAAAAATAATAAGCTTGATACTCTTATAGATCTTACGAATCACTGAGATGAATTTGTTGTGTGGGGTACTTTGCATCTCATCATCATGCAATTAAAAAAAAATAATTATTATAGCTTTTTAAGACATCCAACATATTAATTCTCAAAAAAATTCAAGTTTTCTAGAAGATTGACGAGTATTTGGCTTAACCGATCCGTGCGTCTAGGTTAAGCCTTTAATTTATCACGAAATTGAGATTTATGAATGATAAAATAAGCTTAAGAATGTTGGCAAATCCAATTCTAAAGATTTAAAACTATTATATTTAGAGTATTGGATTTTTCCTTGTTTCCTTCAACAAATTGAACATCTAGATCACTAGGATTGGCCATTTGAATAGTTCAAAGGAATTTTGTTAATTTTGCAAATGATTGCCTACATTAGTTTGATCAATGTGATTGGTTGTGTGATGGGTTAAATGTCAAAACCTTTCTCTCAATAGCTCAAGTTCGATGGATGCAATCAGTCATGTGATTAATTGAACTCCGGAGCCCAAAACTAAGCTCTTTATTGCAAGGCTTGATCAAATTGATTTTTTGTTTTGATGATGATCCTTGCAATGGATCTTCCAATGTTTGCATAAAAGTTTTAAATAAACTTTTAGGATTTTTTAAATATGTAAAAAAATCTAAAGCTAATTTAAACAATGGGCAGCAAATTTTAGAACATTATTTTAACTTTTTTAGATCAATACTGAAATTTGAAGTTATTATTCTAGAAAAACCTAACTTTATAAGACTAACTTTCATTTCAAAATTTATTAGAAATAATTGTGAAGTAGTTTTAATGGATTAAAAATCATGTATTAGGCCTAAACATTGCTTTTGTTGCTTTACTTAATGATCATTAATATGCTAAGATCAAGACAACCTTGACTTTGGCATCTTCATTTTGGCCTTGACTTGGGAGAATCTCGTCAGTCAAGGTATGCCCTTGTCGAGTTCTCATTTATCCTTTGCTTGACTTAACTGTGTTAAACCTGAAACCGCTGAAGATATGGTTAGAGTAAACTTTATTCTTATGTTTGGATAATTAAATGCCTTTAGTGGGCTCATAGGGCTAACAGTTACTAATTTTACTATTGAAGGGTTTTGGAGTAGTTTCTAGCCTGAGATTGGTTCTTGCTCACATAATATTTTTTATTCTATCCTAAACCATTTCCAGAAAGGAAAACAACGTGTATTTTTTTTTAGTTTAAATTTTGTAAATAAAAAAAAGATTCTCATGGCCTTAACTTTATCTTTAACCATCATATACATCTAAAAAGTTTAAAATGCAAATGGGAACAAATTGTAAAGCTAAATTAAATGATTTTGTTTTTCAGAAGTAATCTTGAAGATTAGATAATAGGATATGCTTTTTCATTTTTTCCCTGTAGTATTATTGTTCATTACTTTCGTCCTGATTTTACTTCCAGATTATTCACTCTTGTTTTTTTTAATAAGAAATTTCTGCGTTGTGCTCTGCATTGCCTATAATTGCCTATAAAAGATGATGCTAAATTTTTAAAAATGGTATCCTCAGCATGAAGCGTTCCAGGAAGTTTCAGCTTGACGACAGGTTATTCTCCTTGTCATCAGTCACTTCACCTGCGGTATGACTCTTACATATGTAGACAAGAATTGCTTCTGTTATACTCTTTTAATTTTTAAATGATACTAGTAGCTGAAAGTGTACTTCCCTTGGTTCTTGATGCATCTAGAACGTAACAATAGTAGTTTTTCTTGAAATCTGTAGCAGTAGTTTTTGTTTATCATAATTGTCTCAGGTTTTGATAATCACTTTCTTCCGTGCTTTATCCTACCATAGCGTCACTTCCGCTTGCTTTTACCAATCATTTTTCCTCTTTGCTCTTTTCACTCATTTTGTGTTCACCCATTTGATCCTAATCTTCACTCTTTTACTCAGACATGAGTGCCTTTTAATGTTACTTGGTAGGGACTAGGACTTTTGTATGCTGGATGGACCTAATGACAGTTTTCGAAGGTAACTAGGTACGAGCGGTTGTTATGAGAAGAGAGAGTTTTTGGCAGATCCTGGGGTTTTTGAAAGGCATCATTAATCTATGTTTCTTCCTCGACCATCTTCTTTTTTTTGTCATCTCAGTTCTCAACTCTTTTGGGACTATTTTGGCTTGCTGAGAACTGGAACTTTCTCCCAGAGAGAACTTGAAAAACAGCATTCTGTTGCTGCTCCTTGCTGTGCTACTTTTTAAAGAGGGGGAAGCAGATGCAGCATGTGGAAGGGCTTGTAACTTTATATGATAGAGGTGGGCTTCGGCATGTTGAGAGGAGAGGACAGTATTATTGGAGACAAGAAACTTGATTCCTTGCTGTGCATGGAGAATGAACTGGATACCTGCTTGTTGGGGGAGGGGCCTTGAGTTTAGAAGTAGGAAGAAGTTTAAAGAGGGAGAATTAGAGAAATGAATTAGCGATTTTCGTTGCTGAAGTAAAATCATTTTATGGTTGATTTAACAGTTAGAATATAATAGTTAGTTTCAACATCTTTTTCCCTATGTTACAGATCTTGAACATCCTTCTTGAATGACTTACAAAATTTAGACCACCCCCAGTTTTATTTTTAAATTTTGTAATCCTATCTCTTAAGAAAGTCATTAATTAATTTAGAAGGCAAAATGACATCAATCCAACTGTTCATTTCTGCTAATAATTCCTTATGTATGCTGCAAAGGAAATACTTGAACTTGTTATGCTGTTTTATCACAAAGACCTGTTCTTTGAATCTCAATAACATATGCATGTTTAATAGAATTCTCCATTTTGATTCTGTCAGGTCTCTCAAGCTGCTCACAGTTTGCTCTGCAAATTGCAACCATGGTCTTTGCGTGATTGTTCTTAATGCAAGTAGCTTGGATTTGCAATGCATGATTACAATAATTTGTTCCCAAATCACTATACAACTAGCAGCATAAGCCCTAAGATAGCTCCAGGAGGAATAATTAAGGTCTAGTAAGACAAACATTTTATGGTACTGTAATTCTAAAATGAAGATAAATCAATAAAAATCATCTTATTATAAGTTTGTCATGCACCTCCTTAATCTCCTAAAAAGAAATCTCATTCTGGAATTTCTAAGAGCTATGAAAGGAAGTCAATCAACAATGTAGCTTTCTCATTGATTGCTACACGGATTGCCTTTATAAGTAGGTTACTGGGATTACCCAAGGTTAGAAAAGGAGCACAAAAGAGGTTTAACCTGTTCCTGTGACAAAGATTTGGATATGTTATGCTCCTTAAATCTCTCTCAAATCAAATATAATAAAACTAGTCATGGATTGAGCTGTAATAGAATAACCAGTCTAAAGTACAAATTAGTTACTCTTCAAGCCAATACGAGTGAATGAACTCAAATTTTACTTCTTTTAGGAGGTTGTGCGTGCCAGACTTCTCTTCAATGGCTTATCTCCATCAACTCTTTATAAGTTAAAGGTACTCATCGCTAGTAAGCAATTGAGTATCATAGTTATTGGCAAATACAGGTGTTATTTGAAGTGTATTTATCCTTCTAAAATCCCAAATCAACAGTAGTAACTGCTCATCATGTAGGATCTACTTTGGAACATTTACATCTCTTGTTGAATTGTGATTGAACTAGTGACAACGAATACAACAATAATAATGTCAATGGTATAATAGCATTATCATGAGAGCTAGGAATACATAAATACATACCTCTTAACAAGTATGAACAATATAATCATAACTCAAATCAGGTTAGTCCATGAATCATAAATCTCAATAATATCATCAACCAAGCTATCAAATTTTGTGAATGGATACTCCATTGACACAAAGTATATGTAGTGCAAGGTATAACATCAAAAGTTTGGTATTATTTCCAATTACAATATTTTAACACAAATGCTTATCCTTGCAGAAATGACACTCATTTTGCATTTCTATCATTCAATTTCAATTAAAAATTGAAATACTTTGATGTTTGATGATCAATCAACAAAGTAAACTTCTTAACTAGTAACTTAAACATTCAATGTCTTAATGTTTGAATGTAGTATAAACGTTTTTTCTCATAAACAAAATTTGTGTTTTTTTCCTATTTAGTTTCTCATTAAAGATGTAATCCTTACAACTAAGCATTGTTTACTTATTCCTAGAAGCATCATGTAACACGTAAGTCAATATGGTGTTTCAAACTACTTTGCCTTTATCACTTCAAGAGCTGTACTACTTGCCATTTGAACTCTCTATCAAACAATTAGGTATTGGACTTTTAAGGATAATGATACTAAATCTTCTAATGAACTGAAATCTGAAGTAATTTATAGATGAAAACTATGCACTTATTAGTTATTTATGGGTTTTCTACTCTTTATTGGCTATTCTCTAAATTTATTACTATTCCTTCCTGAGATACAACAAAACATAAAAACACTGCAAATGATGTCATGAAAGAAAATTTTTTAGTTTTTTGTATAACAGCTTCGTAAGTGCTTCAAAGACTTTCTTAAAATGCATAGTCTAGGTTCATATTATATTTAGAATGTCATCAAAATATACAAGTGAGAAAGTTCTTTTGAAATGTTTAAAAGACATGGTTACAATTCTAATTATTTTCTAGCTGCATTAGATAACTTGGAGGACCATCTAGGTTTTATTAAGTTATGCTTAACATGAAGCTTCAAACTTTTTATAATAAGCCATTGCTTTAGGAATTTATTTACCTATTCTTAGACCCAACTTGTTTAGTTGGATTCATCCTTTGACAAATTTTGTGGGAACGATTCTTTAACAAGATCTTTGACATACTGAATACACCTTATGGGTGGAAGCTAAGTGGAAATTTTAAACAAATATTATTGTACTTTTATAACAATTTCATCCCTTCAAGTATGATATTAGTACCATCCAAAAGTTCATTGGATTTTAATATAGCCAAGTTATATAGAAGTGAATACAATAGTCTTGCTGAAATTGTCACCTAGTATTACGTGCGGTGGATTCTTTTTCTTAAGACTAGATTCATGAGTTTGATTGTTAAAGGCATGCATAAGTTTAGGAGGATTTTATATATTCTTTTACCATTGAACCTAAACGAATGTGTAATTAGTTCTTCATAACATCTAAATCATAAAACCAAAATCAAAGATATGCAACATTAATGAGAATATCACATTGAACTCCAATTAAGTGTATGCAAATTTTATGGAACAATGCAACTTTGGGTAATTAGAATGAATGCATCATTTATTTACAAATATATTTTTCTACAGGTGTGGGGGGCAATTCTAGTTAAGTAACCCAAGCACTAAATTTATACACCAAGTACTATTTACAAATAACTTGCATGAATTTTCATTATGCATAGTATGAAAGATGATAATTCTTCAGTTATCAAGAACTTGTGCAAAAAGAAACACCTTATATTATTAAGGTGATTATATTCCTGTAATGCATTACACTCACTAAGAGCCATTATGCTTCTTCAAGATAATTATTTTATTTTAAGGTTTCCTCATTGTACTTTATCTCAATCAACATATTTATTTTCTTCTTAAGACATTGTTAACCTTGGTGTTTGAATTATTGATCAGCAAAACTTGAAGTATGGTTCAGCAAAAGGGGGGTGAAGTATTAAGAATAAATATTTTTTTCTCTTAAAAACTTATTTAAAGAAAATGTTTTAAAATAATTATTTTATTAAACTCAAGGAAATTTTTATTAGTGATTTTATGTAAATTTTAATTTTATTTTAAGACACGTTAATTTTCTTTTAATAATTTTTTAAGAAATTATGAAATAAAAAATTAACAAATAATTACAAAGAAAATCAACAATTTTTTTAGTAGTTTGACTTAAATTCAAGTCCACGTCTATCTTCGACAAAACTAGAAAAAAATAAAACTAATCAATATAAGTTTTTTGCCAAAAGATATGTACGATAAAACCTCACAACAATGAAACAAAAGAGAAAGACTATAATGAACTTACAACGGAATAAAATCGATAATAAAAGAAAAGAATGCGGCACAAAAAACCATACTTAATGCAAATAACAATCCTATGCTTGATGAAATATTTAATAAAGCAAGCGTTTGTTATGATTTTAGTAGAATCAATTAAAAAATAAGAACTTAATTGAATAAAGAAGAAAGAAGAATTTGCAGCTCGATGAATGAAGCAGCGAATAGAAGCAATGATGAGCATTGGTTGTTAAGGCTTGAATGTTGTGACTTGAAATTTTTTTTCAATTTTTATTAAAAATGCATCAATTGATTATGATAAAAAAAATCTCCTATTTATAATTATTTTTTAACTGTAAAAGCAATTACTAATCAGCTCAATTAGTCTTTACTGCTTAATTGTATTAAATCTTGGTAGGTGTAGATTTTATTTTATAACTTAAGTTTAAATTTATTGACGAATCCATTATTACAGGTTCATTATTTCTTTTTACAACGGCTATATATGAATAGCCTTTATACAAAATAACAGTCTTTTGCCTATTACATTCTGTTGGGGTTAATTAAGACCATTAGATCATAAAAATTGCATGATCCTTATAAAACTTGCATGATCCGATGGCTTGATTTGAATCTTTATGTAAAAAGAAGGAAAAGATCTCAATTGTTCGATTACAAAAATTGAGCAATCGAACAACTAGATTTAAATTGGTGTTGTTTAGAAAGGTGGATTTGATCTGGTCCATTAAATCACATCTTGATTGGATGGTTGGATTTAGATATACATTGATCAGAAAGTGGTTATATTTAGACTGTTCGATCGTGATATTGTGCAATCAGACGATAAATCAAATTAGAACATTTTAAAAAGTGGATAAGATGATGACCATGTGATAGCAAATTTGTGTGATTGGATGGTGCATGTTATCCAGCAATTCAGATGTCAGTCGTGCAAATAGAGTATTAAGGTTTAGTCCCACATAACCTGTATAAGTTAAAGATTTTTGTTTATAGTGATTTGCCTGTGCCTTCAAGTTGGTTGTAACAATGGGGTTGGTTTTCTTTTGGTTTCCTTAGGAGGTCATTACTCTTACTTTCCAGTATACACTTAACAAGTTTTGAGAGTTATGCTTTGACTCAATATTGTTTTATTTGAGTTTAAGAGTGATGTCTTAATCTGATTAGTGTAGCAAAAGTTCAAGAGTATGCTTTAACCTTATACTTAGGCCTTAGGTTAAAGGTAATTATGGTAAAATAAAATTAGGTTTCTTTCTTTTATTTTAATCGTCATTAATAATAATAATACTTTTTTAATTCATTTATTATTATTATTATTATAATAATTTATTTTTTACAACAAATTATTAAAAGAGAATTTCTAAAGATATGATTAAGATAAGATGATTCTTAACATGATTAAGATAAGATGATCAAGGTAGAATAACAAAATGATCAAAGTTTTGGAATGCTAATGTTTTTCTAAGATGATTAATTTAAATCAAATTTTTGTGTACTTAAAATTAAATTCAAAATATATTTCTTGATGGTCTGTCACTCCTACCAAGACGATATTTATGGGATTTAACATTTATTTTTCTTTTTTTTAAGTTTTCTCATGAATGTACATATCGGATATCAAAAATCTAAAAATTTATTCAACCAAATTTATTAGAATTACTTAAGATTTGTTATCATTAGATAAAATACTATAACTAAGGGTCAACGTTACAAAAATCTTCCTCTTTTGATAATAATAAAACTCCTAATGAAATTTATAAAAATATAAATTATTTATAAAAGGAATATGTAAAATAATTAAAAATAAACTCTATACATATATGTCATAACTAGATCAAGGCTCTCTCTGAATTTATACTTATTTTTTTCAATTTTTATTTTTGCTTTTTTTGTTCTCACTTGAAAGGATTTACTTTTAAGCTCAATGTAAGTGTTATAACTACAACATAAGAGTTTTGTGAAAATATCAAACAATTGATCATCTAATTTGTTTCTAAAAATTTTATTTCAATTATACTTTTATCCAAATGTTTAGAGATCAACTCTTATAATTCTTTTCAAACTGGTTTAATTCCTCTTTCACAGCTATTATCAAAAACTCATTATTCAAGACATTTTTTTATTGAGGTTAGCTTAAAATTTGATACAAGAGTTACATTATTATGATAAGATTTAGTTCTAAAATCTTCTATAATTTAATTTACAACTTCTTTTTTAAGATAATCCTCATTAAATTTTAAGGTTTTAGAGATCACATTTTCTTTGACAACTTTTTTTTTTCTTATTTATTTAATTTGAATGTTTTAAACTTATTTGATCAAATTCTATTTGTTCATCATTTATATTGATATTATTTTGTTTAGTTGAAATTAATTCACTATGGTTTACATTCATAGATTTTTCTGTTTGGTTTTAATTGTTAGATTTAAAAGCCCAAATCATTTTGGGTCTAATAGATTTAAGAATAGATGGACTATTATTTGACTTAACTACTTATACAAAAATAAAAAATTTAGAATGAATATTAACTCTAATCTTACATGTATATGATGTATGATCGAGTGTAATAATAACATGTAAGTTTATTATTGTAACCATATAAGATATTAATATTATCATTATGTTTATACATGAAATCTATTGTAGCAAAGATTTTCCTATTAAGTAGTTTTTCTTTTGAAGATAAGCAAATAGTGTGCAAATAATTAAAATCATTAAATTCCTTAATTAAAGATGCATGCACCTTAAATTTTTGTGCTAATTTATCATTAGCCTTTTTCATGTTCACTAAATTGGTGTCGACCTTATCTTTAATTTGTTCACAAAAATCTAAATATTCACTATATTTTTTTTAAGTTTCTTATATTTTCTATATAATTTTTCTATTTATTTTAAACATAGAGTAATTGTTGAGCAAATTTTTTGTTGGAATAACTTATCACTTCCTCACTTAAAGGTGTATTCTTTTCTTTTTTATCATCTCTAGTTATCATATAAAATAATTTTTCATTATTGTCTTCTTTTTCACTTTTATTAGTCTTCTATGAGTTACTTTAAATTACTTTCAATGCTTTCTTTATTTTTTTTATTTTTTTATTTTTTTGCTCTTTTTTGTTTCATTCCTCTTTTTCAACTCCATGCATCACAGAACATGTTGGTTTGATATATCTTGGTTTGTCACATTCATGGCAAACGATCTCCTCTTTTTGTTCTCTCATCTTGGATTTTTGATTTTTATATCTTCTTGTTACAACAATAATTTTAGATAAATCTTTAGAGATTATATCATTACCATCCTTATTTGTAAGCTCTTATTCTGAAGTATCTTCTATTATCTTCAGTATTATAGTTGTTCTTTCTTCTTTGTTTTATTTTTTTTAGTCAAACATTGTTTTCTCATATCAATTTCTAGCTTATTGGTCATGAGCTTCCCTATCATGTCATCCAAGGTCAGAGAATTATACTTTTTTTTGATAGAATTCTGAAAATTTTCTTTACTTGTTCATTTATAGAAATAAGTTTTCTTAAATTGACAAATTTATTAGTAATATTAGTGAATCTTGTAAACATGTTTTTAATAAATTTATTAAAAATATTCTAAATAACTTGTTGTCATATGTTATCATATTTATTTTGTTTTTCTTAACTAAAGAAGTATCTTCGTAAGTTGTCTCTAATTTATACTATATTTTATAAGCTTTATATAAACTATGTATAAAATTTAGCAGTGCTCAAAGTATAATATAAAATATTTATAATTCTATCATTTATTTGTAATTTTTATTTTTGTTTTTCATTTATTTTACTAAAATGTTTAGGTATTAATATATCTTGTGAGTTCTTTTTAGTAAGAAATATTATATTATTAATCTCTAATCATGATGGTTTGTCTGATAATAATAAATCTTAAATATTTTTAATGAATTTGGTTGAGTGATTTTTTAAATTTAATACTTATGTTTATGAAAGATCTTAAAGAAGATAAGTAAATATCAGATCCTATGACAATCATCTTGATTGGAATGAAAGACCATTAAGAGATTTATTTTGAGTTTAATTTAGATATTTTATTTTAATTTTGATTAGAATGTTAAACTTAATTAAAATCATTCTTGAAAGACACAAAAATTAAATTTATTGAAATTAATCATCTTAGAAATACCTTTATGAATAAAATACTGATCTTACGTTGGCCATCTTAATAACTGTTTGATCTTGACCATATCATTGAAAATTTTCTCTTAATAATCTGTTGCAAAAAGTACATTATAGTTATAATAATTAATTAGTAAAACATAATAATAATATTAATAATAATTTAAATAAAAATAAAAAAAATAATCTTACTTAGCTTATATTATATTAGAACTGAACTGTAAGTCTCGGGCTAAGATATTATTCCTGAATCAATTTGTTATAATAATCGGGTTAAGACCACTCTAAAACTTGTATAAAATTGTACTGTATCAGGGCATAGCTCCTTAATCTTTTAATTTATTATAATCAATTATTAACAACAAGGGTCATGATTTCTCGAGTGAATCAAAGAGTAGCCAACCCTAATAGGCTGAACCAAAGGCCTAGACAAAGTCTTAAAGCCAAATATTGTCAGTTCATATATGTAATATGGGGCTAAACTCATTTCCTTTATTTGTGCGGCTTACTTTTGATTTGAAAGAGTGATTTTTGCCATTCGATTGCAAAATTGTGCGATCGAGCAGTCATCCCATATGCATTTTTAAAGGTTATCATCTCGTCCGATCGTGCAATTTTGCGATCGAATGGTCCGAAAATAATCCACACATAAAATCTATATCCAGTTGTTAAACCACGATTGAGATCTAACGATCTAGATCAAATTCCGTTTCTAAATAGCGTCAATTGATTTCCCGATTGAATGTTTGAGATTACTTCTTATCATGTAAGTCTCATTTTCGTTGATCCAAATTGGATTGCATTCGACGTACCCTGTGTAATGGCTATTTTATCAAGTATATGATTTTTTAAGAAATCAAAATTTTTATTTCTAATAATTCACTCCTTTTTTGTTAAATCATATTTAAAAAAATTTTAAAAATTTTTGCAATATTTTTTCATATTTTTTTATCAATTGATTTCAAATAATTGGCCATTTTAGTCTTTTAATAGAGATAATAGTTATCATAAAAGAGTAGGCCTATTAGAAGATATATTTTCACCCAAATTTATTGAAGTGTTAATTTGAGTTATAGATCTTTTTAGAATTTCTTCTTATTAAAAAAGAATCTTATTTTGGTACTAATTGAAGTATGGTTTAACAAGATAGATAAATGATTAGAAATAAAAATTTTAATTTCTTAAAAGTTTTTTAAAAAAATGTTTTAAAGTAATTATTTGTTCAAGCTCAAGAGAATCTTCATAAGTAATTTTATGAAAATTTTAATTTTATATGTTAATTTTCTTTTAATAATTTCTAAAGAACTTTTGAAATAAAAATTTAACAAATAATAACAAAGTACAACGATTTTTAGATTGTTTGCCTTAAATTCAATCTTACGTCCACTCCCAGTAGAAACTAGGCAAAAACAAAACTAATCAATATAGGCCTTCTGTCAAAAGACGAGCACATTAAACCCTTACAATAATGAAACGAAAGAGATAGGCACAAGAGTGATGCCTTGACTCAATTAGTGTAGCAAATAGGTTCATGATTATGCCTTACTCGATACTTTGGTTTTAAGGTAAATGTAGTTTAGATCAAATAGAACTAGGTTTTCAATTTATTTTATTTTACTTATTATTAATATTATTATTATTTTTACTAATTAAATTTGTATTATTATAATAATTTATTTTTTTACAACAAATCATTGAAAGAAAATTTTCAAAGATATGTTTAAGATAAAATGATTTTTAAGATGATCATAATAGATTAAAAAATTGATTAAAATTTTAGAATTTTAATGTTTTTTTGTAATGATTAATTTGAATTAATTTTTTGTGATTATGAAATTTAATTTGTATACTTTGTAAAAAATAATTTTAATCAAATTTAACATTTTAATCAAAATAAAAATGAAATACCTAGAAATAAATTTAAAATATATCTCTTGATAGTTTATCCTCTCTAATTAAGAAGATCTTTATGAGATTTAATATTTGTTTATCTTCTTCTTTAAACTCTTCTATAAACATACATATTGATAATCTAAAACCTAAAAGTTCATTCAATCAAATTTATTAGAAACTTATGATTTTTATAATCAAACAAGGCACCATGATTAAGGTTCAATACTATAACAAAATTTTACTTTGGTATACCGATTACCTCAATGCTTGCAAATGTTATATTTTTTTCTTTTTTATTAAAGTAGTGCTCACATGCTTTGGTAACTTTTATATTCACAGTCTATCAAGGATATTGGGGACAACACTAATAATTCATCTTTTCATTAATAAATAACTAAAGGGAGTGAAGGTGAGAAGAATAAATGGGGTGAAAGACGTTAGAATGAAACGAGTGAATAGTTTGATTTAAGAAGAATAAAAAATTATAATAAATTGACTAGTAGTTATGCTTGTAGAGCTAATTTAATTCTAGTTTAAGAAACTTTTTATATAATTAAAAGTGTCTTAAAATTTGATTATTTAAAGAAAAATTTTTGCAACATCCTAAATATTCCTTTTTTTTTCATTTTTATAAAATGTTGCATTCTTTTATTTTGAGTTATAGTTGATTGTGAGAAAAGAGAACCTAAAAGGTCATGCACATTAAAGAGATACTAAGGTTTATGTGGTTGGCTTTTAGCATATGTGCATAAGAGAAAAGTGAGCCAAAATAATAGTTTAAATAATAAAAAGCAAAGTATAAACTTAAATTTCCCAAAACTTAGACATACACTCAAATTCTCATATGAAAAGCCCAACAAATATCTATCAAATCAAGCTCACAAAAGGAAGGTAATAAAAAGTAAATATCAAGAATCTAAACAAATGACATACCAAAGGTGTCTCGATTAGCATTGCTTTGTTTTCTCACTTAGGTAGCAACAATTGTCCCCTTGAACTCTTATTTGTTTAGGTAATTTGATAAGTGGATCCAAAACATTGTTAATTTTTTGGATTAAGCAACAATAGAATATTTCTGAGCTCTAAAAACTCATATGTTATAATGGAGACGAGACTTGCCAAATTCTAAAAAATCCTTATCTTTTTCAAGAATTGTAGAGATCTCTTTGTTAGACATAATGAATACCAAAAACCGTAATAAAAAGATCATAAAATACTTATTAAAGTTGACATACATATGATATTGTTTTAATACCTCCAAGAACTAATAAAGATGAGTCAAGTTGTCAAAACTAGACCTATTGCAAGCAAGGATATCATTTGCAGTGCTTGACTTAAAATATCCTTTAAAGGCAAAAAACTTTAGTCATTATCTTCATCAAAGTGTTGGGTGCATTGGACAAGCTTAAGAGCATAGTCAATCACTTATAGTTTATTTTGTTTTTTGTTTAAAACTAGTTTTTCATTCATCTGTCTTACACATCCATATCTTATAGTAACCACTCTTTAAGATATTGGAAAAGGTAAGTGCTCTAACTATTGTATTGAGCATGTCATCAAGTATAGGAATGAGAAACATAAAGTTTATGATAATATTTTTACTGCCCAATTGTTTACATAGATATTGACAACTACTATTTTTATGTGTTAGTGCGGAAATTATGCATGGAACAATACCTCTTGAATGAAGCTCTTGTGAAGCAACTAATTTGTTTACATCTTAAGTTGTGCATGCTCAACTATGTTCATTCTATAATGTGTTAATTGAGGAAAGGGTGATTTGAGGTTCATATTTATTGCATATTAGATGACTCCCATTAATTGATGCTCATAAGGTGGTTGTTTAGTGGGCATTTCAATGGAATTTCACACCACCAAAGCTTAATAAACTAAACCAACATCTTAGTTATTATGCTCAAAATTTTATGAGCTCTAAATATTAAGTGATATTTTATTTTCTATTGATGCGGAAGTCTCTTTTGCTTTGTTACGTAGATTCTTTGAGCTTGCTAGATTTAGGATTATCTTCCTATCTTCATACTGGAACACATAATTATTAGATCACCCTTAATGAGTCATGTCACAATCATATGGTTAAGATCTTATTGCTTTACATGGCAAATGCTCATCACTTAAGCATCCAAACAAAAATCCAAACACAACCAAGCACTTAAAAGAATGCATTTTAGAAAGTTTTAAAGTTTAACTATGAATTATACTAAGCCTAAGATTACACTAGAAACATAAAATTTTTCAAGTTGATTAAGGTGGGTTCTCATGCTTCATAATGTATTCTAAAAGATGATCTTTTATTGAAGTTTGTAGCACTTGTGTCTTAGCATGAAAATAGAGCTTGAAGTATATAGCAAAAATGTAATTAGGGCAAATTACATTACGAAAAAAAGGTAAGAATGAGTTAAAACAATTTTCACTCCTTGGAAGAAAAACAAAGTGAAATTTGTTTTATTGAAATGCATTTATATGAAAGCAAACATTTTGGCACTCATTAAGTAGGAAATCAAGGATAGAAAGAGAATTTGCAAAATGGAAAGCCAAAGCCTTTAACAAAAGTTCTCCCATATGAAATAGCATCTCTACCAACATAGTACTCACAACAAAAAACCTATATGCCCTCCAAATGCTTTGAAAACGTTTAGTAGTACTTTAATTTTTTTCTAAATTATCAATAGCCAAAGCCAAATTCTAAACACTTAGTTTTTTTAAAATCCTTCCCTCACTCCAAGCATAATCTCTAACCTTCCTCAAAATTTTGTTTCACTTTAACTTCCTCTTCCTCTTTTGCTACTTTTTCCCACACTTCTATGGTTCTCACATTTTCTAGTTTCCTATTGTTTATTTTCTTTGGTTGTACGAAGAATTGAATTACCAATATGAGATTCATTATGTGTATATTTGTAGTATAAAGAATCAATGGCAAAGACAAAATGTTCTTCCTTAGACTCTTTCATTATAAGAACTATTAGGCATCTCCACTAACACAATAATACTTGAAACAACAATGTTAAGACATTTTTGGGAGTCTCTGGTGGCACAAATACGAAATATAGCATTAGACAATATATACAAGGCTACAAAGAAAATAAGAAAGAATGATTGCATTGATCTATGCACAATGTTGAATATCATACCTTATGTGCTTTGTGATGATGACCCAGATCTCCTACATTAGGTATGGTCATGATACTTTACCATAATAAATATAGTGGATGTCATAAATCTCAAAGGTGGTAAAAAGACTAATAAATTCAGTTCTGGGTTTGGCTCTCGGCATTGAACCAGAAATGACCTTGGAAACTAGGTTCAAACCACATGAGAACAGGACCTAAATTTGTCGAGCTCTTTCTTTGTTGATGTGGATTTGGTACTTCTAGTGGTTTGCACATCCCCATAGATTTATTTGCATGTGTGTGTACTTGAATATTAGTTTCATTTTTATTGGTTGTTCTATATTATTCTTTTAGCTGGATGTGAATTCTTTTAATACAGTTATTATAAGAAACATGTGGATCTAAAACTAATCTATCATGTGATTGAACTTTACCAACTCGTCATATAAAGCTACTAATGCTAGTTATTTTGAAGTTAAAACTAAATTACAAAAACAACTAATTGCAGCAGTTATCCCAACCTTCTAGCTAGTTATTTTAAACTTGAAATTTTTGCATAAACTATTGCATTATTAAAATCACCATTTAGAAGTTCAACTTCTATGCTCATTTCCATTAAATTGCTTGAATATCATATCACAATCTCGACTTGCCCATGGGATCTACAAATTTTATGAAACTGTTTGAGTTGCTTTATGTTTCCTTCTCTGTATTGTACATGCTAGAAAATGGCTATAAATGAATGTAATGAAAGGTGCTATATTCTGCACTGATTGCTGAAGTGCTAATTTATATCAATTCATCGTTTCCATGTGTATGTTTGAAAACCTTCTAGTTACCTTGATAAGAGAAGCATGCAGGTTATTAATTTTGTACCTAGTTGCACGTTGTCTGTCCTCCATATGCAAACATTTATATATGGAATTATCAATGCTATATTGACCAAATTTGGATTAAAAACATCACTTTTTTGTCTTTAACCTCAAATATTATGTTTGAGGCTTTTGTCTGCATTGAGTCTAATTTGTCATTAATTGTATCTTTGAGAAATATTTAGTTTCAAATACCCCTGTTTGGCCTTCATAAGTTTTTTCTTCTGATTTCATATGCGTATGTTTTATTGGTCTTCTTTAACCTGCAAGTGATATGTATCATCAGCTCGTATATTTCTAGGCCAACAATATGAATTTTTCTTTTCGGTGGAATTGTTACCTTGAGATACTTTTATGAAACATAGCTGACGTTTCTTGCATTGCGTATGTCCACATCTTTCAGACTGCAGAACAGCGTCTAGCTGCTAGAGACGGTGAGTAGCTTTGATGTATTTAGTCTAAAACATGAAAAATGAAAGAAAATTTAGTGAAATAATATTTTTTTAGCTTGTTTAATTGATTTTTAAAAAATAAATAATTTCATTTTACGTTATTATAAAATTTTATTTAATAATTTTATATCAATAAGATCTATGTGGTTTGAACATAGAAGATTTTTGGGTCTTACTTTCCTTTGATAATGATATGAATTGTTGAAGAAAAAATTATGAACAAGACCCTCGTATAGGTAATTGAACTTCTTGTATTTATTGAAAGTAAAATAAAATTGTTTCTTTTTCTTTTCTTTTTCACTCAAATGGAACAATATTAAGAAAAACAATTTATTTATACGTTGTTTTTACGCCCACAGATGGCCGCACTGATTATGGTCCTGGTCGCCCAAGAAATGGACCATATGCTGCAATTGGACTGTAAGTTTACCAAACGAACAAGCTAAGATGAATGCTTGTATTGATCCTTAAGAATACTTTTAATATGTAATAAATTGAAGAGCTAGTCTATTAACTTTATGGGTTTTGATAAAAGAACATGCTTTTGATTAGTGAGTTTGTGGATTGAATTCATAGGGTGAAGCCGAAAAAAGGTGGAAGAATATTGCCGAGAGAAGGGAAGAGACTTAGACCACTTCCTGGGCAAGAGATGGATGATGAAGATGATAATGATCAATTCTAACTTTTTAGAAGTTCTTTGTGATATCAACAAATTGTTTTTGATTTTTGTCTTTTACAAAATAAAATTATAGAAATGGGATCATAATGTGGATGGGCATTTCTCTTTTTATTTTATTTGTAAAACATATATAAATGTTGTTAATATTTATACAAATGTGATTGGAAGTGACATTTACAAAACATGATTATTTGTAACAATTTAACTAGATTAGGTAAGTAATAATTCTTTGTATGATATATAATGTTGATGTTGAAGATGATCAAGAAAGTGTTGAAAATGATTAAAATCTAGAAGATTTGACAAGAGAAAAAATGCTTCAACCCTTTTTAGATATCTTAGCTAATTAGGGTTTGGTAAATAAGATTATCTCAATGCTTTTGAGACCTTTGGGGATAGGATATGCAACCCATCCGATTAACTATTTTACAAAATAAATCAAGGCTAAATAAGTGGTTGAATAAGTCACCATAGAGGTTTGCAAAATTTTATGGTATGAAATCTTTTGTGGGTTCAAGTGTACTTTAATTATAGTCATTGATAATATAGTGTTGTATTTTGGGAAATATTATAAGTTTTTTTCACTTGGCACACAAGTCAAAATTGCATTTGTGGGTAAAACTAATGGTCATGCTAAAGTAGTAAATAAAAAGTTGCCCCAAGAACTCGAAGCCTAAATATGATGTGACAAAAGGTAGGTGGGCTAATGACTTATCATTGGTTTTGCTTACTTGTTGAAAGGGCATTTATTAAGAAAAGCAAATTTTATTTGTTTTGCGACATTAGGATGATTTTGTTGACAAAGCTTGACTACTCTAAACACTATGTTTAGATGGACCTTGATGAAGAAGGCAACCCCTCAACCAAAGTGATCTAAATGATGTGGCTTAAGCTCTCAAATTGGACATATCAAAATGAAATAGCTTCAAATGGTCATGAGGAAGCAATAGAGAAAATGCTTAATGGAAAAACTCTAAACCTATTACTTATGCCAGAGTGCATTTGAGCAACTTTATTTTTGCAAGTGTAAGGTGTACATTACCAAGGAGTGGAAAAGTAAGCACCAAACTATGAAGTCCCATACATAGTTAAAGAGTTTGATTGGGCCAATGCATGTAAATTTCAAACAAAAGAAAATAATGAGATTTGATATGATCTAAAAATTTGTAATTAAAAGTCATGTTATTCTATTTATGTTATTTTATTTGAATGATTCTATAAAGCAACTATGCTTTGGCTTTAGTAAATATGATATCATTATTAGTCTTCTATTTTGGGTTTGTTTCCATTCTTCCAAAACTACTTAATTAGTGCCCAACAAATAAGAAGCATCCTTGCCACATTAGTCATTTGCACTTGCGAGAGGACTCTTGAGCTAGCTAGAACTCAAAAATATGTTCCTCTTTGTCTATTAACTATGGCATAAAACTTGGTAATAGTTGTCTAGTATGGCTAATTTAGGTTTCCCTTTATGTGCAATCACCTCCGTTGCCTTTTGCAGTTTAAGTCATGAGCCACAGTGTTGTCTGACCCTTAAGTCATCCTAGGTCCTAATGCACTACCATTATCGATTATTGTAACTCATGACCTTTTTGTATTGCTTAAGCCTCAATCTTTAATCTTATCCCTTGAGTAGCATAAGCTAATTTACTTGCTTAAACAAACTCTCAAATTGCAAAGCTATCCAATGAATAGAACCTCAATTTGTAAAGTTATCCCTTATGTAGCATATAAATCATGAATCAATAGTGTAACTTAAGCCTTGAGTGACAACAAAAAATGTTAAAGTTTTTTAGCATCATTTAAACAATATATGATAGCCATAGGTGATCCTTAAGGCTATTAATGCTTATCACCTCAAGCTATGTGCCACTCTTTTGGATGGGCACATGGACACCTTTGGATTTACCTATCTAAGGTCAAATTCATAATAATATTATTATTCTAAAACTTTTATTAAGATTCTAACATTTTCTTATTAGTTCTCAAGAAATTATAGACATGCCTAAGCCTATAATATCTTATACGTTGGTTGTACTCTCCCCCTCTCCATGATGAGTACAAATGCCACAAGTAAGAAAAGCAAATGCTAAAGGAAGGGTTGCTATAAATGATAGAAGTAGATTTGATTTATTTTTAATGCTTTAGTTGGATGCAAGTGTAATGCACATCCCAAAGTAAAAAGGACAAAAAGAGAGTACACATATTTGCTTTTAAAATAAGTCTCCTTTTAGCCACTTAACTTATCTACATTTTTGTTAAGTTGCTACAACTTTTCATTTCCAAGAAATTCATTGAGGTCAAGACAAGCAGCCTTAACAACATCTAGACCTTTTTACTTAGAAGTGTGGGGGACCAGCCATGCGCTGTGGGACTGCCCACGTGCCCGGGAAGTGTGGGGGACCAGCCATGCACGTCACGTGCTTAGGGTGCTGGGCTGGCCCACGGGTGCGGCGTCCGGGTTCAGAATTTTGGAGATGCTGTTCAGGCTCTTGAGTTCTCCTGCGGCGCGGCGTGACGGTGCGGTACAGCATGTGGCGACTATTGCTACTACCTTGTATTACATCTGGTCGAGGAGAAATGCGCTTATACACAACGGCTTCGTGCCTACTCTATGCTCGGTGTCTCGGACGGTGAGGTTCGAGGTCAGCACAACCCTCAGGAGGCTTCTTATCCATTCATCTCTGTCCAGCGGGAATCCTGGCAAGTCCTCGGATTTGCTTGTCACGAACGGTTGGCTTCCCCCCCCCACAGGATGGATTAAGGTCAATTGTGATGCCGCGGTTGGTGACTCCATAGCTGGTCTTGGTGTCGTTGTTAGAGACTGCTCAGGCAAACCTCTCATGGTGGCCAGTAGGAGGATGTTTTCAGTGGCTGCTAATATGATGGAGGTCCAGGCCATAATTATGGCCTTTGACCTTCTGAGGGAGTTTCTTTTCCAGTACCTTGCAGTTGAGTTCCAGTCTGATTCGATGGCTGCACTTCTGGAGGCTCGGGATATGGTTACCAAACCCAGTGGGGAGGGGATGCTTGCTGTTACTCTGCAGTATGTTAAGGCCATGGAGGCTTTCCAGTTTTCTCATATCCACAGAGAGGGGAATGAGCCTGCTAACTGGGCTGCCCGTAGAGCTTGCACTCATGAGTTCATTTGGGGTCCTGGGGAATCCCTTTCTCAGCCTCTCATCCAACTTATGCTGTCTGATTTTCTGTTTGATCCCCCTTGAGGATCTAACTGTAAAACCTGTGTGGCTTTGCCACTTTTGATATAATGATATATCCTTTTCAAAAAAACATCTAGACCTTGGTTTTATAGTTTTGCAATTATTCCTTTGTCTACTAGGTGAGTTATATTAGAGGATGCTCCTTTAAGATAGTACATGACTTTGTATGGCTAAAATTTCACACAATCATAAATTATGACGAATGCCTACTTCTTATTGATCTTTGGTCTTGTTCAAATTAGGTGAGAATCTAGAGTATAATAATTTTCATGTTGGTAGCTATTAGAAAGTGTAAGCAAGACGTTTACATAAGAGGGGGTGAATTGTAAATATTGCAATCTTAATATAAATAATATAAAACAAAGAAGTCTTTTTAGATTTTTAATTACTCTTAGAATCTTATATTAAAACTCTTATTAACCTTAGAGCCTTTTGTGTGATGAATATAACAAAGTACATAAGAGATTTTTAGGTTATTTAAATCAAAATAAATCTATATCCATCATTGACCAAAAGGTTAAAAAAATACTAAAATTATCTTTTGTAGATAAAAATAAAAAAACCCTACACACTAGCCTAGAGGAGCATACAAATATTAAACTAAATGACCTTAAAAAAGCATTGGCCTAGATGAGCATACAATACCAAATCATAGGAGCTGACAACATTGACTTAGAAATGCCTATTCATTGAACCAAAAGATCCTATAATCATCAGAACAAAAGACCCTACACACTGACCCAAATAAGCTTATGCACTAAGAAAAAGACCCTTAATATCACCAAGATAGCCCCTAACAAAATAACCTAGTGATTAATAAAAAATTCCAAGATAAAGCCCTAATAATGAGATAAGAGAATAAAATAATGCTCACAAGTACAAAGTCTTATCACACATAATAGAGGGATATTAATTGATGTTAAAATAATTTAGAAGAGATATTCAACTTAGCTCTATGTTATGCTAGCTTGAGAGGCTAAGAAACAATGGGGAATATTTCTTGTTACTATAGCCTTGCTTTTTTTAAAAAATCATTTTTTAATAAAGATGATAAATTTGAAGTAAAAGCTTCTAAATGATATGTAAATGTTCATTAGTCATTACACTATATTTGAATGAGTTTTATATCCTTTTAAGATGGCTTTCAATGGCTCTCTAATAACTATATTCTCAAATTAGTCATTCTAAAGTCCATATTATATGTTAGTTTCTAATTTGTATTATACATACTATATACTAAATATTAATGTGTCATATTTTATTCTTAGGTTCATCTCTCACCTATAGTGTCTAAACCCAAATGAAGTAAACATAATATATATTAAATATTAACATGTATACAATCCTTGGGATCTAGTTATGCATTAAGTGCATAGTCTATGCCCCTTGTACTAATTTAGTTGAATTGAATGTATTATGCACTAATGATAATGTATTATATGCAAAGCTTTATTTATTAATTTTTGGTCAATATATCATTCTTTCAAGTTACTAAGTTAAACTAAAAATATTATACATTAGGTTCAACGTGTCATCAATTATATTTGTTTTTGGACAATACAAAGGTTTGCATTCTAAGTATTTTGGACATGTTTTTTGAATGTAATATATTATTTTTAGTCTTTAGTATGACATATCTATAAGTAAAGAAAAATGTGTGAATGCATGTCTTAAGCTAACTTAAGTATGATGAGATATGTTGGATTTATGTTTGAAAAGATTTTTTCACACATATAGAAATCATTATTGTTAACCATACAACCAAAATCTAATTAAAAATAACATAATAAATAAATGTAAAAGTCCAACAAAAATGACATAAATAAGTAACCACTAAATTCAAATATAATAATCTAGTACAGTCTGTTGTCCTTTAATGATACAACTAATAATCATATAAAAATAATAACTCAATACTACTAATGATAGAATATAAGAAATATATCATTCAACTGATGCACTAATTTTGATAATCTCAAAACTAGCTAATGCACAACCCTTAGCTTCTTAATCCTATAAAAATATAAGGAGGGTGAGCTAGGTAGTTTAATAGAAATTATTAAGTCATATTGTAAAACTAATATATAATATTCAAGAAATACATTTATAACAACTAAATAAATCATATGAACAAATGACGTTAAATACTAACTCTTACAAGTATATTACTATGTGTCAACTAAGTCATACATAATCTTATGATGTGACTTACTAGATACTAAGTATTCCCTTATTTGATCTAATATACTCTATTGTCTAAGAGAATCATGAAAAGATCAAGTACATCTATCATATCATTTAACATACTTCAAGATAATGTCAATCATATGAGCTAACCCCATAAGATTTAAGAAGTCCTCATCAACCATATGTATTAAAGTTTGAATGTTGTGACTTAAAAGTTTCTCCAAATCTTATTCAATTTCATAAAACATTTATCAATCAATTATATTTAAAACATCTCTTATATATTAGTATTTTTAATGTCTAAAAGTAGTTATCAAATAGGCCAATTAGTTGTTACTACTTATTGTAAACTAAGTCAGTGTATTATTTTGTTTTAATTAATAACTTATATATTAATTTAATAATGGAATTATTATTATCATTTCATTATTTTGAATTTATAATGGTTATTTATAAATAGTTGTTAAATGAAATAATAGTCAACCTGCTATGTCTTATACATATGTAATCAAAACTATTTGATTATAAAAATTTGACGATCCAACAACTTGATTTGAATCTAGGCATATTAGAAAGGTGGAAAGGCTACAGATGGTTTGATTATGAAAATTGTATTATTTGAAGACTAAAAAGTAATGTTATTTAGAAAGATATTTTATTTTAATAGTTAGATCTCAATCACGATTAGATGTTTGGATTAGATATGCATGCTAATTAGATTTATATCATTTGATCAGAAAATTACACAATCGAGCAGTTGATTGAATCATCACTTTATAAAAGGTGAATAAGAAAATTACTAGTCAATCTTGAAATTATGCAATAAAATGACACACATCACTCCCATAATTCAGAAGTCAGTCGCCTGAAAACAACAGTTCACTTGTAGTCCCACATGTTTTTCATTAGGTGCAATACAAATATTTCCAAGTCCTTTGTGAATAAAACATCAAGTGAGGGATAGTTTTTCTAGTTATTAAAAAAACTGAGAGAAACAAAATAACCTATAAGAACAACATTATACAAAATATGATAATTAGAATACTTGGTAAAAAATATTCAAGAACTATTTATTCTATTTATCATTAAAAAAATTTATCTGTAATTCTTTTTCATGTATTAATCATCCATAAAGTAGAGTGACTTAATATTAAAGATATTTTCATGAAATGTACATGACAATAAATCTATAACACATTCAATAATACTTATGTTACTATCTAATTCAAAAGTTCACATTGAAATTTTTGAAAAATAAAAAGTGCATCACTTGGGTAAAAACACATTAACAATTAGTCACTCCTACAAAAGCTTTCAAGTAACCTAATTTATTCTATTTGTTTAGTATACTTAGAATTTTTAGACCTTTTTTATTAATTAATTAAACTATGATGTAATAAAGAAATTACATTATAGATGCATATAATTAATAAGTATCAACATAAATGTGTCCAAAATATTTGAGGATTCACAAGGCTTAAGGCATGGATTTCTTGAATTTCTTTAAATTCAATTTTTTTTATTCAATGTTTTTAAAACTTATCACTTAAGGGTTCCATTTTTTTTAGATCATTCTCCTATCCACTACATTTTACTACATCTTCCTTTGTATTAATAAGAGTTATAATATCATTTAAATCAATCTTATTTTTTTCTATTTTTTTCTTTTTATTAGTAAGGAGAATAACTTCTTCTAAGATAAGAATAAACAGCTAAGGGTCTAATTTTAGTATATCCATAAGGCTAGAATTTGTCAAGTTAGCCTTAATATGTTAGATCAATTTATGACTATAAGTGGAGAAAATATGAAAAATAAGTATGGTTTCCTATTGTCTTTTAGGCTTAAGGAATTATAGTATTTTAAAGACAATTGGAGTTATCTCAATAAACCCCATCATGTTATTTTGGATAATTTTTATCCCTTGATAATTTCTTCATTTGTGACCAACTGTAATCTTTCATACCAAACTTTTATTATTTCTACAAGATATCCAACCAAAATTTATCAATGTTAGTTACAAATTTAAATTTTGCAATTTGTACTCTTATAACATCATCTAATCATGCCAATTAAAGGAATATTATAGTCTTTTTTAACCAATCATGAAATACATAAGATATATATGAACCATTAAATATGTTTTCTTAAACCATATAATTTCTATATAGGCCATAATGAATTGTTTTAAGAATTTTAAGAATTGTTGGTATGTGTGGTAACATTGGGCCTATAATATTACAAACTTAGCTAATGTAGATTTTAAGCTATTCAATCTTTCATTGAAGCAATAGTAGCATTTTTTTAGTGCATGAACTCCATTTTTAAGATTCTTTAAATTTTTTCATTTGGTTATGTATAGGAGATATGATAGATGAAAGATAATAAAAAATAAGTGAAGTTGATCAAACAAGTCACATGTGAGTGGTTATGTCTAATGAGAACCATTATCACAATTTATAGGTTTGTAAATCTAATATAATATCATAAAGTTGTGATAATTCTATTAAATAAAAGAAAATTATACTTCAAAAATTTAATGTTACCTTTCTTATGGATTCACTATTTATCAAATCTTTCATATCTCTAACCTAGCATTTCAAAACATTCTTTTCTCTAAACTCTGAATTGTCATTATGGTTGAGACATTGCAACATTATGCTCTAAACACCTCAAATCATTATGGTGATTAGGACACTAAAGTTATGTTTTAAACTTATAAGATCATAACAATAGTTAAGACACTACAAAATTTTCTTTGAACTCCTTGGATCATTGCCATGGTTAGGACACTATAAAATAAGCTCTATTAATAGAATGGTAAAATAGGGTAGGAGTAGAAGTCTTAATTTGAACTTGAACTAGGCTTTAAAACCAAATAGATGAAGGATGGTATGTGTTTTTAAGTTAGTCAAAGATGGCTATGACAATGCTGACTCTCAAGATAGTAAAGAAACTAGGTGACAAAGGAAGGGGAAGTAAGAAGAGAGGTGATAGTAAATGGATACAACTAGGCTCAAGTCATTAGTGGAAATTATAAAAAGTTATGATGGCAACAATCATTAGATGAAGAAAAGGAAAAGTGATAATAGAGATAAATCTAAATCACCAACTGGATGCTAGGACAAAATATGGATTGTTGACCAAAGGAGACATAAACATAGATCACAACATTGAGGCAAGTGAAGGCCACACCATCCACTTATGCGCACCTGAACCATGAGAAAACCTTGGCTTTTGTAGATGACAAAGACAATAAAAATAATCTTTATTTTTTTCATTCCATTGCCACATATATATATATATATATATATATATATATATATATATATATATATATATCAGTGCAAATAGTAACCCTATGTTAAAAGCAAAATGATGAAAATATTCCTCTTACTCTAATAATGAATGCAACAAACAATAAATGTATAAAAAATAAAATGAAAAGACACTATATGGGTTACAAGCAGAAAATCAAGTAAACAATAGAATATATGGTCCCTTGTTTTGCAAACTAGTCCATATTAGTTGGTGAAACTAGGTCTCATACATTTTGGACCCAACTAATTCAACTCAACATTATCCTTTTGATGCAATCTTTCTCACATAAAGAGGATGAGGAATCTTTAAGGAGGGTGACTTCCTTTTTATTCATCACCATCATATTTTTTTCCTTGATTCCCACTTAACATCATTATTTGTTCTTGGGAAAATTTGTAGCCCTAGAGTCTTAGTATTCTTAGTATCTTCCTCAAGTTTTGCAGAGATTCATGTGTAGTATTAAATTAAAGCTAAGATACACTCTTTGTCACACTCTTTTTCTATCCTTCATCATCTTATGTTTATAGGAACAAGTGGCATGCCTTGGCTAGATCACCCTCTATATGACATTGTTAGTTCTTGGATAGGAATAAGTTCTAAGTTGTGGATCATAGGGTCTTTCTCCTTAGATCAACTCTTCCAACCTCTACACATTAGACATTGGTATTAATGGTGTTTTGGGTTTAACATTGACATCCTTTGTCTCTGTTTGACGTCCTTGTATGGACATTTAATTGTTGCACCAATTAAAGATTGAGATATTAAGCTCAACACCCAAGGTCCTATTATAATTAGAAAAATGCCATCCCAAAGAAAGTTGAAGAATACTTTAATTCAAGCAAGTATTTGAACCCATTCCTTTAAATTAGCAACATTTTTCTCTAATACTTATTCAAAGCAAAAAATAGAGGCCATTAAATTAGGTAGCAAATGTGAAAGTTCCAACTTGTAGTGGTATAGCATCATAGAAGATGTCATGGAATATAAAGTAAAGTCCAATCTTGAGTAACTTATGGAAAATGGTTACCATCATGTGAAAAATGGAGTTCAAATGTTCAATGCAACTAGGTCCATAAGCTATTCTCTAAATGAGTGTTTAACTAATTGAATAATACCCCAAATTTGTTGCATGTCTCAAAGGATTTGGTTATTTTCATGTCTTATCATAGAAGGGTTAAATATGAAGAAAAAAGTCTTATAACACTAAGGAGGAGGAATAAGAAGGAAGAGTCATGTTAATAGACTTAGCATAAATGATTAGTTAACTTAACACCTAATATGACTATTCATTTTAACCCACAACAATGATTAAGGAGTTGACCATGTCAATAGATCACCTTATTGATCGTCATTATTTTCCTTATGAGATATCTTTGGTGTATGTCTTTTGTCACTTCAACCATATTTATCATTAAACTCTTTAGTAAAGTAAAAGGGTTGTTTTGTTATGGTAGTACATAGTGTAACTACAATACCCTTATATACATGATTTGAAGGAAAAAACATGAAAATATTGTTTAGAAGAATGTCAAAAAAGGAATGATGATCTTATGTAGTCATTTAGTTCAATATAACATAGAGTCACATCCATAATAATGAAAAATTACAAGGAAAGTTAGATGTAATGACATAATTTATAGAACCTAATTGATCACATCAAATAATGAATCTTTACATCTAGAATGGTTGGTTGCTCACTTAGCATGTCATGACTTCTTACCTTCACCTTTTTTTGCATTTGAGTTCTTCTCATATCTTATTTACAAATTTTTGAGTGATGAAGTCCTTTGTCAAGGAATGGAAAAACACATCCATGGAACCATGCTCTCATAAGCCAACATACTTGTTCATTAGGTAGCAAGTAGTCTAAAAAGATCAGGAATTTAATTATCATCATCATCATCTCCTTAGCCATCTTCTTTGCATTAACTTGATAAGTGTTCCCTTAACCTTGAGCATTATGCAACACTTGATGAGTTAAATGATCTTTAAAGTTCATCTTAATGTGGTTGGTTGAGGTGTTTGTCAATATTTTGTTAAAAGCTTGATATGAAATGAAAGTTCTTCATTTTCCTACTTAAGCCTCAAAATCTTGGGCTTAAGTGTGTCCTTTACTTTGAGGTGCTCATACAATAGCATGATGAACTCTAGCATTTTCTTTACTACTTTTAATGGTCAATTAAAGCCTTCAAGTACTTCTTATTAACCTTGTATACTATCATAATAATAATAATCTACATAGCATACTTTATATCTTTTTTTATATGATTTTAGTATCATCCAACTTTTGATTAGCTCTTTTGAGTGCTCAAGAATTTTTTCTTATGTTGGATAATAGGTCAAGATCTCCTCTTTTAAGCCTCTTACTTGTCTTCCCAAGACACCTCTAGAATCACACCATCAAATTATTTGCACATAATATGCTTGTATCAAACAAGCTTAGCAATAGCACTTTGTTACTTCAATCAAAAATTCATTCGTATAACATGGCGAACATCCTTATTTATAGAGATCTTAAAGGTATAATAGTAACTTGGTAACTTAGAAATATAAAAAGATATTTAAGAATACTAAGAAACATATTTTGAATTTTAAAAGATATTTCAAAATTTCAAAAGTCATCACAAATTATAAAAGAAAAACTTTGAATTCTATAAAAAAAATAAAAAAAACTAACTTTAAAAGCTACAAAATTAAATGATGTAAGAAATTCCCAAAAAGGTGTACATTTTAAGCAGCAGTAACGGTGAGTGGGTAGGCAGTAGGTGGTGTGATTGGTGTCATGTGGGTAGAGAGGCATGTGACACCTTAGGTTTGATTTTTGGGTCAATATAGGTTGGAGAAAATTAGCACGTGTTGATGACTTGGCTCATGTTGATGAGTCAAGCGCATCATGGATTGAGTATATACATGTTGATGGGTCAATAGATTAAGTAGATCAATGAGTTAGAAGGGGTAATGTGGGTCAAACAAGCTATGTGGGTCGACACATGAGGTGGCTGCGACTGTTAACCATGGTAGTAATGACGACAGACGGTGGTTGACGGTGGATGGCGATAGAAAAAGCTCAAAACTTATTTTTAATCCTTTTTAAAATCATTTTCAACCAACTTTTATACTGAAGAATTATGAGATAGTCAATGGAATGTTCTATACTAAATATAAAGTTGAAGATATTCAAAAACTAATTGATCTTCAAATGACTTAAACAAAAGTGTAGATACAAATAACAATGAAGACTAATTAGAATTAAAGAAGCTAGTCTTGACACAACTTTGATTTTGAATAAGACTAGTATGTCTCTAAGTGAAACCTTTACATAATGTACTAGAAGCTACTACATCATCCTCCTTATGTAAGAAAGTGCTCAACTCTATATAGTTAAGATAAAATCATTGATACTACTCTAACATCTTTAGGTCTAAGAGGTGAAGCTCCTCCATAGTAATTGAAGTGTCATCAAAGGATAAATGGTCTCGTCAACATGCCAAAAATTTTTGTTATCTTTGATCCTATGTGAAACCCATTTGATCATTTAAGATTTTCTGTATTTGATCTTTAAACTCACTAGATGAGACTAAATGTATTAGTAAGATAGGTTCACTTAGTAGTGATGGTAAAGGCTCAAAAGGCTTATTAGTTATTGGGTGTGATTTTTTATAAGATAAATGATTATGAATATTAAAGGTAATACTTATTCCATAATATTTATGTAAATCTGAAATGTACATGTTGATACTTAATTTTTCAATAATTCTAAATGGTCAAACACCATAAGCATGTAAGTTCTTGAGAGTTCCCAATGAAAATCTCTCAAGCCTATCATAGATCATCACATAATCATTCTTAGTATATTCTCTAGGTATTCTACGAGCATCTACTAGTCATTTATATATTTTATTATTTAAATTAATTTGTTTGACAACATGTTTATGTAATGAGGAAATATGATAAGAGAAAGACTAAGTAGAAAAGAAGTGCAAAAATCATGAGATAAGAGAATCAAATAAATAAGATTTTGAGGATGATTTTCAAAATAAAATTTTAAATGACTCAAAACCATTATTATATTAACAAAATTATTATAAGCAAATTCAATGCATGACAATAAAAGATCCAAAGTTGAAACATGTTCCCAAACTAAGCTATAAAAAAGATGACCTATATTTTATTTGATTACCTCATTTTTTATCCTTCTAAGGATGATAAGTTGATAAACGGTTTACTTTTCCCTAAGATGATGAATTTAATTGTTAATGTGGTCATGAAGTGATAGAAATAATATTTATAATATGTTGAATATCTCTTCAAGGTGGATAGTGTCTAAAGTCATCTAGAAATATTTTTATAAATTCTTTTAATGGTGGTTGGACTATGGGTGAAATTGTAGGTATACTACTAAAGACTTTCTTAATTTTCACAAATCAGATAACTTTACCATTAACTATATCCTTCTCAATAGTAGTTAGTGAAATGGGATTAAGTAATTTCTCTTTTCCCTTATATTTCTCTTTTGCAGTATTTGGATTAAAAATTTTCTTTGAGAGAAGTAAAGGGTACAACATGATCTTCTTTCTTTCATATACAAAAGTACATGTATTGACTCTTTTATTTAAGGTAGTATCTTAATTGTATAACCAAGATCTTCCTAAGGTAAAGCTATCTACTTATATTGGGATAATATCATACCATAGTTTTGAAAAATTTTACTAAAATTTAATGAAAAACAATGCCTTTGTTGTATGAAAATTAAGGTTTTGTTGATCCAAGATACGTTGTATAAATGGGGATGGTTTGTGAGTGTTAAACTTATCATTTTGATAGTATTATTTATTATGGCATTGATATAGATGCTACTATCTATAATAATCTTACAAGGCAAATTTTTATTTGTAATGAAAGTTCTAACGATGTTAGTTTGTTGCTAATGTTTAGTTGGTCTTGGTATAGTCAAAGTGCACCTTACAATAACTATGGGTAGTCCAATATAGTAAATGCTTTCACCTTGTGCTTGTAATGTTTCTTTAGCCTCATCATCTAGCTGTATAACCTCCTCTTTCTTAATCTTAATACTTTCTTCTAATTTTTCTTCTAAGTCTATATGTAGGCTCTCTTAGGACACTAGGCTATGACATGCTTTCTAACATGACAATGATAACACTCAACTTTGAAACTAGTATATGGCTTGTCTGAGGGCTAGATTCGACAGGTTGGTGGTATAGGTAGAGGGGCACGGGTTGTCTATGGAGTAGTAGTAGGAATAGTGGAAGTAGTGGTACAAGTTTGAGGGTGAGAAGTAGAAAAATGAATCTCACTCTTATGGGTAAGTGGTCTTTTAAATCTTTCTACATCATAGTCTACTTTGAATGCCTTTTATAAACAAGTAACATTTTTAAGTATAACTCAGCTTGAATTGACTGTCTAAGTTAAGCTTAAAATCAAGATAATACTATATGATTTGGCTCTTATACACCACATCTAAGCATATAATACTCAAATTTAGTAATGTATTTAGTAATGGTCTTTGAATCTTAAAATCGGCTTTACTATTTATCCAAAAGTTTACTTGAATAAGAGGTGGGTACATATTTAGCTTGTAGGTGAACTTTGAGTTCTTTTTGTGATTGGGTAATGCTTGATTTTTATCAATATATCATGTTTCTAATGTGTGAATAAATAATCTAATATATATTATGAGCTTAGTTTTTATAAATTAATAGTTTTGACACTCACTAAGATCATACCAATCAAAATAATACTCTATTTTTATTTCTTAATCTTGATATACTCTATGATCTAAACTATCACCAAACATATGGCCTTCTATTTTAACCATATTAACATAGCAATCATCATCCCTACAGTTTCTTTTATCATGACTATATGTTGTATCTTGACACTTATGTCAATATTTTAGTTGGTTAGATTCATTTTTAAGGACAATTTTCTAATTTTAGAGTCACTTATTATAGATTTATAAGTTTCATGTGATCTACTATCTTTATGCTATTCCAATTGGTTTATGCATATTTCTAAGTTTGCTCTGAGCTCTTGTATCAAATGAGTTAGTTCTAAAATTGTATGTTGTATCACTAGGTCTATGGTTGATTATGATAATCAAGAATTAGATATTTTATATTATTTTTTAGATCTAGTGGTCATAAAGTATTGGGTTGGAAACAAAGTACTTAATTTAGGATCATAAAAAAGAGACAAATATAATCTTGAAATTACTAATAAGAGACCATATAGATAAAAAAATCTTATAATATCAAACTTGGAAAACAAGATTTATTTATACATATATTTTTTAATAACTTTTAGAATTAAAAAAATATATAAAATTAAAGAATGCTTATTTAGTGATAAATTAAAAACCATGCAAGTTCTTAAAACTAACCATACTTTGATACCAAAGTTGATGTAGGATCATAAGCTAAAATCTATTTTAGATCATAGAAATTTAAAAGGGCTTATGTTCAAGTAATATATTCGTACAAGAACCTACACAAATGTTTCATAGGTTTAGAATAAAAAATCTTAGGATTATCATGCAAGTAAAAACTTTCTTAAAGGCCAAAGACTTATACTAACTTTTAACATAAGGGATCTCAACTTAAAAAAGTGGTTTTAACAACATACACTTAAGTACTCATATTGGTGGTAAAGTAGTAAGATATACACTTAAATGAAGCTTTTAGAAGGCCAAACAAGACACCACATGGTCACATGTACTAACAAAAAAGTTAGACATGACATTTAAGTTTCTTAAAAGTTAAAATAAAATGGTGAAGAACTTCTCTAGTAATTTGAAACTCTTATGAATATTGAATGATTGGTTGAGATCTCCCATTTTGAGCTTGTCACTCACCTTCTTAAGGTATCTCTAGAATTACACTATCAAATTATTCATACACAACATACTTGTATGAAACAAGCTTCACAATTACACATCATTATTTAATTTAAAAATTTAACTCATACAACATGTTGAGTATCCTTTTTTATAAATACCTCAATAGTACTACAATAATAATTTTCTAACCTAAGAATATGAAAAGATATTTAAGAATATTAAGGGACACATTTTAGAATTTTAAAAGATATTTTAGAATTCTAAATAGTACCATAAATTACAAAAGAAATACTTTGAATTCTATTAAAAAAATTTTAAAAAAAAATCTAACTTGAAAACCTACAAAATTAAATGACATAAATAATTCCCAAATAGGTATGTGCATTTTTGACCATTGTAACGACAAGTGGTGAGAGGCATGATTAATTTGATGTGAGCAAAGAGGCACGTGATGCCTCGAGTATAGTTTTTAGGTCGATGCATGTTGTCGGGTCATGTGCATCACAAATTGGGTCAACTATGTTGATGGATCAACAAAAATAAATGGGTTGGGGCGAGTTTAGCAAATTAATGAGTTCGAAAGATCAATGCAAGTCAAGCTGATGGCATAGGTTGATGCAGGCAATAGTACAAGTATGCATAGGAGGCAACTACGATAACTAGAGATAACAATAACAGAGACATATGGTGGTGAATGATGAACGATAATGTACAACACAAAACTCATTTTTAAGCCTTTTTAAGGTTATTTTTAACCAAATTTTGCACTAGCATAATTATAAGACAATCAAGGGGATGTCTTGTATTACATATAAAGTTGCAAATATTTGTAAAACTTTTAATTGATCTTCAAATGATTTAAACTAAAGTGTATACATAAATAACTTGATAAAAAAACTAAAGCAATAAATAAAGGTCAATTTTAATTGACCTCTATAATGGTAATGATAACAAAGACTAATAAGAAGTGAATGATCCAATCTTAACATGGCTCCAAGCCCAAATAAGATTGGTACTCCTTCAAGTGGAACCTTTGCATGATGTACTAGATGCCACTACATCACATGGTCTTTCACTACTTTATTATTACAATAAAAATCATGTATTAAGAATTAAGTTATCAGGTTGTAATCTATGATATTGAGATAGCAAGTTAGAGTTAGGTATATATTATTTTAGTTACTTTACTTTTGTTGTAGAAGACTAATATTAAGTTAAAATTACTTTCTATTTTTAATGAATATTGATTTACTTTGTAAGCCAAAAGATGATTATTTTATATTTTAATACAAATTTAAAAAGAAATTATGTTACTTTATAATGAAAGATGTTATATGGTTTATCTTTTTAAAAGATACATATGGTTGAATTTTTTATAAAATGTTTACATGTATTATGGTTTTCAAAGAAATCCACTATATAGTTAATAGATATTTATAAATGAAAAAAATAGATTTTCATAAATGACAAGAATAATAGATGGTTTTCAAAAAAAAAGAATTCTTATATTAAAGAAGATGATCTTCAAATATTTGGTTTTCCATATGGATATATTTCTATATAAACATGATTTTAAAAATTAAGTGGCTTCTATTTTAAAATGGAGATGTCAGAATTGAACAATATATTTCAAAGCCAAAGAGGCCAGAATCCCAAGATCTATATGGATGACCTCTAGTCAATAGCATGTCTTTTGCGGCCCACTTATGAGATCCAAAGAAGACTTTTGAGACTTGAGAAAGCTCAAAACTTCAAAGTACACTTTACTTTAAGTTGCAAAGCCAATAAATCATTAAGATTGATAGCAAATGCTATTAAGGTCTGCATTGATTGTGTAATAACTCACATGATATGAAAGAAGTGTGAGTCAACAATGTGGGTGGTGACAAAGGCTCACATGTCCTGGACATAGGCTTACATGGGAAAGTGATAAGGTTGCACCAATTGAGGGCATTATGTAAGTAAGATTGGGATGGATTAGTAGGGTTGTGCACATCAGGCAAGCTATGCTCTTGCGATCTAGACACCAGTAAGATTGTAACTTTGTGATCGAGCATGTAGTCAAGGGGATTCTATGTGTAGGTTGGGAAGAAGGAAACATAAGTTAAGAGAGATGATGGTGGATGATAATGACAGGTGGTGTTTGTTGGCATAGAAATTAAGGAAATTGTTTTTTAATTGTCATGGAGTTAGCATATAGTCAAAAACACTAATAAAGCTAATGAAGGTCTGTGAACCAAGAGAACATGGTTGATGATGATAGATCATCATGATTATGATTGGAGGCTTTAATAACAATTATTGGAGAATGAAGATAGAATTGGAATCATACATCTAGATTTCAACTGAGCTCTCATACAATTAATGGAGAAAATGGATCTGATACCCTACATAAAATACAATAGATAAAATAATGATAAAAATGGAGGAAAGTGAAGGCCAACATACTCTTCTACCTCATGAATTGCAATATGAGATGAGAAGACAACTTACACTTTCCTCTTGCTTGTAGGGAAAATGGAAGACTAGCCTATAATCAACTTCTGTCACCATATTACAATCCAAACAAGGAGAAGTCAACTTATGCATTCCTCCTAGTTAGGCATGCATGCACAAAAAATTCTCAAATTTATAACTAAGATATAATTTATTTTTTTCATAAAAAAAGTTATTTATAGAAGTACAAAGACTAACCTTAACTAAAGATGCACCTATAGGAGCTTGTCATAATAGTCTGATTGATTATTGTATTGGGTTGTTCCAATTTGGGAGGTATGGGGCATCTCATGATTGAATAATACCTACATTGTTGTTCATAGGAGTTCAATGGTTTTGTATGTGGCAATGAATTAGTATGGCTGAGATGATTGTGCTATATGTAGATGCATTTAACTTGTCTGATGCGAACTATGATCCAAAATTTTCATGGTGGGAAATGATAAGTTGAAAATTTCATATTGTACAATTTAGAAGATCATTGTGTACATTACTTTGTCTACAACAAAAAATCCCTCAATGTTTAGCATTGTATCAGGGTCCATCTAAAACTACCAATCATGGCACCTTGTATGATGTTTGAATATATGAAAAATGAGCACTATTTATTTTTATTAAGGATTTTTATGTCCTAAAATATTGTAAAAGTTCCATTCGTATGTGTTGGTCTATTTAGTAGCCATTGCAAGTGATCTAACTACTTGTTTACCCTTTTTGTGAATGAATTGCCAATCCACCTTAATTGCTTCTATCTCTTAATTGATTTGTTGAATACATTCCACCAAATTCCAATGACCATGAATCATATTAACAAATGTGATTCAATCCAATCAATTACAACCACTATAAATTTTTTACTTTTTGTGCTGCAAAACCTTTGATAATCACAAGAGCAATTGCTCCATTGAGAGCTTTTCCTAGTAGAAAAGGCAAACATTTCTACTATATTACCTTTATGATCATAGATGACACCACCAAAGATGGATATCTCAATCATACTATTTATTTGACTCAAAGTGATTACCTCTAAGTAGCTTCCAATTCAGCTTTGAAAAGAAGCAAACATATTGTCCTTGAGGTTTTTTAAGGTCTAAGCCATTTCCATTGTTCAAGCACAACTTTTTTCCCATGTAACCTAATGATGTTTGTGGACATTGTCAACATCACCCCATGTGAATCTATTTGCCCTTTTCAAAATTTGTAATGGTGGGTTAATTGTCATAAGTGAAAAGGTTGGAATTGAAGTAAATTCATTTCTTACTAATAATTTCTTTTTTAAATTCTACCATTTCACAATCAATTTTTCTAAAATTTGCTAATAATATACTACTTTTTTTCCTAGTGTATAAGGGGCATCCCAAATACGATATTAGGAAAGAGTAATGTTAGAAGGCAATTTTCATATTTACCTTTTTAATTGAGCTTGGAATTATTTTCTTAATGGTAAAAAGATTACTCTTAGTTTCATTGATTTGAAAAACTAAGTAGTCTTGGAAGATTTTCAAAAGTTTACAAAAACTAAAATTTGAACTTAGGTCTTCTCTGCTAAATATAATTACATCATTAGCATAAACAAAATGGGAATTCATTAGGCATCCTTTAGATTTTGCATAGTGAAGAGCATTGCACTTAATAATAAGGTTATTTAGAGCTCAGTTAAAAGCCTCCATATATAAGACAAATAGGAAATGAGAAATGAGATTTCTTCTTTGAGACCTTTAAAGGGTTTAAGGAATCTATTTAGAATGCCATTAGCCATGATGGATAACCAAGAGGTGCCCAAGGTGTTCCTAATAAGCTTGATAAATTTATCAAAAAAAGTTGAAGTTGGCAAGGTTTTTTCATAAAAAGTCTCATGATAGACTATCAAATGTATTTTTTAAATCCAACTTGATGACACAATTCCTATTTTTGACTTTCTTATTGAGAGAATCTACCAACTCCATGTGAGAAGAATATTATCTATGATACATTTACCTTTTACAAAGCCAGTTTATTTAAGTGAATGATTTTAGGTAGCAATTTATGAAGTTTTTTCACTAACAACTTGTAAAAGAGCTTTTCAATGAAATTACACAAGTATCTTGGGAGTGTCATTCTTTCAGATCAATGCTATATTTGCACTTGTAATTCCTTTGAGGATAGAACTCCCCATTATGAAATCCTTGGCTATATTTAACACATCATATGCAATGATTACCCAATAGTGGATGAAGAAATGACCATTAAACATGTCAAGTTTTAGTGAACTATCTTTGTCCATTTAAAATATGACATGTTTAACCTCGTTCATTATGATATCTTTCAAAACCCATATGTTGTCTTTCTCAAAAACCAAAGCTATAATATGGTAAAATATTTCCTCATCCATAATTACATTAATCAAGAAGAGCAACATTTGGAAATGTTTGATAGCTATAGCCAAAATATCCTCTTATTGATAAACCAAGTTTCTGTTAGTCTTTTATGTAGCTAATTTTAAGCTTTGTCTTTTTATCTTTAAAATTAACATGAAAGAATTTTGTATGTTGTCTCCTTTTTTGGGCCATCTAGCACTAGCCTTTTGCTTTCAATAAATTTCCTCTTTTTCATGCTCATCCATTAGTTAGTTATTAGCATTAGTGAGTTCAAGTCTATCATCCTCCATTTGGCTTTCTTGGAGTTGTGTTTCCTTAATTTTAACTATTTTTTAGCCTTATTGATTGATTGAAAGATGTTTCCAAAGATAGATTTATTCTATTATTTAAAGCATTCTTTTAGTCTTCTAAGTTTGAATGTGGGTGTCATCATGCTAGTGAGATATGTTGGAATTGACCAACTTCTTTCCAAAATAGTGCAAAATGTTGGGTGCTTCAACCACATAATTTTGACTTTGAACTGTATGGGACCAAGGTTAGGTGCTTTGGTTATTTAAAGAAGTAAAGGTGAATGGTCAGAGCTAGTTTTGCATAAGTGCAGTACTATTGTTGGGGGAAAGTGATAAGTCCATTCTTAATTCATTAACATCCAATCCAAAAATTTCCAAATCCATTTTTCTTTCTATTTCCAAGCCTATATAAACACTAATTTGATATGAGGTAAGTCTCTTAAGTTGCATTGATTGATATAATTTTTAAATTCATTCATTGCTTCTATACTAGAATAAGAAGAACCTCTATATTCCTCTACAACGAAAATTACATTAAAGTCTCTTCCAACAAGTCTTAGAATAATAAATTCTCTAGTAATTTAAGCCAACTTGATCCAATGTGCCATTCTTTCAACCCTTGTGCATTTAGCATAGGCGAGCAATAGTAGGACAACATCTTATCTCCTACTTTTCTAATAATTACTAATCGACTACACATGTTCACATGTGTGACATTGAAGTTTTCATTTCCATAAGACCCAGATCTTATTGGATGAGTTACTTAAATAATGTTTAAAGCCTAATATCTTAGTATGGTTAACTTTTCTTACATTTTTCTTAATACCCTTGAGGATAGAACTCATCTCACAAAAGCTTCATGATGTTACTCCAACTACATCATATACTACACTAAAATTTAAAAGGGAATCCACTATGTTAACATATGATGACTTTGTTTACAACATATGAAGGTAGCCTTATCCTTCATAAAACACCAAAATAAAAAAAACAATTGGCCTCTAATCAAATTTAGAATTTAATGTTGCAATGTTAATCTTACCATCACATACTAGTAATTCAATCTTGAAGTGAAACCTAAAATGTCCAATGAAGCATTCAACATGTTGAAAAATAAACAATGTCAAGATGATTATCCTTAACATAAGCATCTCAGAGTTGATGCTTTATTCATGTTACTATATAGAAAAAATAGAACCCTTTTGTTGTTATGGAGCAGTATTCTTAATTGGATGTTGTTGCTACCAAATCTCTATCATTGCTATAACTTGCTAGGTAAATGCAATGAAATAAGCATCTTATGATGCAATTGTCTCTCATCTTTGTGTCATGACATTTATTTCTTTGTTATTACTATTACCTAGGTTTATAGTCCAAACAACTTTCGTAGAATAATGTTACCATGAGGTTCTCTATTAATTTGTAGTGTTGAACATCTCTATAGATGTCAAAAAGTGGGCTTTATTACCAATCTAATTTAGATCCCTCCAAAATAGGTTCTTATTGGATAGAAACCCCCAATTGACTATGAATTATAGAGGTCCACGCTTTGAAGTAGAATAATGAATTAAAATGATTAGAAGAACATTACACAAAAGTTCTTCTTAATGCTATAACATCCATAACAAAAAATGATCAAGGAATTCAAATAGTTAGATAATGTTCAAAACCTAATCTCTTAGCATGGTTAACTTTTCCTATGTTTTTCTTCATACCCTTGAGGATAGAACTCACTTCACAAAAGTTTCGTGAAGTTACTCCATCTACATCATCTACTACTCTAAACTTTAAAAGGGAATTTCACTTTGTTAACATATGATGACTTTGCTTACAACACATGAAGGTAACTTCATCCTTCATAGCACCAATGTAAAGAACAATTGGTCTCTAATCAACTTTAGAATTTAATGTTGCAATGTTAATCTTCCCATCACATACTAGTAATTCAATTTGTGAATCAAACCTAAAATGTCTACCAAAGCATTCAACATGTTGAAAAATAGACAATGTCAAGGTCATCGTCGCTAGCATAAGGTCCTTAGAGTTGACCCATTATTCATGTTCCTATATCGACAAAATAGAACCCCCTTGTTGTTATGAAGCAATATGCTTAATTAAATGTTGTTGCTATCATATCTCTATCATTGCCATAAATTGCAAAGTAAATGCTACAAAATGAGCATCCTATGATGCTGGTGTCTCTCATCTTTATATCATGACATTTGTTTTTTTTTTGTTATTATTATTACTTGGGTTTATAATCCAAAACACTTATATAGAATAATGTTACCAAGTGGTTCTCCATTAATTTGTAGTTTTGAACATCTCTATAGATGTCAAAAAGAGGGCTTTAGTACCAATCTAATTTAGATCCCTCCAAAATAAGTTCTTATTGGACATAAAACCCTAATTAACTTGGAATTACAGAGGTCAACTCTTTGAAGTAATATAATGAATTAAAATGAATAGAATATCATTACACAAAAGTTCTTCTTAATGCTATAACATCCCTAACAAAAGACGATCAATGAACTGAAATGCTTCTAAAACAAAGAACAACCAACATATTGTATATGTTTCAAAAGAGATGCAAAAGAATTGAGAAAGTAAATAAACTAGAGTATTATACTACTCAATTATAGTAAATGGTATAAATTGTAAAGAAAATGTTTGTTTGCATAAAATAGACAACTAAACAGGTGATTAATAATTATCTTCAAAAGCCCTTTTTATGCCATAATGTGCAACAAATGATTTTTGTTAGTAAATTTAATTAATCTATGACAAGGTGTGCTTTATAAGATGATTAAGGCTTCATTTTTGGAAGAAAATCTAAAACAAAAAACTTAAATTCCCTTGGACGTTTTCTTAAGTTATTTTTTGGATGTGATGGAAGTAGAATCTGATTGTATCAAAGAAGCACCTAGAGATTTAATCCCACTACGACAATTTTGGATTTAAGTCAAGGATTAGATGGTTCAATGCATCATATCAAGTAGTCAAATGAATTCCTCCTAAGTTAGTGAAGAAAAAAGGGTCATGCATTTTGGAACAAATGCTTATTTGATAGGGCACTCATGCATTAGTTGGTTCAAAGGCCAAATCTAAAAATTTAACGTATATCAAAAAGTTTTCTCATTTATTTTGCACTTTTTCCAATATACTTGTTTTGATAATTCATTTGAAGATCACAACACTATGTCAAACTAGTGGGATTAATTTGTTGATTGATAACTGCAATTAAACTTAATTCATTTCAAAATATGAATTGAAGTGCAAAGCATCTCATATAAATGATTGAAAATCATACTGAGAATAACACCACCACAAAGAAAATTAATTCCTAGAAGTATTTTCCTTTACCTAAGTCACTACACCAAACAATAAATCTTTTATCATAAGAGGAAGTCCTACCCTTATGTGAATCAAGAACAAATGGACTGTAAATTGCATACTTAAAGCCAAACATATTAGCGAATACTAAGTTTTCTTTGCCACCTATTTTGGTGTAAACTTTCCAAGCTTACTAACAGCATGATAGGTTGATAATGTGTCTAGATAGTTCATACAATGGAAATGATAAAAAAAAAATACTTTTGTTTACTCTAAAACTTTTTGAGAAATATGTATTAAATGTGTAATGATCAAGCCAAATATTATAATGCAATCTATCCAAAAACATGCAATTAAGAAAAGGAAAACAAAATAGACATAGCATTCGTTGTTCACCTTCTCATTTAACAACTTAAGCTATATTTAAATGTCGATATTAGATTAATTAATACTAATATCATTATCATTTTGAATATAAAAAATACACATGGTAATTCTCCTTCCATTTCAAAGTAAAAAATTTGAGGGAGATAGACGAAACAGTTAAAAATTCAGGTGATTACACCTTGATGTTGAAACAAATTTTTTCTATAGCAATGATTATAATTAAAAAAATTTGAAGGTTCTTATAAAAATAAATATACTTAAATGAATAAAAACTTTACAAAATTTGTTTTAAAATTTTTAAGATTTATTATATTTGAATAAGAAAAAAACAGTTTATTGGAAAATCCAGCAACAGAGGTTAACATTTCCATATTTGCTCTTAGGGTACGAACTTTCTTTTGAAGCAATATAAAAGGAACATGTCATTACTTTTTTCCACTCCAAAACTACCCTTTGAACGATCCCTGAAATGTGAAGATGAATATGCTGTTTCACTCTCAATATGTCTTTTTCATTTCTTTTTTCCTTGCGTAGCTGTACGTGACTCGGTTCATGTTCAAAACTGGTCACCATCGGCATTAAGTTGTTAGTATCAAAAGCGCCTTAGCCGTCTGTACTACGCTCTTCATAGCACTCTGTGGGGAAAACATAAACATCCAATCAAAGTCCTCTTTTCAAAGGCAGACGCAGATGCGAATCATTGCAATTCTATTAATTAAATTCGTCATCCAATCCGTGAACCTTCTGCAGTCTTCAGCCATGGAGATGTGGGTTCAAGGATTTCACACACCAATATTCGTCGACAACAAAGCAATTAGGAAGTCATCCTTGTTGGAGCTATCCGAACAAAGATCTGTATGGTTGCTGTACTGACTAAAGCCTCGTTTGTTTTTGTGGTTAAGATGATTAATAATGAGACTGGCGAAAATGAAATATATGAACAAAGTACAAGTTCCTTATTGAATGCTAGTTCAGTTTAATAGTGGGTTCTTGCGTGTCTGCTATAGTCAAAATATAGTTTTAAGTAAAATTTCTTCTGAAAAAACTCTGAAACATGTGAGAGGCCAAAGGGATGGGTTTGTTCTTTCAAACTGCAATACTTATCCCTCGATTCCATTGAGAGCAATTCGCCGGCTTTTAAGGTCGAAGGATTCTCTGTTGCCCTGTTTCTTTACAGTTGTGGGATGGCCCGAGGGACATGTCTTCAGCAAAAGCAGAAGCCGAGTTGCAAAGTCTTGGATTTCTCATCATCACCATCCAATAAAGAGGCTTCGTGTTTCAGTATCATCCAAAATGGATGACATTATTTCCTTGCCATGAGATGCTGGCCAAAGTTGGGATCAATGAATGGACAACGGTATATTTCATGTACGATTCTCAGGAATCTATTAGATCTTCGTTTTATTTGGAATGTGGAAAAATTTATGTGAAGTTCTTGTGTGTCACCACATTGACAATCAAGATCAATTATGACAATGTTTGAGTTAATGCTTATTCCAATATTGTTTGATAAGACAAAACTTAAATCCATGAGTTGATCATTTTACACCAATTTTCTTAAATATTCAACAACTTCATGCATGGGTGAGGAATGTGTTATGCCATTAGCTTCAACGGATTAGTGAAAAAATTGTAGAAATGCGCCTATTATTCTTTAACCAGTGATCGGAGTAAAGGGTTCCATTGAACCATCAGTATAACTGTGTGTATCTGTTTTGCCTTATCTGTTACTTTGTGAAATTCAATAAAGGAAACGCTTTTCCCAACTATTATCTTGCATATAAAAGGAGTTGATACAATTTTTGGATATATTGCCCCTGTGATAGCTATTATCAAAGCCCTTTTCATCAAGATGACAAGAGGAATCAACAAACTCAATGAAAGGATTTCACAAGTAGGAAGTTCTTCTTGGTGCCACACTTGATGGAGAAGGTTCGCATACCATTGCAGAGTATTTTGCAAACTAGGAGTTGGTTGTGGAAGGTCTCCAGTAAAGCCTTGTTGAGAATTCCAAGCAAATTAGTCAAGAGTAGGATGAATTGCATTGTGAGTTGGCCATGATGTGCAAGGAAATTGGAAGTACATATTTTTGCCAAGAGAATAGGCAATCTATGAGAATTCTAGAACCAAAGAACTTCAATGGCACCAACCATGCTAAGGAGTTGGAGAACTTATTGTGGGGCATGGATTAATACTTCATCATTGCTCATGTACCAGATGCAAAAAAGATGACTATTGCTAACATGTATCTAGCAAGAGTTGCAAAATTATTATAGAGAACATTGATTGTTGACAAAAAATGCTGGAAGGCCAAAAATCGATACATGGGAAAAGAATAAGAGAGAAATTAAAGATCAATTTCTCCCTTACAATGCTTTTTGGATGAGTTGAGAAGCTTTGAAGAAACATTTAAGTATTCCAGTTCTTTGGTCCACACACACATCCCTTTGATCAGGGTGTCATCGTGTGGTTTAAGAGCCTAATCATTATCACTTACGGTCTTACCCAATAAACCAAGTCAAGTTGAGGATTTTTCCCACATTTTAGCATAATTATCTTCTTAGCTGAGTTTAGGATATCTCTAAGACTTTGATCCTTCCAATCTTCTTCCAAGGATTTTACCAAAAGATTCACTATCCAAAGATCTTGTCCATGACATGCATAAAGGCTTAACAGATGGTGTTAAACTTGGTCAAAATCTAGAACCTTCACTTAGGGATTTCTTCCACATAAACAAAATTCTAATCTTAACCTAAACCTATGCTTACCTTATATATATTTATTTAAAGTCTTAATTAACATTTTCCAAACTTTCTAATACTAATTGAGCCATACACTTGTAAGATAGTGTTATATTTTTCTAAGTAGCTTAAGTTTTTTTGAAACCTAACTAGGAATCAATCATAAGACGTTAGTTTATTAATCAAAGTCTATCCTTAGCCTTAGCACTTTTAGCAACATCCCAATTCTCTTTGCTAGCTAGCTGTGAGACCAACTAACCTAGCTTTCTTCTACAAATCCAGGGTCATACTCACCATAGAAGCCACTTCAGTTCACTTAAGGGCTTAAACCCATGGTTCACATAATTAAAAAAAACCATATCTCAAGTGTCCCAAGCATATCCAAGGCAAGAAAATACTTGTCCACAAGAATCCATAGAGCTTGGCTAAATTTCCAAGTGCCATTTTAAAGATCATAGCTTATGCTAAGATTTAAGTTGTACAAAAAACAATTTCATCCATTCCTTAACAAGTCCTTACAATTATAAGCTTATGTTCTCAATATGTTATGTACTCAAGTTGAAAATATATATTCAACATATTTAAATAGAGATGTCCCATAATACATGTAGATTGCTACTTAGCCAAATGTAGAAGTGAGCATGAAATTCAATTTCCATATAACACATGGTCTCAAATCTAACAACTTAGCAAATCGATTTGTGAGCATATAAATAAAATTTCATATAGCATGAAGCCCAGACAATAACAAGAATCATTTATATTCTTTAATATTTTCATTTAAAGATTTCCATAACATAGCTTCATAAAAAACATGACATTCACTTTCACTTGTTTTAATCTTAAGTTATCATGCATTTCTTTTAGTTGAATCATCAATCTTGCATGTTTGAAATGTAAATCAAATATCTAGCACCCATGGTAAAGAAGAATGCACATAAAGTCACACTAAAATTCTCAAGTTGATTATGAAATCATGTGGTCATTGAGGATCATAATTCTAGCTACCTTTAATCATAAAACCATATTATCATAGCATAAATTATTTTAGGAGTTGTACCTTACAATTTTTATGCAATTTAAGTATACCTAAGCCTTCATTTCATGCTAGCAAGTTTGAATAAAATCTTTCTTTTCTTAGTTACAAGGAAATGCTAACATTTTGCTATGTTAAAGAACCTCCTCTTACATGCAAATTCATAAAATCAATAAGCATTCCATTCAACATGCTTTTAACCAAATTATACATAGTTATGTCTTGGTTAAGGAAAACATTATACTAGCAATGACATGCTAAATTTAGCTCTAAAATTTACACATATGTCAATGAAGAATCTCTACTTTAACAAGCATGTAATAAGGTTATTCCATCTTATATTATTGGGAAAGACTATATTGAAGAATATGAATGATTTGTACAATAATCCACAAGGTGATTAACAAAAGAACTCTAATGCATGCACATAAAGGTTCTCCAAGTGATGGGTAAGGAGTTATAATGACATAAATTATACTAAAAATTCAATTTATTTGAATATAATTTAGGAGTCATTAGAAAAACTTGGCTTAGCAAACATATAATGATATGCCCACAACATATATTGCATGGTTAAAGTGGCATAATGGATAATTCATTAATCTAGTAAAATGTCAAGCTAAAAAACATAATTTGTTCATTTAAGCATCTTAATTTAACATGCATTAGGTAAATATTTCTTGATTAAATTTCTTTCATATTCTTAAATAAAGAATCATGAAGAAATGTCTAACATATTACATCACAATCATGATCATAATTTTCCATAAGTAATTTTATAAAATTAGACATTTGTTTCACTTATAAATTATCTATATTTAGTTGTATAATCTTTGGATACGTCCTACCTTTTAAATTTGAGTGGAGAACTTTTCTAATGGTTAAGCTCTTCCTTCTTCAAGTCTTAAGATATTCCTTTTTCTATTCTTGCTCATGAGTAAGGCCTTTTTTTTCCTTTTTTACCTCTTGTTTGCCTCCTTGCTACTTTCCATGGCTAGGGTTTCCTAAAACCTAGCCATGACACAACATTATCCTTAAATATAATCATTTAAACTTCCTTATTTCAAGGTATTATCTCAACAAACTAACTCTATGTAAGTCATTTCTAATCTTTAGATCTAAGGTATCTTAATTCCAATGGTTGAGATCAAGAGTAACTAAATTATAAAACTCAACTTATTCAACATTATGTGTCTTGCTAGTATTATGCCTACATCATATTATATGATAATCAAAATCATCTTTTACTTTCTAATAGTTCATTTGATTATAATTGAATGATCCAATATTTACACATGTACGATATATTATGCACCATAATCACTTGTCATAACTTATTGATTCTCTTGTGCAATACCACACCTGATTGATCATATTTATATAATATCTTTTATAGTATGTCACAATTTTCACCTCACCTAACATTAATATGATATGGAATATTTTCTTCTTTTATTTTCATACTAGTATGATATATGACTACATATCAATATAATTAAAGTGTTATTAGAATGGCTCTATTTTCTATATTAACATCCTTGTATGATAATGAAAGTGGTATAGTATAATCACTAACCAAGTTTATTACCCATTAACATTCATATATTTTTTGTGGTAGAATGCATAATATAATGTATTGTGATTATTCTACATGATACCAAGTTTTTATTTTAGCCACATACAATGTAGTTGACCTTAGCACTCATTATACTTACATGATTATGATATTATACTTGTATGACAACATTCTCTTTAATGGTTTATTCATACTTATATTCTAATTGCTTTTATTATTTGATCATATCATATGATTAACCAATATCATATTATACGACACTCATAACCAATAACTCTTTCAAGTTTCTTTCCCTATCATACCATATTATCTTTCTCCATTATACTATATAATTCTCATCAAAGGTACTACTAGTTGCAAACTAACTTAATTAAATAATTTATAAGCTCTTAATAAGCTAAAATGAGAGAAATAACATATATTGTTTAGTTGAAGGCAAGGTGCAACAATCTCTCCACCTTAGTTAGGATTTCATCATTTAGATTTGGAAAGTAGCCCTAGCCAGATGCAATGAACATAACTTTTCCACTTCCCAAGTAGCCTTTCAATTGTTGTGGCCATTCCAAATGGCCTTAATGATAAGTAGATTTCAATTTCTTAGCTATCTAATGCTATACTCCAAAATATGCATTGATTGTGCCTAGTAGGTCACATCTTATAATTGGAGATCCTTAGGCTCATACTAATTAATATATGATGGATCTTATATGTATTTCATAAAGTAGATACATAAAAAGCATCATGAATCCCAATAGTTCTTATAGAAATAAAAGTCTACACATCCTAAATGAATCATTTTTGTAATTTGATATGACCAAATATACTAAGGCTACATTTGGAAATGCTTTCTAAATTCAAATACTCCTTACATTGAGCTAACCTTTAGGGTTAACTTGTCCCTAAGCTCAAAACTAAAAAAATATATGTTTACTAATAAGGAACATCTTTTGAGAGACTTGTATAATCCATAGTCTACCTCTTAATCTATGAATATCCTTAGTATCATCCTTACCTATTTGAACTGATTCTCGACCCAACCCAATGGAGACCTATAATATTGACCATATAAGACCTCATAATGTACAATGTTGATTCCAGATTGCTAGTTATTATTATTCATAAATTTCACCAACAGTAGATTCTTGAACCAATCTAAGGAGTAAGATTGCATGCTAAGCCTTAAAAGATCTTGTAATATCTAAATTGTCTTTCTAATTACTTATTGATAAGCTATACTAAATTTGAGAGTAGTATCCATTGCTTGATACAAATGATTCCTAAATTAGGATGTAACTTTACATCATGGTTTGAAATGATCAATTTTAGTATCTCTATTAAAGTGACCTCAACTCATTCAACTAATAAATATAGATAATAAGTGAGCTTAATCAAGCTATTAGAGGTTACACTACCAATTGATCTTAAGTCCAACTAAAATCAAGCATAGGATCTCTTTCTAATCTACTAATAAGCATGGATACAAAGGTCGAGCCTCTACTCCAACAAGTGATGCATCAGTGAAAATCTGAGAGGTCTTACCTACTTTAATGAAGTTAAGATTGGAGTTAGACTAATGAAATCAATTTTCTTTCAACACAGTAAAGCTTTGCTCACTTTGAACATAAAAAGGAAAGCTACACCTTTTCTTGTTAATTGAGTAAGCTACAATCCTAGAGAAATTGTTCACAAACTTATGATAATGTTCCACATGGCCCATGACAATATGGATATCAAATATGGTCATGCTAATTAATAATAATTCATATCTTATTGAGAGCCACTACAACCCCCAAGAAAGGTCATGGAACTTAACTAAATGGAGTAATTTAGAATTTCACATATAATTACTTATCCCTAAGAAACTTCAACACAAAGCTATAAATGCTCAACATTGCTCCTTATTCTTGGTGTGGTTCTTGTCTGATCAGCACCCTGACTACTGCTTTATCCCTCAGGATAGTTCATCATGCCATATTTAGGCTTCACATAATTAAGCACACATTTTATTTGAATTTGTAAATTCCTCTACCTCTTGTCAAAATGCTTATATTTTTTAGCTAATCTTTAGGCTAGTGCATAGAATGCTTGCGAATAGGTTGTATTGGAATTTATGTTGACAAATTAGTATTGTCAACTTTCTTTTGCTATTTCTTACCACAAAATTTCTCAATCCTTATATTCTAAGAAGAGTTAGCATTCAATCCACTACTTTACTTACTCAACTAATCTAGTAGCCTTAATTAAATCTTGATATCTAGTAAAATAAGTCACCATTGAATGACTTTAAAGGGAAGGTCTAAGTCTTTTTGTGAAAAGCTCACATCGATGCCCATCTAATGTCACCAAATAAGAAGTAAATTTATTCAAATATATGAATCAAGATGAAAAATCTATAATTAACATCTTACCTTATCTAAGGTATGTTAGCTCCCCATAGCTCTAAGCCTTGGTCAACTTTGGCACAAAGTAATCTATGTAAGTTACCACAAAAATCATCCCTTGGTATATTACTATTTAGGGTATCCTTGAACATAGTTTGTCATTGACAACACTACTAAGTAGCCACCACCATCGAAAACTAAAGTTGCAAGTGCAACTTTCCACTCAGCTGGGCACTTTATCACAATGAGCAGCTCTTCGATAGGTGTTAAGAAATCACTAACAATTGTTGGGTTAGTCATACCTTAAGCCATTGCACACCTTAGGACCCAAGTTGTGCTTGGGGTTCTATAGCCTTAGCTTATTTATCAACCACAGGCCCTCCTTAGGCAAGCGTAATTCTCATCGAGCTTCTCAAAGTAACTCCATGTGTCTTGACCATCTTGTCAAAGGAAAAGTATAATGCTAAAGTTACTCATGAAAAAGGAAAAAACTTTTAAATAATCTTTCTAACTTAACCAATTTTAAGTCTTACTCTCTTTAACTTATTAAGCATAAGCTTAATATGCCTAAGTATGCCCTAACTCTAACCTAAGCTTTAATACTAAGTCTATCACAACTAAGTTTTAGCCAATTTTTTTTGTTAAAGCTCACGGTTGTAACCAAATCCACATATCCAATAATATGAAAGAACTTGTAATCATTAATGTCAGAATGCTAACATAATCATATAACTCATTGATATCTAGAACTATCATCCAACATATAAAAAATCAAGAATATTAAATGCTCAAATGATTGCATAACCTAAGTTCAATATGAAATGAAAATAAACATACAAATACCAAATAACACAAATAGTAATTTACTACAATCTAGTGTCCTTTATTAAATATGACTGATAAACATGAATAAAAATAATAAATTAATTGTTATTATTAATAAAATAATGGCATCTAATAAACGTACCTACTCTTATGATCCTAATTCTCTCTTAAATGACTACAAACTCTCTGGACCTATAAAATAATAAAGAAAAGTTAGTTGAGGAGCATAATAAAAAAACCTTAAGTCATACTATAAAACTAACAAGAAGTAATAAGAATATATATATATATATATATATATATATATATATATATATATATATATATATATATATATATATATATATATATATATATATATATATATATATATATATATATATATATATATATATATATATATATATATATATATAAGAGTAATATATAATTAGCTCAAATACAAAATATCTTTAGATGTATCTCTATCTCCTAAGTTAAGTTAATACTTAAGTCTATGATCCTATTATTGGGATAATATTGATCCACCATCAATTTGGTACTCTCACCAAGCTAAAAGAATGATGACAAGATCAAACACTCTTATCATGTCATAAGACTTTGCACTCCAAAATGATTATACTAATCACTTAGGCTATTCACCATAAGGTTTTAAAAGTTATCAATAACAACATGTACTCCTTATTGCATATCATGGCACATTATATGTTTTCCATGGGACTAAATGTGTAACTTTTCTCTCTTAAGATTAAATATACAAATGATACTCAAGAAAAATGTAGAGTTTCTTATCACATAATCTGGAACTCCTCATAAGGGCTCAGCAAATCACATGAAATGGTTACTTCCATATCATGTGGGTAGAGATATCTAATCTACCCATCTTTGGTGTGAGGCTCCAAGTATCTAGGTTCAACCAGATCTAAATTCTTATCTCATCAAGATCATTCTCATGAACTATTGGCACATACAAACCCTTATTTATCATTACATAGGGACTACTAGGTTTCTTCAAACCTAAATCAAGTTCTTAAGGTATTCTTAAACCCAAATCAAATTCCCAGAGATTCCTTAAACCTAATTTCTAATATCTAAAATTTTCATCCATTAATTGAGGCAACTTAAAGTTTTTTCCCAAACCTTAAATCAATTGCTTTGGATTGCTAGTAATTACTTGGGTACCTTAGGGTTTTCTTTAAACCTTAAGTCAACCAACTAATTGTCCTAGTCCATTATCTTTATAATTAATGTTTTCCCTTATTTCATATAGGATTGTTCCTAAAATTTTGTTACTTATTTAGGAAATTCATTGAGTTTGTATTTGAATTCACATCTTTGGTTTTTACTCATAGGTGTAATATTCAATTTGTTACTATAATAACCATGCCTAGGCTCACATAATGTCCAAAAATGACATTCATGTCTCATAGAAAAACCTAAGCCACTACATCAGTCCAAAAGGCCTATCTTGAGCCACACACACATCCTTTTATCACTAAGGTGTCATCCCATACCTTAAAAGCTTAATGAAGGCTACTCTTGGTCTTACCCACTAAAACAAGTTAAGCCAAGGGTTTGTCCCATATTACAACATAATTAATTCCTTGTTTGAGCCTAGGATATCTTTCAGACTTAACCTAAGCCTTTTAACCTTCTTCCAAAGTTTTTATTAAGAGCTTTACTATCCAAAGGCCATATCCATAACATGCATAAAGGCTTACTCAGTGGTATTAATCTCGATCTAATCCTAAGACCTTCTATTAGGGATTTCTTTCACTTAAACCAAATCCTAAGCCCTAAAGCTAGGTTTAACTTATACATGTTTATCCAAAGTCATAACATTTTTCCACTTTCTTATGCTAACCAAGCCATGCACATTTAAGATAACATGCTTAGGTTTGTTTAAGAAACTCAAGTCTATTTGAACCATAACCAACAATCAACCATAAGTCCTAAATAATATTTATTAATTAAAGCTATTGTTAGCCTTAGCACTTCTAGTTACAGCCCAATTCTCTTTGCTAGTCAACATCTAGAAATTAAGGAGCATACTCACCTTAGAAGCCAATTAAATACAATTAACCAAGCCATGTATCAAGCTTTCCAAGCATATCCAAGGTAAGGAGATACTTGGCTACAATAATCTTTAGGTTTTTTTAAGTTTCCATGTGCCATTATAAGGTTCACAGCTTTGGCTAAGGTTCAATTTGCATAAAATATAATTTCATTCATTTCTTATCAAGGTCTTACAATTATAAGAATTTGTTCTCAACATGTTATGATATTCAAGTTAAAATATGCATTCATCTTGCTTAAAAAGAGATGTTGCATTATAAATATAGATTACTATGCCAATTTTACATGTGTGCATGGGATTCAATTTCCACTTAACATTAAGTCTTGAATCTATCAAATCAGCAAATCAACATGTGAGCATATAAATCATTTTTCACATAGCATGAAGCATTGAAAATTACAAGAACCATTTATATTCTTTTACACTTTTGATTAAAGTTTTCCAAAATGTAACTTCTTTAAGAACATGGAATTCATTTCCACATGGTTTTATCTTAGGTATCATGCAATCCATTTAACTGAATTGTTAAGCTTGCATATTTGAAATTTAAATGAATATTTATCATCCATGGTAAGGAAGCATGCATATAAAATTACACTAAAATTCTCAAGTTTCTTTGAAATCATGTGAACGTTTAGGATCATACTTCTAGCATGAATTTAATCATAAAACCATATTATCAAGGTATACATTACATAAGAGCTGCATGTTGCAAATTTATCGCATTTTAACTAAACCTAAGCCTTCATTTCATTTAGTAATTTTGAATAAATTTTTCCACTCTCAGGTAGAAGGAAATACTAACATTTTCACACATTTAAAAACCTCTTCTTGCATGTAAGTTCATGAAATCAGCATGGCATTCCATTCAACATTCTTTTAACAACAATTGTACATGGTTATGTCTTGGTTAAGGGAGAAATTATACTAATAATGATTTTCTAAATTCAACTTTTGAATTTACACATATGTCAATAAAGAATCCCTACTTTAGTAAGCATTTAATAAGGTTATTCGATCTTATATTCTATAGTATGACTATATTGAAGAATATTTATGGTTTCAATAATAATCCACAAGGAGGTTAATAAAAGAATTCTTTTGCATGCTCATCAAATTTCACAAAGTAAGAATCATAGTAAAAATCCAATCTTTTTAATATAATTCATGGATCTTGGCCTAGCAAATATATAGTCATATAATCACAACATATATTTCTTGGTTAAGGAGGCATAATGGATAGTTCATTAATTTAGAAAAATTTCAAGTTGAGAAACATAATTTGATTATTTAAGCATGCTAATTTAACAGGCATTAGATTGATATGACTTTATTAAATTTCTTTGATCTTCTAAAATTAAGAATCATGATGAAATACTTAACATATCTTATCATAATCATGATTACTATTATCCACATTCAACTTTATCAAATTAGCCATTTTTTCACTTAGAAATTATCGAGATTTAGGTGTATACATCATACCTTTGTAATCCAAGTGGTGGACTTCTACAAAAGTTATGCTCTTGCTTTTTTAAGTCTTGAGATATGTTTTTCCATTTCTTACCCTTAGGTAAGGCTTTTTTTAATACTTTCCTATTTCTTAGTTTGTCTCATTGCTACTTTCCATAGTTATGGTTTTCTAAAACTAGTTAGGCTACAACATTACCCTTAAATAAGGCTAGCTAAGCATCCTTAAATCAAGTGATTATCTCAAGAAATTGGCCTTATGCAAGTCATTTATAACCTTTAGATCTATGGTAACTTAAGTCCAATTGTTAAGATTGAGAGCAACTTAGTTACAAAACCCAATTTATTTATTGCCTCTATATTGTGCTAGTACTACACCTTCATTATATTATACAATAATCCAACTTTTCTTTCACCAATTAACATTTTTCTAATCATAATTGTATGATATACTATGCACCACAATCAACCATTATAAATGATGATTATCTTGTGCATTCTACTCTTAATTACCACATTTATATAATATTACAAATGATACTATACAATCTTCACCTCATACTATGCTTACTTAGAAGATTTTCCTTCTCTTCTTATCATTCATGTACAATACATGACTTCGTAGTTGTATGATCATAATATTATTATATCAACTTTTTATTTTCTACATAATGTACTTGTATAATGGTGTGATTAACTTGATATGATCATTGACCAAGTTTAGTGCCCATTCACATTTGCCTCTTTCTCATGCCCATTTCCACAGCACGATGTGCTATAATCATACTATACGATGCCAATTCTATAATTTAGCCACATTGGATACAACTAACCTTAAATGTTATGATATTATTGTACTTATGTGCTTATCATGTCATCTTATATGACTTAATTCTACTTTAATAGTTTGCTGACACTTGCATTCTAATTGCATCTGTCATTTGATTATATTGTATGATTAAATAATATTATAATTTATGATATTCATAGTTAGGTATTCTTTTAGATTTCTTCTTCTATTGTATTGTAAAACTTTCAATTATCATTTTATAAAACCTCATCAAAGGAACAATTAGCTATAACCATGCTTCTACTCAATTTGCAAGTGTTTAATTAGCATAAATGAGAGAAATAATATATATTGGTTAGCAAAAGAGTCTAACAAGATTCATTAGTAAAATGTGAAAGACTTGCCACTATTAACAATGCTCTTGTGAACCTGTGAGTTTCCAAAGTTTTGGATGCCCTTTACAATTTTAAAAGGAAAAGAAAATAAATGAAAAGATTATAGAAGCAAGATTCATGGAAACATGGTAAGGGTGAGTAGAATAATAAAGAAAAGTAGAAGTAATAGTCATCTTCTTTCCAAGATATGAATAATTTAATCAATCAACAATGTTGTTTCTTGTGCTATAGACTTCATATTTCTAGAGATTACCTAAAGTGTGAGAAGATTAATGCCTTAATGATTGAGAAAAAACTAGTGAGGAATCTAATAGAGAAGTTGTCAAACCTTTGTACTTACTCCTCCAATTCAATCAAAATATTGAATAGATAAGTGGTGATATGGCTATTACACATTCTTTATTGATGCATGACTTGGTGTAGAAGAATGGCCAAGAGATACTAAAAATAGTGGACATGAGTGCTACACACACATCTATGGAGTAAGGCTTATCCTAAAATTTGAGTTATAGTGAGCAAATGTCCCTGTTTTTTAAAAATTGAGAATGCAAAGGCTCAAGCTGTGGTTGAGATGGCTTATGGATCACTACTATCATTTGAAAATTGGATAAGAAAGTCTAATGTGTTGGTCATAATATTGGATGATTTCAATTTAATGATTAGGTAGGCTTTTACAAGAAGTCTAAAATTGCTCCAATGCATTACCTTGATGGAATTATGGTGATCTAAGAGGCAACTCCATGCTTTATTTTTTGTTGCCAATTATATAGGAATAAGATAGCTAAAAAGAAGAGTAAAACATAACGTATTTCAATAATGTAGCTAGAAAAAGGTTAAAACATTTGTGAGGATACCTTCCTTCAATATTGATCGAGATCAAGGAAGTTCAAGTCAGTGAAGTACTTGATGTAATATTAGAAGTCCTTAAAAAAATTGTAGAGGTGATACCTTCACAATTTCCTAAACATCTACCTCTAAAAAGGAGATCGATTTAACAATTTGAGTTACTAGTCAAACTATTCCTCTTACATGTCTACTATACCGAATGTCTCCATTGGAGTTGGCACAATTTTGTAAAAAATTGAATGAGTTGATAGAAGCTAGCTTCATTCAACCATCTAAAACTCTATTTGGTGTCTTAATGCTATTTCAGAGAAAGAAATATTGTTCTTTATTGATATGTGGACTATTGTGCATTAAATGAGGTGATATTATAGAATAAGTACCTAGTTCCTTTGGTGTAGAATTTGTTGGATTGATTGTGTAAGGAAAAAAGCTTTGCCAAGCTAGACTTGTGACCATGATATTGGGAAGTTAGAGTTGTGGCTAAAGATGAAGCCAAGACCACTTGTGTGACACGATAGGTTCTTTTGAGTTTGTAGTTATGCCTTTTGTCTTGACAAATGTCATTGTTGTATTCTACAATTCAATGAATAATATTCTTTATAAGTACATGATGGGTTTGTTATTGTTACCTAGATGATATTCTAATCCACATTGACTCTCTTGAATAGCATGTGATACATTTGTGAAAACTATTATGTTGGTTAAGTGAATTTCAACTCTATGTGAAGAGTAAAAACTACAAATTTTCTAAGAAAGAGATTATGTTTTATGGACACTTAATCAGTAATCAACAAGTGAGAATGGATTTAAAGAAAGTTCAAACCATTGTGGATTGGGAAGCTCCAACAAAGGTGCTTGAGTTGAAGTCTTTTCATAGTTAACAAATTAATTCCATAGATTCATTATTTGAATCTTAAAGAAGGTTACCTTATTGAAGAATTTTTTAGGAAGAGTGAGAAGTGGAATTGATCTATTGCTCATTAAGAGGCATTGTCAAACTCAAGGATGCCATTTCTAGTGAACTATTATTGCAGTTATTGACTTTGAGTTACCTTTTGAGGTACATATAAATGCATCGAACAGGGTTGTTGGTAGGGTTTGGAGTGCAAGAAAGCCATCACATTACTTTTAAAAGTAGGATGTGAATGACTTAGAGATAAAGTATTCATCTTATGAAAAGGAAATGATTGTTGTTATGCATTGCCTTCAAATTTGGAGGGTATACTTACTAGGAATGAAGATTATTGTGCAAACTGATAATGTTACTAACAAATTTTTTAGAAAACAGAAGAAACTATCACTAAAGTAGGTCAATTGACAAGAGTTCTTAGCTAAGTATGACTTCATGTGAGAGCGTAAGCCTTGTAGGAATAATCAAGTTACTAATGTGCTAAGTCAAAAAGAGGTGTTTATTGTTATCTATATTATTACTCAGATGGAAATAGAAGAAGAGGAAGAAGAAGAAGAAAAAGAAGGAGAAGAAGAAGGAGAAGAAGGAAGAAAAAGATGATGAAGTAGTAGAAGAAGAAGAAGAAGAAGACGAAGAAATTCTTCTTCTTCTTCTACTACTTCATCATCGTTTTCTTCCTTCTTCTCCTTCTTCTTCTCCTTCTTTTTTTTCTTCTTCTTCCCCTTCTTCTTCTTCTTCTTCTTCGTCTTCTTCACTTTCATCTTGTTCTTTTTCCTCTTATTTTTCTTCTAATTCTTCTATTACTTCTTCTTCTTCTTCTTCTCCTTCTCCTCCTCCTTCTTCTTATTCTTCTTCTTTTGCTTCTTCTTCTTGTACTTCTTCTTCTTCTTCTTCTTCTTCTTCTTCTTCTTCTTCTTCTTCTACTACTACTACTACTACTTCTTCTTCTTCTTCTTCTACCTCTTCCTCTTCTTCTTCTTCTTCTTCTTCTTCTTATTCGAGGATGGGATCTTGATACATAAAAGGTGGTAGAGTATTTGTCCCTTATGGAGTTCACTTGTGGCAAGAGCTACTTAAAGAGTTGCATGATCCATAATGAGCTAGACATCTTGGTGGGGATAGGATGTTAGCTTTCTTATCATGTTCTTATTCTTGGCTTAGAATGGAGATTGATATTAAGCTTTAGTTAAGAATTGTTTGGTGTGCTAACAAAGTTAAAGTAATGAGAAGAAAAGAAGAAAGTTTGTTACAACCTCTTCTAATACTAGAGAAATCATGAGCATCAATTTCCATGGACTTCATTAACAAGTTCCTTAAGATCAATGGCATGAACTTAATAATGATTATTATTGATTGCTTCTTAAAATATACTTTATTTATTGCTACATCTTTAGCTTGTCCAATTGATGTAGCTACTTATTTTACAAACATATGGTTAAGTACTTTGGTGTGCTTGAAGACATTGTGAAACATTGGAATGCAAGATTTATAGGAAGGTTCTTAACTTTATTATTCAATTTGATAGGAACCAATATGAAATTCTCTACATCTAGACACCCCCAAATTGATGGGCAAATTAAGAAGATGAATCAATTATTAGAAGAGTATTTCAAGTATTATGTCATGAAAAGTTAGAAGAATTGGTTGGAATTACTAGACTGTACATAGTTTTGCTATAGCTTATACAAGTCCTCAATAATAAACCTAAGTACTTTTGATCTAGTTTTAAGATAGCAATCTAATAGTCCCTTAGAGAATACACAACAAACATCTAACTGGAAATGTTCTACTACAAATAAGTTTACTAGATTAAGTAAGAGATACTTTAATAAACTCATGATACTTAAGGAAAGCTATAAAAAGAATGAAGTATGCAGATTAGAAGCACAAGCTAGAGGAGTTCAAGATAGGAGACAAAGTGTTTTTAAAGTTGACTCCATATATTTAGAGAAAAATTAATAGCTAACTTATGCATTGTGGATTGATCCCAAAGTTTGATAGTCCATTTGAAGTGGTTCAAAAGGTCAATAATGCATTTTATAAATTGAATTTGCTAGAAAGATTCAAAGTTCATGCAATCTTTCATGTGAACTTCATAAAGAAGTATCATGAAGATGAGGTGGAGCTCTCAAGGAGCTAGATCAAGCATGCTCCACCTATTTTGCTTCAACAATTAGATCAAGATGTGGAAGAGATTCTAGATCATTGAACTTTCGTACTGAGTAAGAAGATTCATAGAGTCAAGTATCTAATTCAATGGAAATGAAAACCTATAGATGAAATATAATGTGAGAAGGGCACTAGTCTCTACAATTTAAGAGATAGATTGCTAAGTATTTAGATGAGGACAATGAGTTCTTTTGGTAGAGGTGATTTGTTATACTTTTAATATCAATAAATCAATGACAAATTCTAGAAATGTGGTTGTTATTCATTGACTAATGGTTGAAGGCAAAGAATTATTATTTGGTGCTATATTGTGCAACCATCTACTACTTGCAATGTTATAAATTACTGTATAAAGGATTTTATGAAAGCACCAATGCATCTACGTGTATTTCTTGCATTGTAGATTGCTTCCTTAAAGATATTTTAGTAAAGAAAAAACATTTTTCTAATTCTAATCTTGCATATGCCATGTATTTGAATATTTCAAAGATATTGCACTAGGAATTGAAGTTCGTAATTGTTGTGTAGGGAGTGAGTTGTTATAATTTTTGAATCTGTGACAAGTGCCTCTATTATAGAATGTTAAAAGGAGAGTAGAAATGATTGTATGAGGTAGTTTAATTACTAAGGATAGTTAATATTAATGTTTTTAATTTTTTCTTTATTATTTATTTAATTTAATTCTAAACTTAATACAAAAAAAGAGATTATTAGTTTTGCACACCTTGTGTTCTCAACTTACAATTTGTTTGTTCTTTTAAAAGTTTTATTTGAAAACTCATTTTTTAATGAAATGATAATTAAAAAAAGCTTCTGCCATACTCTTATAAATCAATTATTTCTCTTAGAAACTTGGTATTAAAGCTCATTTTCAATCCACAATAATTTCATCAAACAAATTCTTAGTTATAAGTCATAAAAATACTATTGACTTGTAAATTATAAAAAACATCTAAGTTACATTTAATGACAACTAATTAACCAAACAATTCATCGTGATAGATTGTCATGAATTTATTTTTTTTTCTTCCATCGACAACCAGTTAGACATGCTTGATAGCAAGCTTTTTTTATCATGATAACATCAGGAATTCTTTTTCTTTATAATTAATTTAACTATAAAAATAACGGAGACAAGCCTCATGGAAGAGATCAAGTTGGGAGAATGATACCAAATCTCAAAAGTAGTCGCTGCAAATGGATTGGCCCGACTGGAAACAGTAGCTAAGATCGAGACATGGCAATATGGCCTCTCTCACTGGTCATTAATATAACAATAACTTGAAACAATCAGCGGCGCCTCCTAGTTTTCCTGTGGTTTTGGAGGTGTAGCTGCCAAAAATTTGAAAGAACATAACTCAAACGGTTCATTCTAAATTTAACACTTTTGAGTTGTATCTCTTTAAATAAACCGGAGAAAATTGAGGCCCCGTACAAGGTCATGTGATGTGTCTGATCAATTGGTTTTCTTTGAGACAAGCACATTGCAAAAATCCAAAACAAGCAAACCCCAACACAAGTCGATGGTGAAACATTAACGGAGGGATGAATATGACAAATCCATTAATGGTGACAAGTGGTCTAGAATAAAAACCTTTGTGTAATTTGTTTGTTTATTTCTTAAGTGCTCTAAATAATATTTCGGCAAAGAAATAAGAAATCCTTTATTTGGGTTATAAACATATTTGCTCAGATTTTATTGGTCTATTTTCTGCTAGTAGTATGCTACGCTTTATACAATTTAAACCTTGCATGCATGCCTTGCTTTTAGTTGTTAGTTGTAGGTCAACCAATGAGACTCCAAGATGTCTAAATTTAGATCATTGAATGAAACCAAGAATCTCTGTTCTCAATCCCTTGATTTGATGATTGGTTTTGGCAGTTTTGGTTTTGATTTTGATATATATATATATTTAAACTAGTTTTGAACATTTTCTAAGTAATTTTTTTTTTAAATAATAAATTCATTAAAAAAAATAAAAATAAAAAATAAAAATGCCAATATATCTATATAAATTTATCTTTAGAAAATATTCAAAATATCAAATTAATAATATTTTGGATTTTTAAAATATTTTAGCTTATATATTAAAATAGAAAAATACAATGGTGTGACCACAATAATTAAAATCTTGTGCTGTTCCTCAGTTGATTATAAAGTTTCTTTCGAAAGTTGTCTTCTATTGAAAAATGACATTAGTCACGTGAAAAATATTTATGATATCATATTATGATATAGTGCACATCGAATGTGTCATTTGCTATTGATTTGCCAACAACTTTATTAGTATTCTTTATGTTGCCAAAATATATAATGCTAGGGCTCTAAGGATCATAAGCTAGTAACTAACATTGTGATAACCATGGTCCATACATCAATCTGCCTTTATAATCATATCCCTTTATAAACAAATGTGGATTAGAACATACGTGTATTATTCACTAGTTGTAATTAAAGTCATATAATGAGTGTTTTCCTCACCTAAAGGTTCATTATCACTTGAGCTACTATTATCAACGCCTTAGTTTAGATTTGGTTATTTCTATCCTTATTCATGCTGCCTTGTTTTCAACAATTCACCTTTTTACCAATCATTATTCCTATCATCTAATACTCTATCTTCCTTACCTTGAATCCATTAAATTAGCAAATTTATATTATAACAATTATAATCCAAATTATTGATTGGATTTTGGTTTATTCTTCTTTTGAGATTTCTTTCCCTTTAGTTTCATTTTGTGATAGAAAATTAAATAAGAAAAAAATGGAATGGTTGTCACTTTTCATGTTTTAGGTGGAGAACCTCTAAAAATAGAAAAAAGTATATTAGTAAAAATATGCATTAGACACTCGTTTATGAGGCTAATTGGTGAGTCACTAAAACAAAAATTGTGAAAGCTAATATATGTAAAGAATTAAAATAGCATTAATTGACCCATTTATCTAGATAATAAAGTACTCTACATTAAAATGATAGATAATAGAATGCCAAATAAGTAAAAAAAAAGCATGTATCAAAGTCAAAAATAAAAAAGTTGAATAAGAGATTAAATAAATGTTAATATGTTTCATATGTCATCTATGGGTTTGCTTTACGAATGGATAGATTTGTCAAGTAGAGTGCATTAATGAAGCCTTGAACTTATCTATAAATTATATAACTTTACCCCTAAGTTAAATTGACTTAGCCTTGTTATATAATTTTGGTATTAGATTGGACCTAAAGTCATGTCTGCATTAAAATGTTTTCCATATAAATGCAAGTGTAAGAATTAAGATTAAATATATATGTAAGCCCTTAATTTGTAAAGGCTAAGTATCAAACACTATCTTTTAATCCTTGAAAGAAGAAAAAACCAACTATAGATAGTATATTCATGTGGGCCTTGAAGTACTTAATCCATTCTTTATGTCCTTGAGAGATTTACTATTTTTACATGCTTTGTGGAAGTGTTAATCCACTCAATAGTATGGTCTTCAACAAATCTATTCACATAGTCATCTAAAAAATACTAGATATATTTGATCACCAAGTAAAAGCATTTAAGGAGTTAATTATCATTAAAATCAAATATTACTATCAAGCTTAAGGGATGTAGTAGATCACCAATTAGAGAGCTAGTAGAGGATTTAGTTTGAAGGAAAGCTTAGAAGTTAGATTGTGTGGTCAAAGTTTTTTATTGCATTCATGGATGTGGCATTCTCTTTTTTTTTAACTTATTTAAATATGTCAATCAAGTTGCTGCTTAATTTGTTGGGGTAGATTTCAACATTATATATGAACGACCTTGGTTGAAATAAGGCAAATTATGCTACCTAATGGAGAAAATTGGCTAGATATTAGGCATCTAATGGAGATTGCTCAAGATTATGCAATAAAGGCATTGGAAGTTGATGACAAAATGAGCTTATGGGTCGATGTGATGACAACAAGATTGCAAAATAATAAAAAGATGACAAAATCCTTTGAAATAATGCATGAATTAACAAAACGTTTGATATTCATAATCGAAGACATGTAACTCACTGGATTGAAAGCAAGAAGGGTCAATTCACTTTTAAGCTATATGAAAAGTAATCATATGAAAAACTTTTGAGAATAATCTATATAAGTAGATATGGAATTCTAAATATCCAAACAAGATATTAGTGTTGCTATGGAGAATCATTAAAAAACTACTACCTTTCTCAACATAGTTACAAAAGTTGAATACCTGTATGATCTCTAAATATCCAGTCCAATGAAGGATACAATTGATCATACTTTCAATTTTTGTAATCTTGCTCAAGAAATCTAGGATTTTTATGCCAAAAGTTTTGGGATTCCTTTACAAAGCATGAATTGATCAATGGTAAGTTGAAACAATGGTAGGAAAACATGATAGGGAGCTCTACATTTTAAAAAATTATGCAATACTTTCCATTATTGATATGTTGGAATTTTGGAAGGTGAGAAATAAGAAAATTTTTGAAAAGTATAAGCTATTAGTCCTACCAATCATTTGCAATATCAATGCTGAATGTCTACACACATGTAAATGTTATCCTTTAATCTAAACTAGCCCATAGGATGATTTACTTTTTTAGCTATGACCATGTCCCATTTTCAACAAAAGAGAGTGATGTGCATTGAGAAAATGTTCTGGATCCCATTTACAGGAAACAGTTAAAGATTAACATTAATAGTAGTATTTCAAATCTTTATATGGTTGTTGGAGCCACAATTAGAGATGATAAAGACAATCTCATTCATGTTATTTTTGAAGCAATGGAGATAACAACAAGGTTAGGGCTATGATTCTTTTTTTCATTAAACACATATGCTTGTGTTCCAAACAACAAGTACACAATGTTATCATTGAGATGGATAACAAGGAGGCTTATGGTACGACAACAAGTTATATTAAATGGCACTGGAGGCTAATAGAGGTTTTGTAGAAAATTAATAAGAATACGTAGGATTTCTCATGTTCTTAGAGTTTGTAGGACAAAGAAGCTAACATGGTAGAATGTTCTTTTGTGCAAGGTGCTGTAAATTCAATAACACATGGTATTTAGACTCCAACATAGCTGCTTAGATATGTCAAAGCCTTGACCAACTGAAAAAGTGTAGGTATTCCCTACTTTCTCTCTTCATACAAGATTGAAAATCTAATTATACATGGAGTTCATAGTAATGATTCTTAGCAAAATGTGTTTTTTTAGGTCAAACAATACATTAAATCATTTTGTACTACTATGACTTTTTATTTGGCTTACACCACCAAGCATGCCATAGTATCAAATTGATGAAATAGGCATGGTTCAATTGTACAAAATTATTGGAACTAGTTTTTCAATTTACAATAGTAGTATATCAAATAGAGCTTAAAGTTTTCAAAGTGTTTGGTCATAAAATGTAATATAGCTAGCATTTTTCTTCTTTTTATATAATATAATCTTTTTTTAAGAAAAAAAATTAGTTTTTTAGACCATTTAATATAGATTAACATAAATAATGATTTAAATACAAAATCTCCTTTTAATATTATCTCATAATATAAAAATTTTTATTTTAAAAATAGTAAGCTTATTTTCTTTTGAAAGTATCTACCATATATCATTTTATTAAAAATAAAGTAATCAAATTTTTATTGAAATTATAGTGAATTAAAACCATATTAAATTTACCATAGAAGTCATTCACTATTCCTTTACAAATGAAAATGACACCATATTATTTGATAACTACAACATTATATCTTATAATAAAGTCTTACTATTATAGGAGTATCATATGTATCCAATGATTCTAATATAATAAAAGAGATCTAAAGAAATATAAGAAAAACATACTTGATTATGTCATCTTTCTATTTCTCATTCCCTTGGATCCCATGTAAAGCATCAATACGAACTAAAATTTTGTAAGCAAAAAATAGGCTAAGAGGCCATCACAAGCTAAGCAGGCAGTCTACTTAGTTATGCATCCAAATTAATACAACTTTTTGGTTATATCATATGCTAGGTTGATATCATTATAAGAAAATAATAGAGCAAGTAATAAATATAAAAATAATTATGCATGTGAAATAAGAAATTTCTTTAAAAGTTTTTTTTATTCCATTTTCCTTATTTTCTTAATTTTACCTTGATATTTTTATCTTTATTTCAAAATTAAGATCACATCATAATGTAGGAATTGGTAGGTATATGTTCTCACAATTGGGTTGTACCCTTTTGTAGCCTTTCCTCGTTGGGATATACTTAGTTTGTACTCTTCTAGAATATATCTTCTTTAGGCTACAATTTCCATGGGTCTACATGCTTATTCAAAACCTTAGGAGCCTTGTCCCTTTTTTGAGGATGACAATGTAACCATCTTTCATGAGTACATCACACATGGACTTTTTTGCTAAACACATTTTTTTAAATCCATTGGTGCAACAAAACTTATGTATTAATCAATGTACTTAACTAGACACCTTTATTAACTAGTCACCCAATTGATTTAGAAATTGATTCACCTTAGGTTAGGGTAACTCACAAATATCTAGTACAAATTTAAACTTATCAAACTTATCATAAAATCCATACATATCCATAATGTCAAAGTAAAATCATATAATCCATACATTTTTTTAGAAATCTAGAAGTCCATTATATAGTAGACAATTTTGGTGATGTCGATATCAAATGTCAAAAATAAACTGTTTAGTAAAACAAAATGTTCATCAGATATAGTTTCACTTCTATGAATGAAATATAAGTTCTATAACTAAAGCATCATGAAATAAAAAACATAAATATTAAGAATATTGGATACATTAACTTTGATTCTGTTAACTTTAACTCCAAATCAAGCCATTAATTCATTGGACCTACATGTGATGTGAAGGGAAGTGAGTCAAAAAGTTCAATAAGAAATCCACAAGTCATCTCATTAAAATAATCATTTACAATATAATTTGTATAAGTATCAAATTTAAAAAGAATATATCCATCATCATGAATGTCATCATTCAAAAGTATCTTAGCATATTAAGTTGAACTAATGGATAAGAACCATAATAATCATTAGCATTAATAACATATCTGTAATAAATATTATTTATTTAATATCCTTTAGAACATCTCAATTATCTATAATATCATAATCATGTGATGCAACTAATTAAATGCTTAGTATCCAACCAACAATCTAAAACTCTCTCAAAGCTCATAAGAACTATGGCATAAGGTTCAAAATTTCTATCTCATAAGAAAATTTAGCACTTCACAACCTATGACTATGCTAATCATGTGGACTAGTCTATCTGGGCTCTTGGCATCCTCTATAATCACATAACACTCTATAATCATATGTTCTAGACTTCGTTAGTCTCCAATGTTGTCTTATACAAGTAAGTGGTACTTAGCCAAATTTGGAATGCCTAAACACTTGATTTGACACTCTGCAACCTGAGGATCTACCAATCATGTGTAGTAGTCCCTCTTAGACTCTAGGATTCCTCAATAAGTGTGTGACACTTTGCATAATATGCTCTAGCACATCCATGAACTCTACTGATGATTAATATAAACAAGTGACACTCAACCTTATTAGAGTCACTTTCCATGTGATGTGGTACTCTATAACCTAGTGTTCTATCAATCATGCAAATAATTACCACTTTAATGAGAGTTTTAATATATGCTTTATCTATCCTAGTTATCCCTGACTTGAGTGAACAAAACATATGGTCTACTATATCTTAATCTATATGATCATTAATATTAACTTATTATATAGACATTATTTCAAAGAATTATTAGCAATTATCTGAGCCATCTATAGTATTCCTTTAACCTTAATATGCTATTTGAGATGGTCTTAGGGGTCCTTTAGAACCTAAGTAAAATATTTTCAATAATCTAAGAATTCTTTCAAAACCCTTATCAACTATCTGGCATTTTAGGGTTTTCTCTAAAGTCGTAATCAACTATCTAGGAAATTCTAGCGCTTCCTTTAAAACTTAATAAGCTATTTAAGTACTCTAAGGTTTTCTTCAAAACCTTAATTATCTATCTGGGTATCCTTGTGTTTGTTGTAAAACTCTAATAAATTATATAAGTATTTTAAGATTTTCTCAAAACCTTAATCATCTATTAGGGAATTTTAGGGGTTCCTTCAAAATCTTAATCAGTTAATTGAGATATCCTAAGATTTCTACTAAGCCCTAAATGCCTTATTTAAAGTACCCTAAGATTTCTATAAATTTTAATTCAATTATTTAGGATATCCCACTTATTAAAATTTCATATTTATGATTAGTTTTTCATTAAATCTAAATTTGGGATTATTATTAGGATCACTTTATCAATGTAAGCTTCTACTTTAGCATTTACTTAGGTCAAAATCTTTAGCTTTAATTCCTAAGCTTATTTTCTAAACCATATCTTATCTTTTCGAACTTAGGTTCACATGAGTTTCATTAATGATTCTTATATCTCTCAAGTAATCCTAAGCTACTATGACCTTCCTAAATATCTGTTCTATGTTACACACATCCCTAGACTATAATTTTGTATGTTTGCCACATGGCCTAAGAGCCTAAAGGAGATCTCATCGTATAATCTATATGATATGTAAGATTTATCCATAACATATACAAATCTTTCTATCCCCTTGCTCAAGCCCTACACCTTCCTTAAGGTTTGTCTTATGCTTTCTTTGAACTTTAAACTCCATTTATGGTCTAATCTAATAGTGTCTTAAGGCCATAATATGTTTCAATAAATGCTATAAGTTCTTGTTCCTAATCTTAGTTCCCAAAATAAGGTTCAAAAATACTAAATTAGAATATAGAATGATCACAAGACACAATATAAGATTATCATCATTCTCTTCCATGGTATACTCACAAGGCCCCTTACTTTAGACCTCTTTTTTTAAGGTTATCCTTAGCCAAATCTAAATTTAAAACTTAGAACCTTAAAATTTCAAAGCCAAGGTTATTTGAATTTCAAACTCTATTATCTTCTACTTTCAAACTATAGGTTTTCTTAATAGTTTAAACTAACATTTAGATAAGCCTAAGGTCAACCTAATCCTTCACTTGAACTTAGCTTGATTATCTATTAGAATCGAACACTCTTACATCAATAGTCATATATAAGTTAGAATGTATTTCATTTTTATAAGTTTATCTAACTCTCAATACCTAGAAATCATGAATAGCCAAAGTCATCATATACTAACAATAAATCATTCATGGCTGACCCCATCATCTTCTAACCTTTTTGTTATACATAGTTAAGAACATCATCCTCTAACCTTATTCAAGAATAACTAAGAATATCATCCCCTAATCTTGATCATGCATGTTCAAGAACATCATATAGTCCTTAAAAAACATAAGATATTTTTTATCCTGATACCTTGCTAAACCTAATTAACCTTAGCCTTAACACTCTAAGTAGAAATCAAACCATTCTTGCTAGCCTACTCAAGAGCTTCACTTAACCTAGCCTTCTTTTAAGGCTTGACCCAAGCATTACCAAGTTTTCCATCTAGAAATTTAGAATTTTCAAGCACCTTAAAAGTTATTTAAGTCACAAGAAGGTTTCAACCATGCCTACTATGGTCTTAACCAAGCCATGAAGTCAGGCCACAAGACATACTTAAGGAATTGAACCACTTGTCCATAAGAAGTCATCACTAGTGTTTGATTATAAAAAAAATTTCGAACTTAAGGGTTCATGACCTAATCTTGGAATCTATTTCTACCACCTAGATTCCTACTTTTTAGAGCTCTCACACAAATCACAATTCCAACTTATTTTTGGATAAGTCTAAGGCCATGCAAAGTAAATATAAATATTTTATGACACACCCTTATGCATAATAAGGAATTAAAGCTGACTAAATCAATTAAATTAAAATCTTTTAGTGAACAAAATCAAGAGGGTAAACAAACATTGTTTGGCTAAGGTTTAATATAAGCTAGCCAATTTCAGAGGAGTAACAATCCGACTATTGTTTGGCTAAGGTTTAATCATAATTCAGGTTGATTATAATATGACAATAATGTTATGGAGATAGTATAGGAATTGATATAATGTAATATGAGGTTGGCCATGGACTAAAAAATATGGAGAATTTTGTAATAATATGATTTTGATTAGAAATGATAAGATTAAATAAAATTATTTAAAGAGTAAGAATAAGAATTTGTAATATAAAAAATTCTAGGTATTAATTAATGAATTGATTATTTATAGAATTTTCTTTGGATTATTAGAATTTTTTTTTGAAAACTTATACATGTTTAGAAAATGGATTATGACTACTAATGAAGGAGAATGCTAGATATAGAGTTTCAAGTGATTAAAACTATTGTAGCTCTAAGTTTATGAAATTTGAAGTTGAATCAAACATATAGCAAAATAACGAAATTATAGGAAAAAACATTTTTGTGAATATTTTTTTAAATAGAAAAATTATTAAACTATTAGAGAACCTCAAAACATTTAGAAAAGTTAAAACAAGCATTTTATTTGGTTCCTAACGATATTAATTTTGCAAAACTTACACATCTCTAAATAGCCATACTTATAAGAAAAGAAATTATTTATAAGTTACTTAGTGTTGAAAAATTAAGAAAATGACTAAACCTTATTAGAGAGTTATGAAAATTTAAAAAGGTAGAGTTTGATGAGAAACTATTTTAAAATTAATTTTTGAACTTTTAATCAATTGGACTAAAACATTTACGTAGTTAGAATCAGTATAAGATTTTAATTATAAATTAAATAATTATCTACTTTGTTTAATTTTTTATTTGACCAAAATTCAAAGAGAATTAAGATCAAAACAATGCAAAACAGACAACTTTGACCTTGAAAATAATGTAATATGTGAATGAAATATTAGGAAAGGTGTAACTCACTTTCATTGTTGTTTGATACATAAAGGTGTCAGTGGTTTAGTCGATATAGGGGAAACTAAAGGATTGGAATGTTAGAAAAGAATTGTGAAAATAAAAAGTTATAAAAGAGAGTTTTGGCCATGGAAGAGGCTTTTAGCATTAAATTAAATAATTGAGAGAATATTAATTCTAATGTGACAATTTGAGATTTATCTTGTGATCAAGGTTTGTTAAATCCAAATTATAGCATTTTTTATTTGGACCACTTGGCTAGTAAAGCTGAGGTTGAGAAGATGAATTGGCCATAATGAAACTTACGGGAGACTTTACTAGTAAGAATTCATCTCTTGGTATGACCACAACATTGAATTAAGGTAGATGACTTTGAACGTTATGGTACACATGCATGATGGTTGATGAAGTGCAAATTAGTAGCCCTTAGCATTCAGGATTAGATTAAATTAAAAATAATATTTCAAATATGCTTGATGTTTGGACTTGGATGTTTTAGTTGTATGCTATTCAGTCCTTACTTTCTTATTTAATTTCTTGTAAATCTTTTTTGATGACATAAATTTTTGTCTTGCAAAAGTTTCTTGTGAGCATTTTCATGTGAGATGGAAAAAACTTTATAATAATTTTGAAAATAACTAGCCTAAAAATATTTAAAGGGACAAGGATAAGGTAACTATGTGAATAAAGTTGGGAAAATCATTAGGAAAAATTGTAGGGTCCTTATGGATTTGATTAAGTAAAAAAACTCATAGTAGGCATAACTTGAAAAGGAAAGGTTTTAAAAGAGTATATCTTGATGGTAAAAGAATTGTCCTATGATATCAACACTTTGATGATCTCCTAAGACCCATGAAATTTTAAAAGGCATTATTGGATCAACAAAATAGAAAACAATATAAAGAAAAAACTAGCACAACTAAATTTTTTAAAAAAAAAATCCTTATTTTACATGCATAGATATTTTTGGCATTGTTACCTACTCTATTTACTTTATTGTGATGATATTGATCTAGCATATGACATAACCTAAATTTGTATTGCTTCACATGCATAAGTAGATTACTTACTAAACCAATGTTGGGTGGCCTAACTTATTTTGGCTTAAAAAAATTGTAGGCCTTGTTAATTCACTTGAGGGAGACAAGGAGATGAGGAATAAATAGATGACTTATACAAGTATGTTTTATAATGTTATTTTAGATATGATGTATTAAGATTGAGACATTTTAGATGTATGTAATAACATGGGTTAGATTGAGAAACATATTATTATACTTTTTGAAGAATGTTAAACATAGTTTCAATCTTTTTTTATATTGCAAAAATAACAATGATTTCTTTCACTTTGATATGATTTCAAATTCCAACATGATTTAAAAGAAAATTGTGGATTATTTCATCATAAAAGAAGCTATATGGAAAATGCTTTAAAAATTATTCTTATTTATTCTCAAAGTAAAGAATTTTATATTGAGGGAGATATTAATACTTAACAATTTGTAATTTAAGGACATTTTATGAATTTATTTTTATAAGCATATAGAAACAAATTTTATGGCATTAATTATGCTACAAAATTATTTTGTTATGTACATAGATATGTCATTTAGTAAAAATGAAAATGAAGAAATGATGTAAAAATTTTGTGATTGCCTAATATATATATATATATATATATATATATATATATATATATATATATATATATATATATATATATATATATATATATATATATATATATATATATATATATATATATATATATTAAATGAAAAATAAAATAATTGGGAGGATGCCAAATCAAGTGAATCATGGAGGGTCTAGTTTAACATTAGGAAGTGGTTGTTCTATCATGGAGAAATAAGCATCAATGAGTTGATCAATAAAACAAACATGAGCCACTTGAAGAGAACTATCATGAGCATGTTCATGAATAGAGAGTCACATGTTTCATTTGTGAAGCACATTAGTTTTATATTTAATATTATCACAATAAATGACTAATTTGTTTTTAAAGAAAACCAACTTTGCCACAAAGAGTCAAATTCCAGTGAACTTCAACAATAATAACTATGAAAAATCAATATTCTACCTCAAAAAACTATAAGGAAATTTTTCATAGTTTCTTTGAACTTGATGAAATAAGATTCTAACCAAGATAGATAAGAAATACACTAATGAATGAAGATCATCTTTGCTACTTTTCTACTCTAAGTGAAAAGATGCATGAAGGTTGATTATAATATGACAATAAAGGACAACATGATGATCAAGAGTGCCATGGAGATAACAAAGCAATCTTTTACCATTAGCCAAGTGGCTTCTAGTTGATTAATGCAATGCATGAAGTGTCAAGTTTGTTAACTATATAAGAAATGTTGTAGTGGGTGAGGGACAAGTATTGGAAATAGCCAATAATTTTGCAATACTAAGAGGGATTAGTGGGCATCATACCTAATGTAAATGTAAGCACACGAATTGTGACAAGTGGGTACAACTAGCTTTACTTCTTTTTAGAGTCCTAGCAAGAAGATCCTCAATATACTAATGTTAAAATGAGAACAATATGACCTCACTTTAAATCCAAAGAAATAGTTTAGGTTACTAAAATCTTTGATGAAGAATGGGTGTGTAAAATATTAAGGAGTTTCTGATCAACAATAACTTCTTAAGACAATTATGCCATAAACGTAAGTTAAGATGTAGATGATGATGCAATTAGTAATGGAGAAAAATAGTATTGTGTCAATAGTGATGTTGAGAAAGTTGAAGTTGACATAATTAGTGCAAGTCATGGTATTAAGTTCCAAAGCCTACATGAAATCATAATTAGTCTTACAAAGTTTGCAAACATCATTAATATGGTCATGATCAATAACTCCTAAAGGTTGGGACATATAGACACTCTAAGACAAAGCATTTATCAAAAGGTATTGTTAACATCAAATTAACAAGGATTCTAGGCTTAAGTGAATGTTAGATTAAGGACAAGTTCAATAGTCAAGGGCTTAGTAACCAATAGTCAACAATACAATGTTTGTTGAATCCTCAAGCAACTAAATGGTCATGTATCATATTATAGAACTATTAATTAATTACTTAATATGAAAACCCCACTTAACAAATATAATATTTAATATTGTGGAGACAGTTACCTTATCTCATTTTGAATAAGAACATGTTTTTTTACATACAAGGCATAATGCCACTTGACATATTTGATGGCTTAGATTTTGATAACAATTAAGAAAGAAAGTTGAGTGTTTAAGTAAAGTTTGATTATTGGCTTAAAATTTCATTTTTTGGGTATGTAATGAATGTATAAGGATAATTGAGTTTGATGGTAATGGGGATGGGGACGAGGAGCATAGATCAAAAGGTGAGGAAGAGTGATGGGGAGTTGTATAAATTCTTTGCTTCCAAGATGATGTGAGAGTAGATAGAAGGAATCCAAGCTTAAGAAGGGAAAAAAATCTTATTTGAGTATTATTCATTTTACAAATGCCTACTATTGACACTGCATGTATGCTAGTTAGGAGTTGGATGTACACTACATGGATATATGCAACTTGTGCCCATGCAACTGGTACAATGTTAGCCAAGTAATTGCTGTAGTACCAAGTTCTAATTTGCAAAGGAATAACTTAAGAAAGGTGAAAGAAAAAGAATATTAGTTTTGTTGATAATTATTAATATGGAGAATTTTACATTAATATGATATTGATTACAAATAATAAGATCAAATAGCAGTACTTAAAAAGAAGTGAATTTGAGTACTAATTGATTATGTTAATAGCATATTGATTTACAAAGAGATAAAGAATAGGATGAGAAAATTTGTGGCAGAATCCATAAATCATAATTCAGGTTCTATGGAACAAAACCAGAGCAAAAAATTAAGGATTAAGAATGAGTGATAATTGGTAATCAAACAAAGAAATTTGTTTGATTAAATTTCTAAGAAAATTATAATAAAGAATAAGAATTTGTAATATCCAAAAATTCTAGGTATTAATTAAAGAATTGATTAATTATAAAAGTTTCTTTGGATTATTAGAATTGTTTTTGAAAACTTATAGATGTTTAGAGAATGGATTACGAGTACTAAAAGGGAGAATGTTAGATATAGAGTTTCAAGTAATTAAATATATTATAGTTCCAATTTTATGAAATTTGGATTTTAACCAATCATATAACAAAACAATAAAATTATGAGAAAACTATTCTAGTGAATATTTTTTTAAATAGAAAAATTATTAAACTATTAGAGAACGTCAACATAATTTAGAAAAGTTGTTAAAAAACAATTTATTTGGCTCCTAATGATATTAATTTTGCAGATATTTTACATCTCTAAAAGGCCATACTTATAGGAAAAGTCATCATTTATATATCATTTAGTGGTGAAAAATTAACAAAAAGACTAAAAATTAATAGAGAGTTATGAAAATTTAAAAAGGGTAGAGTTTGATGAGAAGTTTATTTTAAATTAATTTACAATTTGTTTAATCAATTGGATTAAAATATTTAAGAAATTAGAATAGGTATAAGATTTTAATTACAAATTAAATAATTATATAATTTGTTTAGTTTCTTATTTGACCTAAATCCTAAGAGCATTAGTATCAAAACCATGCAAAATACACACCCTCTGAAATGAAAATAATGCAAATGTTAATGAAATATTAAGAAAGGTCTAACTCCCTTCCATTAATGTTTAGCACATTAAGGTAGAGTACTTTAGTGGTTTTGTCGATCTGTTGGAATCTAAAGGATTGGAATGTTAAAGAGCTTGAATGGTCAAAAATAAAAGTTATAAAAAGAGGGTTTTGGCCATGGAAGAGGCTTTTAGCATTAAACTAAACAAATGAGAGAAAATATTAATTCTAATGTGACAATTTGAAATTTATTTTGTGACCGACCTTTTGTGAAATTCAAATTGCAGCATTTTTTTTATTTGGACAATTTGGCTCATAAATTTGAGATGGGGAAGATGAATTGGGCATAGTGAAGCTCATAAGAGATTTTACAAGGAATTCAACTCTTGGTATGACCACAACATCAGATTAAGGTAGATGACTTTGAACTTTACACATGCTCGATGATTGATGAAATGTAAATTAGTAGCCCTTAGCATCTAGGATTGGATTAAATTACAAAAAGTTATTTTAAATATTCTTGATGTTTGGACTTGGATGTTTAAGTTCTATGCTATGCAGTCCTTACTTTCTTATATAATTTCTTGTAAATCTTCTTTTACGAAATACATTTTTAAGTTGTAAAAGCTTTATGTGAGCATTGTCATGTAGGATGGCAAAACCTTTTTAATAACTTTGAAAATAAATAGATTTAAAATATTTAAAGGGACAAAGATAAGGTCATTATGCAAATAAAGTTGAGAATGTCATCAGGAAAAGTTGTAGGGTCCTTATGGGTCAAAACTAATGGTAGGTATAACTTGAAGGGGAATGGTTTTAGAAGAATACAACTTGATGGTAAGAGAACTATCCTATCATCTTAACACTTTGTGATCTCATAAGGCCCATGGAATAAAAAACGTGGTTATTAGATCAACAAAATGGAAAACATCATAAAGAAAAAACTAGCACAATTGAATTTTTAAAAGAAATTTCCTTATTTTTAATGCATGAATATCTTTGGCATTTGTTACCAACTCTTTACTTCATTGTGATAATATTGATCTAGCATGTGATATACACTTGAGGGAACCAAGGAGATAAGGAATAAATAGATGATTTATACAAGCATGTTTCACTATGTTGGTTTAGATGTCCTATATTAAGATTGAAACATTTGATATGTATGTGATGTTGTTGTAATAACATGAGTTAGAATGAGAAACATATTATTATGCTTTTTGAAGAATGTCAAACATAGTTTGAATCCTTTTTTATATTGCCAAAAAAACAATGATTTCTTTCACTTTGATATGATTTAAAATTCCAACATGATTAAAAAAAATTGTGGAATATTTCATCATAAAAGAAAGTTATATGGAAAATTGTTTCGAAAGAAAATGATCTTACTTATTCTCAAAGAAAAGAATTTTATATTGAGGGAGATATTAATACTTAAGAATTTGTAATTTAAGGATTTTTTGTAAATTTGTTTTTATAAGAATAAATAAACAAATTTTATGGCATTAATTTTGCTACAAAATTATTTTGGTATGTACATAGATATGTGGTTTAGTAAAAATTAAAATGAAGAAATGGTGTAATAATTATGTGATTACCTAATATATATATATATATATATATATATATATATATATATATATATATATATATATATGCATATGTAAATAAAATATAAAATAATTGGGAGGATGCCACATCAATTGAAACATGGAGAGGTCTAGTTAAACATTAGGAAGTGGTTGTTTTGTCATGGAAAAAAAGCATCAATGAGTTGATCAATAAAAAACTATGAGCCACTTGAAGAGAACTATCATGACCAAGTTCATGAATAGAATGATAATTTAGAGTGACATGCTTCATTTGTGAAGCACATTTGTTTTATATCTAATATTATCTCAATAAATGACTAGTGTTGTTTGTAAAGAAACACCAACTTTGCTACGAAGAGACCAAATCAATTGAACTTCAACAGTAATAACTATGAAAGAAGATCATCTTTGATACTTTTCTACTCTAAGTCAAAAAATGCATGAAGGCTGATTATAATATGGCAATAAATGACAATACAATGAGCAAGAATGCCATGGAGATAACAAAGAAATCTTTTGCCATTAGTCTAGTGGCTTCTAGTTAATTAATTTAATGCATGAAGTGCACAAGTTTGTTAACTATATAGGAAATGTTGTAGTGAGCAAGTGTTAAGTATTGAAAACAACCAATAATGATGCAATAGTTGGAGGGATTAGTGAGGATCATACTTGATGTAAATGTAAGCAAGAGTGGTGACAAGCGGGTGGCAACTAGATTTCTTTTTTGAGTCCTAGCAAGAAGATCCTTATTATACTAATGTTAAAATGAGAACAAACCCTAACTATGTGACATAACTTTAAATCCAAAGAAATAGTTTAAGTTACTAAAATCTTTGATGAAGAATGTGTGAGTAAGAATATTAAAGAGTTTTTGATAAACATTAGCTTCTTAAGACAATTATGTCATAAACGTAAGCTATGATGCAGATGGTGATGCAACTAGTAATGGTGAAAAATAGTGTGTTGTCAATAGTGATGTTGACAAAGTTAAAGTTGACATAATTAATGCAAGTCATGGTATTAAGTCCCAAAGTGTACTTGAAATCATAAACAATCTTATAAAGTTTGGAAACATTGCCAATACGATCATGATCAATGACTTCTAATGGTTGATTGATATAAACACCCTAAGACAAAGAAGTTATAAAAAGGTATTGTTAACATCAAGTTATCAAGGATTCTAGGCTAAGTGAATGTTAGGTTAAGGACAAGTTCGATAGTCATGGGCTTGGTATCACATTAGTCAACTATACAATGTTTGTTGAACCCTTCAGCAATTAAATTGCCATGTATCTTATTATAGAACTATTAATTAATTACTTAATATGAAAACCCCACTTAATGAATTGAATATTTAGTATGGTGGAGCCAGTTCCCTTAGCTCATTTTGAATAAGAACACTTTTTTTAGCAACAAGGCATAATGCTAATTGACATATTTGATAGCTTGGGTTTTGAGAACAATTAAGAAAGAAAGTTGAGTGTTTAGCTAAAGTTTGGCTATTAGCTTAAAGTTATATTTTTTTTGGGTATGTAATGAATGTATAGTAAGGAGAATTGAGTTTGATGGTAGTGGGGATGGGCATGAGGAGCATAGATCAAAAGGTGAGTGGGAGTGATAGATAAGAGTATAGGTTCTTTGCTTCTAAAATGATGTAGGAGTGGATAGAAGGAATCCAAGCTCAAAAAGGAAAAAATCCTATCTAAGTACTATTCATTTTACAAATGCCCACTATCAACCACTAGATGCATGCTAGTTAGTAATTGGATGTGCACTACATGGATAGATTGGTGTGTAGCTAATGCACATGCAACTGTTATAATGTTAGCCAAGTAATTACTATAGTACCAAGTTCTAATTTCCAAAGGAATAACTTAAGAAAGGTAAGAGGAAAAGAAGATTTGTTTTGTTGATGATAAATGAATTAGGAAAGATAGAAAGAGGAAGGGTAGCACTCACTGAATAAGCTTACAATACTCACAAAAGAGAGAGAAAAGCCACGAGGCTTCACCCACACTCAAGCCACCAAACGCAAAGAGGAAAAGTCAAATTATCTATTTTCATTTCAAATTTTGGTGCTAGTTACGTACGCTTCTCCATTATAACACTTAGCACCCACAAAAAGCCATTAACACAAATATGGGTTAGGAAAGATAGAAAGAAGAAGGGTAACACTAACCAAATAAGCTTGTAATACTCACAAAAGAGATACAAAAGGGAGGAAAAAGCCACCAAGCTTCACCCACACTCAAACTACTAAGCAAGAGCACAAAGAAGATAATTCAAATTATCTACTTTTATTTCAAATTTTTGTTTGGTTACACATGTTTCTCCCCTATAACAATTAGTAACCATAAACTTCACTAACATGTACTCTTACAAAAGCAAGAAATCATTAACACCCCCTTGGTAAAATAACCAACCACAAATATAATTTTACAATCCAAATAAAATCTCTAGATACTCCATAATTTTATGCATAATTATGGTTATAATTTTTCATAAAATTTTTATTCTTTGTTAAGCCAAAAGTTGTTTAATTTGGGCTTTCATGCATTGCTTTATGATGAGATCCATGTCATAGTCTTATGATGAACACTTTTTAATACAATTTAAGCCTAAGCTACACTTTTTAATCTAATGTCTTATAATATCCATTTTCATATTTAATTGCTCATTCTTATCTTGCATATGAGAGTGCTTGCCACAAAGCTCACATGAGATGTCATGGTATGGTGATGCTAGAGTTGGGTATTTTCATACTAAGAGTGGGAATTATGATTACAAAGCTACTAAAGAATGATTGCTAGGACCAAGGCCACAAAATATTTGTTAATGATTGGTTAGAAGCACACATTTACACACAAATGGGACATGGGTTTTAGAGGATGGATTATGTAGTGAAGACTCAATGGTTTTAAGAAAAATGATAGATTGTACAAATTTAATATGACGTAATGTGTAATTTTCAGAGGAAGTCTGGCTAGGGCATAAACGTGTACTCTAACTAATTGAATAATGAATTACCATTCAAGTTGAGGAAAAAGAGGCAAGTATGCAAGAAACTAAGGACAATAGCACCCAAAAATATTGAATTTATATAGTTTGGGTTGGTAGCAATAAGTTTAGCATATGGAGATAAAATTTGAAGTTTAGGAGTAAGATGGAGATTAATGTGCAGAAAAATACAAAAAGGCTTAAGACTAGCAAGACAAAGGCATAAAAGCATGAGATAGAAGTGACATATCTACTTTGATGATGTGATGATGATGATGTTTAAAGTAACAATTGTATTCTAATGTATGAATTTTTCAACTAAGAAATGTAATGAAGAGTAAGAAATGACACAAGAGCTTGATATTCCCCCTAATGACAAAATAAAGTGTAACAATTTTCATTTTGAAAATGTTCTTAAAGAAGAATATAAATTGAAAAAATATGTTGTGAACATAAGATTTTTGTTTAAGAGGAATAAAATTGATATACTTTTAAAGTGATTCACAAAAATGACTTAGTATTTGAAATCATCAAAAGAGTGATTTGGAAAATCAATATATTAAAAAATAAAGTTTTAAGTGGAGAAGTAGAGTCAAGAGATAGAAAACAATAATTTTTTACTTTTATTGCTTTGATATAAGTTGCAAGCTTGATGATTCTAACAATTCAAAGCTAAACATTAGAAACAATTTGATTATAATTAGAAGAAGTTGGATGTATAATTTGTGATGCTACATGATGGGAGTCGATTTAACACTTGAGAAAACTATTAGAACTCGTGAAGTGGAACTAAATAATTGCACATTCCATATGCAATTTGGCTTTGGAAAAGACTCTCCTATATTGAGATCATTTACAAAAAAGAATTGGATAATATTTTAATAAATGTATTGTTTGATTGAAAAAATAGAGAAATAAAATGAGATTTTTTCCTTTCTATCAATACAAAATGAATGTTAGTTAATGCTAAAGTATGGGCAAAAGTAGAAAGTGATTTTTAATTGATATCTTTAATGGGTAGATTTGTGCCATCACAAATCATAATGTCATTACACTCTTTTATAAAGAGTATAAATAATCAGATAATACAAAATAAGGATAACATGGTGCAAAGCCCCACAATTAAGAAACCAACTAGAACAGTTAGAAGTGATGGTAGTTCCAATGTGAGAGCATTGTTTCCATTGTGTTGGAGAGTGTTTGCCACTATTTTGAAGAACAAAGATTTGGCTCAAGTATTGGAGATAGATACATTTTCCTAAATATAGCATATTATGTGAAAGTATGCCATTGTATATGACACCATTAGCAACAACCGAAATAAGGTTGAGAAATTAAAAAAGAAGATAAAATTATGATATAGTAATCTTAGTAGAAATAATCAAACATATTTGAAGTTTCAATAGGAGACTACAAGGGATTGTAAAGTAAGAAAACTAATTAAAAATAACAAATAAAAAGGTATAATAATAAAAAATGCAAAATAAAAATATATAATTACAATCACATAATATGAATTTTCATTAATATTGTATAATGCTCAACTAGAATTATAGGGTTTTTGTTACACCCCATTTTTCCTAGGCTGATTTTTGGCATACATTTTTTTTTTTTTTTTTTTTTTTTTTTTTTATATAGACAGCTCAGATCGTCCCATACCAACCTGAGTAGCCTACGAAAACATAGGATATAACACATCATTACACACCTACTTTCCTTAACAATGTGGATCCCATCTCCCGGGTACACCGTCAAATCAGGTTCATGACTCCTGAATTAACAGATGGACTCGCGCAATGTTACTCCTACTAGATCCAATACTCCTAACCCATACCGGTAGGAGAACCGATCTAATAGAAGTCTGAACCCCCACGGTTAAGTTCCATAGTCATGTAATGACCTCACCATCAAACAAAAAGATATATAACATCCACAATAAAATATGGCACTCCACACACCATACTCCAAGACAATAAAATAAAACAGTGAATGAAACTACATCACAAGAATAAGATCCAAGTCCAACAAGTGTAATATTATCCAACCAGACATAAGTCAGAATTACCCTCACATATTACATGACATATGAGAGTAACAATCTCATTAATTACATCCAACAGCAACAATCATCTAACCAGAATATCTCAGACAATCACCAATCAGAAATCCTTCACAAGCCTGCTGACCACGATCCCACCTAATCCGGTAGCGTCAAGTCTGCCGAGCCACTGAAAATATATAATACAGGAATGAGCTACGCCCAGTAGGAAAGTCAGCTAGTAAAACTCACATGCAAGAGAAGGATAATAGCAAAAATACAGGAATACAGCATAACAATGTACGGTGGATAGGCACTCTCAGTCCCAGACTCCGACCAACCACAGCCACCCCAGTCACACCAGAGTAGCTCTCCTCTGGGCTACCAGGCAACGTGCCAGTGGGAACGCCCATCTCGAAACACGCATGGCGCCTAAGCACCCGACACCGCAGTGTCTCTCGTCAATCAATCTCCTGGAGACTACAGACAGATCCAGTCACATAATCTCTAGCCAACGTGAGACACCCCTGCCACCCTAAGGCGCGCAGGCCTACACACTTGGCTAGCCACTGCGAGACACCCCTGCCACCCTCAGGCGCGCAGGCCTACACACATGGACCAGGAGAGATTGACTCAGCCACCGTCCCAAGGAGTCCTCTACCAACAACTTCCATAGAAGCTCACGCCCCTACAGTCATTGCCAATCTCTAACTCCAAGATTCGGCAACATGTGTCCAGGTACAACAAGGCGTATACCAGTCTACATGTATACTGTGGAAGCTAAGTCCGAACCGCACAGTTACCTACCACAACTACCCTAAAACATCATATAGGGTCTATAGTAGTCCGGTCCAATATGCCAATCCATGAAATATGCCAATACTGAATAAACTGACTCAATCCATGCCGTTGCCATCAAAGCAACACAATTGTCAATTACTGACTGTTCTGGTAGCATCCGTGTACCATACCTTTGTCTGACTGTTTCCAGCTGTACTGTCATCAGTGATAACATTTTTCCCCACTTCAGGAAATTTGTTCTTTACCCACTGATCTCTAGAATCTTCGAAATTTCTCATTTCCAAGTTTTCTGATTTTCCTTGAATTTCCTAAATGTAAATAATTCCTAAATCTCAATTATCGAGTTTTTCCTAAATTTGAAATATCAAATTTTGCATTTTATCCATTTTTTTTTTTTTCCAAAATTCGGAATAATTCCCCGAATTTAAAATTTTGCTATTCACTATACCGCGCCGAATCCCCTGAATCGCATCTTGCCACCGGTTCGGCTTTCATGCTGAACCAAACCCCGCCGGTCAGTTATTAATCCGAAATTCAGCCGACGCTTATATATAATATTAATGATTAATATTATTATTATTCTCTTAATAATTCAACTAATCCCTAATTAATCCTTAATTCGTCTCCTTCCTTCGCCCGTCGTCCGCGAAACCCTAGCCGCCGCAATAGCCGACCAATACGATCATTCCGTCGATTTCCGGCGACTGCGTACAAGGAGAACATGTTCGTACTATCCTAATGTTCCAATAATGTCGCTAATTTCCTAAGGTTTAAATCAAGTTTTCCGCCGAGCAGTTTCGTCTAATCCTCATGTTGACAATTCACGAAATTATAGTTCTAGCATTATACAATCATATTAACATGAATAAAGTGGCATATTTAAATCCTCATGCTTGGTAATTTTCCAATTTCGGCGAAACAAATTAACGTCCCGAAAACCCTAACATGCAATTTTCGATAATTGTACAATTAGCTTCAAAAATCACATTCGCATGCTTAGATAGAGATTTGCAAACTAATACATGCTTCAATTTGCTAATTATCTAATTTAAATATCTGAAATTCCTACCTCGAAGACGCCGGCGACGGTGAAGCTCGTCCGCAGCTCGCCGCAGCTCCTCGCCGAACGAATTTGGTCTCAAACGACTCTCCTCGGTCTCGTGGATCTCCGGGCACAAAAAGCCCCTTGCCAGGCCGCCGGAATCACGCGCCGTACGCCGGGAATTTCCTCGCTATCGCCGTCGAACGAAAACCCTATTCGCTGCTTCGCGAGGGTTTTTATACCCCGGGCCGACACGGTGAACCCGTTACGCGTTCGACACGTTTTCGACACGTGAGCACCCGATACGCGCTGTCGACACGCTATCCACACGGTAAGCACACAATACGCGCTGTCGACACGCTATCGACACGGTAAACACCCGATCAGCCGGTTCGATCTCACCCGCCGATCTCGACCGTCCGATCCGCTTATTAGAACGCACACGCAAACTCACCCGGCGAACCGCCTCCGCTGAACCGTTCCGGTCCGGTTCACGCGCGATAAAAAAAACGATTTCCGGTTTAATTTAATTAGATTTTCGAATTTCTAAAAATCTAATAGATCCAATTAAATAGGGAAAATTAATTAAAAATTCCTCGGTGCTCCGAAAAATTCCCAAAAGATTTCAGAAATTCCAATAGCCTACAATTGAGTTCCTGGCTCATCCTACTGTCGATTCGAAATCATCTAAGCCACAATTAATTTATTAAAGATCAAATACATAAAATTTTACCGGGTATAACAATCTCCCCACCTTATCAGGAATTTCGCCCTCGAAATTCAGCAAGAAGTTCCGGCCATTTTTCAGCAACATCCTGCTCTAGCTCCCAGGTTGCCTCCCTTTCGTCATGTCTATTCCACAGAACCTTGACCATAGGAAACGACCTGTTCCTCAGCTGTCTGCTGCTCTCCTCGAGGATGCGAACTGGTAGTTCCACATAAGAAGAATCTGGTGCCACTTGTAAACCAGGAAGATCATCACTGATGCAATGAGAAGGATCTGGCACATATTTCTTGAGATTCGAAACATGGAACACATTGTGAATCTCAGCCAGATGCTCAGGAAGTGCCAACCTGTAAGCCACTTCACCGATCCTCTCCAGAATAGGATAGGGTCCAATGTAACGAGGTCGAAGCTTAGAAGGCTTTCCAAACCTGAATAGACCCCGCATAGGACTGACCTTCAGGAATACCCTATCTCCCACAGAAAACTCAACAGCCTTGTGCTTAGGATCATAATATTTCTTCTGGCGATCCTGCACAGTACGTAATCTGTCCTGCAATAACTTGACTTCCGCTGTGGTCTCCTCTACAATCTGGGGTCCCCACACTCTCCTGGAATCACCCTCCTCCCAACAAAGAGGAGATCTGCACCTACGCCCATACAACACCTCGTAAGGTGCCATACCAATCGACGCCTGGAAGCTGTTATTGTACACAAACTCTACCAAGGGTAATCGTCTAGTCCAATCTGTTGAGTAAGTTTGTACGCTCAAGCGTAGCAAATCCTCCAAGGTCCGAATAGTCCGCTCAGACTGTCCATCCGTCTGAGGATGATAAGCAGTACTGAACCTTAACTGTGTACCCATGGCAGTGTGTAAGCTCTTCCAAAACTGTGATGTGAATTTGGCGTCTCTGTCAGAAATAATAGAACGGGGAATCCCATGCAATCTGACAATCTGCTGAATATATATCTCTGCCAACTGTGCCGCTGAATCCGTCTTCTTAATGGATAAGAAATGGGCTGACTTGGTCAATCGATCTACGATGACCCAAATAGCATCAAAACCTTGTCTGGTACGAGGAAGACCAGTCACAAAGTCCATAGTGATGTCATCCCATTTCCACTCCGGAATCGGCAATCTCTGTAACAATCCTCCAGGTCTCTGGTGTTCGGCCTTAACTTGCTGACATGTAAGGCATTTCCTAACAAAGGCAGCAACATCTGTCTTCAAACCTCTCCACCAGAAAACACTCCTCAAATTCCTGTACATCTTGACTTCTCCAGGGTGCATAGCCAAGGTTCCATAGTGAGCCTCCCGAAGGATCCTCTCCCTGAACTCCTGATGTGATGGTACACACCAGCGACCCCTGAAGGTCAAAATGTCGTCTCTGAGAGCAAAGTCTCCTCCCAATCCCTGCGATGCCAACTCAATCTTCTCCTTCAGCTCTTCATCACAAAGCTGAAGGTCACGCATCTCAGATAACCAGTCAGCCCGAATAGTCAATGAGCTGAGTCTGTGAACCAGTCTCTGAATAGACAACTGTTCCTGACATCTTTCAACATTCCAATCCAAGTCTGGTATAGAGTCACAGACTAACATATTATGCACGACTGCGTGTCTGCTCAAGGCATCAGCCACTGGATTAGCCTTCCCCTCGCAGTAGTTTATTGTCAGCTCGTAATCCTTTATCAGTTCCAACCACCTCCTCTGCCTCAAGTTCAGTTCCTTCTGAGTGAACAGATACTTAAGACTCTTGTGGTCAGAGAAGCAATCTACAGGAACTCCGTACAAATAATGTCTCCATATCTTCAAGGCAAAAATGACAGCAGCTAACTCCAAATCATGAGTGGGATAATTCTTCTCATGATCCTTCAGTTGCCTCGAAGCATATGCTATAACTCTGTTATCCTGCATCAGTACGGCTCCCAAACCTATATGTGAAGCATCAGTGTACATCTGATATGACTTCTCCTGTGTGGGTAACATCAATACTGGAGCGGTGCTAAGCCTCTGCTTCAGCTCTAGGAAATTGTTCTCACAACTCTCTGTCCACTCAAAAGATTTTCCCTTCCGGGTCAACTGGGTTAGTGGAGCAGCCAGTCTAGAAAAGTGAGGAACAAATTTCCTATAGTATCCAGCCAAACCAAGGAAACTCCGGATCTCAGTGACAGAAGATGGCCGTTTCCAATCAATAATAGCTCGTATCTTGTTAGGATCAACAGCCACGCCCTCCGCACTGACAATGTGTCCTAAGAATGCTACTGAGTCCAGCCAAAAAGAACACTTGGAGAATTTTGCATACAGCTCATTCTCCCGCAACATTGTAAGCACAGTCCTCAACTGATCTGCATGAGTATCCCTATCTCTGGAATAAATCAATATATCATCTATAAAGATGATCACAAACCGATCCAGAAAGGCATGAAAAACTCGATGCATCAGGTTCATAAATACTGCTGGAGCATTAGTCAATCCAAAAGGCAACACTGTGAACTCGTAATGTCCGTATCTAGTACGGAATGCTGTCTTGGGTACATCAGAATCTCTAATCCGGATCTGGTGATAACCCGAGCGTAAGTCAATCTTGGAGAACACAGTTGCTCCCTGAAGTTGATCCAGCAAATCATCGATGCGTGGTAAAGGGTATCGGTTACGAATAGTAACCTTATTCAATTCCCTATAATCTACACACAGCCTCATACTACCATCTTTCTTCTTGACAAATAAGACAGGGGCACCCCAAGGTGAACAACTGGGGCGTATGAGTCCCTTGTCTAATAAGTCCTGTAACTGAGTCTTCAACTCTGCTAGCTCGGCTGGAGCCATCCTGTAAGGAGCTCTAGCAATAGGAGCTACTCCTGCCTCCAAATCAATTGAAAACTCCACTTCCCTAGCTGGTGGAAATCCAGGCAACTCCTCTGGAAAAACCATAGGAAAGTCTCTCACCACTGGAATATCTGACATAGGGGTAGTGGTGGCTTGGCTATCGGTCACATATGCCAACCAACCAGTACAACCCTTACTTACTAACCTTCCAGCCTGAAGAACTGAGATCAGGGGAATCTGCCTGTTCAGACCAAAGTATATCACATCCCCCGAACCAGGCACTCTGATCCTGACCTTCTTCTCCCAACAATCCAGAACCACTGCATGGTGGCACAACCAATCCATCCCCAAAATGATGTCGAACTCTGCTAGTGGCACACATATCAACTCTGTCACGAATTCGTGTCCACTAATCAGAATAGATCCGTCAATCTTCTGAACAGTGGGAATCTCTTTCCCATCAGGAAGTCTAACCAGTAAGGGTTCCTTCAAGTAACCCTTGGATCCTGATATCTGATTCCAGATCCTCTCAGCAACAAAAGAATGAGATGCACCAGTATCAAACAAAGTCATGCACTGCACGTTGCCAAAATGAAGCATACCTGTGATCACTTCTGGTGACTCTGAAGCCTGCTGCCGAGTCAGTGCAAATACCCTGGGCTGTCCCCCAGATGAACCAACCGGTCCCGTGATCCTCTGTTTCTTCAACTCTGGGCAGTCGCACTTCTTGTGTCCGGGCTGTCGACAATGGTAGCAGATAATCCCCCCAGTCCGGGTACCTGTCTGCTGCACTGGTCTCTCAGAAATAGGTCGTGGCCGGACCACGACCTCCTGAGTACCACTGTGATCTCTGTGTCTCTTGCCCTTTTTGTTTTGTTGGATATTTCTGAATTCCTTCCTCTTGTTATGAGTCTCTCTCTGGGCCTCCATCCGGATATCAATAAGCTCAACGGATCTCGCAGCCTCCACCAAGTCACGAAACCTGGCAAACCGACTCACAACTAGCTGGCGCTGCAGCATAGGACGAAGTCCCTCCAGGAACATCTCACATCTGCGTTCCTCAGAAGGCACCAGCTCTACGGCGTACCTCGCCAGATAAGTGAACCTCGATAAGTAATCGTTCACTGACATCTGGCCCTGCCTGAGGTGTATAAGTTCCCTCCTGAACTGAGCCATGGCAGAGGCCGGAATGTAGCACTCCCTGAATGCCTCAACAAAGTCATCCCATGCTATCTCACTGTTCTGGGCCTCCCCAAACATAGCGCGCCGCTGGCCTCTCCACCAGGTAGCAGCCTCTCCCTCCAACACTAGAGCAGCAAGCACTACCCTCCTGCCGAATGGACATCCCAAGGCATCAAATAGCTCAAGCATATGAGCCATCCAGTCATCTGCCACCGCTGGGTCAGCCGACCCACTGAAGCTCCGCGGACGCAACCGCATGAAGGCATCGATCCAACGATCCACGGCTGGCTCAACTGGCAATGCTGGGATCGTCTCCGGGGTAGGAGTAGTAGATACCGGTCTGCCTCTAGCTGCTCCACGAGCGGAAAGTCTCCTGGTACCAGCCATACTGTCAAAAACAATTAATCTGGCATTAGAGTCGTCATTTGGCAATTGGCATATGGACTACTATAGTATACAAAAGAATCAACAGTTCTCCCCACATTGGGTTGAACCCCTATACACGTCTAGCCCCGTTATCCTCACCTAGGGCTCTGATACCACTACTGTTACACCCCATTTTTCCTAGGCTGATTTTTGGCATACATTTTTTTTTTTTTTTTTTTTTTTTTTTTATATAGACAGCTCAGATCGTCCCATACCAACCTGAGTAGCCTACGAAAACATAGGATATAACACATCATTACACACCTACTTTCCTTAACAATGTGGATCCCATCTCCCGGGTACACCGTCAAATCAGGTTCATGACTCCTGAATTAACAGATGGACTCGCGCAATGTTACTCCTACTAGATCCAATACTCCTAACCCATACCGGTAGGAGAACCGATCTAATAGAAGTCTGAACCCCCACGTTTAAGTTCCATAGTCATGTAATGACCTCACCATCAAACAAAAAGATATATAAACATCCACAATAAAATATGGCACTCCACACACCATACTCCAAGACAATAAAATAAAACAGTGAATGAAACTACATCACAAGAATAAGATCCAAGTCCAACAAGTGTAATATTATCCAACCAGACATAAGTCAGAATTACCCTCACATATTACATGACATATGAGAGTAACAATCTCATTAATTACATCCCAACAGCAACAATCATCTAACCAGAATATCTCAGACAATCACCAATCAGAAATCCTTCACAAGCCTGCTGACCACGATCCCACATAATCCGGTAGCGTCAAGTCTGCCGAGCCACTGAAAATATATAATACAGGAATGAGCTACGCCCAGTAGGAAAGTCAGCTAGTAAAACTCACATGCAAGAGAAGGATAATAGCAAAAATACAGGAATACAGCATAACAATGTACGGTGGATAGGCACTCTCAGTCCCAGACTCCGACCAACCACAGCCACCCCAGTCACACCAGAGTAGCTCTCCTCTGGGCTACCAGGCAACGTGCCAGTGGGAACGCCCATCTCGAAACACGCATGGCGCCTAAGCACCCGACACCGCAGTGTCTCTCGTCAATCAATCTCCTGGAGACTACAGACAGATCCAGTCACATAATCTCTAGCCAACGTGAGACACCCCTGCCACCCTAAGGCGCGCAGGCCTACACACTTGGCTAGCCACTGCGAGACACCCCTGCCACCCTCAGGCGCGCAGGCCTACACACATGGACCAGGAGAGATTGACTCAGCCACCGTCCCAAGGAGTCCTCTACCAACAACTTCCATAGAATCTCTCGCCCCTACAGTCATTGCCAATCTCTAACTCCAAGATTCGGCAACATGTGTCCAGGTACAACAAGGCGTATACCAGTCTACATGTATACTGTGGGAAGCTAAGTCCGAACCGCACAGTTACCTACCACAACTACCCTAAAACATCATATAGGGTCTATAGTAGTCCGGTCCAATATGCCAATCCATGAAATATGCCAATACTGAATAAACTGACTCAATCCATGCCGTTGCCATCAAAGCAACACAATTGTCAATTACTGACTGTTCTGGTAGCATCCGTGTACATACCTTTGTCTGACTGTTTTCCAGCTGTACTGTCATCAGTGATAACATTTTTCCCCACTTCAGGTTTGTTCTTTACCCACTGATCTCTAGAATCTTCGAAATTTCTCATTTCCAAGTTTTCTGATTTTCCTTGAATTTCCTAAATGTAAATAATTCCTAAATCTCAATTATCGAGTTTTTCCTAAATTTGAAATATCAAATTTTGCATTTTATCCATTTTTTTTTTTTTCCAAAATTCGGAATAATTCCCCGAATTTAAAATTTTGCTATTCACTATACCGCGCCGAATCCCCTGAATCGCATCTTGCCACCGGTTCGGCTTTCATGCTGAACCAAACCCCGCCGGTCAGTTATTAATCCGAAATTCAGCCGACGCTTATATATAATATTAATGATTAATATTATTATTATTCTCTTAATAATTCAACTAATCCCTAATTAATCCTTAATTCGTCTCCTTCCTTCGCCCGTCGTCCGCGAAACCCTAGCCGCCGCAATAGCCGACCAATACGATCATTCCGTCGATTTCCGGCGACTGCGTACAAGGAGAACATGTTCGTACTATCCTAATGTTCCAATAATGTCGCTAATTTCCTAAGGTTTAAATCAAGTTTTCCGCCGAGCAGTTTCGTCTAATCCTCATGTTGACAATTCACGAAATTATAGTTCTAGCATTATACAATCATATTAACATGAATAAAGTGGCATATTTAAATCCTCATGCTTGGTAATTTTCCAATTTCGGCGAAACAAATTAACGTCCCGAAAACCCTAACATGCAATTTTCGATAATTGTACAATTAGCTTCAAAAATCACATTCGCATGCTTAGATAGAGATTTGCAAACTAATACATGCTTCAATTTGCTAATTATCTAATTTAAATATCTGAAATTCCTACCTCGAAGACGCCGGCGACGGTGAAGCTCGTCCGCAGCTCGCCGCAGCTCCTCGCCGAACGAATTTGGTCTCAAACGACTCTCCTCGGTCTCGTGGATCTCCGGGCACAAAAAGCCCCTTGCCAGGCCGCCGGAATCACGCGCCGTACGCCGGGAATTTCCTCGCTATCACCGTCGAACGAAAACCCTATTCGCTGCTTCGCGAGGGTTTTTATACCCCGGGCCGACACGGTGAACCCGTTACGCGTTCGACACGTTTTCGACACGTGAGCACCCGATACGCGCTGTCGACACGCTATCCACACGGTAAGCACACAATACGCGCTGTCGACACGCTATCGACACGGTAAACACCCGATCAGCCGGTTCGATCTCACCCGCCGATCTCGACCGTCCGATCCGCTTATTAGAACGCACACGCAAACTCACCCGGCGAACCGCCTCCGCCTCCGCTGAACCGTTCCGGTCCGGTTCACGCGCGATAAAAAAAACGATTTCCGGTTTAATTTAATTAGATTTTCGAATTTCTAAAAATCTAATAGATCCAATTAAATAGGGAAAATTAATTAAAAATTCCTCGGTGCTCCGAAAAATTCCCAAAAGATTTCAGAAATTCCAATAGCCTACAATTGAGTTCCTGGCTCATCCTACTGTCGATTCGAAATCATCTAAGCCACAATTAATTTATTAAAGATCAAATACATAAAATTTTACCGGGTATAACAGTTTTGTAACTAGTTTATAATATAGAGCACATTTTGATAGGAATAGATTTCAAGTGAAAGATGGCTTATCTCTTACAAAGATATCTACCTTTTTATCTAGTTTTTGCGTCACCATTTTAATAGATAGGTTTTGGAACATTTATCAGTTATTTGTCAGTTGTTTGATTTAGGTCCTGAAAATGCGTATTATATGCAACGCTCCAAAGTAGATCTGTTGGATCACTTACATAAATCAAATGTATATATTTGGAAAACTAATGAATGACTAAATAAGAGACAAGACAAACAAAAGATGGTTATACATACCATATGGTCAGTAGTTACTAATAAACTATTACTCACCCATAAACTATGTTGCCAATACCATGTATCTTGCCGCTGGTATAATGCCTACTTGCGTTTTTCAATGATATCCAAGTAAAAAACGCCAAGAAGCCACCACATGTTTGTCATGAAAAAACTACGCAAGAAGGAATCAAATTCAAAATGTTGATAACAAATATAGAAAGCTTTTAGTATACGAGCTAAAGGGCAATTGGCAACATGGTAAACCTCTTGTCATCGCCGATAACAATTTGAAAAAATGTAATAAAATATGAAAAAACTTTTTAAAGAATTGGTTACTACAAATTAATTTATTTTTTTAACAAAATTTTCTATTTTCTTAAAATTAGTTGACATAAAAAAAATATGTAATGTTTTATTGCATGATCCATCATTGTTATTGATGACAAGGTGCAGATCGACTTCTAATTTATATTAACTTGTTTGAACAATATAAACTTTTAAGTTTTAAGTTTTTTTTTCATTATATAAATGTCAACATCATTTAGAACTAATCTTTATATATATATATATATATATATATATATATATATATATATATATATATATATATATGTATATATATTTCAACAAGTAGGTTTCATAAACATTTAACTGATAATATTATAATTTCTATCAAAATTATTAAGGAAATTAACAAATCAAAGTAACAAATTCAAATGCATGCTACATGAATTCTTAAGAGATGTAATAATTTCTTTGCAAGCAACAAAAGAAACCTAATAGTGACTTTTTCTAAATTTTTATTCATTTTTTTGTATATTCTTTAAAATGTTTTGAAGTTTTAGATGGCTTTACTTCAAAATGATTTGAAGATCCAACTAAAATCTAATAGGTATATAAACAGAATTCCTTCAGTTGTAATTTAATGTTTATAAAGTTCAAAAATTAGAAAATCTTACACAATAAAAACCAAATTTATGTTCACCCCTTACTAAAATGCTAGACCAACACTAATAAAAACCTTTCAAAAATATGGGCAAATGAAACCTATACATTGGCTTAGAGGATCCTACAAATTTTAAGCCAAAGAGCTTATAATTCATTGGCCTAAATGAGCCTACACACTAAGCCACAAGACTTTGTAATCTCCAACCAAGATAAGCCTACAACAGTAACTAAAAGATCAAATAAAGAAGCAAGTAAAAGTCCCAACAATAGGACAAATGAATAAAATAAAGCTCGTGAATACAAAGTTCTATAGCTTATTAATAAGATTAAGATACCTATTAAATTAAGATTAAAATAAAATAAAAATAAGTTTCAAATTAGCTCAATCTAATATTAGCTTGAATGAGTCTGAGAAAAGATGAAACTATATTCTATTATAGTAAACTTCTTTTTCAACTAAATTGTCATGGTTGATAATGATGTGTAGGTATTTGTTCATTAGTTATGTTTGGATCTATTTTATAGTTTTTAAGAAAGGTTTCTAATAACTCCAAAATCTCTAATAAATCATTAAAAATTATATTAAAATCTAGATTTTGACAGTTTTTATTTTTTTCTTAAATATTTTTATTTAATTTTTTTTATTATAATAATCTTCTTGATTACAAATTTTCACATAGGATGATTCCAAGCCGCAATGTTAGTATCTTCTTCCTTCTAACCATTGTTGTATGATCATGTCAACTAAATGGATGAGAAATCTACATGAGATAAATGTGTTGTTACATTCTTGTCAATTACAATCATTTTTGACTAATGCACTTATCTGGATTATTGAAGAGGTACATTAGCTTCCTTGAAGAACTTATCAATCATATTATTCTAATGTAATTTATTTTCTAGTCCATTTGGTATGAAACTTCAAATGCTCTACTCACACTCACTTTTGACTCCATTAAATGTATAATAGGCTTGGTTGCTAGGTTGTTGCATATGATTGTGTCATTTTATGACTAGTACCAGTGATGATGATTCATATTTGAATGACGTTATGGTTCTTTAAGATCATCGATATGTATTACACTTTGAATGATTAATATTTGAATGACATTATGGTTCTTTAAGATCATCGATATGTATTCCTTTGTAGTAGTTTGTACACTCTCAAACAATACATTAGGTGATTACAAATTTTAGTGACGTAATGATGCAATTTGTAATAGTGATACTTCATAGTAGTATTATAGTTTGATGTTATTTTTATTGTTGTGTTCTTGTCTAATCTAACAACAAATAAAATCACATTGATGTGATCGTGTGTTGAAATGAATTGTATTCTCCATTCACTATTGTGTTGATCATAGGTGTCTAACTTACTCATGAACAATAATTCCTATTTATGGAAGCTTGCCTAATATATGAAGTTGCAATTGTCTAAAATTCTAAATGCCACGAAATCAAGTAACATACTACATGAAATATTCAAGTAATGCTTATGGTTTGATTTTACTCCCATTGTATCATGAAACATGATTAGCATTTTAAATCTCCTACTTTGTATGATGTTTGAATGCATGGAACTTGTAATTTTTCCATGTTGATTAGATCTTTGCAATGAACTAAAATTGAGTGTCCTTCCCATAAGATTGTTGAATTTGATTTAGTTGAAAATTCAATAGGGAACCTAGCCACCTTGTTATTTTAGTTGTATATGAGATACTTTTTATCTTTTTTAAAAATTTATATTCTCCTTTTCATTTACTAATTTGAATAAGTCCTAATTGATAAAAATTTATATAAAAAACCCAAAATTATATCACAACTATAAACTTATATGAAAGATAGATCATAAATTACACTTGAGCATGAATGAAATCTTAAGAACCAAAATAAAATATTTCATTGGTTTTATCAATCTAAGCATATCAAAAAAATATGAAAAAATTACTCAAGATGATTGACACATCATTAAAAGAAATTTTTATATGATTTGATACATTAAGTGAAGCATATTCTTGATAAGATCCCACTATGTGTCCATCACCTCTTGAATAATCATCAGATATGTTAACAAAACTAACATATGATTTTGGTATCATTGAACTTCCATAAAGAGCCATATGGTTAACAATCTCCCATATTTGATGATGGCAAAATTATCACAATGAGTATATGCTAAACATTAAATAAAATAATCATAAATTTTTTTTAGCTACTTCTATTTCCCATAAATTTATCTCTACCTTAGCTAATTGCATATACTAACTCATTCTCCCATCGTTCAAAGGGTTGATAACTACTAGTTGCATTTTAAACCTTAGAAATGTCTCTAGTTGTAATGGTTTAGTAAAAATGTTTATTTATTGAGCACTTAAGGGGTCAAAATTCAAAGGCACAACTTTAAGATTTGCTTGTTCCTAAATTATTTGAATTGCATTCTAAGGAAAATAATACTAGAATTATCATAATCTATTAGGGTTTCATCTAACTTAGCAACATAGCTTGTTAATTATTATCTTATTCATGATACTTGTAATACATAACTACTTAACTCTATTCAGATTTGGTAGTGAAAAATGATACATATTTGTTTTTCTTTTAGGCCAAAATATGAGTCAATGTCTAAGAAGTTAGGATGTACTAAAACTACTACTCTAATCTATCTTACATCTAGAAAAATTATCATTCAAATATGTAGTAAGATCAAATCTTACCTCACCCTTAAGATACTAAAGTTTTAAAATAGATGTACCAATTAGACATCTAAATATATGATTCATTAATTTTAAATGGGAGTCCTTGGGATTAGTTGGAACGTTGAACAAACACACACACACACACACATTGACACACTATATTACATTAATTCTACTTATTATAAGGATCTTATCATTCCTCTATATAACTTCATATCAACAGATTTTTCATTGTCATTTTTATCTAAATATATTGCTGTAGACATGAGGATTACTTTTGATTTCAAACTTTCTAATACAAACATCTTTAATAATTCTAATATATACTTTGTTTGAGATATAAAGATAACATTCATTACTTTCTTGACTTGTAATCCTAGAAAGAAAATCAATTCTCCCAATAAGCTCATCTTAAACTACTTTTCATAAGATTGGGAAATTCCTCACAAAGCTCATTATTAGTTGAGAAAAAAACTAAATCAACCACATATACTTCACATATTATTTGATGGTCATTTGTATTTTCAATAAAGAGTGTTTTATATACCTTCATTCTAATAAAACCATTTGAAGTTAAGAAGCTACACAACCTCACATACCAAGCTCTAAGTGATGTTTTAAACATTTAGTGCTTTCTTCAATTTATAGAAATGATCTAATTTAATGTATACCTTAAAAATTAGAGGTCATTCCACATAAAGTTCTTCATTATTATAGCCATTTAGGAAAAAATGTTTAACATCTATTTGATATACCTTAAAATCTTTACAACATACATATAATAATAAATTTCTAATAGCTTCTAGTCTTTCAAAGGATGTAAATGTTTCTTTTATATCTATACCTTCTATTTAATTGTAATTCTTAGAAATCAACCTACATTTGTTTCAAACAATAACACAACTTTAATCTAGTTAATTCCAGAACAATTATTTAGTTCTAGTCATTGAATAGTCAAGGGCCTTGGGGTTAACTCCCAACCTTATTTCTCTCAAATTCCCTAAGTTCCACATTCATTGTAACATACAAAAATTCATCATTCAAAGCTTCCTCAATTTATTTAGGTTTATAGCATGATAAAAATGATAAATAATTATAAATAGTTTTAGTTATAACTCCTTTCTCAACTTCTCCTAAAAGTTTGTCTTTAGGATAGACTTTCTTAAACTTTTGTTCCTTAAGGACTTTAACTTTTATAGATTCTTTATTTGCCTCTTTATCTTTATTGGGTTTACTCTCATCCTTATATTGAGCTCCTTGAATTTCTTAAGATCTTCTTTCATAGTCTCAACATTATGCTTAATTAGTAGTGACTTATCAAAGGTTACATGAATCAATTCTTCTACCAATTAAGTGTTCCAATTGAACACCCCATAAGTTTTGTCATTGAGTATCTTAAAAATACTTTTCATTAGATTTTGAATCAAACTTTTCTAATTTAGTCTTATCTTTATGAAAGATATAATAGCTACAACCAAAAACATGTAAATGAGCAATCTTCAGCTTCTTGGAATACAACAATTTATAAGGTATCTGTTTTAATATTGAATGGTAAGAGCATGGTTCATGAAAAAATGTCGTATTGATTTCTTCAACCCAAAGTATTTAGGTACCTTATATTCATTAATCATTCACCTAGCTTTGTTAACAAAAATCTCATTTTTTTTAATCCAACTTTATTTTTTTTGGAGTCCTAAGTGATGAGAATGCACATATGATACCATTCTAACTGTAATAATCAACAAAAGATTGATTTTTAAATACTCATCGATAATAACTCATAGAAGTTAATATGATCATATACTCATTTTGTAGCATAGAAATCAGGGTAACAAAACTCTAAAATGCTTAACTCTTTTTCCTAAGAAATAATATCTATATGGATTGTCATAAACTATCACAAAAATGCATTTCTTATTTATTGAAGTGGTTGAATTAATACAAATACATCAAGATGTAAAATCTCAAAAAGTCTTCTAATTCATATCTCTTTCTTAGTTTTAAAAGGGTCCTTGGTTTGTTTATCCATTTGGCAAGGACTACAAATGTGATCATCAATCAAGTAAACCCCTAATTATGTTATGCATTCTTAGTTTCTTTAAGGTAGAACTAGTATGATGATATAGCCTTCTATGTCGAAGGATGACATCAGTAGCTTGAGTGATAAAGCACATAATGTTGCTAGCTTCTACATTACTTTAGCCTAATATTAAGCTAATGTTCCCTCCATATGATATAATTAGAAGTTCATCATTCTTATAGATAAAAAATATTTAATGTAAAGGAATTAATAATAATACTTGTGCCAATGACCGTCTTCATGGATTTGTCACTTAGACTGACTTCTCTAGCATCAATTACATTCAATTGCATGAGCAATTTTGAATTGCCAATCATGTGTCTTGAACACCTACAATCCCAGTACCACATGCCCTCCTTGATGCTATTAATAAGGAATGCATGTTCATGAAAATCAAGGTATTAGTCTTAGAGATCCAAACTATTTGGGGTCCAATAACACTAGAGGTAGTCCTAATGGTTGATGATATTTTGTTGTTTACTATCCAAACATATCTAAGAAATTTGGAATGTACATTTGTTCCTTTTCTATAATGAGATGCATGCTTGGGACTCAAGTACTAGACAAAGCATGACCTTAAGTATATAACATACTTTTTGATTTTTCATAATGGTGATAAATAGAATAATGATAATGAATCTTCTTATATTTGCTAAATTATTTTGCAATTGAAGCATGCAAAGATATTGATGTCACAAGTTCATTTCCATAATTTTTCAAATCAACTAAATGTCATTCAAAAGTTTCATTTATATATTAGCATAATCCAAGATAATCAACATGCACATCCTTTAATTTTTTTAATACTTTCTCAGTAGACTATTACAATTTTTGGAAATGGATAATAATTTCTTTTATAATTGAATTATAATGGAAGGTACCTCATTGTATGAGTAAGAGCTATTAATTATCTGCTAAATATTCTCACCTTGAGCCCTTAATAGTAGACCTTATTTTTAGTGTAACAACATTGTAATTCAAGCATGAAAAAGATAAAGAATTAAGGAAGAAAGAAAAGATACTTTTTATCTCAAAAGATGGAATTCTCCAAGAAAATATAATTACCTCATTTATCCTTTTTTTGCATTTAATATAGAATTTTGAATATAATATTTTTAAAATATATATTTTTTAAATTTTTTTAAGAAACATTAGTTTTTTCTAACAAAGTTACAAAATCTACATCACAAAGGCTTATCTACATGTGCACGAGCTACTTCATGCATGTGGATGACAACATTATGGGCACTATTCATGCACATAGCTATAATTCCTAGGGCCAGACGTGCCTCACTATGTATGCACCACTACATCGACATGGTTGGATTACCTTCAATAGTGCACCTACATGGTGGGTATACTCCACATGACACTTTCCAAAAGTGTGGTGGTTTCACATGGTCATGCACATGTAGGGCACCCAATTTCTATGAGGGTCATGCCTTCTATCACATTCCAGTTTCTCCATGGGTAAATTTTGACCTATGTATCAAAGAGCACAATCACACCCATAATTCTCATTACTTTGTGCTACAATAATGATTTCATCCCTTTATCTCCTCCCCTAAATGTTTTCACAATTTTTGGATTTCTTAATAATTTAATAAACTTATAATTGTTGTCCTAATCATATGATCCTTCCTTTTATGAATTGAATTCCATTGAATCTTCTTTTCCAATGATAAAATGATTCTTTGCAAGATCATGTTCTAATGACTTCTTAAGTGATCTCAAGAAGTTGAAACTTTCAATAGTCCTATCAACTTTTATTTTTTTTTACTTTGTCACTAATAACACATAACTTCTATTATTATTTACTAGCCTCTTCACTTAGTCAACACCACCAATAATTCCTTTTGTCATTGCTCTTTTATCTTGTGTTAGAAGAAAGTGTTATCCATACTTTGAAAATCAATATTATTATGCTCATCCATAGTAAATAGCATCTTAATATGATAAATATAGATTTTTAAGTATAATTTGATAAACATCTAATCAAACCACTTCATAGATAACATTATCAATGTAGTCTTTCCTATGACAAATAATATATTACATTACTCTTAACTTAGAGTATTTATAAATCCATCTAACGGAATAAGGTTCTAAATGTAATGTAGTCTTTAAGTTGAACCTCTTCAAAAGGTTTTTTTTATATTAAGTTCTTCTCAATTCAAAGTGTTAATAACTCATAAGCTCTTTCTCTTCACTTCAATTTAGATGGTGAAAAGTTCTTTTTGTTTTAATTCATGAGAGATATCATTTGGACTCACCTTAGATTTAAGATTTGATCAAGTTGAGGGGTATTAAGTATCTTTTCAATCTCAAATATAATAAGTATTTTTTTTGTTAAACAATTATAGAAATAGTTTAGGATGTTCTTTTTCATATTTTATTGAATACACACTCTCTTCTTATAGTGATCACAATATCTTTTAGTTCTACTAGTAGTAGTAGTAGTAGTTATTGTCATAACATCCTTTGTGAGAGAATACTTTTTCATTTGCTAGCAATGGTTGAACTTATACTCAAAGCTCCTAGTATTTTGTCCACTAGTTTTTTTTCCTTTATATTTGCCTTACTTTTTTATAGCCATCATGATTTTACTGACATGCTTTAAATATTGATAAAAAAAAAGATAATTTGGTAGCAATATGATAGTATAGTCTTATAAAATACTTTAACAATGTATCTCATTAATATGATTTCCAATCTCATGACTTATCATCATAACTCTATGTAAATTCTCATACCATTTGTCCTTCTTGATATCATAAGTTATGTTACTTCCTATATCTTTCCTCCATGTAACTTACAAGTTAAAATTATTCTCTAAATTTTTTTTAAAATTGCTTCATGTCACATATGCAACTATACCAATTCATAAGTATTCCATCAAACTAATACATGACTCATCATTTTTAGTCAAGAATACATACCTCATCAATTAATGAATAATCATACTAACAAAACTATATCTCTTATTGCTTTAACTAGACATCTAATTTCTCTATGCCTATTGTACCATCATAAATAGAAAAATTAAATGAAACTTTTATCCTTAAAGGATGTTATCAATTCTTGTGCATTGAAAGGGTCAGATTAATGATGTCATCCTTATCTTCATCTTTAATTATCCTTAGATTATCAGTTCATCCATAATTTATCTGGTTAAGAGTATTTTTTATCATATTATCTTTAAGATATGTTATCAGATGGGATTAAGATTTTAGCACCATCTATATATATATATATATATATATATATAAGATTAATAGAGCTACCTATATCTCCAAACTTAATAGTTGAACACTTAACACAGTTGTCTCGATTGAGACCTCCTCAATCTCTTGATTTTTTTATAACTTGCTTCTCAACTATTTTTTTCTTAGCTTCTATCATTGGCATCAAATTAAAGAACACTAATACCAAAAATTGTATATGTCTACAAAGTGTTCTCACCTTGAGACCTTGAATGTAAACACTGTGTTTTTATTATAGCAATAATAGAGTTGAAAAGTGAAAATGATAAAGAACTAAGGAAGAAAGAAGGATAAGAGATTTTTAACCTTAAGAAGATGGAGTTATCTTATTTGTCATCTTGCCCATATATATATAAATTTAGATATAAAATTTTATTTAAAAACTATAACTTCTATTTCAAATAACCTAAGATTTGTTTTATCAAAATCACAAAATCCATGCTACAATGCCCTATCTATGCTTACATAAGCTACTACATGCACATAGACGACTATGTCTTAGGCACTATTCATGTGCACGGGAATTGTTCCCTCATGTAAGCATGCCATGACACATGCACATAGTCCATGTCATCATAATAAGTGTCATGGCACATGCATATCTAGTGGTCCCATGTAGTCGCATACATACTAGTGCCTCCGTGTCTAATAGGTGGCCCTTACACTTAGTGTATTCTTTGACATTCTTGTAGTGTGACTTTGCCTATAGTTTATTTAACTTTCTCATAAAGATGATTTTCATCATTTTTTCTCCTCCCTTGATTTTTTTATAATTTTACCTTTATTATTGATTTAATGAACATATAATTGAGCTCTTAATCAAGTTATTAGCTTCATCACCTAGGGCTATAAGTTAAATCAACCCCTCATTCTTTTCATCTTCACTTGAGGATTCCTCTAATCACTCTGCATTGCATTCATGGCTTTCTTCTTTTTTGATTCTTGTATTTCTCTAATATTCCCAGTACTTTTGGACATTTAGGATAGATGTGTCATAGTTGGCTACACTCATGGTAGATTGTCTCTTACTTTCCCTTCTTATTGTGCCATGTTCCCTATTTTTTTGTTCTTAAGTTTCTTGCTTTGTAATGTTTAAATAATCATGTTAGTCTCCAAGTGATTAATGCTACCTTATCTTCTCCTAAGGTATCAGTATCTAATGACTCATCATCCTTAATGTAATTTCTTTCTCTTCTTAATCTTAATCTTTTCTAAAACTATTTCTTATTTTTCTTCTTTCAATTTCCATGTCATTCATCATTAATTCACCCATAAGATAATGAAAGGAGAGTTTGCAAAGATTCTTAGTAGATTTGATGGCTATGCCAAGTGAATCACACTCCTTGGGAAGTTCATGATCGATTTTTCACACTTGTTCATCATTAGAAAATGCTTTCTTAAGAATAGCATGTTCATTAATAGTGTTAGTAAAATAAGTGAACATAGATTTAAATGACTCACTCTATGAAATTATAAACAATTTGTAATCATGAGTGAAAATATTAATCTTATTTTCTTTTACTAAGGATGATCCCTCACAAGTTACCTTAAATTTTTTTAGGAAGTGTGTCACACACCAAGAAGGGGGGTTGAATTGGTGTTGCATAATTTCAAATAAAATCTTTTCTAAAACCATAAATCATGTAAAATATTTAATATGTTAAACTTTTATACCACATCCCTTTTTTAAAATTTTTAAGATGTAACAAAATTATTAAATTAAATCACTTCCCAAAGTTGTAATAAAGTGATCAAGTAAGAGTAAATAGAAAGACGAGTAATAAAGGAAACATCAGGTTTTTGGGTGGTAAAACTTAACATCAAGCCTACATCTTTAGCACCACTATTCAAATCACTCTTTCACCACAACCAAGTTAAATGCAAGTTGAGGCTTCTCATGGATCAACTATAACCCAACAACCACATGCCCTAGACCTAAGGATAAGACCAAACCACCACATGACCTAGAGCTTAACATAGAGCAACAAGATTATAAGAACCAAATTAAAATACAAGCTCACTAATTTATGAACATAATATACAATTATAAGTACAAGAAACATAAATGATTATCAAAATATGAGATACCAAATAACTTGAGAGTGTGTGATGTAAGATGCTGAATGAAATTTATCATGGAATACTTTCTTTACTTTTCTCAATTGAAGGGATTTTGAAAAAAAGCCTTTTTCCCTAAGAAAACTACTCTTCCAATTTACTATAACAACTTTTATTTCCCAACTTTCAATATTCTTATCATTTTATCATTACATCTCTTATTTTTTTATGAATTATATTTATATTATACAATGAATAAAACTTTAAAAGGAAGATACAATAGCTCTTATTATGGCTGATTTTATATTTTAGGCATATTTATACTTTTCAGTATGTGTTTTTCATTCTGTTAGTATGGTTTGATAAGTTTGTTATACAATTTAATGCCCAAATAAACTATTTGTATTATTTGTTATAACATTGACATACTATATGAAAGTTTTGGGTTTTCCTTTATATGCAATGAATATGAAACATTAGAGGATCATACTATCCATTAAATATTAATATAAATTTGAAAGTTTTGGGGTAATCCATATGCAATGCATGATTTGATTACTTGTATATACTAGAATGATCATATTATTAACTGAGTTAAATCAAACAATGAAATAATCATACAATCTGATAACACTTTATTATTTTAACACTAATGTTTTTACAATATACACCTTTTTAATTGATAGTATTTTCTAATAAATAAAACTATACTACAAAATTCTTAAGATTTCAAAGTTCACTTGACAAAACTTTATACCTTCCTTTCTTAATTCATTCAATCATCTATGCATTGCTCTTGCAAATGCAATGTTCATTCAATTGTATGCCTAATTATAAAGCACCAGTAATAACCTAGATTGAATAGTAGTTTTCTTAATCATCCTTTTCTCAAGCTAATTGTACCATCACAAATGAATTTCATATTATATGATAAATAAAAATTTTAATTACTTCTTGATTTGATCTTTAATTCAAATTCAACTTCTTTTAAGTCATCAAACTCTATAAAAATATATGTTATTCTCATGGGGAGTTCTTATTAGCTTTTAGTGATATACAAGTAATGCCTATTACATCATGTTGCCTAAATGCAAAGTTAATATTTAATGAATGAAGTGCAAGCTTTCACATATGATTGGTAATCTAATTGTGATCCTTACAAATGCTTTAGAAGATATGACTCATTGATAGCTTGAGTACATGCTTCTATCTTCATCTACTCATAAACCACTTTATGGCTTCTTTCTTCTTTTCCTTTAAGCATCTTGACAAGATTGTCCAATGGACTTTCCATCCAACCATAATTGAATCACAACATTATCGACTTATCTTATAAATTAAGCAAAAGTGCACTAGGTAGATACGTTAGGTTACAAGAAGAATACTTAAATAATTTGCTACAATCAAAATATTATATTTTTTTAGGAGTCAATCTCCCCCATTTTAATGATAACAAATTATTTAAGAGGGAGGCTAAAATATAAAATAGGATAACCTTTCATAGAATTCATGTAAAACATTGATTTTCAAATAATAAGAATATAATAAATTAATCTCTTTTAGCAAAGGATACCACATTTACTAAACAAGAATGAAAACATATCTAGTAAAATTCAATTGACATATTACAAAGCCAATCCAATATAAATCAACTTGCACACAACTTCCACTTATTTCACATTAGCAAAGTAGGAATGTATCACAATTAGGCATAAGGCTCATGTAATGATCTGATAAACTATATGCATTGCTTCCCCATAATTTAGTAACATGTGTTTAGTAATATTTTGTAATACTATAACTAGTTAAAATGACAAGAATCCCAGCAAAACCTAATAGATAAATATAAGCATTTCACAAAAAGTTTTACAAAATGTAGGTTACACAAATAGAAACACACATAAGAAGAATTATAATTTCATTCAACATAAAGATTGTTAATTACATTTTCCAAAACTTATAACATAAAATCCTAGACTACTCATTTCTTTATATGCTCTATACCATTCTTGTTAACTCAGATATGGCACCCAATATTGAATTTAGTTGCACAATTTGTCCCAACTAACTAGCATTAAATCTTCCTTAAGTATCCATTTGTCATTGCTCCATCTCATTTTTTAGTTGTTCAATCTTATCATCATGTCTTGTAGTCCCTTCTTTAATTGCCTTAAGTCATGCTAAAGAACTTTGATTAGAAAACCTTTGCTCTTCTTCCTGAGTTTATTATGGACTTCTAAAGATAGTCAATTCTTGATCTTATTTAGGCTCTTCTAAAGATTTTTTAAATGGCTCTCTAATTTATAAAGGGATGGCTAACACTAACATTATGCTTATTCATAATTCTAATAATCAAAAAACATTTATTGATTACAGACCAATTAATCTAACCAAATCGATAGAAAAAATATTCACCAAGATCATGACAAATTGAATTAAATGAATATTACATAGACTAATCTCTCTTATGAAAACTATCTTTACAAAAAGTAGATATATTGTTGGTAACATCTTATTGGCATAAGAATTAGTATATTATCTTAACAAAAATATATAAGGGTTTAACTACATGACCAAGCTAAATTACATGAATGATTTTGATGGCATATCATGGTTTTTCTTTGTAGGATCCTATCAATTTAAATGAAAAGCTTATTAAGTTACCTACCAATCACCTATGCAACTGATGGATTTCTATTATCATTAATGGTTCACCAAGTGGACTCTTTCATCCATCTAGAGGTCTTAAAGAAGGTAATCCTCTATCACCAATCCTTTTCAGATTATTTTTGGAAGTTTTTAGTAGAAGAATCAATAATTATTTTGCTCCAAAGAGCATGCTACTATATGGACAAACAAAATTATATTTAGTTATCACTCACTTAGCCAATGCAAATGATATAATTATCTTTCACAAATGAGATCTAAAAACTATTAGTAATCTCAACAAGTTCCTATAGCTTTTCAAAGTTGAATAGGATACTTAATTAATTAAAACAAATGCAAGGTCATCTATAGCAACAAAATGAATTTAAGATAGATCAACCAAATCCACAAAATGTTAGGATTTGATCGTACAAGCCTTCTTTTGACTTATTTGGGTTGTTAACTATACATGGGGGAAAGTAAAGCAATTTATTTCCATCATTTGATTGCTGAAATTAAAAAAAATGGTTGGTTGGAAAATGCATGCTTATAATGGGGGTAGACTCATTATCATTAAGCATGTTCTCTCTTCAATCCCTTTATATACTCTATTAGCTAGAAATCCACCCAAAATAGCTTTATAAAAAGTTGAGAAAAACATTAAGTACTTTTTTATAGGTGGGGAAGGGGGCAATGAAAAGAATCATAAGCACCACTTTCTTTGTATAAAACTAGTATTCCTTAGAAAGAAAATGATATTGTACTTAAGAAATTAGAGGATATGATGAAATCTTTTTCTATAAAACTTAATTGGAAATTACCAATCAACACTTCTTTATAGTCCAACTACGTGATAGCTAAATATTAATGCATAGAAGCTACTAGAATGAGATTCAACACATGAATTGGCATACTGAGGACAAATGAATTGATTACGATGTGCTATGGTCAAATTCAATGAATTACCATATATAGTCTTTGACAAATGATAAGAAATTTAGTATAGAATTTTACTAGAAGGAATTTAGACCTAAGAAGCTAATTTTGAAATCCATATAGCTTCTATGGAGTACCAAAGGCCACCTAAATATGTTAATATTAATGTGGAGGATATTGAATAATTTACTACCATTCCCAAATAACTTAAGAAAACACAACTTACAACTTGCTTCATAGTGCCTTCATTACCTGAATGAATACTTACTTGATCATGCTTTCTTATAGTATGATATAGCAAGACAAGCATGGGTCACATATGCAAATAAACTAAACATTAAGTAGCCTAACACTAATATAATTTGTAGAATTTTAAGAAAGAGTAATTGAAGCAATCAGGTGGTGCCCTTCTTCTATAAACTATATGAAGTTGATCAATGATGGTAAGAAATTTTTCTACAATGGTGATTCTATTGGAAGTTGAATAATTAAGAATCATTTAAGGGAATTGAATATAGCCTTTGCTACAATTGAAATTATTAAGGTATTGTTCATGTTAAAGGGATTATAGCTTTATTGACAATTACAAATTAACAAATTATATATTGAGTTGGATTGCGATATGCTTTATAATTTGTTTTAAGATAAAGCAAATATCTCATGGAAGTTGGCAAATTACATTTCATAAATCAATAAGGTGGCCAAATCTCTTGCTAAGATAACTAAAGAAATGAATTCAAATCATATACAGGCTAGAAAATCAATTCCAAATAAAAGTAATGACCTTATATTTATGAAGAAGCTAAGTTTTCCATACATTCGAACACCATACATAGTACAACATCTATAAGGTTAAGTACATTTCCTGTTTACATGGGTACAAAAATATGCTATTTGAGCTTGTCACATTTTTAGTATAACATGATTATGGATTTTTATAAGGTACAAAAATTCATCTACAATCTGAATCATATTTGTTCAAAAGGTTAAGTCTAACAATTTTCCCTATTAGATAAATACAACCTCAAACATAAGGTAAGCACTTAGGAGTTACTGTTTATGCACACCATTCATCATAATAGTATGATTATTTTAATAAAAGAATTGAACAATCATGATATATCTTAACACAAATAATGAATATTGCCCATTTTAGGGCTATCATCTGAGTATTAATTCAAAAACCAATGGATTGATAAAGTACAAAACATAATAAAACCATTTGTAGAAAAGTATGTATTTCTTCTCATACTTGTAAGTTTTGGAGTCATGGTTACTATTAATTTGGTGGCACATTCATGATACATTGATTTACTTTAGAAGTAGATCAAATGGATATGAGACTCAAATTGGAATGCGAGAAAATCATTTCAGCTATCGCACTTGACAATCTTAACTATTATTTATATCGGACTAATCAACTAGCCTCTTTAGCAAGGCACAAATGCAATATTACATAGCCATGGATTAGCATATTAAACACATACAAAAATTATAAAATTATGTTCCATCACTTCTTGCATCATCTTTAGATCAAGTAAAACTAATCCTCTCTAGTTTTGTTGGATGTCTTCATCATTTTAAAAAATCTACGAAGAAAAACTCTGCTACATTCATTGTATTCTCCCTCATGTTTTCGTAGGCCTCAAAATCTATTTTTGATCTAACATCCTCTCATCAAATTTGCAACTAATAGAAGCCCTAAATGCTACCTTAGAGTGCTTATAGGATGCCTTAGTCCATTTAAACGTGTTTAATTAACCTTGCACTAAGTCTTATACAAGACTTTTTTGATTAAAAAGTTTCAAGTCTTAAGAATTAAATCTCACAAACTATTCCATTCTACTATATTAGTATTATTAAGTCAATACAAACCTCAAAATCTCACCATAAAACCTAACAAAAACAACTTAATAAATTGGTGACATATGTGAAATATGATTAGAATAAAGAGGAAAATTCAATTGAGACTTTAACATTATCTCTTCTTATGAAAGTTTATCCAAATATACTAACTTTTTGCATGAAATAATCTCTATCAAATGTTTGGCCTTCTAACCTATAGAGTGCTTGATCGAAAAGTAAAAACTCCTATGGATCGGTCAATCGATTTAAGCTAGTAGGACTACACCGTTTCATTCATCCTAATGGATCATTTGACATTGTTCAGGTGTGAATAATGAATTTATTTTCACCATACAATTATTTTTTTATGTAATGTATGATTTTCTCTATTTTTTAGTTAACAACTATATGTGGGTATCACACTAACCTTATATGAATTGTACATTTTCATGAACTACACCATATCATACAATTAGTTTAACCACTTAATTTAATATATTTTTATTTTTTTATTTTTCATTCTTAGTTATATCATTTAATTAGTTGTTTTTCCTTAATGAATGTCTCTTTGTGTGCTCTTTTTCATGTCTAAATTCTAAACTAACCTCTTAAATAATGTAACTTTCTCTTAAACCAATCTTATGAGAATAACTATAGAGCTTTTTAGGCAATCATCCAATAACATATGTCAAAAGTCATAGATTTCCTAAAACCTATTTATCTTTCCTTAAGCATAAGGCAATATGGCACATTTTTTATATGAATATTTAATTATCTTGCTTAACATACTCAAGACCAATTTCTAAAGAATAAGACATTAAGTTCTATAATATGATTTGAACTTTTCATTTTTCATTTTAAGATCCAAGAGCAGATAAAATTAATTATCTCAATTTGGATAAGGTGAGCAAGAAACTCAAACATTAAACATGGATCACAAAAATAGTTTGTCTCCATGGTATTTTGTCATGGAGATGCACCTACACAACTACTTAGACTTTAAAATCTAGAACCAAACAACCATGGGTTCATAAGCGGAGTTAATGTGTGATGCATGTAATTTTAAAATCATTATGCAGGAAGTGCTTCCCTTAGTAATTCACATAAACATATTAAATTTAGAATTGATAGATTTCCTAATAAAGCAAAATATAAAAATATGATTTAATTTATAATAATACTTGTATACTACTTTAGATAGTACATTATAATGGCAAGCATGCAAGATTATCAATTTTGAATGAGCATGTTCATGAATAGTTCTTCTATTAACATAATGTTTCACATGAGCATAAAGTTAAACATGAGGAGCAACATGTAAAGATGAATTGACAAGTTTTTCCCAAAAAATATTTAAATCATTATCAATAAAGGCAAAGGTATTCAACTTGTCTTTTAATTTAAAATTTTTCTTTATGAGTTGAGTTGTTTCAACCGTTAAAGAGTCAATGGATGATTTATCTTCTAAAAATATATGCTCTAATTTATTGAGTTTATGATGCAATTCATTTAAATAATAGAAATAAAATTTAGCACTAATAAATAAGGATTCATTCTCTTTTCTAAGTTCATGACTATTCTTTTTGAGCTGATGTAACTTTCATGTTTAGACCATGTCCTTTTTAGATTAGCATATTTCTCTATTAGTATACAATGCTCATCAATCAACACAACATACATATCTTGAAATTCATCATTATATATAACATAAGGACTTTCACATGATGAAGTGCCTCCATAATCATTTTTCATTACAAAAGTGGACTTTGATGTGCTCATAGGGCTACTTCTTCTCCTTTTCTTCTCCTTCTTTATGTTTTTCTTCTTCTTAATTCCATAAATTATTAAAGGCTTCATTTCACCAAATAACTTATCTAGCTCACTCATAACCTCAAAAAAAGTGTTAAAAGTAGAGAGTTTTTATGCAAATTTAATAAGTGCACACTGCAGAATATTCATTTCTTGACCATTCAATTGTGCATGTCCTTGCTCAATGTCACCAATGGCAAATATATGAAAATTATGAACAACTTGTAGTTTTTAAAAGAAGTCCCAAAAACTGGAATTACTCTTTTCATAAAGGATTTGAAGTTTCCTTTCAAATCCATAAATTTGTTCCAAGAAAGATGGGTTGATATTCCATAATAAAATTTGAATAAAAAAAAAGTATAAAGTTTAATATACAATGTGCCAACAAGGATCTTCTCAAATAAAATATGTCTAATAAGCAAGAATCTCACCATAATACCACTTGTTAAGAAGCTCGAGATAGCAAAGAAAGGGGTCGAATTGGTTTTTCTACAATTTGAAATCACATGTTTTCTCATACAAAAAACATGCAAAACATTTACAACTTGCTTTGTTTGCACCACATTCCTTTTCAAAAGTTTTAGGATATGGAAATATAATTAAGATAAATCACTTTCCATAGCCACAACAAAGAGGTCAAGTAACATAAGCATAAATAGCAAGATAAGTAAGTGAAGGAGACACAAGGTTTTTAGGAGAGTCAGCTTAACCTAATGCCTACATCTACCCCCAAGTGATTTATTTGAACACCATTATCCAAATGATTCCTTCATTATATTTGGGTAGAGAAACACAAATATGAGATGAGGCTTTTCAAGGATTAGCCACAACTTAACAACCCTACACTCAATGCTTCAGAATAAAGCCAATAGTTCCTTACATCTATGGCTTGGAGCTAGAGTAAGAGAAACAAATTTATAAAAATCCAAATTAAAACAAAAACAAATTTGTTAATAATGAGATACATAGAAAGAAATACAAGCAACCAAATGGAACAAAATAGTGATATCAGATAACTCGAGAGCTTATGATGCAAAATGTTGAATGAAATTTTTCTTGGAATACTTTTTTTCCTTATTTCAACTAAAGAAATATTACAATAAATCCTTTTCTCTATTAGCAAGCTACGTTTTAAGAGATATTGCAATTTATTATACCATTTTTTCTTTCGTAGCTTATAATATTCTTATCATTTCTTTATAATCATCTTTTTTCTAGTTTGTGAGGAATATTTATACTATGTAATGCATATAACCATAAAAGGAAGATTTAAGGGCTCTTACAATAACTAATTTTATATTTTAGGCTTGTTTAAACTAGTTATTATGAATTTATTATTTATTATCATAGTTTGATAAGTATATCATACCATTTGATAACCATATAATGAACTACCCATAGTGTCCATTACAATATAGATATATTATAAGAAAGTTTTGGTTTTTTATTTATATGTAGTGAATAAGTATCTACAACAAAATAAAACCAAAAGAAACACAAGCAAAAATAGCAAATAGGAAAGAAAATATAAATTAAAGTTTTTAGATAGTTCAACCTATCCTATACTTAGATCTACCCCTAATGAACATATTTAGACTTCCACTAACCACTCCCTTCCAACACTATAGATAAGCGTAAACTAAATATAATAGTGATGCTTAGAAAAGCTACTTAACTAATACATTTTTTTAGTTAATACAAATGAACACAACTCTTACAAATCAACACATATATAGAACGTATATCTTTAATCCTTTAAGAACAGATTTGACATCAAACTACATGTGAGCAATATATTACCAATATGAATCAAATGCGAAGTTATGTAGTAGAGAAAGAAATATATTGTAGTAACTAAGTAGATGCTCTAATTGACATCAAGAGAGTTCATATTTTTTTTCTTTTTCCTTAGATTTTTAATTTTTTAATTTGCAACATTAGCCCTCTTCTCATTAAAATCAATCTCAATATATACTAATGTCAATCCTAAAGCCAATTATGTACCTATAACATCTTATTATGCTTTCCAAAGAAGATTAAAATAACCATTATGATCTTAAGATTTTGTTTATATTAGTGCATTTAAGACATCATATCAAGATGGTAAGAATATAACTTGGACCATCCCAATGATTTAGTAATATGAGAAGCGCTTATTAAGTCAACACCTATTGTTATACAAATTTGAGAAAGGTTCTCATACTGTATGATGCTAATTTAGAAGGTAATTATGCCTTCCAAAGAAGAGTAAAATAGTCATTATGCTATTAAGATTTTGTTTATATTAGTACATTTAACACATTATATCAAAATGATAAGAATAACTATCCCAATGATTTATCATTACCATTAGTGCTTATTGAGTCAACAGGTATGCTTATGTTCTTATATATATCATACCAAATGATCACCTAGATCATTCTAGCACAACAGTTGTATAGTCTAAATAAATCATAAAAGACTAATAGCCAATCACTAAAGTGTGATATTTGTTTCACCAAGAGTTGAGCTCTCAAAAATATGTTAATGATGTGATCATATAAGGACAAATACTCATATGATCATATAGTTATTAATTTTATTAGACTTGAGGAGATAGTGTACACATGATAAATCTATTATAGCAATAGGACAACTTGTACTAGTTTAAGTGTTATAAAGAAAGACATCATACAAGGACTATACAAAATCATTATTGTATGATAATGTTAAATCGTATTGGATGATTATTATACTCGTATGACACAACTATCATAGTTGTATTAAACCAATGTAACTATTTTTGTTCTAAATCATTTTTACTAATAATGGATATTATTAGACCAATTTATAGGTCTTTCATATATATTGAAGGACATAGTTAAAATAGATGACATAATTATATGATGCAAGTATCTTATTCATATAATATATTAAGAACATTATTATTCTAAGTTATTAACATTATTTATAAGTTAAATTGAAATGTATAATTATAAAACTATACTTTGTACCATAAGGAATGTAAGGTTTGAGGTCTTATAAGGGCTATAGAATAAACAACCACGTTAATATTATCCAAATATGTTTATATAAGTATGATATAGTAATTTTACCTATCCAACCACTACAATACTTTCAATGATAACTCTAAGAGGATATAAATCACATACTCATACTAAGGGAGCCTTATACTCATATGAATATGATGGAAACTAATCTCTTGAAGAATGGACAAGTTTACGAGCATCATAACCTTGTACATCTTTGTTCGTGCTTCTAATCATTTCTCTTAATGGTAATCACTTGTATGATGAAGCCAACATACTCGTATGAAGCCATGATAATACAAAGTTTAGTTAAAGCTTTATGCCAAAATATAGACTATTCAAGTACGATATAAAATATTGTATTGTATGATCTTTAGGTTATAAAGAATTTAGCCTATTTTAAACCTAATTTTTTCATCTTAAGATTTAACTTGACTCTAAATCATTCATGAAAGGATATTACCATTAAAACAATGCAATTCTAAAGAACCTTAAGATTAAGAAGATGTGTTTTAACAAATGCATGCTTGAAATGATTATTCTTAAGTGTCACTTTTACAAAGGATGAAGGTTTTAGATTCTAGCCTATGTAAGATATGGTAATGTATAGCTCCATGTAAATTAGCCATACCACGAAAATCTTATCTTCATTGTTTCATGAGTTTTATGTTATGTCATCCTAAAGCAAAGGTCTCTAATCTTCTTCAATTTCTAAATGCAAAATCCTTTTCTCAATAAATATTAGCTACATTGATGATCTAAAACTGCATGTTCACAAAAACTTAAGTATTCATTAGTCAATAGGAGCTTAGTTTTGTGATCATCCTTATGGATAAAACAACCTCCCCCATAATTACTACAAAATTAATGCTTTAAGAAGGATATTATAATAAGGGACTAATAAGAACTAATAATGATCATAGTTTCTAGAATAAGTTTTTTTTTTCAATTTGATCCAACAATCTATTACTATACATTATGTAAAATAGCAACAAAATATACAATACAGCATATAAGAGTTATGAAGTGTATGCAATTTTAGCATTTACTACTATCTCCCCTTGAATCTATGCATACTAATAATTCACATTCTCATTAGACTTAGCTTTCAACAAGTCATACAATAGCTCTTTACTTTCTCATTCTAACATAGTGTGCTTTCCCTTTCTATAATCACTTGTAAAGTCAATATAAGTCTTGTAAACGTCTCATAAGATAATTCTTTTATAAACATATTGGCTAATTGATTAAAGGGACAAAAACTAATTAAATATGCTTCTTATCAACATGTTTTCTAATAGATGATATCTAATGTCAATGTGCTTAAAGCAAGAGTATTGAATAGGATTCTTTGTTAGATAAATCACAATAGTATTATTTCAATATACAAGAATGTTTACAAAATCTAAGCCATTATTTATTATTTAATGCACAAAACTTGTGCTACAAAACTTTTCATGGTAATGTACTCAACCTCAATTAAGTACAGTGCAACATAATTTTGTTTATGGCTTTCCCAAGAGATAAGAAACTACTAATCAAATGATACATTCCAAAAGTGCTTTTTTATTAGTTCAAATTCTAGTAAGACCAACATCTATATATGTTAACAAATCAAATCCTAGTTTGCACATGGGATACTATAAACCTAATGATTTGGTGGCAATAAGATGTTTAAAAAACTATTTAATAGCTTGGAGATATGATTCCTTAATATTTTCTTAAAATGTAGCATACAAACCAACACTAAATACAATAACTGGTCTACTTTTAGTAAAGTATAGTAGTGAAACAATCATACCTCTAAACATTCTTACATTAACTAATTTTCAACTAGATTCTTATCTAAACTAGTGTTTGTTCCTATAAAAGTTTATCTTGTCATCATGTTTTCAAATCTAAATATTTTAAGTAGTTCTACAAGTATTTTACTGTTGAAATGATAATACCTTCATTGCTTAACTTCAAGTTCTTAAAAGAAGGTCAACTCACCCATCATTCTCATTTCACACACCTTCATTAATTCTACAAACTTCTCATATATTTCATCATGTGTAGCTCCAAATATAATGTCATCAACAAGCACTTGGCAAACTATTTAACATCCATCAGAATATAAAATAAACAATTTGTTGTTTACTTTTCCTCTAACAAATCCATTTGAAATAGGAAATCTACATAGTCTCTGATATTATGCATGTGGAGCTTGCTTCAATCCATAAAAAGTCTTTTTTAATTTGTATCCATGATCTAACTTATCATGACCTCAAATATAGGGGGATGATTATTCTACATAAAATTCTTAATTAATGAATCCATTTAGAAATGCATTTTTTGGCATCCATTTGATAAAATTTGAAACCTTTGTGACATGGATATGCTAGAAGAATTATTATTACCTCGAGTCGTGTAACATGAGCAAAGGTTTCTTCTACACCAACTCCCTCAATTTAACTGTAGTCTTTTGCAACAATTCTTGTCTTATTTTTAATAACCTCTTCATTAATATTGAATTTATTTTTAAATGCCTATTTAATATTAATAATAGTTTGGTCATTTGGCCTTAATATTAGGTCCCACACTTGATTTCTTTCAAATTACTATAATTTCTCATTCATACCAACTATCCATGAATCATCACTAAGCATTATTGTCAAGCCCCCACGTCATACAAGTACCACTTGTTAAATAACATTAGAGTGAGGACAGGAAATAAAACCCAAGGTGGGGACCCGATGATGAGACAAACTCCAACTCAAAAATCCAAAATATATAAACAAGAATATGGTTTTAAAATTTAATCATACCAAGCCCTCCCCTTTCTCACACATCTCGTGAAAAGGGCTCTTCTATAGTAGTACCATTCCTACTCAGTGTAGTGGTTTCATGACTTGTGATGTAAGTACTAAATGAGATTTTATAGATCTCAATAAATAAATCACAATAACTAACCAAGTATAAAAAAGAGATATCAAAATACATGAACAGTGAAGATGAATCATAATAAAGCTAAACCATACCAGATGTCATATATAATACCAAATGAAAAAAAAACAAAAGAAATGCCAGTTCCTTATAAGTGTGTTATTACCGGGCCCAATTCTCTTTGGCACATTATCCTCTTTATCCAATCATCATCAAGAAATTACCTCCAGTTGACATCCAAACAAGCACATAACACTAGGCAGATATCTGATCCAAAGATCGATATCCTGCAATCTCACACGCTGAGCCTAGTGTCACCAGGCAGGTATGGTACCAAACCTTACGACCAACGCTGAGCCTGGTGTAAATCATCATGGGGTCATAGCACATAACACTGGGTAGACATCTGATCCAAAGATCGATACCCAATGATCCCACACGCTGAGCCTAGTAGTAAAGATAATGTTCTCTGGGAATCCCATTTTTACTACCATTTTCCAATCATAAATCCAAACAATTGTGCCATATCAAAAGACCTTTCATTCCATATTATTTTTTTCCTTTTATTTTATTATCATACCATATTGTTCTTCCTTTTTAGGTTTCATGCAAATACATAAGCAACAACCAAAGCACCCTATGATAGTAAGAAAACCATGTAAAAAAAATATATTAATGTGCTACATCACAGGGTTAGGAATTTATCTACCAGGATTTGTTGTACCAATCGTCTTGCCCACTTTTGATTTGTTTTCTTGATGTCCTACAAGGCCATAGTCAAAAAATTAAAATGTGCTCATTAACTAAAAGTGCTTTTCTAAAAGCTTTCCCCAAACAAATCCCAAAATTCCTTGCTGTTTTTGCTTAATTCAGCTTCTGTCGGTGCTGGGCTGCACGCGCTTGACATGTTCGGTTCAACAGCGAGACCTAGTCCAAATCCTAAACCGATTCTGTAACAGCCCTAATTTTCTCTTATTTGTATTTTTATATTTTTTATAGAAAGAGCTCTTTGAGACGAGTCCAACGATGGTAAATTTGTAATTTTTGGAATTTTGGATAATTAATTATGAATTTTTAAAGTTTTGGATATATTTGTAATTTCAGGATTTCAGATCCGGGATATATCTGCAATTTAGGATTTCTGATTTAGTTTAAAATCGGATGGCGGAAGGTAAATTTGTAAATATGGAATTGTCGGCCAGGCCAGGGTAGATTTGTAATTTGGAAAAGTTCAGGGGGTGTTCTGCAAAAAAATCACGAACGTGTCGGTACAAGGCAAAATTAACACATACGTGTCCACCCGGGCGAGGATATCAGCCCGGGTGAGTTAATCCTCTTAAGCACAGAAGCTGTTTGGAAAAGTTTTAGCGATTGCGAAAACTTACCGGAAATTTAACGGAAGCTGGGAAGCTCGCCAGAGAAACTGCGGCAAGGTAAGATAGTTCGTTTTATTTTGCTGTATTGGGGTTCTGTTGAGTGGGGGGAGAGTAAGAGAGCCGGCCGAATGTTTATTTTCGGCCGGAGACGTATTGGGTTGCCGAAGAAGTGGCCGGAGTTGTCGGCCGCGAGATGCGGAATGTTTTTCCGGCAAACTGGTCGTCGAGGAGTGCGAAAGAAGTCGAGAGGAGCTTGGTATTTCCCGGAGAGGGATTCGGGGAAACGAGAAATTTACCGTGGAAGCGGCTAGAAGCCGCCGGACGCGAGCGGCGGCGAGGAGAGAGGGAAGCAGCGTCGGGTGAGAAACAGGGATGATCCTGTTTGAACCGGTTCGGGTTAACCGAACCGGAAGGCGCCCGGTTCGGGCTGAGGCGGAGGAGAGAGAGACCCGGTTCGGGCTGAGGCGGAGGAGAGAGAGACCGGTTCGGGCTGAGGCGGAGGAGAGAGAGAGGGAGAGAGGAGCGGTTCAGTCGGCTGAACCGCAGGACGGTTCAGCGGACGCGCGGTCCAGGCGCGGCGAGAAACAAGGAGAAAAATTGGGATTTTTTTTGGGGATTTCCGGAAGTATTTGGCAGGGCTTTTAGAAAGCTGTTTTTGTGACTTAAAACCTTTTTATTTATTTTAATTATTTTGCACATGTGACCTTGTAGGGACTCCAGAAATTGAGAATAGAGGTCCTGCACTAATAGATCCAGGTAGATAAATTCGTAACCTGTGATATAGCACAATAGTATTTATTTATATTTCGATACATGGTTTCTTATGGGCTGCATTACAGTTTTTCTTTACATGACTTTTATCTCATGGCTTGATATATGTTTTATGGTGTTATTTTCTAATTGAACTGAAAGCATAAAAGATGACAAAAAGGAAATTGAAACAAAAAGCATAATATGAGATAAAATATAATTGGTTGGACATATTGATATGGTTTTGGCATATTTATCACATGTGTGACATGGTTGGAAAATAAAAATGAAAATTGGATTCCTGGAGACATTATCCTCACCACTAGGCCTAGCGGATGAGATCGCAGGGTATCGATCTTCGGATCAGATATCTGCCTAGTGTGTATGTGTACCATGACCTCCATATATATTGATGACACCAGGCCTAGCGGATGTGATCGCAAGGTATCAGTACTATACCTGCCTGGTGGCACTAGGCCTAGCGGATGAGATCGCAGGGTATCGGTCTTCGGATCAGATATCTGCCTAGTGTTATGTACTGGATGGATGCCGACTGGAGGGTCATTTGATATGATGATTGGATCCAGAGGATGATGATTCAAAGGGAATCGGGCCCAGTAAGTATATAACATATAAAATAATGGAAATGGAAATTTGGTATACATGTTTATCTGGTTTACTTTTGATACTGCATGACATTTGATATGAAGGTATTCATATGGTTTATTTTTCACCGCTTATGACATGGATTTTGTTTTATCATGTTTCACGGCTTGTCTTTTATATCTGGAGATTTATTTTACTTGGTTACATAATGGATTTATCTGCTGAGATATATATGTCTCATTAGTGCTTCATCACAGGTCATGTATCCACTACACCGAGAGCTGGGGATTATAATGGTACAGGAGAGGACTATACTCCTGACATGTGAGAGGGGATAGATTTTTGGTGGGAGTGGATTTGGTTTCATTTTGGTACTTTTTGGTACTTCAGTTTTGTGGTTTATTGTATATATATACAATTTAATATACACATGTTTTCATTTCAGCTCCATGGTTTGGATTTGGTTAAAATGTTTTAAAAATATATGGGATTGGTTAGAGGGTTAGAATTGTCTCACCGTCGGGTCCCCACCTAGGCATGGTTTGTCCTCACTCGAGATTATTTCTTATGCAGCATCCTTAATTTACTGTAGTTGGTAAGGTGGGGTGCCTGACAGATTCCCTGTTTATCTCTCCTGTGCGTCCGACAGAACCGAAACATTTCGTCGGCAAAATTAGAGACCACCTGTGTCTCCCGTCTGCCAATCGACCCCTCTCGGTCTCTACCGCTCACTGGAAACCTCAAATTTGCATTTTTCTTACCTTACAGAATCCTCGCCGATCATCACTGTCATGTGCCAGAACTCCTCTAAGAGCACGACAGTGGCTGTTGGAAATCTCGCACTTATGCAATTCTCGCCGCAGTCACGTTTTCGTAGAACCTTGCACTCTAGCAACTTACCCGCAGTCGCATTTTCGCAGAAGCGTTTTTTCAAATGTACTCAGGTTAGCTTTTATAACTATGACAGAAATCTCTCGAACTCTCGTGAATTGACTGCCAGAAGGCTTGAGAACCAGTTCTTTTGCATAACAACCCCTCTGAATTTGTTATTTAAGCATATATCCTCTGCTCAGAGAGAGACCTGCACCAAAATTCCTAAATTACACATATACCCAACGCAGCCAACATCTTTTAAAATTGCAAATATACCTTCTGCCAAAATAAATTTGAACTATGCCGACATTTACAAAATCACAAATTTATCCACGATCTTTAAAAATTCATAATTTATTCTTTAGAGCTCCAAAAATTACAAACTAAACACCGTTGGACTCGTCTCAAAGATTTTTCCTTTAAAAAAATAAAATAAAAGAAGACTAAGATTGTTACAATTATCAACCATAGTAGGTTCAAAACTAGAAACATATGTTATATAATTGATTGACCTCCTTATCTTAACTCTTTTTTTTGCTTCACTTATTTCCAAATCACTAAGACGATCTTTGGAGAACTTCTATTCTTTCACATTTTAACCTTCACCGTCTACTATTTCTTTTTCTTCTTTATTTTTTTCAATAGACTCATCCTTCAAAATCAATTCTTCTAATTTATCATATTATTCAAATGATGGTTGACTACAAAAAGCCTCACTAGGGGTTTCAATAAATTTTATATAGATTGTTTCTTCTAAAACTAAAGTTATTTTGTTATATGCTCTATGGGCTATAGTTTTTATCAAATAACCTTAAAAAATACCTTCAAAAGATCTTGCATCAAACTTGTCTAAACCAATTTTCTCATTATTTAGAATGAAACACTTACATCCAAATACATGAAGATGTGATACCCTAGGTTTCTCATCTTCTAAAAGTTCATAAAGTGAAAAATTAGGTGGTCTCCTTAGTACCTTATTTAATACAAAACATATAATATTAATAACTTTACCCAAAAAGTATTTTTGTACATGATACTCACTTAGCATAAACCTTGTTGCATCTAACAATAACCCATTCTCTCTCTACAACTCCAATCTATTGTGGAGTCCTTGATAAAGAGAAAGTATGAAAAATTCGATAATTATTATAGAAATTAGTAAATAATTTATCTTCAAATTTACCATCATTACCACTTCTAATTAAAATAAAGGAAAGATTATGTTATTTTTTCTAACTTGGTAACTAAATGCAAAATTTTTTTTGGAGACTTCATTATTCTTTCTTAGAAATAACACCCCAAAACATCTTGAGAATTCATCTATCACAACTAAACTACATTTCTTACCTTCTAGGATTTTAGGATGAATTGGACCAAATTAGTCTAGATGCAAAAGCTTTAACATTTTTCCAATGGTTATTTCATTTTTTGATTTAAAAAAGAACAAATTATTTTCCAAGTTGGCAAAGTCCACACATATGGTTATCACTCTTATTAATATTAGGCCAACAACTAAATCATATTTATTCCTTTTCTTAAATGAATATTTACCTAGATGACCTAATCTCTTATACCATAATTTTGAATTATTATCATGACATGTAAGGCATTAAGTTCAACAAGACCTAACCATGTGCAAATATAATACATATGTATTATCTTTCCTATGTGCAATCATGAGATGAATGTTATTTCTATTAATACTAAACTCGTTTGAATTAAACAAAACTAAAAAACATGAACATAATTAACTAATTCTTAAAATAGTTTGCCTCAAATCTTGCATTAGAAGGATATTTTATATTGTGGTATGAGAGTTCTCAATAGTTCTTATTCCAATGACTTTCTTCTTGGAATTATCATTAAGGGTAATTTCACCTTCATCATATTCTTTCAAATGGAAGAATAATGAAGCATTTCTAGTCAAGTTTTTAGAGAATCCACTAAGTACAACATACCTTACTTGACCTTTAAAGGAATGAATGCCTTATCATCAATCGAAACATCACGCCTCTCATCCTTATCTATAAAACATATTAGACTCTTCTTCTTGTCCTCCTTGTTGAATATTAAAATGTTTGAATCACTTTATGAGATCTTCATTGCTTTCTTCTTTTTCTTCTTCTTCTTCTTCTTCTTCTCTTATTTCTCAAACTTCTTTATTCCTTCTTTTTAGAGAAGGTTATTGAGCCTAATGTGTTTAGGCAATTTTCATTCATGACACATGACCTCAATTGGTTGTGAAGTCTTTGCCTTTACATTCTTGTCTAAACTAGACTTCCATCCTACATTATGCTTATTATATGATTTAGATAGACCTTTATAAATGAGAGCTACCTCACTGGAAATTGATGTATTAGAATTTAAAGTATAACTAACCAGTAAAGCAAGAGGTTCTTTCTTCTTCTTTTGCTTCTCTATTTTTTCTTGAAGCTCTACATTATTCCTTTGTGTGAGATACATTTCAATTATAAGGAGCTAACTAAGCAACTCATCTAGTGTGGAGCTGAAATGTCTTATGCTATCTTTAAGGTAGTCACTTTTTAATCATATTATTATGGAAGCATGCATAAAATCTTGTGTATCTATTCAAACATTGAAAACTCCATTCAAATGTTAGATAATCCATTGATAAAATTTGCAAACTGTGTAAGCATTGATTTGAATGTTTCATCTGGGTTCATATAAAACAATTTGTACTCATAAATTAGCATAATAATCTTAGTTTCCATTATTTAAGATGTACCTTCATGAGTAACCTTAAGTTTGGACCATATCACATGCACAATTTTAAAACTCATGTTATGGTTATACTTAATTATAAATAAAACACAACATAAATATTTATGGTTCAAGTGGTCAACTACACATTTTGCTTTTCTTCAAGAGCAAGATCACAAAGTTCCTTACTTCTTTGACATTTACTAATATAGATGGGAAAAATAAGATGTTCATTCACATCCTAAATTTCTAATTCAATAGATTCTAAAACAAGTGCATTGTTCTCCATTATATAATGAGCCATAATAATCTTATCATTGAAATTTATTTTAATAAAGCCTTACTTTGATACCAATTGTTAAGATTATGGAGGAATGAATACTACAAGAGGGGGTGAATTATGATATTTGTATAATCCCAAGGAATTAATTTCTTTAACAAGTCTTTGAAATTCTTTTCAAAACAATAAGAAGAACCATGATAGGAAAAAAATGAAGTGAAACACAGGAAAAATTAGTAAATGGCAATGAAAATACATAGGATTTTTAAGAAATTTAATCTAACCTGTGCCTATGTCTACCCTTAATTGACATGAATGGGCTTCTACTGACCACTTATGTTTGTTGAAACAAGTAAGGGTAAACTAAATATAACAATGGTGATTAGAGGAGACGTCAAAACAATAAAATTATTTCAACTAATAACAATGAATATAGCTTCTTTAAGAATGCATACAAAAAACTTATACCTTTAATCCCTTAAAGACTAATGTAGCATAAGATTAAATAAGAATGAGATATTAGTAATATGAATCAAATGTGAGTAATGCAATAGAGAAGGAAATGTATTGCAGTAACTAAGTAGATGCTCTAATTGAAGTAAAAAGAGTTTGTGTTTTTATTCTCTTCTTATACTTTTGATTTTTTTTAGTTCATAACATTATGCCTTTCTCATTGAAATCAATCTCTTTATGCACTAATGTCAATCCCAAGATAGTTATATACCTTACAATGTATAATTTTTTTTCCAATGAAGATTAGAATATCCATTATGCTTTCAAGATTCTTTCCATATTAGTATGTTTAGGACATCATGTTAAGATAGTAAGAATTGAAATGGGATATCTCAATGATCTAACAATATCATTTGCACTTATTCAGTTCAAGAACTTATCATACAAATTTGAGTAGTTTCTCATACTATACAACACCAATTAACAATGCAATGCTTAAGTTCCTATATATATCATACTTGGTGATCACACATATCATTAAGTATTAATATTTTTTAATTGTACAATTTAAATAGCTCATACAAAACTGATAATAGATTATCATCATATGATATTTATTTTCACCAAGAGCCAAACTCTTAGGAAAATATTGTATGATATAATTAGATAAGCATGAATGTGTGTATGATCAAGTAGTTATTAGTTTTATTAAACATATAGAGATGACCATATACATATAATAAAATTATGTTGGTATATAATATCTATATACCAAACTCGAGTGTCATGAGAAATCATACAAGTGCATATAAGATCATTATTCTATGATTATGTTCAATTCTATTTGATGATTACTGTGCTCATGCAATAAAACTATCACACTTATACAACATCGATGTTACTATTTTTGTTCTTTCTATTTGACTAATAATGAATCAAACCACATCGATGTATAGGTTCTTCTCATACATTAAAATACACCATTTATAACACATCACATACCCACACTATACAAACATTATATTCATAATATTAACGAAAACATTATTATTCTAAGTTATTGACATTATCTAATAGTACTTAAAAAGCATTGTACCAATATGATATAGTAATCCTACACATCTGACCACTACTAAGCTTATAGTGATAACCTAAATAGGAAATAAATCATATACTCATATGAAAGAAGCTTCATAACCTTACAATGCTATTGAAAACTCAACTCTTAGAGAATGGGCAACACACATACAAGCTTGATACCTTGTAATCTTATTCACACTTCTAATTGTTTGTCTAAATGGTGGTTGCATCTAGATGATATCTATGTACCAAACTCAAGTGTTATGATATATCATACAAGTGCAATAATAGATCATGGTTCTATGAAAATATTCAATCTTATTAGATGATTATTGTATTCATATGATAAAACTATCACACTTATACAACTTTGATGTTACTATTTTTGCTTTAAATCTTTTTTATTAATAATGAATCAAATTGGACCAATGTATATATTGTTCTCATACATTGAAATAAACCATTTACAATACATAATATACCCATATTATACAAGTATTATATTCATACAATGTAGCAAATGCATTATTATTCTAAGTTGTGGACAATATTTATGAGTTGAACTAAACTATATAACTATAATACCTTAATTTATACAATACAATATGTAAATTTTAGCTATTATATAAGGACTACAGAATGAATGACCAACCTAATAGTAAATAAATAAGATTGTACCAATAGATATAGTAATCATACATATTTGACCACTACTAAGCTTATAACGATAACTTAAATAGGAAATACATTAAACACTCGTATGAAAGAAGCTTGTTAACCTTATAATGCTAGTAGAAACTCAACTCTTAGAGAATGTACAACACACGCATAAGGTTGATACCTCATACAATCTTGTTCACACTTCTAATTATTTGTCAATTTGTTGGTCACATCTATATGATAACCATGTACCAAACTCAAGCGTATGAGACATCAAGTGCAATAGAAGATCATTATTGTATGACAATGTTCAATATTATTAGATGATTATTGTAGTCACAAAATAAAACTATCACACTTATACAATAATGACATTACTATTTTTGTTTTAAGTCTTTTTGAGTAATAGTGAATAAAATTAGACTAATGTATAGTTTATTCTCATACATTGAAATGCACCATTTATAATCAATCACATGCCTACACTCTATACAAGTATCATATTCATACATTATAATAAATTCATTTTTACTCTTAGTTTTTGGTATTATCTTATAAAATAAATGATCAAGCTAACAATACCCAAAAAAAGGATGTACCAATATAATATAGTAATCATACATATTTGACCACAGCTAAGCTTATAGTGATAATTAAAATAAAAAATAAATCATATAATCATATGAAAGAAGTTCCATAACTTTATGATGATAATAGAAACTCAACTCTTAGAGAATGGGTACACATATAAGTATGATACCTTGTACAATCTTGTTCACATGTCTAATTGCTTGTCCAAATTGTGGTCAATTCTATATGATAGCTACATACCAAACTCAAGTGTTATGAGAAATCATACAACTGTAATACAAGATCATTGTTCTATGATAACGTTCAATTTTATTAGATGATTACTATACTTATACGATAAAAAAACTATCGCACTTATACAACTTTGACATTACTATTTTTGCACTAAGTCTTTTTGACTAATAATGAATCAAATTGGACCAACATATATATTGTTCTTATACATTGCAATACACCAATTACAATACATACCTATACTATACAAGTATTTTATTCATATAATGTGTAAATGCATTATTATTCTTAGTTATTAGCATATCTTATGAGTTGAACTAAAATGTATAGTTATAATATAATATTATATTATATTATGTATGGTTTAACAATCATATAAGGAATATAGAATAAATGACCAAGCTAAAGTGCCCAAAAAAAGGTTGTACCAATATGACATAGTAATCGTACATATCTGACTGTAACTAAGCTTATAGTGATAACTTAAAAAATAAATCATATACTCATATGAAAAAAGCTTCATAATCTTATGATGATAATAGAAAATCAACTCTTACAGAATGGACAACACACACATAAGGTTGATACCTAGTATAATCAGGTTCACATTTCTAATTATTTGTCTAAATGTTAATCAGGTCTATATGATAGCTATGTACCAAACTCAAGTGTTGTAAGATATCATACAAGTGCAATATAAGATCATTGTTCTATGACAATGTTCAATCTTATTAGATGATTATTGTACTTATATAATAAAACTATCACACTTATACAACTTTGGTGTTATTATTTTTACTCTAAGTCTTTTTTACCAATGTCTAGGTTGTTCTCATATACACCATTTATAACGCATAACATACTATATTATACCAATATTATATTCATGTAATATAGTAAATACATTATTATTCTAAGTTATAGACATTATCTATGACTTGAACTAAAATGTATTGCTTATAATATTATACTTTATACTATACAATATGTAAAGTTTAGTAATCATATAAAGACTATAAAATGAATAATCAACCTAATAGTAGATAAATAAAGCTTCACTAATGTGATATAATAATCATACATATCTAACTACTACTAAGCTTATAGTGATAACTTAAATAGGAAATACATCATATACTCATATGAAAGAAGCTTCATAAACTTATGAAGTTATTGAAAACTCAACTCTTAGAGAATAGGCAACACATGTGCTAGCCTGATACCTTGTATAATCGTGTCCACACTTCTAATTATTTGTCTAAATGGTAGTTGCATCTAAATGATACCTATGTACCAAACTTAAGTGTTATGAGACATCATACAAGTGTAATACAAGATCATGGTTCTATGACAATGGTCAATCTTGTTAGATGATTATTATATTTATACAAAAAATTATTCACAGTTATACAACTTTGATGTTACTTATTTTGCTTTAAGTCTTTTTGACTAATAATGAATCAAATTGAACTAATGTATAGGTTTTCTCATACATTGAAATACACTATTTACAATACAAAACATATCCATACTATACAAGTATTGTATTCATACAATGTAGTGAATGCATTATTATTCTAAGTTACTAACATTAATTATGAGTTGAACTAAAATGTATAGCTATAAATTATAATTTATACTATACAATATGTAACGTTTAGCAATCATATAAGGACTATAGAATTAATGAACATCTTAATAATAGATAAATAAGGTTGTACCAATATAATATAATAATCATACACATATGACCACTACTAAGTTTATAGGGATAACTTAAATAAGAAATACATAATATAATCATATAAAAGAAGCTTCATAATCTTATAATGTTAGTGGAAACTCAACTCTTAAAGAATGGGGAACAAACATACAAGACTGATACCTTGTACAATATTGTTCACACTTCTAATTATTTGTCGAAAAGGTGGTCATTTTTATATGATGGAACTATTGTACCTAAATAATGACATAACGACAACAAACTTCATATGAATATATGATATGTAGTCATACATATCTGACCATTATTAAGTTTATAATGATAAGTTAAATAGAAAATAAAGTATATATTCATTTGAAAGAAGCTTTATAACTTTACAATACTAGTGAAAATTCAACTCTTAGAGACTGGGCAACAGACGTATAAGGCTGATACCATATATATTATTGCTCACACTTCTAATTTTTTATCCAAATGGTGGTCACATCTATATGATAGATCTATTGTATTTATATGGTGGCATAACAATAAAAAGTTTAGTTGAATTTTTAAGTTAGAACGTTGATCGTACAAGTATGATATGAGACATAATATATATGATTATTAATTTGTAAATAATATATCTTATTATAAACTCAATTTCATTATCTTATGATCTAATTTCTTTTGAAAGCATGCATGTAATGATATTACCATTCTACAAATGCAATTATAGAGACTTCATGATCAAGAAGACATGTTTTAATAATGCATGCATAAAATGATTATTCCTAAGTATCACTTTTATAAAAAAAATGAATATTTCACATTCTAACCTGAGTAATGTATGATAATGTACAGAGCCATATGGATTGGCAATTTCATATAGGGATTCTCTTCATGATTTCATGATTTTCATGTTGAGTCATCTAGAGTAATAGTCGTCAATTTTCGTATAATTCCAAATACTAAATCCTTGCTGCAATCAATTTTAGCTACACATTCTTAATGTAAAACTACATGTTCACAAAAATGCAAGTATTTATTTATCATTAGGAGCTTGGTTTTATGATCATCATCCTTTATGATATAACAACATATCATACTAAATTTTTGGGATTATCTAGATATAATGCATGCTTTGGTTACTTATATATACAAGAATGATCACATATTCTAATGGGTCATATCATGTAGTCCAAGAATACTTTATTAATTTAACACTTTAATATTCTTTTGATATAATCCCTTTTAATTCATTATATAGTCTGGTAAATAAAATAGTACCTTATTGAATTCTCAAGATTCTAATATTCATTATACCAAACCTTAACTTTCCCTTCCTAAATTATTGATCAACTATACTTTATTCATGTAAACACATTAATTTATCAAATCATTAGATTATAAGATTCAATTTCTATAGAACACCAATGATAATATAGATCAAATATTCTATTCTCTCAATCATCTTTTTCAAAAAAAAAGTTAATCATAATATCTAAATTGAATTTTGTACTGTATGATCAATATAAGCATTAACTACTTAATTTAATCTTTAATTCAACTTTGAGTTCTTTGAACTTACCAAACTCTATAAAATTATAAGTTATTATTCTTATGATGAGTTCTTAGTAGGTCTTAGTGATATATAGCTAAGGCTTATTAGATCATATTTTCTTAAATGTAATTCAAATATTTCATGAATGAAGTTAAAGATCTCTTATTTGATTGGTAACCTAATTGTAATCATTACACATGCCATATAAGTTATGACTTCTTGATAGGTTGAGAGACATGCTTTTATCTTCATTTACATGTGAACCATTAGAAGGCATCTCTCTTCTTTGCCTTCAAGTTTCTTGACAAGATTGTCCAAGACACTTTTTATCCAACCACGATTGAATCACCACATTATTTAGTTGTCTTTTAAATTAACCTAAAGTATATGAAGTAGATAATTTAGATTAAAAGAAGTACACTTAAATGGTTTATTATCATCAAAATGTTATTATGCTTTTAAGGTTCATAGGGCTCAATAAGGTTTTTTTCATATTTTGATATGTAGTTTTTAAATTAATAACCTTATTATATTTGGTGGCTCTTAGCATGAGTATTCAATTGTACTCTATTCTTTCTTCAATATTTAATTAAAAAATCTATTTTTGCATAGTAACATTGTTAACAACTTTAGTAATAAGTGGATGTTGGACAATGTATTATAAATCCAAATTACTTAGAAAATAAATTTCTTCTCATCTTATTCTTTCAATATAAGTAATATTCTATAGCAAACAAAGGAGGATAACAAGAGGATGTTCCTTTTTCCAAAGTATCATCATTGATATTGTGAGCCAATGAACTATCATATTTAGAGAATAACTTCTTGTCATTGCAATTGTCTCTTATATTAATTGTGAGTATAACCTTCCCATAAGAGAGGGACAAATTATACTTTATAAAAAAATTTATACAAGTGATCTATGAATAATATTTGAAACCTATAAGTAAAGTTATTTACTCTATCAGTTTTCTTTAAAGAAAACTCTTGATTAAGTTTAAAAAACTTTGTGTGAGTTTGTAATATTAATGGACATACGAATTCTTAGGTAGTTTTAGCCAACACATAAGCCTATGTTCCCTGATAGCCACAAATCATTGGGTCTACAAATTCCACAATCACTTTTGTCCAATGATGGCTCGATGAAACACCCTTGCAACATATATCCACAAGGATTAAAATTAGTGCAAAAGATCTATACAAATGTGTCTTGCAACAACCAAATACAATGACAAATACAATTAACAAAGGAAACAAAATTATAGTATTATGACAACCATACTTGTACAATCAATAGCTATAACTATTACAAATCTTTTAATGACATACTAAGGAAACTTATTTAATGATATTACCACTAAAAAGTTGAATGAAGGATGCAAAGATTGTGAGTATAGTAGATTTTTGAATGAACTAAAACATCTAAAATGAGGAAGCTCCTTCAACTTAGCAAAGATGGTGAGAGTGATTTCTTTTATTGAATGTTTTTGAGTGAGCTTCTTCTCTTAATGTTAAACCAACTATTTATATGCAAAGGACTCTCAAAGAACCAAATATGACATTAAAAATAGCTAAACAACTTTAATAATCCATTTTTTAACAAGATTAAATTAGTCATTACATGTTTTCGACATTGATCATAACGTGGATCATATTATACAATGACTATATATGAATCATTCAATTGGTAAATCAGAGTACACAACTTCTTATGTCCATAGTTTAGAAGCTCATTAAATTATTTATCAAATAAAGATAGTATTATACATAATGCTCAGGTTTACCTTTACTTAATACTCGCTCTTTGTTTGACAAGACCTTATAATAAATAAATATTGTATTTTATAAAGTACTTAAGTTTACCTTTACTTGATACTAACTCTTTGTTTAATAAGATTATATAATGACTACCATTATACTAAACAAAGTAATTTGATACTACTTCAATCTTTCTTTGTCATATATGTCAAGATAGTCATATTGTATAATATGTAATCATGTTATATGAACTTTTTAAATATCATATTTTCTTTCAAGATACTAAGTCTATAGATGATTATATTATATTATAAGTCATATCATACTATACAACTATATTTCATACACCACTTAGAACATTTTTTCACTTTTCTCTTGAAAATATATTACTATTATAACCTAAAGTATCTTATGATAGTAATCTTATTATATGACATAATGGGACTTCTATACATACACAAGATCAGACTACCCTACCTTCTTCATACACTAAATTGAATATTAATCATAATGTATGATCAATGCATTATTAACTATAATTAGTGTAATTTTAACATATCTAAAAATTTAGGTTCCCCTTTTCATTTACTAATTTGAATAAATCTTAATTGATGAAAATCTATATTCAAAATTCATAGTGATGTCTTAGCCTACTTGATTTTGGAATTCAAACTGATATGAAAGATAAATCATAAATGAGACTTGAACATGAATGAGATCTTAAGTGTCATAATAAAATATTGTATAAAGTTTGACAATCTATACATACTAGAAATCAAGTTAAAATAATTAATCATAGTTTCCACACCATCAAGAGAAAATTCCTTCATGGGTTGAACCATTCTGTGAAGCACATCCTTCATGGGATTCCATGGTGGTCAATCACCTTTAGAATGATCATCAAGTTATACTTGTCCAAAGGCAATAACTAAAATAATTCATTAATAAATTTAACCATTGATTTTGAAATAACCAAACTCTAGTAGAGAACCATAGAGTTAACAAAAATATTATACTAACTAGTTGGATTGAAAGTGCTACAAAACTTCAATATAGCTAACAACCTTGGCATCATGTTAGAAAGATAACCATTGAAGGAGACCTTATCACCACATCCTCATCACTTGCATCTTTGATGTTGCACATTAAGGAGGGATAACAAATAAATTTCCATACATACACAAAGACGAATTTTTATAAGCATCTAAAAGCTCCCTTAAACCTAACCAAATATTTCTTTTAATAGGGCACAAACCATCCCTAACAACACTTCTATAAATGAAAAGAAATAGATGAGTGATGCCCACTAAATATGATGCCTGAATTGTCCTGGGCAATTTTTTTAAGGCACCCAATATAGTAAATTCGAACTAATTGATGTCGACTACAACTATTTAATGCCATTTTCCATCACTTGAAATGATTTGAATAATCTAATAACACAAAAGTATAAGTCACCTACTTAATCACAATCCAAATCTCTTATGCACTCTTGTGATCATCCAAAGTGGCTTAGAAAAAGCTTGCATGTGAGAAATCCATATTAGACATGGAATTTTTCATTATGGTCATGAGCATACTTAAATTCTTGATGCAATAGAAAATCCTCTTTTTTCATTAGATATCCAAGATGACATAAGCATGCAATTATCATCAGTGTAGATATAAAATAAATTAATATAATGTAAAATTTGGTGACACTAGAATAAAATGCTTAAAAAAATTATATATTTTCTTTCTAGCAAGATGTCCATAATGAAATCTTCATTGAATAGTGGTGAAGCTGTAGATCCATTGTATCAATCCTTCTCTTCTTTTATTTCCAATAAAAATCCATATGGAAAAATTAGAAGGTGGATGGATAATGTTTTGTACTCTTCAAACTTTAAGAGATGATAAAGATGCTCTTTCACTTAAAACCATAAGTAGATCAATTATGTTGAACCCTAAAGCATTTCATAGAAAAATAATTATATCATTATAAATTAAAACATATTAAAAAATATATTAAAAGGATAATTATAACTTCTAACATAATAAAAGTCTAAAAAAGTTTCATAAGAAATGTTGAAATGAAGTGAAAATTAGAAAAAAGAAAGTATCAATGAGCCCTTTTAGTATGAGCACAATGTATGATACAAGCCATGATAATCTCTTAGAACTAATAAGTATATCTTATTTAAACAATAAAAGAGAAATATTGTAACAAGTCTAAGGAGACGATGTGGTGAGCATTGTTCATTCTAATACTATCTAAAATTGTATCGTATGATTTTTAAAGTTCTAAAATTTTTAAAATAACTCTTGAACATTTCAAACATTTTTAACCATCTCATTAACCCAAAAAGAACATAAAACATCCAAAATAAAAAATCCAAATAAATAATTAAATAAGGTATTGCATATGGAAACAAAAAGGAGTATAAATAACATGCTACATCACATATGCTTCCACATTCATTCTTCAGATGCTTTCTATTCATTGACCCAATATTCACATTGCAATAGTTTTCATTTGAAGCACACACAAGAATTCAAAACCTTATCTTCCTTTGATAGTTAAGTGCCCAACTGAGTATCCAATGTTGATTGGGAGTGACTAAATCATCATTGATTGCACTACTAAATTAAATTTTGTAATCTATAAATCCATCCATGATAGAACATACAATTGGTAAAACTTTTTGTTCAATTTGAAAGTAGTAGTAAGTTTAAGCTATAACATGTTGTTAAATTGGAAATTTATAAATGTCTGACATTTTATCCTTGATTTTTTATTGTATGTATATTTTGTAAAATGAAATAGTCTTAACTACAAATTTATCTTTACATATCTAGAGAGGGCAAGTGTGCATTTTATTAAAAATCAATAGCAATGTGCAACTATTGTATAATTTGATTGGATTGTTTAATTTATCTTTATTAATAATAATCATGTTATATTTGCCCAATACTTACATAATTATGGCAACAAATTTCTACCCATTTAGAGATACTACCATCACAAGCATTCTCCTAATAACTAAACAAATGAAAGAAAAAAGCAGACTATGCATATCCAAAAACCAACATTGGTAGACATCAAGTCTTGGAAAACAAAACATGGCATTAAGTTAGACGACATGCCTGCACCGTAGTTTCCGGCCTCATGGCAGTCAAGATAGACATGGAGCAGGCTTACGATAGTGTGCGATGGGATTTCCTGCTCGGGATGATGAAGACTATGGGATTCCCTCCTATTTGGTGTGAATGGATCACTGCATGCATCATGTCTCCGCGGTTTGGTGTTCTCGTTAATGGTTCTCACCTTCTTTGGGTGGTGGCATAGCGGGGGCTTCGGCAGGGCTGTCCGCTCTCGCCCTACTTGTACGTTATTGTTACAAAATACTTATCTGTGCTGGTGAGGGAATACGAGACCAAACAACTGCTCAGATTCAGACCCGGACAACACTTCCTGCTGATTTTGCATCTCCTCTATGCGGATGATGTTTTATTGTTTTCTCTTGCCATGCGCGAGGCCACGCATGCTGTGCAGAAAATTATGAGGACCTTTAGGGAAGCTGCAGGGCTGCGGGTTAACTTTCTGAAATCTGAAGTATATTATAGCAAGAAGATCAGCTAGAAGAAAGCGAGGATGGTGTCGAGGCAACTACATATGGAGCAGGGCCAGATGCTCACGTACCTCAGGGTCCCTATTGCATCGAAGCGCCTGAGAAGAGTGAACCTCAATTTCTTGCTTCAGAGGATTGAAGCTACGGTGGCCAATTGGCGGATTCGTCCGCTGTCGCTCGTGGGTAGAGCTTCCTTGGCTTCCTCTGTTCTCACCGCCATCCCAAGTCACATTTTGCGTCACTGTGTTGTGCTAGCATGAGTAATTGATGAGATAGAAAGTAGAATTATAAGCTTTCTATAGCACGGGACAAGCAGAGTGCATATGATGCATTATGCGCCCAGGGACTGCATCACTCTGCCGAAGACCCCCGGTGGGCTTAGGCTTCATGACTTCCATGTATGGCAGCTGTGCTACAAATGAAGAACTGCAGCACATTCTAAGTTGCGAGGCGAGCCTTTGGGTGGACACTATGCAGTGGAAGTACAGATAAATGGACTCTGTTATGAACGTTCCCCGGAATGCATCTCATGCGTGTAGGCTGGTGCTGGACTCAATGCTAGAGGCGGTGTCGATCTTTGTATGGAGAATCGATGATGGGAGAATGGTGAGATTCATGGAGGACAACTGGCAGGGCATCCTCCCTCTATGCTGTTGGCCGACTTTCATCAACATGAACATCGTATGGCCGACGAGCTTGGCTGAATGCATCACTGCAACCGGGGTCTGGGACGTGGACAATATTCGTGCATGGGTGGGCGAGGAGCTGATTGACAGAATTCTGCACCTCCCCAGAGCTCGGACGTCTGCTCAGGACACGCTCACTCAGGCGCACACCGAGACGGAGAGGGTAGATAGCGGGAGGATCTATATGCACATTGTGTGCAAAGTTGATGGCACCGCTAGGCGAAGTGGCCGGCGTGACGCGGACCAGATGAGGGGTATTTGGAAGAGCAAAGCAGTGCCGAGGGTGCGGATGTTCATGTGGCGAGTCATCGGAGACTACCTTCCCACGGCGGTGTGGCTGGCCTGTAGGATGATGCTCAAGAGCAGCAGTTGTTAGTGGGGCTGCGGGACAGAAGAGTCCATGCAGCATGCTTTTTGGGACTGCCCGCACGCCTAGGAACTCTGGGATGATTGTCAGGCCCGCGGGGCAGTGGTTGCGCTGGGATGACTGCCACATTGGCCACCACCATGTATTATATCTGGGAAAGAAGGAATGCGATGAGGCATAACAATCCGATGGTCAAGCCATGCACGCCGCTACGGAAGATCAAGATCAAGGTAATTACTGTAGCAAGATAATGCAACGTTTGTTCATCCCTATCCAGCAGGAACCCTTGCAGCTCCTCAGACCTGCTTTTAACCCATTATTGGGTTCCCCCCCTCCAACAGGATGGATAAAAGTGAATTGTGATATTGCAGTGGAGGACAACACTGTTGGTCTTGGCCTAGTGGCTAGAGACTACATGGGGAGGCCGCTCCTGGTGGCTGGTAAGGGGGTTCTTTCTCAGGCTGGTGAAGCGATGGAAGTCCAGGCTATGCTTGAGGCCCTTAACATGAAGGAGTTCCCTTCCCCATTATTGCCATGGAGATTCAGACTGACTTGATGATGGCGTTCTAGGAGGTCCGCAACTTGATATCCCACCCCCCTGTGGTAGGCCATTTTGCTGAGACTATCAGGTAAGCTAGATGTTTAGAGGCAATCAAATTTTCCCACATCTATAGAGAAGGGAATGCTCCTGCTGATTGGGTGGCACGTGCTGTATGTTGTAACGAGTTCGTCTGGGAATGGGAAGACCCCCTCCCTAAGCCCCTAAACTTATGCTGCTAAATTTCATATTTGATCCCCGGTGAGGATCTCTCAGGAAAAATCTTTTGTATGGCTTATGCCACTTTTTGAAAAGTTTAATATATTATATATCATTATCAAAAAAAAAAATTAAATTAGACGGACTGTTTGCAAAGAATAATATAAAGGATGTTGGTTTTTGTTTTGTATGGTTAAAACGGATTTTAAAAAGATAGTTTAAAAAAGACATTTAAAAATTAATATTTTACATAAATAATAAATTATGATTTTTTTATAATTTTAATATTTTTTAGATTTAAATAAAAACCGCTTTTGACTGGCAACATGGCATTATCAAAAAACTAAAACCAGGAAGATTCTGATCGGAATTTGGTGTTAATACGGGGAAACGGCGGCGAGCGGCGCACTTATAAATTCCCTCTTACATTGGCTAACGCGCACACAGTGCTGACATTGAGAAAGTTATCTCTGTGAATAAAAGAATAGAGAAAGTTATCTCGTGGGCAGCAAATTACTCCTCCATTAAAGACCTTAGGTAAAAGATACCCTATCCTCTGTCAATACCATGGGAGCAATGCAAGACTTGTTCCAAAGCCTCAACCTCCCATCCTCTTCCGATCTCTTTGTTCTCGAGGAACAAAGAGCAAGGGTCCATGGGCAACAGAGCTTCCTCGCTATGGACAGCAGCATCAATTTCAGCTGCGATGTTTTCCTTCCTCTCCCTGATCCTATGCAGTCTCTCCAACTTGAGGAATACCCATTTCAAGATTTGGCAAATGCCTGGCCGAATTTGACCGGAGACAGCACATCCGACAGTTGTTCTTTTTTCCAGGACACTGGAAATCTTTCGTCCTTTTCTTCTTGTTCTTTGAAGAGAAGAAGGGACTGCAGAGGAAAGAAGAGAAAGCTGGAGAAGCCTGCAACGGCAAGCAAAACATCTCTTCTGCTCTCCTTTCGACTTTCTCAACATTAGGGAATTTTAATGATAGTAATCGCTTGTTCTTTCTCTAGCATGGTAGTCATGAAGCAGAGCTTAATAAGGGAATGAAGCCAGAAACAGAAGTCAAAAACACTAAAAGGAGTAACAAAGGGGAAGCAGAGCTGGCAGGTAAAGTGGAAGCTTCGCCGGAGAACCCAAGGGATGATGCAGTACCGCCGCTACCACCTAAGAAAGATTTCATTCATGTTCGAGCACGGAGGGGTCAGGCCACAGATAGCCACAGCTTGGCCGAACGAGTAAGTTCCTTCTTTTCCCTCCCATTTACATGTGTGAAACTAGGACAATTTTCCTTCGCAATAAATGGCTTATTATTGTGTAGGTAAGAAGGGAGAGGATAAGCGAAAGGATGAAATACTTGGAGCGGTTGGTCCCAGGATGCAATAAGATTACCGGCAAAGCTGGCATGCTTGATGAGATCATTAATTATGTGAAGTCGCTGCAGAGACAAGTCGAGGTAATGAGAACTGCTAGAACTTTGGTGAAGAAGAAAGCTATACATCGAAGTTAATCCTCTTAGCTATTCCTCTTTTGTGTCTGTGCCAGTTCCTCTCTATGAAATTGGCAACGGTGAATCCCTCGATGGACTTGAACGTTGGCAGTTTCTTTCACAAGGAGGTGAATTAATCTTTCCACTATTGTTTGTAACCCCCATTCTGGAATCTTTAAGAAAAATTGGAACTTTTCTTAAAAAAACCCCTACTGACTGTTCTCTTGCAGGAAAACATGGCTTGTGATTCTAGCGTAATTGCGGTAGATGTGTTACGGGAGATGATGGAAGCGTCGTGCCTTCACCTTAATCCTATAGATCAGGTGACAAGTTACGATGGGTTTCCTATGAACGTGAATGAACCTGGTACAGCTCTTCCACGGATGTTCAGCGCGCCAGTTAGTGTTCCTGATCCATTCTTGGGTCCATCTTATAACGTAATAACATCTTCAACAAGCTTTTGTTGACATTAGAGCGGGGCAAGTTAAAAAAAAAAAAAGAATAGTTTTCAAATATTATATGAATAAATCTTGATTCCTTTCTATGATTGCTTCATGTTCAGAATTCTACTTGGGATGCCAGTTCAAAAAGCATTAGTTGTGTTGATTTTCATCAAGGAAGGGGATCCTTAAGTCCACTTCAAACAGGTAATTGCTAATATGTACGTCGAATGCGTTTGTTGAAGTAAAACATTATCGACAAATTGAAGAACGGCAACAGTTCTATCATGTAGTACTTCGCAGATGTAGCTGATGGATACCTTCATGTATGTTATGTGTGAATACTTGACATTTGTTTGGGTTGACTCGAGAAGTAGTTTTCCATTGCAGATTCATTAATGTAATGCAATATGTAGTTCGATTGCCTGCGTTCAGAAAACTTTTTTCATCTTACATTTGTACAAGATCATTTCGATAAATGGCATTCTATTTTTATATAATAGTGCATTTTTACAATCAAAAAATTATTTTATAGGAGAAATTATTATTTATACTATGCAAATAATTAACGTATTCTAAACTATTAGAAATTATTATTTATATAATAGTGCATTTTTGTAATATTTTTTTAACAACTACAAAAATAAGTTCTGGCAGCAGATTTTGTAGTTTTAGAAGCGGTTTAAATCAATGATTCACTGCACTGCTTTTTTGTGCAGTTTTTGGAACCAATATGCGATCTTCGATGATTTTTAAGTTGCTACTCTTGGCTATTCATTGCAACCGTTATAACCGTTGCTATAACTAACAAGCTGCGGTTTAAATTGTTGCTGTATGTTTGTTTCTTCATGGTGCTGCAATTTATGTGGAACAATGTAGACCATTGCTATAAGGTAATCAAATTATTAATGGTGGTTTTTTGTGATTTTAAAGGAGCTTTTGAAAAGCATTTTAAAATGATGTTTTTATATAAGAAATTTAATATGAGAGATAAAGGAAAACCTGTGAAAGTTTTGATTAACTTTTGGAGTTTTTTTAAGTCAAAAAAGAAAAAAAAAAATGTTCAGAAGCAATTGTCTAGCATAGCCTATTAACGTAGTATATCTAAATCAATTATAACAGTACTTCAAGCCATCGTTATAGGATTTATAAGCTACAAACTTTAGCAAAAAATTGGACTGTTTTTTCTTCATACAATAACTCAGATGACAACCCTGACAAAATACACATAAAAAATTGTACATTCACAAACCTTAATATGAATACTCTGGAATTAAAACTAAAATAACTAAAAAAATCTACATGAAGATAATAAACTCATAAATTCAAGTAATTTGTGCACAAATAGTAAAACTTTAAGAAACAAAAAATGTTATGCAAAATTAAAGAACTATTCATTCAAACAAAAATAACTAACCCATCAATATTACTCTTCTTAGTCATTCTCATTTTTGGCATCCTCTTGCATTTCAAAGAAGGATAATTAAATGTACGATGATTTAGAGCTCAATTATAGCAATTACATTAATTATAATAATTAGTAGCTATGCACCCTATTATTACTATTTCTCTTTTAGCTTGATTAAGTTGTGTATCTTACTGATTTGTTTATTGCTTAAGATAAGTTTTAGATAGTCTTGATTGAAAGAATTTTTTTATTTGAATTATACTATATTTGATTTAACTAGTTGATTAAGAGATTTGTTATGGACTTAAACCCAAAGAAGAGGTGTTAAAAAAAAAAACAACAGTGAAAAAACCAAATTCGATTGCTCACTTGTGTGGTGGCCGCCCGCGTGTTCCCAACATCGAGTGCCACGCATGACACAAACCTGGGTCATGTGAACTACATGTAACGATAAGTTCATTAACTCCCATAGAATAGAAGCATGCTGGGGGTTGGCAATCATGTGCATTACGTGTGTGGTAGGTACCACCTATCGACCACACCTGTGTGCAAGCAATGCTGATGACACGTGGAAGCCATGTGCAAGCATAGCTTCCACATGCGAGTATGAGGCCGAATGACTCAAAAGTGTAAATTTTAAACTTTTGGTCAAAATGCAAATGTGTCTTTTAAAATTTAAAATATTATACTTTTTATTATAAAATATTATATTTAACTCCTATATGAAGGGATAAGGATAATGAATGAACCAATTAAAACTTCTTTGAGTATTTAATTTTCTTATAAAAAAAACTTTATTCTTCTTTTCTTTATTATTCTTCACTATTTCACACTTAAAATTTTGTTGTTACGACTCCAAAGAAAAGATCTATTATCGAGACATCAGGGTGAGAAAACCTCACAAATAGATCATATAAGTTTATGTATTAGAGTGCTTTTGATTTGATGCTGATAGTAAGATCCAAAAAGAAAGAAGACTAAGAACAAGCTACAGAAGGGAATCAAGAGATTAGAGATACTACAATCGAGGTGACTATAGCAACAACTTCACCATCAAACTTAGAAGCACAAATAACTCTATTAATACAACAAAAATAAGTGTTAATAAAGATGGTGTTAAAAAACTAATCTAGTCCCACCATAATGTAAAAAGAAAAACCACGAAGGAAAGAATATTCTTAACTCAAAGACACATAGATACAAAGATAAGGATGTTATTATAAATCTTCCTTCGTCAATACCAGAGAATCAATAACATGAATTCAAAGTAGAAGTTAAACTTGATGTACTTATTTATGATGGTACAATAGATATAAAAAAATTGGATACCTGGTTAGGATAATTAGAGACTTATTTCTCTTTGTATGACTACTTATTAAACAACGTAACATATGCTTGATTGAAAACGATGAACATATATTGTCTTGGTGGAATACATATTTAAGAGTTAGTTCAAATATAAAAATAATATGAAACTAGTTTAAGAAATTAATTTGAAAAACAATTTACCCTATGGGTACTAGAAAAAAGGTGAAGAAAGTGACATATTCTATGACACTAATAAAGACAAACAATATAGGATTATATTTTGATGACAATCATTGGCATTAAAGATATTTATTGATGAGATGCAGACTTCATCTAAATGCATCTATTGTTTGTATTATCTTATTATTAGAGAACTAACCTTATTCCTTGTGCAATCTTTGGCACAAGCTAGCACATTTGAAATGGCCATCAAAAAGAAGAATTAAAGTAGAAAACTAAGGATAAAGAGTTCAAACATTTAGAAGACTAATACTAACACAAAAAAGTGACAAAAGAGGAAAGAGTACTTCCCAACAAAAAAGATCATAGTGATAACAACAACTACTCGATCTACAAGAGGGACTCAAAAATATCGTACACATTACAAAAAATAAGGTTACATAAGAGGAAAATATTGGGTTTTGCACATAATCTTTTCTCAGAGAAGTTTAAGAAAAATGGGAACAATAAGATCCCTGTTATAGTTGAAACTTAGATGATTCTCGAGACTTTATAATAAGGAGATGAGAGTTTATCTTTCATGGTAAGACCAAAAGAGCTCATGATTAATAACAACATATTGCAAAAAAAGAAACTATTTATATCCCACATTTAAGCAAAGGAGTTGGTGAATGTTACCATTGACATTAGCAATTAAAAGAATTTGATCATTGAAAGCCCTGTGACGATAAAACTACTCATCTAAGGCCTTATTCTCTTGGGTGGATTCAAAGAGACTTTAAAACAAGACTTGAAAGATAATGCAAGATAAAATTTGTAATCACCCAAGAATATATTGATGAAGTTATCTATTAAGTAGTGTTGCTAAATATTTGTCAAATCATATTTGGTTACTCGTTCTTATGAGATCAATATATTATATATTATTGCTAAGCCCAACAATATCAATTCACAAATGATGGATAGAAATTTATCATAACAAAAGATAAGTAAAAATTAAAAGTAGATATTATTACTTTGGACAAGTAAAGAGATTAATAAATACAAGTCTAAATTATATGTTATTAGTAGTTCAACCTTAGAAGCTAAATATTGGTACAAAAGAATGTAGTAATCTACATAGACAACTTTAGGATATACAAAGAGTTTATGTTAAGAACATAACTTATGCTAATGTAAATTCATATCTTATAGTTTAACATTAAACTAAAGATTAATTTAACTCTTTATAACATTGTCTTAAACTATTCTTTAACAAGTTTTTCATTGTTTGACTCATGTAAGGATTGATCTCCAATTCAACATACATGATTAAGATGAATACAAATCTATGTGCCATATAAATATTAAGTGATAAATTTAATAATTTTAACTAAAACATAAGTGTTGAAAATGGGCTCTTGATGGGAAGCTACTCCATCAAAAATTGGGACCAATGGCTCCAAGATTTGTAAGTTCAGCAAAGCTAAAGCAAAACCACCAAGGCTCTTGAACTTTCTTCACTTTTGGATTTTCCCAAGAATCAACTGATCAAACTCTACTTTAGTTTAACTTACTTGATCTTAAAATACATGATCTAAAAATATTTAAAAGAATTATTAGTAAAACTAACACAATAGTTTTGTTATATCAAACAAGTGGTGCAAGGATCAAGTGTTCAATAAAACTAGGTTTATCCAATATAACCCAAATATATTTGTGTTCAAGCTAATGAATTGAGAAAAGTTGTAGTTATAATTAATTCAAATCTCTTTCTTCTAACTCTTCTTAGTTATTTAGGCACACGACCTTGCATATTCTTTACAAAATTGCCATCGTTGGGCATTAAACCTTATTCTTCTAGTAATTGATTTGTTGTTACCTAAAAATTATAAAGTTGGAAAACTCAAAATTAAATACATATTAATCAAATGCATTGTAAATAATACAATTTGAACTTTTCAAAGATGTGAATTGAGCGACTCATCACTGTTGCACTTTTATACTAAAGTAAATTCATTATTTCTTGTTATTTTTTTTGTCTATATGGATAATTGGTATTGGATACTCGATTGTATATGTATGTATGTATATAGATGTGCATAAATCATTAAATCTTAAAAGTTGAAAGGTTTTTTAGGTGTCATTACATAAATAAAGTATTGAAAATAAAATTACTTAATCATATAAATATTGAAACACACAATTTTTTAAAAGCATCTTCTTCTCAAACTGGTGTAGACTTAGCTATTATCAATACTCAAAGTACATTAGAGTTGGCTTCGAATCTCATGTCATTATGATTGTGTGGGAGCTAAGCAAGGAAGCCCAAAACTATTCATATGGTATGCTGTCATCACTAATTATATTCTTATCAGTTCCCTCTAGTACCTACATAACAACACATAATAATTGTACACTGTAATACAAAGTATTTTCTTTACCACAAATTTAAACTCAATTGTTAAGTAGTAATAAAAGTTTATTTAATTAAGTAAACTTTTTTTTTAATCTAAAATTAAGTAAACTATTGTTGTTCTTTTTCTACTTTTAAAAGAAACCAACAACATATTTCTATTACAATATTAATCAAGATCTCAACAATATGGCTTAATAGAGATACATGAAGAGTGTTGGGGTTGACGGGAGGAATAATGCTGTGAAACTGGTGCAGTAGACGTGGATGATGTTGAGTGGAATGTTGGCAGCAATATGCACATGTCGCAAGGTGCTGGAAGTAGTGGATGAAGTATTTGACATGTATCCCTTGAATCATTCAAATATGTACATTTGAAGAAAATTGACAATAATTTCTTACGTAGACATTTTTTGTCCATATCTATAATACATATAGCTAAAACATGTACATTGAAAGAATTCTATAAGAATAAAATGACATATGTATAATAGTATAGAGAAAAAAAATGCTTTTCTTGGTGAAGTTGGAACATACACTTTTATAATATTTTGAATAATATTTGTGCATTCAACTTTGTTGATTACTTGTTTGTTAAACGTACGGCCAAATACAATATCCTTTTTTGTTAATATGCCTCTCATATCAAAGAAATCTACTATAGTATGTACTACAATAGACTAATTATATTTTTTTTTGTACTTGTATAAAACATTTCTCTATCCAAGATGAAAAGTACAAATATATCATGCTCCAATGTCTTTTCAATATGATCAATTCTATAAAATTTAATAGAGTGAACTTTGATTCATCTCTGTGGTTGTTATCATAATGATGTTTTCCAATTGACATTAAAATAGCAGAGCTTTAAAAATGTTAGTAATTTATCTTAAAACTATTTTGTAGTTTTTCATAGTAACTTAAATTTCCTTGTACTATAGTTTTCTTCACTTCTTATTACCATTATAAGATGTTGTTAGAAACATATAACATTAATATAACAACCTCTAAATCATCAAACAATCTTATAAGAGCCTCTAGTGAGAAGATTTGTGTCTTTTGGGATATTAGGATGATCATTATAAGAAAACTAGGGGTAAATAGAAATTTACTTAATAAAAATAACTTTTTTTAAGATAACTAAGTAAAAATGTTTGTCTTACTTTACTATGCAACCATTCACGAGGATTTTCTCTAAACACTTTTTAATATATCAAGTATGGTTTTTATTTCATGCCCATTTTTTAATTTAGGCTTTATCTGTAAAATGTTTAAACTAATTCAACATAAATTTTTATTTGATGAACATATTTTAATGACATGTAATATGATGGTGCTTACTCACAACGAAATTCAATATTTTAACAATGCCAATAATTAACTAATGATCTTAATAAGATATTTTTCCTCTATTATAAGAGCCACTTCTTTGTTAAATATTGTGTAATTGCTATCAATCAAGAAGATTACTTTTCCTACAATATGAATTAATTCTTTGATAGACTAGTTGATAATAATTTTAAGAGAAAACTCTTTTAAATCTATGTGACAATGACTTTTCAATTTTAGAATTTTATCTATTTTCATGTTCAAGCCTTTAGAAATGTTGGAAGTGTATTTGTTTGACTTTTTCATCACTAACAAAACTTGGCATAATGTGTTTCTCTCTTTCCTAGAGATTATGAAGAATGTAGGAGGCAATTTATGGTTTCCATTTTCATAAACTTGTTAATGGATCTTCTATTTAATTCCAACCTTTATTAGGTCTTGGCATGCTTTAATGTTCTTCTTCTTCATCTTCTCCTCCTCCTCCTCCTCCTCATCATCATCATCATCATCCTTCTTTTTTTGGGTACAGTTAGACCTTCGCTATATCAATTAAAAACCTTCTAAGTTCATAAAATGTATTCTGAGTAGGCAACCAACATTGATGTGCAATGTTGCCTCAATATCGATCATGTTTCAACCTTAATGAGCAAGTATTATTAGTAGGAATGGTGGTACAAGTACATTGAATGCATTTTTAGGAGCATATGATTTTAGTGTTATTTAGACTAGGAATCATTAATTGCACAAATCCATTTGAATGAATTAATCTCTATTCTTTGCCACACTAGTTGATGAGTCCAAGTGTGTTGACCTTAATATCCATTCGTATCCTACAATGGTGATGAAATCAATGGCCACAACCATCTAGCTATTATAGGACTTAGAGTCTCCTTCACCCTTTTAGTCTATTTGGGAAAATGTTGTGTGATTCTAATATCTAGATTTTTTATAAATTTTTTGTAGTTGTATTTTACCCCTTTGCTATATTGAAGAACAAAAACTAACCTAAATATGAATGTTTCTTTTTTTTTATATTATTTAAGTTTTTGAATGTATCATGGTTTTAGTCTCACATCTCTCATAAGTTTTGTTTGAGTTTTTTTCACTAATATTAATTGGTCTACTGTAATCATTATAATTTAGCATTTAGATTTCAACATTAATAAAATATTTCTAGAATCCTTTATAGGTTTTGTTACAAGTCTTAATCTAGTGGGTCATTGAGTTTCATAGTTCTAATTAGGTGAATTTCTCAACTTATTCATTAAATAAGGGATGGAGACTCAAAGAGGAGTTCTTGTCAAAGTATTTTGTTAATCTTATTTGAACCCTTCCATTTTCTTTCATGCTTGTCCATGCTCTCTTCTAATTATGTAAAGTCTTTGTGAAAGATTTCTTGATCTCAATTTATTAACGACCTTCTATGGGCTAGTGGACTATAGCTAGGACAAAAGGAAAGCAAGTTCTATGTTCATATTTTGTAGTTAGTTTTGGCTCCATAAGAGATCAAGTATTTATCTAATCTATTTGTTTTGTGTCAATTAATGGATGTTTTGAGATTTTATTTTTTGCACTTGTCTGCAAATGTGTCTTCTACATTTTTGTATGAGTTTCTAATCTTTCCAAATAGCTTTAGACATGATTCTCATATTCTAATGCTTTGTTTTTTTAATTACAAGCCTTTTAAAAGCCAATTGTGGTAACCTCTTAATTTATCAATGATCATATTACCACTAAATCTAATTTGAATTGAATCTCAATCTATTTCACTCCAACTATTGGTAGCTAGTTTTCATAGCAGAGATTCACCTTTGAAACTAATGAGAGAGGAGTTTTTCTTAGTGGTAATGCACATTTGAAACTTTAGAGAATAGTCATTTAGCACAATTAAATTTTTTTATCGCTCATTAAAATTTCAAAATCAAATTATCACACATTAGTTCATTATTAGAGTGGAGATTGGCATCAACATATAATTAACTCTCATTCTTTACTTATTTGAAAATAATTAAACCAACCTCTACAATTGTTTTGAATTTTTCTACTCTTTTTATTCTTTTCTTCTATTTAAATTCATTAAATCAATTATTTGTTTCCAAAAAATAAAAAACAAAAGTAAAAACAATTTAAAAATTAGAATTTACCAAAAGTTCAAATACTTGTTTAGTATATATCTTTCGCTTGTTAACTCTAATTTTTTATCCATCGTATGATGCATTTGTTCTATCTTATTTTTTTTTATCGATGATGAAACCTTTGTGATAGTCATTAATATTTTTTATAAGGATTAAAAATTTTAAATACATTTTATTTTCTTTAAAATTGATAATAATAAAATTCTAATTAATTTCATATCTTTTTTATTTTGATTATGAAACTTTTAGAGCTTATAAAGACATGAATAAACACAAGAAGTTTTTAGTATTTTGGCCATTATCCCTTCACTTACGTCCATTCTCAAGATGCTTTTTTTTGCCTACACAATCCAATCACTCATTTTCTCACTTTGAGTTGGAGAAGAAGCTTTTACATTGATCCTTTTTTTATCGAGACAAAAGCAAAAGTCCAATCCCTTAAAGCTTAGGAGAAGTGTTTATAACACACTCCAACACCAAGGCCTTCTAATTTATAACTAACCCAAGGCCATAATGTGTGCATTCGCAACCACAACAACTTAATGCCTAGGTGTGAGGCCATTAACTCCATCAACACAAAGCCTTGAGTTAGTCTTTTCACTTGTTCATATAAATTGAAAAGCATAAGCCCAATCTTAAATGGATAGATATACAATGAAAAAAATTAGAGAGTTAGTTATAAAGTAATGTAAAATACTCAAGAGATTTATGAGAGTTTGAGGATATCCAAGTGATATGTTTTTGATGTGGAAACATGAACTTGATCTTCTTCCAAAATAATATTGGAATATGTGCTCTTCCAATGATCTCTCTTTAAATGTAGTATAGCATGAAAGCTCTTTAATAATCTCTCAAGTAAACTACTTTTTATATCTTTCCCATAAAAAGGTCAAATGATCTAATGATTAAGTCAGATATTTTGTTAGCATCAATGCTAATTTTCTCAATTTATTAGATTGTCTATCAAGCTAAACAATTTATTATCTAATGACTATTGAAATGCCAATTACATAATTTAAAGGTCTTTTGATAGATATAATTTTTAATTCCATATTTTATTAGATGATATGGCCAATATCAAACTTGTCATTAGATTTAATATTGGATTCATAATATATGATCTAATGGCCTTTTGGTAGATTCCATAGTTTGGTGACCTATTTTACCATTATGTTAAATTATCCTAATGCATGATAATATGACTATCATATTATGGTTTGATGGTCTTCCAACATAATTATTTATAATTTTAGATTTATTAGATAATCCAACCAATTTAAAACTCATGATTAGACATAGAATTAGATGCATTAAAAATTGTATAATGGTCATTGATAGAGATCTTTTTTGGTGAACAAACTTATCTAGTGTAGAGCATCTTTACTAACTAAATTCGCCTATGTGTTCAATCTTTTAGTTCTCCAATTATTGTGTTTCTCATGCAAACCATGAATAAGAAAATTTGAAATCATGACACATTTGTTGAGCCTTAAAATATTCTATCATGGATAAAACACCTTGCCTTGATATATGCATTAAACTATGTTCAACTTAGTCATAACTAAGTTAGAATCGTTTTTTTAAAAATTAAAGTTTATGAATTGTAGTGAATTCCAAGTGAAGCAATTGATTGGCATAAGGTAAACATCAACATAATTCTTACATAAGTAATATAAAGAGATAATTTCTAGATATTAGACTTATGTAGACCTTGAAGTGCTTTATCAATTCTTTATTTGTTTGAGTTAATTGATATTTTTTTTGTGTTTTCCATTATTATTTTTCTACATATGGTATGTTAGTCACAAAATTTACTTTTTTAAAGAGTCACTTAAAAGGCATACAAGGAAGGTACACTAGAGCATGAAGAGAAAGCATTTAATGAGTTTATTATCATCAAAATGAAAAATTGGTATCTAACTTATTTGTTCAATAATATTATTCATTTTGATAATGATAAAAAATTAAGTGCCAGAATGGATGTATAAGTTTAAGTCATAAGTAAAGATGTAAATGATTTATTAAGGATGGCTTGATTTTCACAAGAAGAAGCTAATTGATGTTGGCACTGATAGCCTTTATCTTGAGCTCATCATTACTTGCTTTAAAGTGGAAGATTGTCAAAACCTAACCAAAAATCATATATTGTTATTTTATATTGTTATTCTTATTTTAAATTGCTTATGCATTTTACTTATGCATGTAAATCTTAGTTCTTATATTTCTTATAACTTTGCATAACAAAATAAGTAAATTTGATTAGTATTTCAATTAAAATATAACTGAATTATTAAGGTTTATATATCACTCAAATTTTAATTAAAATGAAAATAAAACAAGTGTTAAAATGCATAAACTATGATGTTTTACATCATACAAGTATGATCCTATTTATTAGAGAGTAATTAGTTTTTAATGCAAAACCGAAGCAATTTGTATAGTATGATACTAAGTGCATTCAGCAACATTGTATAATATGATCATTCTAATTGTATAACATGAATGAAGTAAAAAACATGTAATAGTTAGTTAATCAAATTAAAATATTGAATTAGCCTTTGGGAGCTATTGTAATTTTCATAAAAGTCTTAGAGACTATTAAGTTATTATAAAAAGACTTAGAAACATTAAATAAAAAACTAATGATAATACTTTAATGTATTGAGAAAGTGAGATGTATGCTACAATAGAAGCCATAATTTGCTTAAGTCCATTAAAGACTATTACTATAGTTTACAAAGAGTTTCAAAGCCAATTTCTTACATTTCAACATTTTTATATTTTACTATTTGATAATATCACACCTAACTTTTAGCATAATTTATCTTTCATAATCACCTTGGTACAACCATATCAATGTACCCATCAATGTAATTGACTAGTCACTTTTCACTCAACAAACTTGTTATTCAAATTAAGGGTCATGATCTTCTAATCTAATCACCAAGATCATGTTGTTTCACTAAAATGAATCACATTCGTGTACCAATTAGTCACTTAATTGCATAGGAATTATCTCCCAAGGCTAAGTAACCTACCATTATACATTGACATGTACATGACACCAAAATAATCTTTTAGAATCTATAATACAACCCATGAATATTTATATGCTAAAATATTTATTACACCTTTCCTTCAACTAAAAAATATATGCTATTAGTTTTTTTTGAATAAATGCTTATTAATTTTGAGTAATTAATTTTGCATTCTACTAGTTATACTTTGGATGAAAATCATGCAATATGTTGGTTAATGATTATATGATATGATGGGATGAAAGAAATTGAAAGAATAACCAACTATTAAGATTGAACAATATAATATTGTTTAATCATTTGGTATGATCAAATAATAGAGCTAATTAAGATACATGTTCAAAAAGTGGATTTAGTCAAACAATATGATAGAGTTATTAGATGAGTATGATATTTTCTTAAGTGTTAGGTTTAGATTCATCTAGTGGGGCTTGGTACTATGTAATGTAATATAAGTGTGTCATAAGATATGATCTAGTGTGACAAAGTGAGGTTGATCATACAAGGATAATCACAACATTATATGTGAATGATAATGAAGAAGATGAGAGCCTATAATACAATTATGACAAAATGTATATAAAAGTATGACAATAATGAGAGAAAAATAATCAAGAGAGCTAACTATCACGCGATGCAATAATTGACATTATACAAATGCAATTAGTTAAGAGTGTGCCATACTTGTATAGTCACAAGATCATATACAATGGTCCCAGAATATTGCTATTTGGTAAAAGTATTTTTTTCTAAACATATAATACATGGATCCAACATATTAATATGATATAGAAATGTATAATAAACTATGGTTTCATAATTGATTACTCTTGACCTTAACCATTGAAATTGTGATTCCTTAGATCTAAAGGGTCAAAAGGGTTTAATTTGTTAAGACAATCCCCTGATTTAGGGGTGCTTAACCTATTTAAGGTTACTTCATGGTTTGGTTGATTTTAAAGAAAAAAAACTTATATGTGGAGGGCTAAAAGGAGGAAAACTATAAGGTAGAAAAGAAAAAAGGAGCCTCACTATGAGCAAAAATATCTCAAATCTTGAAGAAGGAAAAGCTTATCATCAGAGAAGTCTTCTACTCAAGTTATAAGATAGAATAAGCTTTGAGATTATATAATAAATTTAACTAAGATCTAAAAAAATGAAAAAATGGATTATCTTGTTAAATTGCATGTGAAAACTTTAGAAAATGAATGTGATCTTATTCCATGAAATTATTTTATAAAAGGGGACAATTTGCTTTATCATGATTAAGGGTAATTTTAACTAGTATGTAATGTTTATTTGACATTGGTTTTGTATAAGAAATTATTAAATGACCCATGCAAATATCTACCTTAAAAGTTCAAATTAATTGTGCAAATTAAGTTGCATGAATTTATGGTGGCATCCTTTATTTGTATTTATGAATATTGCACTTAAGAGAATCTTAGTGAGTATATAAGAGATTGTTTATCACTTTTTCTTGTGAAATAGTGCTATAAACCCATGCAAAAATGTGTACTTTCATATAACCCATGAATGTAAGTTAAATAAAATGACTATATGCATGAACAACTAGCTTTGCTTATTGATATATATGAAGTTTGAACTTAGAATGCTTATTATTGATGCAAAGCACCTCTGATTTAAGAAATGATCATGTGGAATAAGGTTGAAGCATGTATTATTTAGAGTATAATGATATAGAATTAAGGTCTTTAAAAATCTCCTTTTCTTTTAAGCAATTAAGAATATTAGTGTAAATTATTAGCATGTCTAGTTATTTTTGTTCATGAATGATAACTTAAAGGTTTCATCACAAGCAGAATTAGTAATTATGTAAAACAAAGACTTCATGTTGTAAAGAAAGTAAATCCTATGCTTGTATGTAAGATATTATATGTATAATGAATATTTGATAATGTGGTTTGAGAGTAATGTTCACTTTGTGATTGGTTCATGATTAAACGAAGAGTTTTATGACATGATGAACCAAATAAGGTATAAAGATAAGACTTGATTCTATGTTGGTATATAAATTTATTTGTTTGAAATTTGTATGTGATGTAGGGCACTAAAGTTACACATTTTAACTCCCATAATTTTAATTGGATAATATGACATTGTAAAAATGTATTCTTATTCCAAAATCATGAATGAAAATGTGAAAAATACTATGTTATATAAATTACACCTTAGCTTAGGTCATGAACCATACAATGGAACTTGAAACTTTAGCCAAAACCTAAGAAAATCCTATAGTCAAGTATTCCTTTACCTCGAGCATGCTTGGAAAGCATTGAGCCATGGATTGATTAAGTCATTAGGAGACATGAGCTCAACCATTAAAAGAACTTAAATTACTTTTATGATGTGTATGGCTCTTGATTTCTAGTTTAGAAGCTTAAAAGGGCATAGTTTTGGGCCACAGAAGAAGAGTAGGTTAGGTAGGATATAGTTAGTAAACAAAAAGAATGGGTAAGGCTAGTGTTATTAAGGCTAAGGATAAACTTAAAGGTCTCATGGTTAATTTTTAATAAGTTTTAAAAATGGGACTTTATGTACTTAAAAGAAGATTATGTAAGGTAAGCTTATCTTTAAAATTAAGCATAAAGGTTTAGGATAACTCTTGAAAAAGAAACTTATAATTGAAGATTAGAGCTAAACTTAGGTATTACTATTGGTGAACCTTTATGCACATCATAAATAAGGCTTTGTATAGTTAATCTCTCAGTTAATTTGTAGGAAATGACTAGAGAGCTTAAAATAAGACCTGTGACCTAGAGATGTACCAAGTTTAATCAAGGAATTAATAAGATAAAAATGTTAGCTAGACCATAATGCTAACAATGATCATTAGGTAAGATCATGAGTGACCTAATTAAGCTCTTAGGTCACCTGATGACACCCAAAATGGTGATTAGGAGATATATGGTGGCATAAGAGAGGCCTAAGGATGAGTATTTTGACCTAGGGTTGCTTTGGAAGCATAAGTGTCACTAATGAAGCTTATGTTGACCTAGAGCTAGTTATAATGATAATCAACTATACATTGAACCTAAGAATAAATGTTAAGACTATATAAACACTAATGATAGCCTAGATAAGTAATATCTTAGAAAAATTAGGATAAGACTATATATAAAAAATGGGTTAAGATGTTTTAAATAGTTAAAATAGGGATTGGTGAAAACTTTAAGATATTGAAATGATTATAAACCTAGATAGTTGGAATAAGACTTAGGATTCAAAACTTAGATTATCTTAATCAAGACATGAAGAATCTCAGATAATAGATTTATGGTTAAGAGAAATCTTTGAATTATTATGTTATTAGTTGAGTTGAAAACTCTCTACATGTTATATTCAAATTATGAAAATCTAAGTAATATTAGATAGTGATAAATTAATTTTTATAAGAAGCTAATGATCATGGATGTAATTTGAATTGGTGAAGAATCATTGATCATGTATGCTTACCTAAAAGATAGACAAGTTACCAATCTATTGCCCTAACCTAAAGGTAATAGTTTCACATGATTCGTAGTGTTTATAAGAGTGCCAATTGGTGTGATAAGAGTCATCAGGGTTGTCTTCAATCCATTGTATAAATAGTCAGATGAGGGAATAGTTGCACATTTAGTCTCTTTGGAAATAAATGATGTGTTATGATTATAGTGGGTAGTACATGTGAGTATTCAAGACTCTTAGAATCTTATAGAGTTAACTTATATTATCAACATTGCCTTAAAGATTGTTGGATTACATGATGATATAAGACTATTAGATTTTATAATGATTCTCTTGGATTATAGAGTATATTAGATTGCTAAGGAGACACTAAGCATCTTATTAATCACATATAAGGTTAGGTATTACATTAGTTGATAGATAATAATATCATTATGGGAGTTTGTTGTTATTTATTTATATGATTTACTTGGTTATTATATTCATATTTTTTGGTTATTATATATTAGTTTTATAGCATGATTTGAAGATTCCTTATTGAGTTCCTTGACTTAATCCTCTTACATCTTTGTAGGATTTGGGAGCTAAGAGTTAGCAAGACCAAGGTTGAGATTATGAGAGCACATTAGTTGGATGATTTATTTTATTACATTCAATCATTAATAATAAGAGAGTTGTTATCTTATATGATTATCAATTTTATTATTGATGTACATAAGACTATTTTGGATTATTATATTTGGACTTGGTCATTTCTCACTATGCTCTCTTTTATTAGACATTATCATTTTATTAGTTTTTATATTTTTTATTAGAATTGGGTCATATAATTGATGTCAATGATATTTACTTTTATATATTAGATTTGCATATGAGAAATTCCTTGGATTATTTTTATTTTAATATTTTTTATTATAGTTTTTTTACTTATATGTACTTTATATATATATATATATATATATATATATATATATATATATATTGTGAGCATTTAAATTTTTTATTACACTTAGTTTTTTAAAAAATGGGTGTAATGATATTTTTTCATAGATAATCCCCAAAATCATAATCCATATTCCAACATGTAAGGAATAACATAAAGATATAAACATCAAAATCCAAAAATATAATATTTGATACTACTCCAATCCATGAAGTATAGATATTAGAAAAATAACTAAAATAACTTCACCACCACTAAGAAAACATTACAAATGTAGATGTTGAGAATGTTGGATGAAAAATGCAAAAGCACCCAATGTTGGCTTCTAAGCAAGCTCTTATCTTCCTAAATCTTCTTGTAAAAAATGAGGAGGATTATGATTGAGCTCAATAAGAAATATTTAAGACATATTATAACATAAACATGTTATGTCAAGGTATTATATAAAATCTACATAAGTAAAGTAGTATCATGATTAGGAGTATCATCTAGGACTATATTAGCCTACGAAGTTGATTCTAAGTATGGAACCATAGTCGTTAGCCCTATCCAATATCTATTAGAGCATCATAAGTCTTTATGATATCATAATCATAAAGTTTAACAAAGTTGATGGCCAATGATCAACTAGCAATTTGACAATCCCTCCAAACTCGTGAGATCCATAACATAATGTCTTGTATTCCAATCTCATCATGTAATCTACCACCTTATAATAAAGTCCAATCATATGAGGCTATCTTAGAGAGCTATAGGAGTCCTTAATAATCACATAAAACTTCATTAGGTATTTTTGTACATCCATAATCTCATGATGTTCTATAATCAATGCCACTCAATCACCCCAGCATCTTTAGCACATGATTAGCATAGCTGTCTCAACTCTACTAATCATGTGGACCAAGATCTTTTAGTCATTACAATTCATAAACAATGGTTGGCATTCCACAGCATATGTTCTAACACATCTACAATCCTCTTCTAGTGTCACGAGTAATGAGATAAGTAATTTCTTAGAGTCATTTACCATGATATTTGGCTCACCTCTCTTAGCTCTATAAGTCATGCAAAATATTTACTTATATACCTAGTGAGAGTCCTACCATTTTGTTACACCCCAGTTTTTTTTTAAAAGGAAATTTTTTTTTTTTTTTTTTTTACATATAGACAGCTCAGATCGTCCCATACCAATCTGAGTAACCTATGAAAAACATAGGATATAACACATCATTACACACCTACTTTCCTTAACTATGTGGATCCCATCTCCCGGGTACACCGTCAAATCAGGTTCATGACTCCTGAATTAACTGATGAACTCGCGCAATGTTACTCCTACTAGACCCAATACTCCTAACCCATACCGGTAGGAGAACCGATCTAATAGAAGTCTGAACCCCCAAGGTTAAGTTCCATAGTCATGTAATGACCTCACCATCAATAAAAAAATATATAACATCCACCGATATGAAATGGCGCTCCACACACCATACCGTCAAGGTAAAAAATAAGATAGTGTATAAAAATGTAACTCATATGAAAAATCACAGTCCATAAAATACCACATCATCCATACGAGTACATGAGTCAGAATCACCCTCACATAATACAAGACATAAGAATAACAGTCTCACTGAATACATCCAATAGCAACAATCAACTAACTAGAATGTCTCAGAAAATCACAGATCAGATCTCCTCCACTAGCCTACTGATCACGATCCCACCTAAAGCTGGGTGGCGTCAAGTCTACCGAGCCACTGGAAAAAATATGGATAATAAAAGAATGAGCTACGCCCAGTAGGAAAGACAGCTAGTAAAAAAACTCTCATGCAAGAGAAGGATAATAGCAAGAGTATAGAAATACAGCATAACAATGTAGGGTGGAAAGGCACTCTCAATCCCAGACTCTGACCAACCACAGTCACCCCTAGTCACACCAGAGTAGCTCTCCTCTGTGCTCCCAGGCAGCATGCCAGCGGGACACGCCCATCTCTGCGCACGCATGGCGCCTAGGCAAAGCATGCCAGCGGGACACGCCCATCTCTGCACACGCATCACAACGCCTAGCACCCGACACCGCAGCGTCTCTCGTCAATCAATCTTCTGGAGACTATAGACAAAACCAGTCACATAGATCTCTAGCCAACGTGAGACACCCCTGCCACCCTCAGGCACGCAGGCCTACACACTTGGCTAGCCACGGCGAGTCACCCCTGCCACTGCCACTCTCAGGCGCGCAGGCCTACACTCATGGACCAGAAGAGATCGACTCAGCCACCGTTCCAAGAAGTCCTCTCCCAACAATTTCCATAGAAGCCATGCCCCTACAGTCATTGCCAAGCTCTAACTCCAAGATTCGGCAACATGTGTCCAGATACAACAAGGCGCATACCAGTCCACATGTATACTGTGGAAGCTAAGTCTGTACCGCACAGTTACCTACCACAACTACCCTAAAACATCATATAGGACCTATAGTATTCTAGTCCAATATGCCAATCCATGAAATATGCCAATCCATAAAATATGCCAACACTGAGTAAACTGACTCAATCCATGTCATTGCCATCCAAGCAACACAAACTGTACCAAAATTCTAACTATTCTGGTAGCACCCAAGTGTCACACTTCCTTCCAACTAATCCAGCTGCACTGAATTTATGGGTAATTTCCAACAGTCAATTTCAACTTGGCTACGTGATTTCTAAAAATCACCTTTTTCTCACTTCAGGAAATTTTTAAATTCAAAAAATCAATTTCCGCCTTTTATCCATTTTTCCGAAATTCGGAATAAATTTCCGAATAAAATTTAAATTCCACATATATCCTTTTTCCGAAAATTCGAATTAATTTCCGAATAAATTTCCTCCGCGCCGTTCGTTCGCGCCGAATCCCGCTTAACCGGGTTTCGCTGCCGGTTCGGAACCCTCGTGCTGAACCGCGACACCGCCGAACCAACTTCTTAATATAATTTCCGAATTAAATTTTTCCTCCGCGCCGTTCGTCCGCGCCAAATCCCGCTGAACCGGTTTTCGCTGCCGGTTCGGAACCCTCGCGCTGAACCGCGACACCGCCGAACCAAATTTCTTAATAATCCGTTAATCGGTCGATGTTTAATTAATTAATTACTAATAAATATTATATAAATACCGTTAATTACTTAAATAATTTCGTAATTAATCTAACCCTTTTCCTTCCTCGGTCCGACGCCCGCGAACCCTAATCGACGCAATCGCCGACCAATCCAATCCTTCCGTCGATTTCCGGCGAACGCGAACAAGGAGAAACAAAATCCGATGTTCGTACTATCCTAATGTTTCAATCATTAACTAAATTTTTCGGCAAAGTGGGCAATTTTCCAGAAAATCCAAACTTTGTAAAGGACGCAAATTAGCATTCAACTAAGTTTGATTTTTCATCCACATGCTTGTGTTCATTAAGCAAAATATTTCATGCTTTTAATTTCTACTAAATAACTAATTTAAATCTGAATTTCCTACCTTGCTCGCCGGCGACGGTGAAGCTCGCACGCGATCAACCGCAGCTCCTCGCCGAACGAAACCGGTACCAAAATGCTCGCCTCTGTCCCGCGAACCTCCGGTTACCAAAAGCCCCTTGGAAGGCTGCCGGAAAGTACCGCCGTTCGCCGCGAATACCTCGCCTCTAGCCGCCGTTCGAAACCCTAACAGCCGAACAGTTTAGGTTAAGTACCCGGCTTAAACCGGTAATAACCCGTTAAGACCCATTAAGCGTCGGTTGACCTTCCAAAAGCGCCGCTTAACACCCGATCAGCCGGTTAATCTCCATCGCTGATCTCGCCCGTCCGATCTGCTTATCCGCGGCTTATCCAAACGCACGCGCAAACGCACCTCGGAGAACCGCCCCGCCTTCGCTGAACCGCTCCGGTCCAGTTCACGCGCGTAAAAAACCCAAATTCTGTTTTTTAAAAAATCTCGGTGCTCCGAAAAATCCCCAGAAAATTTCAGAAATTCCAATAGCCTCTAATTGAGCTCCTGGCTCATCCTACTGTCGATCTGAAATCATCCAAGCCACAATTGAATTATTGAAGATTAAACATATAATATTTTACCGGGTATAACACATTTGGTATATCTAGCTTACCTTTTTTTGGCATAGAAGTCAACACATAAGGTCCACTATATCTTAACCCATGTCATTATTAATATAGATTTGCTTATCATATTACATTATTTTATATAGTTTTACTAACAACTATTTAAGGATATCAAAATCAACACTAATCATCATCTAAATATCTTTGAGTCTTCTTAAAAAACCTTAATCAACTATTTAGGATTATACAAGTTTTTTTTTGAGAACTATGCATTATTTTCTTGGCTAATCTAGGGTTTCTTTCAAACTTAATTAGCTTATCTAATGTAATCATTCACTATTCAAATTTTCATATGTATATCTAGTTTTTTTTCTTAATCTTTCTAGGGAATCTTTGAGTTTATCTAGGATACCACTAAAGTACTTACATTCAAATTCTTGATTTTAACCCTTAGGCATGAATGTTAAGTCATAGCCTTTCCTTACAAACCCAAGTTCATATGAGTTTCATGGGTGACTTTTATACCTCATAAGAAAATTTGAGTCTCTCAAAGGTCTCTTTAGAGTTACTCACTACCCTAAATCTCAATCTAAGGCATCTAACCCATGGATGAAGAGTCTTAAAAAGATAACTCAAGGACTTACCCAATAATCTAAGCCATGCTTGTGGTTTAGCTAAACCATATCAAAACAATTTCACCTGTTGGTTGAGCCTTACCCTCTCTTTAGGAAAAAGCCAACCTCACTGTCAAGCCTAAGCTCCATTTAAGATTAACTTGAGAGTATCACTTTCCCAAACCTTCTCTAAGGTATTATAAATGACTTACTGAGTCCTTTTAGCTCTTAATCCTAGCCATAATAAATCTTATGTATTTTCTCATGCCACAAATCAAGCTCATTCTTATTCATTTTCTTGGGTTATCTATAAGGTTGCTCACCCTAGACCACTCTTTATATGATTACTCATGATCTCTTCTAATAATCCAAGCTATTTTAATATTTAGCCAATATTTAAGAGAATAATTAGTACTTTGGCCAAGCTTAGCACTACTCTCAAGGCCAACACTAAGCTTTGTAACTCAGTCCAACCTTTATGCAAGGTCTAACTAAGAGCCTTTCTTTGCCAAAGCCTTATCTCAAGTATGCTCAAGATCTCACTAAGTGTTTGATGTCCTTGGTGTAGCCTAATTTTTTTGTTATAGGGTTTATTATTGTGTTGCTTTATCTTTAAGAAATAAGGCTAGCAACTATAACAACTTGTAAAGTATTTAACTTATCCTGGTAGTCATTACTTTCATTTTTGCTTGTTACTATTAATTCTTATTTACCTCTTTATTGTAATATCCTTTTTATATCCTTAAGTGTGTAATCATTAAGTGAGAGATTATTACACTTTTGAGAATGATGATCAAAAACTATCTTGGTTACTAACAGATGTTTGAAGTACTATGTATATGTCAAAATGGATAGTGAATACAATAAATATTGATATTAAGCAACGTTAAATGAAATTAGAAATGGATGAAACTTGAAGACCATTGTTATTGGATGCCTCAATCTATAGATCATGGGGTCTTGAAAAAAAGCTCTTTATGCAAGGCTAATCCACATTTAGTTCATCATTTTCTTTATTTACTTGGGTTAAAATGTCAAAGCTTTACATTTTACAAAATGTTATTCAGGCCTTTTTAATCTCATGCATGCTTTCCTTGACACATCTTTAGCTTTGAATTAAGAGATGCATTAAAACCTAAATAATATTCTTATAAACTTCTCTAATTGAAATTAGAATGCTTAATTTAATGAAATAAAATTTAAAATAATTTGGACTAAGAATAAAGAGTACAAACCCACTCATATAAGGTATCGACTTGGTATGAGTCTTGTTCTTATTTTATGAGTTGAGTAATCACTAGAATCATATGTGTATGAATTCTACTTTATTTGAGTATGACATTCATTTACTCTTAAAATCTAAGTCATATACAAGCCCTATCATTGTATAACAAGTATGATGTATCATTTTTGATAATACAATTTTATGGTTAACTTAAAATATGAAACTAGTTGTACAATCAATTATCCTTATATGTTATCCAAGATTAGTTCTATGGTATTTATATAATATGTTATGAAGTAGTGTATCATAACTATACAATCTATTCCACTTCATTTACAACTTTTAAAAACTATTGGATAGTAATGCTTTTATCTTATCATATGAATATGACATCCATATTGTATGAGTAAGATCACTATTTGATATAACTTTATAGTATTTCTCTCAAGTAAACATTAATGTATTTAGTAATTTTGCAATGTATAAAAAATTCCTAAGAGCTCATCCTCTAGCAAAAATAATTATCATGCATTAGCAATCCATGTATCACACTTCTATGAGTCACTATTCCTCATAAATAATTTAAAAGGCTAGGACAAAAGATGTTCTAATGAAGATGTACAACATGATAATTTTATCATATGTGTACAGTCCTTCTATTATGTCTTGATAAGTTAACTTTTGCATAATCATACAATGTTTCTTCCTTATATGATTGCATAATCTAGAAATGTTTGAGTTCTTAACACTTGGTGAAAATAATTATCGTATGATAGTGATCCATGTTCAAACTTGTATGATCCATTTGAGAATAGGAAATGAATAACATGCATTTATATGATCTATGAGATTATCAAGAATGATGTTTTAAGAACTTAAATAATGTATTAAGAACCTCTGTGTTACAATACAAAGACATCTATCAAAGTTGCATGACAATTTATTAGTTATTGAAATACACTAGTCATATCATTGTATCATTGAAGAAATCTTAGTTTTATATGTAATATCTTGATATGATCTCTGAAATTTATTATTAAGAACTAAACTTGAAAGCATAACATGTTTTTCAATCTTTATGGATTTCATAAATTAGCTATTGCACATTCTAGTTTTGCCCTTAATCTATTAAAGGGTATAAATACCAATACATTTTGGAAAGAATAAGCAATGATTAACATTACAAAATCATAAATAAAAAGAAAAGAGCCCAACATGACTTTGTAACTCTTTATTAGAATTTTTTCTAATTTATGGTAATTCATCTTTGACTCTCGTTCATCTTTTTTTATTTAACTCTTATGATTAATATCTTTTATTCATTAAGATTTGTGGCACACGTGCTTTAAAGGTTTGAAGGTATTAGTTAATTATAAGCTTTGTTGTTTAAAAGCATTTAGTACTTTGTGTTAGTTGTTAGTATGGAGTTATTTATTGGTATCATCTCTAAGCACTATTACTTGTTTGTTTACCCTTACTAGTTGCAACAAAAGGACTATTTAGTGGATGTCAGGTTAGGTTAATTAGAGGTGAAAATATGCATGAGTTAAGGCAAAACAACCTAACAAATCTTTTATATAATCTCTCATTTACTTAATTGGTTTTACTTTATTTTTATCATTTGTAACAACTATGTTTTTACTACTTTAAAAAGGTTTTCAAAGTTTTACAACTTTTTGATTGGTTGCTCATTATTATTAAAATCACAATTCACCCCCCTTGTGGTATTTCAATCCTAACTAAACTTGGCATCTCTAATGATCCTTTGCTTTTTGAATTTTCTCCTTAATCACTTACACCATTTTTTATAGTTTTAGATACTATTTTTGGTTCTACAAGTTCTTTATTTAATTGACCATACTAGAATAATGGTGATGAGCATATTCTTTCATATAGTTGCTTGAAGAGAGCCAATTATATGCTTGAATTGTTTTTTTGTTATATGCAAACTAAATTATATAAAGTCCAATATACACAATCTAATCATGTCTTCCAAGATTTTATAGTTCTCATAGCCAAGACATCAATTAGAAGATGGCAAGCCATATTGAATGCTAATTATGTTTCAAAGGCATCCTTTATCTTCTCCAAAATTGTGATATAAATTTGGAGCCTTGATATAAAGTGACAGATTCAAGGACACCATGTTGGACAAGTATCTGGTCTATATAAATTTGTGCTAACTTCTATATTTTATAAGTAGTTTTTATTAAAGTGCGTTGCCTTGGTAAATCTTTAGATGACCATATAAATTGCATCTTATTCATTATTGATTTTAGAAGACCAATCATAAAGTTTATGTATGCCTCTTTCCATTTCCATATAAGTATAAGAAGAGGTTGTAATAGTCCACTTTGTTTATGATATTCTCGTTTTACCTATTGAAAAATTAGACATCTTCTTAAATAGCCATAAATATATTTTTTCATTCTTAACCACAAAAAGGTTTTTGTCATGTCTTTGTTCATATTGGCCTTTCCAAGATGTATTAAGTATTTGATCTCATGAGCCAAACAAAATATTTTTTTTTGTCTCTTCCTATACATGGACATATATTTTATTCTTAAAATATAGAATTCTATTGTCTTTATTCAAGTTGAAATCAAACTCTTGGCCTTCCCAAAGTTTAGTCTTGAGTTTTTGAACTTCTTTATCATTGTTATGAAAGACTTTAAGATCTTGAAATAAATGTATTATGATTTTCAATTGATTGAAACATTTTTTGTTTGTTATAGAAATAACATTCAAAACTAGCAAATCTACTTCCATGAACAATTATGCTTCTTCAAAATTATTTGTCATAAAGCTTTCTCTTTTGCATAAGCTAATATGCCAACTTGTTAGCTTTTCAAGGATAATATATTATATCTTTATCAAAGTATTTTATTAATTTAGGGCATTACCTCTATCTTAGTTTTAACTCCATTTAAGTAAACATATATTCAAGAGCAAAGATTAGAATGCACTTAAGTTCTCATCTTATACAAGTAATTTCTCTTTAATTTTAAAGGAAAAATTATATCAATAAGTTCCAAGTCATAGATAAGATAATTCTTTTCACTAGATTGTACTTCTATGTAGGCATTTGCTATAACTTTATAATCATGCATTAACACACTACCCACCCTTGTAAAGTCACATTAATGAATACTTAGAATTCTTTAACATTCATTGGTAATGCTAATACTAGTGTTGATGTTATCTTTTCTTTGAGATTTCAATTATTGATTCCATAACCTTGGTCCCATATGAATGGAATTACTTTTTGAGTCAATCTAGTCAAAAGAGTAATAATTGATAAAATATCTTGACAAATGTTTTGACTTAAAAAGGTTTGAGTTTCATGACATTTATTGGTCTAGGATAGCCAGATATTGTTTACATCTTTTGTGAATTGACTAGCAATCCTTAGTGCTAACCATGTCTTAAAAATGAGACACTTGATACCGAAAAGCTACACTCGATGAATTTGGCATATAATTGATTCTCCATTTAACCTTTGCAATACCACATTTATGTGCATTACATGATCTATTATTTTCCAAAAATAAATTAAGATGGCATAAATGAATATGATGATGAAATAATCTAATCATTGCTTAAAATTGAATTCATAAGGTTAGTGAATGCAACAGGTGCTTTAATCCACTATAAAAGAAGTTGAAAATATGACAACCCACTATTTAAACTCTAGATCATCTCAAAGTATATTTTATGTATCAAATATAACCATTATAAATTTAGAATTTGGAAATACATTGAGTCGTGCGTACCTAAAAAAATATGTCAAAATGTTAGTAATCAAATTTTATATTTGAGCATACCATTATAAAGTCTCATCATAAGGAATTTGTTAGTATATGGTGTGCAAATTTTAGTGGCGAGTTAAATTCTCTTATAAACTATTGAGGTTTTGAATAATAAAAAATTTAATAAAATAATTAAATAAGAAAAAGTAAAAACTATAATTAAAGAAACCCAAACTAGACTAACTATATCCATCTCTATATGAATGATGCTCCTCTCTTATAAAAGGATAAGATTCTACTCCTATATTGAGAAATTAATTATGGTGTTTACTTTTGAAAGAGAAAGTATGGATATAGAGAGAGAGGAGATGCTTAGAGAGATAAGGGAAGTCAAAATAATTACTATTTTTGTGTTGTATCTATGATATTAGGAAAGAAAAAAAATTAGAGGATTAAGAAAAAGATAAAATGTTAGACTTTAGTTTTGAGAATACCACTTTAAAAAATGAGAACTAATAATGTTAAACAAAAAGTGAAGAAAGAGACTTCACAGAGAAATTGGATAGATAAATAAATTAATTAGGATGAAATTTAATTGATAGAAATCTTATGCTATTTTTTAGAATATGTAATGATATAAGTATTTACATTATATATTATTTCTTACATACATTTCAGTTTTATTATGATACTTTATGATAATTATATATATATATATATATATATATATATATATATATATATATATATATATATATATATATATATATATATAGCTATACATATACAAATATAAGTCATATGACACTATGAGTTAGAACATATGATAAGATAAAATAATAAAATGAAAAAAATTAAAGAAAGATAATAGACTAGTATAACCTGAGAAAGAGCATAATACTATCAAACAATGTATTAATAGATAAGATATATGTGATTCGCATCACCACTAGGGTCATGGTACTCAAAGGTGGGGCAATGGAATGTTAGAGACCATCTTAGTAATGATGAGATATTTCACTTCTAGGTTTCATAGGCACTTAGAGATGAGGCTCCAATATACCAGAGCTACTGTCACCTTATTAGAATAAGATGTTGATAATAGAGGCAATACTAGTGAAGATGAGATACTTCATTTTTTGGAGTCATGGCAATTAGTACTAGGGTCATGGTATATTGTAGGTTGAGGCGTGTAATGATTAGTTATAATAAGGGATCCCCATATGTTAGGATAAGGGTCATAAAAGAGTCTAAGCTTATAGAAAAAATGAATATATGAAAAGTAAAGGAATTAAAAAGAAAAAAAAATGAAATTGAATGTGATAAATATTTGCATATAATTATATATGCTTTGTTATAATACTCTTTTTACAAACTTCCATGCATTCTTTTATTTAGTACTCAAGTTTATTTCTCATCTTCTTTATTTGGACTTTATACAGCTTTACTTCTTATAGCTAAATGTTTACCTACTAAGCATATTATACTTAGTTCCCTACTTACATTATAGAACAAGTACTTACACTCATCAAGTTGAGAGTCTTTATAAGATATTTTAGGACCCAATGGTTGAGAGAGTAATGTATTCTTTAGTGTGAGAGCTATTATACATGTGTTATGACATTTAAATCTTATTTTAGAGTTCTATATTAGCACTAGTTTTAAAACTTCCATTCAAAATAGTAGTTATTTTATTATTGTTATTTAAAGCTTATACTTCCAAGTATATTATCCATTTAAGAAATAACAAAATGTATCAAGAATGTAAATAAAATTTTTGGGGGTGTGGAATCAAGAGAGTCATAATAGAGTGGATGAAGAGACATTTGGTTTGCCACAAAGTTAAGAGTGAAAAATAAAAGCTTATTAGGTTATTGCAACATTACTTATTATTAAGGAGAAACGAGAATTTATAGTCATGGATTTCATTATTGGTTTACCTAAGTCTCTTATAGGGTATGATTCTACTTTGGTAATTATCCATAGATTGATGAAGTTTGTATACTTCATAGTAATTAGAATCATCATTTTTGTAGAGAAATTGGCTTAGTTGTATATGTAAGATTATAAGATTATATAGTATTCCAAAAGTAGTCATCTTTGATAAAGATTCAAAATTTATCTACTAATTTTGAAAGAAAGTGCATACAACTTTTTAAACTTTGCTGAATTTGAGCACAACATTTTTACCCTCAAACTAATGGATAAACTAAGATGATTAAAACACTAAAGGATTAGGCACTACTTTGTGTGTTAGATTTTGGAGATGATTAAGAATCTTACCTTTAATAAATGTTTTGCACAATAATAATATTCAAACTTGTATTAACATGGCACCTTATAAAGCCTTATATAAAAGAAATTGCTTATCTCACTGTTATAGGTTTAAGAGTAAAGAGAAGTTATTGATTGGTGTTGATTTTTTTTTTGATGATGCCACCCAAAAAAAATTAAAATATAAAAGATAAAAGTAAGACTACTCGTGATCTAGAAAAGAAATATTTTGATGAAAAGCATAAAGATGTTGGATTTTAGGAGAAGAGTATGTGTTTCTTAAGGTATGCTCCTAAAAGGGGTGATAGGGTTAGTAAAGTAGGCAAATCAAAACCCAAGTACACTAGACATTTCCAAATATTAGAAAAAGTGGGATCTATATCTTATCGAATAGGATTGCCTGCTCAAATGTTTAATATGCATAATGTTTTTCATGTATCCTTACTAAGATGATATGTACCTAACCTATCTTATATCCTATAACATAGTTCAAAGGAAAATGAGGTTCAAACAGACAATCTTATTAAGAGTAGTTGGTTAGAATTCTATAGAGTAAGAGAAGATGTTAAGGAATAAAATCATTCCTATAATAAATGTGCTTTAAAGTAATCAAACAAAAAAAGAAGTCACTTTGGAGGTGAAAGTAGATAAAATGTAATGATACTTGTTATTATTTTTAATTTTGAGATAAATTTTTATAAGATAAAAAGACTAGGACTACCTACTTAATTAAACTCTCATATCCTCTCAAAGTATGTTTATGCATCAAATATAGGTGCTATAAATTTAAATATCAAAAATATATTGAGTTGTGAGTGCTTCATAAGGATTACTAGAATGCTTTAATATTTGGTTTACAATTTTTAGAGTTGAATAATTTTTTATAAATTATTAACATTTGGAATAATAAAATAAGTTTAATAAAATAAATAAATAAACCACTTATTATAAGAGGATAAACCTTTACTCTTATACCAAGAAAGTAGTTATAGTGTTTGCTCCCACAAGAAAAGTAAGGAAGTGTGGCGAGGAGAAGCTTGGAGAGAAAAAGGAAGTTTAAGAAGTTGTTATTTTTACATTATATTGGTGGAATTGGAAAAAAAGGAGGGCTCAAGGAAAAGAGCAAGTGTTCAACTTTGGTTTCAAAGATCCCATTACAAGAAAAAAGAACCAAAAAAAGGAAACAAAAGTGATGAAAGAGACTTTATAAGTCTATCAGATAAGCAAACTAGTTAATTATGATGTAAGTGAGTTGTTAAAAATCTCTTGATATTATAATAAGATATTGGATGACATGAGCATTTATATAACATAACATTTTTTTCATATGTTTTGGTTTCATTATAGATAATTATGATTATCAATGAATATATATAAAGCTACACATGTATAGATATATGCGTTATATGATATTATAAATAAAAACATATGATAAAATAAAGTAAATGAAAAAGAAGAAAAGAAAGAAAAGATAAGAGGCTAATATAACATTGGAAAGTGCATGATCCTATCTGATAGTGACTTGATAAATATAATATATTTGACATACATCACTACTAGTATTGTGGATATCAAAGGTGAGGACATGGCATGTCAGAGGCTTTGACCTAGTAATGATGAGATACTTTATTATTTAGCAACATAAGCACATAGAGATGGGGCATTGACATATTAGATCACTTTATTTCCCTGTCACTATCTAATATTAGCATTAATGGGAAAGATTAGTGATGATGAGAAACTGTACTCCTTAGTATTATGGTACTTGAAAGTGAGGCCATGACATATTAGAGGTTGAGGCTTATGATTATAGGGTCCTCAGGTGCTAAGATAGAAGTCATGAAAGACTCTTGGCTTAGAGGAAGAATGAATATGTAAAAAGTAAAAAAATTAAAAATAAAAAAATAAAATGAAATTAAATAAACTAAATTTATGTATATAGGCATATTTTCATTATTATTAGTAATTGTTTTATAGATTATAATAAATTCTTTTATTTAATATTTTATTTTACAACTCAACTACTCTATTTGCACTTTATACTACTTTACTATATATTTCTAGAGGTTCTCCTTTTGATCATATTATTCTTATTTCTTATTTACATTATAGGAGAAGATGATAATAGTCACTATGCTAAGGTCCTTAAAGAATAGTTCAGAATCAGGGTTGAGAGACTAATGTATTTTGTAAGTCTGAGTGATCGCATATGAGAGAGGCCATTTGTATCTCGTGTTAGAGTTCTATATCAAAATTATTTATCAATCTTCCATGAATTATGACAACTATTTTGTAGTACATTTCTATTTTTGTTGAGATGTTTCAAGATTATTGTAGATTTTTACATCTCTCTCTCTCTCAATTTATTACCTTGTATCCCTAATTTTTATGCTACTAGCACTTATTTGCAAAGTCAATTTGTATTATGGCTATATTTTATCAAGTTATATTTATTTATGTTGAGTGGGACACGAAAAAATCTTTATAATAACTATATTTATTTCTAAAAGTCATCTTTGGTATGTATTCCTTCTTAATTTTTAGTTCTAAATTTCTAGAACATAAATCAATATTTAAAAGCATTCAAATTATTGTAGTTCATCTAAAGTTCTTTTATTTGAGAAATTTGTTCTTTATTGTATTTCATTTAAGCTCAATATAATTTGTGCATATGTGCAGATTCTTGTCTTTCTTTTTAACAAATAAAACTAGTGCTTATTGGCTCCATACCTTGTGAGATTTGCATTAAACCAAAAAATCTTGGCCATAATATTGAAATTAGTTGATTATGATATGTGCTTTCTTGTGAATTAAAATTTGAAATTTGAATTTTTAATTTTAAAATTTGAATTGAAAGCATGTTTGAATGACAAGATTTGGTTAGCACCACTTGATCCTTCATTAGCCTTAATGCTTTAAAATGAGATAATAATTTTATTTATATTATTAATGTCTCATTACTATTGAATTATAGATGCATGATAAGATATGGATGAGATTTTGAAAAATTAGGAGTTGGTGGTCAAAGATAAAAGGGTTAAAAGAAAAAAAATATATATATAATGTATTTAGGAATATTGTAATAAGAAATAAATATGTAAGAAATATGAATAACTATTGATTATATCTACTAGCCATGATGTTTTTAGATTCCTAAGTTTTAGGAGTTTAATTTCGTCAACCACAAAAAGGTTGATTAAGAGAGGGTTGGTTTAAAAGCATGAGTTGTAGCTACACCAAACAAAAATGAGTCTAACTTAAGGAAAAACCTTTGTTTAAGGAGCTGTAGTCTAAGTTATAGAAATCATTAAGATGTTCTTTTAAGAGTTTTAGAAAACCTAGTAGTAAAAGGGAAATTTGGAGAGGCCAACCAAGAGGATACGATAGAGAAAGCAAGGGCAAGTCATGAGGAAGAAGGAGTGTTTAAGCTTTGAAGGAAAGATCTAACTAAGAAAAAGTCCTTTACAAGGTGTTTCTTGGTAGGATGACTCTTGTGTTCATACAAAAAAAATGTAGCTGAGATCTAAGAAAAGATAAAAAAGGGACTTCGCTAAATGTATGTGGAACCATCAAACATAGATAACTTGGCATTCCTTTTTATGAATTTTTCTTAGGAATGAGAAATTTTGTTCTATCTAAGAACAATGGAGTTTTATTTGCTAGTTAACATTCTTTCTAATACAATGTTTCTATTTGAATCATGTAAGAAATATGTATTAACATTTAGCCATGAATGCAATGTAGAAGCCATGATTTTATTTTGCATTTTTTGGTTTTGGTTATGATTGTTAAGATTAATAAAAAATAGCAAATTATTGATGCAAAAAATCCATTAACTAAGACATTATGATATGGAACAAGTTGAAAACTATGCTGATTTCTATTCCTTGTTGGTTGACTAAGCATTTATTATCACGATAAATGTTATGAAAATTTGGCAATTCGTGGGGGAACAAATTTTATTAAATTTAACCTTCATGACCTAGATAGGCTAACCTTCTTTTCTTATTATATCTTCATGGAATTTAATATTTTTAGTAAAATCCTTATTCTTTCTAAGTACAAACAATGCATGATAAAGTATATTGAATGTAATATTTCCTTCTTTGCTTATTCATGATTAAACAAGAGTTTCATGACATGATAAACCAAGCAATGGGTGGAACCAAGACTCGATTCCATGTATTTCACAATAATTTATTTGAGTTCAAATTTGTAATTTTTGTGAGGCACTAAGGTTATCTTTAACATTACTCATAATTTAGTTAATAAAATGAGTTGGTGGAAATATGTGCTTTATTGTCAAAACAATGATTAAAAAATGTATGCAAGGCTACGTGATATAATTTACACCATAACTTATGCTGTAAACCATTGAAAGCCACTTGGCCTACTTAATGTTGTAGCCAAGCATTTCTTTTTGCCTTGATTTTGCTTCAGAAGCATGGAACCATGGTTTTATTAAGTTATGGATGGATCTTATTCAACCCTTGAGGTACTCTAGATGTCTTCTACATTATTTGTGGCCCTTATCATCAATTGGGAAATCTTGGATGGCTTAGTTTAAGGCCTCACAAGAAGGCTATGTTTAGTAGGCAAGTGGTTCACAAGCATAGGATTTGGTTATGGAAAGAAGTGTTAAGGTCGAATATTACCTTAAAATAAAGGTCTTATAGATAATTCATAATCTTTAATAGAGTTAAATTAGAAATTTAAGATGTTTCGATATGTTTATGTGAGGTAAGCTTAGCATTTGAATTAAGCTTAAAACATTCAAAATTACCAATGGAAAAGGAACATATAATAGAAAGTCCTAATAATGGGATAAAGAGACATCATTAGTGAACCTTTATGTATACTTTGAATTAAACTTTGGATAGTTAGGCTCTCGACCAAGGCCATAGATGATGGTCAACGAGCTTGGAATATGATTTATGGATGCGTTAGGTTCAATCAATGAAAGTAATAAGGTAAAGATGTTTGCTAGACCCTTGGGTCAATCTTTACTTAATTTAAATTTCTCAGGTCATGTGTTGACACCTTAGGTGGAGACATTGGGGATGTGAGATGGTTTAAGAGAGGTCTTAGGATGTGTATGATGACTCATGCTTGTATTGGAAGTATAAGGAGCACTAGTGATACTTGCATAAATAAAGACTTAGTTGTAATAGCAACGAGCTATATATAGAACTTAAAGGTAAAGGCTTTGAAAACATTATAGTTACCTAAATAGAAAACATCCTAAATGAAATTAGTAAGACTAAATAAAAGGAAAAGCATAAACATACTAAGCATCTGAATTAAGATTTAATGAAAAACATAAGGCATTTAGAAGATAGTAACTTTGGATAATTAAAAAATGAGTTATGATGGAAATGTTAGTTAGAATTTGTTAAGACACAAGGAACCCTAGATAGTGGATTTAGAGTTAAGAGAAAGTCCTTACTTAATAGGATACTATTTATGATAAAAATTAATTACATGTTTGACTAAAAGTTAAAAGACTCTAGCTAACATAAATAGTGTTGGATTAAAATTAATAAGATGTTATATATTATAGTGATGATTAATTAGATTAGCAATCAAATATAATAAACCTTTTGATTATGCAAGCTCACTCATGAGATAGATAGATTAGTTACCCTACTCTCTTATCCTACAGATAATTAGATGTAGATGGTTGAGCCTATTGGAAGAGTAACAATTTGCATTGTAAGAAACTCTAGGATTTGCTAGATGGAATAGAATATATAGTACTATGATGAAATAATTATATAGTTAGCCCCATAGGAAATCACATGATATGTTATGTTGTGGAAGGGAGTATATGTGTCTATTAAGGACTCAAAATCTTATGAGGTTTGCCTATGTGATCAACATTTTCTTATAGAATGTTGAAATATCTAAAACCCAAAAGGAAAATAATTTGTGAAAAAGTTTATTGTACTCTAACAATCCACTCATCAAACATGTATAATCATCAATCAACTTATATGCATGCAAGTAATGAATACATTATGCTTGTGTGACCCTTGTAATCTAATACAAAGTTATCAAAACTTGAGATAGTTTTTAAGAGCTTTTGAAGAAAGTGCGTCTTATAATATGATGTACACTGTCATACTTATATGATAAATTTTATTTAATCAAAATATTTGTGTTGTTTAAGCACTTTGTTATGTAATAAGCTCTGTTCAAGTATTGCTTTAGATCCATCCCTTTAGCATGCCTATAAGAATGAAACCTTCACTTTGTAATGGCTTGTTAATAACATTGGAAATGAAATTTTTGAGTAATTAGACATTCTAAATGCATGCTTAATTAGATTGATAGTATAAATAGCATGTCTATCATATTTGAAAAATCTAACATGCAATTCATATAAAGAAGGAAATAGAATTTTGGTTATAATATAGTAGAATATGTTGTTATCCTCTTGTGTATTTGAATCTTAGTCTCAACTATTTGATCAAAGCTTCTTAATTTTTTTAAAAAATATTTCCATATCATTTAGATATTCTATCATATTGAATAAATAAGTGAAAAGTATAAGTTTTGCTGTATAATTGACCCCTAGCGATGGTGCATTGTTTGATGATAACAAATCATAAGTATTTCTAATGAATTTATTTTAAGTGAAATTTTAGATTTTTGATAGCTCATGCTTGTGTTCATGAGAGAACTTGAGGAAGATGAGCAAACATCAAATTTATGAAGATTATCTTAGTTGGAGTAAAAACTATTAAGCAATATATATTGAATTTAATTTTAAGTATTTTAATTTTATTTTGATTTAAATGTGAAAATTAATTGAAATCATTTTTATAAGGAATAAAAATTAAATTTCATTTAAATTAATTATCTTAGAGAAATCTTAGGACTAAGTATTGATCATCTTATCACGAATCATTTGATCTTGATCGTATCATTTAAAATCTTTTTTCATAAACTTGTTGCAACAATTATGCTATAGTAATATTAATTAATTAATAAAAAAAATAATGTTATTAATAAATAAAATAAATTAAAAATTAATCAACTTACCACTTATGCAAAATCTACCCATCGAGTCAAAAGGTCTTTCCTAAACACCGTTGGATGTGATTACAGGGAAGAAATGCAAATCCTAAATTTGTCGACCAGTTTTGATAACTCTAAACATGTCCTATGTGGTCAGCATAGGCAATTAACTCCCGAGTGAACTAGGGGGCAACCAACTCCAAATAGGCTAATTACATAGTGTTAAAAAATTGTTATAAAGCCATAAGACATTTGTGTATGTAACATGTGGGACTAAATCACAATGAGTAACCACGTGGCTAACTTTTGAATTGTGGGGGGTAATTATAGCTATCCAATCTTGTAAATTCATGATCAAATGATACTAATTTTAAGCTCCTTTTTATAAGACCTGATTAATCTTTCGTTCGATGGTGCCATTTCACGTTTACATGGTCCATGTTTATTTATTATGTAAGATCTAAATCTAGTCATCTAATCATGATTTATATCTAAAGGTTCTTATCAAATCTTATTTTTAAATAGCACCAATTAAATGTCATAAGTCTGATCACACATTGTTTATAATCGATTGGTCCCAAATGCTTCTTATTAAGTGGCTCTTATGCAATGGCTCTTTAAGCCATTATTTTGAGTCATTAGAGTATTTTATTTAAATAATAATATTTTAGTTAAAAAATACGAATCCTGATGAAACTATAATGACTATTTGATATGCTTTTAGTTATTAAAAATATCTATAAATAGAAGGCTTCCTAACTAAAATTAATTAATTAATTTTTATGACATCTAAATAAATGTTTAAATCTATAAGATTCAAGTTGTTAGAAACACATGTTCATCATTGCTTCCATACACTGCGTCCTTCAATCATCAAATTCCTGAATTAGGCTTTCTTCTTAAATTAGCAAAGTTATCAAATTTTTATTCTTAATTGATTTAATTATAATGCTTATGTCTTGTTAACCATTTTATCAAATAAATAATTTTGCTTCTATTAATTTCGATTTTATATCATTGAATATTTTTATTCTATTATTATTCTATTTTATTGTAAGGTTGCAGTAATCAGTCTCTTTTGTTTTACTATTATGGGGGTTTAACCTAGTTGTTTTTTTGACAAATAACTTATATTAAGTGTTTTGTTTTTATCTGATTTTTTTCAGTGGTGGATGTCTGTTTGAGTTTAAGCTTAACATTCAAAAAATCATTAGAGTATATTTTTAATTCTTGTTAATGTTTTTATTTCAAAATTCTTATAAAATTTATTATTAAAAAAATTTAACTTGTTTTAAATAATAATTAAATTTTATACAAAATAATTTTTAGAGATTTGTTTAAGTTTATTAAAAATTATTTTAAAATTATTTCTTTAAATATTTTTATAAGATAAGTTCTTTTCTTAATAATTCATTATCTTCTTACTGAACTACACTTCAGGTTTAATGTGCTCTATATTTGTACAAGTATTAAAATCTTTGTAAAGCTACTATTATAACTCATTTAAGTTTGTTTTCTGGCTCCTCAAAATGCCTAATAGATCTCCTAGTGAATCTCTTATTATAAGATTTACATCTATTAACTCCAACAAAACAGAGTAGTTACTTTAATGAAAACCTAATCATTTCACTAAGGGTGCATATGAGCATGGGTTAGGCCAAACTACCAAAAAAACATTTATATTTTCTTTCATTTATCTTTTCCTATTCACTTTCTAATTGCACAAAGGTGTTTGAAAATTGAACAAATATTTATTTAAACATTATCCAATTACATTCAACAACATTGATCTAAAGTTACTCTTACATTGTGTTATTGCATTTAAAGTTTTAAAATAGTAATATTCAAATCCCCTCCCCCTCTTGTGCACATCACCTCAATAGTGCTCTTTAAGGGGACTTGGTATGATGAAACCATGAAAAAGTATTACTTGTAATAGAATGCTCATATTTCAAAGGTTTTTTTGGTGTCATCTTGTATGATGCCATTATTATAGGTTTGGCTATAGTTACTTGGTTGATAATAAACTTGATATCTCTATTAGGAGGTACTCCTAGTAGATCCTTAAAAAATACCTTAGGATAATTGCATACAACAAGCACATCTTATAGTTGATATTTCTTTTATCAATAACTTGTGTTGAAGCCAAATAGCATTCACTTCACTTTTACATAAATTTCTTAGCTTTTATAATAGGAATAAGAGGTATTTTGCTCTCTCACAAAGTAAATGACTTAAGTATTATCTTTCATGCAAATGTTTGTTTCCTTATTATAGTAATCAATGGTAAAATCTATAAGTCATTAAACAATCTATTCTAGTATTATGTCAACTTCATTAATATTGATGATAATTAGGTATAAATTTAAAGATTTTTCTTTTATTTTGGTATTTTACTTTATGTACTATGATTTTCTTTCCAATAAGTAGAGTGACCAATAGAGGTTGCTCTAGCATGAAATATTCTTCTAACATATGTGCAACAAATGTATTGATATGACTGAATGTCATTCCACAATTAAAAAGTGCTATTATAAGTTTTTTTGGTAATAATAGGGTGCCTATACTATTGTTACGAGATGATGTATCTTCTCATTGTGTTATTACATGAAAATATAATTATGCCATTTTAGTTTGAATAGTAGTAGCCCATCCTTTCCATTTAATGGATGCATTAAATTTTAGTCATCTTGTAGAAAATAATAAAATACAATCCTCTATAATTTATGTGGTCATCATTAGTTTTTCTTCTCGGCATCATGGACAATCTCTTGTGTAATGTCTAGATTCATCACAAACAAGCACTCGATAACCCTTTTTTTGTTGCATTCATCACAATGATGTTTGCCAATTGTTTTGCATTTTGTTTAGTCTTATAGCTTAAGACCCTAAACAAGTTGTATTGGTGTGAAATACCAATTTTTAGTGTTTACACATCAAGTTATAAATGAGGAATTTATGTATTTGAGGTTGTAAGCAGTGGTAACTTAATTCCTAAAGTTTATATTTTAAAGTTTAATGTATGATGGTACAATATGAATATACTTGTGTCAAAATACATGCTATTTTTGCAAAATAGCTTAGAGTTTTGAAATAAGAATGATAGAACATTTTAGAGAAATTTATTGCTACTTGATTTGTGATTTTTGAAGCTCAAATGAGATTTCTATAAGTTGTTGGAGTTAACGAAGTAAAGAATTGTTTTATTTATTTGAAAAGGATAAAGAAAACTAAAGTTATGATAATATGAATATACATATAAGTATTTTGAGGAAATGAAGTTGTTATTTTAAAATCTGAAAAAGGTTGAGCATAATATTAATATTTGGTCAAAACTCAATAAAGATGCCAGATTTCAAAGGATGCTGGACTTTCAAATAAGCACATTAATTGAAAGATATCTTTGAAAAAAATATAGAAATGTTCCTTCGTAATTTTTGGAGGTCTATGAATTTGTGAAATAATGGACCTGTTGGTCATTTTGGTAATTATTAGGGATAAGTATACAATTTTGTAACTTATTAAGCTGCTTAAAATTTTAGACCAGGTATATATATATATATATACATATATACATATATACATATATATATATATATATATATATATATATATATATATATATATATATATATATATATATATATATATATATATATATATATATATATATATACACACACACACACACACACACACACATACATACATACATACATACATACATATAAGGGAGGAAATCTGGTGGGGAGCTAGTTAGAGAACTGGAATGAAGAGTTTGGAAAGGAATGGCGAAAAGAATTTTATGCTATTTTTTGAAGTATGAACATGTAACGGAAACTAAGGACAACCCACAAGAGCAAGAAGAACAGCATTACCACTAGACAAAGTACTTCCTATTAAGAAAGGTGAGATATATTCTAGTAATTCATGCTCTTCATATTCATTAAAAGAAAATTTATAGGAAATCCTTAGTAGTGCCTGGGAGATTTAAACCTAAGACCTCATACGCATGAAGATAATGTTTTACTGTTGAGTTATTACTTTCTTTTCATTAAAATTTTAAAGAATGTAATTTATTTAAAGTTGATGCATTAAAGCAAACACTGAAAGAGTTGGAGGAGCTATAAATATTGGTTCAAAGAAGTAATTTAAAGAGAATGCTAAAAGAATTGCATTAGGATTAATCTAACAAGTTGCATTTACAATGAAGAAACCAAATAAGGCAAATTTGATGTTGAATTTCTTGAATTTATCCTTTTGGCTTTATCTTTTTTCCTTAGATTGGTTTGGAAATTAGAGAACTTTTTTTTTCAATTTTGAGCTATAATGTTTTAGAAGTATTTTTTTACATTGCTTAACAATTTCGAATAATTGGCTAAAGCATAATTGAAATTGTTTAGAAATAAGATCACGAAAATAAGCTTTTAGATTGTGGTTATTTATCACATTATCAAGGCCCTTGATATCCTTAATCACATATATAAGTGATAATTAAATATTAATCATAAATAAATAAAAGATGTTGACACAAACACCTTAGGTAGTGACCTGATGATGAGACAAACCTATATCATACTAAATTCAAAATATAGTTCTGTCAAAAATTATAATCAAGTTATTATTATTTAAAACATCCTGACAAAAAATTCATATATGAAATCTAATTCACAAGTGTCTCATAGCAAACTATAGATACATAATAACAATAATAAATACAAAAGTGTCATCAAAGAACAAATATAATCCATAAAAAATCATAATATTAACTCTACCCACTAATACAGTTAGTGAGGATGATCTCCATCTATAACCTAATAATTTCTAACTTTATTCTTAATAGAATCATAACTTGTGATATAAATATTATTATGACTTTATAGACTTTAATAGATAAATCACTTTGGTAACAAAATGTGACAGCATGATATAATAAAATAAATAAATGTAAAGACAATAACATGATAATAAATAGTCATGATATAAAGCCATTTAAGTATATTAAAATATTTTTCCATGTTTATTAAATTATTTAAAATTTCCATGTATGTTATTCCTTAATGCTCTCTTTCATATTCATTATTATCCTCTAGATCTAAGAACATTCATATCAATATCCATATAAAAATGACCTCTAATCATTTGCTTCAATAAATTAGCATCCAATAATATGAGAGTATGAGATCCTAATTAACATCATAGCGACCCTACACAAAGTACTAATGATTATCCAAATTATTCTAATTTTATTTGTAGAATTCTATTTCACAAATATTCATATGCTATACCATAAAACCATAATAATATACTTTTTTCTTTTTCTAATAAAAGAAAATTTCATTTCATAAATAAGAGTCTATATAATCATATTTGTTATAATATAAATCAATTGAAAAAAATAATTATTAAAATAAATTCACTTGCCAATTAAATACTAATCACCCAAAAGAAGATATTGTCATATACAAAAGAAAATATATGAGGAAAAACATGTGAAAATATCTCAAATGTATAATATGTCATGAATTAATCACTAATGAATTTATATTATAATCACTAGATTTATCTACCTAAATCCTAAATGAAAAAGTTTTACTTGTTTTCTTTATCATCTTCATTTCTTGGAAATAGAATGTATGCACATAAATTACAAAAACATATATATATATATATATATATATATATATATATATATATATATATATATATATATATATATATATATGTGTGTGTGTGTGTGTGTGTGTGTGTATTTATGTTTGTGTGTGTGTGTATGTGTGTGTGTGTGCACGCGTGTGTGTGTATTTATGTGTGTGTGCATGTGTGTATAAGTATCCTCTCTATTTTTTCCCTTATTATTATGTTAACATGTTCATTATATCTATCATATTTTATGTTCTATAGCAAACCACTATATCATATCATAAATTGTGTCTACCAACCATATCACATTGCTCATCTAAAATATTCTATCATCCTCTACATCATACTAGCCTTTTCATGTAGCTGTTGAGTGTATTGAGGAGTAGATATCACGACTAAGGGGGTGTGAATTTCATTGTGAAATAAAATAAGAAAATATTTTCAAGCAACCTAAGAACTTTTTTTAAGAAAGTTTTTCTCATTCTTAAAAAGTTTTAGCTTCAATAATGATAAACACAATAGAAAAGTTACAAGAAAAATATATGTGAAATAATGAGAAATGCAAGAGCAATATTTATGTGAGTTGACCAATACTTATGCCTAATTTATCCCTAGTGAATCCAATCAAAATTCTACTACTTTCACTCCCTTTTTTCATAGTTGGACTAGATAAACCAAGTACAAATGATTCTTAGAAGAAACATCATAGCAAACACAATAAAAGATAATAATAGCTTGAAGTAAAATAGTTACAACACTTGAAATATTTGATACAACAACTTATACATTGTATCCTTAAAACAAAGTGACAAATAAACATACCTTATCCTTGAAAAAGAATATGCATCATAATGATTTTATAATAAAAGCGTACTTGTCTAATTTTGAATTTCTAAAGGATGAAAATGAAATGCAAAGTGTGCTATATGTAATATTAATATGTGTGTTTGTATGTGTGGGTGTGTGTTTGTGTGTGTGTGTGTATCTATATATATATATATATTTCTTAACCTGGATGTTGGACAGATTACAATCATCAAGCTTCCATAATATCTTTTCATGAGCAAGCTACTTATACTTGATGCTTCTTGATCTTCAAATAACTACTTGATTCACTTATCTTAATGTAACTTACATAAAACTATATTACCATTTAAAACTAACTCAATTAGTTTTTTATCATCAAAATCTTTTGGGTTATCATAGCCTCATTGAGCCAACAATCTCCTCTTTTTTGTTGATGACAAACCATCCAAATTTATAATATAAAATGAAGAATAGAAAATGGTTAAAAATATAAAATGTTAAGATTCCATAAGAGAAAGCATATAAGAGCTCTATGATGATAAATCTCCCCTATAATTTAGAATGCCGTAATCTCTTAATCTATGACTTCATCATTCTCCCTATTTTATCATAATTAACATGTGAGGGATCCAACATTCTTAACCCTCTAGTTGTTTGAAAAAATTCTTCTTTACTTAGTGATTAGAAGATCTATTATAGCCCTAAACCTAAAGGAAGGTTTGGAGTATTCAAAAAATAAAAATAAAAAACACCTCTTACAACTCATGCACACGGATGCATGGACGCATACATCTTACTTTGAGTGACACATGAGATTCTGTCCATGTGCAGTGATGATAAGGTCATGTGCACTGCACATGATCGATAAGCATACTGATCCTACACATGGAAAAGCACTAAAGGTTAGTGATCATGTGCATCACACGTACAGTACGTGCCACCTATCGTGCCTCACTTGCATACACAAAATTTGCATGTGATAGTGTTGGGTGGGACATGGAATCTACACACATACAAGACTTTCATGTTGCAGCCTTAGTGTTGACCCACACAAAATGTGCAAAAATTTACTAGATAACTTATGTGTCTTTTGGTAATTAAAATTTTATATTTTTTATATAAATTATTGTATCAAACCCCTATATAAAAGAGCAATAATGATGAATATAATAATTTGAACTTCTTGGAGTGTTCTATCTTCTTGCTACAAAAGTTTTATTCCCTTTCTCTTTATTCTTTAGTTCCTCTGTATTTTCACAATTCAAATTTTATTATTGTAAGTCTAAAACAAAGTCTACTATCAAGAGCTTGAGGTGACAAAATCTTGTAAATAGATCACATAACTTTTTGTTACAAAGCTTATCAATTTGACATCAATGGTAGAAGCCAAGAAGAAGGGAGTTGAACAGGAAGTTATAAAGGGGAATCAAGAGATTATGGAAGCTTCAATTGAGGCAAATGCATAGATAATTTTACCATCAAACTTGGAAATATAGCTAACTCTATTAACTCAACAAATACAATGGTTAATGGAGAAGATATTAAAAAACCAATCCACTTCCACGATAACTTTGAAAGATAAACAACAAAGCAAAAAAAAATCCTAACTCAAGGATACTTAGCGATAAGGATAATGATGTTATCATTAATCTTTTCTCATCAATGCTTAAGAATCAAAAACATTCATTCAAAGCAGATGCTAAATTTCATATACTTTTTTATGATGGTATGATGGATATAGAAAAATTATGTCACTAGAGGAAGTGGAATAGTGTACAACACTAATAAGGATAAATAGTGCAAGACTACAACATTAAATTTTGATGAAAAGCTATGGCGTTAGAGATACCTATTGATGAGATGCATACTTTATATAAATATATCTCATGTTTGTATTATCCTATTACTATAACACTAACCTTATTCATTATATAATTGTTGGTACAAGTTAGCATATTTGCATTAGCCATTAAATAAAAGAATCAAATTAAGAAACTGAAGACAAGGAGTTCAAACATTGAGAGGATTGGCACTAATACAAAGAAGTGGCAAAAGAGGAAAGAGTACTCTTAAGAAATAATGTTATAGCCATAAACAACTACTCCATCTATAACTGAGACTTAGAAATATTCTATCCACTACAAAACGTTGGATCTTGTACCCTAACATTTTGCCAAAGAAGTTTAAGAGAAATTGAAAAAATAAGATCCTTACTATAATTGACAGTTGGATGATTGTTGAGACACAACGAAAAGCATATCAAAGTCCATCTCTCATGATAAAGCTAAAAGACCTGAGAGGAGAACTCTTCACAACCCACATTCAAGTAAAGGAGTTGGTCATTGTTATCATCGATAGTGACAGAAGAATTTGATCTCTAAAAGCTTTGTGATGAAACTTTTCTAAAAAAATACTCATCATCCAAGGTCTATTCTCTTAATTTAATTCAAAAAGACTTTTAAGAGTTCAAAGATAATGCAAGGTAAAATTTGTAATCGCCTAGGAATTTATTGATGAACTTGTTTATGAAGTAGTGCTACTAGATATTTTTGAAATCATATTTTGCTGCCCATATTTGTATGATTAGGACACTATACATTATCATTGAGCACTGTTGTATAAATTAACAAAGAATGGATAGGAATTTATTAAACATAGGATTAGAGAAAGTTAATAGTACATATTATTGCTACTAACCAAAAAATATGTTGATAAATGCAAGCCTAAATTGTGTGTTATTATTAGTCATAATTGAGAAGCTAAATATTGGTACCAAAAAATGCAACAACCTACACAGATTAGACCACTTCAAGATATACTAAGATAATATCTTGCATTATTTAGTGAACTTAAAAGGATATCCACAAAATATGATATGATGCATAAGGTTCAACTTTTATCAAATTTAACACTTCCAAACATAGGTATGTATTGTAATTTAGTAGTAAAAAATGAATAGATTAAGAGACAAGTCATAAAGATACTCGAGAATAAAGTACTCAAGCTTAGTAATTCACTATATGGCTCTTGAGTTGCCTTAGTTCCAAAGTAAGATGGATGTTAGCTTATGTGTATGGGTTATCAAGTTCTTAACAAAATCACTATTAAGTATAGGTATTCTCAACTAATAATTGATGATCTTCTAGACCAAGTAAAACATGCATGAGTATTCACAAAATTGAATCTCAAAATAAGATAGCATCAAGTACATATTACAAAAATAGACACTTAGAAAATAGATTTTAAGACCCTACAAGAATTCTATGAGTGGCTAGTAATGCCATTTTGATTGTACAATTCTCCAAAAATCTTCATGCAACAAAAGAATGACATTCTTCACCCTTAGAAGATTTTGAGGTAGTCTACTTTAATGAAATTCTTATTATAGCAATACACTTGAATGGCATATAAAACATATAAGGTGTTCAACATCTAACAATCTTAATTAATGTTGAATGGGAAGAAGTGTGGGCATGCAAAAGGGACCCTTCTATATATGAGATTTCAAGTTAGTAATGGAAAACTAAGCATCGATGTGGAGAAGATTAATAGAAATGTCTCAGACCTCAAAATATTACTAAAGTTAAGAGTTTTCTTTGAGCTTTTCAATACCTTAAAACATTCATTTAGGGATTCTCTAAAATAGCTGTCATTAAATGCATTGACTTTTCTATATCTAAAGTTTGAAAGGATAGATTATATCAATAAATATTTCAATAATTAAAAGAAGTAATTTCTAAAGAACCATTTCTAACTCTACTAAATGTACAACATCCACTTGAGATTTAGGAAAATTCAACAGGGTATGCTATCTATGCAATTCTAATGTAGAAAGACAAGCTTGTAGTTTATTATTTTGAATTACAACAAGAAGCACAAAAAAGTATTCAATCTATTACAAAGATCTTCTTGCTTTACATCAAGCTATAATATATTAGAAGTCATAAATCCTAAGATAAGAACACAATACATTCAGATCATCAATCACTCCAACATTTGTAGACTCAATCATAGCTACAACAAGTATGACAGTTGAAATGAATGTCGTACAAACAAAAATTCAACCAAATTATTAAATATAAGATGGGTGCTCAGAATAAACTTGTAGATATACTTTTCTTTTCTCCTTTAATCTTACTATATTTAATAACTATTATACAAATATAACTTATAGAATTTGAGGAGTTTGCTGTGAAGTATAATAATGATTCCAATTTTTTAAAAATTTATCAATAGACAAAAGGAGGTAAATACTTTATGTTATAAAAAATGATACATTCTATTGTAAAAAACAATTATGTATACCTTAGTTTTGTGATCGAAAAATGATAGATATGTGAGGCTCATACTTCTAGAGTCTTAAGACACTTTGAAGTCTCAAAGATCATTCTAACTTTATAAAGGTATGCTTATTGGCCTTGCATGAATTTAGATGTTGAAAATTTATTTATAGATGTATATTTTGTTGTACATCAAAACCATCAAATCATAAACAAAGATTGTATAAGCCATTACCAATACCCACAAGTCCCTAGAATAATTTCTTAATAGATTTTATTGACATATTACCAATAACTCAATGGTAACATAATAATCTATTCTTGGTGATAGATATATTTTCTAAGTTAATCATTATAATGTCAAGCAAACAAGTGGTTACAAGTGAACAAGTAGTTGTCCTTTTCTTCCAAAATGCATGGATAATTTTGGTTTACTATTCTCTATTGTATTAGATCGAGAAACTTAATTTTTTAGCAAATTTTGGCAAGACCTATAAGGAATGATAGATGCCTCTTTAAGGCCAAGTATAAGTTTATATCCATAGACAAATAAACAAATTAAAGTAGTAAATAAGATAGTCATTCATCTACTTACAGGATATAATGCACATCACTCAAAAACATGGGATGTGAATATTATATACATACAGTTGCATACAACTACGTTGTGCATGGAGCGACATCAATGAGTCATTTTGAAGCTTATATTGGATTCCAACCCCAAAGCTTGTTAAATGTGGAATTCAAGATACTAGAAATGAGAGAAATTAGAAGTGATGCTCAATAAAAAGCACAAAACGTTTTTAAAAGAATACAAGAAATACATTTTATTGCAAATCATAGAGGAAGTATAGGAAGCTACATTACCAATATAGAAGTTGAAAAGAAGTTCATAGAAGGTGACCTTATATGGCTTCATATTAGCAAGAAGATATTGAAAGGAGATGACAAGAAGTTAAAACCAATATAGTCCTTTTAAGATAATATAAAGAATTAATAATAATTCCTATTAACTTGAGCTACCAACTTATACAGAAATGTACTCAATAAAGAATGTAGATAGCATAAAGGTGTTTAAGCCATTTATGCTTGATGATGAATCTCAAAAACACTAACCATCAATGGATGACTTGGTCATGAATGATAATAAGATTCTAAATGAAGATAACATTCTTGAGAAAATGATAATCAAGATTAGGAGAGGGACCAAGACTTTATACCTAATTGGGAAGAAAAGCTAAAGACTTATTATTACAAAATGATATAGCTTGGAGAAAGGTCAATTCTTATTATGTCACCTTAGTTTCTAATAATATTGGGAAAAAACAAAAGAGAACCAAGGGTTCTAATTAAGTTTGATTCAATGAAACTTGAATCATGAAAAGAAAGGGTGTATGATCAGGAGGAATATTATAGGTCAAGACCCAAAGCAAGGTTTTTAATATTCAAAAAAAAAAAGAAAAAACTTACTACTACTCATGTGTGTGCCTCACTTTGAGCATCATGCGATGTTTACCTGGGTCACGTGTAGTAGACGTCACTGGTAGGTGCATCAACCCTTGCACACATGGGAGCATACTAGGGTTTGCTGGTCATGTGCATCATGCATGTTGTCGGTGACACTTATCATGCCTCTTCTGTTCACTTGTAGTGCTTGGTGGAATGTAGAATCTGTGCTCATGTAGAGCTTCTATGTGTAGATCTTGGTGCCAAACTACTTAAAATGTGTAAAATTACAAACTTTAATCAAATGGTGCATGTGTCTTTTGATAATTATAATATTATAATTTTTATAATAAAATATTATATCTGATCCCTATAAAAGGATAGGAATGTTGAATGAAACAATTCAAACTTCTTAGAGTGCTTCATCTTCGTGTGTCAAAAGATCTATTCTCCTTTTATATATTCTTTAGTTCTTCACCATTTTTATGCTTCAAATTCTATTGTTACAACTCTAAAAAGAAGGTCTATTGTCGTGAGCTACGTGTGATAAAACCTCCCAGATTGATCATTTAGGGATTTTTTGAATATGTCCAAAAGTTTTTCATTAGTGATTAAAAATTGATTATCAATTTCATTTCTTACAACATAAGCTCTTATGAAATGATGTTTTATTATTATTTGTTCAATCTTTTAGTGTTAATTAGGACTTTTAGTTAAACATATTCCACTTGTGCTATCACACCTAATTGGAATGTATTGAAATTTCATTTTAAGGTCTTCTAATTGTCTTTTAAACTAAAGAACCTAAGCCACACATCCACTTATGTCAATGTAATTAAATTCCATTATGAATAGCAAATATTAGAAGCACTTTTCTATCTTGTCTGCCACTTATTTAATCAGCCTTAAGTTTCCATATCAATTCATGAGAAATTTCCTTTTTAAAATACCAAATTCCTAGAACTTTTTATTTTAATTAAATATCTAAAAATTACTTTAATTCTTTTAGGCATGACTCCTTTTTGTTTAAATGAAAACTAGCACAAAATATAACACAATACAATGTTTGGTCTATTAGCTAATTGTTAAAGTAAAGATCTTATCATTCCTCTATATAGTTTAATTGACTTTTCATGTTCAACTTTTTCCAATGTTATTGTAAAGCTTGTGGGAGTGGAAATAGGTTTAAGGTTTTCCATCTTAAATTTCTTAAACATTTCTTTTGAGTATTTTGTTTGAATGAAAACATTCCTTTTAAATCTTGTTTGATTTGTAGTCATAAGAAATATGTTAGTTCTCCCATTAAATTCATCTTAAATTCCATGCTCATTATCTTTACAAACTCTTCACACAATTGTAGATTAGTTAAGCTAAAAAGTATATTATCGACATAAACTTATGCCAATAGTATTCCATCTTTTAGATTTTTGATGAACAAGGTTTTTTAAAATTCCCTTTTCTAAAATTTTTATATTAAGTAGATAGTTGTATCATACCATATTTATGGTTCTTGTTTTAATACATATAAAACCATATTTATCTTATGTAGATTGTTACATCATTCATTTTTCACTGGCCCAGATAGGATTTTGATGACAAGGTATGTGCATTTATCTTGATTATTTTTGTGCTAAGTTCATTCATGTTAAACCAATTGGTTTAATTTGCTTATTCTTATGTTAAAGACAACTAATAAATGGATTAGGGATAAAACATGTGCTTTATGGATCAAATTCCTAGGTGATCTATAAAAGATGATTTTTTTAAATTTTTGCAACTATTTTTTACAAAATATTATAAAGTGAGATAGGTTTGTAGTCCATGATTTGAACAATTTTTTTAACTTTGGTAGCCCATAATTGTTTGAGTCAGTTTACATGTTGAGAAGAAGTGGAGTATAACAATCATGAATCCCTTCCTATACTATCCGAACAAGTGAACAAAGAATTTAGAAGTGAATCCATTAGGTTTCCCAACCCTATGTCATCTCAGTTGGATTTTTGGTTAAGAATTTGATAAATAAAAGTGTTGATCGTCATCTTGTAGAATCAAATTGTACTTAAGCAAATTGAAGGTAGTCAAAATAATTCAATAATGTGAAAAATTAATGAAGCACTCTAATCAAAATATGAGTTCTAATGTCATGCCAACTAATCATCATGGAGATCCATATGATGATTACATTAGTATTTGCTACTAGTTTAACCAAGAGCTTAAATAGATACTTATACATTTATATGTCAAAGATATTTTCAATTAGACCTAATTTAAGTTGAACTTATTAGAATATATGATGATTAAGTAAAATGAAATCTATAAATAAGAGATAGCTCCTTAATAGGTTCTAAAACTTAGTAATTATGAAGCAATTGCATCAAAAACATTCTTTCATGCAAACATGATCTCATTCATATAATTATTTTCCTTTTTTGAACTATTAAGGTAATCATACAAAGAAATCAATTTGAAACGAGGAAAGGATCTTTGTTGTATAATGCATTGAACTATCTAATTAGCTGTTTGACGTGTACCTGATTAGTGTCAAACCACCTAATGAAGTACCACTTGAAATCATTTTTAAGACACTCATGGATCTTGTGTTAGAAGGTCATTGAACCTTTTGATCAATTGTGTAATAGTTAGTCTAATAATAATAAGATCAACCAAGATAGTCTGATAAAATTATAAAATCTAATCACAAAATTTATTTTTTATCATGAAGTTATTTGATAAAAATTCAACTTACTTAATGAAGGGTCCTATAAGTAGTTGGACCACAAATCAAAGTTTAATAAAAATCATGCTAAAATTAAGTTTTTGTTAGAAGGTCATTGGATCATTCCATAAATAATATGATAGTCTCAAAATAAAAATGACTCTATTAGTAGCTATTAGATCATTCAATGGAAAATTAGATTAACCTAATAAATAAAAAATGAATTAGTTGGATCAGTCAAAAGTTTGATTAGATCATTCGATGTGTTTAAAAATAAAAGTTAACAACTAGTTTGTAAAAAGTATCATACCTAAACAAAAAAATTGAAGTTAAGGGTGCCAAAAAATCCTAAGCATAGCTACACTTAAAAGACCATAAAAACTCCAAGCCTTCTATAAATAGTTCACCTTAGCTTAAATAAATCATTTTAAATTTTGTTTCAAATTTGATTTTTAGAAATTTAGAGTTAAGCAAAGGTTTATCAAGAAATCTATTCAATATGATTTATGAAGTGAATTAATAGAGATTATGCTTCTTTATGCATTACAAACACACCTTTAGTATTTTATGCATTCTTGACATTTGATTCTTTAGTAATACATAATTATTCTTAAGATTTAATTTTGAATATTTCTTAATAGGTGTTGCATTTTAGTTTATTATTTTTGGAATTACATTTTCTAAAAATTAATTTATTGAGAGAAACCCTTGGCTTGTCTTATAAGTGAAGAAAGACCACTCTAAGGATCACATAAAGAAAAAACTACTCATGGCTTTTGTGGTGAGAGAAAAACTTACTCTATATTGGTCATATAGTAGGAGAAAGGGTTGAGTCGTGAGATGAAATAAAGTAATTTATTAGGTTAAATAGAATCAAAAGCATAAAAAAAGGCTTACATAAAGAGGAAATAGAGTTGAAAGGATAAAAAAGAAAGCTAAGGTTCACTCACCAAAAAGAGCTTAAGATAAGGTCACTAGTCAACTCAGACATTCAAGCCACCAAATAATGCAATTTTTTTAGTCTCAATCAATTCATCGTTCATCTATTTATGAGAGATTTTTTAAATACGAGATTATAAGTAATTTTTTAATACAAAAGTAAGCTTAATCTACTTCGTAGAAATGTTTATGCTCATATAAGTTTTTAATATAAAAGAATACTTTATAACTACTTAAAAAGTTTGTTCTATATCTTTGAATATTTTGAATACTTTTATTAATCTATCATCTAACATGTATCATTTATCATGAGTCATTTATTATTTGTGACTATCACTATTTTGACTTCATACCTCCAAATACCTAACTATTCTAAAAGATTCATTTTAGATTAAAAAAATAAAATTAAGATAATATATTTCATGATTATTTAATTTCTTCTTTCTTGATTAACCCATAAGTAGCTATTTTATGCCAAGACTAACTATCCTCATCATGGTTCATATGATGAGATTATAATAAACACTTTTTATGTAATTTAAGTTCAAATTATACTTTTTTATGCATTTCATGATCTTTATGTTTATGTTTAATTACTCATTCTTGTCTTGTATCATTTGGTGTGAAAAGGAGGTGTCCACTTTTGATATTTTATGAAGAGCAAGAGGGGATTAATGCTTTGTTTGGTAAAAAAAAGTAAGTGTAAAGGCTTCTCTTCTTATGAATGGGGGATTAAAATAGTTCTAAATTCAAGCATATGTGCTTAAGGTAAGACATGCACATAGATTAGAAGCCATTGTACTTAAAATTTTGTTACATCTCTAATTCCTACACTTTACTTGTACTTAATCATTTTAAATGACATCTAATACAAAATTTTTTTAAAATAATAAAAAAATTCACATAAAACCATGTTTCATACTTCTTGAAGAATTTAATCTATATCTTTTTATATTTTAAATACTTTCATTAATATACTACCTAATACATACTAGTTATCATCAATCACTTATCATGAGTCATTTATCACTTTAAATTTATATCTCTAATTACCTAACTAATCTAAAAGCTTCATTTTAAATTAAAAAAAAGTTGAGTTAATATATTTCATTATTAATTAATTTTTTTCTACTTGATTAGCCTATGACTAGTACTTTTATGTTATGACTAGTTCTCCTTGTTATAGTTTATATGTGGGCCTATGATAAACACTTTTTATATAAATTTAAGCCCAAATTATGCTTGTTATTCATGATATTTATGTTAATATTTACTTGCTTGTCCATGTCTTCCATCACTTGGTATGAAAAGGAAGTGCCCACTTCCTATATTTTATGGAGAGCAAGAGAGGGGCAATGCTTTGTTTTGTAAAAAGCAAATGTAAAAGCTTGTCTTGTTGTGAAGAAGGGATCATGTTAGTTCTAAATTCAAGAATGGGTGCTTGGGGTAGAATGCAAGCTTTTAGATTAGAAGTTGTATCACCTAAAATTTTGTTGAATGTCTATTTTTATAAAATTTACTTTCTTACTTGGTTTAAAATTTTAAAATTAGAATATCAATCTTAAATGACATCTACCACAAAAAATTTTGAAAAAAATGAAATATTTAATTCACCCCTTATCTTGGATGTCCAACAAGTTTTATTATGATGTGATAATCTATCCATGAAATCTAATAACTCTATTTCTCAAATTCTATTAATTAGATATTACCTCACATCTTAATAACTCTCAGCCAATCTTAATCCTTTCTTAAAGCTTAGGCACAAATCCCTCCAAACTTCTTGGCTAAAAGCCATACATGATAATTTTCTTATGAATTTTAGGTTCTCATTATCATCTTGCATTCTATGATTTTATCCAAACCAAAGCTCAGGCTACTTTGCCATGGGTTTGGAATAGGACATGTGGGGACAAGAAAGAGGAAGAGAGAATTGTTGTTAATTATGATAATGTCTCTCCATAAAAGGAAGCATCTAACAATGATTATGGGGTAACAAATCTAAATAGGGAGCAAGAGTACTCATAAAGGCTAGAAATAATAAATGTTGTGAGACAACATTTGCAAAATTAAATATTGAAGTCTTACTATTTACAAACTTCAATATGCTATATTTTAAAAGATCAAATCTTAACGAAGAAATTCTACCCTCATTTTTAATTTTTCTTTATTTATAGTTTCTTTTATTTTGCTTCCACATGTTTTTTTTTCCTTCTTTTTGTGCCTAATTTTCAACTATTAAGTTTTTTCCTTAAAATATTTGATATCTATTTTATATCTCTGTATCACATTTCTAATCATAATATGCTCAATGTCCAACAACTCCAAAAAAGAGATTTTTGATAAATGAAAATTAAGACTAAAAGCAACTATAAAATTAAATGCTAGCAATCATTTTGCATCCAATTGTCCAAAATTTTCTACCACATGATCTTCCAATTGGAAATATGGCATCCAAAGTCGATGAACAAATAAATTCCTTTAAGATATGACTAACATTATTAATATTTTCACAATCTAGCTTTAACACTACTTGTAGATTGCATATCAATCCAATTTTTTTTTAGATTCAAACATATCGAAACTTAAGCAACAAATATATTGGAAAAATCTAATTTTACTCGCATCAAATTTTTCTCTTTAAACTTTAAAAATAATTTTTTTTAAAATTTTGAATTGTTTGTAATTGTTGTCTTTCATGGGGTTCAATGACCATTACTTGTTCTTTTGAAATTTTATCCCAGTGTGGATCGTTTGGTTCTTCATCCCCTTCTATGGTGAAAGCTCAATTTCACCGAGGCTTTGGGATTGCTGCGGTAATGCAGGACGACAAGGATAAGGTTTTGGATGATTTGTTACATCAAAAGGACACCTTCGAGTTCAGGCATCCAATTAAACGCCGCTTTCCACATTTCTAGATATCGTGTCAGTAAAAGATTGGAGCAGGTGAACAATTGCAATTATTGAGCTTAAATAGAATTTTCAAAATAATAAAAAAAAAAAAGAAAGAAAGCCTATAAAATTTGTAGAGTTGCTTGGCAAACTGTTCTTAAAAATGCCCTTTTGAATTCGTGAACAATTTGCCAAAAACTCCAACAGAAAAAAATCTGTCAATTTGATATTTTTTTTATAATTCCTTCATATAGACTTATTTTTATATGAATTATTTGATATTTTGTTTTAATGATTTTTTTTGGTAAAGGTGAAACTTAATGAAACAATTGTTTAAGGACCAAGAGAGTCTTTCTTTATGCTATTCAAAGCATCTCGAGAGAAGCAGTCGATTAGTACATCGGTACTCGGTCGGACACCCAATCCCAAACTCAAGCCAATAATATATTTAGGTCACATTTAATATCAGCCATTTTGTCCTAGTTTATTCTCTATTTACAAACAAATTTTGATATTAAAGAGAAATTTAGGAAAAAGTTAAAAATTTGGAATAGATTTTTTATGTAAAATAATAAAAATTTTAAAAAAATTATTAGAATTATAATTTTAAATAAAATTATTTAAAATATTGTTTTCATAGAAATGTTATATTACATTGTATAAAACGTAGATCTACCAGATTACCACCCTAAATTATCTTTAGTAGGCATGATTGCACATAATTTTCATCCAAGTTGGACTTAATCTATATTAGATTTGGTTTTCATGACTTTCAAGTCCTAATCAAATGCACATATCAATCTTTTTGTGCATTAGACTTATGCTAGAGGATGGATAATTAGCAAAATCAAATGCTAATATAAATAGGTGAATATTAGTTAGTTTTAATTGAGTACAGCTTGATTTGTCAAATGATTAAAGCTAATTAAGTTATGCTCCTTAGCCCAAAATTGTGACACAATAGTCATTCACATGTTAAAATTTGACAAATGTGATGTTTAATCTAGGAAGCATATGCATAGAAGCAATTGCTTATTAAACGTTAAGCATGTGAAAGTGAGATGTGGATCAAAGTCACTTTCACATACAAGGTCATCTACACAACAATGAGGGATTTGTTGTATTATTGAGTGATTCACACCTCTATAAACAGGAGAAAATGCAATATTATATGCTCAATCCATGATTTGACTAATTTGTGGAAGTATCTTAATGACAAGCTTGTCAAATTCAAGAAGCTATAGTGATAAATTCCTAATAACCATTACTTGCTTATTCCCATAAATGAAGGGTTGCTTTAATGGTCCCATATGGAATATGAGTATCAAGTAGCCATACCAATCATTGACATAATCAAAACAAAAAAAATCTAATCAATGATTTTACCATTAGCACTAGGTTTAACAATAAATGTCACATTCATGATGTGACGTATGAAGGTGGATATTTGCATAAAGAGAAAATAGGCAAGAGAGTTTTGATGCCTTCCTCACAAGAAAAGAACTTAAAAAAGATGTGGAGGCAAATGACTATGGTAATCTTTCTCTTATTCATAAAATATTTATTATAAATTTAGTACCATTCTTCTTAAAAACATTTTCATTTTTCATATCTTGCACATGTGCACATTTGAATCAAAATCCACTTTTGTCCAGTTTTTTATATAACTATTTTAGATTTTCCATTGAGATATATACATAATTCTTATTATCCTTAGTAAATAATATCACTATTGTTGGGTCCACATGACATAGAAAGAGGGGGATGGGTTAAATTGCATTTTCAAACTTTTGGTTATGTAATCCCAAGTACTTATGTTTCCAACTTCCAAATTCAACCCACATAATAGATTAATTAATTTACCAAGTAAACCTATAAGTGTAAACTTTAAAATGTGTGAAAATAAAATGATATAATCAAATTTTCAAGAGATTTAGCTTTTACTCAATAAGCTTACATTTACTTTCAAGCAAACTAGCTTGAGCCTAATTCTTTCTTTCCCTCCTTGATCATCACAACCAGAAAAGAAAACTGATCCCATAAGTGGTTTGATTATACAAAAGCATAATTTGTGTTACTTTATAATGTGATGAATAGGATTAGCAATCAATGATCAAGAACTTTGATGGTTTAGCTTTCATGCCAAGGAGCCATAAGGGCATTTATTGGGATGGCTTCCATTAAGAGCTTATTCTTAATTACTTTACTTGAGTAGAGTGTTAACATTTATATTAAGAATCATGTGGTACCAAGGCTTATGCATCACTTTAATATAACATACATCTCATGATTAACACGCATGCATACCTAATTTCTTTATTCTTATATCATGAGTGTGCATAGTTTAGTAAGTTCAACTTACACATTAAGGAAAATGTATTAAAAGTGCATTGGTTTATGCTAAAAATCAAAATTATATCATAGTTAAAATAGTAGAAGTATATTCATTGTACTACATGATAACCTTATCGTAGTGTAAGACTACTTTTTATTTATCTAATCAAAAAAGTGTTTGTAGTATTAGAATCTAGGTCTTGAATAAAGTTTTAAACTATTCATATAAAAAATATTTTCTATAGTATAGTGTAGTATTTATATGAACTTGAGCATCAATGAACAATAAAATTTGTATAGCATGATGTCTTGCATTGTACAATTAAAATCTTATTTATTAGAAAGAGAATTGTCAAGCCCCCACTTACATCAATACTATTAGATCACAAGATGAACATCAGAGTCGCGAGATAGAGCATCTAAGTGAGGACAAATAAACAAACCCAAGGTGGGGACCCGACGATAAGACAAACACCAACTCAAAATCCAAAGTATATATATAAAGACATGTTTTTAAACATTTAATCACACCAAAACTTTCCCTCTTACACATCTCTTGGAAATGACTCTTCTGTAGCAGCACCATTCCTATCTCTCGGTGCAGTGGTTTCATGACCTATGATGTAAGCACTAAATGAGATTTTACACATCTCAGTAGATAAATCACAACAACTAACAAAGTATGAAAAAGAGATATCAAAATACCATGAGTAGTGAAGATCAATCATATGTATAAAGATAAAACCATACCAAATGTCATATATATAAGGTAATGCCAAATAAAAACTATCAAGAAATGTCAGTTCCTTATATAGTGTATTATTACTAGTACAAATTCCTTTTGATGCATTATCCTCTGGATCCAATCATCATCATGACCTCTAGCCGGCATCCAACCAAGCACATAACACTAGGCAGATATCTGATCTGAAGATCGATACCCTACAACACATGCTGAGCCAAGTGCCACCAGGCAGGTAGGTACTATACCCTGTAACACATGCTGAGGCTGGTCTAAATCATCATGGAGTCATAACACATAACATATAACAATAGGCAAATATCTGATCCAAAGATTGATACCCTGCAACACATGCTGAGCCTAGTGATGAGGATAATGTTCTTCGAGAATCGATTTTTACTACCATTTTCAATCATAATTCCAAACAATTATGTCATATCAAAAGACCTTTCATGCCATATTGTTTCGTCTCTTTCCTTTGCATATTATACTATATTATTTCTTTTCTTTTTAGTTGTCATGCAAATGAAATAAACATCAACATATAGAACAATCATAACACCATGTAACTGAAAGAAAATCATGTAAAGCAAACACATAGTAGTGTGCTACATCACAGGGTTAGGAATCTATCTACCAGAATTTGCTGTATCACATTTTCTTGTCCACTTCTAATTGTCTTGATGTCCTACAAGGCCATGGTCACAAATTAAAATATGTTTATTAACCAAAAGTGCTTTCTAAAAAGCTTTCCCAAACAAACCCCCAAAATAAATCCAATAATCAGTTTACGCGACCGCTGGACTGCCCGCACCCAACACTAGACCGTGCACACTCGGCACTGGACCGCGCGCTCTCGGCACTGGACCGCGCGCTCTCGGCGCTGGACCGCTCACGCTCGGCGCACTGGACCGCTCACGCTCGGCGTGCTGGACCGTCGGTGCTCAGCCGCCCGGTTCAACAGAGTAGCCGGTCCAAAGGCGTGGACCGGTTTTTTGCTCTCTCTCTCCTGTACGTCCGGCGAAACCCAAATATTTCTCCAGCGAACTCGAAATCTCTTGCGTCTCTCGCCGACCAATTGACAACCACTCACCGAAAACACTTATACAACCGGACGACACGATAAACAAAATTCTCACCATCGTCGGCTGTTGCCGTCGCGTGCCTGAAATCACGAAAATCCTCGCCGGCCGTCGCTGTCGTGTTCGCAGAAGTGCGTTTGAAATGCACATGGGTCGGGTTTTATAACGTAGTCGAAACCGACTTGCTATGAACCTCATTTTTCAAAAAACCCCTTCTAAATTTATTATTTGCAAATATATCCTCCGCCAAATCGAATTTGAACTAAGCCGACATTTAAAAATTACAAATCTATCCTCCACGTTACAAATTTATCCCAAATCTTTAGAAATTCATAATTTATTCATTAGAGCTCCAAAAATTACAAATTAAATATCGTTGGATTCATCTCAAAAAGCTCTTTCTTTTAAGCAAATAAAATAAATAAAATAAATAAAATAAAGAAAACTAGGATTGTTACAAGAATAATATGCATTGTAAAACTCGAGTACATCGTATAGTCCAATATTTGTTTATTAGATCATATGATCATCTTGTGCTTTCTATAATCTAAGAGAATCAATGTCTTTATACATACATTGGTCATCGTATGTTATAATACTTATCTTTCTGAAGAGGTAAAATAATACTTAAGCAAATATAGTAGATGAAATTATTTGTATAATACAATTGTCCTCATTATATGTGTGTGATCATGATTAATAGAAATTTAATATCTAAAGTGAAGATACCAAAACATGTCAAATAGTCCAATATATTTAGATTATATAGTGCAATCCTTTTTAAGTATGTACAAATATGATTATATAGGCTAATGGTCTAAATGATTAGTTCATTTAGTGGCATCTTATATACAATCCTTCTAATTATATAGTTTGAACAAAATTGAAGAACATGTAATTATTGGCTAATATCATTTTAAATAATGATTTAGCCAATTGTATCCATTGAGATTTCCTAAAATGCATTGTCAACCTTTATCCCCTTGTAAATGACACCTAAAATTATTTGAGAATAAAAACTAATGCCACTTTTGTACAATTAACTGAGGTGTTGTGCTTCAACTATGCATTACATCCTACACCTACTTCTTTGAAGCATTACAGTAGTGAGAAACAAACATTAAAGCACACTTCAAAAATTTTCTTTCTTTCACACTTCAAACTTTGGTAAAATTATGTTGTATTTACTTTCATTTAGTTTGTGTCACTTGACACCTTGGTTAAAGTTGTATGATTGTTGTAAAGAGTTAAGTATTATTTTCTTGTGATTATCCTTATGTTGACTCATTTGAGCCTTGTTTATTTCTGACAGTTTTGGGACCTTCATTAGTCCTTTTGTAAATAAACTTATGCAAGATTTTACACTTACTCATCATTTAAAAAAATGTGTGGTTTTAGTAGAGTAAGCTTACTCATCAGGCTAAAGGTGGACATTGATCCAAGTTTATATCAAACCACTTAAAAATGTAAGAATAATTTATTTTCAATCATTTGCTTATTACTTCACATAAAGATTTCTAAAATTAATTAAGAGTTTTCTTAATTAAAGGAAGAAATTACTTGTGGTTCAATCATACAACAAGTGATATTGTGGCTTTGGTTTTATTGAAGGAAGAAATTACTTAGAGAAAATCAGGATGGCTCACAATTTGATTGAAAATTCAACCAGTTTAGATGAAGGAATTTTATCTTATTGTACTCCTTCGTTCAAAGGTAAGTATTGTCTATATTTATTGAAATGAATGTGTCTTTCTCGAATATTAGATCTAGACATTTGGGACATTGAGAGTGTCCCATTATTTTCCCCACCAAAGTTATTAATGGAAAAGTAAGAAATCTTGTGGTGAATTAAGTGTTAATGAAAAGCACAAAATACAATTGAATTGTCAGGTTGTTAACATTTTATATTGTGGTTTATCTAATTTAGAATATAGAAAGGAATAGCTAAAAAATCTAAAAATAAGTTTGGGGTTAGTTATGAGGGTACACCCCAAGTTAACCAAAACAAAATCAATGTGTTGACACATGATGATGAACTATTTTAGATGTCTCCTAATGAGTCAATTATATTTATGATTATATGTTTTACTAACATTACTAATGTTTTTAAAATTTAGGAAAGTGTTTTTCTAATGCTAAACATGTCTAAAAGATTGTACATGGATTACGAAAGGAGCATGATTAATTTGTAATCACAATTAAGATAGTTAAGAACATATAAATCTCTCATGTGATGAGCTCTTAGGTGAGCTCATGGCAAATGAAATGGAGCAAGAAAGAAAGAATGATGAAGAAATTTCAGTGAAGAAAGAGAAAAGAAACAAGGTGGAACCAATTACATTAAAGAGTAATTCTACCATTAAATCTAAATTGTTAAGAAAAGTTGACGAAGATTTGATTTCTTAAGGATTTTGTCATTTACCACAAATATATGTTGTAGGTAGGAAAAAAAATAAGGAGTGGAAAAAAAGAGTAAAATCATAAGCAATGGAATAAACAATCTATCATCAATGCAAGAAGCTAAAGCACATTCGTCCCAATACCCACCTACCTTAATAGAGTAGAGAAGTTCAAGAATGAAAGGAAAAAGGTGATAAAGGTCACTTGGAGTGACTCTAATGAGTCCTCATGCAATCATAAGAAAAAAAGTCTCATTCAAGTTACAAATTAATATTAATTTTTCTCTATCCTAAGATGAGGATGAAGGAGTTCTTATCCTTCTTTACATATTAACTATGAAGAATAATACATTAATGTGCATAGGAGGTACAAAAGTTAGCTAACAAATACAAAAACTTGAAGGATGAGCATGTTAAGTATATGCAAATATCAGAATGATAAAAATGTTTTTTTTCTTACATTATTTAAAACTTGTTAGAAATGAACTTTTGCATGTTCAATAATTCAAAATTCAAAGTTAGCCAATGAATTGAATAATTTCTAAGTGATACATAAATATTTCATTTATCATAATATAGATCCTATACCTCTAGGAAATTTGTTGAACCTCATCCCAACTCACTTGAATGTCATTATTGCTTAAGAATTGAACGTGCTACCACTTATTGTACGATTAGAAGTAATGTTCATTGTAGCCTTGAAAAATATATTTGATAGATGAAAAATAGTTTGAATGTATTTGATTCTAAAGTAAATAGTCCCAAAACATTTTGGGTCTCAAAATCTAACAATTAGTTGACTCTTATAAGCATGCATCCTTAATTGGATTAAGGAGTGCATGGGGTATTAGATGATGGATGTTCAAGGAATATGATTGGAGACCTTTCAATGCTCACCCAACTAAAACAAAAGTGATGATGTTGAAGGTACCATTAAGACTACTCTAAGAAGAAGGTTATTGGTATTAACATAGTTGGTATGTCTTTCATCTCTATTAAAAAGGTCCTTTAGGTTCAAGGCTTAAAGTATAACGTACATAGTATTAGCTTATTAGCTAGTTATATGACTTATGATTTTTTACTTTTTTTATTGTAAACATATACAATCAAAAAGGAAAAAAGTCCTCTTATTAATGCTCTTAAAAAGGATAACGTTAATGTCTTAGATTTAAAGATTATTGGGGCAAGCGGTTTAGAATATCTTACTTCTCAAATTAATAATGCTAATTTGTGGAATATGAGATTATGTCATATTAATTCTTTTATTTTGAAGATAATTGTAAAATATGAATTAGTTAGAACTTTACCAAAATTTATGTGGAATGATAGAAACATTTTTGGACCATGTTAATTAGGTAAGCAACCTATATCTTCTTTGAATTCTAAAAATGATGTGCTGACCAGCTTAACTTTTATAATTGCTACATTTAGAAATTTTTAGGCCTATTTATCCCAAAGGTCATAGTGGAAAGAAAAATGGGTTTTTAATTATTGATATTTATTCTATGTATACTTTGGTGTTATTCATTAAAAAGGAGAGTGAGGTATTTGAGAGATTATCCAATAGATAACAAAATTACAAAAAAGCATGTTGCACTTCTCATTCTTAAAGAAATGGTGAAGAGTTAAAAAAATGAGTCCTTTATGAAATACTATAATGCTTATATGATATCACTAACTTTTTCTTCACTCAAGATTAAAAGCCTAAACCAAATGAGATAGTTGAGAGAAATAATAAGATATATTAGACATGACTAGATGTTTGTTAAATGAATACCATGCTCTTAAGCATTTTTTGGGTTCTCTTGTTCATTAAGAACTCAAATGCTTTATTTGGCTATGCATACATTCTAAACAATAGTGAAAGTGAATTAGATAATTTTTATGCTAAATTAAGTGAGGGAATATTATTAAGATCTTAATTAATTGTAAGGTCTATAGAGAATATAAAAAGACTTATGTTATAGAAGAATCTATACATGTGACATTTGATGAGATACCCTTTGTTGAATCCAATGACTAAAATAAACAAGATATTGAGGAATTTCATGAGTTGAGTCTTGAAGATGAAAAATACTTGATGATAAAAAGAAAAGAAAAATAAAAAATATTAGTGATAGAGAACCTCTTAGAGATTGAGAACTTATTAGTGACCATTCTAAAGACCTTGTTATAAGAGAGGTACTTGATGGTGTTAGAACAAAGGCAACCATAAACCATACATCATTTGTTTTTAGTTATGAAACCAAAAACATAGATGAGGCATTACAAGATGAATTTTCTTTAGTAGTAATTAAAGAGGAATTGAGTTAATTTGAAAGAAATGAGGTGTTAGATATAACCCCAATGCCTCTAAAACAATCATATTGGCATTAAATACATCCTCAAGAACAAGTTGGATGAAAAAGGAATAGTAACAAGAAATATAAAAAAGCCTGTGCAAAAGGTTATAACCAAATTAAAGGGTATTGATGGAACTTTTGCACCAATAGCTAGGTTAGAATTATTAAGATTCTTTTACTTGAGCTTATTACAAAGGATTCCAACTCTACCAAACAAATGTAAAGAGTTCATTGTTAAATAGATAAGTAAATGAAAAATTATAAGTACAATAACCATCATGGTTGGAAGTGCATGATAAGTTAGAGTATGTGTATAAGTTGAAGAATGCATTGTATAGTCTAAAGAAAACAACTAGAGCATTAAGAAAGACTATGTAGTTTTCTAATATATAATTTTTTTTAGAGGTAAGATAGATACTGCTGTCTTTATTACAAGCACTAGAATAGATGAATTGATGTGCCAAATGTACATTGATGACATTATTTTTGGGTCAACTAATGATAAAATATGTGAGAAGTTTTTTAATATGAAGAAGAATGAATTTTAGTTGAGCTTTATGGGGGTATTGACCTTTTTCCTCATACTCCAAATTAAACAAGTTCACAATGGTAAATTTATTTCCTTAATCATGTATCTATTAAAACATCTTAAGAAATTTGGACTTAAGAATATAAGATCTAAGAATACCCCATTGTTTACTTATACATCAATATATATAAATGAGAATGAAAAGGCTATAGATGCAAAACAATATAGAGGAATGATTAAATTGTTCATTTTATAATTAATAGACCCAACATAGTGTTTAGCACTAGTTTCATCATTTTGTGATCTAATGTTCAAGGTTAAATCTATCTTTCTAAATAGCATAGATCTATATCCAATCATCTAATCACATAGGTTTTGTGATTAAAAGATCAAAATCTCTTCTTCCTCTTTAATAACCACTGATTCAAGTGAGGTCATTCAATAACATAGTTTTATGATCTAATTGATCTGATAATGTTTGACCAATTGGTATTTTGCTTAATGACTATTTTCAAATAGCCATTACTAAAATAAAGATGTGGACCCATTATCAAAATAAAACCTGTCTATATATCATTTAACTAAATTAAGTATTAATAGCTATTTGATAACTACTTTTAGTTATTATAAAATGTTTATAAATAATAGATTGTTTCATAATTAAGTGATGAAAATTTTACAAAAGTTTGAAGAAAAAATGTCAAGCCACAAAATTAAAGCCATAATATCATGTGCTCATCATCATTTTCATTCTTTGTGTCATTCATTTATTAAGCTCCAATTCGTTTTTGTTCTTCAATCAACTAAGGTCTCATGTTTTTGTTGATTCAAGTAAAAGTGTAACACAATTATGCCTTTTAAATATTTCATCAAGCATAGGATTATAGTTTGCATTAAATAAAATTTTGTGTAGCCTCAAATTTTGATTTATTACATTTCTTTATAAGACCATAGGAGCCTGTTTGTTTTATCTTGTTAGGGTGAGAGTATTCCTTACGTACCTTTTAGCAAAAGGTTTATGTTTCTTAGTTTTGCTTTGTGATTATTTATAATTTTTTTATTTTATAATGTTTTGAAAAATATTAAAAAAAATTAATGAGTTCTAAAATAAAATTGAAATTTTTACAAAATCACTTATAAAGATTTTCTCAAGCCTATTAAGCAACCTAAAATAACAAGTCTAAAAAGTTTTTGAAATACATTCTTGAAATAAGTTTTTAAATTATTATTTTAACAAAAGCTTACCCCCCTCTTGTTGAACCATGCTTCACATAATACTCAATAAAAATTCAAATTTCATCAAGATTACAAATCCAAATTGTATCTTCAAATTTTGAATTTAAGCATGACAATACATATATGAACTGAAGATTTAGTTATATATAAAGCTAAATTATAAAATTCATAACAGCAGCATTCAAGTAATCTTTTTGGCATAAATATAACATATAGACAAAAATCACAACATCATTTTATCCTTTCCAATTTCCATGAATATGCTCAATTGTGACAATGATTTAAAGTTTAAAATGTATTTTACAAAAAATATTTTTTGTATAAAAGTAATCATCTCATATGGAATTTAGTTTTAGAACATAGTTTATTTACCTTTGCATGTACGTGTACTTTAATTCTTTTAGGAAAGACTCACAAATTAAAGCATGCATTTTAATCACCAAAACAACAAAATCATGGCTAAAGTTCAAAATAGAAAATATTGGTTTACGGGAGGAAAATAACATATGTTTTTAGTTGCAATTTCTTTTACAAGCATGCTAAAAAATTACTCCATTTTAACAAAGAATGCTTTGAAGTTTATAATGCAAAACATGAGAATATACCTACCATGTTAACCAAGTAGAGGTCTACACAAAAAAGAGGTCTTCATTTCTTCATTAAACAAGTTTGAGATTCTTCTTTTCCTTTCTTGCTCTTAACTTCTTTTCCTTAGCTTCCTCTTAGGTAGGTGTTCTTAGAAAAGCTAATAACTAGAAGGTGATAAAATGTGTAGCCTAATGAATCTCAATAGTATTTAATATCAACTAAATAATCCTTGAATCAAGAGACATCTTGTTAGAATGGTTAGGATATCTCATTTTATCTTTCCCATATGTATTCATGCATTCTATGGTTTGATTTAATAGTTAATTTCTTTTTTTAATTGGCTCTATATACATCATTTTCAATTATTAGTTCTAGGCATTTTAATTACAATGGTTTGGATTAAAACTCTCAAATAAAAAAAATTATTCAACATTTTCAAATTGAACTAGTATTATACCTATATTGTACTGTACAGTGATCCAGATCTCTTTATATTGATTAACAATTCCTTATATCATAATAATATGATGTAGTATTTGTAAATGTGAATTTCTCTCTTTATACCTATGCGATGCCACTCTTAAGTGATCATATTTATAAACTATAGCTAATCATACTGTGTATTCCTCTGCTCATTAATGCTACTTATTTGACTTAAAATATTTGTTTTCTCAGATTATCATACTTGTATGAAACCTACTTTCATACCTGTATAATCACAATGTCACTTCCAATTTCTAAATTATTGCCCATATACTCTTGCCCAATCAACCTGATACGATCACTAACTAACTTTTGTTTTTGTTCAGATTTCTCACTTTCTCATAATAGATTGTATAGTAGATTACTACGATCATGCTATAAGATACCAATTTGACATTATCATATTTACACAATAATCATGTCATATTAATGCAACCATAATTCACTTTCATAGCCTATTCACACCTGCATCTTGATTGCTATAGTTGCAAAATTTTCTTGTATGATTAACCAATATCATACTACATAATATTCATAGCAAAGCCTTCAAACAAGTTTCTTTTCTCATTGTAACATATGATATTCTACCATCATATTGTATGATTTTTATCAATCATGATTAACAACAAACTAACTTAATACAAAAATTTTATAAGTATTTAGTTAGCAAAATCAAATGAAAATAGCATACTTTGGTTAGCTAATTGATGGATGTGACATGCATGCAACTAATAACATACTCTAATAAGCATTTAATAAAATTCTTGATAACTAACAAATATAATATCTCATGTCTACTGAACGCAAAACAACATAAACTAAAATGTTAAAAGCTAAGATTACTATTATGGATTGGCTTTGCCACCCAACTGTAACTCAAAAATATAAGCTCCTAACTCCTCAAACTTGAATGCATTAAAAGAGTAAGTTGGGAAGCTTAATAGAGAATCCTTAACAAATGCTATAAAAATAAGTGCTAGTCACATGTATATAACTAAGTTTATTAAGAGATTTTTAAACATTTTAGTCTTTCTTAGGTTGTGAATCACCATCCTACTATCATCAGCTTCCCTTAGTAGCATCTCCCTAGACTTCTATATTTTGGGATGCACTATATACCTTGGTAAGTTAAGATATTATTTCTTAAGACAAAAACCTTAGAATCATCCTATTAAAGTTTAACAAACTATCTCTTTGTAGCTCAGGGTACTCTTACAAAAGTTCTCATTACACATCCATATAATTCACATGAATATGAAGTGCATAATGCTGAGCTACTAAAGTTTATACTACTAACTAGGACTAAACTCTATAAATATCCATCACTACCTCTCTCTTAGATCCCTTTATATGCATAAATCTAAGGGTTATTCCCCTATGCAAAGTATCTTCTATGGTATTTGTCTTATCTTTAATATTTAAATCATAGTCTTGATAAGTTCCAACCTTTGTTATTGCCTCAAGTTGAGCTCCCACTAAGTGAAAAATTACTTAAGGCTTTCATTATCAATATAAAGCTCAACTTACAACCCATACAAGAAATGTAACAATTCCTTGAGGGGGAATAACATAGCTATCAACTCTAGGTCTTGCATGAGGTTGTTGAACTAATGCTTGTACAATTGTCTAGATCTGTAAGCTACAACTCGACCATGGTCCATATGAACTACAACCAAACTATTGTGTGATGCATTGATAAAAACTTGGTCATGCCTGCTCTACTTTGGTGAAGTTTTTATTAGAGCTAAACTCAATCTATCTTTTAGCTCTCAAAAACTCTACTTGCATTGATCAGACTAAGACAAAACCACACTCTTCTTTGTCAACTAAGTCAATGGTGTTCTAATCATGAAGAAGTTGTGCATGAACCTATGGAAGCAACCTAAAAGATCCTAAGAAATTGTGGATCTCTAATACTATAATTGGTCTGCTCCACTTAGTAATAGCATGAATCTCATTAGGTTCTACTAAAACTTCCTCAGCATTGATAATGTGTTCATGGAATGTTATCTGATCTAACCAAAAGAAACATTTAGAAAACATTACATAAAATGTCTTGCTCTTAAGCAAATTCAAAATTGTTTAAAGTTGCTTTGCATGCTTAGCTCAACTCCAAGGATACACTAGGATGTCATCATCAAACATAATGACAAAGTGATTAAGGTACAAATAATAGATGGTTCATGAGATCCATAAATATTATAAGTACTATTGACAGTCCAAAGTGCAATAACGTGAACTCAAAATGCACATACTGAGTCCTAAATGTTGTCTTGAATATATCCACCTCTTGAACTTGAACTGATGATACCCTAACTAGAGATTTATCTTAAAGAAGGTTATAGCACCCTAAAGTTGATCGAGCATGTCATAAATCTAGGGCAAGGGATATTAGTTCTTGATTGTCGCCTTATTAGGCTCCCAACAATTTATACATATGTTTATACTACCATCCTTCTTCTTAACAAAGAAGTTAGGCACCCAAAGAAGAAACACATGGCCTGATGAAGTCATTGTTCACCAAATCCTACAATAAATCTTTGAACTCTTGCAATTTTGTTGTGGCCATCCTATAGGGTGCTTTGACAATAAGGGTAGCTCTTAACTCTACATCAATGGAAAAGTCAACCTCATTTTTGGGTGGCAATCTTAACAAATCATCCAACAAAACATCCAGATATTAATGCACAATCAAAGTGTTCTATAAGGTTGAGACCTCAAAAAACGTATTTGTCATGAATGTTAACCATGCTAAACAACCCCCTTAAACAAAAACTAAAGCCTAAATATTGAAATCATAGGAACTTATTAGTTAACTCCAAAGTAAATATGTTAATCAAGTTTGCTAGCCTAATCCAAACATTTGTTCCCAATAGTTGATCACCACCTTATGTCAAGTCATCTAACCCATTCCAACAATTATGTCAAACTCAATTATAGGCACCCAGATAAGCCCAACCTCGAAGATTTAGACAAGAATAACTACATTTCAACAAACTCTATATTTAGTTGGAATCTTCCCATCAAGAAGTAATGACACCATTAATGGTGACTATACCTGACCTTAACACTCTCAATCCTCTCCCAAATAAGTTCAAAAATAAAGAAAGAGTGGCACCAATATCAAAGAGGACAACAAAATTAACACCACTAAATAATATCATACTAGTAATAACATCTAAAGCCTTTGTTGTTAGCTACCATGTGAGAGTTTAGATCCACAACTACCTTACTCAAACATCTACTAATGAACTAGCACCTTGAATACTCTTTTGCATCTTAAGACAAGTGGCCTTCTTATGGTTAGGCTTCTAGAAGATGAAATAAACATTATTCTTGAAATATCAAGCACCACCATATGTTTTGCTACATCAATGACACCATGGGTCTTGCTTCTTAGTCTACTCAATCAAGTGCTCGATGACTGGTTGTACTAAAATAGGTGCAGACTAATCATCATAATTAGAACTCCTCTACCTTCTTTTTGCTATGGAACTTACCATACTTCTTATTCCTAGAAGTCTCAAAACATCTCTTTTTTTGATTAACCTCTCTAAATGACATAAGATAATGCTCCACATGCTTACCATCTTAGTGACCCCATCAAGTCCAAATACCAAGTAAATCAAGAAATTACCAGGTGCTACTGAAGAGAAGGTTTGAGTTCCTCTTTAAACAACTCAAATCAATAATCCTTAGAAGGCACAAGGTTTGATTCATAACAAATCAAGTCAATTTAGAAGCTTAATCATTGATTATCATTTACCTCTAATTGAGAAGAGTAAGAAACCATTGCATTTAGGTTTTGGTAGTCTCTAGTACATAACTCTCTTTGATCTTAATGTTAAACTAGCTCCAAGGAACCTCACCATTCGGGCAATCCCTGAACATAGACTAGCATTAACCTTGCCAACACTTGTGGCCATTTAATCTAAGGCTAGCATTATAAGTGTGATATTCCTCTAAGATGGTCACCCTATAGCATTAAACATCTCCTAAATATAGGCTAAACAATCACTCACCATGGTTTGGTCAGCAATGGCCACAAAAAACCCATGACCTCAATTGCATGAATAAATCCAAGAAGTGTTCCACTCATAATTTAAGAAAAATCTAGGGTATCAAACCCATGTAAGTCTTAAAAGTCCTCACTATGTATCCTAAATAAATGTCACAATAATATCATATAATTCAATGGAGCTAGAACACATGATTAATATAATTATTTAATGTGGTACTATGACTTGCTCTCCCCATCTTAATAGGCCTAAACCTAGTATGCCAAGAATACCCTAGAGTCTAACCTATGCTCTAATACAAACTTGTCACAACTTATTATTTTACCAAGCATTTTTTTAAATAAATCCTCTAATGCAACACAATCAATGCACAAGTTGATATACTTGCTCAAAATAAGAGTCATGATTCCTTAATCTAATCATCAAACATATGATATGTCACACTAAATGAACCTTATTTCTCAACTAACTAGTCACCTAGTTAATTGAGAGATAAGTTCACTCAAGGCTAGTGACCCCACCAACATATGTTGAGGAGTACACGGTGCCTATATGCAAACCTACCAACAATCTATCATAGTCAACATAAAATCCATAATGCTGAAACACATATATTAAATAAAATAAATAAGAAACATGATTAAACAAATAAAAAAGTGCAATAAGTGTTAGATACAATCTATGATAACTAACAAATATAATATCTTTTCTATTTATTAAGACATGCTAACTCAAGTCTAAACACCATAAACTAAATTATTAAATCTAAGGCTACTACTATGCTCTCACTCTATCACCCAAACACTTTCTCATATGCAAGCTCCTAACTCCTTGAACCTACATGTTATGGAAGTGATGAACTAAGAAGGTTAATAGGGAATCCTCAAGGTATGCTATAATAATATGCATAATCACATGCATAAAACTATCTGGCATAAGTAAAATATAACTAAATAGCATCTAAAGATTACTAACTTGTCAAACAAATGGGCCTTAGCTTACCAAGCTAAGACAATACATAGCCTATGATATAACCATAGAAGAGTTGCATTGGTCACTTTTCTCTTAGCAAAATTATAAAAAATCTTAATTCATTCAATATCTATAAGACTTCTTTAATATTACAAAATCTCATGACTTTATGACATAGTTATTCTACTAACTAATGTCAAACCATTGTTCTAATACTCTCTCCATCATGTAGTCTAGTACATCCATGGTTCTTCAAGATGTCATCAATAAATAAGTGACACTCCATGCTCCATTTATAGTAATCACTAAGCAAGTGATATTTCATGGTCCTTCAAGAGTCCTCATTAAACAACTAACACTCCATACATCACAACCCTACAGTCCTTAATCATGGAAGTCATACATAATGCGCATTAAGATTCTCATATCTAAATTCTTTATGTTAATGCTAAAACATTACTACCAAGAAAGCCAGCTTGCTTCTATCCTTCGAGCAGAACACTAAGTAACCCACTTTTTCTACTTGGCATAATAAAAAATGCATCCCATGCTTTAACATGAATAAAGTATGAACTATACAACAACTCTAAATTGTGCCTTAGTTTTAAACAATCTACTTTGGATCTACTTTAGTTTTTAGCCTTACTTACCAACCTATCTAGATATCTCAAGGTTTTCTTAAAATCTTAACTAGCCTATCTAGGGTACTCTAAGGTTTCTTAAAACCCTAACCAACTTATATAAGACACAAACATTTCTTAAAATCATAAAATGTGCTTTTGGGATACTCTAGGGTTTTCTCTTTAGCCCAATCCTATGGTTTCTTTTAAACTATAAATGCCTTACTTGGGGTTGCCATAACTACCTAGATTCCTCTTTTAAGATTAATCCTCTTACATAATATCAAAGGTCCTAATAAGGTTCCTTTTCCCTTACCTTGGTTGTCATCTAACAATCCATTCTCATCTTAAGACCCTAACCTATACTTTAGATATAAACTAAAATCTTTCTTTAGTTGTAATTTGAGCCCTTGTTCTCCTCTTGAGGCTTATCTAGATCTAATACTCACTTATGTTACTTGAGAGTATGATTTATAATTAAATTTCAAACCTTTGGTCACATATCCTTATCTAAATTTAAATTTCAAACTTTAGGTTACTTAAGAGCCATATCTAGGTTTAAATTTCAAACCTCAACATTCTTTTAAGGCCAAAACCTATCACTCTCAAGCCTCTCACAAGGAAACAAAAAAAGTTGCACTTATCCTAAAAGACATCTCAGATCCTTTTGAGGTCTCTTCAATTCATATAAAGCTCTTAATCCAACCTTGTCATTAAGCATTAAGGCTTACCTTAGGCTACAAAGCACTCTTGTTTTCATCACAAAAGATTCAACATTCATGGAAGAAATTTGCAAGCTTTTATTATCACAACATATAAGTTTACTTTTTGGAATTATTTCTAAATTAACATACTAGTAAATATCTCATCTTAGCATTGGTTCAATCACAACAAGGCACAAGTCCATAACATCAATTGATAAAATTGGGTTTCCATTATAAACATGATAGTAAGACCTATTTCAATAAAATCAAGAAACTTTTTTTAGCATAGAAAACTACATGTTTTAGTCATCACTTACAAATAAACTTATAATCATCATCTTACAGTTCCTAAATCTAGATCATGAACAATATCAAAATACTCAATTTTTAAGCCTATAAGTTTTTAGTTAGGTGTATAGCTTGAAGCTCTTCGTATCTTGAACCGTGTAGTGGACTTCACCAATGGATTGCACCTCCTTCTTCTCTTCCAAGCTCTCAACTTTCCATTCTTCTTCCTTGATTTCTCATTGCGAGGTTTCCTCTTTTTCTTTCTCATGGCTTTCTCCTCCTTTTCTTAAAGAAAATTGCCCTTAAAAATAACCCTAATATCCTTGTATGGCTGGCTCCCATATCTCCTAAAATTAATGTACCATATGGAAGATTTTTATAAGTTTTGGTGTTTTATAATCTACTTCCTAAATTTTAGGTATTAAGGGATATTTAAATTTTAAATATTTTATTTATTTATCCCATAATTCCTAGCTATTAGGCATCGAAAGGAATCCACACCGTAAGAAACTTTTAACTCACTAGTTGGAGAATCATAAATAAGTGTTAAGTTTGTCCTAATCACCCATCTCAATCACAAGTTCAAAATTTGAACTTTAATTAAAGATATATCATATTTAAACCAAGCTTTATAATTCAACATTTATATAATTCAAACCACATGGAATTGAATTGACCTAATTAATGTACCATTAAGTCTAGCTTTAGTATATCAATAATTAAAAACTTAAAGGTATTCAAATAATCAACTTGAAGGAAAAATACATACCTTGTGTTGGCTTAGAGCTTTCAAAGGTGCTATTTATGCTAGCTAGGCTTAGGGGTGCAATAACATGGCTCAAGTGATATGGATTAAATAACTACAGGATTATGAAATTTTCTTTGAAAATACACTAATCCATTATGACAATACAAGTGCAATTTATTTGACCAAAAATTTCATTCGACATTCCTAAACTAAAAGCATTGATAGATATCATTTCATTAAGTACAAGTTAACAAGAACAATGTTTCACTAATATTTCTCCCTTCTAGTACATAACTTATAGATATTTTTATCAAAACACTATCATTCAACAAACATTTTGACTGATTCCAAAAAAGAAGAAAAAAGATTTGCTAAATCATATGCTAGAAATTAAGGGGAGTATAAATTTTGGAGGAACTTATTTATATGTTGAAATTGGTTGAGATGTTTCATGGTTGATCCAATTATTTATTTAAATATAAATAGTTTCATATTTTATTATTTTTAGCATTGCTTTTATCATATTCAAAAGAAGGATATTATTAACCCCCAAACTATTATGTGTCTTCCATCTAGAGCTTATCTTTTTTTACTTATGTAGATTGTCAAAACCTATTATGAGAATCAAGTGACACCTAAGCTCATGCCCCTCTTTAATATTACATTTATCTCATGACATAAAATCATGCATAATTATTTGCTTTTATTCTTGTATAATGAGTGTATATAGTTTAATAAGGAAGTTTAACTTGCACATTAAGTAAAATGCATTAAAATCACCATCAATTATATTAGGTCAATTTTAAAGTGAAATTAAAACAAGTTAAGAGTTAAAATACTAAAAGTATGCCTATTAAATGGTATCATAGCTTTATCAAATGGTATGACTAGTTCATTTATCTGATTGGACAATTGTTCATCGTTTGCAATCTAGGTGTAAAGTATAAGTGTTAGGTTGTTCATATAGAACATTTTTTTATAGTATGACACCTTTATGAACTTGAGCATTAATGAACCATCAATGTTTTTACAGTATAATATCTTACATCATATAAGTATGATCTTATTTAACAAAGAGCAAGTAATCTGTATTATAAAACTTGATTACTTTATATAGTCCAATATTTATTTATGAAATAGTGTGATCATGTTCTATTTTTGATAGTTTGAGAGAATAAATGTCTTTGTTATATACAATATTGGTCATCATATGGTGTCATACTTGTCATTCCAAATAGATGCAAAATGGTACACTTAAAAATGTAGGTGTTGAAATGTTTTGTATAGTACAATGGTCCTTATTGCATATGTACAATAATGTTTAAAAGAAATTTAATATTTAGAAGGATGAAAGCAAAACATATCGTATAATACTTGTATTTATATTATATAGTACAATCTTTTTTAAATATGCATAAAATGCAATTGGAGAGATTGATTGTCAAGAAGATTAGTTCATCGGGTGATATCATACATTATAATCCACCTAATCATGTAGTACAAACAGAAGAAGAAATCTAGGAACGACTAGTTAATCTCCATGAAAACCATGGATTAACTATTTATATCTATTGGGTTTTTGTAAAAAGCATCGTTGACCTTAATCTCACTATAGAAAATACTTAAAAGTATTTGAAAAATAAATTAATTCCACTTTCATATAATTGACTAAGTGAGATGTTGTGCTTCAGTTGAGTTTTACATTTTGCACGTCCATCTTTGAATCATTCTAGCAATGACAAAGCAATTTTAAAGAAACATTCAAGAATTTTCTATATTTTACATTTAAAGCATTTGGTAACATCATTTCCTATTTTCATTTATTAAGTGCAACTGGCACCTTAGATAAGGTTGGAGGGATGTTGTAAGGAATTCATTATAAAAGTGCTTAAACCTATTTCAAGCCATTCATGTGTTGATGTATTAGTCTTGTTTGCTTTTGGCTCTTTTGGGCCACATATTAGCCCCTTTGTAGATCAGCATATATAACAAATTACACCTACAAGTCATCTGGCAAAAGGTGTGGTTTGAGTAAGCCTAGTTATCAAACTGAATGTGAACATTGGTTACAGTTTTGATTAAATAACCTAAAAATATTGGTGTGATTCACTTTCAAAAATTTATCTATTCTTATCAATAAAAAATTTATAAAATTAATGAAAAGTTTTCCTAAAACCCACAACTCAAGCCCCCATCTTGTAGCTTAATCATTACAACAAACCTTTTACATTTGAGGTTTTTTAATGGATCAACAAAAATGAAAACACTTAAAAGTTTTTATGTTTTGAGGGTTTTGTAAGGCTCAACAACAACCAAAACATGAATCTTTCAAGGGTCAAAACCCCCAACTTCTCTCAATTCTTCTAATGCTTAGGATAGGGACACTTCTCTCCATGCTTCTATCAACCTAGAGTAAGCCTCTTCCCTCCATAATATTTTTTATTAGTTAATGGTGCTACAAAATAGCATTAGAAAAAGTAAATAAAAAAATTTTATATATCAAGAACGGCATGCCACTCCAATGCTAAGTTCCCAAATGTGCTTGTCTAATCCCACCAACTAATATAATACATATACAGGCATAGTTAGATGGGAAAGCACTAACACATTTATTTGATACAGATTTAGTTCAATGATGTATCAATATGGTGTAGAGTAGATTAAAATAGTTGGAAGCATATATTGTGACAAATCCAAGATGATTTCTTCTTGGTATGTGGAGGTGATATGATGAATAGAACACAAAAGTTGTACTATGTTAACACTAGAATGCCAGGTTATAAAATATTATAAATGTATTGATTGAATCATTTGAGTCTGATCTAAAGCTCAAGATAAAGCCATACCATTATGATGCGAAGTGCAAGTGAATCATAACTTTGAAGGGGCATACCAGGCCAAAGATAGACATGTCATCATCCAATGAGTTGCATATGTGAATAGTATGGGATGGATCACCTGCGTATTAAAACTACCCACCAACATAACGATACAAATTTAATTATGACCTGGAGTTGGGTGACAAGAATTGAAAAATGGTTTGATATGATAATAAAAAATGAATTATTTTGATGATAGCTTGATCCCAATCATTGATTTCAAATTCCATCATTTTGATCAACCTATGCAACTAGAATTTGAGTCTTATATGATAGTCTATGTATGAAAATTTGGCCTTTTCCATAACTATTATGGCCTAGCAACTCTTTGGTATGAAGTTTCTTCACATGCTGCTGATTTGTTCTCTTTTCATACTGATCTTGTAAGAGCACTCACTACTTTATTTTCCTCCTTGAAGATTCTATTATAGGTTTTTGAGAAGTGAGTAGCTATCTATTTTATCTATAGAATGCATTCTACAATACAACTTTCATCTACTCTATAGCATTCTTGATAAATGAAAGCATTCAAGATTAATGTGGAACATAATGAACGGATACTTAGAGCACCACTATAGTCCTTCTCTAATACTAAATAATGTAGCTTTCATAGCAAGGACTTAACTGTCAGGATGAGTGAAAACATGAAGCACAATAGCATCATGATCTCTAATGATGTACACAACAATATGTTAATTTATTTCTTATTGAAGCCATAAATGTTTATTGTAATTAACTGTGTTAAAGGGGAGCTCCAATATATCCATTCATAATATCTGATTTTTCTTAGTTTCAAAAGTGGAAGTAGCCTACCTACATGGGTATGGCATTCTTCTAATCTATTTGTAAAACTAGGAAACACTTGAAAATGCTAAAGCATTACCTATATAAGTTACATGTGATGTTCATTATTTATTCACTAATAGTCTCATATATTTTTTTGTTTCTTTCCTTCCAAATGAGGTAACAAATTAGATGATGTATCACTTACGGACCTCATAATAAGTGGGACTTCTTTTAGTACCCTGTCATCGATGGTTTAGAAGTGTGTTAATTTTTTTATTTAACTTTACCTAAATGTCTAATACCATTCCATAGAAAAGCCAAAGGTGTTGTTCAAGATAATAGATAATAGAAGTATGATTAAATCTGTCTTTATTTGGACAATGTGAGAACATGGATGCAAGGTGGAAATTGTGTTTTTTCAACTAGTTTGAGAAAGGTAGCATATAATTGAGCATTCTCCAAAGAAGAATTGATATCTTATTGGGATATTTCTCATTCCAAATTTTCTTCCTTAATTTCTTCTTAAAATTATTACTTTTTATTTCATTCCATGTTGATTTTACATTCAAGCTTCCATCATTTCATGGGGTCTTATAGAATCTATCAAAGTCTAAAGATTGATATGTCAAAGCTTACACTAAATTCTTAGTGTTTTCCATGCAATTCCATGTGTTCAATTTTAACCTCTTTTGATTTCCATTTAAATATTTTATTTCTTGTTCTCCACCTAGAGGGAATGATATGTTAACAATTTCTAATTTTATTTTGTTCTTTGTCAGCAAAACTTTTTCTAATTTTCTAATATCAACCCATTTTTCTCAAGTGGCTCACAAATCTTATACAATTTCATCTAGTGGTGCTTATGTTTATTCTTCATATCTCCCCACAAAAATGCATTTAATATCTTTTCCAATCCATTCATGATTTGTATTGGGGGGTTTGTTATCATTAGAGCATAAGATGGTATTGAGTTTAAGGCTTGTGTTTACAAGTATGAGCTACTATCCATAAATAGAGGTTTTTCTTCTAGCTGGCCAACTTGTTTTGTAACTTTTTAATTATATTTTGGAAGTACATTGTTCTCTTCCTTTGATTGAAATTGGCACACCCTGAGTATTTTATGAAGGAGTTCCTTCCTTGAATCCCAATATCTTTCCTATCTTTTTGCTTGTAGTTGCCTTCACCTTACTAACAGTGTAGAATTTACACTTTTGTTGGTTGAGTCGTACGCCTAACATTTGTTGAAATCTATTAAAGAGATTACTAATATATTTTAAAGCCCTAATGTCTCCTTTTGAAAATAATAATGTCATCTACTTAATTGAGGTGAGTTTTTCATGAACATCTCCTTGCAGTGGCATATTGCAATATTTTCTTATAGTTAAATTGAATTTTTAAAGTTTTACTAAATGCCTCCATTACAATGATGAATAATAGTGGAGATATTGAGCTACCTTACATTAAACCCCTTACTCATAAAAACAAACCAGTGTGGAGGGCCATTTATTATGATAGATACCATAGGCTACTTATGATATTGCTAACCAAACTTTTGAACTTAGCTAAGAAGTGGAACTTTTTAAGAACTTGAACAAGAAATTCTTAAGATATGCTATTAAATGCATTCTTAATATCTAACTTTCTAACATAGTTTTTTCTCCTAATTTTCCAATTCAATGATCTCATAAGATCATATACAATTAGTATATTATCAATGATCTCTCTTCTTTTAATAAATCTAGCTTGCTCAGGTGAGATGATCTTTGTTAGGATAGTTTGCAATCTCTTGGGCAGAATCTTAGTATCCTTCCTACAAAATTATTGACACATATTGGTCTATGATCTTGAAATTCCATAAGAACTAACAATCCCCTTAGGAATGAGTTTCTAGTAATGAAGTAATTATAACATCTAGAATTTTTAGAGCTATGATGTCCTAACATTTAGTAAAGAACACACTCTTGAACCCATCAAGACCTAGAGAATTTCTTTTGTCCAATTGGAATACTACTACCTATCCCACCTCTAATTCAAATTTTTTAACAAAGATTTGATTCTCTTTCTTATTAATTAGCTAAGGTATGTAATTTATAACTTTATCATCATTGATAATTTCTCTTAGTTTTGTAAAATTTTTAAAATATTGCACAACAATGAGTTGAATTTGATCTTCACTTGAGACCTTTAGACCATTAGAGTCTTCAATCATATTAATGTAGAGTCTTGCCCTTTTATCCTTGACTAGTGCATGAAAGCATCTTGTGTTCTTCTCTCCTTTCAATCATTTTGCTCTTACTTTCTTATGCTAGTGAAGTGCTTCTTTGCTTTGTTCATCTATTAGTTATTGATTTACTTTATTTAAACTAATTCTATCTTGTTTTATGTGACTCTTTAAGAATTTCTTTTCTCTATCTTTCACCACATCTACTCTTTTTATAGTTTAAAAAATATCACCAGAAGTATTTTTATTCCACTATATGAGACATTCTTTTAGTCTTTTAGACTTTTTAATTTGAAAGCTAAACTTAACATCCCTCCCTAATAATTGAATTGGAATTGGCCAATTAATTTTACCACTTTGTGAAAGTTTGGATGTGCTATCCACATTTTGAAACTTAAATTATTTGGGTCCAAAGACCTACTCAATTGAGTGCTATAGCAACAACGAGAAATGGTTATACTCTTTCAAAGTAAGTGTTGAACAATTGTTGTTAGATTGAGATTGTTCATTTTGAGCTTACCAAAAGCCTATTTAATAGTTTTGATACCCATTTTTCTTCCCTTTTTTCCAACCTAAGTAAATGATAAGCCCATGAATGGATAGTTTAAAAATGTACATTGATTTATGCAATCTATAAACTTATGTATAACTATAAGAGATGAGGTTAAGGCTCCATTATACTCTTTCAAAGAGGCAATATCATTAATGTCCCCTCAACTAAACATGTTTCCTACTAATTAATTATAGTTTCTACTAGTGTACTTTGCAATCTTCTTCTTTGAGAAATTGTACATTTGTAAAGCACATAAGTATAGTTAAGTATTGGTTGATTTCCATTTCTTATTACTTGTAGATGTATACATTGTTCATCCACATTAAATTATTAAAGTGAATACTATTTTTTCATAGAATATTAAAAATAGGAGTATGTTCAAATCCCACATGATGGAGGTGAATTACGAGTTTTAAAATATTTTTTTTTCATTTTTACTATTTTTAGATTGTATTTATTTTTCAAAAATTATTAATAGAAATAATTTTATTTTTGTAAAAAATATTGATATTCAATATATATATATAATGTTTATTTTTATGATTTGGAAAAATGAAAATAAAACCTTGAAAAGTATATCAAAATTTTTAGCAGCTCGATTAAAACTAGAACATATTTGCACCACCAATAAAGGTTTGGAAAAATACCACTACTAAGAAAATTTGAACTTAAGATTTTTTTTCTTATAGTTCACTATTATTTTACTAGTTTTTGCAAATTCAACAATAATTTTAGCTTTTGTGAGCTCAACCCCAACTTAAACTTTTAACCTGATGAAATAATTCTTGGGCTTTTGCAAATGCCAAGTTGTCCAACCCAAAAATACAACAAGAAAGAATTTTTAATAAAAAACATACAATGTTTCCCATGCTAATTTAAGAATAAAAATAAGGCACAACAACCTCAACATAATTAATACAAATAAGTAAATAAAGGCTTGGAGGATTTAGACTTGAAAAAAATTGGAATTTTTTAGTAGTATTAAATCATGTAGTGCTGTTAAGAGATTTTATAGAAGTGGAGTATCACATAACACTTCTTTAAGATCTTAAAGTTTTATTTATTTTTATCAACCATTTCATTCATAAGGGTTAGGTTTTTATAAAATGTTTTTTGATTATTGCTATTAGAAAGACAAGAACAAGCACCTTCATAGGCTATTACCAAACAACTTAAAAACACCACTTCTAAAGATCTTCTAAACTTAAATAAAAGTTTTAAATAACACTTATGTGAGATCAACCAGAGCCATTGGATCCAAGCAAAGAAGATCTAGATTTTTAGAACAATGAATGTAAATGAGGATAAAATGGATGGTTCAATGAGGGAGGATTAAATATGGGTTATCTAAATACATTGGATGAGATCTAGATCATTCAATTCATCAATGGTAAAGATAGAAATGATCTAATCCATAGGATTCAAAATCGATGGTAAAGATAGAAATGATCATTTGTTCAAGTGAAGGACAGATTATTTGAAAAGGTGGAATCAAATGAAGTTCTTTAATTAAATTAAATGATATCTTGGTCATCCAATTTTGAGCCTTCAACGAGTCCCTATGAAAGCTCCACCATTTGGTCGATGATAGGGTGATGAGAAATAACTCATAATGCATTATCCTATAGCTTAATGCAAAACATAGGATTGGCTCCCCCCTTATGTGCTTTGGATTTCATCACCTTAGCCACTCACATGCATACAGGTTTAACATAATTATGGGTCTAACCCAACTCACTACATACTTTATTCAAACATTTCTTGCTTGAACCTTTCTTTTCCTTACCCCATCTCGGTTCAAGACTACACCTTGACAAAGTTTAGCCTCATCCTAACTTGGTTCTAGCTAGTCTTCTAACTTGAGGCTTCCTAATCTCGTTCGAGCTTGGTTGACCCGAGTGCTTTACACTTGGATCATGCTTGGGATTTTGGCTTAGGATATATTATTTTTTAAATTTAAAAAATTTAATAAAATTATTTTTGTTATATTTAAATTTTCTAATTTTACCAATATTTAATAATTGACCTAACATAACATTTATCATTAGTAAAAGTTAGCCAAACATGGTGATTGAAATAGGTGATTAGCTGGTTAAATGAGTGAAAATAAAATCCTCGATATTTCCTAAATCAAGAAAAAAATTGAATAATTTGGATGCTTAAGTTGGATTTGAAAGTGATATAAATGGAGAGTATCTTATGATTAATAATTAATAAGTTAATATTTTATTTTATAATAAAAAAATTAAAAAAAAAGTTATAGTGGATGTGCATATCTTCAATCTTTAAGATTTATTGAATATTTCAACATACTTTAAACACCATTATTTCATCATTTTCAAAAGTATATAATATTTTCTTCACAACTAAATCTGATTCATACTAAATAAGATTATTAGAATAAAATACTACACATTTATGACTTCACTCATCAAATATAAGATTGACTAAATAGAATTCAAATTTTATTAGATAGCTTACTAGTTAAGTATGAGAAACCCAAAGAAGTCCCATAATATTAAAGACAAAGAATAAGCCTCATATAAGAAATTGCATATGCTTACAAACAAAACAAAGCATAACTCAAATGCAATTAGAAGATGCCTATGATGCATTTTCTGCATTATATTCATTCAAACTTTTGTACATGATCGAAACCTAGTATAATGCTTTAACAAATTATATAGATGATTAGCTAATTAAAAACCATTTAGTGAGTGGCCTCTTCTAAAAAATTTTATGGTCAAATTAAATGTTAAATCAATTACTTATTTACATTATGATTCCATTATCACACCCAACCACTTAGAAGTTGTTTTTTCCTTTTCTTAAGCCATTAGTATATTAAAACCTAAATATTATCAAAGCATATAGCTGTAACGCTTTTACTTGGTCATGACATTCAATCTAGGGGTCACAATCCCTAATCTTGTGATCATTCTCATGACATAATGTCAAAAATGAAACATGTCTCTTCTCCAACTGGTCTTCTAATTGATTCAAAAACTAATTTACCTAAGGTAAGGTAACTGTCCAATATACAGTAGAGTGTATATGGTTCCAAAACAACCTATAAATAATATCATACTACCCTTAAGATATTATATCAACATCTCACAGATAATTTAGAGCCATAATCAGATATCAGAAATCTTATAAAAACATAAATATCCATAATCCAATGTTCACATAAAATACAAATTTCCAACATCCACATATAATAATTCTACATAATTCAATGTCTATTAATAAGTGCAACTAAAAACCATTAATGAAATGACAATTCTATCCTTAATAATGAAAGTTTCAATGTAGAATAATTCATCCAATAGATATATCAAATCTAATGCTCCCATATCCTAGTCCTAAGCAACTCCTCCTTGGACTTACAAAAATGTAAAAGGAGTGAGTTGAGGGGCTCAATAAGAAACCCTTGAGTCATATTACAAAACTAACAAACAATATTAATGCTATATAACAATTTGTATAATAGACTATAATTAGCATGAAGTATAAAATCTTATCTCATGTATCTCAATCCATTAAGCTAAACTAATGCATGAGATATGATGTAACTATTTGGATGCACAATGCTATTACCATTCTACTACTCACTTCAAACCCTACTGAATGATGGTAAGTTATGGCAATCCTTCTCCATCACAAGATTTTGCATTCCACAACTAGTGATGCCAATCATATAAACTTCCCAACATACATTCTATCACATAGCTACATTGGAATCTCTTATCACATGATTTTTCAATCCTATTTAGGCCCTATCAATCACAAGAAATGATTCTCTTTATCTGGTGGGTGTTACAATTTTTGACGTATCTATCTATTGCTTAAGGGTCTAAATTTATGTTGCATTACATCATAACTTTACCTTAGTTCACCAAAATGTCAAGTTTAATAAACTAATGCATGATGCAACCAATTAATATCCAATGACTCACTAAAATTTAGAACTATCACCAAGCCCATGCACCCAAGTTAGGGTCTATCATTAACATTCTTTACTAAGACGTGCCAAAATCATATGTATTAGCCCTCTTTTTCAAGATATAATAGAGTCATACAGACCAACACTCTTTTTGAAGAAGTGTCAAAACCATATATACTAGCATTACTATTACTAGCTTGAAGGTTCCAATCCTAAGGTTCAAAAAATCAAAACATAACCCTCCTACTATGATTAGTTTGCATATGACATTGATATTAATTCTAATCACTATTAATTACAATTTAAATATTCTTAAATCCATAATCTAAGGTACCCTAACTCATTCAAACACCACCTTTATGATTATCCTTAAAGTTTGATTAATTAAGGGAGGAGGGGTGAATTAATAAGAATAAAAATTTTATTTCTTAAAAAATATTTAAAGAGAATATTTTAAAGTAATTTTTTATAAGCACAAGCAAGACTCTAAAAGTGATTTTTGTACAAATTTATTTTTTTAAAACACATTAATATCCTTTTAATAATAAATTTTTATTGAAATTATGAAATAAAAAAATCAAATAGTATTAAAAGTAAACCTATGATTTTTTCATGATTTGACTTAAAATCAAGCTTGCATTCACCCCTAGCAAAAACAAGACAAAAGTACAACTAATCGAAATAAACATTTTGCCAAAAGACAAGTAAGCAAAACCATCACAACAATAAAACATAATGACACATTATAATTAAATAAAATTAACAGTAGAAGACAAGAATTTGATGACAAAATCAAACTTAATAGATACAAAAATCCTATACTTTGTGAAATGTTTAATGAGACACAAGTGCTTTAATTAAACAAATTAGAAATAAAGAAAATTAAGAATTTTTTTCTAATTTAAGAAAAAAGGAGAAATTAAAGTTTGATAGGAAAATATTTTTCTCCAAATTTGATCAATAATTCATCAATCAATTATGTTTAAAACATCTCCTATTTAAAAATAATTTTCAACAACTAGAAGTAGTTACCAAACAAACCATTTAGACATTACTAGTTGTTTTAATTAAATTAGGTCAATATAGGTTTTACTAAACAACTTAGGTGTCAATATTTTAATATTGGTGTGAATGGCTTAAAAATAATGGCTAAAATAGCTGTTATGCAAACGATCTATCAAACATTGTTCAATCTAGATCAATGAAAACAAGAATCACATAATAAGAAATAATATGGACCTTAGGATTAAAAGATTTACGTAATCTAACAGTTGAAATTAAATTAGGGAGTATTTGAAAGGTGGATGGATTTATGACTATTAGATCATAACATTTTGTGATCAAATGGTTGATTGAGTTAGCATTTGTTTTTAAACAAATAAAAGGAATGACATCTGTTTAATCTAAAATTTGCACAATCGAATAGTGTGAATGCATTTCACATTTCAAAAAAGAGCCATTTGAAGTAATTTTATGATTTTAGTCTCCACATTCCCAAAATAAATAAGGTTTATACGTTTATAAGGCTTTGCATGTCATTAAGATATAGCAAAACAATGGGGTTAGTTGCCCCCAGTTTGCTTGAGATGTAATGACCCATGCTGCCAATAAATGCTAATTCATCATGGAAATAGGAGTTATGACCTAATCCAATAATATTTTATCTAGGCATATGAGTGATGCCTAACCTAATTACTATAGCAAATAGGTTCATCAGTAGTGCCTTGACCCAACATATGGTTTATAATTACATTAATTTAGACTACTGATGTTTAGGTTTCTTTTTTCTTATTTTATTTTTTATTAAAATTATTATTATTATTTACTAATTAATTATTTTTATTATAATATACTTTTTGTAATAAGTTATTGAAAGATAATTTTTAGTGATATGATTAAACCTAAATGATTCTTAAGATAGTCAGTGTAAGATAATCAAAGATTTTGACAACCTAAATATTTTTTAAGATAATTAATTTAAATGAAATTTAATTTTTGTGCTTTGAATGATTTTTATTAAGCTTAATATTCTAATCAAAACAAATATGAAATATCTAAAATTAAGCTTAAAATTGATCTTTTGATGGTCAACCACTCCAACTAAGGTAAGTTTTATGAGATTTTAACATTACTCCTCTCATTCTTTAAATTCTCTTAAGTACATGAAAGTATATATCTAAAAATTCACTCAAGCAAATTCTTTAAAAATATTTAATATTTGTTATTATCAAAAAAAACATAACTCTTCAATATGCCTTCGCCCTTATCCTTGTCTTTATCTAAGATCCTTTATATGACTACATTATTTATTTAGACTAATAGTTGAACTTCCACTCAAATCCAATACATGGCTTTTACCTTTAGGTGCATTAGCCAAGTTATGGCAATATCTAGCTAAGTATAGACTCACACAAGTTCCATTAGTGACTCTTAGGCCTTGCAAGTAAACTAAAGCCATTACACCCTTCTCTAAGGCCTCTCTTAAGCTACTTACATCCCTTTAACCACTAAGTTGAACTGATGACCTAAAAGCATAAAAATGGCAAAACATGATCTTACTCAAGTCATAACATAGTTTTATTCTTATGCATCTTTTCAAAATACAGAAACTCACAAATTTGGGTTCACATAAGTCCACTAATGACACATTTATTGTTCCATTTAATCTGTCACTACACCTATCTAAGGTTTCTCCAAAGCCACTCATGCAACTTCCTAAATTATTATTTAGGATGCTAACCTATGGCCTAAGAGACTATAATGTTACTTAATGTCTTACTCAAATCATCCATTCCATGCCTAGAGTTTCTCCATCATATGAATAAACAAATTTTTCCATGGTTGAGCTTAACATCTTCCAAGCCCTTCTATCCTCATCGAAGGCTTTATAGGGGATTTCTCCATCTCATGGCCTTATTCCAAGCATGCAAATTGCTCACCAAAAAGAAATATTTATGATCCAATCTTAGGTTCATATCTAGAATTCTCTTTCATATAATTAAAGACTTAAAATCTAACTAAAGCTCACCAATTACTAATAACTTTGATAAAATCCTAGGATCGCCTATAAAGACTATTCTTTATCATAAACCAAGCCCTATGGCTTAACTAAAGAAAGACTTATTTTATTTGAGTCTAACCAAAATTCAACTAACCATAACCTTCATTATGCTGACTAAGCTTTCTAGATTACACTCAAAGTTTATCCAAAAGCCTTACTAAACCACAGCCTAAATCAAAGCATTCCTTGATCCATCATTAGTTTCTATCCCTAGAGTTTTTTATGTTAAAAATCAAACTTATGCAACTATTAAGCCTAAACCAAAATTAACCAAAACCTTACACTTATAAGACATCATTCACTAGGGTTCACTTAAAAGCTTTCAATCTAATAGAATCTCAATTAGGGTTCAATCACAAAGTCATGACAATCTATATCAATCCTAATCTATTCTTAGTCTTAAGCATGCCTAGCCAAATACCAATAATCCTTGCAAGCTAACCACATCACTAACAAACTTAGCTTCTTCCAAAGCCCAAAATCAAGCCCTTCCAACTCTCTCCTTTAAAACATTATAGCCATATATATGTTTACAATTTTTATAAGAATTTTTTAGGCAAGGGCACTACGTGGCCACAACAATCCTTACGATTTGGCTAAATTTCAAGTTTCTACCTTAACATTAGATGCCTAAACTAAGGCTAAATTTGAACAAAATAGAATTTTATCCATTTCTTAACGAAGTCTTAGAATTATAAGCATATATGCTCAACATGTTATAATATACAAGTTGGAAATATATATTCATCATGCTTAAATAGAGATGTCACATAATACATATAGATTACTACTTAGTAAAATTAACATGTGAGCATTGAAATATAGTTTAGCATAACATCAAGTCTAGATTCTAATAAAGATTGTCCATATTCTTTAATACTTTTAGATAACAATTTCCCCAACATAATTTCATCAAGAACATGACATTCACTTTCACTTAGTTTGAACTCAAGGAATCATGCATTTCATTTAAAAGAATCATTAAGTTGCATGTTTGTAATTTAAATTAAATATCTACCACCCACGAGCAACGAATCATTCTAATAAAATCACACTCGAATTCTCAAGTTACTTATAAAGTCATGAGATCCTTAAGGACCTTAATTATAACATGTCATTATTTATTAAACCGTACTATCATAGCATTCATTAACAAAAAAAAGTTGCATCTCACAAATAACATGTATTTTAACTAAAGCAAGACTTTCAATTCATGCTAACAAAGGTAAAAAAAATAATTTCTTTTTTAGGAAGAAAATTATGCTAACATAGTCCTTAAAAAAATCTCATGTTGCATGTAAATTCATTAAATTAGCGAGGCATTCCAATCTGCCAAACTTTGAATCACAAACCGACATAGTCATGCTTCAAGTAAGTTAAAATCATGCTAACATACCACATTCTAAATACATATTTTGAATTCAAGCATATATCAATAAATGATCTTCACTTTAGTAAGCATGAGTTCATAAGATCCTATCACAATTCTAGGTAAGTATGCATAATTTTAACAACATTTCTCATGAATTTTAACCAAATGAAGATTATGTCATGTTCATAAAATTTCTTCCAAGTCATGGGTGCTAACATAAGTTATACTAAAGATTCAATATCTTTGAATATAAGGAACACTAAGAGATCTTGGCTAAGAAAACATATAATTATAAAATCATAATATACAACTTTGAGTTATGGAGACATAATGGATGATTCATTGATCCAAAAAAAATGTCATGTTGAGAAAAATAATTTAATAATTTAAGCATGCCAATATAATGGATTTAGGTCAACATAGCTCAATTAAATTTTTTTCTTTCTTTTAAAATTAAGACTCATGCGGAAGTTCCTAATATATCTTATTGAAATCATGATGATAATTATTCACATGGAACTCTATCAAATTAGCCATTTCTTTCACTTAGAAATTATCCAAAGTTAGGTGTACAATCTAGAGGTCATCCTACCTTTTGATCTGAGTAGAGGATTTCTCCATAGATTTTAATTTTCCTTCTTTAACAATTAAGATCTTTTTTCCCCTTATTGATCATGGATAAGGCTCCTTTTCTTTTTCCTACCACTTAGTTTGCCCCATTATGCTTTCCATAATTAGGGATTCATAGGTTAATTAGCAAAACCCTTATATAAAATAGTCACAACCCATAATCCCTTTCTTAAGATTCATGACTAGGATTAAACTATGACACTCCAATGGTCCAAATTCCCTTAATGCTAGTGTAATTGCCATTTGTCAACCCTTATATCTAGGGCATCTTTATTCAAATGGTTAGCATGAAGAGAAACTTCATTACAAAACCAATTTATTTAGCATCTCTACATCATACTAATACTATACCAACATCATATTATATGATGAGATAAATCCTCTTTAATTAACTAATAGGTCCTCTTATCATAATTATATATTTCAACATTTATACTTGAATGATGTACTAGGTATCATAGATTCTTATGTCCAATGTTTCCCTTAGCTTGATCATATCTATGTGATTGTGCTAATCATATTGTATTATATATTAGCTCTCCCCAACTCACAAAACTTAGCATATTTTTCTTTTCTTAATATCAAACTATTACAATCCATGACTTTGTACTCATATGATCATTGTATTACTTAGACTGACTTTCCATTTTCTACATTAATGTCATTGTACAATATAAAGTTTGGCATTGTTTGATCACTAACCAAGTTTTGTACCTCAATTCATTCTCTCTCTCTTAGTTAGTTATATTTTATGATAATCTTCTATTGTATTAGTATGATAACATTATGTTGGCAAACACCACTTTAACCAATAAGAAACATTTTATATAAATTAATAATAATTTATCAAGGGATTAATGGGATCTACAAATCAAGAATATGAATTATTTATTATGAAAATGCTAAGAGAATCTCTAAAATGATAAATAGAATCACTAATGTTATAAATGATCCACATTCTCTTAAAAAAATATTTATCTATCATGAGTTAGTGAGCAAGATCCTTAAGGGTATGCTAAAAGAATTGAATGCAAAAGTCACAATTATTATGGAAGTAAAGGATCTAAGAACTTGACATGATGATGAGCTCCTTATTAGCTCATTAGAAAAACATGAAACAAAAATAGGAAAATCATGATAGAAAGTTGATGAAAATGTGACCAATAGCTTTAAATCTCACACAACCACTCAACTCATCTAATGATGAAGTAGGAAATTACTTACATGAAGCTTAGAACAACTATAATGTAAGAGAAAAAGGTAAGAAACAAAGTAATAAGCATTTTACTAACTCTTTCTTTGGAAACCCCTCAAGAAAGAAGGAGAAGAAGGATAAGGAGAAAGAAAAAACAATTTTCTATAAATAAAAAAGACTAAGACATGTGTTAAAATTGTCTAAAAGAAAAGTTAAAGAAGAAAAATAAGAAAAAGTCTATGATTGCAATGTGGAGTGACTTTGACTTAAAGGAGTCTTAATCTTTATAACATAGTTACTAAAAGTGAGAATGAGCCAGATTATGATGTTGTATGTGATCATGATCTGTATAATAGTGAGCTTAGAGGATACCCTTATAGACCTTTTTTTGTATATAAGAAATTAAAGAAATATAACATCTTGAAAAATGATTGCAAGACCAAGAAGCAAGAACTTGAAAGATTAGATGTCTCTTATGAAATATTGATGTAAGTGCACAGTGAACAACTAATCCAATGTCAATATTTAAAAATTCAATTAAAATCCTCTAAGTCCAATTTAAAGGATTCAAATGCCAATGTTATTTCTATCTTCAAAGAAAATTCAATATTGCAAAACGAAATAACATCAATTAAGAAATCAATTACATAACATTCAAATACTACTACTGTACATTCCCTTATTACATTCCATCAGAAAAAGGGAAAATCATTTAATAGAAATGATTCTAAGTTTTCCCATTCATTCCAAACGTTCATGTCCCCATTGTAATAACTATGAACATGTTTCATATATATGCCAATTCAAGAAGTAAATTGAAATGAATAAATATTTTTTTATTTGGATGCCCAGATAGACAAATAACCATGATACAAGAACTAACCTATGTGAACACAAATTATTTTGGTGCCCAAAGATAAAATTTAAAACTCTTCTTATAGGCATCCCTCCAAACTGGCATGAAGGGAGGCAAAGATAATAGGTGATTAAGAAATATGATTGGAGATACAATTAAATTATTGATCCTAAAAATGAAAAATGGGGGATTTGTAGCTTTAAGAGAAAAATTGGAAAAAAGGATGAAAAGAGCAAGAAGAATATGTATTTGTCAATATCATTTTGTTGAAAACGTATTACTTGTTGATCAAATATAATTTTTTTAGTATTAGTCAATTATGTGTTAGGGGGATTAATTTAGTTTTCCATACAACTCATTGCCTAGGTAAGGATTAAAACAATAGTATTCATTGGTTATATGAATGATAATATTTATACAATAGATTTAGTTGATGAAAATTACTAGCATGTAAATTGGATCTAATCAATAGTCTACCCAATTTAAATTTCAAAAAAGAAACATTGTGTGATTCTTGATAAAAAGGAAAATAAGTAAACAATATCATTTACATCTTTAATTGATGGGTGGACATCTAGACCACTTGAATTAATTCAAATGTATTTGTTTGGACCTATGTAAGTTACCTATTTAAGAGGTAAGCAATTCAATTTCATATTAATAGATGATTGTACAAGATAAACTTGATTACTATTTATTGCAAAGAAAAATGAAACATTCACGAATTTTAAAGGATTGGTTAAAAGAATTCGAGCAAAATGACTCCTCATAATGAGAATCCAAAGTATCTTGGAGAAGTGTTCGAAAATAAGAACTTTGAGAGCTTTTTGAATTAGGAATAAAAAATACCTTTTTTATCACCATATACACCTCAAAAAAAATTTTTTGGTGGAAAATATATAAAGCACAAATAGAAATGGTAAGACCTATTACAAGAATACAATATACCAAATATTTTTGAGCTAAAGTGATCAACACCATTTGCTATAAACTAGATCAAATGTTAATCTAGTGCTTAATAAAGATGTCTTATGAATTATAAATTAACCTAAGTTTTTATGCCTAAGCTTGCTTTGTTGAGTAAGATAATTGTTCCATCATAGAATGATAGTAGCATACAAGTGCAATTAACATTCTTGTTGGATATAGTATGAGCTAACATACATGGATGAAACACTATAAAATTTGGATGATGTATAAGTCCAATGTGTTGAAGTATAAATTTTTGTAGGTATTATTGTGCTATCCTTAAAATTGCCAATCATAATTGTGTGATATTATGCTTGGAGCCTATGTCAAAGTATGAAGTAGTTCCTAAATGAACAATGTCAAAATTGAAGGGCATATAATTTCGATGTATTACGTAACACCATCACCATGGTTTTTTGTGGAATATGTGACTTTGAGGGTACCTACTTGTTTGACAAATAGTGAAGGAACAATGTAGTTGTACGATGTAAACCTAAGTTGAATGTGTAAACCCCCAAAATGTAAAAATATGTAGTATTTGTAGGTGGCATCTTGATACAATGTTGGCCAAAGATAATAGTAATGCTGGTGACTCATTGTAACTATCTAACAATTTATTGAGAGTTTAATGTTCGTATGATGATGCCATAAATTCAAAAATGTTATTTGTGGTTTGTTGGACTTGTCTAATTTGATTCGCATTTATGTTCATAGATGTGATATTGTCAGAGCAACCATACAAGAGCTCTTTTGAAATTCCTATCAACCATAATAGTTTGATTCCAAGATGAGGTGGTACAACTTGCTTCGAAGTTGAGATTATGTAGGAAGTGAATGCTTCACACACTATGACGATTGTGACTATTCCAAATAAAACTTTTGCAACTATATGTAAACACCAATTTATTAACATCATATTATGTTGATCCTTCAAGACCATGCTTTGTATCTTGTATGAGGAGTGAACATGGGAATTCAACTTCATCAAGTCTTACAAGAGCCCTACATAACTTTCACATGGATTGTGCATTCTAGGTACTTTATTTTTTTGATTTTCCTACCATTTTTTCAGGAATTTTGCTAATACATTGCCTTCTTCATGTATGTAACTCTACCAAACTATTATAGAACCTTATTCTTTCTTGATTTGCTAAAACATGTTTGACAACATCCAAGGGATTTTCATATGATCTTGTAATATTTCAAGAATTATCTAACAACCCATTTCAATCACCAATATATGGATGTTTTTGTTGTTGCAAATTTCTAGATCAAGTAGTACAGACAAACCTTTTTCTTTTAATGGTATTTTAATGTCAATGTACGAAAATGCTTCAACTATTTGAACTTTATGATTATGAATAAACTCACCACAACCAGTATGTCCATTGCTTTCTTTTGTATAACAATCAATGTTTAATTTCAACGTTTGATGTGAAGGAGGGTGCCATTTCACAACCTCACAACTTTTGTACCTACAAAGTCAACATGAACCAACTAAACCAAGCTAGACCAAGAGAAGATCATCACTAGCCACTTGTGTGAGAGGGAAGGAATTGAAAATGTTGTATTTATTAAACATGATGTTGTAAATGATTGAAATTGTTGGCTAATTAACTTTTGCATAAATTTTCAAGTACCTGACTTTCCAAATATTCCAACATATAATCAATGGAAAAATGAGAATGGGTTCACATCTAGTTGAGTGGCTATCACCTTACTTCCACTAGTGAGATATTAATCAATTATACTAATTGTATTTGTGTTTTAAATGTGTAGATCGCAAAGAAAGGTAGGCCATACTTTCCTTACTTTTTCATATCTAATAAAAGCATGGTCTATTGAGTCTTCATTTGAGTAATTAGGACCCTTTAAAGTCATCTTAAAGTTGAATTTTTTTAAAATTCTTGAGGAATAATAAGAGGGTGTTAAATATTCTCCACAATGAAATTAAGATTTTCAAAGGGCATCTAGGATTCTAGATGTTCTATCTTGATTTTGAAGTGAGCCCTTTACTCCTAATTTCTTACAAGGATGATTATTTGTTAAGGTTTCCATCAATAGTTAGTGTTGAATAGTTATTTGCTATCATGTCTGAGAATTTAATATGCTCTAAGATCAAGCCATTTGTGCTTTTCATGCATTTCCAGATGTTTGACACGTTCCCTTTCCTCATTGTTGTTGGATATTTTCCAATTATGCATTGGAGCAAAGTGAATTTCTAGAGAACAATTTCCAATTGAGTTTTGCTAAAAATATAAGCATAACTTCTTCAGGCTTTTAGAGACCAAGCTCATTTTCCTTGGTTGGAAGCCTCACTCTTTCCCAATTCATCCAATGGTACTTGTGCATATTATCAAAGTTGCCTCAAAAGAAACCATTCATTATTTTCTTAGCTCTATTGAGCATGTTAAGAGGTGGGTTTGCTATCATCAAAGAGAAAATAGGAACTAAGGAAATAATATACTTCATCAGAGTTATCCTACTTCCCATTGAAAGGAGCTTTGATGAAGAGGAATAATAGTTCTTTACTTCTAAGAGGATGTGAGAGTGCAATAAAAGGAGTTTAAGCTCTAAAATAGAAAAAAAAAACTATTTAGATATTATTCATTTTGCAAGTTTCTATTTTTGAGCACTAGATTTGCATTGCTGGGTGTTGGATGGGCACTCCATAAGAAAACTAGTGTGCAGATAGTTCGCTTGTAATTGCTATAGTGCTAGCCTAGTAATTGCTATAGTACCTAGTTCAAATGAACTTACAACACTCACCAAAGTGTTGCACAAGACAAGGGAAAGCCACAAAGCTTCACCTACACTCAAGCCACAAAGAAAGAACACAATTAAAATAACTCAAATCATCAAATTATATCCTTTCATTTACTATTTTAGGACTATTTATACATATTTCTCCATTATGATCACTAATACTTACAAACATGCACTAACACATACTTTTATAAAGGTAAAAAAAGTATTAGCACTGCTTTGTAAAATAACCAACCATTAATATATTTTATAATCCAAATAAGATCTCTAAATGTTTCATAACCTTATGCATAATCATGGTCATAATTTTTAACTAAATATTTATTCCTTGTTAAGCCCAAAATTATCTCCATATAAGATTTCGTGCATTACTTTAATGACGAGCTTACAATAAACACTTCGTTTATACAATTTAAGCCCAAAAACTAATTTTTCTTCAAGTGCCTCATAATGTTCATTTTTATGTTTAATTATTCATTCTTATCTAGCATCATTCCCTACTTATCAAAAGAAACATTGCTTCAGAAAGTTGAAGTTCATGTAGTTTTGCAACAACTTTGATGCTAAATTATCTTATTCTTCCTTTCTAGGTCATGCTCCTTTAATAGGAGCTTAACTCTTCTTTTTTTTTTTTTTTTTGATATTCAAAAGGGGCATAAGCCCTACAGTTAAATGTTGATGTGATCCTCACGGAGGATCATACATGAAATCTAGCAACATCAACTTAATAAGCGGCTTGGGGTATGAAGTCCCCGTATCCCACACAAAGTCATTACAACAAGCAGCCCGTGCGACCCAATCGGCAGGCTCATTTCCTTCCCGGTATATATGCGTTATAGTGAGGGCGTCCAGTTCTCTAGCACATCGAATGATCTCAGCAAGAGGTCCAGTCTCAGGAGCACTGGTAATAAGCTTCCGGACTGTTAACATAGCCGTCATGCAGTCCGTTTGCATCTCAACAGCTCGGTACTGAGGCAAGGATCTCCGTAGTAGGTGAAAGGCCTCCAGAATCGCCTGAACCTCCATGGCCTCGCTAGCCTGTAAGACAAACCTCCTACCCATAGCCAGGAGAGGCTTCCCCATATGGTCTCTCACAACCACTCCAATGCCCGCAGAGTGTAAGCCACAAGCAGCGTCGCAGTTCACCTTAATCCATCCAGTGGGAGGGGGAACCCAACAATGGGTAACAGACAGTTCAGGCGAACTGTACAGGTTCCCGCGGGACATGGATGCATGAATGTTGCTCTGGTCAGCTACAGCAGCGATCTCGATCTTAATATTGCGCAGTAATGTGCCGAGGTTGCCAATAGGGACACTATGTCTCTTCGCATTCCTCCTTCCCCATAGATAGTATAAGGACGTAGCCACAGTTGCGGCATGCACTGCCCCGCCACCGTTCCTTGCCGCCAGCGAACCAATGAAGGCCATAAATTGGCGGATGAAATCACTGCCGGTGCCGTCCACCTCCACATCAGCGGGATTCATCTTAATAGCAACGACGGCGTCACGAACAATGATGTTTCGCCATAGATCCTGGGCTTGCGGGCAGCTCCAGAAGACATGGTGCGCGGTCTCCTCTGCCTCACAGCCCCACACGCAGCGGCGGTTCTCAGCCATGCCCCTCCGCGCAAGCCACGTCGCCGTGGGGAGGTAGTCACCCACCACCCACCAGAGAAACAGCCGCACCCGCGGCAGAGTTTTAAGCTTCCACAGCCCCCGCATCTGATTGGAGCTCCACCAGCTCGCCGTGGGAGCGCCGACGCCCTGTCTGCATTTCAGGTCACAGTAAATTTTTCCATTATCAATCTTCTCCGTTTCTGTGTGTACCTGGACCAGCATATCACGAGCAGAGGACCGCGCCCTGGGAAGATGGAGAATTCTGTCAATGAGCATATCACTAGCCCAAATTCGAATGCTGCTAACATCCCACTCGCCCTCTTCATTGATACAATCCGCCACCCTCGCCGGCCACCCAGTCTTCATGTTAATTAACGTCGGCCAAATGCAAATGGGGAGGAAGCCAAGCCAATTATCTTCCTCAAATCTCGACTCCTTACCGTCTCCAATTCTCCACACGAACTCCACCACCGCAGTCGGCATTGCCTCGAGCACAAGCTTGCCAGAGTGAGATAAATTCCATGGGATCTTTGAGGTCAGCAGGTTGCCCACGTACTTCCTCCTGAAGATGTCTACCCAGGGGCTATCCTCACGACACAGCACCCTCTTGCACTGCTTCATCATCAAGACATGTTGCCAAACACGGAAGTCCCTCAACCCCAGGCCGCCCTCATTCCTTGGAAGCGTAACACAGCTCCAAGGCACGTAATGGATCATGTGAGTATTGCTTGCACCATTCCACAGGAAATTCCTCACGCGCCACTCCATCGCTTCAATGACACCCGCCGGCACGGTGCAATGTCGAAGAATATACGTGGGGATAGCATTGAGCACCGAATTGGCCAGAGAGACTCTGCCAGCCAGGGACAGGGGACGAATCCTCCAACCAGCAATGCAAGCCTCCATTCTCTGGATTAGGAAGTTTAAATCAGCCAGCTTAAGCCTCTTAGCCGCAATTGGCACTCCAAGATAATTCAGAGAACTCCCGCGCACCATGCGAAGCTTCTTAGCAACCTTCTTTGTCGTTATCGTGCTGCTCCTCCGGCTGAAGTGAACACTAGATTTAGAGAAGTTAATCAACAGTCCTGCAGCTTTACTGAAACGCTGAGTGACACTGCGAATTGAACGCGCGGCTTTGCGCGTTGCATGGCCATAAATAAGGACGTCATCCGCATATAATAAGTGGGAGACCATGGGTGCATGCTGCCCTGGTCTGAATCCCAGGAGCTGTTTGGTCTCATACTCATGCATTAGTGCCGAAAGAAATTCCGACGCTATTACGTATAAATACGGTGATAGAGGGCATCCCTGTCTCAGCCCACGATGAGCTTGTACCCAAGGCAGGCGGACGCCGTTGACTAGCACGCCAAAGGAAGGCGATTGGATGCAGGCAGTGATCCAGTCGCACCAGAGCGGAGGGAACCTTAGAATTTTCAGCATCTCGATCAAGAAATCCCACCTGATGTTATCATAAGCTTGCATCATATCGATCTTAACCGCCATGAGGCCATGCCTGGAAGAGCAGGAGTGCATACGTGCCGCCATTTCTTGCGCAATAAAAATGGTGTCCGAAATGCAGCGACTGGGAATGAAAGCGCCCTGCTCCCGCGAGATGAGGTGAGGCATCAAGGGCTTGAGCCGCTCCACCAAGACTCGCGCCACAATCTTATAGATTGTATTACACAAGCTTATAGGACGAAATTGAGTCGGTATACATGCGCCCCTCCGTTTGGGTATCAGCACCACTAAGGTCTCCTTCCATTTCTCAGGCATCTTCTTTGCATCAAAGAACGCCAGCACAGCCCGAGTGATATCCCTGCTTGTAATCTTCCAATAACCATGAATGAATTCAGCAGTAATGCCATCGTTTCCAGGCGCCTTGTTCCTCCTAATTCCCCTGATAGCGTCAGTAATCTCCGCCTCAGTGATTCTGCTGCATAGGTGAGAAGCCATATCCTCGTCCATAGTTGCACTTGGCACAAAATTCAGCAACGGGGGCGCACGTTCCTCACAGCTCCACTTCTCCCGGAAGAACTTCAAAAGTGCTTCGCCAATCTCCTCCGGCGCTTCCTTCATCCTCCCATCCTCATCCTTCAGCATTGATATGCAGTTGGTACGTGCCCGGGCTGATGCAGCATCATGAAAGAAAGTGGTATTACGATCCCCAAGCTGTGCCCAATGAAGCTTCGCCCGCTGCCACCACCATGTCTCCTCCAGGGCACACCCGCGATGAAACGCCGTAATCATATGCCCAAGCTGCGCACTTTCCTCCTCCAGTAGACCCACCGATGATTCTTTTGTCTGCATGGCGTTAATGCGTCTCTCCAGCTCCCTATTGTTGTCTGCAATGTTTCCCAATTCTTCTTTGCTCCACCGGCGCAACGCAACCAACGAGCGGTGGAATTTAACCGACAGGGCCTCCATCTGATCACCTTCCGCACGTCTACCCCATGCATGATGAACAACACCAATCGCCTGCGGGAAATCAAGCCATACATTTTCAAAATGAATTCTAGAAGTGTGCTTACTCGCTTGACAGCATCCCAGATCGAACAGTAGGGGGCAATGATCAGAGCCCATCCTTCCGAGGTGGGTGACGACGCACCCAGGAAATTCCCGTAGGCCCACAGAATTGAGTAGAACCCTGTCGAGGCGCTGAAGAATGCGAGCACCCCCAGTCTTCCCGTTGCACCAAGTGAAAGGGTTCCCTACGAAGCCCACATCCGTCAACTGCAGATCCTGCATTATATCCGCGAGTTCCTGCTGCTCCTTCCCCAGCTTAAATTTCCTCCCGCCTCTCTTCTCCTCTTGGGCCATTATGATGTTGAAATCCCCAGCCACCATGAACGGAGCCTCCCCTATATGCACACGCCTTACCTCATCCCAGACCTCCCGCCTCTTGCATTGATCCTTCGGGCCATAGATCACACAGCAATGCATCTCCTTGCTACCCCCCCAATTCATTTGAAAAGCAACCATATGCAGTGTGGACACCATGATAGTTATGTTCAGCCAGTTCTTCCACAATAAGATGAAGCCCGTAGACATCCCTGCCGAGGGCTGCACCGCAAAATTCCATTTCCCCCCAAGCAACCAATCCGCATCCTTCCTCTGAAACTTCTCCGCCTTAGTTTCCATGAGCGCGACCATCGCAACGTTGTTGCCACGCACAATTCTTCTCAAATACCCCCTCGACTTCCTGTCTCCGACGCCCCTGATGTTCCAAATCACTACTCTTGTTGTCATAAATCACCCAGTAGGTTCCCCTGTTTTTTCCACCCCACAGGTGGGTGCATAGAACACTCACAGCGATAGTGTGACTTCGCCTTCTCATTACTCACCTCCAACTATCTGCGCTCCACGAAACGCAGTGTAGGAACTCTCCTACTTCTATATGCAATCATCAGCATTACATACACCCTCCTTCCTGTTACCTTCCACCTGCTCTGTTATTGCCTTCACCGCTTCCCGGTTGGACTCGTGTGTGTGACCGTATGGGTCTCTGTCCCTGTCTCCCTGAGACTTTGGCATCCAGGCCCTCCTTGATGATCCCCTTCCTCTGGCTGCGGAGGTGCTTCTTGATCTTCCATTCCTTCCTAAACCCATGCTTTTTGCTGGCCTCCCTCTTGAGGGATTGCTTAGGTGAGTATTACGATTCTGTTTAGCCTCCCATGCTTCCTGCCTCCTTCGTCTGGGAACGATGAGCATCCACGGACCAAGGGTTCCCTTTTTGATGGCCTCCACCGGCCTCTCCGCTTGCGTTTGACACCTGGGAATCTCAATACCCTCCCTGAGTATGCTTCCTGTGCAATACCCCGTATTTTCCACTACTCTGCCCTCAGCCACCTTTCCTTCCGTGAGTTCCTTTGATATATTTTTTGTAGCTGTTGTCATAGCCACCTTAGATAATGGAGCCAATTCTGGTTTCTCTGTATCTTTATTCCCCTCTGCATCCACCTTAGGCTTCCTCAGCCCACATTGCTCCGCCAGGTGCCCCACATGCCCACAGCAGAAATAGACTCGAGGCAATCCCTCATATTCCAAAGGTTGATAAACTCTCCCGAACTCTCCCTTCAGCCAAACTCTAGGTTTCAGAGGCTTAGAGAGGTTCATGCGAACGCAAATTCTGGCAAAGGCAGATCTCTGCGTGTCTGCAGTCCAGCCATCCAGCAAGAACGGCTCTCCCGCCGCCTTCGCAATGCGGAGGATGTTTTCCACATCCCAGTAAATCAACGGTAGTCCCGGAAGACGTATCCAAACAGGTGCGTGGATTGCCATCTCCTCATTCGGACGAAATTCATGCGTCCAGATGTCCAGCCCCATTGCCTGGCCGGCCACCTGCCAAGGTCCTCCCAACCACACCTCATTCCTATCCTTTATGGACTCAAAATGAAGGCAGAAACACCCATTCGTTAAGTTCAGCACCATGAAGCTACGATAGTGCCCCCATCTTTTATGTAGGACACGGGCTATCACGAAGAAAGGCAAGTTGTTTCCATAGACTCGCCCGACCAAGTCATGTTTGTGGAATTCAATCCTTCTGTAACACGCCTCCGACGACATGACGACCTCCTCACTGTCACCCTGCTTCGGCAAACTTGCCGCTCTTTCCTTTACGTCAATTGAAGCCATCCGCACAAATGAGGTAGCCCTGCCACTGGAGATGTTGTTATTGGCTGTTAAAGCCTCCTTGAAACTAATTTTGTTTGTCCTCGCAACGTCCTCTCCAACCAGTAAATGAGTCACGCAATTCATCCTTCCCCCTGCATCCTGGTCAGTAGTTTTTAATTCCTGTGCTTTCGAACATTCAGCCTGCTCCTGACGATGTCTCCTACCTCCCTCCAGTTCAGTCAGCACATCTGGTCGTCGTAACCCATATCCCCCAGCCTCCTCCAGCACTGCTTTGCCTTTATCACGTACCGCTATGGCCACCCCCTGATTCAAGTGCCCCTGCAGGGCTGCAAGATGATGCAATATCCTTCTTCGACGACTCTGCTTCATATACATAGGAATCAGCCTTCTCAGCGACCTCCTTGGCCTCAAAATCCCCCCCAGCGTTACTGTCTGAGTCCGCCGCCTTTCCCGCGCGAGTTCGAGCACAAGACTCCCTTTTTGGCGACTTACTTCCCACCTGCCTTATTTTCCGGCCGCTCTTTATACCCTTCGAGCCCGCCATTTGAATTCCGGTATCGTTAGGGCTGCAGGTGTTCACCGACCGAGCTAGACGATGATTGTTCCAGTTTCCCGCAGTATCACATGCACGTTAAACGTGTACCAGTACACCGTATGACTCAGCTGCTTAGGAATTCAAATTTAAGAAAAGGACCGAACTCACCACGCACGTGACTGGTTACAGTATTTCCAAACGGACTTATCCCTCACGTGCTCCCTTGTTCTCCTTGCCGTGGCACAGCAGCCACACCGCCGTGGTCCTCCTCACCTTCGCTTCTCAGCACCTCGGTTCCTTCAGCAACACCAGCCCTCCTAGCCACCACTCTAGCCAGCTTCCTGCCTTCCCAATCTCCCGCACCTTCGTACGTTCACATCACCTTCGCAGCGTTACTGTCTTCTCAACACCTCAGCTCCTTCAGCGACACCAGCACCTCCGCAGCACCTCCTCCGCACCTCCTCAGCACCTCCGTAGCACCACCGTAGCCACCGCAGCCACCTCAGCACCTCTCAGCACCTCTCAGGAGCTTAACTCTTCTAGTTCTTAAGAATTTTATGTGAGGAATTACAACAAAAAAATCTTATGTGACACTTCACCATTTCTCAAAGAAATTCATTGCATTAACAATGGAAACCATAGCCTTAAATCACATGCACAAGTGTTAGCTTGCAAATCCACATATTGAGGATTTTTTTTTTATTTTGGTATCAATTGCAAATGATTAAGAGGAATAATGATTTCTTTTAAGATGATGTGGAAATGGAATAGAAAGAATCTCAGATAAAAAATAAAAAAATCTATTTAAGTATCATTCATTTTGTAACTTCTTACTAGTGAGCACTAGATATGCATTGGCTAAGTGCTAGATGAGAACTCTATAGGAAAACTGGTGTGTAGATAGCACACATGTAATTGTTATAGTGTCAGCCAAGCAATTGCTATAGTATCTAGTTTAAATGAGCTTGCAGCACTCACCAAAGAGTTACACAAAGGAAAACAAAACTACCAAACTTCACCCACAATCAAGCCACCAAGCATGAGCACAAAGAAAATAACTCAAAACATCAAATTACATCCTTTTAGAATTTTTGATGTTATCTAGTCGATGCTGGAAATATGAAATTGTTTTTCTACCAACAAAGTGGGGACAACCTAGATAATTTATTGGAAGCCTTCCCTTCTAAAATATGAGTTGATGGTTAAACTTTTTCACCTAACAAAAATGCATTTTGTTGCTTGTGAAGAAATTTATTTTCTATTGATTTACATGAGGTTTGGTGTGTCTTGAAATGTTGGTGAGACTTTGTGAAAGATGGATATGAACTTCAAATCACCTCTACAAAAGATTATTGTGTCATCTACATATCCTAAATGAGTTACAATTAGACAGCCTTTGGGTTGTGCATAATGAAGTGCTTTTCCATGATTACAAGAATGAATATTAAGGGCAAGATTGGATTCCTTTGCTTGAGTCCTCCAAATACTTAGAAGAAGCCATTTGGCTTAACATTTATGATAATTGAAATCTAAGTGCTACTAAAAATAGCTTTTATTAACTTGATGAAATGCTCAACAAAATTGAATTTTGTAAGCACCTTGCATGAAAATTTCCATCAATGGAAATCAAATGCAATCTTTGGATCCAAATTTATTACATAATTTTGCTCTATCACATTTGGTTTTATAGACCCAATCAATGCTTGAACTAACAATATATTATCAGCAATGTCTTTTCCTTTAATAAAACCCACTTGTTCAGGGGAGATAAGCTTAAGAAGTAAGCTATGAAGCTTATTTTCCAACAACTTTGAAAACAATTTTCTATAAAGTTGCATAACTAAATTGTCCTGAAACCATCGAATATTTTAGGATTTTGTTTTTGGGATGAAAACTAAATTTGTACTTGAAACACCTTTAAGAATTGAAGTTTGAGTAAGGAAATCATTGGTAGCATCTAATATATCTTCTACTATAATATCCTAATTATGTCTAGAGAATTTGTTAAGGTCCAAGAGCACTGTGTTGATCCATTCAAAAACCACCTCTTTGATGTCCAAAATTGAATGTTATATTAGGTTTTGTAGATAATATAATCATAATTATCTTCAATGATTTAGAATTAGATGAAGATGCTTTTGGATATCAAAAGTTAGTAGATGATAAAGCTAAGTTCAACTGAAGCACTATATTAACCATAGGTTAAGTCTAAAGGCCAACTGAAACTACTAAGAAAGTGTATGGTTTGCAAGTTGAAGACCTCGAGGTTTGAAGTTGATAGAACTTATGGTTTGAAATTTATAAGCTTTAGGGTTTGAAGTTTAAAGACCTTAGTGATTGAAGTTAAAGGCTTGAAATTTAAAATTCTAGGGGGACGATAGATAGGATGGCAATCCTGAAAGTAGAAGCATCAAATGATGAACTTGTAGAGGATGAGATCTTCAATCTTTGAATCATTGATCTCAATGGCCAAGTAAGCTCATATAGCACCTATTATTGGTTTCTTTTCTAGCTCTTGGCTTCTCAGCCTATAGAGTATCCCTCTAGTCAAGGCATGTATTGGGTGGTTTCCTAACCCCAATTTGTTTCGATGCTTATGTGTTAGGAGAATCCATTAATCCTTCACTTGTTCAAATCAAGATGCCTATAATGTTCAAGGGTAAGCTTATGGTGGTCTTTGAAGAGGGGATTTTAAAAATGATAGCTCCTTCTAATCTACACTAATTAGGAAATTCTCTCATAATTGCCTAGATATGGATAAGATTCATTCAACTCTCAACAAAATCAATTTTTAGAGTTCTTTTTCATTAAGGTATCTAAATCATGAGCACATTCTAATTTGATTCACTAGAAAAGAAGATTATTTGCATTATTATCTTCATAGATCTTGGAACTCAGTGAAATTGCAAATGAGAGTGCTCAAATGGCACCTTGATTTCCATTTGAACACAAAACCTTCATTAGCACTAATATGGGTTTCAATTGAACATCTTCCAACCCTTCTTAAATAAAGTAACTCTTTATTCTCTGGCATTAATAACTTGAACCTCACTTAATATGGATATAGTGACAATCAATTTGACTCAATGAAATATTGTAAGTGCCTACATAGAGGTGGATTTGTAGAAGACTTTGCCAACTAGATCAAAATCTCAAAACAAATATGAACCAATAATGAATTTTAGTTAAATAAATCCAAAACCACAATCTACCTTGTTATTATTATGGTTGTTGCAAGCAAGGCCATGACATGCTTCATTACAAACACAATAAAATCACAAAAAAAAACCATCACCAAAAATATAAATTCTAAAGATTCCCATAAGTTTAGCTAAATAGAATCCATTTAATCTAGTGTCAAATGAAAGGTTGGAATTCTAGAATGAAAAGCAATTTCCTTCAACCAAACAACACCAGAAGACATTTCAAGAGATCAAGTAACCAACTCTCCAATTTAATGCCTCTCTCTCTCCATCCAAAAAATAATGGAAAAGTTTAACAAGTGCAATAAAATAAAATAAAGACTTCATTATGTCTAATAGGACTGTTAAATAACCTATGAAACCTAGTAGTCTTACCCATCAGATCATGGATGATTACAACACAGTAAGGAATTCTCGAAGAGAAAGTAGATAAGAGGTTTTAGTAATATCATCTCAAATAACTAAAGAATTTTATTGAACTTAATGAAAGATCCATGGGCTTAGATTTATTACAATTCAATGAGGAAGACTTCACTCCTATCATAAGTAGACAGACCAAGAAAAAATAGAAAAAGATTCAATAAAAGCTAATTAGTCATAGAGGTAACATAAATAAATTGTAAAAGATCTCCTTAGTTACATTAATGGAAACAATGGTAAATAAAAAAACAAATGTTTCAACTTAGTAAAATGAATATTGTGAATAACAAGTCAAACAAACTATGGATAATTTAGAAAAACAAACTTTCCTATTAGATCATGTTAAATAAAGAGAAACTAATAAACATATTAGTAAAAATCAAGATGGGAACAATTTTGCAAATTGATCATTTGTCTATGCTAAGAGCTCATTTTCTAAAAGAAGAAATTTTTGTATAACCTTCATTAAATCATTGAGAACTCCAACATCTCACTATTAATTCAAGGAGATTTTAATGTAGTGACATCACTGGACGAGTACAAGGAGCATTCCACTCCAAAGCTAGAAGCTATTAAAAAACTCTCTGATTACATTAACCACTGTGGCATCATGGAATTGCCTTTATAAAGAATTGTTTTACTTAGTCTGGTAAATGGAAATTGAGATAAGCCTAGAAAATACTAGACAGAGTGTTGTTGAATCAAGATTTTAATGATCAAGAATCTAGTATTATAGTTAAACACCTTTATAAAATAGGTTTAGGCCATACTCCATTACTTTTATATTTTCTTAAGGAATCACCACTAGCTTCCAAGAAATTTAGGTTCCAGAATAGGTGGATAATGCACCAGTCCCATTTTCAAACTATAGAATTTAATTGGGTATTACTAATTACTTGCTATGAGATGAAAGCTCTTGCACTTACGCTAAAACAGCTTAAAGCATACCTCATGGAATGGAATAAAGCACATTTGGTAACACATTCAACTAAATTAAGTCAATAAATAACAAGTCAAAATAAATGAAAAAAATACTAAATCTATGTCTGAATGAGAAGACGAGGAAGTAGATAAAGCACATGATAACCTTCTTGAAGCTATTGTAGAAGAGGACGATTATTGGCACTAAAAGGCTAATATTAAATGGCCAAAAAAGTGGAAAGGAACACACTTCCATTCCATTGCCAAAGAAATAATTTCTATATTAACAATCTATAGCATAAAAGACCCTAAAGGTAATTAGCTTCATCAAGATGAAAAAATAACACATGCTATAATTTAGTATTTTAAAAAAACTATCTTTAGTTTCTAACATAACAAATATTAAAATTATGATTAAGTGTATTCCTCCATTAATTAATGGTGAAAATAATAAGTTATTAATGCAACAAGTCTTAATGGAGGAAATTAAAGTCATTGTATTTCAGATGGGCTTCTATAATTCTCTTAGACTTAATGAGTTTAATGGTAAATGTTTCATACACCAAGCTAGGAAATAATTACAAACGATATCTTTAGATGCAATAAGGGACTTTCTAGAAGGGTCCCCAATCCTTAAAGGAATATCTAGCAGTAATCTAGTTATAATCCTAAAAGTTAGAAACTAGAATAAATTAAAGATTTTATACCAATCTAGTTATGTAATTTTGCTGAAAAACTTCTCTCTAAATTGTTGATAGTTATGCTTAAAAAATGTTTCGTCTTATCATTTCTCTAGAGCAAATTAGGTTTGTTAAGGATAGAGAAATTACTAATAATATTTTTCTAGCCCAAAAATTCATTAATAAAATAAATAAAAGAGATAGAGGAAATAATTATGTGATTAAGCTTAATCTAAAATATGCCTTTAGTGTCTATCATGAGAATTCTTAACCAAGGTTCTCACCAAATTTAAATGTGTGGATAACTTCATTATGGTTATTAAGAATGTTCTATATAGCATATGGACTTCCATCATTATCAATAGCAAGCCAAACAATTATTTTCAAGTTATATAAAGCGTTATGTAAAGTAACTCAATCTCATCCTTTTCATCTCAGCTATGGAAGTTCTTAGTCAAAGGTTGAACAACCTCATCAATCAAGGAAAGATCTTACACTATGCTCAACCCAAAACTTGTCCCATTATACCACACTTAAGTTCTATTGATAACATAATAATCTTTAGTAGGGATGCATAAAATCAATTACCAACATTCACAAATTTTTCATAGACTTTCAAAGCATATCTACTCTAAACATCAACTCTCTCAAAGCATACTTAGTTGCAATAGCATAAGGAATGTAGGTCAAGCTAGAAGAATCAGCAAAACACTCAACTTTAAGGTAAACAAACTCCATTTAAACTATTGGTGTTGTCCACATTTTACTCGTAGGAAAAACATAGTTCATTTTCAACTTCTAATATGAAAATTAATAAGAATGTTGCATGCTAGAAATAGAAATTTTTTATTATGGGAAGAAGACTCATCCAAGTCAAACATGTCCTAACATCAATTCTTATATACCTATTAATGGCCATGCTTCCTCCTCTTATCATGTTACATAAATCTGAGAAGATGATGAATGATTTCCTTTGGGGTGACTCATCATAGATGCCATTGGACCAATGAGGATAGAGTTAATCTACCTACTAAGGAGATTAGTCAGGACCTTGAAAAACTAGAGGAACTAAGCTCAGCTTTTTTAACAAAACTCAATTAGCAACTTCTCTCAACTAACTCATTTTGGGCAAGATAAATGAAAAACAAACATCAAAGATATTGTCATGAAGCACACTAAAGTATCCAACTTAATAAAACTAGCATCAGATGTCACATGTAATGAGACTTTTAGCACTTAAATGGCTTGGGAAGCAATTAGAAGCAAATGACTAATATTGAAATTCAAGTAAAGAATTTGGAACTCAAAATGTTCTCCAATCAATAATTATTCTAATATGAAGAATATTCAATAAATTCCTACCAGTCCTAAAGATGTTGAGCAAGCTCAATCTACAAATGGCATTGAAATGCCTACATTGTCCAAATGAAGATTTATAAGAACATTTATTTGTAAGCTACTACAAAGCAAATAAAGTTTGGTTTTCCTTCACCAATAATCTAAACAACTTAGATCATGTTTATCTATCAGTCACCTAGCTTATGTAGATAATATAATTATCTTTAATAGAGGAGACCTAAAAACTATTTATAATCTCAACAAGTTTCTCCAATCTTTTCAAAGTTCAACGAGACTCTTCATTAATCATAATAAAAGTAAGGTCATCTATAGAAATAAAGTGAGCTGAAGTTAAATCATGCAAATTTGAAAAAGGTTGGTGTTTAATCGTACAAGCCTCTTTATAACTTATTTAGGTTGTAAATAATGCATGAGTCAAAAGAAAGTTACTTATCTTCATCACTAGACTCAAAATAAAATGAGTTTTCCTTAGGAGGAAAGTAGTCTTGGCCTTAAGAAATTAGGGGATATGATTGAAGTTTTAGCTGTTAAACTTAATTAGAAATTACAAAGTGTTAATTCCTTGTAATCAGACTACATCATAGTTAAATACAAATGCTTGAACACTATTAAAATAAAATATAACATGTGGGTTCAAATGTTGAGAAAAAAAACTTAACTATAAAGTATGTGTTTTGTTAAAATTCAATGAATTTCCAGATTTGGTCATTAATAAATGATGAAAACTTTTGCTCACTATTTGCATGGAAGAAATTGAGATGATTTTGAATTATAGGCAATGACGTGGAGGATACTAAAAAATTTACTTTCTTTAATAAATAACCTAAGAAAATTCAATTTTCTAACTTGCTTCAAAGTGCCCTCAATCCTAAATCAAAACTCATTCAATCATGCTTTCCTAGATTATGATCTAGCTAAGCAAATCTTGGTGAGTTTTGCAAATAAACTTAATAGTAAGTAGCCCAATACTAATAGAATCGCAAAATAGATCTCCTCATGGTGGAGGTAAGGCAATCTGAATCAGTTAATGTATAAGTCATACTCAAGCTACCCACAACAATATTTTGGAAAATTTGGAAAGCTAGTAATGCTAAACTTTAAGATGAAGTAAATCAAGTAGCAAAAAATATTATCTATAAAATTAAAGTGAATTGATACACAATTTTTAACTATTTCCATCTCATACAAAACTCACGGTAAAATATAAGACCTACATTGTTGGGGATGTTACCTCAATTATTGCCTTTTAAGTAAGAAGAGTTGAAGTAGCCAGGTGGTACCCTCCATCTATGAATTAGCTGAAGCTAAACATTTACCAATAAGAAATTATGTTTAAATGGTAATGCTATTAGAAGTTGTATTATCAAGAATCATTTAAGGTTATTGAATATATCATTTACTATAGTTGAATTTAAATAGTCTTTAATTAAAGTTAAGGTAAATTCTATGCTAAAGAGACTACAACATTGTTATCAATTACAAATCAATAATGTTTATATTGAAACGGATTGCAAATTGATTTACAATCTATTTTAAGATAAAGCAAATATCTTGTGTTAGTTGGCAAATAGCATGTTATTAATCACTGAGGAAATCAATTTGTTAAATGTTTAATGGTTCCTAATACCTAACAAACTAATAAAGTGGCTATATCTCTTACTAAGCTGCAAAAAGAATCCAAATCATACATGAAATAGAATTTGAATTCCATATCAAAGTAAAGCCCTAATCAATATGGAGAAACTATAGGCTCCATACATCTGATATTGTATAAGTATAACAATAAAAGGCTAAGTACATTTTTTTGCATAAATTGTGCGAGTTGCATTTTTGTAAAGTACTATTATGGTTTTCAAAAGTGTGCAACCCTCTTACTATGTAGTTCACATTTGTCTAAAAGGTTAAGTCTACTAATTTATCCCATCAGATAAGTATGACTCCTAACATTAGACACATACTAGAAAATCACTATTCATGTGCACCATTCATTATAAAATACAATGTTTTTAGGCACACAATTGGACATTTATGATTTATAGTGTCACGAATAGTGAATACAATTCATTTCATGTCTCCATCGCCTATGTATAGACAAAAAAATGTGTTTAAATTCTGTCAAAACATCACCTTAAAAAGTTGCAAAATCAATTGACATAAGGAATTCCCAAACAGGCATATGTGTTTAAAGAAAAGGTTTGGTGAGCAGCGAAGTGATAAGTGATGTGATCGATGTGACACAGGTGGAGAGACATAGTGATGCCTTGAGTCTAGTTTGTAGGTTGATGCGAGTTAGAGTTGATCAATACAGGTCAGCATAGGTTGGCGGGTCAACATGGGTTCGTAGATCATAGATCGACACGAATCAGAGTAGATAGAGTTGGTCAATGTGAGTCAAGAAGATCAACTAAGTTTGATGAGTCAACACGGATCCCAAGGTTATGCAAGTCATTATAGATAATGGAACCGACTACTGACGATAATAGTAACAATGATAGATAGCAATAAAAATATAGCTTAAAAGTTAGAAATATATGAAAAGCTTTCTATTGATCTTCAAACAACTTAAACTAATGTATGGATGAAAATAACTTGATGATCTAACAAAACATAGACTAAAATTTGTACTAAATAAAGGTCAACTATAATTGACCCTTGTAATTGGAATGATAATAGAGATTAATGAGAAGTGATGGAACCAATTCTTACATAGCTCTAAGTCTAAATAAAACTAGTATACCTCCAAGTGAAATCTCTATGTGATCTACGAGATGCTACTTGTCATCCTCCCTAGGTAGGAAAGAGCACAACTTGTTGGAGCTAGGGTTAAACCTTTGATACTACTCTAACATCTCAATAATCCAAGTGTCATCAGATGCAAGATGGCCTCATCAAGATGAAAAACATCTTTGTTGTGCCTAATCTTATGTGAAAACTATTTGATCATCTAAGATTTGCTCTACTTGATCTCTCAACTCACTAAATAAGACTAAATGTATTAGTCATATAGGATCACTTGACAATAATAATGAGAGCTCAAAAAACTCACTAGGTATTGGTCATGACTGTCTATAAGGTATGAGATCCTAAATATTAAAGCTAATGCTAATTTCATAATCTTTAGGTAAATCCAAAACATATGGGTTTACACTTAAGTTTTTCATAATTTTAAATGGTCCAACACCACAAGCATGTAATTACTAATCACCCTTAGCAAATTTTCTTGGTTTTCTATGAGCATCTACTATTTGTTTATATATTTCATTATTTAAATTAATTTATTCAATCATATATTTATGTAATGATAACAATGATGAGCAAAAGTTAAAAGACATAGAAGTGCAAAAATTATGAAAGGAATCAAATCAAAAGAGCTCCAAGAATGATTTACAAAATAATTTCAAAAGGACTCAAATTCATTATTTTATTAACAAAATTATTGTAAGAAAATTTAATATGTGGTAGTGAAATATCTTAAGTTGAAATATATTCCCCTATTAAGCTGTAAAGAAGATTGCTTAAGATTTGGTTGATTACATCTGTTTATTTAACTATTTGAGGATGAAAAGTTGATAAAAATTTAATTTTACCCAAGTGGATGGATTTAATTGGTAATTTAGTAAATGTTATAGTGAGAGATTAGAAAATAGATATATAACAAGTTGAACATCTCTTAAACATTGGAGTGTGTTTAGCAAGTCATTAAAAAATACATCTATAAATTCTTTTAACAAGTGTTGAACAATGGGTGATAGGTGGGTATACTAGTAAAGGCTTTTTTAATTATCATAAATAAGATAACCTCACCACTAGTTACATCTCTCTTAATCTCAACTGCTAAAATAATACTAAGTAATTTTCTTTTTTTTATCTTTTTTTTTTTTTGAGTATTTTGATTAGAAATTGTCTGTGAGAGAGATGAAGGGTATAACATAACCATCTTTCCTTCATATATGATAGTGCACAAGATGGTTCTTTCATTTAAGGTGGCATCTAAATTGTATAACCAAGGTCTTCCTAAACTAAGACTGTCTACTTATATTGGGATAAAATCACACCATAATTCCTCAAAATATTAACACAACTTTAAAGAAACATGGCATCATTGTTGTATGAAAATTGAGGTCTTGTTGATCCAAGATATTGTGCATGGTGGGATAGTTTATGAATGTTAAAATTATCCTTTTTGTAGCATTTTATGCTATGACACTAATAAAGCTACAATTACATATAACGATCTTATAAGATTTCTCTTTAATTCTAATAAAGGCACTAACGATGTTTGTTTGTCATCAATCTTTTGATGGTTCTATTATAGTCAAAGTGCATCTCACAATAGCTATAGAAGGTCTAATACAATAAAGACTTTTTATAAGTACCTGTAATTCTATTTTAGCCATTATATATAGCTATATAATCTCCTTTACCTTATCTTCAATGCTTTCTTCTACTTCTATAATTATGTGCAGTGATCTCTTAGGACACTGGTTTGTAACATACCCTTTCTTGTGACAATGATAACACTCCACTCAAAACTAGTAGATGGTTTGTCGAAGGGTTAGATTTGATAGGTTTGTGGTATGGCTAGACAACCATGGGTTACTTGTGGAGTAGTAGTAGTAGGAATGGTGGAAGTAAAGGTATGAGTCTAAGGGCAAGAAGTGGTTCTCACTTTTACAAGCAATTAATCATCTAAATCTTTCTACATCACGAGCCACTTTATATGTCTTCTATAAACTAATAACATTTTTAAAGTATATTTCAGCTTGAGTAGACTCTCTGAGCCTAGTTCAAAATTAAGATAATATTATTCTATCCAGCTCTTAGACACTTCATCTATGCATCTAATTCTTAAATCTAGTAATGTATTCTTCAATAATCATTGAACTTTGGCATAAACATTGCCATTTATCCAAAAACATAAATGAATTAAGGAGTACATATTTAGCTCGTAGGTATATTTGAGTTTTTCCCACTATCTGTAATGCTTAATCTTCATCAAGATAAAGCTTTTTTAATGTGTAAAAATAATCTAGTATGTCATGTGATTTAAATTTTGTAAATTGGTACTTTGGATGTTCACTAAGATCATACCATTCAAAATATTGCTTCCAAATATTGCTTCATTCCCATTTTCAAGTTTTGATATGCTCTAGGGTCTAAATTACCATCAAATTGTAGTTTTCTAGTTTAACCATGTTAACCTAGCGATCATCATCCTATTGTGTTTTTTATCATGGATATGTGGTATATAGCTCAATGCCTAGGTTGATGTTCCAACCTGTTTGGTTCATTTTTAAAGGATTTTTCCTTCACTTTGGAGTAACTTGTCATAAACCTACTTAGTTTATGGGTTTCACTTGATATATTATTTTTAAATTATTCTAATCAATTTATGCATGTTTTTGAGGTTGCTCTTAGCTCTTGCATTGAATGGGTTAGTTTTAAAATTACATTCTTTATTATTGGGTCTATGACTGGTTGTATTGGTTAAGAATTAAATATTTTAAATTATTTTTTGAACTTGTGGTCATAAACTATTTGATTAAAAGCAAAGTTCTATCTTGGGATCATAAAAAAAAGAAAAATAAATAAATCTTGATATAAGAACAATAGAACAATGAATAAATAAATGTTTAGCAACAAACTTGAAAACAAGATTCTTTTTATTTGTTTTATTATAATTTGTTTTTATATATTATTTCTTTTAATAACTTTTAGTAACAAATGTACAAATTTAAAATATGTTTATTTAAGGATAAATAAAAAATTATGTAAATTCTTAAAGCTAAACATGTTCTGATACCAAATTTAATATAGGATGATATTTTAAAAGCTATTTTTAGCTTATAGATATTTTAGAAGTGCATAAGATTAAGCAATATATTCATACAAGAGACTACCCAAAGGCGTTATAGGTTTAGAATTAAAAATCCTAAGATCTTTGGACATATAAAAACTTTCTCAAAAGTCTAGGACTTGACTGATTTTTAACATAAAAGATCTCAACATAAACGAAAAGTAATTTTAACAACCCACATCTAAAATACCAATATTGATGGTGATGTGGCAAGATACACACACATAGAGTTCTTAGAATGCAAAATAAGGAAACATATGATCACTTTCATAAACTATAAAATAGGATGCGATGATTAAATTTTTTTAAATATGAAATAATGTAATTAAGAACTTTCTTGATAATTTTGATACTCTTGTGAATGATCGATAATAGATCAAGATCTCCCCTTTTAAGTCTCTTACTTGTCCTCCCCAGGCACCTTCGAAATCACATGATCGAATTAATTGAAAACAACGTGCTCATATCAAATAAGATTGGTTGTAATACTTTGTTTTTTATTCAAATTGTATTATTTACATCACGATAAACATTCCTATTTATACAGATCTTAAGAGTATAATAATAGTTTTCAAATCTAGGAATATGAAAGGACATATGATAATACCAAAAGACACATTTTAAAAATCTAAAAAATATTTTCAAAATTCCATAAGTCATCATAAATTACAAAAAAAAACAATTTGAACTTTGCCAAGAAATTATCTTAAATAGCTATAAAATTAATTAACATAAGCATTTCCCAAACAGGCATATGCACTTCGAATGGAGATCTAGTAAGCAATAAGGTGATGAGGTAGCAAGTAGAGCAATTGATATAATACAAGAGAAGAGGCCTGGTGATGCCTCGAGTTTAGTTCGTAGATCGACACGAGTTTGCTGGTCGACATGGGTTAGTAAGGCAGAGTGGGTTGATGGGTTAGCATGCATTTATAGATCATAAGTCAACATGGTTTGGAACAAGTAAAGTGGATTAGAATCAGTTGACAAGTTGATATAGGTTATGTAGGCTGTGCAAGTTAATGCAGACAGAGGCAACAACTACTAACAGTAACAAGAATGACGATGAACTATGGCAAAAACAAACCCAATCAATTTTAAGCCTTTTTTAAATTCATTTTCAACCAAATTTTGCATTAGCAAAATTATAGGGCTATTGTAAAGATTTTTTGTACTAAATTTAATGTTAAAAATATCTAAAAAACTATCAATTAATCTTCAAATAACTAAAACTTAAGTGTATATGCGAAGAACTTGACAAACTAATGAAGAGAAAATTGAAATATACAAAACAAAGGTTGGCTAAAATTAGACCCTATAATGATAATGATAATAGAGACTGATGAGAAGCAGAGGAGTCAATCTTAGCATGGCTCCAAGTTTTAATAGGATTAGTACACCTCTAAGTAAAATCTCTGCATGTTGTATGGAACACTATTGTGTCACTGAAGGTGACACTTGGTCAAGCAACCAAGGGTGGCCAAGGATGATAAGTCCAAGATTTATAGGAATGATATCACTTAAAATCTCATTAGAATATATACCAAGCTGAAAGGGCACATGGCATTTCTATTTAATAGAGATAGAGTTTTATCAAGCTATGACATTGTATAAGGGTTAGAATGGTTAAGAAGGGTGAACTCTTATTAGTTATGACTTTGATAGCTATGGCATTTATGCAACTATTATAACTTATGATAATATTACAAGGATTATCACTAATAAAAGATGGATGTGCATCTTCAATGTTCCTAAACTAGAGATATAGATAATAACCATTATAAGTAAAGGTGGCACTAAAAGTTAGTGACATGATAAGGTATGCAAGTGTGTCCTTATAGATGTCATCCTTTATTCTCTTATATAGGGACAACTTCTATTAATGCACACTCTTCATCTTCTTCATCTACTTCAACTAGGATGTCTAGAGTGGCACATTAAGCTATAACATGACCTTTTTCATGACACTTAAAGCACTCTATGGTGACTCTTATAATGGCTAATATTCTTCTTTTCTAGTAGATGACCTTTAGTACAACTTATAAGGGAGTGATACTAAAAGTGGAAGGGTGAGTAGTTAGCATAATGGGTGAATTGGTAATGGGTTTGGAATAAAAATGACTAATTATGGTAAAACATTCAAACCTTTTAATATAATTAAATGAAATCATTTGTTGTCACAAAAATACTCTATCAACTTCTTCAATTGTAAAAACATAACTAAAATATAATTCATCATAAATATAATCTCTTAAGACAAATTGTGATAATGAGACAAGAATAGATTTGAATACCATACAATGAAACAAATACTCCTCAAAGTGGGAGGTGTACTCGTCTACCTAATTAGACCCTTGTTTGAGGAAATATCATTGATCTAATAACTATCCTATGCATGAGGTGCACACGTATTTATCCTTGAGTCTAACCTTAAGTTCATTCCAAGCACATAATGATGCTACTCTTAGAGCATAAAGTTTTTATTTAAAGTTGTTCTTAAAAATTGGTATTTGGGATGCTCACTCAAATTATACTAATCATAATAATATTCTATCTCCATTTCCTAATCAAAATTATTCTTTGGGATCTATGATTCCATGAATGGATGGTGCTATTAGCTAGCTACTTTGATATAGTAGTCATCATCCTTATAGTGTTGTGTATGCAACAAAGTGGTTGTGCACATGTTCAAGGATGGTAACCTCATGGATATTCATTAACTTTGAAAGGGGAGCTAAAATCAAGTTCATTCTTCCTAATACTAATACTTTCATTTATATTTACTCTCTCCAAAAAAGTCGAGAAAGTTTCCATTTTAGTAAGTAATACTTGTAGCTTATAATGAGACATTTTAAGATCTTACATATTGTGGTATATACTGTTGATCATGCTTTTGTGGTGTCCATTTGAAAAGGATGGCCGAAAAATGTAGCATATAAGTGATGTCCTAATATTTACTAAAGGATCAAATATTTGTGACGTCTACTAATAATGATGTGACATAGAATAACTTGTGTACAACTCTTAAGAGGAACAAGCTTAAGGAAGCTTAAATAACCTCATGTGAAAGTACAAAGGGAAACCCCAAATAAAGAGATTTATTTTTTCATTAATATGTATATATATTGGAAAAGGTTAATTTTATCTTTAATGTTCTTTAAATCTCTAGCCAAAGTTTTCCTTTTTTTTTGAAATAGAATTTAACTATCTTCTTTTTTGATGTGAAATTATGAAATTTTTTTCTTTCTTAAAGTCAATAAAAAAAAGCACAAGTAGAAAAATAAATTAAGTTCAATAAGCAAAACATAAAAATTATGGACAAGAAGGTAAACGTTAAAAAAAGTAAACAAAAAGAAATTACAAATTTTATGCCAATCAAAGCTCTTGTTAGAAAATCTTTTGTGTGAGGAATAACCCTTACATTTGCTCTAAGGAGCCCATAGCACTTGGTTAAATGACCATACAATAGATAGCTCTTATGAGCTTTCAAACCATTTAGTTAGAGGACCTTAAAAAGCATCAGTAAACTACCAAATAAAAGGGATACAAAGATCTAAATACAAAGTTTCATGAGAAAATAAAAAAATAAGGGCTCAAAAATACAAATCCTTATAACCCAAAAATCAATTTAAGAGGCACATTAAATCATAGTATAAAACCTCATGAAGGATTTTCACCTTAGCTTAATGGAGTTCTTACTTGTATAACTAAGAAAAGAATGAATGTAGTTGCTTCTTACTTTAGATTAGCTTTTCTTTCACATTCTTAATGAATGTAATGATCTTCAAGAGTAAATACTCCTAAAAGATTTGCAATTATTCATTTACCTTTTGTCCAAATTTTGGCTCCTTTTATTAATTTTAAGAATTCTCTCCAATGACTCCAAACATTATGAATGTCTCTTTAACCCTTATACTAAAAAAATTTTATATTCTTGAAAAACGAGCCATTACTCGCTAAAATATACTAGACATTTCATACATTAAAGATAACATATTATATGTACTTCACAAAATGGCTTATAAGTAGTGTATGTCAAAATAGATTTATCATATGCAATCATTTGATTCTAGCTTTCTATAATAATATGTTAATTCTTTTTTAGCCACCCCATCTGGTTATATAATCTCCTTTGTCTTAACCTCAATGCTTTCTTCTACTTCTTCTATGTCTATATGTAATGATCTCTTAAGACATTGGTCTACAACATACTCTCTCATGTGATAATGATAACACTCTACTCAAAACTTGTAGATATTTTGTCCAAGGGTTAGATTTGATGGGTTTATGATATGGGTAGACAAACATGGGTTACTTGTGGAGTAAAAGTAGAAAGAATGGTGGAAGTAGAGATATGAGTCTAAGTATAAGAAGTGGTGAAGGAAACCCACTCTTACAAGTAATTGACCCTCTAAATCGTTCCACATCATGAGCCACTTTATATGCCTTCAATAAATTAATAACATTTCTAAATTATAGCTCAACTTAAGTAGAATCCCTGAGCCCAATTCAAAATTAAGATAATATTATTTGACCCAGCTCTTGGACACCACATCTAAGCATTTAATCCTTAAATCTAGTAATGTATTCTTCAATAGTCTTTAAACCTTAGGATAAACATTGTCATTTATCCAAAAAATCAAATGAATAAGAACTGAGTATATATTTAGCTAATAGGTAAATCTTTAATTCTTCTCATGATCAGGTAATGCTCAATCTTCATCAAGATATCACTTTTTCTAATGTCAGTACAAATAATCTAGCATGTCATGTGAGCTTAAATTTTGCAAATTAGTACTTTTGATGCTCACTAAGATCATACCAATGAAAATATTGCTCCATTCCCATTTCCAAATTTTGATATACTTTAGGGTCTAAACTACTATCAAATGTTGGTATTCTATTTTAACCATGTTAACTTGGTGACCATCATCCCTACTGTGTCTTTTATAATGGGTATGTAGTGTAGCTCAACACCTGAGTTGACATTAATGCTTGTTTGGTTTATTTCCAAAGGATCTTTCCTTCACTTTGGAATAACTTGTCATAGGACTACTTGATTTATAAGTTTTACTTGATTTATTGTTTCTACATTGTTCCAATCGATTTATGCCTATTTCTAAGGTTGCTCTTAGCTCTTATATTGAATGAGCTAGTTTTAAAATTGTATTTTCTTTTATTACTAAGTCCATTGTTTGTTGTATTTGTTGAGAATTTGATATTCTAAATTATTTTTTGGACTTGTGTTCATAAACTATTGGATTGAAAACAAAATTCTATTTTAGGATCATAAAGAAAAAGAAAAATAAATAAATCTTGCTATTGAGAATAAGAGAATAATAAATAAATAAATGTTTAGCATAAAACTTAAAAACAAGATTTTTTTTATTTATTTTGTTATATTTTTTTTATATATTATTTCTTTTAATAAATTTTTGCAATTAAAAATAAAAACACAAATTTAAAATATGATTGTTTAATGATAAATTAAAAATTGTGCAAGTTTTTATTTATTTTTCTTTTGCCCAAATTTGGGTTCTTTTTATTGATTTGAAGAATTCTCTCTAATGGATCCAAACATTATGAATGCCTCTTTAACCCTTATATTAAAAAATTTTAGATTCTTGTCAAACTAGTCATTACTTACTAAAATGTACTAGACATTTCATACATTAAAGATAACATACCATATATACTTCACAAAATGACCAATAAGTAGTGTATGTCAAAATGGATTTATCATAAGAAATCATCTCCAGCTCCAAGTTATTCCTTACAAGGCACCATTCACCTAATTATGTATTATGTAATTTGAACTAAACCTTTATGTTAATATGACATATTATACACAAAGCTTCAATTCTAAGTTTACCTCTCAATGTAGTGTCCACTTGCTTGCATATCATCTTAAAAGAACTACATGTACTATATGTTAATATTAATGTATCGTATTTAAGGCTTTAATTTGGTTACATCTAATAGTGCAATGCCAATGTATTGTTCATGAACTTTAACGTACCACCTATGGGGCTCATCAATCATAAGTGAAGGTGTTACATACTATACATTAAATTCATTTTTAGAGTATGTTAAAATGATGTATTCTAAATATGATGAACATGGTTTATGAATGAAATCAATATTCTTTAAGCTTCTAAAAGGCAGCCATGTAAGAATGTAACAATCAATTGAATGAATGATTTTACTATCTTAATTATGATGAGATGTGTATTTTTGAAAAATTCATTTATATAGAATTTGCATACACTCAAAATATCACCATAGTTCTTAGTGACTTCTAATTATCTTCATACATTTTATAATAAAAAAGCAATTGAATAAAACACCTAAATTGCTTGTCAAGTATTCAAGCTATGTGTTAGGTTCCTATTGTGTTCTCACCAAACACCTTACTAATTAAGCACTTTGAGTCAAGAATAAAGCCCTCCAAATAGTTCACCAATCTTGAGATGTAGATTTGAAAAAAACTTCAAAGGCAAATATTAGTATACAAAAAAAATGATTTTGTTGTCATGAAATAAGTTACACGTTGACCAAAGATTCAAACTAGGCAATAGCTCAAATTTGAAAATCATGAAAACAAAAATTGGTATGATACTATTTTTGAATGGTACATTGGACCATTTGATATGTTGTTTGATAATGTTAAATCAAAAAATTCATATTAACATTACCCAATTCAAAATCTATTAGAAAGTCCATTAGATTATTAAATTAGTAAACTAATGCTTAGTTTAATGAGCAATAAACCATCTACAACATAAAATCCAATGAGTTATATAAAATAGTAAAAAAAAATAAGTTTTTATTGGATGACCATTGGGTCATCTGATAGATGTTTAATAATCAATTTTATGATAGTCTGATGATGGGTCAGACCATTAGGTGAAGGTAAAAGTTATGGCTAAAACAAAGTATCTAGTAAAACTTGGTCAAACCATTCAATTAATAATCTAATAAACCAAATTGAATGGAATGGATCATTTGATAAGTACAATGATCACATTAATGGCTAGTTTAGAAATTGGCTATTTGAGTCAAAACAATCCACATAACATTGTGAAAGATCTGCATAGTCCATCTAATTTGAAGGGGTTCTTAATATTATTGCAATATAAATACCCATTTAAGCTCTAAAAAAGGTTAATACTTTCCTTAAAAATCTAGATGATTTTCTTATTAAAAAAATTTATGAGAAGAAGCTACATTCTAGAAAAACTTTTGAACCCTTCTTTCTTAGGAAACCCATGTTGCTACAATAGCTTCACCCATCTAGAAAGGTTACATTTTCAAAAGAGTTGCTTCAGTTATTCACTACATATATATCATCCTCTTTATAACATGGCACTTGTTCTCTCCCTAATAATAATGATTTAATTCATATAGTGCTTCATAGCTTTATTCTCTTAAAAAGTTGTTTTGACTTGTTTCTCGATTCTAAAGTCATTATTTCCATTAAGCCAAGTATGGGTTTTTATGTGGAGGTTAGATATCCCACTATAGACCTATGTCAAGAAATGTGAGATGACCCACACTTGGGTTTTGTCTAGAGATCAAGTCAGCACTCTAAGGCCTTTTGTGAAGGTGAACAAGAGAGTTGTACTCGAGCACATGAAAACGTAGTTGTAAAAGCTTCTCTAATTGCTAAGGAATGGTAGTGTAATTATAAGCACAATTTTACTCTAAAAAAAGCATATAAAATTTGTAATAACCCAATTCTCATTAGCTCTTGACCTTGTCTAACCTCTATGATTGATATCTAAGTAAATCACAAGAATTCTTAACAATTGGTATCAAAACAATTTATAACCTACACTTGCTACTTTTACTAACCATGCAAAATTATTGGTACTCTATAACTCTTAATTTTCACACCTTTTGCTATCTAATCTTCACCATCTTGACATTCCCTATAGGTTTGCATTTTCAATACTTTGAACTACGAAGGGTAGTTTTCAAAGCCTCTAGTTGAATTAGAAAATATTTATAAAGTTCATGAACCACCTTACTATTTGAATCTTTGCATAATGAAACCCACAATAATGGAGCTAAAACTTCATGCTATCTTGAGCACCAATGGAGTTAAAACTCTCAAATTTATAAACATGAATACCTATTTCAACCCTCCACTTAGCTTTTCTCATTGTGTCCAACACCACTTTCACCTTCAAATCATCATCTAGACATCACTAACTCATAACTTTTTTGTGATTCTAGCATGAGCTAATGTTGAGATATTATATCAATATTTGACCATTCAAATATCAAATTTAAGGTCACATATTTCTTTTTGAGGGAATAAATTTATTGATATTTGGATTCAAATTTTATATAATAAATTAAGATACATATTAATTAACATATCTTATACGAGACATATCTACAAGTTATCTATGGTTCTCCCTTCAATAAATAAAAAACATGACGATCGCAAGAAACATAACATAAGTTGTGGCAATGCATTTTTTTGAATTTTTTTTTGTTCCCAATTTTGCTATAATTGTAATCATGGTCTTAAGGCTTGGGATTTCATCTCAATATCTTACTCCTTGGACACTAGCGATCTTACTCATTGATGTAAATCCAAGATCTTTGGTACATTATCGATTTAGATGTTTTCTCTTTATTGAATGTGTTTAATTGGAAAAACAAATTAGACATATTTATAATAAAATTTTGGATATATTTTAAGATTTCAAAAAGGGAGTCATCTGCCCGTTATTTTTGTACAGCACTTTAGGACAAGTTAATTACTACAATTTTTTGTTCATGGTGGATGCAAAGCTAATTTATAAACTAATAAATGCTTATACTTGTTATTGCTCTTGAATTTTATAGATTATTATTTTGTTAATAATGGCATCAAATGCCATTTGTTACAATAGCTAAATTCCTATATTAAATCCAAACCTTTACCTTGGGCCAAAACACCATACTGAGTCTGAACCATAACTTGGCCCACATTTAGGCACCACTTCAAGCTCCCAAAGTCCACATACCCAAAAACTTTCTACTTCCATCCAACTGGTCAGGAATAAAGATTTAATTAAATTCATAATAGGCGAGAATTAAATATTCTCATAATTGTAATAGCTATTCTCACACTGGTTATTGCTTTCGAGAAAATCTATCGACTCCAACATTTAGATAATATAATAAAACAACCTGTTATTGCCAACCCGCCCGAGGTTGGCCACCATGCTGAGATCATACACAGTGTTAAGAGGTTTGGACGCCCTCACAATAACGCATATATACAAGGAGGGGAATGGGCCTATCGATTGGGTGGCGTGAGCGGCATGTCGTAACGATTTTGTCTGGGATAGGGGAACTTCATACCCCAAGCCACTCATCAAACTGATGTTGCTAGATTTTATGTATGATCCTCCGTGATGATTACATTATAAATCATCTTTTGTAGGGCTTATGCCCCTTTTGGAATAAAAATAATAATAATAATAATAATAAAACAATCCATTGTTTGATTATATAATTCCTCAGTACCATGAACAATATCATTTAATTCACGTGGAAGGTAGGGTTCTTGAATCTGACTTACCCTTACTAAGTTATACAATTCGATTCACAACAACTATTATTAAGAAGTGATTATGACTCCTAAAAACCTTGGAAGTCTTAAAAAATTACCAACAACCAACACAAAATTTGATAAGCAGAGATAACCAACTAAATGTTTGAAGAACTGTTACAATGTGATAAAGTGCAGGAATTGACCATTTCAAGCTGATATAGTAGGCAAACAAACACCAAAAAAAAATATCGACCAAATGGTGGGAATCACAACAGACTCGTATTTTTTTTTTTTTTTTTTTTTTTTTAACAAAAAACAAGCAAATGAAGTCGAAACATGTCATACGATTCTTTCAGACAAACGCCACGGCACAAAGCATGAATCAGCCAACAGTCCATTTCCATCTAGATCACCGATGCCTCACCTACATCTACTGACGAGTAACGAGAGAGAGAGAGAGAGAGAGAGGGAGAGCGAGAGACGGAGAATAGTGCATGAGTTACATATCCGTATGGGCAAACAAGAATGAAGGAGAAAGGAATATTATGCGCACCTTTGCCAGGGACGATGATCACCGGAGCAGACTTGCAATTGTGGAAGCAGTACTCACTAACGCTACCCTTCAAGACACTGCAAAAAAGAACATCAATAAACACAAAAATTTACCTGCAACAAAGCAGTATAGATCAAACCAACTGCCCGAGAGGGCGTCTTGCCTCTCGATGATGCTCCTGCCACGAGTTCCCATAACGACGGCTGCCGGCTTCAGTCGCTCGGCCTCCCTGCAGATCACCTTCCCAGGATCGCCTTCAACTATTCGGGCAACAGTTTTCACCTGCATTCCAATACCTTGACAAATCATTTTTTATAGTGGATTTGATGTTTTAAAGGCTTAGAATTAAGAAAAAAAAATTGCTTTTTGTTGATCTTCCACATGGACGATTCGTTCAGCTGTTTCACGAACTCTGCACATAAGCGGTGGGAAATAAATCTAATGGTAAACGAAATCCGATTTATCGAAAGAAGCAGGTAAACATTTAAACATCATTTTGGGATTATTGAAATATGCATAGAAAAACAGATTTTTAATCCTAGGTACCAAGACGGTTTGGAGGGCTTCCACCGCCAGCGTCTCCATCAGCTCACGGCTCTTCTCATACACCACCTCGTTATGCACGCCTACAAAGCGTAAACACAGTAACAGATAATTCTCAAAAGATATGGCTTGGTGAAACAAGATTTGGTTCGCAAAATTAACTGGAGACGGCTAGGATGAGGTGGAGGGTATCGGCGAGGCGGCAGAAATGAGTGAGAGCCCAGTTGAAAGCATGGCGGCTGTTAGGGCCATGGTCAATGGCGATCAGGATGTCACGGCCGCGCCGTCGCTCACCCTCCGGCTCCCTCTCTAGCTCCGGCTCCTGCACAATAGGGATAAGCCGCGGAAGCACCACCTCCCTCCAGCTATATTCCTCGACCTCCTCTTCCACCGTGTCCATCTCTCTCCTACCCTTCTCGATCTCCTCGTCTTCTCTTTAGAAAGGGGAGCAGACGAACGAATTTGGGAGGATGGGAATTGGAGCGGCCATGTTGATTCAGGAAAGGGTGCCTTTAGGGCATATTTTTTAGCAAATAGCCCCTGCACATTTTCGTTTTCTGGAATAATGACGAAGCAGTCAAAGTGTGGGGCGAAGACTTGACCAGATTTCGTGGGCAATTACTTCAATATTAGATAATTTCTTAAAAGAATAGAGCCTAATTTGGTTTGTTGTTGTGCAATTTTGTTGCTAATAACTCCAAGGAGAACATAATAATTTTTTCAATAAGGGGATTAAGGACTATTTTATATTAATCTAATATTATTTACTGAACGACATTCTGTGTGATCGATTTGTTAATAGGATGCTTGCTTTACTGTCCAACTTTTTTTTTAAAGATTTTTTAAAACTTCAAAATATCAAAATTTTAGTAATTTTTTATTCATATAAAATTCATTTCTTTCTTTATAAATTCAAAATTGTCAAAATCTCAACAATATTTTAGCCCAAATATTCACTTTTATTTATATAAAACTTTTTGAAATATTTTTACCTAAAATCTTCTTTTCAGATCTTAAGTTAGTTACTAAGTATCTACAAATAGAACCTATGCATTTTTATCTTACTAGACTATCATTCTTGTCTTACTATACCACATCTTAAAACTTACAAGTAATATGAAAGTTTCTTAACTAGTGTTCAAAAGATATTTTGTCATAATTAGGATCTTGTTATGAGATATTTTACTACATAAAATCATTAAAATTCAAAAAATAATTATGTTATGATGCATCATCTAATTTTTTTTTCTTATTCTAAACACATTTTTTCATTTATCTATTTTCATGGAATAAATCATCCATTTTTTTCTAAAACGGTGATTGGGCATAACAATTAGTCATAAGCATGGAATATGACTTAAAGGATCACATGACAAAGCAAGCACGAACCACTCCCAACATAATGAGTGGGTGAAGTAGCATTGTTAATGCTTATTCTAAATAGAAGATTGTAAATGTGACTAACAATAGTATTTTGTCCCTATCTTAGAACAATATCGACTTGTTTTGTTCATTTATTCCTTGTGGGTTTAAAGATAAAGGTAGAAGTAAATATAAAAAATAGGATTATACCAACTTACCATCCATGTACAAACCCTAATGCATTACTAGCATGAACACAAGCAGAAGTCCAGAGGGAAGTAGAGGAAGGTGCAATCGAGTGATGATATGTGGGTGTATAAATGTGGGATAAGAGCTCATGGCATTAGCATTAAAGGATATTGTATCAAAAATTTTAATTTTTATCATTCTTCCCCTTTCATAAATAGTAAACCTTAAGCCTTATAAATAATAGACTCTAAACTCTTACTGTTACTTTTCTTTTTAGTTCACTCTTTCTAAGAAGAATTAATAACATGTTTTTTCTTAGTTGGTAGGGTTTTCATGATCAAAAACTTAGTTTTCATATTTTTATGTCTTTTATGTTAATTATTTGCATGTTTTGTTTCATGTTTGATGATGAAATCATCTTTCATCATTTTTAATGTTCATGTTGAGATCCCTCTTTTTTAGCTCTAAATTTTGCTAGTCATAATGAACATGCCTCTTCACCTTTTTAATACGAGCATTCTTAAATGCAATCTACCTAAATAAAGACCACCTTACTTTTATCCTATCTAGAATAGACTATCTAAATATATCCAATTCTTGCAAGCCAAAGGGAGATAATCTCCTCCACCACCTCAAATACTAGTCTTCATTTCTAACTTTGACCACCTCAAATGAACCAACAGATAGTTCAAATCATTTGTTAGTTCAAATAGTATCTTACATCAAATCATCTGTTGATTCATTAAAAAAAATATTAGCTATTCAATTAGGTTTAATGTAAGATAGAAATAATTGGGTTACCAAAATTGAATCACTATCAAGTGACCATTGGACTATCTATTATGCATTTGATATTCTATCTTATGACAAATCCAATACTAGTTAGAACTTTTGTTCAAATTAGGAATTAAAAGTGATATTATTGGATGACTGTCAAACCATCCAGTGGACAATCTAATAGTTATAAAAACATGTTTGTCCCAATTTGGCAAATATTTCAATAATTTGGAGTGATCATGGATAAATTGATCAAACTATCTAATGTAACAATAAAATCATTCAATGTTTTTATGAAAAAACTGGTAATGGTAAAAAAATCATTAATAATTAAAACAATATGTGCTATATTATTGAAATAAATAGTGTTACCATTATTAAAGTCTTAAAAATACTTCATGACTATAAATATGATTGAATTTAGAATTAAAGATAACATATATAGAGAAAAAGAGAGCTTTCGTTAACAAAACTTTTGCAACACATCTTTTCTAGCTCATTCACTAGAAAAAAGATTTTTAATTACTGGGAAGAGCATCAAGATTTTTTATTCTGATCCACTAAAGTAAATATTCATCACTTTCACTCTTTGGTAACATACTATAATTTATTTACAATAATTTTGGTTGTAACTCATGAATTATTTTCGTGGTTATAACAATCTACTATGTGCTTTATTAAATGTTCCTTTTTTTCTTTTACTTTATATTGATGACCTCCTTTGAGTCCAATATGTAATCTCCTTTAGATTTTTGTTTTGATCCCTCTAGTCTCCTATATGTGGGCTTTATTGGGTTGGAGTTTAGATTCGTCTAGATCTCCTTTGTAAGGCTCTTTTGAGTTGGTGAATTAATCCATTTAGATCTTTTATGAGAGTTTTTTTCTTACATACTTTGTTAAAGGCTTCTTGGTTTAAGATGCTTGGTTTGTCATTATTGGGGCCTATTATTTAAAGTTGGACCACCTAAATATCTCATTGCCTTTCATTACTACATTTTGTACAAATTGTTTTCTTAGTAAAGAGTTCTCCAAAAGAATTTTCGTAAGACTTCTCAACAAAAGACTTATTATTCTTCTCTATTTAGAGTGAGACACCATCTCCTTAATTGGTATTAGTGCACAATTACTTCTCTAGAGTAATATCATTAGAAAGATCATCCTTCGTTACATCATGCATAGCAATCAATGTGTTGACAACATTAGAAGAGGGTACCTCTTCTCATCATTCGCCCTTATTCAAGAAAAATAAAAATCAAATGTGAGGGTGCTAGTCAAGTCAAGTTGAGCAAAATTAGTCATTTAATCCATGATTATGAATTATTTCATACATATTATAAGGAGTCAACAAAGAAAATGTTTATAGGATTTACAAACATTTTTATTGAGCTTTCAAATCTTAACAATTTATAATTCTAAACTAAATTAAAAATATATTAAATGTGCTGCCAAAGGAATATCATCCATTGGTGACAACCATCAAAGCTAATAAAGACATGAACCATCTCTTTTTTGTTGACCTACATAGAGACCTCATGATAAATGAAATAAAAATGACATACAAAATCAAAGAATTAGTTGTTTAGGAAGATGAAATCGAAGAAGGTAAAAATAATTGAATTTAAAAAGATTTCAACTTTAAGTAAGAAATTTCATCCTATAGCAATGAGTAGATTGTCATGCCTCATCAACTTTACCACATAACCACACAATTACTCACATTAATTTGAGTATAATACAATATGGAAGACACTTTAAAACCATTTTAGGTGAGAATGATAATAAGACTCATTTGAAAATCATTTTGGTAGAAGATAGGCTACAACAAAGTGATGATTGAGCTAATTCAATAGATCTTAATTTTTTCTTTTTAGTTTATTACATTTTTAGTTCATCATGATTTGTAATAAGTCACATGTATAAGTATTATAGTTTTTATCTTTTTTTACACATTTTTATATTTGTATTTTTTTAAGATGGGTATTTTTATCATTTTTCTTATAAGTCTAGGTTTAACATTATAATCTATTTAAATTCATACTATAAAATAAACAAACAAAGGGAAAGAATATTATTTACTTAGCATTGCCTCTTAAGTAAAATGATACATTTTATTATATTGCATGCAAACACAATCACAAAGTTTTGATCTAAGTCTTTTAAGTTGTGATTTAAAGATATCCAAATTATGATTCTGATTTACCTTCATTGTCTCCTTCATCCTCATCATTGTTATCTTCTAATTTTGATCCTACTACAAAATTTCATCCTACCCTATCATTCACCATTTTGCATTAGAGCTTGGTCGAGGTCTAGCTATAGGAGTTCATCTAGTTTTCTTTGTTAATCATTGGTATTAGAGCCTCCATTCATGGGGTTTTATTACACTCATCAAATAGGTTAACTCAAGATATGATCCTCTTGTTTGAGTTCTTTTTTATATAGTTATATTTACATTTGAATGATGGTTTAAAATTTAAATGTATTTAAATTTTGAATATAAAGGAAGCTTAAAATTTGAAACTTAAGTGATAAAGATATAATATAGTATCTTATCTTGTATATCTTGAATTATAAGATAAAGAGGCTTTGTTTCATGCTTAAAAGTTGAAATAAGACAATGTTTTTCTAGATTTAATATCTATACACGAGGTATTTTAATGGCAAGGAGTTTAAAAGTTAAATTACCCTTTAAGATAAGGATAAAGTAGAGATATCCTAACAAATATATCTAGATATTCCTTTATTAAAGGAATGGTTAAACAACTATATAAGCTATTAAGTTGTGCTCAACTAGAAATTTAGTGAAATTTTAGTCGTGAGCCTTCTAAGGAGATATACTTGAGAGAAGCTAAGAAAGAGGTAAAGCAATAAGCAAGGATGAAGAGAGGATCTCAAGCTCTATTCAAGGAAATGGAAAAGATTATTAATGTTGACCACTACACCATTCCCAAGGGAGATGAACTTCTTATCTTGCATTTAAATTTAAAAGCATGTCAAGATTAAAAAAAATCTGTTTTGCTATGGGTTCCTGCTACAACTTTAAGATTTTCTTAATAGAATTGAGATTTATGTACTTTGCTTGAAACCTTAACTATTTAAGGAATGATATGATATTGGATTGCTGTGTTTCTTATATGATAAGATAAATTACATTACGCTTAAAATCATTATTTATTAAGTTATATTAATATTTCATCATTATTAGTATTTCAAGTATTACTTGCAGAAAAGAATTCAAGATCTATCATATATGCTATAATTGAGTTTTTATGAATTGGAGTCTTATGAGATGATTTCTTTTATATTGAAATCATTCTTTGGTGAAGCAAGTATTCATAAATTTTAGAATTATCATTATGATCATGCTTCATATGTGGTAAATGGTGGACAAGAAAGGCAATTCAAAAGTTAAAGAAGAAGGCAATCAAGCCTACTTGGATTGATATGAAAAGGCCAACTTTGATTGAAGAAGAAAATATTGAAGAGGGACTAAATTTCCTAATGGCTTAGGATAAACCTTAAGAGGATGTTGATGATGTAAGTTTACTTTCACATATAGAACTAGAAGATGAATTATCTAACACGTGCTTAAAACTTGAAAAACTGCATTAAAATACAAAAAGCTAATAAAGTAACATTTTGACTATCTTTGTTTATGTGAATCCTTAAATAAAAAGAATGAGAGATATCTATTAGAATGAAAAAATTCTGGAGAAAAGCTCATCAAAGTTATAACTTATCATGTTAAGATAAAAATAACATTTGATTGCTCTTAAAAATTACATTTGAATTGTTGTATTGCTCCCTTACAATAGCTAATTAATAGAAATGTTTCACATCAAATAATAAAGTAAATTAAAGTAACTCCAAATGTGTATGATAGAATGAAATCTAGAACTTCTCCTTATGCGTCAAACTTATACTATCGCTATTGCATGAAAATCGAACATATCTTTAAAATTTGCAAGGAAAGATTTTAGCCTTCATTCAAAGCATTTTATGTTCATTTAAGACTAAGAGAATTTATGTAGCTAATTTTAAAATAATTATTTGTAGCTTATTTAGGCCTAAGTTTATTTGGGTCATAGATATAAAGTATAATATATTTATTATAGACATTCTTTCTTAACATGAATAAAGGAAGCATGTGGTAACTTGATAATGATTGCATAAGATAAATGACAAGAGAAGTATTAATTTACCAATATGGGTGTATATAAATAAGATTCTTCTTTGTAGATGGTCTAAAGTTTAACTTAGTATTGGATGACATTTTGACCTATGAGTAGTGTAAGTAAAATTGGTTTTTGGTTAGACCACTAGACTAACCCAAGCTAAAGCCATTGAACCATCTAATCATCTAAATCAATGCATCTAATATCAGATTCTTTGTTTAATTAGACCAATTAATTAAGTTATTGGACTATCTCTTTAGTCCTCAAAGACTATATAAACCTATAGATTTGAACAAATGTGTTACAACTAAAACCTAAGCCATACATAGATTTTAAAGGCTTCTTGTCTTCATGCAATCTCATTCCAATCTCAAGTCTAAGGTTTGCATCCTTATTCTTCCATCTTCAACTACAAATTTTAGTGGATTTTGTTTATTAAAATATAGATTTTTTTCCAAATTAAGCATTTTTCTTTTGAAATCTATTCATACCCACAAAAAGAAGATATTAATAAATTGAAGGCAATCTATATTAGGGCCCATTTGGAAGGTCCAATTCATTTTGAGGGATAAGATATGCTATTGGTAACTTTTGTGTAGATTAAATGTGCTTAAGAAGAAGGGGGTGAATTGGGCAAGTAATCTTTTCAAAATTCTTTTTCAGATTCAAGCAAATAATTTAAGTAGAAATGATCACTTTAAAGTTACTATCTTAATTTGAACATCCAAACAAAAGCAAAATTAAATGCAATATGAGAAACAATGGGGTTTTAAAGTTTTATGGCTCTTACTCAGTTCCAATCCCAAGCCAACGAGCTTGAACATATTCTTTTATTTTTTTTAACTCTTATGCCTATGGTGTTAAAGAAATCATTATAGGTTTTTTTTTCTTTCTAAGGGACTTAAACACAATCTCTTGAGTCTTTTCCATGAACTAAAATTCATCCCCTTTTCTTTGGCTTTTCACTAGGCTCAATATTAACCTATTATGTGTCATTTACAAGCACAAACTCAACCCTCTTTTATTTTTTATGGGCCCAAATTTAGCCTATGTTTTTTTAACACAACTTTAACCTCATTATTTTTTATGACACTCAAATATTCTTGTATGTCTTTCTAGTCAAACACAACCCTTTTAAAAAGAGGCCTTATAAAAGCTAATTCTCACAAATACAATTCAACAGTCTTGAGATATGAAAACAATTAGAAATTACACAATATAAATTAAAACCAAGCACCTAAACTAAGCACCTAAGTTGATTATGATTATAGTGACAATAGGAAGATTAATTTGAGATATGGAAATGCAACACTTTTGTCTTCTTCTCGATGGTTATAAAATAATTACAATGTAATAAATGGTTAAACAATTTCTTTTGTCTTCTCCCAAAGAGATGGTAAAGATAATGGTAGTAAGAGCAAAAGAATGTGAGGTATGCATTATAAATTTCTTTATACTTTTGCAAATGTGATTCTTCTTTTAGCTTTAGCTTAATTCTATGGTTTGAGTATTTATTTACGAAATTAAACTAGCAATTAGCAAGGTTATTATAGTCTTAATTATTCATTAGAAAATTTTTTAATGTTTAGAGATCATTGGACACAAAATTCTCGAAATTCCAATGTTTGAACCTACTAGCTATTACCTAGCACCACATAACTTTTTCTACTCACATGCAATATGCATTTTCCTTGGTGTACAATATGAGGATTCAAATGTACCATATACTTCCTTTGGGCCCATCCACACTCAATTGGTCTTTTTGCATGTATATTTTGAAAATTGTTATGTATTGTTTATTTTTCTTTGGGTGGCATATAGACACAAGTTGAATATACCTCAAAACTACACATGTGTAAAAGACTTAAGCCAGAATTCTACACATTCTTAGCAAACAAAAACCAGAATTGGATCCACACATGCTTCTAGTACACAATTAAGATTCTTTTAAGTACTTTTACATATCTAGATTTTTAAATTATGAGTTTTTGTAATTTAAAGAGAATATAATAATGAATACATAGATATATATTTATATAAATATATTTAAGATTTAAAAGCAATGCATGAATAAGCTAAACATGATAAGGACTTAGGCCATATACAAAGTGAATAATTCATGCAAAGTGAAACCTAGGCACTTGCATTAGTAATGTCTTAGTGACCACATTCAAATTCATTTTGCATAAGCAATATCCCATCAATCTCATTTAAAACAATTTAGCACATTAAAATGTACTTAATCTTAATTAACTTAGGTATCATGCTCTTTATTTGACTAGTTTAATTCATGAGGATTTTAAAGGAAGAATTCCAACAATGTAATGCACTCTGAAGAATAAGGGCATGTGAATGCATAGGTTTAAGTCTATATATGCAAATATCTCTTGTTCAAAAATGGTAAACAAACTTCAATCACTTATATATGTTTTTTGAGCTTTACAACTTTGCTTGATCTAAACTATGCTTTAGACTTCCTTGAAGTTTTACATCATGTGTTCCACTCTCTTGAGCAATTTGGATCATCATATTGAATATCAAGCTCTACTTAAGTTCATAAGAAGTGGATAATCTTTTTTTAATCTTAATTACAACATTAAATTCATTCATTAAATGAGAGTTAGGTTATCACAAAAAGTACCATAAATACTTTGTAATCATCAAAATCACACATAACCATTTGGGATTATCGGATTCAATAATCTCCTACATTTAGATGAATAAAAAATATTTAAATGTTGAAAAATATAATAATAAAAATTCTTTAACATTCCCAAAAATATGAATATTTAACATACATGAAAATTAAGATATGTTGAGATAACAAAACAATAGTAACCTTGGATGTATATAATTTTTTTCTTTTCATATGTCAAATTATCTCCTTTATTTTTTTTATTTACACTTACATATCTCTCACTTTGTTATCATCAAAGTGGAATAATAATAAATTTACTTACTCTCTCCCATTAGCATCATTAAGGTGGAAAATCATTAAATGTATGTTCCTTCCCTCATTTGAGATTATATAACACATAAGAAAAGATGAAAGCAATAATATTAAAAATATGACTTGTTAAAAGTAGCATGTGTTTCTTGTTAAAGTGATAGTAATTGTTAAAAGGATAAGATGAATGTCTAGTAATAATTAATGAACGTTAAATATTAGGTAATTAAGAAAATGTTATACCACTTATTAAACAATAAATACCGCTAGTTATTAAAAGTAAATAGTCTAAACTTAGGTAACTAGGATGCTAAGGATCTTCTTCTCTCCCAATTTTTGGGAAAGACATCTTATCATACTAAAGTAATAATAATATTCTATTTCTTTCATGTTAAGCTTTTATATCAACTCTCCTACATACTATAGGCTAAATTTCTTGAAGAAACCCTTTCCCATTTTTCATTCTCAAGATATTCTCCCATTTAAAGAGGTTTAAAATAAAACGAATAACTCCCTCTTTTGAAGGTAATTAGATACCAAGAGAAAAATAATATTAAACACCATAAGTTCTATCTATGTGTCAGAACATGGGGATAATTTTTCTTGTACAACATAATATGATATCATATTTCCTTCAAGCATGATTGGGCATATAAGAACAATTATAATACTTTTTCTTAACTTGGGGATATGAAATGATACTACATGAATTGAACTAATCTATTAATATAATACTTTAAAAACATTCATCCAATCAAAATATCTAACCTTCACCAAGTATAAAGGATGTTATCTTAATAAAGAACTTATTATTCAGTTAAAACTTCTAAAGGAATAGAATTGTATAGCTATTCGATAATTGTACTCAAACTTCTATTGGAATAGAAAAATGTTCAAGTAATAGATATGTTAAGCAATGAAACATAAGTTTAAAATTCAATTTCCCAAAAGTAGCTCATAGAACTCATAGAAAACTAAATTTCAAATTAGATGAAGAAGGTTGAAATTTAGTATAGTTTATCACAAAATTATTGGAAATAATAAAACTAACAGTTCTCAAATGAATTTATTCCACAAAAAATTAAATATGAAATTCAAGCCTTACAACCATAAGAATTTGTTTGTATTCCAACGTATTAGCTATAAATTGTGGGATCATGATAAATCATTATTTGATTAAAACTTATATATCCTTAATTAATTAACAAATAGCTATGAAGCATGGAATTTAAGAAAAGAAATAATTATATTTCTAACATGTCTTAAAATCCGAATTGTAAAGAAATAAATTTTAAGCTATCTAGTGTCATAACAATACACTAAAATGTATTTCGTTAAGTTTTTAATGAAAAGAACTTAAAAAAATTCTCCAATTACTTTTAAAGTTATCTACATTTTAAAGTCTAGAAGTCATAAAATGTTTATAAATTTTTTATATTGTTTGAAATTTTTAATAATTTTTACTTCTTAAAATTCATATATTTATTTAATGATATTGTTTTTTTTGTAAGTTTGGCATCTCATTTTACGATTAGAACACTTCTAATTTTCAAAGAATCTATATTTTCAATTCCTAATGATATGCACAACTTGTCATAAATTTCTATAATTGTTTTACATTATTTGTAATTTTAATTATTTTTTTAAATCATCAACTAATTTAAAATAATAGTATTTTTTTATAATATTAGTCCTTCATTTTATGACTACTTAATATGCTTAGATTTATAATATTTTGTACTTCACTATTTGAAGTTTTCTCCCATTGTTTTAGAACTTGTAAAACCTTTTCGATAAATGTTGCTATTTTTCTTAAATTCAATAAATCATCTTAATTTAATAAATCTCAATCAAACTTCTAATTAATAAATTTACATACCTTTTAGGATGAGGGTAAGTACTATAGTAAAGAGTCAAACTTAAGAGGAATAGGGGATGGCGATCTAGCAAGCGATTAAGAAGGTGGTAGGGTCTACTATTCGGACACCAACTAAAAAGGCATTCAAGGATACAAAAGGAGCTGCTTTTGTGGTGTCACTCATATGGGCTCAAAGCATGGTTACATTTAATTTAGATTTAGATGATTAACATATTATTAATCCTATAATGGGAAATATAAATGAATAAGAAGTTCATCTCTTAATCACTCTTTTTGAAGGTTTTGGGTGGCTTAACCCTATAATCATCCATTAAAATTAAGACACTGACAATCTTGAAGGGAAAACCAAGGACTATTTTTGGAGATGAAATTGATAAAATGACAGGTAACTTCAAATTATTTCTTATTAGAAAATTTCTTATGGAAGACCAAGTATGGAGTCATTAAGAAAGGTTTTTTCAACTGCAAACTTTCATGCGTAGGTAAAAATTAGATCGCTTAATAATAGACACATCCTACTTCGATTTGATAAAGAGGATGACTTCCTTCATTGTTGGTTATATTGCTTTTAGAATGTGGTTGAATTTTTAGATGAGGGTATTTATGTCGCACCTTGACTTTCATTTAAACACAGAACCTTCATTGGCTATAGTTTAGATCTCATTGAGTACCTTCTAATACATATGTTTAACAAGATAGCCTTATATTCAAATTCGTTTATGATAGCAAAACTATTGAAAATGGATCAACCGCCTTGAATATGACAAGCGAAAGTGTTTCACAAGTATGTGTTGAGCTTAATTTGTTAAAGGAGCTTTCTAAATGCATATGAATAGCTTAAGGAGATAGCAATTTAAGGTGACTTTGGTAGAAAATACAATATGTTAATCAGTTTCTTTACTATTGCCATTATATTATCATGGATAATCCAAACTTAAATGTAAACATAATTTAGTGAATTTAGAAATTTAAAAGGAACCAATCAATGATAGCATTAGCATTGCTCAAAAGACCTAAAAAGGGAAGAAAACAATCAAGTACTTAAAAAGAACATAATAGCTAAGGAACTGAGTGAAGATATTGATCTAGACTATTAGCCACAATGATCATTAGATAAAGAATTAATGATGAACTAGTCTAAATGGAACAAAGAGAAAAAAAATACAAAGTTAATGGCTTCGCCCATTAAGAAAAGTAACATGAGGAAAATATTGTAAATCAAATTGTAGATGATTAGGCAATGTTTAAAAAAGATCCTCAATTTGATAAAGGATCACTATCAAATTCAAAAAGCATGGCTTTGTATAAAACTCAACTCAGTCCAATTCTAAAAGACTTTAGGTTTGAATTTCATGAAAAAGCTAAGAAAGTAGGTTAATTTCTTTGGAACCTGATAATTGTTTCTCCTATACAAACTAAAGATCTGAAAAAAAAGGCAAAAATATCATCGAGCAATGTACCAATTTGAAAAGGAATCATAAAAGTGCCTGAATAATACAATTTGCTTAAGAAACTTTGTCCAATTGATAACATGTTCATTTGGAATATTATGATTACTATAAATTATAAGTCTATTGACAAACTAATCAAATAGTGAAAAATAAAAATATGGTTTCTTAGCTCTACTTGAACCTATGGCACAGGGAAAGACATTACAACACTTGGCTTTCAAAATGAGGATACTCTAGAAGAACGATATTAAATGCTCTACTATTTTTTAATGTGGTCAAATAATACATCTAAAAGTTGTTGGGAATGGGCTATTCTCAAATTACACAATGGTGTATTCTAAAAGCACTAAAACTTTAAGACACAAGCAATGGAGCAAGGTCAACAAAATTGTTTCTAATTAAAATTCATCATGGTTAATAGGAGGTGACTATGATGTTATTGCTTTAATAGATAAATGTAAGGGTTCATCCACTCCAAACATTGTAGTTGTAATTGAGTTTAAGGGCTGCATTAGCCAATGTGTGCTATTTGAGATCCCATTTAAGGTACACCATTCACTTGGATAGGTAAAAGAAAAGGTATATCGGCTTGAAAATGCTTAGATAGGATATTGGTAAACAAATAGTGGATGGATAGCGACCTAATTATGTCTATTGAACACTAAAGCAAGGCTAGGTCTAATCACTCTACTTTATTATTGAATCATTGAATAAACAATTTTATGATCCACAACAACTCAAGTTTCAAATTATGTGCTCACATCCTATCTTATACAATCTTATTGAAAGAAATTGGACAAGCCCTATTCATTTAATTGATTGAAAGCAATTGGATGAGTCTTATGATGCATCTAATATCTAGAACTCAAATCTTACTTATAAAAGATGAGGAGCTTGAGGAAGTTTGTCAAGTAGTATTTCAACTAAACAAGCACAAAGCCAAAAGTACAGATGGCTTTATTGGTACATTTTTTTACCACCTATTAGGATATTATTGCTTTAGATATTAAGATTAATAGACAAGATTTCTTGGAAGATAATGCAATACCCAAATGAATTGCCAACTCCCATATTATTTTAATTCCAAAATCCAATATTCTAATTACCTTTCAAGACTTGAAGGTTATTTGTATTACCAAATTTTTTAGAACTTTGAACATGTTCCTAGCTACCTACTACAATGCCTAATAAGAAAACTTATTTTACTAGAGTAGGTAGGATTTATAAAAGGAAAGGAAATGATGAATAATGTCTTGATTGCTCAAGAGTTAATGGTCTTATCGAACAAGAAAATTGGGGGAGAAATATATAATTAAGTTCGACATTAAAAGCACATTTGATACCATTTCATGGGAGTTTATGTTTAAAGTGCTTCATAACTTTAATGTTTTAGCTAAGTTCAACTATTTGGTTGAGAGTTTTGTCAATAACTCATGATTATTGATTATAGTTAATGGCTATTTATGTGGATTATTTCAACCATAAAGGGAGCTTCTACAATGCAGTCTTATCACCTTACTACTCTTCATTATTAAAGTGAAATTGTTCTTTAAAATTCTAAAACATACTTTCCACAATAGGGAAATATTGCATTATGTTACAACACAGTATAAGCCACTAATTACAAATCTTAGCTATGTTGACTGCATCATAATTTTTAATAAAGGGCATTTGAAGTCATTAAAAGGTATCCACAACATGGTGTCGCATGACATTGTATAAGGAAAAAAATGCAAATTTTATGTCTCATCCAAGTTGAAAGTATTAGAAGTAGGAGCACTGAGAACGATTCAAAGAATGATCTATTCCAATAATGTATCTAGGATGCTTAATATACTTTGGTAACAAGAAATCTTTGTATTTTTAGTACTTAGTAGGAAAATTGTAAAATAAAGATGATGGTTGGAAGAAGAAGCTATTGCCTATGGGAGGTAGATTAATACTCATCAAATATATACTTAATTGAATTCCAATTTATACATTAATGATGTTTTTTCCTCCAATGTAGACTATAACATGGCTTGAACAGATTATGAATGCTTTCTTATGGGGTGACATTAATAGTAATCACAAACATCATATCAAAAACAAGGTGAAAATAAGTGATTCATGAGAGGAAAATAGACTTGGTTTAAGGTAGTTGAGTGATATGGCTCTATCGTATTCAGCTAAGCAAAACTAGAAACTATTATTAGCCAGCTCAGCTTGAGTGGAATTCATTAAGGCCAAATATAAGAGGCAAGCACACACAAATTGCATATAATATATGGAGAAATATGGGGAAACTAAGGGAGCTAGTTAAATTTGTGGTGTTTAAATACCCTACAAGTAGTAAAGTTTGTCATAAATGAGTATCTTAGATTCTCCTTGAAATTAGCCTAGAATTTTATCAAAAGTAAAAGTTTTGAGAAGATCTCCAAGAGGAGAATATGCAATTAAATTTTTTCCACCAAGATTTCTATCCTATTTGGTATATACTTAACCATTGTTTTCCCTTTTCAACTTAGCTAAGAAGATTACATGCGTAGTGTGCATTTAAGTGTGTAGTGTGAATTCAAGTGCCCATATTATTGTAATGAATTCACTCTTGATCGTGCTTTCATTAAATGTAGTATTTATTATTCAACAAGTTTAGAAATTCCATGGTATGTCCTTAGGCAATAATTTCAGATATACCAACCAATTACTTCACTCTTAAATAAATGATGGTAAGGTATAAAGAGTAGCTTGACTAACAGAGAACTAATGTCTCTTATTCTACTATTAATTTGTTGCAAAGTTGGAAAGTTAGAAACTTCATATTGTTTGAAGAGAAAACTAAAATGGAAGAATAGATAATTAAGAACTTTACTTGGCAATGCATGAGTATTTTTAAGGCTTAACCATTAACTCAAATGCAACATAAAGATTTGGTTCTAATTTATCTAGACTTATTACCACCTTTGCAATTAAAGAAGGTTAACTACTATCAAAGTATCTCATGGACTCCCCACTAACACAAGTTATTAAAGTGAATGTTAGTGGACAATTCACACAAAACAAAGAAAAAATGGTAGTACTCATTAGTGATGCAAATTCGTTGGTGCTAAATTCCTTGGTTAAACAAACTCATCTTAAGTCAACACTAGAAGCCATTGTACTTGACATTATAATGAATCTCCATGGGTGCACTAGTTAGTAATTTACTTAGGTGATCATTGATCTTGAATGTTCTAATTTAATTAATATGATTTTAGATGTTAAATCCCCGCATTGGAACATTGTGGATACACTACATAGATTAAGAAAATTGAAAAACATTTTTGCATTACTTGGAGAAAGTTGGACTTCCTTACATTTGGAGATCATGTAAGATACTTAAATTGGTCATATAAGATGACCTAAACAAAGATATTCAAAAAGATATTGAAAATCAATGTTTAAGCTTAACTCATCTACCTTTATCTTATATATTGGTCAGCATAGAATCTTACATTTCAACTTAGAATATTTCACCAATATCCCTTCTTGCATAGTCTTATGAAGATTACAAGTGCAGAATTATGCTAACTCTTCATTGGGTGTTGTTAATTATTACAAGTAATCAAGTGAGTCCAACTTCAATTTCAGACTCTTATTGATGCTAGATGTTACTATTTCTCTACACATTCCATATAACATATGTTTTTATCAAGCACAAACATTAAGATAGACAAATTAGCAAATCCTCTAATACTCATTTTTATGCATTGTCAAACTTGGTTGATTCCCACATCATCCTTCAATGATATTTACTCAACATTATTCCTATATTAGATCTCTAGCCTAAAAAAAACTTTTGAGGATGATGATAATTTTTCCTCCCTACTTATGGACTCTAGAGCGCTTGGTTATTAAATTAAGTGATAATTATTTTAAATTTTTAAATAATTATTTAAATAATTTTCTTACCTTTATGAAGTTACAAATTCTTAACTCTTTAATAGAACTCTATTCTAAAAATATTAGACATTCATTTTTTCTACATTTCTTCTTTATGATTCCAAATAGCTTCTTTTTTTTATTCATTAATCCTTATAAATTTCCTTGTCCTTAAATTTAATACATTTTCTTGCTAGAAACTTAACTTATTTCTCTTCATAATTTAGATCTTAATGTATTTCCAAAGTACTTGAATTATAATCTATTACATGAATAGAATCATCCTTATACATCTCTTATTCTCAAATTCTTTTGAGTTCATGTAACTAGTCAACTATGAATCCTAAGGTGATCATTTATTATCCCATTATGATCATTTGTTTCTCTAATCATTATGTCTTACCAAAATTATTGATTATATGTGTGATCTTGATACTTAAATGAAATTTAACCTCAAGTATGTCATTATTAATTTCTCCATATCTTTAGAGCAACTACTTATTTTGATTGTATTTTTGATAAGGATTGTTATAATAGTTTCATTACATCTCTTATCATATTCCTTCTTTTTTTAATATAATTGACCTTAAGTTGATTTTTCTCCTTCATGTCAATATCAAATATTTCATATACTCTCATTGTGGTATTCCATTTTAAATGAATATCCTTATGAGAGTTATTACTATATTTCATTTCAAATAGTAATTGTCACCGCCCACCTTTGTCTATTGTGTTATTATTCAAAAAAAAAATTCATTACATATTCTCAATCTCTTTTCATTCAATTATTTGAAATTAATTTACTAATCCTTAATTTATGTAATTGTAATTTGTCCTTTCATCATTTCTTATGTGATATATTCATTCTTTTTCCATTATATCCTTGAAGATGAACAAGTAGATTATTTTCATTCATGATTAAAAAGGTAGAAATTTAATTTAAAGGGAAACTCCCAAACAAATATATACTATTATAATCTTCTAAACATTCAATTGGATATAGATGTTAATGATATAAAAAATTAATCGTTTGAATATTATCAAAATCTACATAAATTATTAACAAAAGTGTCAAAGCATCATTACAAGCACATTCACTTTTCTCCTTTTATTTTAATATTTTTGGGTAATTCTTAATACAATGGAACCATTCCACGTCATGCAAAACACCATACAAATACTACAATATCAAACTCTCCATTTGCATTTTCTTATGGTTTGTAGACAATCTCTAGTATAGTGACTAGCCTCTTCATAAGCAAAACACTTGATTTTTTTTTGGCACTCCCACAAGTTGGTATTGCTACAAGTCATGCATTTTGTTATCTCTCCTTTTTTAAACATGATAATCTGAGACACTAACTTAATTGTCTAAGTCTTCTTAGATTCCTATCCATCTAGAAGTGAAAATATCCTCTTTCTTTTACACCTTGATTTTCTAATCTCGATAGTTGTTTAGTTTTGGATTTTATTTGTGTAACTTATTTTATATCCTCTTAGGTAATTACATAACTTTTGAATGGAGTCCTCCATATCATTTTAAAAATGTGACACTTTTTCTTTCTTATTGTTACTTACTCTACTAAAAAGTAAACATTTTAATTAATAATTCTTAAAATATCATTATAATTATTGTCTAATACCATCCTATCAGATTGTCTCGTATCTTCTCTCTTTTTGATTTTGTGACATACCATCCCACACTTATATGATAGAATTCTTCCCATCTTATTTAAAAAATATTTTTTCTTTAATGAACATTCTCTATTAACCATGTCACCATTCAATAGTAGCACCATCTAAAATACAATTTATTAATAAACCTTTCTTGTACCTTTGGTAAGAAATTCTTCAAAAAGCATTGTGTCTTTTTGAGTTAGTCTTTCACTTGAAAAGAATCAAACATTAACAATAATTCTAATAAATGGTTAGTTTTATACAATTCCAATTGGTCCTCATTTCTAGTAATGATATTTCGTTTTAAACATATATTGTTGTCGTCATCCCCCTTATTTTTTAATTCCTAATTTTTCTTAGAGGTTCATGTTATATTATTCCATTGATGGAACTTGCTACCTCATGCAAATTTGGTTCTCAAATCCTTTTTCTACACATTTTCAAATTTAGCATGCATTCAAATTTATATATTTATCTCAATTCGCATGCCATACATTAAAAATATTAAGGTGAATACTAATCAACCTCCATATTTTGTCAATGTCTTTAGCATCTAATCAATCTTTTAATTAATATTTGCTCCAAATACTTTAAATTCACCATATTAACTATATCACCATCTTTCTTGGCATTACGTTCATTTAAATATCTCCAAAATCTTTTTAAAATTTTTAAATTAACCTTCTCATCATTTTTTCTCACTTAACCATGCTTTAAGCTCCTTTTAACTTTCTCAACAATTTTATTGGAATTAGGTTCCTCAACATTTTTTTAAAACCCTCCCAAAATTTTTAGAAGATTCCATTTTATTTTTCTACATTCTAACATATTGTGCATCTCTTGTCACATGTTATTCCTATATGATAGATGCACCATCCAAGTACCAACATATCATTTTTTGTGTTCAATAAACTATTAGTTGAACCTTCCAAAGTACAAAACTATTATATGCAAACCATAGCTAAGCATATGTGATTCATTAGTTCTTTCCATTACTTCAGACTTATTGTATGTGGGACTCCATGTATTATATATGAAACCTCTATTTACTGTACATTGAATTTGATGCACTACACATGTACATTGAATTTGATGTACTACACATTTCTCTCAATTTTAGTTCATTTTTAGTTGTTTTTACCTCACATATTATATGTAGTCTTTAACATACTATATGCAAAACCTTTTTCTAGAACAATTCCATTAATGCAATTTTTTTTTTGTCTTTTTCTATAATGTTTGCATTCCAAGTGGTGAAATACTTATAATAAGCATTTAACATGAAATCCATAAAAAAAGATGATTGTTTTCTTATTATGATATGTACCTATGATAAGATATCCTTTTTTAAAATTTTTCATTTGAAATTTGTCCACCTCTAGGTTTTTATCCTAGACTTAATAACTTCTAGGTTTTCATCCTAAATTCATAAACTTCTTAGTTTTGCACCCTATGTTCTAAATTTTGCACCCTAAGATCATGCACTTCTAAGTTTTGTATCCCACATTTATCCATTTTTAATAATTCTTCTTAAGATTTTAATTACTTTGATACTTTCCTATGGTGTCCCTTTTTTAAATAAGATGCCACTAGTTTTTAATCTCTTGTGTGTGTGTGTCTATACACATACACACACATACATGCACATATTTTTATACATATATACATACATATTTATATCTATGTAGACAATCATCTACTTGAAATACTCACTTTTTAACATAAGACCTCTTTGTTTGAAAAAATAAATAATTTTTCCTTATTTAAGGTAAAATTTATTTCTATGAAAATTCGTTTTTAATATGTAAGTTGCTTCTTTGAAAACCATAAAGCACAAATTCTTTTGTAAAGAAGTTGACCATATGTTTCCTTAGAAAAACATACATCATATATCAATTTTTTAAATGAAGTACCCTATAATTTCTCATAAATTCATAGTGAAATATAGATAAACTAGTTTTACCTTAGAATGGATAATTAACATTCATTAAAATTAGAAAGTAATACCAACTTAAATATCGTTATTTTACACTTAAAATTAAGAGATTAAAAAACATAATTTGCCTTGCTCGAATTTGTTATCATAGAAGCATAGATCACAACTTGATAGTTTAATCCATAATACATGATTTTTATTGAAAATAACAAAGCATTAAAATTTTAAGTTTCCTCTCCAATCACTTATTTACTAAAGTCTTATTGGGTGCATCCATATCAATTGACATTTCTAAGACAAAATAAGTTGGGTCAATCGTTATAGCAATAGGCAAACCTACATACATTTAATGCAAAAACAATGTAAATTTTGGTCATGCCACATGTTAAGTGCATAGCATTTAGAAACATAAATAACGAACCAGCTTTGTGAAGTGTAAAAATAGCACGTACCCAGCCTATGCAATGCACTAAAAATTCTAAAAAGTTTATTCTTAATTTATTTTTCTTAGTCAATTAATTATTTTAATTTTTAAAAATATATATTATAATTATTTTCTATGTTTTCATGATCTGTATAAGTTTAAACAAATCAATTTTCATAACTAAGGTGGATCTTTTATAATTATATTGGTTCACTACCTAATAGGATCATTGTGCTTGTTTACTTAACCCAACCAATCATCTTTTGTTTGAGTTCATCTCTAGCTGGCTCTAATATAGAATGATAATCATTGATTTTATATCACACTTGCACAGTTCCTTTATATGATTTAACCCAGCTCCTTTCTAAATCATGTTCCAAATTTATTTTTTTATTTTAAACACACTAAAAGTTTTAGATATAATTTCTTTCCTTTTTGTTTTTCAAAATCATACCAATTCCAAACATAATTTGATGTAAAATTTCAAAGAACTATTTTTATCTTTTCCATTTTAGAGAAAATGATGTAAAACTAATGACATAATGAATATAATGATAATTGTGTACTAAACCCAATAATAATCACATGATTTAAATGATCATTTTAAATTACTAATAAAATCCCAATTTATACACACAAAAATCATTTAATAAATCAAGCATCACACCAAGCATAACTTAATTTATGTCAAGTTAAACTTTCAAGACCAAGGTCACTAGTGGAAAACCTCATATTGCATCAAAAAGATGACTAAAATACATAGATCATCTACCTTTAAATTTGAAGCAGTGATATGCCTTATGACTAATTCTTTCTTTTTTTAATGTTGCACAAAGGAAGGACATGGTAGTGTAATAATAGTATAAACCCATAAGAAAGACTTTCAAATCAATCCAAAGAAAGTTTCCAAAAATTAATTACAACCATAACACTTTTTAAATTTGGACAACTTTCCAATGTTAGCATTGAGAAGATATGATTCATCAATCATCATCATGAGTGCATGATTGTTACTACTTAAATGAAGGTGTCTAAAATATTCAAAAATATGACCATCATGATTGTGGTGATAAGAGACTTCATCAAATTCACAACAACATTCAAACAAGAGTTAAGCTTTTGAAATGGGCACTATGTTCCAAGCATTTCAGTGTGAAACATCAATGGATTGTTCCAACAATTTCTTTGGTCTCAAAATGTCCAGTAGGTTTTTCTTTGAAAGGTACACTCAAATCCCCTCAATGTTATTTAGCAACTAGCAATTGAATATTAGCTAAGGGGACTTTACCCAAGGCATCTCATCATGGCTTTATGGAATCCTCTCTTAATTACTCTTTTGTAGAGGAATTAGGGTAATTAGTGTCTCCTTCACATTATAAATTAAAACCAATTTCCTCCTATAATAATGAACCATTTACTAAGAGAAATCAGAAAGTTTCCAACTCCTTTAAAATTTTTCTTGATTGGTAAATATTCCCATGGCCAACCAAATATAATAATGATTAAGATTGAGTTCCAAAAAATTGGATTCAAAAGCTCCTACTCAATTGGATATTTAGACACCAAGCACTTCCATAATTGGTTCTACATGGAGGATGATTTTCTATATTATTGGATTAAAAAGATTTGTGATATTTTAAAATTCTCAAAGCACATCTTAAAATGATAACCATACTTTCAATACAATGTTGAGCTTTCAGTCGTGCTTATCTCATTTGCATCTGAACATCTTCCAATACACTTATTTAACAAAGCTTCTTTATACTCACTGGCTTAAATAATTGGTACTTCATTGAAGCTTGACTTAGTGATGGTCTCTCTAGAGAGCATACATTACAAAAATGTGCATGAAAGTGGATCTCACAAAAGAACTAGCCACTAGAATCATAATCTCTGAATGGCAAGGTTGCAAAGAAGGAGACATATGGTAGAAATTGTTATGAAAATCATCCACCTTATTGTTTACATTTCCATAAGCAAGGCCATTCAAAGTAGAAATATAAATTTCTTAAGCATCAAAAAAGGAAATTTCATAAATCTATTTCATATAACCTTTTCATTGTTGAAAATTTGTGCTCTCAATAGAAGCAACAAGATAAGTAGGCCAAGCAATCAAAGGAGGATTAAGTTCAAAGGAGGTGCTTCATAACTTGGAGGAACCATAAGGCAAAAACTTCACGAGCCCAACAAAAAGACTGATACTAATTTAATGGGGAATAACAAAGGGTTTAGTTTCTAAGGAATTCATTAAAGATTAAAATGGATGATAGCTATATTAAAACAAATACTACAGGGCTCAAAGGCAAACTACTTTATCGGATTCTAAAGTTTCATCACCTAAAATAGAGAACTATCAAAGGGTATTCAATAGACTCATCTCTCCATTTTAACTCTTGAAGATAGTAGGTGTTATACCCGGTAAAATATTATACGTTTAATCTTTAATAATTCAATTGTGGCTTGGATGATTTCAGATCGACAGTAGGATGAGCCAGGAGCTCAATTGGAGGCTATTGGAATTTCTGAAATTTTCTTGGGATTTTTCGGAGCACCGAGGAAATTTTTAAGTAATTTTCCCTGTTTAATTGGATTTTTGGAAATTCGAAAATCTATTTAAATCGGTCCATTAGATTTTTAAACCGGAATTTGGTTTTTACCGCGCGTGAACCGACCGGAGCGGTTCAGCGAAGGCGGGGGCGGTTCGCCGAGTGCGTTTGCGCGTGCGGTTAGATAAGCCGCGGATAAGCGGATCGGACGGGCGAGATCAGCGGTGGAGATTAACCGGCTGATCGAGTGTTAAGCGGCGTTATTAGAAGGTCAACTGGCGCTTAATGGGTTCTTAACGGGTTATTACCGGTTTAAGCTGGGTATTTAACCTGATTTGTTCGGCTGTTAGGGTTTCGAGCGGTGGCCGGAGACGAAGTGTTCGCGGCGAACGGCGATACTTTCCGGCAGCCTTTCAAGGGGCTTTTTGTACCTGGAGGTTCGCGGGACCGAGGAGAATCGATTGGTACCGGTTTCGTTCGGCGAGGAGCAGCGGTTGGTCGCGTGCGAGCTTCACCGTCGCCGGAGAAGAAAGGTAGGAAATTCAGATTTTAAATTAGTTATTTAGCAAATTAAAAATATGGATTATTTTGCAAATAGCTACCAGAGCATGCGGATTGTGGTTTTTGGAATTGATTAATACAAATTATTGATTTTAGCATTTTAGGGTTTTTCTTCAGAAAATTATAACCGCTGAATTTGGAAATTTTACCAAGCATGTGTTGATTCGATTATGTGCTTTAATCATGTTAAGATAGTATCAAATGCTGAAATTTGTTTAATTTCATAGATTGTTAAAATGGGGATCGGATGAAACTTCGGCGGAAATTTTGATTGAACCTTAGAAATTAGTGGCATTAATGAAACATTAGGATAGTATGAACATCGGATTTTGTTTCTCTTTGATCTCGGTCGCCGGAAATCGACGGGGGAAACGGAATTTTCCGGAGGAATCATCGGCTAGGGTTTCGCGGGCGCCGGGCGGAGGAAGGAGATGGATTAGATTAATTTCGGTTTAGTTAATTAAGTAATTGTAATTATTCAATATTTATTAATAATTTAAATGTTAAACGTCGGCTGGAAATTGGATTAATTATTCGACCGGTGGGTTCTCGGTTCAGCACGAAGGCCGAACCGGCAACGAAAAACCGGTTCAGCGGGATTAGGCGCGGACGAACGGCACGAAGGCCCGAACCGGCAGCGAAAATCGGTTCAGCGGGATTCGGCGCGGACGAACGGCGCGGAGGAAATTTAATTCGGAAATTAATCCGAATTTTCGGAAAAAGGATATATGTGGAATTTAAAAATTAATTCAGAAATTTATTCCGAATTTCGAAAAATTGAGAAAGGGCAGAATTTGATTTTTTGGAATTTGGAAAAAATGCAGTAATTAGAATTTCGAGATTTTAAATTCTGAAAAAGAGAAATTGGGATTTGAGCAATCTCGAAAATTCTGGAGATCCGTATGTAGAGAAAAATTTCCTGAAGTAGGGAAAAATGTTATCAGTGATGACAGTACAGTTGAAACAGTCAGACAGAGGTATGGTACATGGATGCTACCAAAACAGTCAGTAACTGGTACAGTTGTGTTGCTTGGACGACAATGGCATGGATTGAGTCAGGTTACTCAATGTTGGCATATCTCACAGATTGGCATAATGGACCGGACTACTATAGGCCCTATATGATGTTTTAGGATGGTTGTGGTAGGTAACTGTGCGGTACAGACTTAGTTTCCACAGTATACATGTGGACGGGTATGCGCCTTGTTGTATCTGGACACATGTTGCCGAATCTTGGAGTTATAGCTTGGCAATGACTGTAGGGGCGTGGCTTCTATGGAAATTGTTGGGAGAGGACTTCTTGGGACGGTGGCTGAGTCGATCTCTTCTGGTCCATGAGTGTAGGCCTGCACGCCTGAGAGTGGCAGTGGCAGGGGTGACTCGCCGTGGCTAGCCAAGTGTGTAGGCCTGCGTGCCTGAGGGTGGCAGGGGTGTCTTACGTTGGCTAGAGATCTATGTGACTGGTTCTGTCTATAGTCTCCAGAAGATTGATTGACGAGAGACGCTGCGGTGTCGGGTGCTAGGCGTTGTGATGCGTGCGCAGAGATGGGCGTGTCCCGCTGGCATGCTTTGCCTAGGCACCATGCGTGCGCAGAGATGGGCGTGTCCTGCTGGCATGCTACCTAGAACCCCAGAGGAGAGCTACTCTGGCGTGACTAGGGGTGACTGTGGTTGGTCGGAGTCTGGAACTGAGAGTGCCTTTCCACCATACATTGTTATGCTGTATTCCTATACTCTTGCCATTATCCTTCTCTTGCATGTGAGTTTTACTAGCTGTCTTTCCTACCGGGCGTAGCTCATTCCTTTATCATCTATATTTTTCCAGCGGCTCGGCAGACTTGATGCCACCCAGATTAGGTGGGATCGTGGTCAGCAGGCTAGTGGAGGATATCTGATCTGTGATTTCTGAGACATTTTGGTTAGTGTGATTGATGCTATTGGATGTATTCAGTGAGACTATTATTCTTATGTCAGGTATTGTGTGAGGATGAATCTGACTTATGTATCTGGTTGGATGATACATCTCTGCGCACGCATGGTGCCTAGGCAAAGCATGCCAGTGGGACACGCCCATCTCTGCGCACGCATCACAACGCCTAGCACCCGACACCGCAGCGTCTCTCGTCAATCAATCTTCTGGAGACTATAGACAGAACCAGTCACATAGATCTCTAGCCAACGTAAGACACCCCTGCCACCCTCAGGCACGCAGGCCTACACACTTGGCTAGCCACGGCGAGTCACCCCTGCCACTGCCACTCTTAGGCGCGCAGGCCTACACTCATGGACCAGAAGAGATCGACTCAGCCACCGTCCCAAGAAGTCCTCTCCCAACAATTTCCATAGAAGCCACGCCCCTACAGTCATTGCCAAGCTATAACTCTAAGATTCGGCAACATGTGTCCAGATACAACAAGGCGCATACCCGTCCACATGTATACTGTGGAAACTAAGTCTGTACCGCACAGTTACCTACCACAACCACCCTAAAACATCATATAGGGCCTATAGTAGTCCGGTCCATTATGCCAATCCGTGAGATATGCCAACATTGAGTAACCTGACTCAATCCATGCCATTGTCGTCCAAGCAACACAACTGTACCAGTTACTGACTGTTTTGGTAGCATCCATGTACCATACCTCTGTCTGACTGTTTCAACTGTACTGTCATCACTGATAACATTTTTCCCTACTTCAGGAAATTTTTCTCTACATACGGATCTCCAGAATTTTCGAGATCGCTCAAATCCCAATTTCTCTTTTTCTGAATTTTTTTCAGAATTTAAAATCTCGAAATTCTAATTACTGCATTTTTTCCAAATTCCAAAAAATCAAATTCTGCCCTTTCTCAATTTTCCGAAATTCGGAATAAATTTTCGAATTAAAATTTAAATTCACATATATCCTTTTTCCGAAAATTCGGATTAATTTCCGAATTAATTTTTAAATTCCACATATATCCTTTTTCCGAAAATTCGGATTAATTTCCGAATTAAATTTCCTCCGTGCCGTTCGTCCGCGCCGAATCCCGCTGAACCGGTTTTCGCTGCCAGTTCGGGCCTTCGCGCCGTTCGTCCGCGCCTAATCCCGCTGAACCAGTTTTTCGCTGCCGGTTCGGCCTTCGCGCTGAACCGAGAACCCACCGGTCGAATAATTAATCCAATTTCCAGCCGACGTTTAACATTTAAATTATTAATAAATATTGAATAATTACAATTACTTAATTAACTAAACCGAAATTAATCTAATCCATCTCCTTCCTCCGCCCGGCGCCCGCGAAACCCTAGCCGACGATTCCTCCGGAAAATTCCGTTTCCCCCGTCGATTTCCGGCGACCGAGATCAAAGAGAAACAAAATCCGATGTTCATACTATCCTAATGTTTCATTAATGCCACTAATTTCTAAGGTTCAATCAAAATTTTCGCCGAAGTTTCATCCGATCCCCATTTTAACAATCTATGAAATTAAACAAATTTCAGCATTTGATACTATCTTAACATGATTAAAGCACATAATCGAATCAACACATGCTTGGTAAAATTTCCAAATTCGGCGGTTATAATTTTCTGAAGAAAAACCCTAAAATGCTAAAATCAATAATTTGCATTAATCAATTCCAAAAACCACAATCCGCATGCTCTGGTAGCTATTTGCAAAATAATCCATATTTTTAATTTGCTAAATAACTAATTTAAAATCTGAATTTCCTACCTTTCTTCTCCGGCGACGGTGAAGCTCGCACGCGACCAACCGCTGCTCCTCGCCGAACGAAACCGGTACCAATCGATTCTCCTCGGTCCCGCGAACCTCCAGGTACAAAAGGCCCCTTGAAAGGCTGCCGGAAAGTATCGCCGTTCGCCGCGAACACTTCGTCTCCGGCCACCGCTCGAAACCCTAACAGCCGAAAAAATCAGGTTAAATACCCAGCTTAAACCGGTAATAACCCGTTAAGAACCCATTAAGCGCCAGTTGACCTTCTAATAACGCCGCTTAACACTCGATCAGCCGGTTAATCTCCACCGCTGATCTCGCCCGTCCGATCCGCTTATCCGCGGCTTATCCAACCGCACGCGCAAATGCACTCGGCGAACCGCCCCCGCCTTCGCTGAACCGCTCCGGTCCGGTTCACGCGCGGTAAAAACCAAATTCCGGTTTAAAAATCTAATGGACCGATTTAAATAGATTTTCGAATTTCCAAAAATCCAATTAAACAAGGAAAATTACTTAAAAATTTCCTCGGTGCTCCGAAAAATCCCCAGAAAATTTCAGAAATTCCAATAGCCTCCAATTGAGCTCCTGGCTCATCCTACTGTCGATCTGAAATCATCCAAGCCACAATTGAATTATTGAAGATTAAACGTATAATATTTTACCGGGTATAACAATCTCCCCACCTTATCAGGAATTTCGCCCTCGAAATTCAGCAAGAAGTTCCGACCACTTTTCCGCAACATCCTGCTCCAGCTCCCAGGTTGCCTCCCTTTCGTCATGTCTATTCCACAGAACCTTGACCATAGGAAACGACCTGTTCCTCAGCTGCCTGCTGCTCTCCTCGAGGATGCGAACTGGCAGTTCCACATAAGAAGAATCTGGTGCCACTTGCAAACCAGGAGGATCATCACCGATACAATGAGAAGGATCTGGCACATATCTCTTGAGATTCGAAACATGAAACACATTGTGAATCCCAATCAGATGCTCAGGAAGTGCCAACCTGTAAGCCACTTCACCAATCCTCTCCAGAATAGGATAGGGTCCAATGTAATGAGGTCGAAGCTTAGAAGATTTGCCAAACCTGAATAGACCTCGCATAGGACTGATCTTCAGGAAAACCCTATCTCCCACTAAAAAACTCAACAGCTCTGTGCTTAGGATCATAATATTTCGTCTGGCGATCTTGCATAGTACGTAATCTGTCCTGCAATAACTTGACTTCCGTTGCGGTCTCCTCCACAATCTGGGGTCCCCACACTCTCCTGGAATCACCCTCTTCCCAACAAAGAGAAGATCTACACCGACGTCCATACAGTGCCTCGTAAGGTGCCATACCAATCGACGCCTGAAAACTGTTATTATACACAAATTCTACCAAGGGTAACCGTCTGGCCCAATCTGCTGAGTAAGTCTGTACGCTCAGGCGTAGCAAATCCTCCAAGGTCCGAATAGTCCGCTCAGACTGTCCATCTGTCTGAGGATGATAAGCAGTACTGAACTTCAACTGTGTACCCATGGCAGTGTGTAAGTTCCTCCAAAACTGTGATGTGAACTTGGCGTCTCTGTCAGAAATAATAGATCGGGGAATCCCATACAATCTGACAATCTGCTGAATATATACCTCTGCCAACTGTGCCGCTGAATCCGTCTTCTTAATTGATAAGAAATGGGCTGACTTGGTCAATCGATCCACGATGACCCAAATGGCGTCAAAACCTTGTCTGGTACGAGGAAGACCAGTCACAAAGTCCATAGTGATGTCATCCCATTTCCACTCCGGAATCGGCAAACTCTGCAACAATCCTCCAGGTCTCTGGTGCTCGGCCTTAACTTGCTGACATGTAAGGCACTTCCTAACAAAAGCAGCAACATCTACCTTCAAACCTCTCCACCAGAAAACACTCCTCAAATTCCTCTACATCTTGACTTCTCCAGGGTGTATAGCCAAAGTTCCATAATGAGCCTCTCGAAGGATCTTCTCCTTGAACTCCTGATGTGATGGCACACACCAGCGACCTCTGAAAGTCAAAATGTCGTTTCTGAGAGCAAAGTCTCCTCCCAATCCCTGCGATGCCAACTCAAACTTCTCCTTCAGCTCTTCATCACAAAGCTGAAGATCACGCATCTCAGATAACCAGTCAGCCCAAATAGTCAACGAGCTGAGTCTGTGAACCAGTCTCTGAACAGACAACTGTTCCTGACATCTTTCAACATCCCAATCCAAGTCTAGTATAGAGTCATAGACCAACATAGTATGCATAACTGCGTGCCTGCTCAGAGCATCAGCAATAGGATTAGCCTTACCCTCGCAGTAATTTATCACCAGTTCATAGTCTTTTATCAATTCCAACCATCTCCTTTGTCTCAAATTCAGTTCCTTCTGAGTGAATAGATACTTGAGACTCTTGTGATCAGAGAAGCAATCTACGGATACTCCATATAAATAATGCCTCCATATTTTTAAGGCAAATATGATAGCAGCTAACTCCAAATCATGAGTGGGATAATTCTTCTCATGATCCTTCAGTTGTCTCGAAGCATACGCCACAACCCTACCATCCTGCATCAGTACAGCTCCCAAGCCTATATGTGAAGCATCAGTGTACATCTGATAAGGCTTCCCTTGAGTAGGTAAAATCAATACTGGAGTGGTACTAAGCCTCTGCTTCAGTTCTAGGAAACTGTTCTCACAACTCTCTGACCACTCAAAAGATTTTCCCTTCCGGGTCAGCTGTGTCAGTGGAGCGGCCAGCCTAGAAAAGTGAGGAACAAATTTCCTATAATAACCTGCCAGACCAAGGAAACTCTGGATCTCAGTGACAGAAGATGGTCGTTTCCAATCAGTAATAGCTCGTATCTTGCTAGGATCAACAGCCACGCCTTCTGCACTGACAATATGTCCCAAGAATGCTACTGAGTCTAGCCAAAAAGAACACTTGGAGAATTTTGCATACAGCTCATTCTCCTGCAATACTGTGAGCACTGTCCTCAACTGATCTGTATGAGCCTCCCTATCTCTAGAATAAATCAATATATCATCTATAAATATGATCACAAACTGGTCCAAGAAAGCATGAAAAACTTGATGCATCAGATTCATAAACACTGCTGGAGCATTAGTCAATCCAAAAGGTAACACTGTGAACTCATAATGTCCATATCTAGTACGGAAGGCTGTCTTGGGTATATCAGAATCCCTAATCCGGATCTGGTGATAACCCGAACGCAAGTCGATCTTGGAGAACACAGTTGCCCCCTGCAGCTGATCTAGTAAATCATCAATACGTGGTAAAGGGTACCGGTTACGAATCGTAACCTTATTCACTTCCCTATAATCCACACACAGTCTCATACTACCATCCTTTTTCTTGACGAATAAGACAGGGGCACCCCAAGGTGAACAACTGGGGCGTATGAGTCCCTTGTCTAATAGGTCCTACAACTGAGTCTTCAACTCTGCTAGCTCGGCTGGAACCATCCTGTAGGGAGCTCTAGCAATAGGAGCTACTCCTGCCTCCAACTCAATCGAAAACTCCACTTCCCTAGCTGGTGGAAGTCCAGGCAACTCCTCTGGAAAAACCATAGGGAAGTCTCTCGCCACTGGAATATTTGACAAAGGGGTAGTGGTGGCTTGGCTATCTGCCACATAAGCCAACCAACCAGTACAACCCTTACTCACTAGCCTCTCTTCCTGAAGAACTGAGATCAGGGGAATCTGCCTATTCAGACCAAAGTATATCACATCCTCCGAACCAGGCACCCTGATCCTAACCTTCTTCTCGCAACAATCCAGAACCACTGCATGGTAGCACAACCAATCCATCCCTAAGATGATGTCGAACTCTGTTAGTGGTACACATATCAACTCTGTCACGAACTCGTGTCCACTAATCAGAATAGACCCATCAATCTTCTGAACAGTGGGAATCTCTTTCCCATCAGGAAACCTAACCAGTAAGGGTTCTTTTAAATAACCCTTGGATCCTGATATCTGATTCCAAATCCTCTCAACAACAAAAGAATGAGATGCACCAGTATCAAACAAAGTCACACACTGCACGTTGCCAAAATAAAGCATACCTGTGATCACCTCTGGTGACTCTGAAGCCTGCTGCTGAGTCAATGCAAATACTCTGGGCTATCCCCCAGATGAACCAACCAGTCCTGTGATCCTCTGTTTCTTCCTTTCCGGGCAGTCGTACCTTATGTGTCCTGGCTGCTGACAGTGGTAGCAAATAATCCCCCCAGTCTGAGTACCTGTCTGCTGCACTGGCCTCTCGGAAATAGGTCGTGGCTGGAACACGCCCTCCTGAGTACCACGGTGGCCTCTTTGTCTCTTGCCCCTTTTGTTCTGTTGGGCATTTCTGAATTCCTTCCTCTTGTTGTGATCCCCTCTCTGGGCCTCCATCCGGATGTCAATAAGCTCAACGGATCTCGCAGCCTCCACCAAGTCACGAAATCTGGCAAACTGGCTCACAACCAACTGACGCTGCAGCATAGGACGAAGTCCCTCCAAGAACATCTCACATCTGCGCTCCTCAGATGGTACCAGCTCTACGGCATACCTCACCAGATAAGTGAATCTCGATAAGTAGTCCTTCACTGACATCTGGCCCTGCCTGAGGTGTATAAGGTCCCTCCTGAACTGAGACATGGTAGAAGCCAGAATGTAGCACTCCCTGAATGCCTCAACAAAGTCCTCCCAAGCTATCTCGCTGTTCTGGACCTCCCCAAACACAGCGCGCCGCTGGCCTCTCCACCAGGTAGCAGCCTCTCCCTCCAATACTAGAGCAGCAAGTACTACCCTCCTGCTAAACGGACATCCCAAGGCATCAAACAGTTCAAGCATATGAGCCATCCAGTCATCTGCCACCGCTGGGTCAGCTGACCCACTGAAGCTCCGCGGACGCAACCGCATAAAGGCATCGATCCAACGATCCACGGCTGGCTCAACTGGCAATGCTGGGATCGTCTCTGGGGTAGGAGTAGCAGATACAGGTCTGCCTCTAGCTGCTCCACGAAAGGGAAGTCTCCTGGTACCAGCCATACTGTCAAAAGCAACTAATCTGGCATTAGAGTCGTCATTTGGCATTTGGCATACGGACTACTATAGTATAATAAAATGACCAACAGTTCTCCCCACCTTGGGTTGAACTTCTATATATGTCTAGCCCCACTATCCTAACCTAGGGCTTTGATACCACTCTTTGTTACACCCCATTTTTCCTAGGCTGATTTTTGGCATACATTTTTTTTTACATATAGACAGCTCAGATCGTCCCATACCAACCTGAGTAGCCTACGAAAAACATAGGATATAACACATCATTACACACCTACTTTCCTTAACAATGTGGATCCCATCTCCCGGGTACACCGTCAACTCAGGATTCATGACTCCTGAATTAACAGATGGACTCGCGCAATGTTACTCCTACTAGACCCAATACTCCTATCCCATACCGATAGGAGAACCGATCTAATAGAAGTCTGAACCCCCACGGTAAGTTCCATAGTCATGTAATGACCTCACCATCAAAAAAAAAATATATAACATCCACAGAATAAATATATAAATGACTGTAGGGGCGTGGCTTCTATGGAAATTGTTGGGAGAGGACTTCTTGGGACGGTGGCTGAGTCGATCTCTTCTGGTCCATGAGTGTAGGCCTGCGCGCCTGAGAGTGGCAGTGGCAGGGGTGACTCGCCGTGGCTAGCCAAGTGTGTAGGCCTGCGTGCCTGAGGGTGGCAGGGGTGTCTTACGTTGGCTAGAGATCTATGTGACTGGTTCTGTCTATAGTCTCCAGAAGATTGATTGACGAGAGACGCTGCGGTGTCGGGTGCTAGGCGTTGTGATGCGTGCGCAGAGATGGGCGTGTCCCACTGGCATGCTTTGCCTAGGCACCATGCGTGCGCAGAGATGGGCGTGTCCTGCTGGCATGCTACCTGGAACCCCAGAGGAGAGCTACTCTGGCGTGACTAGGGGTGACTGTGGTTGGTCGGAGTCTGGAACTGAGAGTGCCTTTCCATCATACATTGTTATGCTGTATTCCTATACTCTTGCCATTATCCTTCTCTTGCATGTGAGTTTTACTAGCTGTCTTTCCTACCGGGCGTAGCTCATTCCTTTATCATCTATATTTTTCCAGCGGCTCGGCAGACTTGATGCCACCCAGATTAGGTGGGATCGTGGTCAGCAGGCTAGTGGAGGATATCTGATCTGTGATTTCTGAGACATTTTGGTTAGTGTGATTGATGCTATTGGATGTATTCAGTGAGACTATTATTCTTATGTCAGGTATTGTGTGAGGATGAATCTGACTTATGTATCTGGTTGGATGATGTTGCACTTGTTGGACTTAGATCTTATTCTTGTGATGTAGTTTCCATTCACTGTCTTACTTATTGTTTTGGTGCTATAGTGTGTGGAGTGCTATATTTATATATTTATTCTGTGGATGTTATATATTTTTTTTTTATGGTGAGGTCATTACATGACTATGGAACTTACCGTGGGGGTTCAGACTTCTATTAGATCGGTTCTCCTATCGGTATGGGATAGGAGTATTGGGTCTAGTAGGAGTAACATTGCGCGAGTCCATCTGTTAATTCAGGAGTCATGAATCCTGAGTTGACGGTGTACCCGGGAGATGGGATCCACATTGTTAAGGAAAGTAGGTGTGTAAAGATGTGTTATATCCTATGTTTTTCGTAGGCTACTCAGGTTGGTATGGGAAGATCTGAGCTGTCTATATGTAAAAAAAAATGTATGCCAAAAATCAGCCTAGAAAAAATGGGGTGTAACAGTAGGTGTGATACTAGTTTGGATCCTAACAATGAGGACATCTTCATCCAAGTAAGATGCAAAAAGGGTCATCTAAAGAAATCTAAAGCATGTTACTTCATGATTTGTAAGGAAAATTCAGAAGCTTCCATTGAGTTAGCATTTTGCTCCAAAAATGATTAATGATATAATGTGGAATATGCAAGATATTGCATGTAATGCCTCCTTCAATGGAGCTAAAGTTCTCATACTCAATCATATGATTCAATTATTGGCTCTACCAGAACCTATAGTAAATGAAACTATATTCTATCTTTTTTCTTACAAATTGGGACTCAACAATGACAATTATGATCAATAAAATAAGATATGGATTCTATGAAGTGATCAACTATAGGAAGACACCATATGTAATTCAAATTTGTCAATTATTATTAAGGTTAATATAGGCAATTTGGCACACTAGATGTCAAAGGATGTTTCTATTATAAGAGTTTCTTCAACATTAGCAATTGTCATTAAATAACCCATGATTAGTGAGAGGTAATTTTTACATTATTATAAATTCAAAGGAGTACAGCTATTTAGAAACTTAAGATATTAAAGTAATGGAAGACTTTCAATTATTCATTAAGAATGCATCTCTAATTATATAACAGGTTTAAGAAGTTCCTTTACCCAATAGACTCTGGAACTGGTTTGGTTTGAGTAGAAGCTAGGGGCACTTTCTAGCAATAACAAGGAGACATTTAGTAGACTTAAATGTGGTGAAGACTAAAAGGTCTTTCTTAACTAGGTGTTATTGCATTGATACTTTTTGCCATATATGATGGGTGCTTTGAAAGCTTGGATGACATTTTTTTGAAGATAAAGTAAAATATTTTTCATAATTTATTAATATTATCACTTCCTTCTCAAACCTAACTATAAGGTAGAGGCTATTCTTTACCATTCTAGGTTTGTTTATGATGCTCTATTTGTAAGGTTCTCTTCATAGCCAACTAGATGAAACACTAGTTTAGCCATGTAACATGTAGATCACCACTAACACAAATCATGATGTACTATCATAATCATCACTTGAGATTCTCCATTTGAGTTCTTATCTCCCTAGAAAATCTAAATCTATTCAAAATAAAACGTTGTATTATTTTGTCCCCTTCAACATACACATTGTTCATTATCAAGCCCCATCAAAAACTTCATCAGTTCTCCTTTACTCAAATGTCATATAATATGTTATACAACTTTGCATGGTATAGAATTAATTCTTCTTATAAGTTCTTTTATCATACTGTATGATGCAATGTTTTGTACTATTTCACATTTTATTACTTAATTGAATGTACTTGTTCCATCTAGTTTGGCATCATCTATGCTCGTGCTTGGTGTAAAGCCACATCATAACATTACTATCAGCCATCATATCAATTCGACCTAGTATATGGTCATCCATGGCTTTTCTCTGCTCATTTTGATCTAACAATCTAATATATCCGTTCACATTATAGTCAATCTATCGTACCACTAGATCATGAGGCCTACCACTAGTCAACTTAGAATGAATTTTTAATCTCTTGCATCTCTTATTGAACTAATTCAATTTGCTACATTAGTCTAACATTAAGCAATAATCATTACCTCATTTGATAAGTCTAATCCTCTATTTGACTATGTGTGTTCTCTTATATTTAGGAATCTTTTATATAGAACACTTTTTCCTATGCACTATATGATCTACATCTGATCAATAGTAGGTTATAAGAACTACTTCGTCCTTACCTTTGAGGATTACAACAACTATATTAGTTGATTTGTATCCAAATGGAGAAATTCAAGACTCAGATAGCATGGACTGAGAATCTCCCCCAAGATTTGAATTTGACCAATTCAGCTTCATTGCTTTATCTTCCTAATGTATTTGATAATGCATGATGTAATATTTTCCTCTCTATGAAATAAAATATATTTTTTAAAAAATTGATCTTGCCCTTCTCTTATTGTACACTTTTATTTGATTTAAAGTTCTTCTCTAATAAAAAAAGAGTAGCATGCCTTGTTGCATTTTTATGAGCATTTGATTTTGTCACAAAATAATTGTGAATCCACTTCATAAAACAAAGCTATTGTACTCTGAACACACCACTATCCTTATTAAGTGCAACTTGTGAGGAGGTGGTCTGTTTCATTAGCCCTAATATTGAATGCTAATTCTTGTTTGAAATCTTGAGTGAATAACAAAAGAGCATTATTTTATTCATTCTATGGCTTAGTTGTTTTAGTTTACTCCATTTTGTTGTGTACTTGTCACCTTGATATTTCAATAGAGATATAAAAAAATTATAAATAAAAAATATTAAAAATTGTTTTTTTCATATCCAACTTATTTTTTATGTTACATCTCTAGGCTTTATTGAATTTTTATTGCATAACTTTTTGTTTTTATTTAGGTTCATTTACTATTTGCATTACATAATGTGTCACAAATCTAAAATAATTGACCAATTAATTGGCTTAGAACAAGCCATAATCTCTTACTTGAACAACTAGAGAAGTCTCAAATTAAAAACTTGATAAAATTTCTCCAATGATTGCCCAACTTGAAACTTAAATGCAACCCCAATAAATGTGACCCAAACCCCTACTTAGTTATATCAAGCTACTACATATTAGGGGATGCTAAAAGATAGCTTAGGGAGCAGATGCTTAAGAGGGATCATCTCAATAAACCACACTACAAGGATTCGAACTTAGAACAATACAAAAATGTTAAAATAAAATTACTAACTTTTGATGATTCCATGACCCAAAATATTTCTTAGATTTGCTCAACCAAATAGAAGATTTTTTAATTATTACAAGATAGATGACTATCAATGAGTTAATATTATAAAAATGAAATTCATTGGTCATGCAAAAAATTTTATTGATAAAAAAGTCTTATAAAAGATAGTTACACTTCTCTTTCAACTAGCTAAGGTATGTTATTTCCTCCAAATTTTAATAATTAAATATCCAAAAAATTAACTGATTACAAAGATTATATAAGTATAATAATGATGGGCCATATAGGCTAAAAAAGATATTGGTATTATATAATATGCTTGGGTTGATCATACTAGATCTCGATAGGAGTGCAAAACTGGCAGTTTAGAGAAAAGTGGTTAGATTTATACGAAGGCTAATCATACAAGTATGATAATGTTAATTTTGGGAAAGATGATGCTATCTTATTAAGACGACATTTACAATTCATATTATTACAGTAATCTTGAGTCTAATGGATTAAGAAAATGTTATCATACACTACAATGAGAATATATTATATGGTATGATCATGTAAGAGAGCATAAAGTGAGCAGACATAAAAGATAATTATTGAATATACAAAGATGATCACATGATCACACAAGTGCAACAAAAAATAAAAGGAAAAAGTAACCAAGTCTAATGAGTGATTGTTGGGTGAGACGTGATGTACATAAAAGGTATCATATATAAGTCTGATAAAAGAGTCATAAAAGTACTATGCAATGAAACTAAATAAATTAGATTTTTACATCTAGATTTATCCTTGTGATCTAGCATTTAATCCCATCCCTTGTTTTTTTGGTGCCCTTGATCTAAAGGTTGGAACTAAACTTGGAATAGGATGGAGGTAGCTATAATAGGTTTAAGGTGAGTTGTACCACAAGTTAAGCATGTTTAAACCATAGCCATGATATGCATGGGTGCCTTTATTTTAGGAAAGTTGTTAATCAACCCTATTTATGATTTTTGGAGCAATTTCCTAAAAGGACAATTTAAGTGAAATCATGTGCTTTTGTTTGGATTAATCTCTGTCATGTGAGGCAAGACAAATAATCCAACAAAATCTTGTGATGCTTAATTGGTAAGAACCATTATGACTAGATATATAAATGCTTAGCATGAGATTTTCACAAGAGTTTGGCAAATCATAGCCATGAAAAGGAGCAAGGAGAATAAAAAACTCTAGAGGAGCCACAAAAGGAGATTAAAGTTATGATGAATATCTTGATTCTACAACTAAATGTAGATGTAGATCTAACATAGTGTAATGTAAAATGTAAGTATTAATTCAATTCAGTATTAATATTAATAAGATATTAATAATTAGAATGATAGAGCTCAAATAATCAAATAATTATTATATGATCAAAAGATCTAGAAAAACTTGTATTGTGAATTCGTTCTAGTTTTGATTGAAAAAAGATTGGAATTCTACTATATAATCTAGGTTAAGGAAATTGATTATTTTGTTTAAATATAGCATGAGAGGATATGATGTATGATCATGCTTACATTAGCTAAACTCCCTTATAAATTCTAAGATAAGAGGCAAATTAGCTAACTAAGATATGTTGTTAGCTAATCATGATTCAAAGCTTGCTTATATTGACATAAATATGTTATCTTATTTAAGTTTAAATTACTTTAATTGAAGACAAGTAGCCAAACTTAAGACATATTGTTATGATTTTGTAATTTAAGCATGCAAAATTGATCCAAATTTATACTATGATCAATTGCATGCAATGTGAAATTACATGATGAATGTTCAATGCTTCTTCTTAACTAAGAAATTCATGTTTAGGATTATAGGTTTATTTCTTGATATGTTATCTTTTAGCCTTAATTAATGTCCTACATACAAAACTATGAATTTGGAATGAAATTTGATAGCTTGATCTCCTTTACTATGATTGGAATTCTTTTAAATTTATGTAAACATGATGTTTTTGCTCAACTATGAAGTTTGGAATGATATTTTTGTTTATAATTTATGCTTATAAGAAGATATGATATTGATAACTTTGGAAAAGAAAGATCTCAATTTGAGATAAAGTAATGTATGATTTACCTCCAATTTTATTAGATGTCATGCTACATGAACCAAATGTTGATGAAAATTCTTAGTTAGCAATATAAAATGTCATTCTTATTGAGATATACTTTATTTGGGTAAGATCACTATAAACTTTATCATGATGAGTGGCATGGCAATGAGAACTTAGGTTATACACATGAAACCAATGATACAGAATTTAGAATGAATCCTTGCTGAAAGTTAGCCTAAACTAAGTCAAGAACACTAAGGTAAAAACTTGGAACATAAACACTTTAAGGACTCGTTATGGTCAAGCACTTCCTTACCTCAGTCTTGCTTAGACTTATGGCTTGGTTAAATAATAAAGAGGCTTGGTTTGGACTCTAGAAAAATCTAGAAGCTTTTAAGGTTAATTGTAACACACAATTTCTACTTCAGGAATCTAGAAGGGTTCAATTTTAACCGTTAGAAGAATGCTAGGTTGGTTAAGGGCTTGTCTAGGTTTCTAAGAGTTAGGTGGGCTTTGCCTTAGTAGGTCAAGTGATGGATTAGTTAGGATGCTAATCAAAATCATGACCTTTAGATAGAAACCTAGATTGGTTTTTCATAAAGAGAGACTCTTAAGTGAATCATTTAGATTAATGCTTGTGTTTAGCCCTTAAAAGAAGGCTAAGCTGCTTAATATCATAGTTTGCACTAGCAAGATGGGTTGGAGTTAGGCTAGAAATGGTTAAGGGTTTAGCTAGATTAAGTATATCTTGGTGGTTTGATCATAATTGCTTTATGTCATCTATGAAAGGTTATTAATGTCATAGCCATTTCCTTTGCTATACTTGATTTTAATTTAAACATGATCTTTTTATGTATGACTAGTGCTTAGATGTGCAATGATTTAGGCCACTCATAATTTCTAAGGATAAGCTATTGATTAAACCTAGCAATGTGTTTGATAATCTAATTTTATAAGTCAATGTAAGAGGATGGAGTTTAATAGATGATGAAATTAAGTTTTAAGTAAAGTTCTAAGTTAATTTTAGTTAGGCTTAAAACTTTGTGGTGGCTTTAAAAAGAATCTTAGGATCTAGTGATTAAGGTAGATGTGAAAATGTATGATACTTCTACACTAAACTAATGGTAATCTTTTATGACCAAGAGGGGCTTGTTCCCTTGGGTTGAAACTTAAGGTTGAGTGGTGAGGCTTGGCAAAGGACATATGATACATTAAAAGACCTTCAAAAGGACCTTAGATAATTTTTATGGCAAAGGAAGCTTTCTCATTTCTTTATAGCAGGGCTTAGAAGGCTTGTTTATCCCTAAAAGAAGATTAAGGCTAAGTAATGATCTCAAGTTGTCCTAGCAAAAGGATGACAATTTTGTCAAGTAATGCATAAGAGGTAAGAAATTGTGTTAAACTATTAGTTCTACTTAACTTGAGTCTAAGACTAAAGACAATTATAGAATTTGTATGCATTTAGGTTTGAAATTTAAATTTGGTTAAGGTTATAAGTAGCCTTAGAAAAGAGGTATAGAATAAGGAACTTTGTGAGTAAACCATGAACAGAATGTTGATAATTTTGGCTAGCAAAAGCTTATGATGGTAACGTCATATATTGGATGAAGAATTAAGTACCAAATAAGGTGGCTTCCAAGCAGCCCCAAATTGGATAAAGAATTAATCTAAACTCATCCTCAACCCAATATATGGAAGATCTACAACATCATTAGTATAAAGCCTTATATAGTGTCATGCTAATAACTGATTGATACCTTTTATAGTAAATAAACTCTATCAGTGTTAACATCTAACCCAACCTGAGGAGTATGATTGTAGATTAAGTCTCAAGCTTGATAGTTCAATAACATAGTAACTAACCTTAATTATAGTCATCCAATAACATAGTTATACTAGTATAATGTATGTACTAATACTCTTATGTTTCATCATACTATAAAACATGGTCATAGTACCTGTATGACCCATTTTTTTCAGTATTCTAACCAACAATCAGATAAATGATCTATGTAATAATATTTGCCCATTACATTATCTAATATTTGGGACATACTAGTAAAATCATTATATTGACCATGGTCCTCTAGTTGTAAAAACAATCTCTCATCAACTCCCACTACATGCTTGTACCAAGCAATATGAACAATCATTTGGTACAATCTACAACCAAAAAAATGACTCTCCATCCCCTACAATGACCACATGATCTCTACAAACTTTAATTCTTTACTCATCCAAAAGATGAATGCAAGCTTTAAGGAGAAAAATCTCAATGAGATCTTACCTCAAAATATCATTTCAATAAATTAGGATTAAAGATTACTCTTTCCTCAAAACTTCTCTACTTCTCTTATCTCACTGCAATGGTGCAAGAACTCAAAATCTATCAATTACAAAAGTTTCCTTCCTTTTCCAAGCTCCTTCTCTCCCTCTTTCTTATTTTCTCACTTGCTATCCAAATTCTCAAGTAGCATTTTGAAAAAGGAGAAAGCTTATCCTATACTTTAAGATGAGAGGATAAGTTAGTCATTACATACTTATTTATCCTTATTATTATTATTATTATTATTATTATTATTATTTTAAATCTTTATCTTTTAAAATTTTATTAAGAAATTAAATGGCCTTTGAAAAATATAAACTATATATTTGTAGATTCTTTGTCACGAGATCTTCACAATGAAATGTTCAAACTTAAGATTCAATTATCATTATCATGGCACAAATTTTAAAGCTCCAATTGGTATCTATTTTTTGAATTTAGAAATTTGAATACACACATATCATACATAAATGTAGAGTTAAGGAGACATAATTAAGGTACATTTATCAAGTTATTATAATAATGGTCTTAGTTATGTTTGGTTATAGAAAAGTTTAACTTAGAAACCTTAAAATATGTATTCTAGGCTTTATTATAAATCATTATCTCAGGTTTATAGATTTTCTTTATTGAAAAACCAAGCTAAAATGGACATTTGAATTGCTAAAAAGGGGTTGATAGCCTTGGGTTTGTCTAAGGGTTAAGTGTAAGGCTTGACCATGGACATGTAATGTAAGAAAATACCTAAAAAAGACCCCCTTGATTACTTCCATGGCAAGTGAACTCTTAGGATTTCTTGTGAGGAGCCTAGTGGAACTTGAATTGACCATAGAAGAAGGCCAGGAGAGGTTTAAGTCTAAATTTAGTGTAGCAAAAAGCATTTGAGCATGAGTAAGAAACTATGAAAGAAGTTGATCTCATTATTATTTTAGTTTGGACTTATGAAACTATAATACTAATCAAAAGAACTTAGTATTTAAAAATTGGATTGTGGAGGTTTTGAAATTTAACATTATTAAATTTGAAATTTGAATGACATAGATTTAAAATTTAAATATCTAAGACTTAAAAATTTAAATATCTTAAGTTTAAAATTTGAACCTAGGTTGTCTTAAGAATCTAAAAACCCTCGATGGGATTGATGAAAAGTCAAAACTTAAAAAAACCTTTGATAAGATTAAGAGTAGCTTAGGAATCAACTAGATGAAATTCTTAACAATTCAGGTTTTATAAGTAGTAAACATTATGATAATAATTAAGGTTAAATTGAGAATATTATGTGCTTGATGAGATTTTGAGCACACTTAAAATAAGGCCATGATTTGATGTGGCTCTTAATTAGACCTTGGATCAAGGTTTATTGAGATGGAGAGCTTAGCTTTAGCCTTATTAGTGGTGCTAGACTCAACTAAAAAAAGCCAAAGGTCACATGGAATTTGGCTAAACCCTAATCTAAGTTGGTTTGATAGTGATTAGTAGCCTTAAATTAAGATCTTAAGCCATATATTAACACTCTAAAAGATGATCTAAGTTCTATGTCTTAGGAGAGGCCTTTTAGGAAGGTTAGAGTGATTCAAATTGGCCCATAAGGTAATAGAGACTCATTAATGAAACTCATCACAAACCAAAGTTAAAAATCAATGACTATGTCCTAAAGGGTTTTGAGCCATGGATTTGTAACTTGGATATATACTTCAAAAAATCAATATGTTTTAGTAAGAATCTTATGATAAGAAATGGGTAAGAATTAGATATAGATATATGAAATTTGATAGGGGAGATACCATAGATAGGTAGATGAGGAATTGGTAAAAACCATAGATTAGCCCATATAACAAAATAAGGTTTTTAGGAGAGCCAGATAGTGTAATAATGAGATAGGGTTTAAAGAAACCATAAATGATATACTAAAAATAAATAACCCTAAATAAATATATGTAAAATTATACAAATTTTGAGTAAGTTTATTAATGATGACATAGACAAGGATATAATGAACCTAATGATGGACTCCTCGTCAGAGTGAGGTGGGGTTTAGGTATACCAAATGATGGAATTCTCACCATGTATAGCAGTTGCATACCCATAGCTAGGACATCAAGACAAACTGTAGGTGTGCCTGATCTTATTGTAGTTAAGCACCATGTGTGATAAGAGTCCTTAAGCTTTATAAAGTGATTCATGTGATTGATAAAGCTCAAGTTGGGAGTGTCAAATCATGTGTGGAGGATTCCAAGTTAATTATTTTCCTTTATGAGACATCATAAGAGATCATGAATATGTTAGCATGCTTTTTATAGTGCCATGCGATTAAAGAGGACTCTTATAACCCTATGTAATGCTCCATATGATTAATAAAGTCCAAGTTGTTGGATGTTATGATAAGATAGGAGTGTCAAACTTGTGTTGAGTATCTCATGGGCTTAGAAGGAGTGTCAAACTTTTGGTGGGACATTACACAACCTATAGGATTGATTATGACTGTGTTGACAAAGATTGATTGTTATTATTTTATGCATTGACTCAACTTGGTGGGTTGTGACATTTATTAATTCCTTTAATACATTGATGATTATGGTTTGCTATTATATTACTATAAGTATGTTTTTATTAGTAAGATATAAGGATTTCTTAATAAATATGGCTCACCTCACTTACTTCATCTACAAGAGTAGGGAGTTAGTGGTGGTTATAGTAATAAAGTTAGGATGTTTGAATTAATAATTGTAATAGAATACTCTTTAATCATTATTTAGCCATGTCCTAGTTTTAGTCTTATTTATTCTTAACATTAATGATTTATGTTGTCCTTGGACTATAAAAGACATTTTACTTGGCTATGGTTATTATAATTTACTTATAATAATCATGGTTTGGAGGTATAGATTACTTTAGTACCATATATATGCAATTTTTTTTAGATAAATTATGTAATGTAAGGTGTATTAGTTCTTAACTCAACCAATAGTTGGAGAAGAATGTGGATCATTTTAGGTGTAACACGATAATCTTGATGATCATATTGAGAAATCATGAACAATTTGAACGTTAAGCTTAGGAAGTAAAAGATGACTAGTTAAATATATTGATTAATACATAGATCTAATTACATCTCATGAAAATAATTACTACAAAAAAGGGTATTACAACTTATTCCTATAACTTTAACTATAAATGCTTATTATATTTAGTGTCTTCTTAAAGAACCTTATTGCATGTACTTTACATCCACCAACTACAATGAATGAGAATGGTTAACGGAACCCTAATTAGGTTCATTGAGGTAGATGTAGGCACTAGTCAGGCTAAATTATCTAAAACTTTTCTACGTGCACTTCTCTATTTGGTATTTTTTTGCTTAAAATTTATTGTTTCTTAACTTAGCTTCCATTTTCATTTTATTCTGTTTAAAAAACAAATTGTTTCACCAAAGCAATTGTTTAGTGATTAATTTAAATATCATAATTCAACCATCTCTTGTAGTACTTGTCTTTCTAAATTTATTTCAACAGATGCATTGAGCTGAAAGAAAAGCTTGAGTACTTTAAATCTTAAATTAGAAGTACAACTATGCATTGAGATTAAATGCTACAACTTAATACAATATCTTTTGTTAACTAGAAAAGTCTTAATTTATAATCTTAATAGAGTAGTTACAAGATCTTAAGGAATTTCAAAACAAAGATAAGGAAGTTAAAAAGGTTAAAACCAAACTCTCAAATGGGCAAGAGTCAAAGTCTTATGTAAATCATGAGAATGGATTGTATTACAATAAAAGATTACATATAACAACCCAAGAAGAAACACAAAAAGTATTGTTATAAGAAGTCATGGAGTTAGATATATGATATATCCTAGTATGACAAAGATGCATTAGGATATAAAAAGAAGATTTTTATTGTCCAAGAATGAAAAAGGATATGAACGATTAAATTAGCAAGTGCTCTGTCTATCACCAAGTGAAATGGAAGAATAAAAAATCTAGTGAAACATTACAACCTCTTCTTGCACCAGTGTAGAAGTGCAAAAACATTTTCATGGATTTCATTTTTGGTCCTAAGATAACCTAGAAAAAGTTACTACATGGGTAATAGTGGATACAGTGGATACACTAACAAAGCCAACACATCTCTTACCTATCAAAACAAACTATTCAATAGAGAAGTTAATAAAACTCTATATTGACCAAATAGTGAAATTGTAAGGAATTCTAAAGTCAATAGTATTTAATAAGGATTAGAGTTTTACTTTATAATTTTAGAGAAAAGTATAAAAGGCATTTGGACCCTAATTAAAGTTTAGTTATATTTTAATCTCAAATAGAGAACAAATAGAAGGAATGATCAAGATATTGGAAGATATGTTAAGGCTATTCATATTGGATTTTGGTAAAGGTTGGGATACACTTCTATTATTGATTGAATTCAACTATAATAATTGTTATTAATCAAGCATTGATATGACACCATTCACAACATTATATAAGAGAAAGTGTCATTCAATGATATTTTAGTATAATGGAAATAAAAATGTATTGATTGGACAAGAGATCATAATAAAAACCACTAAAAAGGTGAAACTAATAAGAGAAATGATAAAGTGTTGTGATCATCAGAAGGAGTGTTGTGGTCCTAAACATCATAGGATAGAATTTTGATAAGTAGATAAAGTGTTTCTTAAAGTAAATCCAATGAAAGGAGTCACAAAGTTTAGCCAAGAAACTGAAATATAAGTGCATTTGTCCTTTCAAATTATTGAAAGGATTAGAAAAGTGGCATACAAAGTAGCTTTGCTAATAAATTTATCTAGAATCCACATGTTGCACATTTATTCATTAAGAAAATATGTGATAGATCTATCATATGAATTTAGAAAGTGAGTTGAAGCTACAACAAGATCTAACTTACGAATAGATACTAATGAAGATATTGGTAAAAGAAGTCTAAAAACTAAAGAACAAGTAGATTGAAATGGTCAAGGTGCCTTAGTCAAATCAAACAAAATAGGAGGCTAATTGAGAAGCCAAAATGAAAATGAAGTATGCATTCCAAATTTTAGGACTAAATTCTTTCAAGGATAGAGAATTTTATTGCATCCCAAATAACAACTAAATGAAACTTTATTATTAATCTGAATGATTTTTATTTTAAAAAATTTTTAAAAATTATTTTTATTTTTCTTAAAAAATTATAAATTATTAAAAGAATATATAACATCATAAAAGAGAGAGTGAGATGATAAACCAAATGTACAAAACATTTGGAATTCAATGACAATAAGATTAGTAAAATTAAAGTTAAATAAGTGATAAAATGAAAGTGAAGAGATAGTGTATGAATGAATTATCCTATATTGGCTACTAAGGGTTCCTAGTCTATATATGTAATAGCAAGTCTTATAATGTGTGACAACTTTTGGAGTAAACTTGCATAAGATCCTATGAGAACTCCATGGTTAAGTATGCTACAAAAATAATAATTTTGGATGGGTGAACATATCAAAGTAAATGCCTCTATAAGAAAGGCAAAACTTACTTAGGCTAGGATAAGGTGACCAGAGGGGAGAATGTCTTGACATAGTGAGACTAAGATGTCATAATATATCATAACTAACCCCTATACAGGTCTTATATGATTCAAGGATGAACCAAGTTTAAGTTAGTAAGCTTATAACACTTGATAAGGGATAAGGAGTAAATGCCAAGTGATGTTATAAAAAAAGAAATCATCAAGCAAGAATTAGCTCTTAACAAGCTTCTACATGAAAGGGTATAAAGTTAATATGCCTATAGGAGAGAAAGTTTAAAGATTTATAAGTAAATTTATAGATTTGAATTGGTGAGGCACCTTTTGTAAGAAAATGTGTATGGAATCTTATAAGAACTCTATGCTTAAGAATACTACTAAAGTGTTTTAGAATGAGTGACCATGAAAAAGTACTCTTATGTAAAGGACAAAACCCATTATGATCAAGATAGAATAATTGAAGGATATAATACCTCAATATAGTGAGACCATAATATCAAAGTTCGATATCAAAGTCAACACTTCTAAGCTGATATAATTCAAAGATAAACCAAGCAAAATTTAGTAAGCTTATAGAACTTGAAGAGGATAAGGAGTGGATGCTTATTGATGTCACATAAGAAAGAGGAATTATTGAGTAAGAAGTGGCTCCTATGCAAGGTTTTTAAGGCAAGGATCTTGGTTTGCATGTGTAATATCATAGTCTTAAAATTTTGAGATGCACTTTAGGGACAAACTTGCATAAGGTTCTATAAGAACCTCAAGGTTATGCATGCCTAAGACATAGTAGTTTTGGGTTGGTTGACCATGTAGAAAGGTCCCTTGTGTGAATGACAAAACTCGATTAGATTAGGACAATATCTCACAAAAAATATTAAGATGTTACATGGAGTTTATATTAATGGATTGGATTAATATAAGATAGGTTATCAACTATTAAATGCAAATAACAATATGTAGTGGACATGCATAAAGCTTTTCTTAATTTATTATACTTTTCTTTTATATGTGTTATGATAAATAGCATATGAGGCCCTTATAATATTTTATTCTTTCTTACACATTTTTTTTATTTTAAGTCATTTTATCATGATATGTTTGTCATCTATTAGTATTAGTTTTTGTATCTTTATAAATATGTTTTCATAGAATAAAAAAATAGTTTTTGTTTAGCTTTGATATTTAACAGAAATTGTAATTTCTTATCATGTATAGCCTTGGATTACAATATAGGTTTACATCTACATTAAGTTACCAATTAAAGGTTATTTGAGTTGTGATTCAAATCTCCACAATTAACAACCTCATCATTATTATCTCCTTCTTCTTATCTAGTTGTAGGATTTTCATCTTACTTATCATTTAATAAGAATCTATACAAATAAAAAAGGATTAATAATTGATTAATTATTTGGAGTTGGAGGTTAGCATATTGGTTTCATCTGTAAAAAACAAAATCATAAAAAGATTGAAGAGCAAGATATTCAACAAGTTCATGAACAAGTTTGTATTATCACCATAGACATAACTAGGAGACATATCAACTATCACAAAGTTATAGAGATTTTGTAACTTATTCACTTTTAGTTGCAGAGAATACACATATGTAAGATGAGTTCCAATTTCTTAAATGCAATTTTGATGTAGATGTTAAGAAGTAGATTTTAGTTGTGCAAGAGGAAATAAAATTTCATAATAAAAATCAAATATTGAGACCAGTGAGGAATCATTAAAGGAAAAATAAGCAAAAGGGTTTTTAAAAATAAAAATAAATCCATGGTGTAGATGATGATATTTAATTTTGAACTTCCATGAGCTATTTCTCTCTTGCTAACAAATATAACCATTATTTACTCAACCTTTCAAAAATGTTATCTTCATAATTAAAGATTGAATATTTTATGAGAAAATAAAGCATATTGATGCCAAATTTTATTTTCTTCAAGACATTATAAGTAAAGGTCATATAATGCAATAAAACTTAATACAGTTCAAAATGTAGCAATTATGATGATAAAACCTCTTAATTATGTCGAGTTTAGGAAATGGTTAAAATTGATTTGTTCATGTAGCATATGATATCCTATAATTATAAAAGATGCCCATCTTCAACAAGATTATTATAATTAGCCATAATATTAACTTGAGAGAGAATTATTAAATTTCAACTCAAATTATGTCTAGCTACTATCATTTCATAAATTCAAATGTGAACACTAATGTCATTAACTTATAAAAGAATATATTTATCACATGTTTAAATGTAAAATCATACAACCATTATTGAAAAATTAAAGAAGAAAATTATGATTATGATGGGCTAAGTATTAATGCAACTATAGCTTTAAGATTTTTCATGTTAAATATATATCATTTGTAATTGATAAATACTATAATGGTTGTGAAAATGAGGCAAAATAAAAGTGAGAACTCTTTTGAAGAGGAAGGCATGTTAATTTAATTTTTTTTTGTAAGATTAACAGACCTTGCTCTTTTTTGCGAGAAACTTAAATATGTTTTTGTGCTTACAAAATTAGTTGTGCTTGAATGAATTTATTCCATTCTTGTGCAAGTTCACAATTTTATTTTTTTTTAATTGAAGTAAATTTTTTCTCCTTTTTATTGGTATAAATAACTTATTTTGAATAATATAACTTATGTTTCTATTTTTGTTTTTAATTTTGTCATTCTTATTTTTATTATAATTATATTAATCATGTCACATTAAATACTAACATTTCATGATGACTCTATCAATCCATTGAAAGGACTGCCTTTGAGCCCAATCTAATATTGGAAACACAAATTTATATTTTCTTTTTAAGTTTTTATGTTTAGAATTTCAACTTATTAAACTATCTTTGGAATGATTTTGTATTTGAAAATATATGTGCTAAGTATTGGTGATAAACTGCACATGAGATTCATCTTTATTTTTTTTAAATAGAAGTATTAAATTATTATTTAATATTTATAATTATTATATTTTAATTTAGAAGTACTCTTTCTCTTTCGAAGGCTGTCAAATCACACGAGCCAACTCACCCGAATCGAGACACTTCCTTCAATTTGTATGTAATCCCGTCCAGATGCAACCTGATTCTGTCAAACTTTTTATATCTTAACGTCTACGACGGTGCTGCCACGGCGCCCGGTCGAACTTTAAGTATCTCGGTCTGATTTCTCAATTTCTGATCACATGAAGGAGTAAAGGAGAAGACGAGATAAAATTAATACGATGGCGTCTCAAAAGAGCAGAATCCTAGTAATTGGTGGAACGGGTTATATCGGTAAGTTCATCGTATCGGCGAGTGCACGAGCTGGAAATCCTACCTTCGTCCTCGTCCGGGAAGGGACGGCCGCCGCCGATCCGGCCAAGGCAAAACTTGTCGAGGACTTCAAGGCCTCAGGCGTCACCGTCGTTCACGTATGAAGCGAGCTTACTAGATCAAATCGTGTCCATGTTTTGATTTTCTGCTTTCATAACTCTTGATTCATCAGGGAGATTTGAACGATCACCGGAGCTTGGTGAACGCGATAAAGGAAGTCGATGTAGTGATATCCACGGTTGGGGGCTTGCAACTTGGGGACCAGATCAAGATCATCGCCGCCATTAAGGAGGCTGGCAACGTCAAGGTTAACCTAAACTTGCAATTAACCATCCTCTTCCCCTATCTTCTTCCATATTTCTGACCTTTCCTAGCCGAACAAATTGTAGTTGTGTATATGGTCCCTTTTCTGTCAAAGAGCATGTTATTTTTCTATTCCCGGTTGGCCTTATTGCTTTGGTTAGACTTAATTACTCCCCTAGGTTACAACATCCAATCAATCAATAAAAAAAGTCACTTTACATCAAACATTTATATTTTGTTTAATATGTTAATATTTTTCTCTAATTTGTTTATGTTTGTTTTTTCAAAATTAATAGATTGACGTGCAGTAAAGTTTTTCGTGTATTAGCTAATATTGACAGTGTTTTCTTTGCTTTAATTTCATGTTTCTTTGATAGAATAATCAAGAGCTTTTGAGTTTAAAACTTGACTTTGTTGTCTCTTGAGCTTATTTGTCTTGCAGAGGTTCCTTCCATCTGAATTTGGCAACGATGTTGATCGTTCTCATGTGGTTGAACCAGCAAACTCCATATTTGCAATAAAGGCACAGATTCGTCGCGCCATTGAGGCAGAAAACATCCCCTACACATACGTTGTCTCCCACTTTTTTGCAGGTTATTTCCTTCCCTCGATAGGGCAGGCTGGCGCAGTTAGTCCCCCAACAGATAAGTTCACCATCCTCGGTGATGGAAATGCAAAGGGTAATTATTTTACTCACTCTCTGAAACCATCTTTTTTTTTTATTAATTTATGATTTGTTTATTATTTTAATGCACGTTAAGTGACTGCCAGAGAAAAATAACAACGGAAAAAAAAATTGATGAGTAAACTTGTGTGCTCACAATAAGAGGAAAAAAGATGCGGAATTGTCCATTTCTAAGAACACACGGAAACAAAAAACACTTATACATCAATCATGTCGAATTTATAAATTGGAAGGCGAAAAGATAATTTAATACGGTGTTGGGTATTTTTTTTTTCTTTTTATATCTCTAAGTGATCTCCTTCAACCTTTTTCTTTCAACAAGTAATTGTTGATAACTTGATATGTCTTTGATTGGTTTGCATACATTGCTTCAGTTGTCTTTAACTATGAAGAAGACATCGGAACATATACCATCAAAGCTGTTGATGACCCAAGGACCCTGAACAAAATCCTGTACTTGAGACCTGCAGCTAATATCTACTCACACAATGAACTCATCTCTCTCTGGGAGAGGAAGACCGGAAAGAAATTTGAGAGAACATATGTTTCTGAAGAAGAATTCCTCAAACAGATTCAAGGTATTTTTAATTATTTATCCCTCATGAATCTTCTCTAATGCTTTGGTGATGTGCTAATGGTTTACATAATTATCTGTTGCGGTCATGGATGACACCAGAGGCGCCTTTGCCATTAAACATTGTACTTGCGATCCATCACTCAGCTTTTGTGAAGGGAGACCATACAAACTTTGAAATCGAAGAGTCATTTGGAGTGGAGGCCACACAGCTTTATCCTGATGTGAAGTATACCACAGTTGATGAGTACTTGAATAGGTTCCTGTGAGGGTGTTAATGCTCAATGTTTGTTGTGTTTGTTAAATAAAAGCTAGCTTGCTTGGCTAATGAATTAGTCTGTGTGTGGTATCTTATATAGGTGTTTCATTACTTGTTTGCTTGTGCTCATGAAAGCTTGTTTATAAAATAGAGGTTGCTTATGGTGAGCTACTCAAGTTCATGTATCCTTGGATGCTTAAGTGATGCACTTTGATTTTATCGTTCCCTCATAAATTCTTGTTTATTCGATCAATTAAATTTGTTTTTAAATCTACCATATTAGGACTTGACATTTCAAAATATTTAGATTGTTTTATTATTGTCCAAACCAGCAAACATTGGAAACTACTTTATTCTGTGGTCCCAAATAAGACGCAACTAGAGTATGACTTCCAAATTAATGTTAACTTAAAGAATTCAAATGGAGGGACAAGCAAGCTTAAGATCAAAGAAATCAATTGAATAACAAAACAGTTTCGGTTTTGCAAAGCAAGGAATTGAGCAAACCAAAGCACATTACAAATTGCCAATTGAACTCACAAAACTTTGTTTGATTAATTCAGTTCGATTAGCATCAAATGAATTTCAACGTCCATGTGCTTTGCATGATGGGTTGATGAAAACTTCCATAATTTTCATTATTAAAGCTAAAACAAATGAAAATGCTATCATTACAAAATCATAAAAAAATATTATGACACAACACTAGTCATGTCTATTGAACATGGGATGCTCAATTAGATTAAATGAATTGAATAAGAAAATGTATTTTTGAATTTGCAAACTAAGGAACTGAACAAACTGAAGCATATTACAAATTAACAATTGAATCGACAAAATGTTGCCTGATTTGTTTGCTTCAATTATCACAAAATCAATGTTACATGCACAAGCATAATGAGTTAACAAAAGCTTTCACAATTTTTAATATTAAAGTGGGAATAAAAAAAATTCTATCATTAATAAAACATAAAAGAGATTATATGATACAAAATCATAGTCATATCTATTGAACAAAGATTTCACTTTTGTACTAAAAAAAAGAAAAAAAATCATTAATCTTACAAAGTAGTATCTAATTGATGCAGGTTAGGCTGCTTCAAAGGATGATTTTGAGTTTATCAAATAGACAATATAAGACTTTTCTTTATTTATTTTACACTTTAGTTAATTAGGATTATAATGAATCATTTATAATTTTTACAAATTTTTAATTATTATCAAATATATTCATTTTTTTATTCTACTATGAGGTATATTTTCATTATGTTTTTGAGTTTAGGTTTAGATTTGTAATATATTTAAAGCCACATTTTTTTAATGCAAAAATGAATGAAAATTTGTTTTCTTAACATAACCTTTTAAAACCATGGTTTCTTACATAATGCATATACAAATCCCTCACTTGGAATCTGGGTTTTTTTAGGTTATGATTTGAAAATATCCAAATTGTAATTTGGATTTATTTATATCATTGTTATCATTCTCATCATCGTCATTTTTCACCTTAGCTTGCCCCTTCTTAGTCAATTTTTGTGTTAAACCTTAGTTGAGATCTTGTTATCGATGTTCTTCCTGCCCATTATTCATCATTAATGTATAAAAAAGTTAAGATTATCTATCTTTAAAACTTTAAAACAAAAATGGGTACAATATTAGTATATCAATAATCTCATATATAATGTCCATAATATTATAAGTTAAATAGAGTGAATATTTAATAAGCACAATTATATGCTTAATATCTCATTAAGGGTTTCATACTTACAACTACAAAAATATCATAATTCCACACATCCAATACACATAACAATCTTTTTGCAATATCTCCTTTGTAGTTTATATAAAATTACCTCAAATAATGTCAACAAAAAGGACAATGACAACAATATTGACTATTGCAACATAGCATTAGATTTAACTAAAACCTATTGTCATATGTTAATTCTAGCAAACACACTACCTATATCTCAAGAATAGTTGATGCACTTTTATCTTAGAGAAGTTTACAAGAACATAATTTTTTTGCACTCATATTAGTGCACGATTAAGATGTAAATAACAATACAAATTAACATCAAAATTTTACTTCTATCAAATTTATTAATTTCATGAATTTCTATGCTAAATAGGTTATATGTATTATAGCTTCTATCTAATCTTATGTTCAAATGTGAGATTGCATTATTTTAGGTGTCAATGGACTCTAGAATACATATATAAGAAAACCCCATAGTTTTAAATGCATACTAATGCAACAATTGATATTCATTTGATTTCCTATCTTTAAGGCCAACAATCTCACTCCTATGCTTATAAAACATTTCATATCATGTGTCTTATCATGTATTCCAAAGTAGCACCATCATATCCCTTATAGATCTCTATAGTTGCAAAATCATTTTGTCATTGCTTATCAAACTTTAACATCATTATGTATGCCATCTTTCGAACATCAACTTTAGCATCATTTTGTTATTCTTTTGTATAATAAACATAAGTAATCTCATAATAGAAAGTGTTTGCATTAATATACAACGAGGCTAAAATTTTTAAAGCTATTTAAAAAATGAGACAAAAAACAAATATCCAAATCAATGTCAATAGGAATACGACAACATGTATGACCATCATCTTACGTCTCTAATCGGTCAAAATTAATAATGAATAACAACTTAGCTCTCAATTGCCCTCTCAATCCTTTGATCATTATTCAAGATTAAATATGTTCAATTCCATTTTGTTGGATCATCTAAGCACACTAAATTATTTTATTTTGAATCTTTCAACCAAGTCACATTGAAATTTTGTAACCTTGCTAATGATTGCCTCCCATATCTATCTACTCATGTACATGATCTTTGACCTCCCTGATGTTATCTTGTATAATCAAATTGATAATATGTTCAATATTTTACTTAAGTAAAAACTAGCTATATAGAATGCTTCCACTCAATAAACCATCTTCTTATGCAAATGAGTGATTATATAATTATTGAAGTATTATCAATTGTTTTGGTAACATCTTTATCAATCACCAACAAATAAAATATTTTTCAACATGTTCCAATATTTCACCACTAATATTTTGGATTGGAAAGATTTAATTTATAATCATCAACAATGAAATAAGCAATAACACATGTTATTTTTTGTTGTGCTAAGGTCCAAGTATCCATGCTAATGCATACCATTTAAGATGAATTGGAATACATTTTCAAAATATCTCTCTCATTTAAGAAAAACGAAATGAAAGAACTTTATCAATCAACAACAAAAAAAATATTTTTCAACTTGTTCCATCATTTTACCTCTATTATTTTGGATTGGAAAAAATTAATTTATAGTCCTCATTAATGAAATGAGAAATAAGACATGTTATTGTTTTGTTGAGTTGAAATACAAGTATCCACACTAATGCATATCATTTAAGATGAAGAATTGAAATACTAAGTCAAGCTATCTCTTTCATTTAAGAAAAACTAAAAACAATAATGAGTTAATGGTTGAAGAGATGCAATTTTAAACTTTGGGCAATTTTAGACACATAAAACCAATCATCTACAAACTTGAAAGACCACTCATCAACAATCACCATGGCAACCAATATTTTTCACGTCATTTTTTGATCAAATGGACAACCATAATGGTTTTTTATTCCTTCTTCTTTGTCACTCAACAACAAAGCTAATTGATGTCGAATGGGTGGCAAATCACTTTAATGAGTAATTAGTGAGATTAACCTGAATATATTAAGAAATATGAAATACAAAAGAAAAATAAATGAAATCTAAAATGACAACACACAAGAGATAGATGTCTAAAGAAATCTTAAATAAGAATGTAACATGAGCAAAATAGGAATCACTCTGAAGGCTAGGCCAGCAACCTCTCGTTGACACAGAAATAGGTTACTAAAAAAAAGGTTCAATAATATTGATATGTTATAAATTAGAAGTAATGTAAAGGTCACACTTGCAAAGATTTAGAAGTATAGAATAATCTAACAAAATCAATCAAAAACATTTATAGAAACTTGATAAACTATATGTGAAAGATGTATTCCAAAATACCAAGAAAATTAAGTCAAAGGAAAAGAAAATGGCTAAGAAATTCGAGATACACAAAGGATAGTTATCGAGTAAGGAGATGGAGACTAAGGATTTTGGAATGAACTTTAAAAATAACATAAACACGAGAAGCATTAATACTGACATGGTGGTCTAAAGATGTTGGTGGCTGAGTCGATGATAAACTGGTATAATTTCTTACCACTTGGGCCTTACACTTCTCCTTTTAGTACTAGAGTCCCAATGAGTTAGCACATCAATGTTCTTATTACAATCAAATTATAGATCTCGACAAAATACAAAACAAAAATATTGGCTTTCATTCATCAGTAATAGTCTTACATAATAATAAGCCTCCCAATTTATAGAAAATCTAGAAAGGTATATTTGTAAAAGCATATAAGAATGCTAAGGGTCACATTAGAATACAAGACACATTACCTTTGCTTAAAAAAATAAAAAAATAAAATTATTGTAGGATTGAAATTCATATATTTCAAATAATTCAAGCATTGAAACCTTAAATTATCCTTCGAAAAATTCAAAATTTGTTGCTATAAGCTACTCCTAAGCAACTTCATTTAAAACTACTACTATTCTGGTAGTTCGGTGAAAGATGGTTGACTAGTATGCCGATTCATTAGGCATGTGGGTGGGTTTGCACTACAAAGAGTCAGAAATAGACCATAGGCTAGGTGATAGGTATCATGTCACTTGAGTCTCACAATTGGATTGTAGGTGTTGTGTCATGGCTGTTGGAAAAATTAGGTTGTAGGTGTCATGTAGTGGGTGTGGGTGAATGTGGATTAGCAAAAACTCAAGTAAAAAACAAACTAAAATTAGGTTGACATGACTGCTATATTAGATTGGGTCATCATAGGTACTAGATTAGATCTAGTGGGTGGTGAAGCCAAGGCATATGTGTTTGCTCGTGGATCATGCCAGGTCTTATGTAGACATGGGACATGGGTTGTGCAAACTTAGGTTGCTTATGTGAAGACTCCATTTGGGTGAAGCAACAAGCAAACGTGGGTTAGAAGTTTACTCAATCAGTGGGTCTAGATGGGCTGGTGGTAGGTCAAAGTAGACTAGTAGGGAATGGGCCCAATGGGGCTATAGGTGAGTGTTCATTTCTTGAATAGCAGTTCGAAAGAAAAAATTTGTATTTTGGTCTCCAAATTGAACCCATACATAAAAAATAAATATCTTGATCATCTAGAAGTGTTGGAGTGTGTCTAACTAGAACATATGCATTAAAAATCTTGAATTTAATTGGTGTCCTCTCCATTAGTCTTGTTTATTTTCAAACGTTTGTGAATTATTTATACAAAAAATAATATGATATCTCAATTTACTAATTCTATTCAACATTGTATCTCTATGCTAGATCTTGGCACAATAATTAAATCTAATTATCTTCTCATCATCGATATTCACAAACTTGTGATGTCTTTATCTTTTAGATTGAGACAAGTTACAACTTGAGGGATCTAGATTCTTTATAGTGGCTGTAGTTGTGATATCTCATGGAATTTGGCTTTGCCCTCGTGATGGTTGTGTTTGTAAGATTTTACTCTCTCTTTGATATGTCACCAAATATTGAGCAATTATAATTCATATCAATAATAATAAAAAAATTATATGTTCAACTTTATATTCTTCCTTACATTGTACAATTTAGCTATACTTGTTATTTGAGTCATGCTTCTTAATAGCTAAAATAAGTTAAGATCGCTTCATTATTTCTTGTTGCACACATTAATGCCTTCCACATACAAAACCAAAAATCTATATTCTTGACTTTATGACTTTGTATTACTAAAATATAATAGCCTAAAAAGTAAGCAAGATAACATGAAAAACTAAATAAAGTAGCATAAACTATCAAAAGTGAATCAAAATAAGAGCAAAGATTATGAAAGGTGAAGAATAGATTAAGATGGTACAATCAAGATTCATCAAGGAATTTACCTTGTGAAATTGGAAGAAAGCCATCATGATGGCACAAAAATCCCTAGCTTACAACAACCATTGCTATTTGCAAAACCATGATGTACTAATCTCTTTTATTTGTGTTTATTCTAATAAAGAAAAGTCCTTTATGAGTCAATTGCTAAATCAATTTTGATTTATTAACATATACTTCAACTCTTTCAAAAATGGCTAGACATGTAAACATCAATTTATTGCTTTTCCAAGAACATCAATCTACTATTAACCCACTAATGTGCAAATACATTGATCAGTTATTGCTAGTGTTTGAGTTGTGTACTCATTAAATTTTGGATCTTGTTATTTTTTTGGCACTTGGAGTGGATGACCAATCTATTATAAATCATGGGAGTATGATGTCCATAATAAGGGGGTGACTTGTTTAATTTAGAAACTTAAACAAACTATAAACCAACTCAAATTGTTTGGAAATGTTTAGCAATAAGAGACTTTCTTTTCTTAAATCTTAATTACTTTTATGATACTTATTTTAGAAAATATTATTAATCTCTGTAAAACAAGTTATGTTATAGAACAAGTAAAATGCACATAAAGAGTTTCAAGTGCATTGATCTAAACTTAGATCTATGTCCACCCAATAAAATGGCTAAGTTTTCTACTAAACATCAACTTAATAAAAGCTTATAGCATATGTTTGATAAAAGTCTATTACACTAATTTGATAAAAGCTTATATAATGGCTTCATAAAAGTCAATAAAATAGCTTAATAAAAGCTCACAATTTGCTTAATGAATGTCAAAACATTGCCTTAATAAAACCTACAATCATCACTTAATAAAAACCAATAAAAGAGCAAGTAAAAGTCCTAACAATGAGAAAAACAAGTAAAATCTCAATATAATAATTCTTATAACCAATAAATAACTTCACACTATAACAACATGTAATGATATGCAATAAAGTTTGAGAAAGAAACTAAAGATTATTATAAAGCTTAGTTCAATGAAATGATGATTGGTATGATATTAAATGAAAACAAATCTAAAACCCTTTTCTTCTCAAAATCTTTCTCAAAGTGTAAGATGATTGTAATGAAAATCTCTTTCAAACAATAATCAAGTGAAGCATTAGTCTTTTCTCTATTCGTTAGAAGCCTTTATATATACTCTAAGAATACTCTCAAATAACTACAAATACCCTAAAATAGTTATGTGAAAAATCAATCAAACATATTATTACACACATCCTAAATTAATCATATTATATGATTTCAGAGATTGTACAAGTATGTTGCACTATTAAAAGCATCATTCAATCAATCTCCAATGTCCAATTAGTTTATTTTTACTATATATTTCTAAATTTTAAGCTCACAAGAAAATATTGTACGATGCACAATCGTACATTACAATTGGTCCTATGAAAAAGTCATTTATATTAATCATAAGATATAACTTGGTAGGATAAGGGATCGCACTACTATGATGCATATTTATCCAATGTACTGCTAAGTCCAAAAAATAGGCTCCTGAATGAAATGGCATTGTACATGTACAAAATTAATATCATATCGTACCAGTGAAATTGGCATGCTCAATAAATAAATAAATAATATAATTATGATAAATATTATCACAATATATGAAGATAATTAGCTCCTCATATCTCTTAAGATAACAAATGCTATACTCATATGATATAAAGACCATACTTGTACAATAATATAACAAATTCTAATTTTTCTTATTACTTATTTTAATCCATCATTTGATCTTCCAAATGAATGTAGCATATTGTATCAAAAGTTTTATCATACTATACAAAACTTAAGAACACTAAACCTAAAATTGGAACTCATAGATAAATATTCATCATATTATATGATATGGGTATAATATTGGTATTAAAAGTGTAAAGTAGCCATATTACTCAAGATTGCCCTTAGTCATTACTTATTCTAAACCTAATATTAACTAATCATATTATATGATGGGTTTATCATTTAAGAATGATTAGATTAGCCAATACAATTCTCATTCAATTTAATCTATTTTCAAATCTAACTTGATTTTGTCTAACAAATGATGCAACTCACTTTGAATGTAATGTTTTAAGACAAATAATATATGAAAAATAAAATAAAATACATGTCTTAAAAAACTCCTAAGTGCTTCAAATAAATTTTTATAAGTTTTAAAATTTTAATTACTAAAATAAAAAGACTCCAAAAAGATCTCTTTGTGTTACTCTAGCTTATGTTTCTTCTTATGCTAGTTATAGTTAATACTCATACATCTCCATTAAGTTCTTAGAGTCAAATAATCAAGTTCTCTATATGAAAAACCTAATTGCTCTTAAGATTCATGATCTAAAATAAATACTTTGGAAAAACATCAGTAAATATAACATAATTATTTTGTTATCATCAAACAAGCGATGTAATATCCAAAGTTTATAATGCAATCTTATACAATTGGATGTCTAATCTTTGATTTGATGCCCATCATACAAATTCATAGAAGCTTTATTTGGGCATTTTGTAATTAGTCCAAAATATTAAACATTACTACCATCCATTTGATATATTTCAAATCAAGAATATTAGATGTCTTTGAATTAATATTAGGATGTATTGATAGTTTATTTTAAAGAGATTGTAAACACTCTCTTAGAGTAATTCTATGCTAGACTTTTTAGATTATTGTGAAGCTTTGATTTCCTCTAATGGTGATTATGGGAGATTCAAGCCTTTCCATGGTATAAAGCTATCAAACTGTCATGAGACATAATAATGTATTACTTCTTTTTTAATTTTTACCTTATTATGGATTTATTTGCATTTATTTGATTCTTCATGTAGTTGTACTCCAAGTAGATTTTAACTTTAAAACAAGAAGAATATTTTCCATTATTTGAATTAATTTAATTATGCTCAAAACTATGATCTTTAGCTTTGGTTAAAGTTTGCACTACATTGATAAATTCTAACTAGTTTAGATTGTTCATTACTACACCAACCACAAATTGTGAAAGCTTGCTCTAAAATTATAAGGGTTTGCATGATATCCATTTTAAGAGAGATATTTTTTGTATGGATTATGATTTTTTTTTCTATTATGCATCACATATTAAAGCCTTAGAAGAACATAGATAGGTCAATTAGACAAAAAAAGTTGTTGTATGAGATGGCATATTTATTTTGCATTAAGGTTTTATCAAACACTAGAGGTACTAATTATTGATGCATGACTTGAACAACATCCTAAGGCTAACTTTAAATTAGGTAAATATGAAGCAAAAAAAGTTAAGAATGTATGGTAAACATTAAGTGTGATTTTAGAAATTTGTTGGGATAGAATTTAAGACTTACATATGTAGGCCCTTAGGCACTGCCAACACTCCTAAAAGTGGTTGCTCATAGAAGAGTTGGAAAACCCCCCAAGTGAAAACATATTAGAACTAATAACGTGATATGGATTTAAAAAATTAAAATCTAAGACATCCCCCATATCAACAAGTAATACCTTATATAATGATGATACTAGAAAATTCATAGATGCTACTATATATAAGAATGATAAATTATTAATATATCTAATTGATAATTGGTCCAATATTATGTTTAGTACATGAATTTGTGAACGTTAACTAACTAACAAAGGAATCCCATTTGTAAGCTATAAAGCACATTTTTAGGTCTTATTAGGACTTAATAGGACTTTGTATCCTATAAGTAAATTAAGATTTGATTTGATTGCATACTCTGACACTATATTTATAGGAATTAAAATGGATAAAAAATCACATGAAATACTTGCCAACTACTAGGACACTAACTTACATCTTTGGTGGATAAAAAGCAAAATTTTATGGCCATTTTTTCACATTGTAAGTAATTGGATCATAATGATGACTAAAAGAAAACAATTCAACACCCTTAAATTGAAAGATTTACTAAGCTATTACCATCAAATAACTTTTCTAAGATTAACATGACATTAGTCATTATTTATAACTTTAAATAAACTATCTTTTGAACGATAATAAAATAGAAGAGAAGTGCATGCTACTGCTAAGAGAAAACTTAGATTAAGGAGGGATTGTTAGACATGTTTTTGCTTACATTTTCACATTGTTGCATATTCTTATAATTGAAAGGAAACTTCTTATAGTGGAGCCCATAATGGAATCCATTAGAAAACCATTCAACATAGATTTTAGAGTGACATTAAGATCAAATTTCTTGATAGGAAATATATTATACTAAGAATAAAGAGGATGGCTTCTTCCATCATTGGCTGCATAGATCAAGCAATATGCTAAACTTCAAAATGTGAGTTTTTAAATGCATCTAGAGTTTCATCTTTACATAGAACTATTGCTTCCCCCATTTGGTCATCTTTAGAACATTTACCCATTCACTTATTAAAAAAGGTAGCATTATACTCAATAGCATACAAATTAGGAAACCAATTAAAGTGTAAACTAAACTCGAACAAGTGTTGCTAGAGTATGCATGGAAGTTGACTTATTAAAGGAATTACCTAAATGAATTAGAATCACATAGAAGGGGAGTAGTTCGAATGGAGTTTGGAAAAAGATTTAGTATAATAATTTACCACTTTATTGTTGTTATTAGTTCATGCAAGGACAAACATCTTTGACTTGTAAATTCAATATAAAAAAATTTCACTCAAGCAAACATAGAAAATGAAAATCATTTTATCAGGCAATAGGACCAAATAAGGGAAGAGGAAAACTTTTGACAAATTCTAACTAATTCAACACCTATGCTTGACGATAATGTGTGCTCAAGAGAGGTAGAGAATGGCTCCCAATCTTAAGCTTTCTTAATCTAAAAAAGGGTAAAGGAGGAGTTAAGATAAGGAAAAAGGTAAACACAAAATAGTAGAAAATATGGGAAGAATAATGTCAAAAAAATTATTTGACAATCATGTAATTATAAATAAAAGATTACAACTAGAAAAAAATGGAACAATGTCAAAATTTGAAGCAATCTTACAATAAAAAACAAAGCTTGTTAGACCTTTAAGTGTGGAAGGACTTTAGTAATGAATTCCATTAAAGAGGAATCAATTCAAGATTAATCAGACCTAAAAAACCCCATTGCAAGCAAGAATGTCATAAAGGAGAGACAAGAAAGGCATTGTGCTTCATGTTTGAAAGGAAATTGTAGAAGTGCAAGAACAGTGCAAATTGTAGGCCACATTTTAGTAAATGGATAATATGTTGATATGGAATTTCAAGGGGCCTTCAATCTCAAGTCAATTGCTCCTATTAGACACATAATTATAACCAATAACATGTATGTAGCATTACTTGAACTAATGACTCAAGAAGAAAAACTGCCTAGTTTGGCAACTGCCCTTAGTTTTTTCATTTTATTGGTAATATATCCAATGCAATTTGGATACTTTGAAAAACTAGTATTTATTATAACTGTCTACATGTGGATAATCTATGTATCTGATAGCACCATACTATACTTTTGTGTATGCCAAATGTACAAGGTCTTAGAGAAGAACACTATGAGGTAAACAAATAGAAATTAAGATAAATTAGAAGGACCCATGGTTAGTAAGGAAAAACTTCAATGTAATTGCCTCTATAAATGAATACATGGGATCTTCAACCCTTTTCTTAGCAGCAACAAATGAGTTCATAGACTATTTAAAACCAATATAGATTGTTAGATCTTCCATTCTCTGGCTTATCTTTTACTTGGGTTCGAAAAGAAAAAAAGGGTCTAAAAAAGGTTAGATAGGATGCTGATAAACAAGGAATGGATGGATCTCAATCCAATTGCAATTGTTCAGCACCTCTATAGAATGCAATCTAATTGTTCCCCTCTATTATCACAATACTTTAAAGAGTTGGCCTCTAGTCCCAAATAGTTCAATTCTCAAAATATGTGGACATCATATCTAAGCTTTTATAAAGTAATGGAAAATAATTAGACAATTCCAAAGCACCAATCTGGGATAATAGCTTCAACATTCAAGTTAAGAAGAGTGTAAGAATGCCTTAACCAGTGGAATAAAAACATATTTTGTGATAACTGGTTAAGGATAGAAAAACACGTTCTTGGAGAGTCACATAAAAGAAGATAGCATTAATTTAAATAAAATAAATCAACAACTTATGAAAGAACTACACAAGCAAGAATCTTATTAGTTTTAGAGAGTTAGAACAAAGTAGAAGAAGGATGGAGAGAAAATACCATATTCTTTTATTCATTTATGAAAGATAAAAGAGCATGACTCAATAATAATGAAATTAAAGATTCCAATGGTCTAAAAGTGTCTAGTTAGTATTAGTTACAATTTGCTATTGTATAATATTTTAAAGGTTTCTAGTAGAGAAAAAGATTATTTATGATGAAGAAGTTCTAAATAACATACCTTAACTAATTAAAGAGGAAGAGAACTAATTTCTTATTAAAAATGTGGAATTGGAGGAGGCAAAACAAGTGGTCTTCCAATTGGACAAAGATATTGCACCAGGACCTGATGCATTTAAGGTGTTTTTTTCACAAACTTTTGGGCATCGTAACTTTATATGCATTAGATGCATTTACTAATAGTCCAATTCCTAAGGAGATTACTAATGCAAACTTAGTACATATCCCAAAGACTCATAAGCCTATAGTATTTTAAGAGTTTAGACCATTATGTGTGTATAACTTTGTTAAAAAGATACTTAGCAAGCTATTGACCAATAGATTGCAATCAATCATTACCAAGATTATTTGCCCTAAACAAGCTAGATTTGTTACACTTGAGTTTTTTTAAATCTCAAGTGTAAAAAAATTCAAATACTTACAATATGTAATGTACTTATAAGAAAATAGTTGTAACAAAATACAAATATAACATTAAACAAAAGTTTCACCCACAAATCTGATGCATAAAACTAAGTTTCTAATGATAATGAACCATATAACCCAAATCTAATTAAAAATAACATAATAAATAAATGCTAAGGATAAATAAAAGAGAACATAAATAAGCAACAATCAAGTCTAAATATAACAATTCAATATAGTCCTATGTCCATTAATAATATAGCTTAGAATCATATAAAATAATAGCTTTACTATTATTAATGGCATAATATAAGAAGATGTGTCATCCAACTAATGTAATAACTTTGATAGTCTCAAGCTTGACTCTTACATAACTCCTAGCTCCTTAATCCTTCAAAAATATAAAAGGGAGTGAGCAAGAGAGCATAATAGAGAATTCTTAAGTCATACCATAAAACTAATATGTAATAACCAAAAATATGTATATAATAATTGAGTAAATCATATAAATAAATGATATTAAATGCTAACTTCTATGATTATTCACTATCTACTAGCTAAGTCAAGATATAACCTTATAGTGTGACTAACTAGATGCTTAATGTCCTTTAATCAATCCAAATACACTCCTAGTTCAAGAGATTCATGATAAAACTTAGTATTCTTATCATATCATTCAATCTAATATTTTTCAAGAAAATTCCAATCACTTAAGGCAACCTCATATGATTTTAAGAGTTCTCAACGATCATATTTTCTCTTCACCATAATCAAAGCGCATTATTTATTTGTTATTGGACTAAATGTACAACTATTCATTCTTGGTATTATTATACAATGGCTTATAATAAACCTTAGAGATTCTTATCACACAATCTAGTAATGTTCCTATTGACTTAACAAACCATGTGTAATTATTACCTCTAAGACAAAGGAGTAGAGTATCTAACCTATCTCTTAGGTGAGTATGCATGATCAATGGTTTCCTACATGTAGTCTTCATCGAATTAAATCATATCTATGCATCATATCATCTTGCCAATACTACTCTATCACCACTTAAAATTACTTAGATTTCTTAATTTAAATTTAGCATATAAGAAGTTCTTAACCAACACCTTAGTAGATCAAATATTTTACTAAACCCTAAGTCCACTATCAATGAGTCTCCAATGAGATAATCAAAGGTTTTAACCCTAAGTCTAGTTTTTTAGCTATATAGGTTCACCATCATTTGGATAATTTAAAGTTTCTACTAACCTTAATTTAGTTATTTATAATATATCAGCCCATAATTTTATATTTAGTCTTATCTTGATTTCATCGAGAACCTTATCTATCTGGGCTATCCTTAGTGTTCCCATAATCTCGAGTTTTACTCTTAGGTTTAATATACATTTGATTTTTATTAAAGCTAAGTCTTGGTTTTACACAAGTTTTGTTATGCCTCCAAAATAACCTAGAGTCATAATAACTATTCTAAGACCTCTCTTAAGCCATAAAGTTTTCACTAAAGCACCATTTAGGGTGTCATCACATGGCCTAAGATTCTAATTAAGGTCACTCACGAGTTAAACCCAAGTAAATCAATCAATTGAAGGGTTTAGCAACCATTTTATCTTATTAGTTTCTTAGTTAAACTTAGGACATCTTTAAATCATAAGTCTTATTCCTAGTGAAATATGATTTAACAAGAGGGGGATGAATTGTTAATAATAATAATTTTAGTTTTATAAAAATATGTTAATTTTTATTTTAATAATAAGCTTTTAAGAAATCATTAAATAAAAGTTACAAAAAATTTAAAAGTATACATAAACTATTTTTAGGAGGTTCAATTTAAAATTTGGCCTACATCTACCTCTGGTAAAGCCTAGGCACAAAATGAAACTATATAAGTCTTTCATCAAAAGTTGGGTCAATTAAATGCTCACAATAAGAAAATAAAAATAAGCTTTAATGGCACTATAGTAAAATAGAATGGAAAAAATGAAGAAAGAAAAGCAGTGATAAGAATTCATACAAACTAATTTCTATGCTTAAAAAAATACTTATTAAGGGTTAATTAATCTTAATTTAATCAGTTTGAAAAATAAAAAAAAAATAAAAGCTTAGCTAACTAAAAGAAGAACACAGAATTTAGAGTTTATTGAAGAAAGTCAGCATGTGAGGAGGTGTTGATAAGTGCGCATAAATTACTTCAAGGTCCTGACTTTAGAATTTTCTTTAGAATTTTTGTAAAAGTTTCATCAATCCATTTCACTAAAATAGTCTTCTATTTATTAAAATTTTTAATAAATAATAGCACTTGCCAAACATACCAAATAGTCATTACTTAATAATAAATGAAATAGTCATTTCTTTGGAGCTTGATGATCGAAAGCATCCGAGATTGTTCGATTGCATAACCTATGTGATTGGATGGATGTAGTTTAGAAATATAAAATTGATCTAGACCATTAGGTTTAAATCATTATCTGATGATAGGATTTAACTTTACAAGCAGATAAAATTTATACCATATGATCAAGAAATTATGTGATCAGACAACTGATAGAATCAGCACTATTGAGAAATCTAATATGATAGTGCTCATTCGATCGTGAAATGCATGATTGGATGACTAATAAAATTAGCACTTTTTAGAAATTAGATAATGTGATGACCATTTGATCATGAAATTTGTGATTAGATGACTCACTTCAACTCCACAATTCCAGAGTTCATTGTGTAAAAAAATCTTATTGTTTTAGTCCCATATGCTGTATTTGTAATGTTGTTTTCTCCTTATAAGGATTCCTATGCACTTTGGAGGTAGCCTAATTTTATAGTTGATTTTCTCTTAGTTTATTTAGAATTTAATCATCTACATTACTAGTAACATATTATGAAATATAGATTTGAAGAGTAATGCTATGATCCAAAATCATTGCAAACAAGTTAAGGAGTGATTCCCCAACCTGGTTACTATAATGGATGATGAACATGTTAACTTAGTTAAGGATAGTTTTAGGTGGTTTTGAATTGGGTTTTTTTTCTAAAATTTATTTATTTAAATTAATTATTGTTGAAAAACTATTTTGAGGTGTTGAACAACTAATTTTTAAGAAGTCATGATTATGGATATTGGATTAAAGATAATAGAAATGAAATTTAATTTTTATGTGTCTTGAAATAAATATTTTAATAAAGCTTAATATTTTAAAAATAAAATTGAAATACCGCAGAGTAATGTCAAAATATATCTCTTGATAATTTGTCACTTCAACTATGATGATTTTCATGAGATCTGACATTTGCTTCTCATCTCTTTTAATTTATCGCTTGAACAAACACATTAGTTATTTATAATCAAAAAATTTATCAGCCAAAATTTATTAATTATTCTTAGAGTTTATTATCATCAAATAAAGCACCATAACAAGGGATCAATACCACAATAATCTCTCCATTTTGATGGTAAAAAAACTATTAATAAAATTGATAAAAAAATAAGATATATAAACAATTAAAGGTAAACTCCCCTATATATATGTTATAACTAGAGTAAGACTCTACCTTAATTGATACTTCTATCTTTTAAATTATTTCAATTTTTATTCTCTCCTTATTTTTAGTAACACTCAAATAGATGTAACATTCCTAAACTCAATCTAAGTTTTGTAAATTATTAATAACCTAAATGTCTTGTAAAATATTGGCTAATTGATAATTAATATGCATATATTCTAATAAAAATGATCAAGTTTAATATGCTCCCTTATTAAATGATACTAAATATCAATATATGTTTTACTTTAGAATGAGTAGTTATATTTTTACTTAAACTTATGACACTTAAATTGTTACAATAAATAAGAATTTGCTTAATGTAATACTATAATGTTCTATTGTTATTTAATCCATAAGATTTGTGCTATAAAACTACTTAATAATATATATTATGATTCTATAGAAGATAGTGTCATATAATTTTGTTTCTTACTATTCTATAAAATTAGAGAATTTCTTAAAAATTGTCATGCTCTACTTGTGCTTTTTTATCTATTCTACTTTTAACAAAATATATATTTTTGAATACTCTTAATTAAAAATTTAGTCTTCTTTCGAAAACCAAGCTCCTAGTTCTCTTATTCCAACAATACATCTAAATATGTGCTTTATAGTTATTAAATGAGATTCTTTGAGACAAGCTTGAAATTGAGTACATACATAAACACTAAAAATTATATGGAGTCTACTTGTTGTAAGGTATACAAGTGAGACAATTAAACCTTTATATATTTTAGTTTTTTAAGGTTTTTTTTTTCATCTTTATCAAATGTATGTTAGTGGCCATAAGTGTGTTTCTAGGTTTGACATTCATGAAGCTATATTTCTTTAATAATTCTAAAGTATATGTAGTATGTGGTATGAAAATTTTATTTGTAGTTTCTTTAACTTGAAGACTTAAAAAGAATGTTGACTCACTTATTAAACTCATTTCAAATTCATTTTTTAATAAGTCCAAAAAGGTTTCACACAATTTTTTATTTCTAACCTCAAACATTATGTCATCTACATATATTTGACATATAAATTGATCTTTTCTTTTATTTTTAACAAATAATATGTTATCTATTTTTTCTCTTATGAAACTATTTAAAACTAGAAAATGATATGGTCTATCATACCATGCTCTATGTATTTATTTAAGTCCATATAAAGCATTATTTAATTTATATAATTGATCTTATTTATCATATACTTCAAATCTTGAGAGTTGTTCTACATAAACTTCTTCACTTATATAACCATTTAGAAAAACACTTTTAACATCTATTTGATATAGTTTAAAGTTTTTGTAGCAAGTATAAGCTAACAAAATTCTTATTTTCTTAAGATTTATAATGGGTGCAAAGGTTTCTTTAACATTTGTGCATTCAATTTAACTATAACATTTTGCAACTAATCTTGCTTTATTATTTATTCATGACTATTACCCAAAAAGTAGAATGATTATGGTAAGATCTAGTTCTAACACCAGCATAATTTTACTTACTAGTTGATCTTTTAAAAGAAACTTATTAAATTTTAAAGTTTTAGAAATTTTATTTCATTTAATAATTCCTTTTTTTCTTATTATCTCACTTGAGTCTTTTTAACTTTATTTTTCAAATCCTATTTGTTCATCATCTATGTTTATATTATTTTGTTTGGTTGACATTAATTCATCAAAGTTTACATGTGTTCTTCTACTTGATTAGTAGTTTTGCTTTAAACTTTATAAGCTCTACCATTTAATGAGTATCCTAAGAGTATCATGATTCTCTTAAATAACTCAAATCTAATCAAATTTGAAGAATCATAATGAACATCTACTAGAGTCTCATAAAAAAAATATAATAATAACTATCAATTCTAAATAATAATCATAGTTTATGTCCTAATAATATAACTAATAATAAATAAAATCTAATCTACTATTATTGATGATGAAATAAAGGAATCAATCATCCAAATGTCATATTAACTCTGATAATCTCTAACTTGATCCCACACAACTCCTAACTTCTTGATCTTGCAAACATATAAAGAGGGTGAGTTAGAATATGTAATAAGGAATCCTTGAGACATACTATAAAACCAATTTGTAATAGTCAATAAGTATGCATATAATAATTGAGTAAATAATGTAAATGATTAAAATCAATTATTAACTATCATAAAACATCATCATCTATCATCTAAGTTAATATATATCCTTATAATATGACTAACTAAATGCTTAATGTCTCTCTTTAATTTAATACACTTTATTGTTTAAGAGAATCACGATAGTTGCTACCACTCAAATCATATCAATCATCTAATACTACATAAGATAATGATGATCACATAAGCTAACGCCATAGAGTTTTAGAAGTCTTTAAAAATCTCATGTAATCTTCCTAACTTTTCATAACATAACACATCAAGTAATTCCCTTAAGGACTAAATATATAATTATTCTCGCTTGGAAGTATTTATACAATGGTTTTTAACCAATCCCAAATGTTCTTATCATATAATTTGGCACTCTTCTTTTAGGCTCAACCATCCATATGTAACAATCTACAAGTTTAGAGAGCATCCTATCCATTTCTTGAATCAACATCATAATCAAAGGATCATTGTATATAATTTCTCACCTAATCAGTAAAGACTTTATCATATAGCATCATACTAATTCTAAGCCAATACTACCTAATATTGACCAAATTTTCTCAATTGTAAGTTAACAATGAAAGTGTTCTCATCATAAATAGTAATCTAATAAGTTAAGGGTTTCTCTTAATACTAAATCCACTATCAAGTGTTCTTTATTCAATGATTAAGTCAATATAGGATTTTCATCTTAAGTCTTTTTCCTTTATGTAAGGTTATAATCTTTTAAATACCTTAGTTTCCATTAAAACCTAATTTAGATTCTTAATATATCTTAACTTACTTTTTTATATTTAGTCTTATCCTAATTTCATTTAGAACCTTACATTTCAAGGCTAACCTTAATGTTCATAGAGCCTTGGCTTTTAACCATAGGTTTCATATATAACTGATTGTCAATATTGTTAAGTCTATGTTTATATAAGTATCATTATTGCTTTTAATACCTCCAAGGTAAGCTAGGGTCACCATACTTAACCTACAACCTTTCTTGAGTCACCACATATCCTCTAAAGCACTATCTAGGATGTAATCATGTGTCTTGATAGCCTAAACAGGGTCACTTATGGTCTTACCCAAAGAATCTAGCAGCCCAAGGGTCTAGCAAATATCATTACCTTATTGCTTTCTTTAGCTAAACCTAGCACATCCATAAGTCTTATTTCAAGCTCTTTTATATATTCATCTAAGGCCCTGAATGAGAGCTTAACTATTCAAAATTTAATTATAATGTGTATAGAGATTCAGTAATGGTGATTTCATAGCCCATCACTAGGATCTTTTATCATAATTTTTTCCATGAATTGTTTATAAGCATTTTAGCTTAATTCCAAAGCAAAGCTTACCTAACATAACCATATCCAAGCACCTTAAATTTTCAATTTTACTACAATAAGGATCATAAATTATCCATAAGACCTATACATTAAGGTCTAACTAAACCTTGACTTCTAACCATAAGCAAACCCTATGCTTACCAACCACTTACCTACACAAACTAACCTTCTTCTAAGGCCTTGAATTGTGCCCTACAAAGCCTCCCAACAAGGAACCAAGGGCTGCAAACACCTTAAACACTACCTAGGATCTCTTTAGGGTTCAACTTGTGCCTTCTATGAATTAATCAAGTCATATTTCCATGCTTCCCAAACAAACTTAGGGTAAAGAGAATATTTGATAGGAATATTATCTTTTATTTTGGCTTTATTTCCAAGTTGCAAATCATGGTTCATTTTTTAGACTAAAGTTCAAAATGCCCAAACAATATTTCACACCCTTCCATGCATAGTTTTGTAATGCAACACATTCATATCATGGCATAAAGTAATATGTAATGCATCTTCTTAATCAAAATTTTCTATTTCTTATGAATTACTACATGGAAAAGAATTTATGTATGAGCTTGGATTTTTATTTTGAGTAAAGTAATAAGAATATAAGGCTAACTTGTCTCAATTATTAGAGCCAACACAATAAAATTTGGTCTTCCATAGTTTAGCAATTTTAAAATATCAATCATGCTAAACATTGTATAATGTATACATATTTAAATTATTAAGAATGCACAATAATTAACATGTCTTTAAGCTCATTCAATATGGCTATGTCTCATGTAAAAGGTGTTTTGCATAAGCAAGTAAACATTTTGAGTCCATTTCTCACATATATCTATAGGCAAGGCTAAACATGCAAACATATGATCATAAGATTTAATTTACATCCACAATTTTGTTGCTACACTTTTTTGCATGGTTCCCTTAAAAAAATTGAACTAGAGGGATAAACAACCTTTAAATGCAAAATAAAAATCTCTTTAGTCACGTGGCCTTTTATCTTTTTTCCCCAATTATTTTACATTAAGTGCACATCGTAACGATGTCATGCCATCGAGTAAACTTTGTGGTTTAATACAAACACAACCTTAATGCTTCAAATCAAAATTTGCATTTTAAACATTTAGATTCATATGAAAAACATTGCATCTTATATATTTTGCTTATTTCTTGGTTAATTATATCATGAATCTCATGAATAAGTAAGTAAGAAACATTGTATACCAACAACTTTATCATACCTTCATTCTACTTAAAATGAATAAGAATTTCACTAAGAACTCAAGTTTTAGCAAGATTTAATAAGAAAACAAAACAATCTAGTTTAAGCTATGGGAGTGAAATTAAAATAAGTTTTTTTTCGAGGTAAACATTTTTTTTAACATTTAACATGACAACTTGTGCATACATGCTTAATCAAAGCCTAAAAGTCTGCATGCTTCTAACTTGTACCACATAATTTGTCTTAATTAAGGATTGCTTGCTTTAATAAATTGTTAATCTATACTCATCTTCTTTATAGTCTTTGTTAAAATACTAAAACACATCTTTTTAGCATTGTTATAGTAGAATCATTACATGAAAAAGAATGATAATTAATCCTTTTTTACTATAAAATAAAATCCTCATAATCATTGGTAGAAAGAACTCCCATATTCCCAAGAAAAATTCATGAAAAAGGAATGACTAGTTGCCAAATTTTTTCCAAGGTTCCACATGCATTTAGCAAAGTATTTGATTTTTATCGTTCCTTAGATGTTACCTAATTTAATGTATAAACTCAAGGATAATATTACCTTAAAACAAACTATGTAGAGGGCTACTCCTTAATTATATCCTTCATTGACTTCAAGCTTGAGTCCTCCACCTTCTTCTTTCTCATAATTTGCCTTTATTTTTATCCCTAGATGCTCTTAATTAGCCTCTCCAATGGTTTATATAGCCAATATGACACCTTCTTAAACTATGATTTTAGCTTAAGTGAACTGGTTTTGGGTTTAGTTCAACCATGGCTCAAGTATTTGAACTAACAATCACTTAAACCATGTACTTGTGGTTGGCCAAATGTAATCCCTAAAAACTACAAATTTAAGAAACTTTCTAGCTTATAGATATATCCATTTTTTATTTCCATTTCTCTTATTTTTCCTATTCTTTAAATATTCATAATTACATCACATATATTATTTTTTCTAATTAATCCCCTTATCCTCAACCACCACACCTAATTTTAGGAATATTTTTTCATGTCTTTTCATGCATTCATAATTAATAATTATGAGGATTAAAAATAGAAATAATAGAATAAATAAAAGAATAAACTCATTTTCTTAAGCATTAAGCCAAATCATGGCTCATATGGTGCAAGCTAGATCTTTCCATTCAATCATGCATCCATTTCAATTTTCATAATTCAAAATTAAAATTGTAAATTTTAATTATTAAAATAAACATTTCTTGAACAAATAATTTTGCAATAATATGACAAAAAAATGTTAGGTAAGACATGAATACTGTTTCATCCCATTTGTTGCATTGGAGAGTCTAAAACCATCGTATTATATGATTTTCATCTAATGCATAACTGGCAACAACGAAAATTAATTACTCAAAATTTTTAAGTATTTATTAAACAAAATGATAGTATATATTGGTTAGTTTAAGAGAAGGTGTAATAGGATTCATAAAAGGAAGAGAGATTGTTGATAATGTACTAATTAGATAAGAACTCATGGGTTCACTTAATAGAAACTTTAGGGGTGTAAATTGAATTATTATGCTAGATATAAAGAATGCATTTGACAGCCTATCTTGAGAATTTCTCCTCAAGAGTGTGAGAAAATTTCACTTGTCATCTTGGTTAAAAAGTCTTATCAAGAATATCATTAGCTGCTAATGGTTATCCATCATATAAATGGTTCTTCTCATGAGTACTTTTAACGAACAAGAGGTTTAAAGCAAGATAACCTAATTTCTTTATTACTTTTATTATTGTAGTGGAGGCTTTTAGTAGAGCTTTAAAACTTCAATTTGAGAAGAGAAAAATACTAACCTTTGCCACTATAAGAGGATGCACTATGATAACACATTTCAGTTTTGTTTATGATAATATTATCTTTGGTTGAGGGGAATAAAATTTTTAAAATATATTATAAACATCTTCGAAATATTTGAATCCATGTTAGGCATACAACTTCCATGCAAAAGTGTGAATTCTACACTACTAAAAGTGTGAGTAAATTACAATTAAAAGAATGTGAAAGATATTAGGCTTTAAGAAATCATATTCTCCCATCACACACTTGGGATATCCCATTTTTAATGGTAGAAAGAGATTAATATACTTTTAGGAATTGATTGAAAATCATAAAACAAATTGGTTGATTGGAAGAAAAAACTCTTATCTATAGGTGGCATACTCATACTAGTAAAACATATCTTAAACTTGATACTATATTATGCTCTAATGACAATATGCCTGCTAATGCAAATCATTAATAGATTAGAAAAGATAATGAATGCTTTCTTATGGGGAGACATAGAGAATAATCATATACATCACTTGATGAAATGGGAAAGGATATGTGCACCATTTGGAAAAGATGAAGGATTTAATGCTAGTCCTCACCTTTAGGTCTTTTGTACCTAAAAGATACTACTAGAAGTTAAGGAAAGATGGAACTTTCAATCTATATTTAGCATTCAATGAAATAAAAATAAGTGTTTAAAGAAGAATTTGTGGAAAGGAATTTGGAATAAGAAATGTCTTACTATGATATTGATATTGGTTTGGAGTATGCTAAACAAATCATTTCCTTTTTCTAACTAGCTAAAATGACTCAACTTTCACCTTGCATCCAAATGTCCACATTGCCCAACTGAAGAATTTATTGACCATGCATTTACTAATTTTTTATCTTGCATATAACATCTGGCTTTTCTATAGTAGAGCTTTAGATATTTTGGAAGAACAAATTAACACTCTCCTCTATCATTGTAGATATGTTGACTAAAGGGAGTCTTGCTTATTATGAAGTATTGTAAGTTATACCCCTCCTAATATGTTGAAGCATCCAAAATGCTATAAACAAATAAAAAATATAAGAATGTTAATGAATCAAAGATAGCCTTTACACATAATATATATTATCAATGTCTAAGTATTTTCAAGTGTTTTCCAATTGTATAAAAGTTCAAAAGGACTATATGCTTATGAAATGGGCTTACTTGACCCTTTTAAAAAAAATAAAATTAGATACTATGAAAGAGTTATAGGAATCTTCCTCTTACTCACTTGGTTAAAATAATCATCCAAGAAAAAAATATGGAAAATTACTTTATAGTTGGCGGTGTCATTAGAGATCATCATGCCAATGTTCAACATGCTTTTACTTACACTATAAGAGATGTTTCTACAATGAAAGCTACATTGTTAGGAATTGAAGATGATCTATAATGGTGCATCAACTATCAATTCACAAGTATTCATATTAAGTTTAACAACATCACATTAATAAGAGTGCTACAAGGTAGCTTAAAATCACATTGGTATATTGTGGATTACATTCAACAAGTAAAATAGGTAGCTATCCTCTTTTCAATAACTTGGAACAAGCCTTATAACAATGAAAAATAAAGTTGTGTGTCTACTATAAGCTTTTGTGAGAAACAATGAACAAAGAATCAATAGGGGAATTAATCTATATAACAAAATAATACAGGGCTATTACATCTATGGAAAAAGCTAGATTGCCCTGCATTCTCTTATCATGTAAGATTCTAGATCTAACAATACATGGTGATCAGAATAATGATATTCAATCAATGATAAGGAACAAACTACCTAAAAAATGTACAAAATGTTTTCCATCATTATATTAGATAATTTTTCAATTACTGTCACCATACCTAAGGTCATAGTTCCCATCATACTTTTACATTAGTGGATCATGACTTCATGGGTGAATCATCTGGCACTATTCACATATGTGATACATCAGATGACGACATTCTATCTTCTACCTTGTATGCCCTTATATAGTCATTGTTCACTTTTGATCTTATTGTAGTGGTACATTTTATCTTACATTAAATATTAGACTCCATAGTTTCAATAATTCCTTTAGGCACATAACTAATAGACAATCTGACATTAGCTCAGTACATTTTTTCTATTATTCATCAGATTGCCTCCCCATACCAAGATGACACCTTGTTTGTTATTCGATGATATATGTTTGGTACTAGTCAAATCAATGCATAACTATGCTTATATGTCACTGATAGATATTTTTATTAGACAAGTACATCTATGGACCTATGACTAATAGTGAAATTTTACATATGATGTTGGATTCTTTATCGGCTTAGATTTGTACAACAATATTTTTCAAGATAGGAGTGGTATGCTATTCCACTTTTTGATTGAATGTTTGATTTTGTGTTTTTGGTTAACTTCTGTTGTTAAATGCAATCCTATGATACTTCTATCAATATAACAATAGAAAATTTAAAATCCATCATTAAAAGGATGGATTGTTAGCCCCATTGTCCATGTGAATTTTGATGATAACTAAGCCATATGTTAAATTATCTTAATACTTTGCTTTAAATTCATTTTTTGAAAATCTTATGAATAAACTTTGAAGATGAATTTTTAAACTTTGTTTTAGCTTGGGAAGAAAGCATTGGTTGTATATGCATTAACAAGTAAAAAATACAAATGCTTGGATGTCTTTGGAAATGGATCTAAGATGGTGTGGCTACTATCTTGGAAACTTATTTTGAATTGTTTTTATTTCTAAGATTTTAAAACTTGTTGTTTAATTTGTGTGATATTAAGATCATTAGTTTTATCTTGCATATTCACTCCATTTGAACTATTGGACTCATAATTGAAGTACATAGTAGTCACTCATGACTTAAGCATTAAAATTAGTAATGAAGCAACATAAATTATATATTGAATTTATTATCTCAACTTTAAGAAATAAAAAATCTTAAAATTTTTTTATTGCAAGCATCATTTTGCATAACTATAAATTCCTTTGAAAATGCAGTTAAAGTTCATGTATATTACAATGGTGTTGCATTACCAAAGGTACTCAAGTTAGAGGAATTTAATACATTTATATTAATGTATAATATGCAAAGTTTAAATATCATAGTACATAGACAAAAGAATAACATGTAGTGAGAGATAATTGAACCATATCATTATGTACGGTAAAACAATTTTGACATATAATACATCTAGTTCATATAGGATAGTAATATTAATAGAAAACCATAACCTAAGAATTGCGTATGGTATGTCAATTTTGACATATGATATGTTTATTTTGTATGGTTAGTACAAAGTATCAAGAAACCTAAATTAAAGCCTTTTTATGGAAAATCGAGTTTGATGTATGATATGTCTAGTATAAGGAAAATGTAACAACTAGTTCAACCAAAATAAGAAAAGTTAATTAAAATTATTAACAAGCCATTACTGTGAGGGTTAATTATTTCTACGGATCAAAATTCTTATAAATTACATTCAAAATATTAAGAAAAAATATATTAAATTGTAAAAGTTTTGGCGATATCTATCCAAGTTTTCATAATCGCGAAGTCTCATGTTCATTTTTGAAACAATAACATCTACACTTTGAAGTTGAGCATAAAATCTTTCTTCATCTCACTCAAGTATTTACGATCATTCTACAAAGTGGTAGCATCCTTCAAAGAAATCTCATATTCATCATTATCATCATCATATTTTAAAGTGGCACTTGAAATTAAAACAATTTGTAAGATACTTGTGTATTTCATGATTGTAAAAGTTTACTATGCTTTTGCCTCTTATTTCCCTTAAAATTGATTTTTCTTTTGAAAAAAGGCAATTAAGTTAGTAAGACTAGTCTTTTATAACTGGAGGTGGTTATAGGTTTGTTGTTTGAGTTAAACCACATAAACATCATGGGTTCTTATTTTATCGTGGTCCTTGCACAACAAGGTTTTTCAAAATTAATCAATTGTTTTAAAATAACATATTAATAGTAATTACAATAAGACTTCAATTATGTTTTACTCTTGTTCTTAAAGTTAGCAAAATTATTAAAATTAGAATATTTCATCCCCACCCCTACCCCCTTGGTTATGAAAAAAGCTATTCTTTAAATTTTATTGGAGTGAGGTCGACTCTAAAAGAAGCAATTCTTTAGAGAAGATCACATTATGTCTCATAGCCTAATTCAAGTATTTGCCTTCTTGGAAGAGGGTACCTCCTCCCATCATCCTCCACTTTTTATGATAGAATACTAGTTATATTGGAAGAACCACATTAAAATTTTTCTTGTTAATTTATTTGGAAATTTGTGATGTCATTGAGCAACCATTTAATTTTCCCACGAAATGTCCAAATAATGAAATAGTTAGAAAACTATCAATTGACGAAAAACATAGGGTATTGCTAAATTTGAGATATAAAAATTTTATGTTATGGTTTCTTGGCCATTTGGTACAATAAAATCATGAATTTAAAAATTGCCCATTAAATTTGGTCTAAGCTTGAGTTAGGCTATGATGGTAAATTTTAAGTTAAGGAAAATAAAATTATTATATTACTCAAGATTATGAGTTGTCTAGGATGGTTTTTGATGAATCAATCAAATCTATGATTTCTTATTTCATCAATATTATTAATGGTTTAGTAGGCTTAGAAATGTACTTACTAACAACAAGCATGTAAGAAAAATTCTTGGAGTGCTTCTAAAAGAGTGTGATCCCCATGCTATAATAATGAAAGTAGAAGGACATCTCCATAAAGGAAGAGGATAACATAGAAAACAAACGAGCAAGAAGAAGGATGAGGCCATTGCTTTGAGGGTACTGTCATTCTTAGAAGCTAACAAATCTAGAGATGAAGAGGTAGCCTTATTTCACATGTTTTAGGTATACTATACACACATCATGGAGTAGGTAAAGTAACATGAAAGGAGTGGAGAGCAAAACAAAACATTAAGGGCAAACAAGAAATTGTTAAGCATGAATGCTAAAAGTCAGGGCACATTTGCCTTAAATTCCCAAAGTTACTTGAAGGGATTGATAAGTTCAATAATTTTAGGAAGAAGAAAGTTATGAAGCAAATTTGGAGTGATTTAGAGGAATCTATCTCAAGTGAAGATAAGAAGAATAAGGACTTATTTGTCTTATGGAAAAGGGAGATCTTAATGAGAATGCATTTGATGATAAGGTATGCCTTACATCTAAAGCTAAGAAAGATGATCAATTCATTAATGTTTGTATTAAGTATGAAACTCTTGCTACAAAATATAAATAAGTAAGAAGGTAACATGCTAGTTATCTTGGATTTTGTGAATCCTTGAAAGAAGAAAAATGAAAGATACTTAAATGATCTAAAGAATACTAGAGATGAACTAGAAAATTCCTCAACATTCTAATACAATAGTCAATTTCATTAAATTCAAAAGAGAGCATTCTCATTGCTATGTTTCATAACGTTAATTGTTTGACGAAAAGAAAACATTATATGTTCTTTCTCACTCATTATCAAATATGACAAATTTTGTTGTCACTATTACGTGAGATCAAGACATGTAATAAAACTTGCAAAATAAAATCTAATATCCATCATAAGATTCCTAATAATTGTGGGAAGCTAAGGATAAGGTAGCAAATCTTACAAATTCTTGTAATAATGCTTTTGCACCCAATGTAGTTTGGGTTTAAAAATATTTAACACTCAGTCCAATATGTGAAGGCATGCCTTCTTAAAGGACTAATGGAAGTATGTGGTGTATAAGTATTATGTGTTCTAGATATATGATGGAAATTCATTTCATTTTTAGTTAGCAAAGAGCTATTGATGATGGAGAAGACTCCCTTCACAAAAATTCTAAAAAGAAAGTCATCAACATAGGTACTATTAGTAACTCTTCTACATTTATTAGGAAGGTCTTATTACTATACAATTATGTCTACTTTACATAAAAGTTGTTAACCATGATAAGATTGAAGGAGCTAAGAAAGCATAGCTATAAGTTTGTTATGAGTTCTCCTCTTATGTTTAATAGTTAGGTTGAATTGTTGCACTTATGACATCCATTTCAAGTGTAATGATTGTTGTAACTTGATTGATTCTACAAATATTGGAGTGGCCAATGATTTGAATATACCATGGTTTCTTTCTTGAAGATGTATGGCCTCTAATGTTTTATAGCTTGATGTAAAGCAAGAAACTCTTTATCATAGATCAAAAAATCTTTTGTGCTCCTTGTAGTAATTTAGAATAATTAGCTATAGGCTTACCTTCTTGTATATGAACTAAAATGATAGCATACCTCAGTGAATACACTTAAATCTCAAATAGATGTTCATTTGGTTGGGCTTGAATTGGTTCTTTAGAAATAACCTCCTCTAATTATTGAAATTTTTATTGATGTAGATCTATCTAGTCAAACTTTAGATGTGGGCATGTTAGTGTATGTAATGGCACTTCTATTTTAGAGAATCTTCTATTGAATTTTCTAAAGTATTGATAAGCTCTAAGAAAACACTTGACATTAGTAACATCTTAAGGTCTACAACATTTCTTATTTGTATTAATCTTCTCCTTATCGATGCTTATATCATATTACCAACTTGAAATGCCCAATATAGAATGAGTTCTCTTCCATACTCACACTTCATTTTCAACTTTAATTGATTATATTGTAAGATGTTGAACAACTTCCTTAGATGTACTATATCTCCTTTTAGTGTATTACTATAAGTGGAATGTCATCGAGGTAGACTACCATGAAAGCCTCCAAATATGGGTGATGAATATAGTTTATTAGTCACATAAATTTGCCTAGAGCAATACCAACCCAAGCAACATTACCAACAACTCAAATAAACTTTGTCAAGTCATAAAAGTTATTTTCTAGGTTTCTCCTTCTACAATACATTCTTAATGGTATCCATCTTTGAGATCTAATTTTGTGAATACTTGTGCATGCTTTAGCTGGTCCAAGATATCATTAATTATTGGTACAAGATACCTATTCTTAATGGTGATTTTTGAAAGATCTTGATAATTCTCACACTTGTTCCAACCTCCATCCTTCTTAGGCATTAAGATAATTGGAGAGCCACATGGTGAATTGTAAATCTTGAGTACTCCATTCTCAAGTATCTCTATGACTTTGCTCTTAATTAATTCATTTTTAACAAATGAGTTACGATGCATAACTATGTTTCAAAATGTTGAATCTAATAAAAGTTGAATCTCGTGTTCCACTACATGTTTTGTGGATAGCCCTTTGGGTTCGCTAAATAATACAAAATATTCTCTTAGCATGTCCTATAAGTCATCTGGGTAGATTATTGCATTCTTTAGTACCAATGCTTAGCTTCTTAGATTAGACTAATAATAACACATAATTTAAATTTGTATTTAGTAACTTCTTTACTTGGCCTACTACAATAATATATACAATTATATTTCCCTTGTCCTGTATTATAATAAGTTTTTTCCATCCCTTGTTAATTGATATGGTTGGGCTCAATGATAGTATATAGTGTCTCATCTCACAAGTATGAGTAGCAAAATATGATTTAACAAATGTTTAAAAACACTACTTCATAGGTATTTTCAATAATATATTATTAAGTGATTTTAAATTTTACCTTCTATTATTTTTCAACTCTTGTTTTAGAGTCTTTTTGAATCCACCCAACATAATAGGGCCTTAGATGAGTAGTTTTTAAGTGGAGTTTCTTTACAAAACTTTTAAATATTAAATTCATTTGACTATTGCTATCAATGATAGTTTTCACCAACTCCTTTTTTACTTAAATGTAGGTTGTAAAAAGTTACTCTCTCCCTATTATAGTTTCATTAATTTTGAGTTCTTTTGGCCTTATCATGGGATATAGACTCTCATTTGTATTTTATAGAGTCTCAAGAATCATCTAAGTTTAGGTACAACAATGATCTTTTTCCCATTTTGCTTAAACTTCCCTTACAAAAGATTAAGGTGCAAGATCTAACTTTTTTTCCCATATGTGACCCTACTTTTTGTAGTTGATACAATATTTTTGAGTATCATCTATAAATGGAGTTGTTGTTGTTGTGCTTATGTTCTTCTTTATTGGGGAATACTCCTTCCCTTTTTGTGAACTTTTTATTAGTGTCAATCCTCCTAATGTTTGAACTCCTTATCTCTAGATTCCTACTTTGATTCTTCTTTTTTATAGTAATTACAAATATGCTATCTTGTGCCAAAGATTTTACTAGAGATGTGGATAATTCTATGGTAATACGATAATACAAAGCTGAGAAATATTTTGATAAAGTCTTCATCTCATCATAAGGTATCCTTAATGCCATGGCTTATTATCAAAATTCAATGATATAGTCTTACAACTTTTTTCCTAGTCAGTGTCATAGACTATGCCAATTCTTTCATCTTTCCTCTACATAGGATAAACTTCTTTTCTAATTTATTTCTTAAACTAACTCAATGTTATTTTTTTATTTAAATCTTTAATGTGCATTCCATAAGTCAAATGCATGGTTCATCATTTTTAATCAAGCATATACTACTTTATCAGATAAAGAGTAGTCATATAGAGAGAAATAGGTCTCTAATTATTTTAACTAGAAATGTAATTCTTTTACAACTACTGTACTGTCATAAGTAGGTAGATCAAGTTTAGCATCTACTTTAAACAAACACTATCAATTTTCAAGCATTAATAGGGCAAGATTGATGATGGCATCCTCATCCTTGCCTCCAAATATCCTTTTGTTAAAAATATTTTCTTTGCGTGGTGGTTTCTCTTTCAAAGTTATGATGGGAACGTATTGATTTATTAAAACCATCTCAATCAATATTTGCATCTATTGTGTTAATAAAGTTACTTGTGCTTCCAGATTTTATAGTGAAGTAGTTGGTGTAGTCACATCGAATGAAGCCTCCCTAATCTCTTGATTCAATTTTGCAACTTATTCCTCAACTCCTTTCTTTCTGGCTCCTGTCATCAATATTAAATCAAAATGCTTTGATACCAAAAATAACATGATATGTTTTCAAGTTTTCTCATCCTAAGCCCTTTATAATAGACATTATTTTTAGTATCATAATAGTAGAATTTGAAGTATAAAAATGGTAATGAACTAAGTAATAAAGAGAAGGAGAATAAAGCTTTTATCATAAGAATATTTAACACTCTAAGAAATTATAATTGCTTCATTCATCATTCTTACCTTTTCAATATTTTAATGCAAATAGTCTAATATTTTAATTACCAAAGACATGTGTGCCATTTGATCAAAATTTTCAATTTTACATATTTCGAGTTGTTTGACACTAGGCTTGTGCATGAAAAGCCAACATGCACATGGAGTTTGATGGTATCTAGTACTACTTGTTAATAACTTTTATGCATGCAAGTGAGATGTAGTAGGTGGCACATATCATGCACATGATGCATATGTCCGTCGACCCCCAGCGTCCTTCCATGCATGTAAGGGTTGATGCACCAAATAGTCATGTGTGGATTACATGACCCAAATTAGTGTTGAGGTTAGATGAAAGCTTACTATGTGCTCAAAGTGAGGTAGAGATAGTTGCATCACCTCATTCTTGTGGACATAAGAAGCAGTATGTGTTGGTTTTTTTATTACTTCCTTTTATGGGTCTAGGCCTATAATGGATCTCTTGATCATCTTATAAGCTCACCATATAACCATTTTAACTAAATAGATTTCGAGATTGAATTTTACAAGTGGCATTTACTTAGTTATAATAATGGATATGGCAACAACATGTTGAAGTACTACTCTTTAAATAATGTACATCTTTTAAGTCTTGACATGTAAGGTGTGAATGATGTCCTCTTATAAGGTCATCCACATAATATAAATTCATATAGTCAATAAATGTAATTTTCTTTCAGTAAACATTTTTTGTTAACAATATTGATAACTTGTGTAGTATCTAGATGAGTAAAAATCATGACATACACAAGACAATCCTCCATCTTAGCATAGGATTATTGTGCTATGTATTTATAGTAATATTTTAATTTTAGTTCATCCTTTTTGAATAGTTTAAAATAAATAACTAAGGGAGTATTAATTGGCTTAGCATCAAGCATATTATCATCTGTAAGATCTTTTACATATAATGTTATTGAGTTAACCAAAACTTGTTAGTACATTTATCCCTCATAATATCCATATCAAAGATCTTCATTACTACTTCCAAGTTCTTCATTACAAATTTATCCTCCAACATGCCTTTTATGTTATCAATTTTAGATTTTCTTTTGCATGCAATCAGTATATCATCAACTTATAATAATCAGTAAACATATATGTCATCTAGAAGCCTTCTTAGAAAAACAAAACTATCATGCTTACACCTTATAAAATTTTTTGTTTAGCACAAATGTCTCAACCTTTTATACCACTATCCAAGAAACTTCTTTAAACCATGTGATAGCATTTCTAGTAACCAAGTATGATCCTTTTTAGCCTTAAATAGAAAATCCTTTTAGTTGTTGCATAATAATTTCATTCTTTTTCTCTCAATGAAAAAAATAATTTTAAAAATAAGTTTCTCTAACACTAGCTCAAACTTTGATACTGGAGTCCAACAAGTTCACTTCCACCAAATAAGAGTAAACTTTTGAAAGCAACCATGTTTTACACCTTTCATCATTTCACAAAGGATTCTAAATTTCTTTTTTGAACACTTGCAACTGATAATGTTCTTTTCTTGAAGATTATTCACTAATCTCCAAGTTTGTTTTTTTAAGACATGTTATTCCTTCTAACATAGCTAAAATCAAGTTCTTTGCTTCTAAGAAATCAGACGACTTGTCTTGCATACATTTGTCTTGTGTAACAAAAAGTACATAACCCATAAAATCTCCATATTATCTTGTGTGTGTGTATCCTTTGTAACTAAAAGTGCATAATTCACAAATTGCCATGTCATTGTGGTGGTCCAATAGATCTCCTAATTATGTTTGTGGTGACAATACAAAAGTATTCATGAACTAATTATATATCTTGTTCTCCAGTTTCCTCTTAATTGTGCTTTTATATAGTTGAATGAAACTTGCCAAACCCAACATTATACGATTAGTAGATTATTGATCCCTATTTATTTTTTAGTTTTTAGTTTGGAGTTATGCGTTGGGTGCTTATCAAAGGTGACAACCTTATTAATAATAACTTTATATGACTTTGGATCCAAATACAGTAATCTATTATATTTTACATCTTGTCCATAACTAAAGAAAAAAATTCTTAGTTGATGGCTCTAACTTGTCTCCAGTTTAATAAGCATAAGTTAGACAACAAATATTGATAGGATTGAATAAAAAAAGGATGTCCTAGTCAAATCTTATTTAGAGACTTCAAGTAAATAGTTGTTTGTGGATATCTATTCATAAGAAAAGCTATTGTAGATACTATTATCCAAAATCTTACCCAAGCTTGATTGAGAAAGCATACAATGGGCTCCCTTCAAATGAGTTTGATTCGTTCTTTCAATCATAATTTTGTTTTAGCATATAAAGAATTATTTTATTCATGAGAATATCTTCTTTGTTATAGAAATCAATAAACTCTTTATTGCAAAATTTTAGACCATCATATATTCTAAAATAAGAAAATATTATTTTCTAGTTTGTCTTTATTACATATTATTTTTGTCTTTTTATAAAAGCTTTCTACAAATGAAATTACAAAATATTTGATTTTTTAAGATATATAACCACATATTTTTTGAATAATTTCAATAAAAATGTGCATGTATCTATGCATAGTTCTTTGGTGAAATTGAAGTTATTTCCAATAAACATGAATAAATATAATCAAGGGTGCTTTCAGGGGTGTGGGAGGTAGGCCTAAAGCTAACTCCTTTTGCTTTCAATGACACAGTACTCAAAATGACACAGTACTATTAAGAACAATCAAAACTTTCTCACTTATATGTTCGAGCCTCATATGCAAAAGCTTTGTAGTGTCCTCTTTTGTGAAAGATGGTGATGAAATTGGTGCAACACTAATTATTGTTTCACTTTGTATATGTAATGATAAACAATTATATTTTCTTTCATAACAACCAAGGTCCTTTACTCATCTTCAGATTTTTATCATCTCTAGTAGTGGTACATCCAAAACCAATCTAGGTTTCCATTAAAATAAGATTCTTCTTGAGTTATGGGAAATGCCTAATATCAGTTAATGTGCACATAATATCATCATGCATCTTTATTGTAACATTATTTTTCTTCAATACATTATGACCATTACATATTTTAAGATGAAAAATAAGATTTATTTTAATGCATGTCTTATGAATAAGTGGAGTCAAGAATAAAATTATCACTATTCTTAATTCTTATCATACTTGAAAAGATATTAGTTGAGGTTTTTACATACATCATTTCTTGGACCACACTAGCTTATGATGACTTATTATTCATCTAGTTAGTGTTGATACATTGATCTTTTTTTCTTAAGGCATTAAAGTCATTTTTATGTGCCGTTCTTCTTGCACTATTTTCAAATTATATTTTTACATTTTACCTTAAATTTATTTCTATAATGGTTTGAGTACTCTTTCTATTGATTATCTCCTAAAATCTATTTCTTTTACCTTTTTCTTATTACTACCATTCCAATGTTCATCTATATCATCCTTTGTGAGAAATGAATTTCTCATGTCTTCCAAAGTAATGATTTTTTTCTATATGCATAAAACAATCAAAAATATTTGCATAGGTGGTAACAAAGAGCACATATTAGTAATTTCTACCATTCACCTTCTATATTAACTTCAATTATTTTGAAGTCACTGGTTGTTGAATTTGATTTATTACAATGAGAATTTGTAAGAATATCCTCTTTCAAGTAAAGAAAATACAATCTTTTTCTTTTTATAGAGCTTGTAGAGAGGCCTTTTACCAACTTGAGCCATAGACAAGTAGTTGTGGTCTACTCAAAGACCCCAGTCAATATCTCATTTAGTAAAGAAAGTTGGATTATTGTAAGTGTTTTTTCATCAATGTCATATTTTCTTATTCTATCATAGCTTCAAGAATTTTTTATCAACCCAATAATGCCTTTGTAAGGTCTTGTTGAACTCCTTCACATATCTTTTAATCATAGTCCAAAACTCTAAGACCCATCAAATTATTTAGTTTTTTAATTGATTATCATGGGATCTATAAGATTATTAAGATTTAATCCCACAATTTATATGAGAAAAACAAATTACAATAAGTAAAATAATATTGAAAAAAATCTAACACAAAACTTTTGTGGTTTGACTTGATTAGGCCTAATGTTGATATAAAAATAGAATAAGAATATCCAATTATGACCAATATTGCAAGAATAAAAAATATTGAACTCTCTCACAAAAAGGCAATATCTCTTGAACTCTCATAAAAGAAATAACACAAAAAGAGTAAAACAACTTTCTCATCAAGATAAATTCTGCTCTCATTCTGGTCTACTCTTACTCTCACATTCATGACCTCCATAATATTTATAGATTATAAATATAATTGTGTTCATACCTAGCACATCATAACTATAATTGTTTTCTTTACCTTTTCAACAATTGTTACAGGTTTCATAATTAGTCCTATTATTAAAATAAGTGCGATAGGATGTCCATGTAAGAGAGAAAACAAATTATAAAAATATAAAAATCAAGCATAAAGAATAAAATAATAATAATTTTGTAAACTTTTGTAAAATAATTGCTCTTAAATTTTATTTTAAAAGGCCTTACTAAATTAAAACCTTTAGTGTGAGATGTGCAATAAAGTACATACATAAAGATTTTTATGTAGTTTGATCTCAAACATTGGATTTGCATGAACCCCCAATCATAAAGATTGGGATTCCAATACTTATCACTTTTTGTAGATGTAAGAAGAAATAGCCTCACATTAGCCCAAAAGAGCTTACAACACCAAATTAGAGGACTCTATAATCAACATCCCAAATGAGCCTAAAATTGGGCCAGAGGTTCTTGTGCAACACTAGCATAGATGAGCATACAAATCTTTAGGTTAAAGGACCTTAGAAAGACTGGCCACAAGGCCAAATAAAAGGATACAAAGATCCAAATACAAAGTCCCACATTTGGAAGGGCATAATGTTGATATGGGGCTAGCACGGATGTAGGACCAAGGATGTAGGGTATGCATGCATGGGCACTAGCCTACATGTTTTCTCATTTCTATGGAATTTGAAATATGTGTTTTAAGGCTTTTCAAAGCATGTAAGAAATATGTATCTTTATGAGTTGACATTAGTCATGCCACCATATGTAATTAACTAATGTTTCATGCAAGAGAAAACTCTTAATGTTTTTAAAATCTTTTAAAATTAATTTCACACACAGCATGATCTTAATCTTTTAGTTCATAGTGTGTCATGGTTATTATCATAAGTCCATATGTTAATATAAGAAATGAAGAGTCAACAAATCCTTTTCAAGATTGCTCATGCTTCATACTTGATGCTCACTACATTCTTATTGATCACCCAACCAATAAACACTTCAAATCAAGAACTAATGCTCCTCCAATAGTTCACCAAGTGAGATTGAGATTCATGATAAAAACAACATGAGGGAAAAGCATTAGAATAAAATGAAACAATTTTGTTGCATCTAATAAGCCACACATGGAATAGTGGTTTAACACATAATAAACACCAAATTTTAAAAGACAATGTTAGGCTCCATATTTGAATTTCATAAAATTTTCTTGGTGAACACATATTTGTGTCAAAATTAAATATGAGTCTTACCAAAAACTTATTTTGTGTATCATAAAAAAACTTATTTTGCTTATTTTTATTGTTGTACTAATAATATTTATTACTTGTTATCTCATTTTACTTATTTAATAACAAAATGGTCTATAAGCACTTTCATTAAATCAATCAATAGCAAATTATTCTTTCAATACAATCTTTTCAAACTCTCTTTTTAAATACAAAGGAAACATTCAAATTCCCAAATAAGTTTTCATTTTTTTGAAATAACATTTTCATTAATTGTAAAAGAACAAATTTTTTCAAATGTTAATTTTTTTTGAAAAAAACCAATTTATTAACCTAACGGATGTGTTTTTGGACTAACAAATACCACTATTGTAAATACAGTAGTTGATGTATCACTTGACACTTTTGTTAAATATACTCATATTGGAAGTTCAAATGAAAACATAGCTGGATCTTGTGGAAGATTTTGTCTTTAATTTTAGCACTATAAGACTGTTTGATGGTGGCAAGCAAAAGATTTGATTGAAAGGTGAGTACAATTGGATGAATAAGATTTGTTCATCTAGGTATTTGGCCTTAGATATTAAATGTAGAACTGATGTTTATTTAAACTCAAATTATCAATTGAATAAGGTTTATCTATATAAGTAATTAGCCTTAAGCATTAAATGTAAAGAAATTTTTTATTTAAACCTAAAATATAGATGTTGGTATTAAAAAGTGCTTCTAGTTTTCAAGTGCTAATGATTCTTATGAAGTGGTTGAGTTAAATGTCTTGTAAACTCAAATGAAGCAACTATCATGAGAGATAATTAGACTGTTGTGTTTGTTATATGATTTAATGGTATTAGATGAAAAGGTAGAAGACTGATCTACAAAGATATGGATTATGAATGAATTTCACACTTATTTTTCAAATGTTAGAGTTGAACCAAATGACCCCAAGGAGTTATATTTGGTTTTTATGATAATAAACCTCTTAGATACTTTACAACAATTTTGTAACATGTCTTCTTACCTTTTCTTTCAAGAAATTAATTAGACAGATATAGTTGATGTTTGTTATATAATATGATGGAGTAACGCTTGATGAAAGTCTATGAAAAATATCAAAAAGTATGATAGCCATAAGAAATTACATCATGTGATCCAACAAACAATATAATAGAACTATGAGATTAAGCTGGATCTTGTTAGACTATTTGTAAGATCGAGTAATCCAGTTGACATGATTATGTTAAGAATCTAATAACTAGTCAAGAAAATGGATACTTGGCAATTTCTTTAGCAAAATGGGAAACTAAACTAAGAACAACTAGAGAAACATTGGGGACAACCAAGGAGTGAAAAATAGTCATGACCTTGAATTATAAATGAACCTCTAAGGCATGCAAAAATTATATAATTGAGATTGTAGGAAAACCTGACTATAAAGTTGTCATGTGACTATTCATCTAAAGTAAGATCATTGGGAAAGACATTTGCCACATTATTCACTATAAATTTGCAATAAAAACTTGAAAATTTGTGTACAAATCATCAAGCTTTAATGACCTCTCTTCATCACAACTCTTGACTACTTTGGTAACTTCTAAGTTATCCTTAATGGTTTAAATTGTAAATCTCTCAAAGTAAGATTTGGTTGTGCTTTCTTATTCTTTGAAATCATTGTTATGTGAGTAACCCATTAGCCTTATCTTTAAGCAAGGGAGAGCCTTACCTAAGGTATAGTGTCTAAGGAAAATTATAAGGCCTTGATCAAAGGTTGGGTATTGGAGTATTGAGTGTCAACACAAGGGTTTTGTTTTAGTAGGAAAGTGTAAAGCCTTGCTTCAAGCTTTTTTTTTTGGATGGATTTTGGCTTGATATTTTGCTTATCATAAAAGCATGGAGTGTACCACTTATAAAGTTGAGTGAAGGAGAGATTTATAGTGTTAGATGTTAACTCCATGGTCTTATGTGAGAGTATAATGATAATAAAACCATAATGTTAAGCTTACTATTGTATTGTTTGAGTTTGATGTCTTAGGAAAAGAAAAAGATATTAGCCACACCTTACTTTTTAGAACAAAAACCTTTTTTTTCAAATCTATAGGTACAACAAAACCCAAGGACTTGTCAATATACTTATCTAGCCACCTTTCATAGTCTAGGCTTTACATTCAAACTAGGAGTCTCATCTCCCAATTTAATCATCAAGTTCTAAGTATAACACCCAAAATGAATCTTGTCCTTATCATTACTCAACCTTAGCTAATATTGAAATGGTTCACCCTAAATAGGGTAACCCACCAACCATATTAGTTTGTGCATAGTGTTAAAGTAACTTATAAACCTACAATATAATCCATGCATACCCATACTACTAAAATATCATTATAACTCACAATTAATCTATAAGTCCACCAATCCAATATTTAAAAATAATATAAAAGATGTTAATATCCAAGTCTATGATTAAATATTTGATATATCTCAAGTCCATTAAGGTATAAATATCAGAATCATAATGAAATAACTTCATTACTACTAAAATCAAATATGCAAGTGAAAATGTTAAGAATATGAGATGCACTATCATTAATGCTCCAAATTTTGACTTTGAAGGTAAACTAAATCTTCATAGACTTAGATGTAAAAATAAGGGGAGTGAGTTGGAGCTCAATAAGAAATCTTAAAATCATGCTATAAATATAAACATAAAGTAATAAGAAAATACATATCAATTATAACTTCAAAGTTTAACCAATACCATGAATAGCAATATCAACTTAGACAATCTCAACCTACCAAGTTAAAATGTTACATAAAAATTATGTTAGGCACTAGTCTTAATGACATAACTCCAAGAAAAATTATTTATTTAATATCTATAGAAACATCTCAAATCTTTATCATATCATAATCATAAACTTGTAATATATCTATTGGAAACTTAGTATCCCATTAATGATCTAACACTCCCTCCAAACATATCCAAAAAACATGGCATGTGGTTTAGCACTCTTGTTTCATCACGTGATCTAACACTACTCAATAAGGAAGTCCAACCATGTGGCTAGACCCTCTCAACTCTCAATGCCCTCAATAAGCATGTAGCGCTTTGCCACCTTTTGCATGGCCACATCAATGATCTCTTATGGTGTCTAGAGTTTCTTAGTGGTACACACCCACAACAAATGTTCCAACACATTTCCCCAAATGACAAAATGTTATAGTAACACTTAACTATCTTAGTGGCACTCATATACATCATTTAATCTAACTTATCCCCCAATGGATGGAATGTCCTAGTGGTACTCAGCCACATCACATTCCATAATAAACCTAATGTCTTGTGAAACTTAACCACACCACATAATTTAGTGGAAGTTTAATAAATTGACCTATTAATCACTTGTTGGAGGATCCAAAATTATTGGTCACTAAGTCCTAATCCTTATTATCATCAAGTTGTTCTTTCTTATCATATCAACCATTATTTCAAAGTATTATCACAAATTGGCTATTTGGGATAGAAATAATGTTGTTATAAATCTTAAATCAAGTATCATATGATTCTAAAATCCTCTTAAATCCCTTATCCAATTATCTAAGCATTCTAAGGTTTTCTTCCTACTTAATTAGCTATCTAAGAATTCTAATATTTCTTTCCAAATCATAATAAACTACTTATGTGTTCTAGAGTTTGCTTCTTATCAATTATTGAAGTATTGTATGGTCTTCTTTCAAGCCTTAATAGGTTATCTAGGTTTATCTATCTATTATCTGAGATGATCCCAACATTTCTTCTAAACCCTAAATTGACTAATATACAATAGGGTTACTTCTCATACCTTGATTCATTTATTTTTGTTATCTTGTGTTATCTAGATATTACACTTATGATTACCTATTGCTTAAAACTTTATCTAAGGTCCTTACCAACTTTGCTTTTGCCTATCTAAGAAACACTTAAGCTTTCACTTCATGTTCAAATCCTTACCTCTAACCCTTAAGCATATTCCTAAATGAAGCATTTCATTCCTAAACTAAGGTCACATTAGTTCTATAGGTGATTTCATGCCACATAAGCAAACTTAAGCAGTTGCAATATTGTTAAATGACTCTTCTATGCGACACACAACCTCTAGATAACCATATAAGGTTTACAACAAATTTTCAAAGAGATTAATTAGGATCACTCATGGCTTATCCAAATCATTACAAGAAATGCATAGGATTTAGTCAACATCCAAGAGAATAACTAGCTTTTGGCCAAGCCTAACATCACTCTTAAAGACAAACCAAGATTTTTATCTCAACCAAACTTTACCCAAGGTTTAACTAAGAGAATCATTAATTTGATACCTCATCTAAGACTTGCTAAAGGACTTACCAAGTGCTTGTGAAGCAGCACAAAAGAAAGAATTAGTGGCACAAAAATAATATAGACCCATAATAAGGTCTCAAAGTAAATTCAATCAAGATACAGTTCTCTAAAATTGAATACATGCATGACTCTTTTGAGAACATTCAAATAATAGCCTTGAGAAGTCATTTGTTCATCTATACAATATCATGAATGAAGGTTAGTGCTGCATTAATGAAGGTATCCAAACTTTTAAATGAATGTCTTTAAGAAGTATGTAAGAAATATATTTTTAGAATTTGAGAATAAAAGTCCTCAAGAGATAGGTAGAAAGCATGCACTTGTATTAAAGAATTATATGGACATAAAAGTCTTCAAAGGTTTGGTAGGAAGCATGATGATGTATTAAAAAACTTATATGGGCATGAAAGTTCTTAAGATGTAGGTAGAAAGCTTCTTTTTTATATTAAATAAGTACTTTTAATCTCTTATTCAAAAGACCTCTCATGAATGAATGAGTAGTAAAATAGACATGATAATAGAAAGTGTATTGCTTTATGGCTTGAGTGTTTGAGTTGGCTTAGTGGTCTCCTCTTGGGTTTACTTTAGTGAATGAATTAGTATTTTTTTTTTATTTTCTAAACTCTACTCCACTTCTTTAAGCATTTTTTTCATATTTTTCATTCTATTTAATGCAAGTAATTACTTCATTCATCCCACAGCCTAATCTCATCTCTAGCAACATTAGCTTTTATTCTCCCAAAATTCAGACTTTAGAGTTTCTTTATTCTAAAACCCAAAACCTTAGTATCAATGAGGATTAAAACAAAACTAAACAAAGCATTTTTTGGGTCTATGCAAGATATACACTATTTCATGCCTTATTTCTTAAACTACTTGTGACCTTATCATCACATGGTCAAAAGCCAAGATTATCATCCTTTTGTTTCATGATTTACACACAAGGTTCCTTATCCTACACCTCTCTTTCTAAGGCTACTCATGTCCTTAACTAGATTCAATTTTGAAATCTTAATATATTAAAAATTTAAATCCTAGGCTTTTAAATATCTAACCTATAATATATTATATTCAAACCCTAAGGTCTATTAAAATAATGATCAACACTTAATCCTAACCTAAAGTTAACTAAGTCTAAAAGCTAACTTTAAATTCTTACCTCTTATGCCTTACTTGACCAAACCCTCATCTATTTGCTAGCCCTTCTCAAGGTCATCTCTCAACCTTAGCTTTCTTTTAAGACAACCCAAGACTCTTAGGCCTCCTTATAATGAACCTGAGAGCTCCTCTTATCTTTAAAGCCATCCAAGGTCTCTTATCATATAGTCTAAAGGTTTAACCTAAGTCAACAAACCCCTTTTGGATGCAAAAATTCACTATTGGGTTTGATTTAGAACTAAGTCTATAGTTTACCAAGGATTTACCACATCTACATGATCACTAAATCTTAAGATTCCTTCAAAAAGCACAACTTACTTTTAAGCCTAACTACGGTTAACTTAACACTTCACCTAAAATTAGCTTCATCACTTATTAGAATTCATCTCTCTACATCAAATATATAAAAATTAGATTAACATACACATAGCTAAGTGCATGTAACTACTTATATTTGAAAAGTATAAGTGGTCAAATCATCATCCTTGAAGATTAATTATGCATAATTAAGAACATCATCCTTAATCCAAATCAAACATAATAAAACTATCATCTTTTTTTGAAATGGAATTATTTATTAGATAAATTAGAGGTTACATCCTATGAAGAATACCAATGAAATATCAATGGAGTTGTGCAGTTGAGTGAACTATGTTTAAGAGCCCCACAAAAATGAAATACCATACTAAGCCAATGTTGCTTGCCTAATATGTCATACCAAGGTGTCTCTTAGCCATATTCATTAACTATTGTATTTGGCCAAAGTACCTTGATCCTAACATCACGATGCATGCAACCAAAAAATAACATCTACATTCCCAATGTAATATGACATTGAAGTTTTCATAATGATTTGTTCATGTGGAACCTTTGTGTAGTGCCCATGCTACTTGCAATACTTGTCTAATATAATTTTTCATCAAATCACTAAAGTAAAATGGTGCCACCCATAATAGTGATGAACATGCTTGTTTAATTAGATGTTGATGATGATTATAACATGGTGATGCACACAATAAAAGAATAGTGTTTATGTCCCTGACATACTATCATGACATAATGATTGTGTTGATACATTAATCTATGCCTTTGTATAGTGTCTGCTCTGAGCAGAGTGTCTATTTGATGCATATCTTCCCTAATCTATAGTAGTATGATTCTACAACTTATAGCAGTGTTGAGCATGCTTGTCCAATTTGTTTAACTAAATCATCATATGTTGGTGATTCACAAAATTAATGAATAGTGCTCATAGTCCCAACATCTCAAAATGAAAAAGAAATTACACTGATATGATGCTTTTTTGCATTTAAGCAATATCTCTAATAATGAAGTCTATATCATAAGTGATTGATCCTTAAGGCATATTATATAATGAGATGTTGATCCATTAAATCATTACTAACTAAATTAAAAACTAGTAAAAAACAAATGATCATCTCATATGATCTACAAACAATACAATAATACTTGTAAGTAATCTACATCATCTTTGTGTCAATCATTCAAAATAATACATCATTTCTTGTACAATAAACAAATGTATGAAATTTGACCATCATCTATCCAAACCAAAGTTTTGCAACCTTTAAAAAGGCATATCATATTCCATGCTTTGAAGATGGCTAATTTTGTTGCTATTTTTAGTAATAAAGGGGCAACTTTGTTTCCCTTTAGTTATATGAAAATTTAGTTAATGTAAGGTGAATTCATTTGTTGCTTGACCTGATTAATCAAGTGGGACAACTACCATTATATTTTAGCTTGACTTTACATCAGTTAGATAAGTGCCTTACAATCTAGCTCGATCAGTAGTCTATTAATGTTTTTGATTTTTGCATAATTTTGAACCTTGTAGCAAATCCAAGGCATTTAACTCCATTGCAGATTTTTGTCAGAGTTGGAGAATACTTCTACATTTTTTCCATCATGATTGCAAATAATTCTCCCACAACATGCCAAACCCTTTATGCAATTGGAGTAACCATGAATGCCAAGTTTGAACATCTAAAGTGGAAGTCAGATCTATTGAATTTCTTCACAAAGTCTATATCCTATAGATAAATGGTGGTGCTAAACATAGCTATGCTACATAATTTTTTTCTTGTGCCAATTGCATTAATGGAAAGCTTTGATAAGTGATGCAATTGAGAGTATTATCCTTGTTAATGATATTTAGATTATAATAATTTATTTCATCATATAATAGTAAATCTCTAGCTTTGTAATTTTTCCTAAATAACTTTTCCCTTAGTGAGTGTATATCCCCTTGCTTCCATCGTGTAATAAATTAGAAATGTTCAAGGTCTATGCTTGATGAATTTGTAGTACATTAGCAAAGCTTGCCCAAACTTGTTTGACTTTATCACAACCTATAAATGTATGATCAAGAGGATCCTCATTCAGGTAATGTGCACATTTGAATGCCATTGGAACTTCATTCTTCTCAAATTCTTCAAAAATGAAAGCAAATTATTTGTAATCCTCTAAATAAGAATTGAGATCTTTAGCCAACATTTGGAGTTCAATGAAAATAGGTTCAACTTCACTGTAAGGCCCTTTCTCCTTATTGCATTCCATGCACATTGTAAAATGCATGTCCCATTTTCATTCAGAGTCCAATAATGAGTCTTCTACAATATGTTATATGTTGTTAAGCCTAATCTTAATGTAGTCAATCACTAAGTCTTAGTAATCCTAAAAATGCCACAACTTACTTCCGAGACTAACTAGAGTTAACTTAAGAATTCCCTCAAAAGTCATAACTTACTTCTAAGCCTTATTAGAGTTAACTTTAACACTTCACTTGAATCTAGATTCTTCAATTACTAGAATCCAGTTCTCTTACATCAAGCATATTAAAACTAGATTAACATACACATAGCTAAGTTTATGCAACTACTTATCTTTAGTAAGTATAAGTGGTAAAATAATCATCCTCTAAGATTAATTATGCATAATTAAGATCATCATCCTTAAACCAAGTAAAACATAATAAGACCATCCTTTTTTAAATGAAATTATTTATTAGAAAAATTAGAGGATACATCTCATAAAGGGTAGTAATGAACCCACCATAGAGTTGTACAATTGATTGAACTAAGCCTAAGAGCCCTAAAACAAATCAAATATCATACTAAGCCAATGTTGCTTGCTTAATATGTCATACCAAGATGTCTCTTAGCCAAATTCCTTAGCTATCATATTTAACCAAAGTACTTTGATCCCAACATCACCATGTGTGCAACCAAAAAATGGTATTCACATTCCCAACAAACTATGACAACAAAGGTGTTATAATGATTTGTTGATTTAGCACCTTTGTACAATGCCCATGCCACTCACAATACATATCTAATATAACTTTTCATCAAATCACAAAAGTACAATGCTACCACCCACAATAGTGATGAACATGCTTGTTCAATATGATGTTGGCGATGATTGTAGCTTGATGAAACATGCAACCAAAGAATAATGTGCATGCCCTTGGCATATCGTGATGATATAATAATCATGTTGATAAATAATGTGTCCTTATACAATGTCTTCTCTGATAAAAGTGCTTGTATGATGCATACCTCCCCCAATGATAAAAGTGCTTCTACCTATAGTAATTTTGAACATGCTTCTCTAATCTATTTGACTTAATGATCATATGCTGGCAATGCACATAATCAATGATAAAGCTCACAGTCCCAAAATCTTAGAATAAAAAAGAGAAATCACGTTGATACAATGTGTTTCATATTTGAATAATATCTCTAATATTGAAGTATATATCATAAGTGATTAATCCATAAGCCATACTACATAATGAGATGTTGATACATGGAATCATTACCAATTTAATTGACAACTAGTACCAAACAAATGATCATCTCGTATGATCTTCAAACAACACAATAATGCTTAAAGGCAATCCGCATCATCATTATGCTAATCATTCAAAATTATACATCATTTCTTGTTCAATAAACAAATGTATGGAATTTGAGCATCATCCACCCAAACCAAAGCTTTGAAACCTTTAAAAAGGTATATCATATTCCATGCTTTGAAGATGGCCAATTTTGCTATTATTTTTAACAGGAAAGAGGTAACTAAAATTAACATAAGTTGAATTCATTTGTTGCTTGGCCTAATTAATAAAGTGGGATAACTAACATTGGGTTGTAGCTTGACCTTACATCAGATTGATAGGTGCTTTGCAACTTATCTTAATCACTAATCTACTAATTTTTTTTACTATTGCATAATTTCAAACCTTGTAGAAAATCCAAGACATTTAACTTTATTATAGATTTTTGAGCCATAATATTGGAGAAGACTTCTACATTTTTACCATCATTATTCCAAATAATTCCCCCATAACATAATAGTGGTGCTAAATCTAGTTGAGCTACACAATTTTTTTCTGTGCTAATTGCATTAATGGAAAGCTTTGATAAGAGATGTGCTTGAGAGTAGTATCCTTATTAATAATATTTAGAGTAGACTAAATTATTTTCTCATATAATAATAAATTTCTAGCTTTCCAAGTTTTCTAGAAAATGAGCAATGGATGATAAGAATAACTTTTTTCCATAGTTTAGTGTATATCCCCTTGCTTCCATCATGTAATAAATTAGAAATGTTCAAGCTCCATGCTTGATGAATTTGTGATGCATTGACAAAGCATGCTCAAACTTGTTTAACCTTATCATAACCTGCAAATGTATCATCAAGATAATCCTCATTCTAGTAATTTGCACGTTTGAATGCAATCTAAAATTTCATTCTTCTTAGATTTTTTTGAAAATGGAAGTAGGTTATTTGTGATCCTTTAAATAAGAATTGGAATCTTTGGGTAACATTTGGAGTTTCGAGCAAATAGGTTTAACTTCATTGTACCACACTTTCTCCTTATAATATTACATGCTTATTGCAAAATGAAAGTCCCATGTTCTTTAGAGTCTAATAATGAGTCTCCTATAATAGTGTTTATGTTGTTAAGCTTAATCTTAATATGGTCAATCTCTTTCCATGCATCACATAGTCTAACTTCCATATTTGAATTTAGATACTTACTTATCATATAGCTAGATCAACAAGAGCTTCAAGTTCTTAATTTCTAGAATAATTTAGTTTAAAATGTAGCCATTATATCCTCCATATTTTTTAAGTCCAAGACCATTTTTTGTAGCAGTATAATTGATTTTCTTCTAGCAAGCCTAGTGATGCTTGTGCACCTTATCTATATTACTACAAAAGAAGCTATTCATTAACCTTTCTACTCTATTTAATATCTTGTTGGGCAACTTAACTATCATTAAATAGAATATAGGTATTGATGCTAATACATGCTTCACCAAGATTAGTCTGACCTCTCTAAAGCCCAACGTTTGACTTAGCCTTTTGTCAAACTGCTCTTCATCTTGTTGCTTAGAAAGAACTTACTCTTTCATTGATTTATTTGCATGGATTTTTCTTAAAATTATCACAATAGATTTTAAATGTTAGATATTTTCCTCAAGTATTCTTTATAGAATATCATATTAGCATCCACATATGCTAAATGTGTAATGAGTTTGTAACCATTGAATAAGCATAGCATGAGATTTTCCTTAGATTGAGATGCCTATCTGAAGCTCTACTGAAACATTCAATTACCAAAATGAACAGTAAGGGAGAAAGTGGATACCCTTAATTTCTCTTAAAACATTGAAATATCCGTTGGGCTTCTCATTAATGATTATTAAGATTCAAGAGTCGTCAAGAATATTGAGAATCACCTTGATAAGTTTTTTAGCAAATTGGAATTTTGTGAGAACCCTAGTTAAAAAATCCAAGGCAATACATTTAAATGTGTTCTTTAAATTTAGTTTTCTCACACACTTTCTCTATCTTACTTTCCTATTCAATGACCCAATTAATTCATGAGTAATTACAGAAGGGATGCAATTAATAAGGTTTCCATTGTCCAAACAATCAATGATAGTAAATTATTTTTGAAAATGATGAAACATTGCTTGTTGAATTGTTTATTCCTACTAAATGAATGATCCCAAACTATTTTTGATATAATTTATATTAAATCTTGCTCTTTTTTACTTAACCATAACATGGAAGAATTTAGTATTTCTATTCCCTTATTTAAGCCATTTAATTGTTACCTCTTGCTGCCAACAAATCTCCTGCTTAGTAATTGCATCCAATAAATAATCATTGGCATTAACTGGCTCATCTCTTCTGCTCTCATTCTGATAAGCTTGAAATTGACCTTCTTTTTCTTATACCAAGCCTTTCGTCTATTTAATAGTGTCAAACAAATTGCCAAATCTCCATATATTCCATTACTTTAAGCATTCCTTTACCACTTTTTCCTGATGGCCAGAGCATTTAAACTCCTGCATCTAACTAGATTACCCAATTCCTTGCAATAGTTTGCTTGAATGAATCAAATCTAAACAACATATTTTGTCATTCTCTATGAGAGCTTTTGGTATTAATAAAGGTGTATTTAACATCTGAATTTCACATAGAGTTTGATCTACTACTAAATGAATTACCTCTCATCAAACAGCACTTGATAGCAAAAGTCACTCTTTCAAACCACCCAAATTTTATTAATTGTATTACCAACGCAATGATCAAAATCTAGTCTCCCCATAAACTCTACCATTATATTTCAGAGTGTTAGAGGCTTCATGAGCATAATTAGACCCAATTTATTTACATTAACAAGATATTTAAGAGGTTAAACTGAGGTCTTATTTGTTTCTCTAATATTTTCAACTAGGATGTTATTCATTATAGATGAATTAAGTCACAATTTGGGTCTATTGAATGCTTCTATGGGTAGCATTTTTATTGTTGAGCATGTGTTGAACTTTCCTCAAATTTGTTTTTGTATCCTTGATTAGAATTGGAGTTAATTCCTTCTCCTTTGAATGAATCAACATAATAGCTTTGGCTTTCTAATGAAACTTCTCACTAAATCCTTTCAATGATTAAATATCTTGATGCTATTTGGCCTACTTATTTGAGGCTTATGAGTTTGAGATTAAAGAAAATTTCTTAACATTCTTTTAATATTTCTTTAAAACAATGTAATCATTTATTACTTTGGTTTAAAATTTGTTAGATTTAGTGCCAATAGATTGTTTTTTGCTAGATTTGTTACAAAACTCCATGACTTTCTCAAGAGCCTCCTTTTGATTTTGCCTTAAGAGTTGATCCTTGATTCATACCAATCCCTCCCATATTTATTTGTTGTTGTGTTTGGATTTTTGTTGCATTCTAACTTAATTCATTTCTTTTGATTCCATCTGCTAATTATGCTAATCAGCAACTCTATTTTGTGTTTGCATTTTGAAGAATATGCCCCCATTTGTAGCAACTCTAACAATAGCTAGGCATGTTATCATATTGCACTTTTTGCTAGAAATAGTTTTAAAGTCCATCTTTCTAGTTATTTTAATTGTAGTGGGCAACTCTTTAGTTAACTCCAATTGTACAAAAACCCAAGAAATACTTAGCCACGTCAACTTCATTTTAGTTATATCGATATTTAACAAAGTTATTATGGTAGAAGTGAATGAAAATAGTGTTCCTTTTATTAAAGAGTGAATCGACAGCTATTCAAAAGAGACTTATATTGGTGCCAGTGAGGGTTCTATATTAAGATGAAAATCCAAGTGCCACTTAAAGACCCTTATTTAAAAATCAACAATATTCCATGATCTATGTAACAAGCAATGTAAGTAATTCTCCTTAGAAAATTTGATGAGAATGTATTAGCTATCTAGATATATGATTGTAAAAGAATTAAGGAAAGCAACCTATTTTAAGTGAGCAGATTATCTCCATTTTTGGACATCTAAGAGAAAATTCATTAATTAGTGTATGTTTAAATGGGGCTACCATTTTAATGATTTCATTCTTGGTGAAGATGACCACATGATTGCCTTAGAATTTTGTTATGAGCTTGATTCCAACCAGAGATGAATCCTTTACCTCCCTAAAACCTTAGCAAAGGAGTGGCAAGTTGAGGCATGTTCATCAAGAATCATCATGATAGCACCACAAGTTGTGCGACCTAAATAACTATAATTAAAACATTGGAGATGGTGTAGTGCTTACTTATCTAATGCAAGTAGAGGAGGTTTCTAGTTTTTCTAATTAAAAAATTAGAACACTCTAACACCCACCCAATCACCTATTCAAGTCTCAAGTTCCTAAGAATTAGCCAAAACTATCATGTTTTATCTCTAATCATACATGGCCAAGAATATTCGTTACAAACCCAAATCTTTTATGGCAAAAACATCATCAATCATTCCTTACGTAACACACGGAAATTAGGATCATACTATCATGTTAAACCTCATTTAAACTCACATAATCATTGATAGCCAACTCTCAACAAATCTTGCTAGCCAAACTTAGACCTTCACCTAATCTAGTATTTTTCTAAGGTCCAAACTAAACCTCTCATGCTTTCCACTAGAAACTAAGAGCCTTAGACTCCATCAAACCCATTTAAGTCCTCTCGAGGTTTTAATCATGCTTTCCATAGCCTTAATCAAGCCATATAGCTAAGCTATATAGGCAAACCCAAGGCAGCACATAATATTTTGTCACAAGAATCATAACTATGGCTACAAATGCAATTTCCAAATAAAGGTTGTTGAACTAAATTTTTTGATATATTTTCTTAAGTATAAAATCCTTAGTTTCCATAGTATTCTTGGTATAATCATGAGTTGAATCATTATGTCATGATCTATTCCTTGGCAACATATTTGAAGCATCAGGAATTAAACTACTTATCATAAAAAATCATGATAGTGTTCTAAGTAGTCATGATTTCACCATAACATAAACTTAAATCATTTGATCCTAATCATGAGTTATAAGAATCAAAAAATGGAACATATTCATATCATCTAAAAACATGATTTCTTAGGAATATGAGAATGGAATAATTTGTATCATCATATCAAAATCTTAGTTTCAAGATTCTTCTTCCAATTCATAACATAAATCTTATTGTTCTTGATTTTTCTAAAACAAGAGTTGGTCTCCAAAATCATGAGTTACATCATAACCTAAGAAATCAAAATTGCATGAAAATAATCGCATCAATATTATGAGTCTTTTGTATGGTAAATACCAAACATTAACTAAGCTAATTTCTTATCAACATGTAATCAATCAAGATATAAATTAGATCCAAACTTTAGGATGCATTTAATCACAAATTCCCACCAACATGTCTTGATTATGGTAAGTCTTCTTCTAAGGAACATAAGTTTAACATCATGAGAATTCTTTGAATAAGGATTACTATAATTCTAAGTAATGGTGTCATGGTCATCATTCATCAATCTAAAGTAAATCCTCGCGTAAGCAACATATGAATAAATATCTTAAATAAGATATTAAAAAATTTAATTGACCAAAATGCTTAGTTTTATCGCTAGTTCTTAGATTAGATTTCATGGGAAAGGATGTTATAAAATCATCTCAATATTATAGCCACATAGCATCACATGCATGCTTTAGCAAAATAACTAGTTTTGTTTGCCTAAAATGTAGCCAAACTTAATGCATGATCTTATGGTTTAGAAAACCTCTAGGCCATCTAGTTGACTACATCAAGGAATCTCTTTCTTCTTCTTTCTTCAAGTTTCGATTTTTTTCCTTCCTTGTACTTACTCATGGATTGCCTCCTTGCCTTGGCTCCTCTCAGTTGTGATCATCCTTGATCCTTCTCATGGTTAGGGTTTTTAAACTCTAAACAAAACCACTCATGAGAAGCCTAAATACTTGGCCATAAAAGAACCTTCTAATTAAGACACCATTTGTTTAGGATTTAAGTCCATGCAAAATCATAGAGTTTCCACTTGGAAAACTTCCCAAAATCCTTAACATCTAGTTACAACATTTTTAAATTAAGAGCACCTCATGTAATACATGATTGAGATTAATGCAAGTCCAATTCCTTTCCTTAATTACATGAGTCAAGGCTAAATTCAAGTTTTCTACTAATTTCCACCTTGGTTCCTAAATTCATGAGTTTCATGTAAATGGCATTACCAACGCATGGTTGTGGATAAGGTTAAGGTCATGCAAGGAGAAGACTTTTATGACTTATCTTATGTATAACATGCTAACTTAAATTAAGAAACTTAATTCACTAAATCAAGAGGGGAAGGAATAACATAAGTTAGTTAAAGTCCAATCTAAGCTAGCCAAAATGTAGAGCATACCAATGATGATCATTAAAGATGTGTTGAGATTATATTTCTCCATGGGACTTATTCAAGGATGTTGATCTTAGTTGTGGTGAACCATCAAGAGATCTTGCTCTTGATGGTGTGAAAACTATCATGGGTATTTATTATTTATTTTTGGCATTTAAGATCTTGATCTTTCTTAACTCGTCTTTAATTTGTATCTCAGGTCATCATGCATAACTACTTACATCTCAATCCAATAATTCTCTGTCCCTTCATCCTTTAAGATTTACTTATATGGGTGAATTAAAAAGAAAACTTGAATTTTCAAATAAGATAAAATTACACTTATTATATGATATAATATGCTTATTCTATGGTATGATAATTATTAAATTAAGAATATGAAAGATAATTATATTGTATGATTGAGTATGTCAATCGGTGTTCCAACTCACTATATAGTATGATTCTTTATATCATATGATGTAATCATTTTATATTGAAATATACTACTAATTAGATAGTGAGTGAAAAGCTCAAGTGATTGTTTAGATACATTAATATAATAAGATTATGAGAGATGAGTTAAATATAAATCTTTAGACTTTTGTATGCTACAATAATTATCACTATATAGTAAAATCATAGCCTTAAGCTAAAAGGAGAAAACTCAAGAGTTTTGTATAGTCCCATACTTAACCAACATACAGTAGAATTAAGTCTCACATACAAATCTATCCTTGTTAAATATAAAATTGATAATTTCAAAAGATACATTAATGTTCATCATATGGTTTGAGCTATTCTTTTTCATGTCATTGTACCCCATAGTCTTGTTGATCATATAGCACGACTAACTTTCATGACATATAACAACTATTTTAACCTTGTTGACAAATGTTTTATGGGCATTGTTTAGTAATTAGTTATGTCTTATTTGACTTTGTGAATTATCCATAACTATGATAACGTATTAAGACATGAAAGAAGAATTAAATATAAAATAATCAATCTAAAGGCAACAATTTCATCATTATTAGTATGTGGAAAACCTTCATCCTTCTAAAATCTCCTAAACACCTTGATATAGCTATTATGCTCTCAATCTTTCTATATTTTGTATGAACCACATTGGTAATATTTTGTGTGCCACTTGAGTTTTGCATTTGTTATAGGTATTTATTGTACAAGCTATATTGTTAAGATTTGTTACATTTTTCTTTTATTTCTTTATATTTGCATTGTATTATGGTTGTTGTTTCAAGCTGATGATTTTGTTTCATATTAATGAATTAATATGAAATTTATGAATTATATAGTTTAATTAAATTAGAGGTTGGCAATTAAGTGGCAACAATTTGACTAAGCAATCGTTGTGTTGCAATGGGTCTAGCTGGAGGTGTGATAGGTGATGCATAGACATCGTGCCATGTTTATTGGTGATCATTTGTCTAACTTAAAAGGATTGAGAAACCCTAATCATCCCTAAGGTAGTACTTTGTCTTTTAAGCATAATTTTGTAAAAGAAATTTGTGTAGTTTAGAATGTTCTGGGAAAATATGTACACTTTCAAGCTAAATTATGTTTTTCACAAACTAATTTAAGGATGAAATGGAGGGGGATAAATTCATTTCTTCCTTGATCATTTATTGATGTGATAGGGGGTTAGATCGAAAGGTCTTCAATCATAATAAAAATGCCTTATTTCTACAAAGGAGAACCTCAAATCATATTCAAGGCCATAGAGATTGACAAAAATGGTAAAATCCTTAAAATTGGCACTAATTAAGAAATTACCTTTCAAGAGAACAAGCTTGAAAGCTATTCATAAAGTAATGCATATTATCAATTTTAAAGATGAGACAAAAATCAAAGCTCGTGAGATAGGACATGCACTACTACAATTCAAAAAAGAAGAAGATTATCTTCAAGGTTGGTTGCATCGCTCATGGTAGCTTATGGATTGCCAAATCTTGGTTTTTAAATAGGATCAAAACTTTCACCTGAATGTAAAATTCTCCCTGACACTAGTCTAGATTTTCTAAGGTTAGCTACCTATTCATTTATTCAATAAAGCAATGCTATTCTCAATTGTGTCTACCATCAAGAAACCACTAAACGTTGATGCAACAATAATAAACCTTACTAGGCCAAGAATGGTAAGAGTATGTGTGGAACGTAATCTAATGAAAGAACTTTCAAAGAGAATTAGAATGGTAGGTGCACAATTTGTTTCTAGAAAATGGTCCAATATGATAACTTACGACTTTACTATTTTCATTGTCTCACATAATATTTGCATGCAAACATATTCTAGAAGAAGTGCATCAATGCCAAAGGTTGAAGATGAAAAATTGACCAATACATAGGAAGTACTATCATAGAAAAAGGAGACAATACTCAAATTAGAAAAGGGAAACAAACTAATACGGTGAGTTAACTAGAGGTTAGGGAATTAGAGCAGAATTATATAGCTCTAAATTAGAAAGAACCAAACCCAAAGAACAAAAAAATATTAATCAAATCAATCACAAAAAGTTTAGATTCCTAGAAAAATATTTGACAGTTTACTTAGATTTGTGAGATGCTCACATTAATTTAAACTATTAGATGAGTTACCTATTACCAAAAAAAAAAGATAAGCAACTAAATTTTAGAGTAAGTTCTAATTGAGGGCTCACAACAATAAAAAAAATAAAGTTGGAATTCTAGATATGAAAGCATTAAAGGAATTTATCCAAGAATTTCATGAGAGATAAACTAACAATGGATTCATTCACATAGAGCAAGATGATTTATGTACTATTTAAACAAGAAAAATCTAAAAGAAAGCTAAGAAAGATAGGAGGAGTTAACTTTTAAAGGTAATCAGAGATTAGTAAAATCAAAGCAAATTTTTTATCACAAGTTAATTAATAGATAATACACTTAAATAGAAAATCAAAGGATTTGTGAATTACAAATCTAGGGCATACAATTCATCATTAGTAGTTTTATTAAAACCAATATCACAAGCAAGTAAACTATAGAACCTAGCAATTTTACTTTGTTTCAAGCATTTCATAGGAAACTCCACAAATAAAGTATGGGCTTTTTGGAAAGATAAGTTAACTTGTGATAAGACTGAATAGGCGGAGCAATGTTTGCACTTGAAATGTTGGGATCTAGGTTCTCTATATAGAATTTGTTGTACTTTTATATAGGAAAAAATGTAATATTTATCAAGGACATCAACTCTAAAAAACAATTAACAAAGATTAATGAAATAAAGATCTCCCTTGGTTGGTTTAGAGAGATTTTAATGTTATTGTTTTGACTACAAAACATAAGGGAAGCACAATTCCATCTCTAGAAGCCTTACATGATCTCAATAATTGTATTAATATATGCAAGTTAATTTAACTATCTTTCATGGGCTCTCCTTACACCTAGGTTGGTGGAAGTAAAGGGACTTTAGTTTGGAAAAGGGTGGATAAGATCTTAGCTAATAAGGAATAGACAGTCATTTTTTCCAAAAAAACAAAAGTTCAACATCTATTGAGAATAGGCTCCGATTATGCTCTAACATCGTTACATTTCTTCAAGGATTAACAAACTAGACCTAAGAAATTTAGGTTCCAAAACATGTAGACTTCACACCCAATAGTTTATAAAACTATCAAAGAAAATTGGCCAATTGCTTCTCATAAAACTAAAATAAAGCATTGACATTTAAACTAAGACATTTAAAGGATTTCCTAGGTCATTGGAATATTAATATGTTCAAGGACATATTCGAATCAATCAAATAAGAAAAAGAAAATGTGAAGGGATATGAGAAGAGATTTTAGGAGAATAGTTCTAAAGAAGACAGGATAAAGCTCATCTAGGAAAATCAGACTCTTCTAGATGAACATGCCAAAGAATAAGCCTATTGGTCCTAAAAGGAAAAGGAGAAATGGTTGGAAAAGTGTGAAAATAATTACTAAAATGTTTCATGAGTTGGTAAAAGAGAAAAAATATACCTCTACATTAGGTGAATTCTCCTCTCTAATAAGGAATTCTCCTAGGAAGAGGATATCTTAACCAACATCCACTTTATAATTTTAGAGGATGATACTAAATTGCTTGTAAATGGTGTCACCTTAAACAAGATAAAAAAATGTTATCTTTTAGTTAGACAAAGAGAATGCTCCTAGTTCAAATGAATTTAATAAAATGTTCTTCATAACATTCTTGAACATAGTTGCCCTATGTCTCCTTATGACACCTAAAGATTTCTTAGCAAGGAATGAATTCTGAAGGGCCTTTCTAATGTAAATCTAGTTTATATACCAAAATGTTTTCTTCTATCACATTAAGCATATATAATTGTGTAGTTAAATCTTATGCAAATTACTAACCAATAAGTTGCAAGTAATCCTACCTAAGTTTATTTTAACTAAAGAAAATAGGATTCATTCATGGAAGAGTTTTCATTAATAACATTCTTATCACTTAGGAGTTGATAAAGTTGATTGATAAGAAAATTAGAGCTAAAAACTTCATCATCAAACTTAACATTGAAAATCCTTTGACACTATATCTGACAAGTTACTATTTAAGTTCTTAGAAGGGTTTCAATTTTCATCCAAGTTCTCACGTTTAATTAGGAACAAGTCAATAATATGTAAATATCTAGAATAGTCAATGGTTCCCCCTAATGGCTCATTCTAATGAACAAGAGGCTTGCAACAAGGAAACCCAATTTTGTTATTCCTTATCATCGTAACAATGGAAGCATTCAAATCATTTAATCAACAATTTGAGAGATGATAAATTAATTACACTACTTTTCAAGGTTGTCTTATAATTGCTCACCTCAATTAAGTAGATGATATAATTTATCTTTAGTACAAGAGATCTCACATATATAAAATCTACTCATAGTTTCTTTGACTACTTTCAACTATAGATAAGAATATTGCTTAACTTGAATAATTTAAAATTTTGCTCAAGTAGTAGAATGTCATCAACTGTAACTAAAAGGATAGGCAAAATTATATTATTTAAGGAAGAAAAGTTACTAATTATTTACTTGGGTAGCCAAATCTTTAATGAGAGAAAGAAACATATATTTTTTCAACATATCATTGAAAAGGTGCAAACAAATGTGGCTGGATAAAAGAAGAGCTTACTTTCAATGGGAGATAGGTTGATACTTATCAAAAATACCCTAAAATGTATTCTAATTCATTCACATATGTTCACACAACCTTTAAATCAAATCATTCATAAGTTGGAGTTAATAAAGTACTATTTTCTTAGGAGAGGCTATTTTAGTATTCATAGACATCATTGGTTGAAATAAGATAAATCATGTTATCTAATTAAAGAAAATGAGTTAGGTATCAGGAATCTAAAGGTTATGTAATAAAAAGAAATTGGAAGTTGTAGACAAAGTAGAACTTATGGGTAGATGTGAACAAATGTAGCATTGTAATATGATAATCAATGGACCAGGAAATCAGACAACTACAATTACTTTGAAAAAAAAGCTAGAATGAACCATAAATCTATTATTCAATTTAAAAATAATAGTACACTTATTGGAAAGAAAGCAATAAGAGCAGTTCAATATAAAATCAGCATGGAATGTAATTAGATAAAAAGTATTAGAGAAAAAGTTCTATAAGTTGATCCAAGATTCTAAATATCCAAGAAAGATATGGATGCTACTTTTGAGAATCATTAACAAATTGTTATCTTTTCCTAAATAGCTCAAGAAGCTAAACATTTGATTCATCTTAAAATTTTCCCATGGCCCTATGGAGGATATTTTTTTTAGTTCTTGTGATCATGTGTAGGAAATCTAGGGCTTTTATGCTAAGACTGTTTAGATTCATTTTCAAAGGAAGGGTTCAATCATTACCACATTGAAAATAATGGTGAGAAAACTTATTTGTTAGCTTTGGTTTTTAAGAAACCATGCCATACATAATAACATTAATATGCAAGAATCTTTGGAAGGCCAGAAACAAAAAAGTCTGTAAAGAAGTCAATGCTACGACTCACACATCATCTACAATACTAATATCCAATGTTTTAAAACATTTTGGTGCTTCCTATTGATCCAAATAAGCTAGTAGAATATTTTGCTTTATCAAGTGGGATTACATCCTCCATTTCAACAAAAGTGAAATATAATAAAAAATGCTTTATAACCTATCTCCAATCAACCAACTTAAGATTAACATACAAGCTAATACTATAAAACATCAAACAACTATTAAAACTATATGAGATACTATAAAGGTAAACCAATTCACACTTTTATAACACCCATGGTGATAAGTATGACTTTAGATGACACATTTCGTATTATCAATAAATCCCTATGCTAGTGTTTTGAATAAAGAATTCTTAATGTAATCATTAGATGGATAACAAGATAGCTTATGGAATGACCATAGGTTATATTAATGCACACCAGAGACTAGCAAATGTTTTGCAATACATAATCAATGCATCAGATGAATCCACTTGTAAGTGGAGCTTCTAATCTAAATAAGTCAACATGGCTTTTTGTTCTCTACTAAAAGCTGCTAAAAATTCAAAGAACATTTGTGACTAGAATCATAATTAGTTTTCTCAATATGTGAAAGCATTGATTCATTTAGGATGTGCAAGTACTTCCTATCTTTGCACCTCATACAAGATTCAAATCTAATGTTATAAGGATTTTGTAGTGAAGATGTTGAAAAATAGCTTTGGGATATAGGCACATTTCAAGTAGAAAAACATGTTGGATTACTTCATGTTGATATGTTGTTTGAAATGGTCTGCATTGCCCAATCAATACACACTATTTACACCTTTATGATTTTATGTCATTCTGAGATGGTACATTTTCATGGGATATTATTTGCTCTCTCTTTCATCCAAACTAATATGTTTACCTATCAGATAGGTTTAAACCTTACAAACACTATTCATTTTTACAACAATTTGTATAAGGCTGATTTGTAGTGATTGGCTTCTCAAATTATTACGATGTCTAATCACGTGATCATCTCATTAAACCAGTATGGCTCTAAGTCATACAACTATGCTGATGAACATGAACAAAGAGCTAACCATAAAGTTATGACCATAAAGACAAATTAGATCAAATTGGAACATCAAGTAAATTCTAACTTATCAACTCAAACCAATATGTTTCATAGTAAGATATACATCAGACATTTACATTAGCAGATAGCTCTAACAAATCAAATGTATAAAGTGATCTAGTATTTGTAGTCGTGCATGACATATTTGCTTTTCACATAAGAGTAACTTCAGGCATGAAGATTTTGCACATCATATAAATATGAAATTAAAGCACTGTTCACTTAAGCATGTAATCATAGCATCATGAAGAAATTGGCCTTTGTTCATTGTACCAAGATGATTTCCAAATGGCTTCAATAGTCAATCATAACCTTCTAATCCTAATAGGGTGTTTTTATAGGAATTATGACAAGTATAATGTGGTCTAGTATGTTAAGGAAGAAATTTGTTATAGCTAAGGGAGCTTCTGTGTGCATCATTAAATATGTTGTAATCCTTTTTCGAATAATGAAAGGTATAACTTTTTAACAAAAGCTATCTTTTGCTTGGCTCTTTTGGGTTTTTTATTGATCCTTGTAGATCTTGTTGTAAGGTTATTTCACATACCTATATTTTAACAAAAAGTGGTTGAAATAAGTTTGTCCTTTCATGGCCATGGTAGATATAACTTTGTGTGCTCACTGATCCACTTAAAATCATTAAGTTCTTTATTTATTGTAATTTCATAAAATATTTTCTAAAGTTAAATGAGAGTTTTTCAAAAGAAACACTAAGTGTAAATAATATTGTAAATAATATTAATTATAAAACTTCAATACTTGTTCTAAGCTTACTTGATTAAATTTCATAAAAAGTACAATTTACCTTCCTTTTGTAGGAAGGTTGCAATTACACTAAGCTTGAGAGAGGTATTTGGGGTTAGACATAAGCCAAGGGTTAATAGTTGAGTCACCTAAATTTTTGGTGCTATTTCTTTACTACTCCTTTTTTCTTAATTTATAACACTCTCTAAACATCTAAAAATCATTTTGAGAAAGCCACTATGATTGTTGAAAAAAAATCTAAAATAAATCAATTCACCCACTATCATCTTGAGTAAGCTCATATGGGCCAATGATTGGTATTAATGTAAGAGCTCATATTTTTAGGCTTGATATCCTATAATAGCTTCTATATATGCCTCACTATCCAATTTTTTATTTGGAAAGTTTATTTTTAAGATATTATGAAGCATCCTTCTTGGTTTTAGGACAAAATCATTATCTTTGGAAAATTCTTTTACTTTTTTTTCTCCAAATGTTGATTCTAATTTATAAAAATTATTTAAAAGATCTCAAAATATTCTTATGAACATATCTTTCCCTAAGAATAGTTTACTTAAATAGTAAATATTTTGAATATGTTATGTTGTGCTTTATTTGGAGCAATCTATATTGAAATTTTTGTGTTGAATAATATTTTAAGGCCATGTCTAAATTAGATAAGTCATTATAACACCCAAGATAAAAAGAGAGAAAATAGTGTCGAATGAGTGATGCCTTAAGGAGAGAAAACATTATATAAAGATTGACTCTTAATAGACTCTTAAGTGAAAGGGCATAAGGATGCATAGTCTCACATTAGCTATAAAGAAAAGATCCATGCCTTTATATGTGATATAATAGTTTTAAAATATTGAGATATATTTTGAAGATGAAACCTACTTGGGTTAAGATTTTGCTATCAATAGGACAATACCTCAACATAATGAGACAAAAATATTACAAATATCTTCAAAGAGAAATAAAAAAAAGAAATTGATGGCAAACAAATGGTTAAACATTAGTTGAGATAATCAAGATAGTTGGACTGAATCATACTATTTTAAAATCTCAAAAAGAGAATGAGAAGAAAAAATAGAGATGACATCATCATAAGAGTGCATCATTATCAATGATGTTAGTTTTCATTAGTAGTGGTTCTCATGGATACAATATTAAATCAAAATTTAGATCAATAGGGGCATCCCTAAAGTATGGAACATGGTCTGAGTAACTAGCTACTATAGTCATTGAATTGGTGCTCAAGCTTATGGCTAGGGTTTGTTGTCATCTAATATCTATTTATTCTTCTCAAGAAGCTTAAAGAAGTGGTGTTGCAACCTAATTTTTAGTGGATTTAGTTAATACTTTTAGTGTTATTAAAGGCTTCTAACTCTTAGTTATGGCTAACAAATTTGAAAAATTATAATATTTTTTTAGTATTCTCCTTATTAATTTGATCAGAATTCATAAGTGTTACAAATGCACTAATTAGGTCGAATGATAATTCTAGAAATTTTCAATGCCCATATCATATTCTAAATCTTATTTTTTGAATATCCTCCTTATTAATAATCAATTAATGATAACTTGATCTTAAGTTTACTTCTAAAAATACAAATTCTCATTGTAGTTGATTAAGTATATCAATAATCCAGAAAAAGAAATATCTATACTTAATAATAGTAGTCTTATCCATATCTTTATAATATATGGATATTTTAAGACTATAGTTTTTCTTTATTATGAACAATATAATAGCTCTATAATTTCACATATTTTGTTTTATGAATTATTTTTTTAAAGGTTATTGTAATTGAACATTAACCTTGTGAAGGTCATTTGGACCCACATGTTTAGATGTTTTTGATCTACGGTTAGCACTTTGCACAAGTGCCAAATATGTTGGCAAATATGATTTAATTATTTTAAGAGGAAGAAACTACTAATAATCCAAATGTTATCAATTTCAGCATCACATACTTCTACATTCTTAGATTTTCATTATGTCTCTTACTTTCCTTTTTAGTGCCTCTATCAATAGGATGTCACATGGTTCATGGGCATAAGGTTAGTTGAGATCAACTCTATTACATATGAAACTATTTCTATCATCTTTTCTTAAGTCTTTGAAGTGTTAATTGTACAAATCAAGCTAAAAGACATATGGGTCACCTTTAATAGCACCAATTCGTAATAATTATAACAATTATAGCCACATCAGCATGGATTGATTATATTACATTGTCTGTTAGGCCATTATTATTAAATACTAATTGCCATTACTTGTTAGTTGAAATGGCATTATCTTACATTTGTTGTTTGCATTGACTTGGCTACAAGTGAGCTCTCAAGGGTCTTGTATGGAGCTTTGCTAGAGTACAAATGAAAGAGACTCCATTGTTAATTTATCTTAAGACCAACTTTGTTCGAATATTCTTCTTTCTTTTTTCTTTTTATATTATTATAGAGGAAGACCTTCATTCTTTTTCAATCCTTTTTCTTTGGTTTTTCATGACTAACAAGATTAATCAAGTCCCTTCTCTTGTAATTACTTTTCCAATTCCTAATTCCAATATTTGCAATTTTTTACTATTTTTTTTAATCTACAATTAGCATCCAAATGTTTTATATCAAACCTTTGTACACATGTAGGAAAAAATGATAAAACCAGAGCAAAATAGTTTTTTCCATGTTCTCATAGATTTATTAGTTTTACATTTGTGAAAAAAAAAAAGAAAGTCAAATTAATATGGAATAAAGCATTCAATTTTATTTTAAATATATTAAATAACATTTTATCAAATAAAAGTCTTGATAAAAATCATCAAAATGCTTTTCAAGCTGAATTTAATCCGTCTCTTTCAATTATAATAATAAAGTCAAACTGATTCGTATGCAGTTCACAAAAACAAGAAAATAAATTTTTTATTGATATGATTTATTAAACATCATTATTGAATAACTGCAACTTAAAATCATCAAAGCTTATGAGCTTAATGAATTTTTGTTACATGAAATGAATTATTAAGATCGCGTGATGAATTTTAATAAAAATGCACCCAACTGATATTCAAAAGGTTACAAAAAGAAGATAAAAAACTTTTTCGAGAGAGAGAAGGCGAAATTATACGAGTTTCAATTGTTCTGTTTCCAAAATGACAATCCAAGGGAGATGAGCAAAAGGAATCACGCAGTCGGCTCACTGTTTCATTTCCCCATAGAGGTCGCGGAGTTGGAGCCGGAGCTCCTAGTGGTTCTCCTTCTGTTGTATTCTGTCTTTGCCTTCTGTCAGTCGAAGCCATCATTTTCCTTGCGCCGATTCCTCCGCTCTCTTGATCTGTCCGCAGAGGCAAGCAGTAGAATTTCGTTGGCTGAAAAACTAATCAGAGAATTGGAAATGAAAGATCGGTTTCCCGGAGTTCTTAGTTTGGTACCTTTTAAGAGAAGATCCCGTTGTTCTGATGATGACCATAACACAAGAGTCGGGCCGATGATGGCGAGCAGAGCCCAGGAAACAAAGATCAGAACGTATCCTCTATGAGGCATCTCTCTCCCCTCTCTCTCCCTCTCCTCCTCCCCCCCTCTCTCTTCCAAGCGGCAATAGGAAGGTTGATAAAATAGGTGGAAGAATAACGCTAACGAAGAGCAACCCTGTAGAAGGCGAAGAAAACGATGGATAAACTGCACTCTTCTTTACTCTTATCATTGCCTTTTCCCAGCATTATTTGCCTTCCCCGTCAATGCCCTTGGATTTCGCTTTCGATTTTAATACTCTCAATTAGTGTTTTTGTTTTCGCAATTTTTTATTTGAACTTTAATTTTAATTTAAACTAAATATTTTCATATTTCTAAAAAATATCAAAAGAAATAAATTTATAAATAATATATTGTTTTTTTTTTGTTTCATATTTATCTTAAAAATAAGATTAAATAAGTAAAATAATATATTATGTTTTTAAAAGAATGACTAATCAGAATTGAAGTTATCCCATCTCTTTGTATAAAGTGCAAGATATGTGCATTAGTTTTATATAAAATTAAAATCATTTTCTTTACTTACTTTCTTCTTAAATTGTTGATCCTCTTCTACTTTTTTTTTTTGGTTGGCTATTTGGATTTTTCATACAAGAAACAATTAGGGCACCAAAATCCAACATGATGTCCCTCCATGAGAAACTAGAGTGTAGTTTTCTCCCTTAAAGGGTTTCCCAATCTTAAGCTCCCGTCTGTTACCTAATCCTTGTTAGGTGTCCTTCACTTTCAAGCATTTTTTTTTTCTCTCATCTTGTACTTTCTTAAATTGAGGTCTTTTTTCTTTCTCAATTTTTTTATTTATCTCCTATAAGGTTAATCTACTCCCTCTTTTGCTTATAATTAGTTTTTGCTACTCTTACCTAAGTTTTTAGTATTTTTTGAATTCACAATTATTATTAACATTCTTATATGTCACCTTTGCAACATAAGGAATAATAAAGCTAGGTTCAAAATAATATTTTCTAATTTCTCATATAATTTTATTAATATTTTTGGAAAAAATCAAAAAAAGACAAATAATTATGTAATAAAACATTAAATATATTTAATAATATTTTATCAAATAAAAATATTTGAAAAAATCTATTAAACCTCTTTCATAAACTTATTTTATTCTCTTTCAACTCTAATAATTATATGAAACAGATTATTATATAGTTCATAAAAATTTTAATATTTTAATTGTCATAATTTTTTATATATCAATGTTGATTAAATGTAGTTTAAAATTGTCAACACTTAAAGCAAAATAAATTTTTATTGTTCTTAAAACGAATGTTTAAGATGGCATAATGAATTTTTATGAATAAATTTTTTATTAATTATAAGGCTTGATAATGAATAAGCAAAAACTAAGAATTGAATATGAGATGAAATTTAATAATGAGAAAAAGGGGATGTTTTTAGAGAATAATTCATTTTTGAATAGAAGGATTAGAGACGAGTTGGAAAGGACATTCATAGAGGGAGAAAGTCTATAATTGGGTATAAAAATGGGTTTGTAATCTTATCTAAATATGCTATCGAGATGGTGTCTACTTAGATCAAAAGGTATTATTTATGATTTAGAATTAGTCGTAGATGTATTTGTTTAGTAATGTTGGTAGTATCAATCTTTTAGAATTTTATTCATTTAAGTTATATAGTCAAAAAAATTGGCTTTAAAGAAATGTTGATAATTGGATTTGAACATCGGTTTTGATTTAAGAATAAATAATCATCCAAACATATTAATGAATGCTTTATGGGAAAAGGTTGTTGAACAGTAACTAATGGTAGAACTAGATAGTTTATGGCTGCGTTTGTAGCTCGAGTTACTGTTAGGTTATTATTTCAATAAGCCTAATTGATTTGAAATACATAAAAATTTTAGTATTAGTTCTAAGTTTCAAAAAGAATGAAGTAATTAACATTTGTTCTCATAAAGATATTTATCAAATGAAGAATTTGGTAGGCATTCGTAATGAAAATTATCTGAAGTAATTGTTATTAAGGAGGCTTATTGTTGAAGTTATCATATTATTTATGAAAGAAATAACTCGTATTCTTCATTTAAGAAGTATTAAATATCAATGCAATTTGTTTGAGGATAAAAAATGGAAAAAAGTTGTTATTAGGAAAGAGAAAAGTTGTTGTCAATAAGAGCCAATGATTAAGTGTTCGATTAAATTTTTTATTACTATCATATAAATGAGAAGATAAATCTAAAGATTCTATGGTTTGGTTGGTCTAAACTTCCATATGATTATGTTGTTATTCAAGTGTTGTAATTGAACAAATGTCATGTCAAAAAAGTGATTAAAATTTAAAAAACCATTAAAATTTTTGCATCATATATTAATAGCAATTGGGAGAATCATGTACCACAAATAAAGTGTGTTATAATGCCAATTGTTATGATAGTATTTGATTGGCTCTTTAGAAACCATAATGTGGAAGAAATTTTAGTTCTTCTTATATGGGTTGAAGGATAGTGAAAGATTGAATTTTTGGATTCCAAGATAGTAAGTATTTAATTAGAAAGATTTAAATTAGCAAAATTAGTTTACAAATTGCTTAGGTTATTAAAAAAGTGGTTTAATGTATAAGATTGAAGTTTTGAGATCTTGTGTTTTAAAAGTGAGCCCAATGAGCAGCATAAGTTAAAAATGATGGGAAGTTGACAATTGAGATTTACTAGACCTTCAAAATTTTGGAAAGAAGAAATGACTTATTGATTGGCTTTATCATTTAATTATCTAGTATTCAAATGTATTGTACGTTTTGTCACTAAGATGACATGTGCATTGTTTGACATATACAGTTCAATATGATACAATAATGATGAAGATTTAAACAAATTGTAGCCATGAAAAAAATGAACTTGGAAAGAGAAGCTAATTATCTTAGAAGTAAGGAAATTCCAATTGCCAAGATCCAGATATGAAATAAAGTAGAAAAGGAAGGTGACCAGGTAAGCTAAAAAAATGCTAAAAAAGTTTCAAGATTTTGAAATTTTGAAGACCAAATATATTAAGGAGAGAAGGAATTGTAATACCATGAAATCAAATATAGTCTTTTATGTAATTAAGTCATAATGGGAGTAATAAATTGGTTCACATACGTAGTTATACAATTCTAAGCCATGTTGATATTTTCACTAATAATTAATCTATAAGTAGATTGTTATATTTGACAAAGTCTCAAAGAATATAAATATAAGTAATTTATTGAAGGATTACAATGTTCTAGTTCATAGCTTATAATTTGTTGAAGAATGTATGAATTTACAATAAGTTTATCAAAATTTAAGGAAGTAACAAAATATTCTACATAAAATGTTATGTAAACTGCATCGTAGAAATTCTAAAAATAGTTCAAAATTAGCATAAATATATGAATACATAGGATTTAATCATATGGATATCTAAAAGTATTTTTATGATTTTTTGAGACTATTTTGTAAAAGAAATGCAAACATTACAAAGGGAAATTAACTTGAAAATTAAAGGATCATGATTGTTTTAATATTTTGTGGAAAGAATGAAAGAATCTTATTTCTCTTGGCATGAAGCTCACTTGAGAGTATATTTAGTGGTAGAAGAAAAGAATTAAAGAAGGAGAAGAACAAGAACAGGAGGAGAAGAGCAAATTAAGTCAAGCTGATGTGGGAAGCTAATTTAATTAAGTTTAACAAAGGAAGAGAGGACAATATAATACAAAATTTTAGTTTTATCAAAAACCTTATTTTCCTTGAAAATTCTTAAGAAATGAATATAAATTTGTGCTTAGGTAAGTTATGCTTTAGTTTGAACTAACTAAATAAGTTTATCAAATTTATAGAACATTCAATTGCAATTGTCACTATTCTTAAGCTTTTTGCACCTCACACAATTAGTTCAATTAATTACATAGATAATTAAATTGAGCTATGATAGAGATTAAAGATGATAATCAATCAGATCATCTAATCGTTTGATTAAACAATCTAATATGTGTATAGAATAATTCCCTAATTAGATTATTCAATTTTGAGGATAAATTATGTAGTAAAAAGAAATAGAAGGAAGAGTTTGTGGTATTTTTTTAAAGAATCTTTTAATGTACAAAAGGAGGAATTTGATTAAGACACCTTATAATTATAATAACATTTGTTATTTCAAAAACTATATGAAATAATGAGACTTGAACTAAAAAAACTTGGAGGTAGGTAAAGTTGAGTCAACAACCTATTGCATTTAGGTCACTTTAATGTGTTTTTGATGTTTTGAATTTCTTCTCATAATTATTATACATAGTTCACCATTCTGATGCATGTTATTTATTGTTATTAATGTTTGTTTTATTTTTTTTATATGTTTAATAGTTCTATCACACCTAATTTTATTTTTTAAAACCATAATTATAACCAATCTAAATTCATAATGCCAAACATATCTATAATTTCATTATAGTTTGATACAAATATTATCATACTAAGAAATCATGTAATTAATAAACTACATAAATTTAAATTCAATCCAATGTAACATTAGGAATAATGTTTAAAATATGATAAAAAGTATAATAACAACTATCAATTCTAAATAAATAATCAAATAGTCTCATATCTAATAAATATAACTACTGACAAATAATTTCATATCCATTACTATTAACACTAAAATAAAATGAATAAATCACCAAATTACTCACTAGTTATGATAATCTCTATCTCGACTCTTACTCAACTCTTAATTCTATGATCTTATAAAAATGCAAGAGTGTAATTAAAAGGATAAATAAGAAATTTTTAAGCTATATTATAAAATTAACATATAATATCTAAGTAATATATATATATATATATAATAGTTGAGTAAATTATATAAACAAATGACATAATTTCTAACTATAATAAATATTACAACTATTAGCTAAGATAATATCTACTCTTATAATATGGATAACCAAATACTAAGTATTCCTTATGTGATCTAGTAGACTCTCTTGTTAAGAGAATCATGATAAGACTTGACACTTCTATTACATCATATAATATAACACTTCACAAAATAAGGTAGATCACATGGACCAACCTCTTAGGATTTTATGAGTCCTCAATAAACACATGTACTCTCTTCCATAAGACAACACATCGTATGATTTTTTATGGGACTAAATATGATATTATTCCCTCATGGGACAATTTTTAGCTAAGAATCCAACTAATCTTGGAAGTTTTTACCACACAATTTAGCACTTTTCTAATAGTCTTAACCATCACATGTAACTACCACCAGGTTAAAGGAGTGAGATAACTAATTGATCTATCTCGTGAGTGAGCATCCATGATTAAGGGTGAATATCTTAAGGTTCTACTAACCCTAACTCAATTATTTAAAATATCTTAGCTTATTTTTTTTATTTGTAATCTTGTCCTAATTTTATCTAAGATCTTTTTTTATCTAAACTAACCTTAATGCTCATAAAACTTTGGCTTTTATCTTTAGATTTTATATATAATCAATTACCTCTAAATTTGGATTCACATATGTATCACTAGCACTCTTATACCTCTAAAACAACCCTGAGCTATCATAACCATCCTACAGTCTCTTTTGAAGCACCACTCATATCTCAAATCATCATTTAAGATATATTCACATGACATAAGAGCTTAAATAAGGTCACTTATGATCTTAACGAAGGAACTTGATCAACCAAGGGTCTAGTTAATATTTTTATTTTCTTGTTTCCCTTGACCAAACCTAACACATCTATAAGACCTATTTTAGACTCTTCTACCTTCATCTAAGATCTTGATCAAAAGCATAGCTAGCCATAACCTAAATTATAATGTGCATAGAAGCTCACAATTAATGTTTCTTTAACTCGTCACTAGATCATTCTATTATAGGCTCCTTTTTTATGAATTATTCTTAAGTCATTAAGCTTAACTATAAGATTAAACTTACCACATATTTCCATGACCAAGTATGTTCAATTTTCAATTTAGCTTTTATAAGGATTATAAATTATCCTTAAGCCTTTTAGCTTAAAGCCTGACTTTACCTTAACCCTTCTAGCCATAATCAAACATTATGTTTGCTAATCATGTTTTTACTAAACTTAACCTATTTTAAGACCTTAAACCAAACCCTTCAAAGTCTTTCAATAAGAAATCAAGGGCCACTCATACCTTAGACTCCATCTAGGGTCTCTAAATTATTGAACCCTTACCTCTTATGACTTAACAAAGTTATGATTCATTGCTTCCTAAGAAAACCTGATGCAAAGGGGATGCTTGGCTACAACTTTAATTAAGATTATGCTTCAATTATAAGTGTCCTTAAATGGGTTATAATTTAGAATAAGATGTGAAATGTGTCACATGACCTTTCATAATATTTTTGTCAATGGTTTGACAAAATATATTTATCTCGCCATGCTATGTTATCAACTAATCTTGTGAAAAGTTTCAAACACAATCGTAGTGCCTCATATCAAAATTTGCATATTAAATAATGACATTCATATAAAAATGATGGAATCAATTCTCAAGTTTTTTCATTACTTGATTCATCATATTAAGAAACTTATGAATAAATAAGTAGTAAACATGGCATACAATATATTTTATCATATGCATCCATTCTTCTTAGAACAGATAAAGATTTTACTAAGGATATTAAATTATAAAAAATATGATAAGAAAATAAGAGTATCTTGTTTAAGTCATGAAGATTAATTATAATAAAATTTGCATCCCCATGGTTTAACAAAATTCTTCAAGCAATTGTCATGATATGCCATGCTTAATCAACCAATAAGACATAGAATTTAGCATAGTATTGAACTTAATCCATATGAAAATATCTCAATTAAGGGGTATTTTACATTTTATCAAATTTCTATTCAATATTCATCTTTCACATATATCTATAATAAAAAAACATACAATATAGCATAATATAATGGATTCTACTTGCACTCACGATTAAAATGTCACATACATTTTACAGCATGATTCCATTAAATATGTTACATGAAAAAGAAAGATAATTAATCCATTTGATTGTGAAAAAAATCTAACATAGTCTTGGGTAGAAAGAATTCCCTCATTCCTAATCCAAATTTATAAAGAGGAAGGTCTTATTATCAAACTTTTTCAAGGTTCCACATACACTTTAATAAAAAGAGTAATTCATTTTTATCTTTCTTAGATATTATCTAGGTTTAATATATGAACTCATAGGTCACCCTACCAAAAACAATCACATAGAGGACATTCCTTAATTCGATCATTTCTTGCTTTTAAGCTTGAGCCCTCCACGTTATTCTTCATCATGGCTTGCTTTGGCTTTTCTCCTTGGTGTGCTCTCTATAAGCCTAGCTAAAAATCAATTTTTAGCTAGGATTTCTAAAAATCCTTAAAAGAACATCATAATGGTTTATATAACCATTGCCACACTTCTTTAAACCAATGATTTATCTTAAGATGAATCAACTTTGGGTTTGGTATAGCCACTGCTTAAGTCTTTAAACCAATCCTCACTAAATCCACATCTTTATGGTTGGCCAATCCAATTCCTAAAAACTATGAATCTAAAGAATTTTTGTTCTAATAGATATGTTCATTTATAGCTCATTTTTCTCTTATATTTATTCTTCCTTAAATATTCATAAGTGTATCACATAAATTATCTTTTTTTAATCCCCTTATACTCAACCACCTCTCTTAATTGTTTGGAAATTCATTCATATCTTTTCATGCACTCATAATGAAATAATAACGAGGTTAAGAAATAAAAAAATGAATAAAATAAAATAATAAGATCATTTTTAAACATTAAGTCAAATCAAAGCTCATGTGATCGAACCTAGATCTTATCATTCAACCAGGCTTCAAATTCAAATTTTTAAATTTTTAATTATAAAATAAAACATATCTTAATAAAGTAAATAAATCTTTATAAACCTTATTGTATTAATTATTTGCATATTGCTAATATCATGAAAATTACAGTGAAAATTGACTATTGTGTAAAACTAAAGTGTTGAAATAAATGTGTAATCATATGAGTACAAAAGCAAAATAAAGTTTTGTCTCAATATCACTCTCCTTAATTAAAGATATTAGTGGATGGTTACCATTACCATCTTTGTTAACATGGGGAAGGACACTCAATTTGTTTGCTTAAGTCAATAAAGGGTTGAAATACCTCATTTAATGTGTTATAAATTACCCAACTGAGTGGGTAGACCACCCTTCAATTTAGGAGAAAGGCAATTGATGCAAATTAGGAACATAACCAAGTAAGCAACAAAATAAAAGGGCAAAGAAAGATTATTTGCATTAACATAAGCTTCTATATAAAACAATATGGGGTAAAATGTCTACTCAAGAGAGGGAGAGTTATGAAAAATGCAAATTCAATTATGAAAGAATGTAATGGAAGATTTTATTTTTAAAATACTTTATGTGGGTTATGCAATAAAGTAATGATATAATAGATTTTTTAGGTGATTTAATTTAACATTGGATCTACATCCATAGCAGCCAAAAAGATATGAAAAAACATTAAAATGTCTTTCATAAAAGTGGGTAAGGCAAACTCTATACCATGCTAAAAGCCCAACAAATATTGTCCTAAAAAAACTTATAAAACACTAGGCCAAAAAACCCTACAAGAATTAAGATAAAAGGATCTTATAATCACCTAGATAAAAAAACCTACGCCATCAACCTAAAGGAGCCTACAATACTAAACCAAATGAACATAATACACTAGGTCAAAAGTTCCTACAATAATTGCTTAAAGGCTATTACTAGATCAAAAGAAAAAGTCACAACAAAGGTACAAAAAGTACAATGCAAATGCTTAACATGCAAAGTCCTACATCCTAATACAATTATCAAGAGTCACACTAAAGAATTTGAAAACATTGAAGAATGATTTTTAACTTAAAATAGAGGTAAAGTGAAGGAAGGCTTGAACAGAATATGATCTATTCTTAAATCTCATAGCCTTGCTCTTCCCTTTTATATAATGTTGATCTTCAAGTAAGATTCTTTTTTAGCAATATGCAATTGATCATGAGCTTATATACTATGTTTGGACCTCTTTATATAAGAATTGTTAAGCTGTTCAACTACTCCAAATAATCCCTGATGGTTATTATTACAATTTATAAAATTTAATCAAATTAGATGTTACATAACCATAATTGATCTTACTATCTGATCCAAGGATCATACTATATGATTCCTTTGAATGAATTGATCATCATCGTATTGTTTGCCCAAGGTATCTTTACACTAATAGAGGATTATACTATGATAATACAATATCATATAGCACAAAGCATTCCATTCCTATGCTTTCCAAAACTTTATTTCTAAAATGAAGATCATCTACTACATGTTGAACAATATTGTATTGTATGAAGATATTGATTGTCTTACACATAATATGATTGTACTATCCAATAGGATATTATTTTACTATACAAAGTGCTTGGCTCAATTGTATTAAATGCACTCTCTATTTGAGTAAATTTAATTTAATACTATATGATGCATATAATTATATTTTATGGATGTATTAACACTTTAAAACTTTTTTCTCTAACTCTAGATTTAAGATAATAATACTATGTAATAAGCAAGAATGTATTGTAAAATATGTTTGAACTCAATAATTAGATTGATCTACCACCCATTCATATATGCATATAAGAATTAATCATATTGTACAGTAGGTTATATTGTACCATATGATATGAAAACTTTCACACAAACTTAAGATTTTTTATTTTATTTTTATTGATTATAATCTATTAATGTAAAAAAATATTTTTAATCATTATTAGGCCAAATCCATTTGTACATTGTGATGCTTCGACTCGCCACTCCCCAAATTTAAATTTAATTTCTCTATTCCAATTTAATTAAACTTTAATTTCTTTATATTTTAAGTTTTTAAATAGATAAAACCTCCCCTATAATTTATCTATTTTTTAAATACATAAATAATAAAATAATACATATATCACTTGTAATATCTTACATAATTATATGTCACAACTACAAAGAATTACACATATCTATGTAATTTTATATCCACATTCACACAAATACATAGTTATCCAATATAAATATCCATCCAAATATACATGTACATGATCAAAACCATACAAATTGTAACTTAAGTTTATATACAAAGTCTTTAATTTAGCAAATCTTTCTAACAAGTCATTTTCAATTTATGTTTATCTTTATGCTTGATTCTAGTGCACTTATAAGGTTAATGCTAAAAAATATGTAAGCTAACTATCATACAATTAGCAAGCTACATCTAATAATAAATATATACAAAATAAATAAATATTAGGTCATATCAAATGCAAGATCTAAAATATATTTATCAACAAAAGAATAAATAACCAAAGTTTTATTTAATCTTATAACATAGCATGAAACATAAGATATGATAAGTTATACGACATGCTTGCATATTCGTAGTCTAACAACTACTTATTGCATAGTTCAGTGAATTCAAGTATAACAACAATACATCAAAGGAACACAAAATCTATGTAAGACTTTTTTACTAAATCATATTTACAATTTAATATTATATCAAACATATGTTAATAAGTCATGTTAGAGTGCTTACCTTAAGACTTATCATGCCTAATTCCTATTCATTATTGACTATTTTATGCTCCTAAGATCTAACTTATCAAGAAACAATAACTTTAATAAAATATAGGAAATTATTATATGGTTTGTAATTGCATCAAAAACATATTCAAGGTTTTCATGAACTAACTTCACCAATTATTAAAAATTTTGATTTCTAAACTTTTCTTTCTTCTATAAACCCAAACTCTTGCTTTCCACTTTCTCTCTCCAATTGATTTGTCCACATTTACTTTCTTTATCCTCGAAATTGAATATTCTAGAAACTTAAAATCTTAAATGCTACTAATTGAATCCACAAATGTATCTAAAAACTAAACATGCACATGGTTGGGCTTACGATTAACATGTCTTACTTAAATATTTGCATATTGGAAGCTTAAAATTTAAAACCACAATTCATAAGGTTTTGGAAACTCATGGGTTTTCTTGATAACATCATCATCAACCTCGCTATGGATTCTTTCATGATCTATGTGGTGATCACTCTAGAAACCACAACTAAAGCCTTTGTCGCCTACAAGAAGAAATCTTTAAGTTAAATTAGCTCCATATGGAAGAATATTAAATGCTCTTAGGATGGTTTGGGCCAGTCTTTAAAATCCTCGATCCATGGTTTCTATTATATTAAAAATTTATTAATTAGTTTAATTAATTTTTATTTAGAAAATTTCATACTAATTCCAAACAAACTATAATTGAGATGAAATAGATGCTATTGGACTTATCTAGAAGAGCTCTATTAAAAAATATATATATTTTTATTTTTTAAAAAAATATATTTTATTTTTTATTAATTTGGCACACTTTGTAAAAAAATTTTATTCATTCTTACATTAAAGATTTGAGGTCTTCATATATATATATATATATATAATTCATGCTTAAGGGGTTAAATGTGTGGAAAAAAAATATAATGAACAACTTTTCTAACACACGCTCCATTCCTCACCACTATTCTAATGACTTTATTAAATTATAATAAGTCTTATATTTTAATCCAAAATATGAATACTCCCAAAATTGTACTTTATGTATGCTCAAGTTTTGTTTTCTTAGGTTCTAGTTATGGTTTACATCAAATGCCACTCAATTAATCTTTTGAATCATGATCAAGCTTTTTCAATTGATTCACTTAGTCAATCTTGAGATACAAGATCTGAAATAATTTAAAAAATATTAGTGAAATAATAAAATAATTTTGTTATCATTAAATTAATAGTACATGATTCGAGGTTTCAAGATTGATGATTTATTATTATTTCACATTTGTTTTATCGTTTTATTATTTGTTTAGTTTTTAGAAGTTTATTGTCTTAGGTTTTTCATAATGAGTTGATAATTAGCTTGTACCTTAATTTTTTTTTACATATTTTTAGAAACACAATAGGTGCAACACAATGTTAAGGTGAGTGTTGAGTAATGGATTAGAAATGATAAATAATAAATGATTTTTAGTTTTAATATTGATAACAGGTTTTGTAAGCATAGTATCCTTTTTGCTCACGTTGTAGAATACATTTTTTGATGCATGAATTAGGTGATTTTTTTATTTAAATTTCTTATTCGTATTGTATAATCAATTTAAAATATTCTCATATAAAAGATAGCTTACCTAGAAATTGGAATAGTTGATCAATCACATTCAATATAGCTAAACCTTTGATAACCTTATTTGGTTAAATGTGTTCCCTGCATCAAATCATTATTATAGATCAACATTTGGATTTTTGTTAGAAGGAAATCTTTTACTGGATTTAGAACAAATGGAAGAAATAATTCTAGTAGAAATAAGTTCATGCAACTCACTTACAATTTGTGTAACAAAACGTATTACACTTTATATTAATGGAATTAAATACATATGCATATTCCTACTTGACAAACACTTCTTAGCTTATGCCTTTGTTATGTAAATCACCTATTCTCTTAGCTTAAAATTATTAATGCCAAACAACGGTTGAGTCATCATCATATGCAAATCATTATAATACCTGGCCATGCCACAAGTAAGCTTATGATTTAACATGATCATCTATAATATGTTATATCATTCATAAGCATAAATAAATAACAAAATGTGAATTATATTTTAACTTTCTTTTTATTTAATGGCACTTTCTTAAGAGTTATTTCCTCTTAATCAAGTATTTTCCTTATGGTGGTCATCAAGCTCTTGCCGCCTTTTTTCTTGGGTAGCAAAGTAGGGTCATCTCCATTTTGATAAATACTGAATCAGCTGGAAACCAACTCCTTCCTTTGTATCATTATATAGACATCCAATTGTCCCATTCTTATTTGTTTTTGCAAACATTTTTAGTTTCCTTTTTTTATGATCTTCCAAGTTATATTTTTCACATGGTTACGTGCCATTCTCTTTCACAAGCTTCTTTTTATCTTTCATAATTATCAATAGTCTCTGGCCATCATACACCCTCATCGTTTACGTAAAGGAATTTAGCAATTCTTATATCAAGATTACTCTTCGTGCGTTTCTCATGTCAAAACATCTTATGTGCATTATTATTATATATGTTTAATTATGCAACAAATACATAGCTCATATTCTTTCATGTATAAATAAAATCAAGTCAAGAAATCATAAAATTATGCACAATTATTATTGTATTCTACTTATAACATGTGAAGTAATATAACATTACACCTATCATATATGTTTAATTTTATATTGATAAAATAAAATTAGATTATAGATATGAATAAAACAACTATGTAGAATGCTTACTTGAATACTTGAGAGCTTTGTATTCATTCTCTCTCTTTGTTTCCTAAAATCATACATGAAGCTCACATTACATTTTCTTTATATGTTCAATAAACATGATCTATTATGTTAATTACATTGGAGTTTTCTAGGTTTGGTTATACTATCCATAATCTATTAGATTATTCAATTCTTCTTATTATACTATTTACTTAGCATATGATAAGAATCTAATCTATTTAATCAATCCATCCTATTACCATTTGATTACTCTTAGGTTGTTATTAGACTATCCATTATTTCCATTAGATGATTTGATCCAACACCATTTGACTATTTAATGACTATCTAATGGAAATCAAAAGCCTAAACCATCTATCTATCCCATTGCCCATTTCTCTTTAGGTCCACATAGGACCATCGAAAACAATTTGACATGCATTTGATAGAGACTCAAGACCATCCTTATCTTTTACTAAACCATCCCCATGTGTTGAACCTTCTAGTACTCAACAAAAGACCATTAGAGCACCCAAAAAGCATTCAATAATGGCTTTGATTTCATTCTTATTTTTTATCAGATCATTTAATCTATTGAACATACAATCTATAACTATGTGGAGATATGCTTTTGCTTACAACTAGTGTAAAATCTTCTCAATATCTTTATTACACTCTCTTAGGATCACCAATTCGAGTTTTAGCTCTTATGCACTCCCATTTCATGCACTAAACTCAATGATTTACTCTAATTCTTTTGAAAGAAAAGCTAAATTAAGGGTGTGACACTTAGCTTTTTTTTATAAGAATATATTATCTACTAATCTTCTTTGAATAGAGCAATTTCTCATTCTTCCATAAAATCCTTTCTCATTCCTTTTCTACTTTTTCTTTCACCAATTCAATTTACATGAAATTTTAGAAGATTTTAAAAATAGAATGTAAGATTTTGTTGAAATAGCCTCCTTTAATCTAGAAGTAGTGCATATTTGAGAAAATGAATTATTGGGTTTCATTAAGTGTGAGGCAAAGCCTTCTCCTTTTACATGATGACAAAAAAATAAATAAATCACAAATTTTCTTTAATTTAAAATTTTTCTCCTAAAATGAATTCCAAAGGCTATGTAATTCTAAAGGTTAATTTCTCATTAAATCTTAGACTTATTGACATTTATATATAACACTTTTTATTTTGAAATCATAAGCTTACAATTGTCTTAAACTATGGGTTTCATATGTATGAACATAATATTGACTATCAAAACTCTAGATAATCAACTCTAACTATAATGAAAATTTGAGGGCTTTGTGTGCCCTTAATGATCTCCAACTTCCATATTCAAAGAATTTTTATACTTCTATTTGTTAGTGTTTTTTCTTCACCAAAAGCCTTTCTAGATTTTGGGATAATAGATTTTCATTGCATTATTCATTCACTTTTTATTACTTTTATCTTTTCTTCACAAATCCTTTGTCATCACTACTCTCAATAATAGTTACCCATCTCATCATTATTATATCATATCAATAAATATTTCTTCAATGGAGACAACTTTCACCATCTAAGGACTTACAGAATACAGTAAGGAACCTAAAACTACTAAATCCTAGTCTACTTGAATAATAACTAACTTTGAGATGTGAGGGGATTGATATAGAACATCTTGATAACAACTTAGGAGACATCTCTACAATATGCTCTATCTATTTAGATCTTAACAATTTATGTACATAGTTATCATTACTAAATTTTATATAAAATTTTGTTATTGAATTTTTTTCATGGTGTGCACATGCACATTTATATTATTATGCATATAGCAAGATGCCCACTATGAGTCCAATGTGTGTTTTTTGTTTTCTAGGGATGCCACTATCATTTTTATAGCAAGTTTTTATGTTATGACAATTTTTATATTATTTGTGAAAGATTGCAAATTAGGGCATTAAAATAAGCCTAGTAAATCTTAATGAGCTTTTACACAACCAAGGGGGCCACCCTAAATTTAGGCACACCATCCATATGCATGCTTGCATGGGGCAAATAAAAAAATGAGTGATATTTACCACATCTGGATTAACTTCCCCAATCGCTTTTTAGGCATACTTAATTACCATTTCAATTTGAATTTGGAGAATTTTGTTAAGAAAAATTTATAGAAATCCTAATAACCATTACAACCACAATTTAGGAATGTTTTGAGATAAAAAGATGCTATCCTCCATGGATGGGGTTGTTTTCGAGTTTTTTGTTTTGTGAGTTGGTCTTCCTTATAATTATTTTGTTCTATTTTCCAATAGCATTTTCCATACAAGCAAGCTCTAATTCAACTAGAGTGCTAGGATGTATTTTCTTAAAATTTGGTATGAAATTTGAACGAACCTAGATTTTTACGATTTGTTTGAACTAGAATAAATCCAATGTAAATAGGTTTGAAACATTTAGTAAAAATTTGCAATTCCTAATTCTATTAGTGCTAAAAATTTAAATTGTGTTAATTGTTTTTGAAACAAGTGATGAAATTAAAATTGATAGTGCATTATATGTTCATATGCATATGTAATTGCATGAAAACTTGGGGTAAAAACCTTCGATTTCTTCTTCTTGCAAATTATTTAAAAATAGAATTTATAAAAAATTTCATTTAACTAAAAATTATTTTAAAATTTTGTTTTATTAAAGTTTCAAAGCTATAATCACACAAGGACAAAGTTTGTATCAATGATAACTAGAGGCTTATTCTCATAGGTCTTCTTCTGCATCAGTACCTAAATATGTTTTTGAGGTTGCTAGAGTTTTCTTCAAACTTTTTTCGAGTTTCTTGTCAAGATTGAGCTAGATCTATTGAACAAGCTTGTAAGAGTTGTTGATTCTACAACCCTTTATGTTAGTCTTTCTTAATTAAAGAGATTCTTAAGAGATTTTTTTATCTAGTGAATAGTTTTATCTTAACATCATATTTTTCCATTTCCTTTTTCCCTATTTTACCTTGTCTTTCAACTTCATCATGAGATCATTCGACTTCTTTAACCAATTATGTTTAGAAGAGATTCTTCATGAACTTTGATTATTTCTTTGTGATCACTCCTTAAGACCATCATTTATAAGTCCCCTTGACATTGAGTTTATCTTATAATAAGACCTATTAGGAGGATAGGGAGACCCAAATTAGCATAACTAACATCTTTTTTGTGAAATAAGTTAAGGCATATTCTTGTAATAAATGAGAAGAATAAAATTTAAAATTTCTATAGTAATCCCATAATCTTTATTGAGTATCATAATTACCACCATTAGAAGGAATGATATTTATAAACATTATTTTCAATCACAAAATATATTTCAAGAAAGTTCATAAGTGATGGTATATGGTTCTATTAGTTTTCTTCATGCATCTCAACTTAGCACATGTAGTTCTTTTTCTTTTGATCATATTGTTTTTTATTAAAAATATATTCAATAATATCATAAGAGAACAACCTAAGATCAATACTATTGACCAGTCTATAAACTTCAAAAATTTATAACTATTTTTCATGAAAGACCATTCAAATCTCATATAATAAAGAGATGTCCATCAAAGTAGGATGTATTAAAATGAAGTGCTATCGCATTGGTTTAAATATGGTATCTAGATGAGATATGCATTGTAAGGACAATTACATCATAATGAACTCATATGGTGGTTGTGGTACAAATTTGTTCTATTGAGCTAAATAGTGTCCACACCTCTAGTCATACTTGGCTGATGATGATGTCTATCATTTCATAATTATGCATTGCTACTTTCCCCTAAGATGCTTAGCATGTTTTTGTGAACCAATAGAGCAAGAAAACATACTTTGTTGATGAATGCAACCACAACATAGTGCCATTGGTTCTAACATACCATACAATAAGGTTATCATATTGATGCAGCATAATGTGCCTATGAAACAAAGTTTTTGCTCTACTTAATGTATTGATCTGAAAAATTTTTTGCCAATTCTTCATTGTATGATTCCATCACTTACTTTGTCAATGGTCATGTTTGTTTGATCTATTTTTATTTCCAATCATATGATGGCGATAAGTGCATCGCAAATAATGCTTCCAAATCCAATATAACTTAACGAGAGGTTTGTCATTTTGATATGATGTATCGAACCAATGAAACTTAATGTTGAAGAGCAATTATCATAGACTATTGATTCAATACCATACAACATAATTATATGATTTTGGGGCCAAACTACTAATTGTCTGATCCCCAAGTATTTTGAGTGAGCAACAATTAATTAAAGCACAATACATTGAATAATCTTCTTATACGATTTGAACGAATGTATGTCATACTTTGTATGATGAACATATTTTATCTATCATCCTAGTGCTAAGTGATTGAAGTAGTATGTCATACCTCGTATAATGATTGAACATATCAATTTTGCTCTTCATTCATCTAAACCAAAGACTCTCATAACTTAGTGAGATTTGTAGCATTCTCTTCACCAAAGATAACATATTTTGTAGCTAATTTAGGTAGAAAAGATACCACTTTATTAACTTATTTATGGATAAAAAGCCATCTAATTTGAATTAAATTGGATTGCTATTCAATCTAATGAATCAAGAGTAAAAGCTATCAACTTCTATTTACCTAACTTTGCAACTAGTTAATGTGTTGATGAGTCCAGCTCGACGACCGCATTATTGATGCTCCATATTTTGCATAGTTTATACCTTCCAACACTAGCAATGCTTCTAATTCCATAGAGGATTTGTAATCTATGGTAATTTAAAAGACTTGCTTAGCTTTCTTAACATGATTGAAAATAATTACCCCAAAACCTGCAAAGTCCTTTTTGTTGCTTGAGTAGTCATGAATGTCATGTTTAAACATATTTAATGGGGGTGGAGACTATCGAATTACTTTCAATTGATTGTACTTAATTAATTTCAAAGGTGGAGCTAAACTTAACTGAATGATATGAATGTCATCCTAGCACATTTGATAAGCAGAAAATTTTGAGAAGTTGTGTAGCAATGAAGGGTAATTCTATTGATGATCATTAGTGTAGATTAGTTTATATTCTCAAAATTTCTATCTTTCCAAATTTTTTAGTTGGTAAACAATCTGGGGGTTTTCACTTGTTGAATTTCTAATGCATTAACAAAGTTATTCCAAACTTTCTTAATTTTGTCATAGTCTACAAAGGTTGGTTCTGTAAATCATCATTTGGGAATCAAGGACTTTATATACCATTTGGAAGTTTATTTTCCTAAGCTTCTTTGGAAATACGAGTAAGTTATTAAAGAATCTTCATACTATAATAGATATCTTCACATGACAATTAAAATTCTAGATTAGCAAGTTGGACTTTTTTATAATTCATTTCCTCTTGATAACATTCAAAATAGATTACAAAGAAAAAATCTCATTTCCGTTAAGCATCTAGTGTTAAGTGTCTAATATACTATAATGACTAATCCCAACTATTAGTCATCTGATTCCAAGCATCAGTAGTACTCCCTTTCTTATTTGATTTTAAATATTTACACATCAAATAGTTAGAACAAAGTGAGTTTGTGATCTTCAATTTCTAATTAATCTTAACAGAGAAAGTAGTCATAATATCCTTATCAAATCATTTGAAATAATCTAGTAGTTGATTTTCTCTTAATTGGACCAAATGTATTTGTGCATTTTGTTTAGGATTCCTTAAAGAGCCGTTCATTATCTTTTTTGCTCTATTAAGGATCTTGTTGGTAGCTTGATTACCATTAAGGAGAAGATAGGGTCTAATGCCAATAAATGCTTCACTAAAATGAGCCTCCCACCAATTTGTAGTTTTTTTCTTCTAGCACATCAATCTTTTGTCAATTATGTTTTGAAAATATGAACCTTTTTTATGAAAATATGAAGTAGAATGCCCAAATAATTAATCGGGAGTTGGCCTATTTAAAAGACAAAATTTTTACTTATTTTTTTATCACCACATGCTTCACTTTGTCGTTGGCAAGGAATTTACTCTTTTGCTAATTTGCTTGAAGATTAGAAACAGCTTAAAATACACTTAATAGCTTTTGAATTTTTTTTAATTGTTCTCAAGTCACCTCTACAAAAAATAATAATTCTACCTACATAACCTAAGTGAGTGATGAGTTTTTATCCCCTTGGTTGCACACAAAGAGACAATTTCCCTTAATTGAAGACTATTTTTAGGGCTTTATTGAATACTTCCATTGCTAATATGTAAAGTAAAGAGGAAATAAGATTTTTTAACCCATTTATATTTGTTAAAAAAACATTCAACTTCTCGTTAATGATTATTGAAATTTAGGTGCTACTCAAAATGTTGTGAATCACCTTTACAAAATTAAATTTTTTAATAACTCTTGCTAGAAACTCTCATGCAATGTAGCCAAATGTACTCTTTAGATGTAGCTTAATCATAGAATTGTTTCCTCTAGCTTTCCTATTCAATGACCCAAATTAACTCCTAAACAAGTAGAATATTATCTATAATGTCTCTCCTTTTAACAAATCCTACTTGTTAAGGTGAAATCAATTTGGAGAGAAGTAGTTGAAGCCTACTAGCCAGTATTATGAAAAAAAAGTTCAATAAAATTATAAATGTAGATTGGTCTATAATCATTAAATGTGTTAGGATTCTTTTTTTGGAATGAATACAAAGTTGGCACTTGAAATTCCTTTAGAATAGAAGAGACCATAAACAATCTCTTGTCACAAGTAAAACATTTTCAATAATGATGTCCCAATATTTAATGAAACATTGCCCATCAAACCAATCTGATTCATGAGCACTTAGTTGATTCATTTGAAAAATAATCTTTATTAGTTCTACCATTGTAAACTTTTTAATCATCTCCTTATTTTCATCTTTTGAAATAAGAGGAGGAATGCAACTTATTAGCTTCCCAATTTCAACACAATCAGGTGTAGATAATTATTGCTAGAAGTGTTTAATTATTGCCTCTTGAATTTTGTCATCTTGAAACAATATGTCAGTGTTTTCTTTTATACAACATATATTTAATCTCTCTCTTGTCTTTAACCACCAAGTGTAACACTTTAGTATTTCTATTCCTTTCCTTCATCCATTTACTTTTGCCCTTCTACTACCAATAAATTTCCTCCGTGGCAATTGCATTCATGAGCTAATCGTTAGCTTTAACTAATTCCTCTCTTGTGATGTCACTTTGACAAGCTTAAAATTCTTCCTTTTTTCCTTTTACCAAATATTCTATGTTTGATTATGTCAAAGTTATTGCCAAAGTATTCTCTATTCCACTTGGTTAAACATTCTTTCAGTGTTATAACCGGTAAAATATTATATGTTTAATCTTCAATAATTCAATTGTGGCTTGGATGATTTCAGATCGATAGTAGGATGAGCCAGGAGCTCAATTGGAGGCTGTTGGAATTTCTGAAATTTTCTGGGGATTTTTCGGAGCACCGAGGAAATTTTTAAGTAATTTTCCCTGTTTAATTGGATTTTTGGAAATTCGAAAATCTATTTAAATCGGTCCATTAGATTTTTAAACCGGAATTTGGTTTTTACCGCGCGTGAACCGGACCGGAGCGGTTCAGCGAAGGCGGGGGCGGTTCGCCGAGTGCGTTTGCGCGTGCGGTTGGATAAGCCGCGGATAAGCGGATCAGACGGACGAGAACAGCGGTGGAGATTAACCAGCTGATCGGGGTTAAGTGGCGTTATTAGAAGGTCAACCGGCGCTTAATAGGTTCTTAACGGGTTATTACCGGTTTAAGCGGGGTATTTAACCGAAACTGTTCGGCTGTTAGGGTTTCGAGCGGTGGCCGGAGACGAAGTATTCGCGGCGAACGGCGATACTTTCCGGCAGCCTTTCAAGGGGCTTTTTGTACCTGGAGGTTCGCGGGACCGAGGAGAATCGATTGGTGCCGGTTTCGTTCGGCGAGGAGCAGCGGTTGGTCGCGTGCGAGCTTCACCGTCGCCGGAGAAGAAATGTAGGAAATTCAGATTTAAATTAGTTATTTAGCAAATTAAAAATATGGATTATTTTGCAAATAGCTACCGGAGCATGCGGATTGTGGTTTTTGGAATTGATTAATGCAAATTATTGATTTAGCATTTTAGGGTTTTCGGAAAATTATACCCGCCGAATTCGAAAATTTTACCGAGCATGTGTTGATTCGATTATGTGCTTTAATCATGTTAAGATAGTATCAAATGCTGAAATATGTTTAATTTCATAGATTGTTAAAATGGGGATCGGATGAAACTTCGGCGGAAAATTTTGATTGAACCTTAGAAATTAGTGACATTATTGAAACATTAGGATAGTACGAACATCGGATTTTGTTTCTCCTTGATCTCGGTCGCCGGAAATCGACGGGGGAAACGGAATTTCCCGGAGGAATCGTCAGCTAGGGTTTCGCGGGCGCCGGGCGGAGGAAGGAGATGGATTAGATTAATTACGGTTTAGTTAATTAAGTAATTGTAATTATTCAATATTTATTAATAATTAAATGCTAAACGTCGGCTGGAAATTTGGATTAAATATTTGGCCGGTGGGTTCTCGGTTCAGCGCGAAGGCCCGAACCGGTGGCGAGATCCGGTTCAGGAGATTCGGCGCGGAGGAAAATTTAATTCGGAAATGAATCCGAATTTTCGGAAAAAGGATATATGTGGAAATTAAATTTAATTCGGAAATTAATCCGAATTTTCGGAAAAAAGGATATATGTGGAATTTAAATTTTATTCGGAAATTTATTCCGAATTTTAGAAAATGGATAAAGGGCGGAAATTGATTTTGGAATTTAAAAAAATTTCCTGAAGTGAGAAAAATGTGATTTTTGGAAATCACATAGTCAAGTTGAAATTGACTGTTGGAAATTATCCATAAATTCAGTGTAGTTGGATTAGTTGGAAGGAAGTGTGACACTTGGGTAAGTGCTACCAGAATAGTCAGAATTTTGGTACAGTTTGTGTTGCTTGGATAGCAATGGCATGGTTTGAGTCAGTTTACTCAGTGTTGGCATATTTCACGGATTGGCATATTGGACCGGACTACTATAGACCCTATATGATGTTTTAGGGTAGTTGTGGTAGGTAACTGTGCGGTTCAGACTTAGCTTCCACAGTATACATGTGACTGGTAGGCGCCATGCGTGTTTCGAGATGGGCGTATCCCACTGGCATGCTACCTGGAACCCCAGGCTAGGTTGTGATGCGTGTTTCGAGATGGGCAATCCCACTGGCATGCTTTGCCTAGGCGCCATGCGTGTTTCGAGATGGGCAATCCCACTGGCATGCTACATAGACGCTGAGGTGTCGGGTGCTAGGCGTTATGATGCGTGTTTCGAGATGGGCGTATCCCACTGGCATGCTTTGCCTAAGCGCCATGCATGTTTCGAGATGGGCGATCCCACTGGCATGCTACCTGGAAGCCCAGAGGAGAGCTACTCTGGTGTGACTGGGGTGACTGTGGTTGGTCAGAGTCTGGGACTGAGAGTGTCTTTCCACCATACATTGTTATGTTGTATTCCTATACTCTTACTATTATCCTTCTCTTGCATGTGAGTTTTTACTAGCTGTCTTTCCTACTGGGCGTAGCTCACTCCTTTATTATCTATATTTTTCCAGCGGCTCGACAGCCTTGACAGCCTTGACGCCACCCAGATTAGGTGAGATCGTGGTCAGCAGGCTAGTGGAGGATATCTGATCTGTGATTTTCTGAGACATTTTGGTTAGTGTGATTGATACTATTGGATGTATTCAGGGAGACTGTTATTCTTATGTCATGTAATATGTGAGGGTGATTCTGACTTATGTATCTAGTTGGATGATATTGTATTTGTTGGACTTGGATCTTATTCTTGTGATGTAGTTTCCATTCACTGTTTTACTTTATTGTCTTGGTGGTATAGTGTGTGGAGTGCCATATTTTATCTGTGGATATTATGTATCTTATTTTGATGGTGAGGTCATTACATGACTATGGAACTTAACCGTGGGGATTCAGACTTCTATTAGATCGGTTCTCCTACCGGTATGGGTTAGGAGTATGGGATCTAGTAGGAGTAACATTGCGCGAGTCCATCTGTTAATTCAGGAGTCATGAACCTGATTTGACGGTGTACCCGGGAGATGGGATCCACATTGTTAAGGAAAATAGGTGTGTAATGATGTGTTATATCCTATGTTTTTCGTAGGCTACTCAGGTTGGTATGGGACAATCTGAGCTGTCTATATGTAAAAAAAAAAAAAAAAAAAAAAAAATGTATGCCAAAAATCAGCCTAGGAAAAAAAATGGAGTGTAACATTCAGCCTCTTAAGCTTGATAGCTAATGCGATCATGCCAAAACAATTTGTTGGGATTGCCTTATTTTTAATGATGTTTTGCATGAAAGATTTATGTTTAAAACACATATTTTGAAATTTAAATTGTTTGAGCACAATAATTGACCTCTTTGTGAGAATAGATAGAAGTGGGATATGATCCAACATACTTTTGTTAAGATGTTGCATAGTAGTTATTAGGAATAAGTCAAACGAAGTAATATTCTTTAGTATTTTCTTCAATTTTTTTCAAACCCATCTCTCTTTCCTTTTCTTGTCCAAGGTGAATTTGAAGATAAAATAAGGCATCTCTTTAAGTCTACAATGATGAATATCATTTGAGAATTTCTACATCTCCTTAAGTCTTGGGGAAGACTAACCCTTGTATTCCTCAATTCTAGTTATAGCATTGAACTTGCCTCCCGCAAACTAGAGATTATAACTATTCCCTATAATGTTGACAAGGTCATTTCAAAGAGTTCTCCTTCCTTGCAACAATTTTGGCATAGATGAAAGTGATCCCCATCAATAAGCACTTGACAATCAAATACCATGTTCCATATCATCCAAATTTTGTTTGTCATATTGCTAGCCCAATAATCAAAATCAAGCTTTCTACAAAACTCAGCAAGTATTTGCTTATGAGCCAAAGGTTCCAATAGAACTATGAGGTCTATTTTTTTTGTATTATTGAGATGTATAAGCCAGGTAACCAAACTTTAATTATTTTCTTCTGTAATGGTTCTTATTAATATGTTATTCATTATGGGATGATTAAGACACAATTAGCATTGCATGAGTACTTTTACAATGGCCTTTAGGACTGTTAGGTTTGTCTTATGTCTTCCTTAGGATCCTATTTTCTTTCTTGTAAGGCTTTGGGTTGAAGTACTCCTTCAATTGTGTCTAATTGGAAGCTCTGTTATTCTCCTGATACTTCCTTAAATGTTTCAAATGCTTCGATGTCTTGATGTTGTCTTGCCTTTCCTTCAAAATCTTTTAAAGTCTAATACTAAGGTAATTTTCTTATCCTTCTTTTGGGCTTTCTTTAAAACTATGTAATCATCGTTAATTAGTTTTAGCAATCTACTAGCATGCACACCCTTAGCTTGAGAGGTGATTTGTTTGTTGTTATTCTCCCTTACCCCTTCTTCTTAATTATGTTTTTCCTATTCTAAGAATAAACCTTGTGAGAGGTCCCTATCTTCATTGTTCTTATTTTTTATCTCTTATACGAATTTGCTAAGTAATAGTTTTTTTCACCTTATAATCCAAGCTCCTCATTTTTTACATTATTTTCTATGGTCATTACTTCTAGAGTGATTACTATCATATGAACCTTAATAAGGATGTGTTGACTATCCAAAACTTCGACTGTAAACTTACCAAGGAAACCGATTTTGCTTAACATTGACCAGATTGACTCCAAATTTGGGCAACCATACAAAACTTTCCTAATTAAGTTGTATTTGAATCACACTATCATTTTATTGATTTTCTTCTCAAAGAAAGTTGACCTCCAAATTGCCTTTATAGATTGCGTTTGATTCTAATCCGTGAGGGATCCTCTTCTTCTTCAAAGAAGTACAGCCTAAATTGCATTAGCAGGGACAATCAAAGAACATGTTGGAGTACCTCTCTATTGACGATGTGAGAAAGCAATTTCCTTTCTTGTTGGAAATTCAAAACTCCATCGTTTATCATTCGTCGCTTGTCGCCTGTCATAATTCCTTTTTGTACTCTCTAAACATTGATCAATATGTTTTTAATAAAATAATAAAATTATATTTGTTTCCATAAAAATACATGACTTTATGTGCTAAATAATTAGTCAATGGTAGTTGATAACGTGCAGGGGCGGGGAATCATTTTGGTAAAACCTGCTATCAACTACCGTTCCTAATCAAATTACTTAATAGAACTTCTCCATTTCTCTAATGTTTCCAGCATCGTTCGATATAGAGTTCCATTTTCCGGCAGGCCTTCTTCCAATAAGAAAGTCCTGTCATTTGAAAAGAACCACACACCCAGAGTCATATTTAACTTCTAAATAATGAGATTCTTGATTGATAAATCTTAATTATTTTTAGATATAACTATAAAATTTGTTTAATTTACAATAATTTCTTCATCAAATACATAGTTGGCTTATTAAATAAGTAAATAGTTAGTCATATTTGCTCCAAAACAATGACAAGTATGACTTATTTTTAGCAGATAAGAACTTTATACATTTTTAATCATCCAAAAAAACTGTATTTAAGCATTGATCGTGACATTGTGATCCTTTAGAAAGTCTCCTCAATTAAAAAGAAACACACTCCCTAAGTCATATTTAACTTTTTAATAGTGTGATTCTTGATTGATACATCTTAATTATTTCTAAGTTTAATAACTATCAAATTTGTTTAATTTGCAATATTTTATATTTGTCCCAAAACGTCTTCATGAAATTCATAGTTGGCTTATTAAACAATTAAATACTTGTATTTGCTACAAAATAAAGACAGGTCTGACTTATTTTTAGTACATAAGATGTTTGTACATTTTCTATATTCAAAAAAATTATATTCAAACATTAACTTTCATTGCGGTTCTCCATCTTCTCTTCCTTTATTTAAGCAAAATAACAAGTTAAATCTTAAATTTGTTTTATAACTATTTAGAAGGAAAATGAACAATTAAACGATTTTAAATTTTAAATTTAGTTTAATTTATATTTAAAGTTAAATTAAATTTTATTTTAATATATTCATTCAATTGAAGTTTTATTTGAAATTAATATTTTGATCATTAAAATTGAAGTTGAACCATATCAATGCAAGGTAGGGAAGGCATGTGACAAAGAGGAGATGGATTGTCACATCGGTGGAGAGGAGAAGAAATATTATCTAATAGTCTTTTTGTTGGAGCCGTCTGCAAAGCACGTGAGTCGGAATTATAGTAAGTTATTTTGCAATGAGACATGTCACATTTCTATTAGCTACATAAAGAAAGCATGAAAATTCTATTCATTATAAAAAATAATTCATTACAAACTCCAGAAATCTTTTATTAAGTTCCATTACAAGTAATGTCTCTCTTCAATAAGAGCTCATTAAAGATTAAATTGAATCAAAAATAAAATTTAACACATTTGAAACTAAAAATAACTATAAAAAAAACTCATGAAGTTTGAAATAAAATTTATCCAAACAACTGTTTTAATAAATTTTAAATCTATAAGTAAATAATTTAACAATATATTCAATCAAAAAATTAAGTCAATGAATATATCTAAAAGAAGATTAAATCAAAAATTAAAATTAATTAAATTTAAAGATCATCAATCAATGAATCTAATCTATATTAAATGTTTCTGACAATCCTAAAATAAATTATAAGATTATTTGTTAATGACATAACAAAGAAAAATTAGAAATTTCTATTGATGCGATTTATCAAATTATTGTTGATGAACTATATTTTATTTCTTTTCATGAACTCAATATGATAAAACATCAACTCAAAAATAATTAAGATAAACAATTAATAATAAAAGAAAGAAAAGATAAAAGTAGTTGTTTATAAAAATCATATATCTAAAAAAAATCATGTTCAAACTTAGAAGATCTTTATTAGAGTTCAAAATAGTTTAAAGGAGTGATACACCTTCCTTAGAAGTTTCATTAAAAATATTCTCTCAATGACAACTATCATGCATTCTTGATGTCATAATAGTGTACTATGAAATGGAACTTGAGCTTCATGTTAATTAGAATTTGTTTTAAATCTACATATAAATACATGCCAACTCTTTTAAAGACTATTAGTAGTATCATGCATGCAAACTTACGTGATGTGATTATGTAAACTTCTCACCTAGTTATCATAACATTTTTCCAACAATATATAGAAAAGCATTTGAAAATTCTCGACTGCACAACAAAGTTGCCCTCAAAACAGATTTAGGCATTTCCTTTAAAAAAAAACCTTGAATGGCAATTGGTGCTTAACAGGTTTACTATCAGTTGACAATGCACACGAAGAAATCTCTTGGCATATGCACGTCTGAACAACCCAAACTAATCAATTAAGCCATGAAACTAAAAGAGGTTTGCACAAGAAGTAACAACTGTAAAATAAAAAACAATTGCAAACTTTGTGCCCCAGAACGTCAAAATAAGATTACTGGTCAATTAATAACAATATCTTTCAGTTTTTATGTTTCCTTTCATTAACTATATAAATTTTGAGAATTTTATAGTCAATGAGATTTGACGATTCAACCATTACATTTCAAGCTTAAAATAACTTTTTTCTAGCTAACTTAGGGTCAATTATGTGGATTAAATATGGCTTGGCCATTTCCTTTGTTAGCTGGAGAGCGTACAGAAACAGCACTAAATTTATTTTTATGCAATATTGTACAGGTTTTATGTCGTATGAAAAACAAAACTGTTGATTCTTAGGTAAGAAATTAATACAGAAAATTAATTTCATAAAGCTATAAAAATAATAACAATTCCTGGGCGAAATTTCACTTAGATAATTTGGCAATGATGAATTTTTACATTTCTTAAATCATTTAACTTCATTTTTGCAATTGAAGAGCAAGAGCCAAAAAAAAAAGTGCGAACCTGAGCGAAATCAGGCAGGATATGAAGATACTATAGAAGATCTTATGTTAACAAGCAAAAAGTTTAGATACGTCATAATTTCATGAATCAACATTTATTAAGTTCAAATCTTTTTATTTAAAATACCTGTAAGAAACCTTCAAATGATCCAATAAAAATCTAAAAGAACCAAATTGGTTAAACAAGTCTTATGCCAATACTTAAAGACTTACAATCCCAAAGTATGGTTTAAAGGTATTTGTGAAGGGCATTTTAAAATTTTATGTTAATATTGAAATTGTAGATATGATTGTCGTTATCTTACATATTATTTTGGATTTATGCTTATCAAGGAGATGCTAAATTACTAGGTTTTAGATATGTTTATTTTATATTTGAAATTTATTTTAGATATGAATTAGTTTTACATTATTTTGGTATTCGAGATTTGAACATTTGGTTCAATCATGTATAAATACCCATTTGTTGATGAATGGAAGTATTTTGTTAGGAGTAATCAATTGTTTGCCTTATGTTTTGCCTATTTTTCTCATTGGCTTTGTTAGTAATTGACCTTGGATAAATTAAGCTTGTTGGGTAACTAGTCAACTAAGAGAAATGCATACAATTTGTCTTCTTCTTTCTCTCTCTTCTATCTTTTTTTCTTTCTTTTCTTTTTCTTGTTCTACTTCTTCTTTTTATTCTTTTTCTTCCTCTTTCATAGCTTGAACTAATTAACATTCACTTTAGACGAAGCTTGCCTAAACCACTCTCTTTCATCTAACTAAAATATCAAGTCTCTTATAAGTATGTCTCTCCTCTTTAAGTTGTCACATTATACCCTTTAACCTTCTCAATCTCTTAGAAAACTCTAACCTTATAATAACCACATCCTTAGCCTAAGATTACACCACCTTCACTAACACAAAAACAATATCACCCTTTACCTTAGTAGCCACTTATAACTTCTACATTACTTTCTCCAAATTTTAACCTTAACTAATTTCTCGTCATTCACTTCTTAAAAATTTTTAAATCAACTAAAAGCTATAATCTCATATATGACAACTAATTTTATCTTCAAAAGCCAATAATTCATTTAAACATTTTGGCTCTCTTCATCCTCCAACTCTACATTAAATTAAACTAAAAGCCATTGTCAATAAAACCTAATCCTCCTTTAAACTTTCAACAACTTCCTTTCTTTTACCTAATTGTTAGCTTAAAACCAAGAACTACCGAAGCCAAACTCTCTTGCTTCTCCAAGTTATTTTCTATGACTTGCCATGTTGTTGTTGCTTTTCCCAAGAATCCTTACCTCTCTCACTCTAAGTGCAAGCTTGTTCGTTATTTGTCTCTCTTTCTAAGGTCTATCAAAACAAATCCACTACATTCTCTCCAAGTTATTTTCTATGACTTGCCATGCTGTTGTTGCTTTTCCCAAGAATCCTTACCTCTCTCACTCTAAGTGCAAGCTTTGTTCGTTATTTGCCTCTCTTTCTAAGGTCTATCAAAACAAATCCACTACATTCTTCCCACATTCCCATCAATAAATAGAAATTGTGATTTCTTTCTTAATTGAAATATCAAATACCTATATTTAAGGCACTTTTCTTTCTCCATAATTGGAAGTGAAAAGTAAACAATAAACTTAATTACTTCATTTGTTGATGTTCAGTTCATCATAATAGAAAAAAGTCACATTATTTAATATAATTTGTTGAACCCCATGAATCCAAAAGGTAATGTTCAATTTTGATGATAAAAAATTATTTAAGTCTTGTTTGTGATGATTTAATGTGTCTAGTTAGCATATTTTATAAGTAATCATGAAGAAGTAGATTTGATTATCACTTCACCAAGAAGTTGTAAGGAACTAGACAAACTATGAAAATTTTAAAAGTAAACTAAAACATGAAGGTTGATGAAGATGCACTCCAAGGTGTACACAAGTCCAAGACTTCAAGAGATGGACTTATCCTTGATAAGGGCTTGTATACATAATTACATTGATGTTTACCCATTATCAAAAGCTTGCATACATACATAAAGTCACATATGCATTCATACATATCCAGCCTAACATATATCCAATATCAAATTACATAAAATATGTCTAGATGAATTCAACTTATACTATTCATGTAAATTGTGAGAAGAATATAGAGCTCATTGATTATACTTTTAAACTATGACTTGGGCGTGTGTGCCAAAATGAATATGAGAATTGAGCCATTGCATTTACCATTAAGATAGCTCTTAGTGTCATTCTTAGAAGAGAATTGGGATTAAAATTTCCATCTTGAATTCTCAAATTAGCCTTATAAACATTTGAATGAAGAACAGATAAAAATTTATTTAAGATATACAAATTCTCAGTTTTAAATTTTTCATAACCTAGATTTTGTCAACTTAACATATGATATGAGGGTATCATACACAATACATATTACTTCCATGTATTATATGTGGATTGTAATATACAATACATTTTGCATGCTGCTTTCATATACCTATGTCTTGAGGTTATGGTACCAACTATTATATTTTGCATGGTACATAACATGATGGACAATATGTTGAGAAGGATTGCTTAAACCAAAGATTTGTGTAAGGTACGTCCATTTTGATGTACAATACATCAAGGTTAGACATATGGTATATCAACTTTAACATATAATATGTTCAGTAGTGAAGAGTTATAGCTATTAGGTTATCAAAATTAAGGAAATTACAAATATTCATTATATGACTATTAAAAGCCAATGGAAAGGATTCTTTACGATCTCTTGCTTATATATAGTCTTCCAAAAAAAGATAATTTAATTGATCAAACTAATTATCAGTTCAAGGGAATGGAAAAACATTTTTAGAACCTTTGTGAGCCAATTTATATTACACTCCATATTTAGTAAGTAAGAGGAACTTGAGAAAGCTTTAGTGTAATATCATTCTTGAAGAAGTGAATGCAAGAAGACAAACATTTTCCATTTTCATACTTGTATTCCCTCACCATAGCATCAAACATTCTTGCTCATTTGTGTTAAAATACTTAATCATTTAGTAGGATTTGTTATGTATCTATCCTATTGTATAGATAGTGCCTTTGCTATTTGCATAAACTTTGTGAAATCTCTTGTAAGGCATTCTCTAAGTTGCTAAAAGAGTTGAGAGATGAGGCCTAATCTAGACCAAAAAGAGTGTGGAGAGATGTTGTTACACTTATGGTATGACACTCTTGATTTATAACATTTTCCTTAGTTCATCATTTAAATATTTAATGAAGATTTAAAATTTAAATGTGTTTAAAATTTGAGGTAAGCTAGTTTAAATTTTGAAATTTGAAATTTGAATGACAAGATATGAAATTGAATATTATGTTGTATATCTTGAATTATAAGATAAGTGGCTTTAAGGTGATATCGTTTTTAGCCTTAAGTGAGTTGCAAGCCATGCTTCTCTAGTTTTAATTACAACTGTGTTGTTGCAAATAGATTTACATGAGATTTCTTTAAAATATGAATCAATGAGCCAGATAAAGAAAAAGAAATTAAAGGAAATATATCTAACCTAGAATGCATAACCTTCTAGAATAAAAGGTAAGATAGAATTATCTTAATTAACCTAGCAAGATTTAAGTGTTGCTTAACTATATAAGGTTAAGAAGATCTAGGGTGGACTTTCACAAATTCTAGTTGTGACTACCTAAGGAGATCTAATTGAGGAAGCCAACAAAGATAAGTTGAGAGCAAGGAAAAAGTGGCATAATTTACAAGCTTGGTTCATGAAGATGAGGGACTTCCATTTTTGTGTAGACCTCTACTTAATTAAGAGGTAGGTTGATCCTCATGTCATGCACTTAAATGCTAATATATGCTAAGAGTTTAAATCAATTACTTTGCTAAATTTTCATGCTATAACACTTAAGTACTAGTGGAATTAAGACTTATGCAAAATTAAATTTGATTTACCTAAGGTTTTATTCATATTTTGCCATGCTAATTTCATGATATGATAAAGTACAATTAGATCTTATCATGTTAGGATTACAAATATTTAATTTGGGATTACAAAGAATCTACATCTGATGTTATAAATTTGTTAGTTGAAAATTGAACTTGGAATATTTTGAAGTTTTTCTTAGTTAAAGTTATGCCTTGTTAAAGTATTCTTTTAATTTTTATTAAAAATAGAAATTGTGATTGTGATCACTTTAAATGATAACAAGATCTTTAATTAAAATGAATTAAAACAAGCTATAATTGATCTTTGAGATATAGTAATGTTGGTTTGTGGTTTATTTTTTATTATAATGATTTCTTAAATATAGGATTGTAGAATTTTGATTTAGTACTAATAAGCATAAATTTTTGTAATGATAATCTACTAAATTTTTCAATCATGGTTTATAAGAAAGAAAAATTATTTCTTGGACTTGTAAATGAAATGTTTTATCATGATACACTCATTATGATAGGCATATTAATTATATTCTTTTTGGAAGAGGTCAAATTGGCCATGAAGTTGTGGTTTAGAATTTAATTAATATTGATTAATATATTTGATAAAATTCTAGTTTGTTAACTTAAGCATAATTTAGAAACTATGTCATGAGGCATTACTATGAATCACAAGTAAGATTTCATTTTAAAATCAAGCCTAAGGATAGATTTTTACAAAAACAATGGGTTATTTGACTCCAATTAAGCCTTATGATTGAGTAGAAGGGCTTAATTATAGGCTTAGGATGCATGGAGCAGCCTTGGTAGGGACATTGAATGACTATAGAGTGAGGGAGAGCTCTTGAGTTCCTTGTGAAAAGCACTTGGAAATCTCTGTTGAACCCCAAACGAAGGCTAGGAACATGTGTGTGTGTGTGTGTTAGGTTTGTAAAGATGATGAATTTAGCATAAAACGTTGTGATAAGAAGTTTTAGGTATGAAGATCACCTTCAACTTGTGGTGCTTTTCCTACCTAAAAAACTAAACCATAGTTGTGATTATGCTACAAAAAAGAGCTTTTGGCTTGGTTTAAACATTAGGTTTGGGATGGTTGGCTTTGCCAAGGGTTTCTTTTTTGCAAAAAGAGATCTTATAAAGGACTTTAGATAGCTTTGAAGTCATTCTTATCTCTCAAGTTTTCTTGTAAGTAATCTTGTGAGGCTTGGGTTGGCTTTGGAAAATGGCCAAAGGAGGTTTAGGTCTTCATTAACTGCAACAAAAAGGGTTAGGTTTGGCTGTGTGGAATTAGAAAATCAAGAAAAGACTTAAACTAGGCTTATGAAATTATTAGATTGATCAAGAGAGACTAGGGTTTAAAATTTGAAAATTGAGGATCTAAATTTTAAAACCCCTAATTTGAAATTTGAATATTCTAAATTTATAGTTTGAACATCTAGGATTTAAAATTTTAGTACCTCAAGTTTAAAATTTGAAACTAAGATAAGGTTAAGAACCCAAGTAACCCTTACTAAGGTTAGAAGTAAGTTATGACTTGAATAGACCTTGGATGAGGTTGAGGATAGCTTGAGAATTAGGCAAACATTTAGTTTAAATAATTCTTAAAGACCATGATTTTTGGTAGAGAAAACCTTAAAGATAAAAATTAGGGTTGGACTAAAGACATTAAGCACTTTATAAGACCTTAAGAACACTCGAGTCAAAGCTATGATTTGATGAGGCTCTCAATTAGACCTTGGATGAGGTTTGGTTAAGATAGAGAGCTTAGGTTTGGCCTTTCAAATGGTACTAAACTTAACCAAAGGACAAAATATTCACTTAGAATTTTGGTTAAATAATGATTCAACCTTAGTTTGATGAGTAAGATTATGAGTAGCCCTAAACTAGGCTCTTAAGCCATGGATCAATGCTCCAGATCATGGTCTAAGAGGTGTATGTAGCTTAAGAGAGACCTTTTAGAAAGGTAAAGTGACTTATGCTTGGTTTATGAGATAAGAGATAGTCATTATGGAATGCACATGAACAAGTTAGATATTAAAAGATTATGACTTAAAAGATTTCAGTCAAGAATTTATAACTTGACTGAGTACTCAAGTGGTAGTTTAGATAAGCTAAAGTGATGTAGTAACATCCACTTGGAGGTATACTTATCCTATTTGGATTAAGAGTCATGCTAAGATTGGCCCTCTACTTCTTATTACTGTCTCTTATTATTATCCTTATAGGTATTAATTATTGTCAACCATTGTTTATTGTATATATCAATTTACTTTTTATCAATTTTTCAAGTTATTTGTATCTACACTTTAGCTTAAATTATTTGAAGATTAATTGGCATTTAAATTTTTTTTATGGAATGATTCATTGTACAAAATCTTTAGTCCTTCTATGACACTACTTTACATAATCATGTCCAGGTATGTTAATTAATTATGTCTCTTCTAAATCAATATTGGTAAGGTATAAAAGGAAGCTCACTAATTTGGGAAATGATGAATCTTATTCTACTCTTAACATGTTGGTACATATAGAAAGTTAGAACCATGAAGATATATAACGAAACAACTAAATTAGAATAGCTAGTAATTAAGAATATTAATTGGCAGTGCATAACCATTTTTAGGGATCTCTCGTTAGTATAAGACACAATAAATAGATGAAGTTCTAGTGCAACGTAGCTTACTTCCTCTATTTCAATTAATTAAAGCTAAATTTTGTGATAAATTCTTATGGACTCTCCCTTTTACTAATTCAAGTTGTTAAAGTGAATGTCCATGGAGTTCACAAGCATAATCATCTATTGTGGTAGTATTAATTTGTGATAATGACTTGAATGTGCTTTAATCCTTTGCTTAATAAGTTGTACTAAACTCAGCATTTGAATCTACAACTTTTGACAACATTAAGAGCATATAATTTTTATGTGGCCGTCAATTTTTTTAGGTAATCAGTGATCTCGAATGTTCTAATTTATTCAAAATGATATCAAGTATCACTGCTCTACACTAGTCTATTGTGGATTAAGAAAATGAAAAAAAGTCCCAAACCACTTGAAATAACATTAATAATAGGTTATCAAACAAGAACAATCATTACTTCAACCTACTATGCTCTCTAGAAGTTATTACCACTTGACTTGTTGACTACGAGTTACGATGCCCTTAAGCACAATCAACTTGACAGATACATTTTAGTAAACACCAGTTCAATGTATCATAAAGTAAGACATAGTCTAACACTATTCATTTGAGTGCATCATCAAACTTGGATGAATTTCTTATCATACTTCAATGACATTCACTTGGTATTGCTTTGAGTTATAGCTCTTTGGTCTAACATGATGTACGGCATTAGACATGTACATCATGCAATACATCTTTGTACTACCTCATTTTTTGTTAAATATTAAGCCCCTCTCAATCACCATAGGTACAATTCAACCAACATTTGTTGAGCACGTCATACGCTCCGGTCAAGTACAAGTATGAATGCTTAACCACTACTCAATTAGGCACTTCATTAGACTCAAATGACTTTCTCATTGTATTTTAATACATATTCATAAGTTTATTCAAATTATAGCTCTTTATTTAGAAATGGGGCAAATGTATATTTTCATTTTAAATAAGTGCGTCAAAGCATCTGCTTTGTGCTATCTCAAACGTGTACAATGTTTGCACATTGCTTAATCATTTTTTGTAGTTATCATTATTTTGGTGTAATGTCATATCAACCATTGATCAGTTGTTTTATGCATTTTACAAAGCAATCCTTCTATTTTCATTCCAAAAATTAAATATTTTTATTAAAAAAACCTTAATTACAAGGTCCTATAAAAAACACAATATAATTTAATTCAATAAGGAATAATATGAACTTAAAATACTGCAAGCATGGATATACAATTTAGCTTAATATAAGCAACAAGGAAATATTGTGCAACTTATCTAAACGTGTATTTGAATTTGAAGGAATGCTATAAAGGATAAGATCATTGCTTGTAACCCATGGCTTTACTTTTCTCTTCTATTTTTGTAATGATGATTTCAAGTAGAATTCTTCAAAAGGATATGAAAGTGATCATTAACCTATTCTCCTATGTTCGGATCCTTTTATATAGGAATTTTAAAGCTATCCAAATGCTCCAAATAAGCTCCCAAATGGAAAAATTAATGTCTTAAATTTTAATCAAACTAGCCATTATTCATAATTTTGAACAAATCATATAATTTAATCTAATCCCTAATCTAATTGACTATATAGGCATGATGCCATTGTAAGTAGGTTGTCCAAACCATCAGATAGCCTAACTAGTTTATTTCACTTACAAAAAATGTATCATACTTAAATAATGATACAACTATATAGGTGTGAATAACATAATTCTTTAAACTAATTTTTATACCTCTTGAGTTTTCCAAGGCTTATACAATATAATGAAAATGATGTTACTTATATGACACACTTCTCGCTTAATAACCTCTCCAAAATTAAAGGATCATACTAATACAATAATTTAATAATACTTGAATGATAAATTTTAGCATTCTTATTTCTTAAATCCTAAACTATCACTATGTTAGATCTGATTAGACATGTACAATAAGTACCATTGCACTAATAAAGCCCATTAGCTCCATACATCTCCTAACACCTCTCACAAATAATGTATGTGTACAGTATGGTAATTATATATGTATGATATGACGAACCTCACATCACATTTAAAATATTGAGTCTTGTCGCCTTGTTTGATCTACTACAAAAATGATCATACAAGTTGATATGTATGACATATTATACAAATCACACATGTTCAAAACCTCAACAAACACCTCTTGAGAAGCAACACTTTTATATGTAACATATTCCTCACCTCATGTCCAACTCTCTATCTAATCACATGAGATAATTAGTCATATTGTATGATGAGGATATTATACAAGTACAATTAGTATAGTTTTTGCATAGTTAATTTAATTCATGCAATTTTCATTTCCTACATTATTATGTTACGTTAATTAATGTAATATTTTAACTTTTCTTATTCTAAGATGTATATATTTGTAAGTAATCTTAGATGAAAAATACATCTCTTAAATAATTCTAAATGTTTTCATAAATAGTTTGAAAGCCTTAAACAAGCTCTCATTGAATCTTATTGAATTCTAATGCCTCAAGTAAATTGTAATAAGCATTACATTCTATGCAATAGAAAAGCTCTTAACCTTGCCAAAGTGGAATTTATAATTCCACAAAAAAATCAATTATTTAACGAGGTATAAGTAGAATCATGGAACAATTCCCCTTTTGAAGTATTGAATGCATCCATAAATTTGAGTTTTAGTTTCTTGATCACACATCACAATATATTAGATTTTCTAATTCTCTAAGGGGTTTATCTAAAATATTTTCAATATAACAAGGAATAAATTTCAAATACCACATATGTGTTATTGGGCATGCAAGTTTTAAGTAGCCAATTTTGTACCTTCTTATCTATGAATCAATAAATTCCACCCATTATTCTTCACAAGATTTTGGTCATTCCTTTTAAGAACCAATTGCTTGGGAATTTACACAAAAATAAATCCCACTTTTTACTAGTCCAAAAATTCTAATACCAATAAGGACTACTCAATAAAGATCTTCTCCAAGTGTTGCTCAAACTTGTATTCCTCTTACTACTAGTTATTCTTAAAACCTATATGCCACCATTAAGCTCCTTGGTTTAGGTGATCAAATTCTCCACATGATTAACTAACTTGATTTTGTTATTCTTGATCCTAAACACTAAAGTAAAAATATTAGTAAATTCATGCAATGCTTTTGTTGCCATCAAACTAGTTGGGCAAAGACCAGGTGTGCAACATAAATGCTTTTTCCAAACTTTTGTCATTAATTTCATGATTTCTTGGATGTATTATATAAAGTGTTTTGATCCTTTATAATATCTTCAAAAACCCCCAATGATTCTATATTTTTTATGTTAGAATCCCAAAAGTTTGATCAAATTAATATTTACAATTTTCATGAACTAGATGTGTTGTACATCCCAAGTGTTGCACTATATGTCAAAACTTCACATAATGTCAAATTGATGTACTCTATGCAATTCTCTATTTGGAGAAATCTAAGGTAACATTCACCAATGTATTGTATGTTAACTTCCATGTATTATACATAGAAACCCACACGACATATGTGAAGTTAATTTATCATGCACTAAATTCAATGTTACACCCACAAGTTTTGCTAGTTTCTTAAGACATTAGTTGGCTAAGATATGTATCATCTTTGTGTTTTTAAAATTTTAATTTTAATTTGAAATATTTTTAAATTTTGAGCATTGAGAAAATTTGTATTTTGAATTTTGAAATTGAAATGAGGAAATAAGAGGATAATGTGATTATGCATGCCTTATGTCATAATATAATATTACATTATTTGAATTCTTGATAAAATTAAGCTAAGTGCCTTAGAGGATAAGATTTGCATCCTTTTTATCCTTAGCCAACCATCTATATACAAGAGAAAGGTGTGCATGAAATTCTTAAAATCTAGGAATTAAAAAGTTGAATAAATGAGATAAAGGATTTAAAGGAGAATTTGCATGTCATTTGTCTAAATTATGAAGATAATGTTAATGATTGTCCAACCATTTCAAGTTTATCCCTTTGCCATATCTTCCTTTAGATGCCTAAATTTTAGGAAATAGATGTAATTAGGTAAATTACCCTTATGAAGTGATTTACATTTGATTTTGGTGAGCTATGTGCTTAAGATAAAACCCTAGTTGGTTGTTAAGAAAATCCATTTGATTTAAGGATGTTTAATTGAACTTATTCAAGCTTTAAGATGTTTCTTAATTAGGTTTAAAAAAACTAATTATAAGAGTAGTCTAGAGTCCAAAAATAAGAAACTAAATGAAGAAGAATTACATCTAAGAATGAAGAGGAAGGAGGATCTTTAGACTTAAAGAAAGGAAAGCTTACCCTAAGAGAAGTTTGTTCTGGTGTTGACCTCTAGCTATGGTGCTTTATTTGATGATAACAAATACTATATATTTTTAATGAATTTGACTGACTAAATTTTTAGATTTTAGATTGCTACTATTCATATTCATGAGAGAACTTAAAGAAGAAAAGAAGTAATTATTAAACCCAAAAAAGATATCTTGATTATAGTGGTAGACCATCAAGAGATTCATTTTGAGTTTAATTTTAGGTCTTACTTTGACTATCTTATGAATTATTTTATCTTGATCATATCTTTGAAAGACTTCTTTCAATAACTTTTAAAAAAGCACATTATAGTAATAACAATTAAATAATAAATAATAATATTAACTATAATCGAAATTAAGATAAAAACCCCTAATTCTATCTAGCCTAAACAAATCATAACCTAAAGGCCTAAGTATCAAGTCAAGATGTTACTCCTAAACCCATTTGCTATAGTAGTATGTAATGTACTCGAAGCATCACTCCCAAACATATATAGAATAATATCAGGTCAAGGTATCACTCCCAAACTTGTTAAATGCATAACGAAAAGCAAGGGTCATTACTTCCTAAAAAAGTTAGGGTGTAGCCAAACCCAATATTAAGCTGATAATTACGACATAAGAAAAACAATATGAAGAGAAATTTTACTCTTATTTAGAAAATGTGAGACTAAAACCAAAGTTCTTTTCATACAATCAACTTTCAGAATGTGAGAGTAATATGCACCATCCAGTTGTACAATTTCACAATTGAATGATCATCATCTCACCATCCTTTTAAAATGCCTAATTAGATTCATCATTTGACCAATCTAAATTTAATCTGTATATAGATATAAATCAAACAATCCAATCACGAATGAGATCTAATGGTCCAATTCAAAATTTTCTTTTTAAATAGTTACAATTAAAATCTAATTGTTTGATCATTCAATTTTCATGAACAAATAGTGAATATCCTTTCTTCCTTTCTAATTCACCCAAATTCAATTCAAGTTATTAGATCATGTAGTTTTTATGATCTAACACTTTTGATTATGTCAAATGAATTGTAATGGGATGAAGGTTGTTATTTTGTGTAATGGCTATTTTTGAATAGCCATTATTAAATCAAAAATATTGACCTAGAATAATGAATCTATTATTAAATTATATCCCACATTATTAAAATAAAAAACTTATAATGACCTAGATTCTTATTAAATTAAATAGTAATAGCTAATTGGTTTGTTTAATAACTACTTTTGGCCATGAGAAAATTTCTATAAATAAGACATTTTTTAATATAATTTATTGACGAATCTTTTATGAAAATTTTGCTAACTTTAAAGAAAAATTTTAAGTCACAACATTCAAGCCTTAGTAGTATTGAGGAAAGAACTAATGCAACACAAGACACATGAGTGCAAGCCTTAAGATTCCACATTACAATTACTTAGGCTTTGTAAAACTTCCTCACATAGAACACGAAACACGTAGATTGCCAATGTAAGATTTATATAATGTTGAACACAAGAATGACACTTTACCAATGTACAAATAACAATATTTGTGTGCAATTGGAGAAATTTTAAGCATGAGAATAAACAAAACTATCTACAACTATGCTAATGACTATCGAACTATAGAGTAACCAAAGTTCAATTAACATGTGATTTATGAAAATCTAATAAGCTTCAACTTTTGAAAAATGCCAATTCCATGGACTTTATTTAACATGCCCATGCATTCAAGAAGATTTCATACAAACATAAAGGCTTTTATGATTCTTTTTAATGGTTGTTTAGGCAAAGATGAATACAAAAATGATTTAAATGGAATTAAAATGCAAAAAATGATGAAATGAAAAATAAAATAGATAAACATTTTAAGAATATGCAAGCTTTGCTGAGTGATAGGAAAGCAAACAACAAAAAATAAGGTTTGAGGGAACAATGTAATAAAAGTTAATGAAAATCAACTACAATAGCTATTAAAATATAAGCACAATAAGGAACAAAATAAATAAAAACAAACAGCTTGGTTGCTAATGTTGATAAAGTGTCACTCTAATCAAACAACCTCTCAGCTTGGTTGTTGATGCCATGTTCAATGGAAGTCACCTAGTCCATGGAAATAATTAAGCATCTACTTGTAAGTAAAACTAATTGGTCCAACATGTTTTTCCTATGCAATATGTTTTTCCTAAAAAATAAGAACAAACAGCTCACACAACAACCAAAACAATTCAACAATGACAATAACTCCACCCTAATCACTAAACAACACTTACATGTCTCCTATCTCCAAACTAGCAAGCATGCTAAATAATATATGTAGGAAAAATAACACAAAGTTAACAAACTTAATCTAGAATCTAAAAGGTAGTAAATAGACTCATAGGTACTTCAAAAATCCTTAACAAAACTCTCCTTTAGTCTATAAAAAATTCTTAATATTGAAGGTTACAAAAATGGAAACATGCATGATGTATACATATGACATTAGGTGCACTTGACATGTGTACATCATTTTCCTATTCAAACCAAATGCATAACATATTGAGGTATTGTTGGATTGCATAATTTGTGTGTCAATTCCAAATCAAAATGCTAATGTGCAAATAGATGTGCATGATATCGTAGACACCTCAGATAGAGTTCATCTAGGATGCTGAAACAAATTGTAAAACCAAACAACTAATCTCCAACCAAACAACACTCATACAAGATTCACAATAAGCATTACTGTCGACTTAACAAACTATTAATGCTAATCCCATACAAGGAAGCCAATCGAAGCTTCTAAAGTATAGCATTGAGAGAGCCATATTAAACATGTCACCATCTCATGTGGGTGGGTGAACAATTATTCTTGACATTATGTCTTATTTTTTCAAATTCCATTGTTGTTCTGCTCATGTTAAAATCTAGTCAAGATATGCATTTACTCTCTCAAGTCTCATAATATCATAATATTCCTTGATGTCATTAAGGGTATTATGTTATGTGTAAATTGAACCACCATACTTCGAAGTTTTTTTAACTTCATACATAATATTCTTTCCAAATCACTTGATTCAATGATTTGAATTGCTTACTAGGTCACAAAATGACTTAGTTAAATTCTTGGTAGGACCTTAAGAAATTGACTTATGAACATTATTGTCATTAAATCCACTATTCTCTCATAGATGATAATACTTTTTGCTTGAAAGAAATCCTAATGTTGAAGAAAGGATTCTTGTGACTCAAGATTTCCTTAAAAATATATAAACATCATATTTAGGTACATTTTGACTTAAGGAAACATACTCTTTTCTAAATCAACACAATAGTTTCAAGGATCAAGAACCTCAACATGACGTGCATCATCAAACTAGAATATTGTTATATATTCAAGTTATTAATAGGAATTTAAAAAATAATTAATTTTATTAAATATATTTCATGACTGTCCACAACTTCATCACTCAACTTTGTAATATGAAATCATTCTCAACTACAAAAAAATGTTTTAAATCATATTAAAATATTTAAATTTAAATTAACATGCTTATAAAGATTAAAATAATACACAAGAAAATTTTGCATCTATATGACACTTCTTAAGAATAGTGCCAAGGTGATTTTATTTTTTTATATGTTCAGGTTATTTATAGGTAAATTTTATAACCAAAAAATTAAATATATTTAGGCATGAACAACTACTTGACATGAACCTTATATCAAAACTCAAGTATTTCAATCCCTTCTCAATGAAAAAATGTGAATGTTAAACCAAAAAAAACTTTATTAAAGCATGTCAAAAATGATCTAATAAAATTTACTCGATTCCCAAATCTAGAGCCAATTGTTATCATTTCATTAGAAAAATAGAAGTGAAGTAAAATGAATGTATGAATCTCACAAAAGGGGGTGTTAATTATAGATTTTAAAATATTTTTACTATTTTTGGATCGTATTTATTTTTTAAAAATTCTTTATAGAAATAGTTGTACTCTTTTAGAAATCCTTGATATTCAAATATATATATATATATATATATATATATATATATATATATATATATATATATATATATATATATTTAAAATTTTTATGATTAAAAAAATTAAAATTAAAATTAAAATTAAAAAGTACACTAAAATTTTTAGGTGATTTGATTCAAATTAGAATTATGCCTACCCTTAACTTAGGTTAAAAAAACATTACCATTTAAAAAATTATAACTTGAGGTTCTTCTTTATGGTTCACTCACATTCTATTTGAGATTTGTTCTTATGATTCACCTCCAACCAAGAACCATTTTTCAACTTAATTATAACCTAGACTTTTGCTAGCTCAATCCCAACTTAGGTTTTTATGAGATTAAACTGAACTCTTACTTTTACAAATATTGAGTTCCCAAATAAAAACAAAAGAAAAATACAACAAAAAACATTTAATAAAAAATTATATAATTTTTATACTTGATGAATAGATCAGGGCTATGTTTGAGCATCTTGACTAAGTTCGAGCTTAACTTGACTTTGTTCTAGCTAGTCTCCTAACCCAAGGCTTCCTAACCTCTCTAGGGCTTTATCAGCCCGAGTGATATGCACTTGGGTCATTCTTAAGGTTTTAAGGATATATATTTTCTTTTTATAATTACGAAAATAAAATTATTTAAGTTTTATTTTTTTAATTTAATAAAATTATGATAATATATTTATCAAAAAATAGCAAAGATTCATAAGATAAATTTAACAAAGAAATGATTGAGTGAAAAATAAAATTCTAAATGTTTCCTGAGTTAAAGAAAGGATTGAATAAATTTGGATGCTTAATTAAGATTTTAAAATGATATAAATAGAGAAGTATACCTTATGATTAATAATCAATAAGCTAAAATTCTATTTTATAAAAAAACAAAAACATTTTCAACTTTGATGTATATGTATTCAATTCTTGAAGCTTGCTAAATACTCTAAAATACTTTGAAGATTACTAATTCATAACTTATTCTTTATAGCTAAACCTAATTCATACTAAACAAGTCTATTAAAATAAAATATTAAATATCTATGACTTGACTCATCAAGTACAAGAGCGACCTAACAAAAAATCCATTTCATCCTTACAAAATAAATTTAGCATTTTATTATTTTAAATTTTAACCTAAAAATAAAAAAAGACAACTTTACAAGGTTCTCAAAATTAATTGTAGTTGTCCAATGCAAAGCACAACTTTTTAAAGTATTGAATAATAACATCTTTATAAATTCACTTATTCAAATTTGTTTAATCATCTAATAATGATTATATCAAACAAACCCTTTATCTCTGTATTCATCAAAATTTTCCAACAAATGATGAGAGGGATAGAAGGAGAGAGAAAAAACTATAATTATTGCATAATGTCATTTTAAAAACTTATGCAATTATTGTTTAACCCTCTACAACCTTCTTTTTAAAAAAGCTAATTCTAAGGCAATCATGGGTCAACAACCACTCTAATGTTTTAACATTTTTCCCAAATTTTTGGTTTGGAGTTCTTTGTAAAGGTTTTTGCATCTTAAAACCTTAAGTGCAACACATCAAAAACAATTAAAAGGTAGCACAATGTTTCTTAAAATTATCATTGGTTCCATAATTGGAGCTGATGGAGCAAAATATCCATTCTTCAACTTCTCCATCTTTACATTGATTATGTTCTTCATTTTTAGTATTTTATCTTGTTGCTCCTATGAAATAGGGGAAGATGTAGTGCTATATCACTAGTTATCTTTAAAAGTTTCACTTTCAGTTTGTTAAGAATGTTGATGTACTTGACTTTTCAAATGAAAATAAACATCTTCCATATCTTTGCTTCCTCCACTAAGTTATCAGCAAATGTGCTCACCTTCCTCATGAGTCTATCATTTTATTTGATTATTTTTCCTCAATAAATTATGACAAACTAATTTAGAAGAATAGCAATCCCAATATTCAATTTCCTTGTTTAAATTATTCATTACCAAAGTTTCAATCTTAGTTTCATGCTTAAAACTATCAAACCACATACAAGCTATCATGGTCAAATTATAAGTATTTACGTTATATATATCAAACATAAGGTAATTTAGAAAGTATTGATTGATAAATAAAAATAAAAAAGTTCAACAAAGCACTTGAATTATGCTCCTAATTATTAAATTCTTAGCTTCATCAAGGTTCATTAGGGATGAAAAATCTAGGACATTAAGAGTATGTTTAGGTCACTTTCCACCCTACATAAAATTGAGTATATGATGTAAAATACTTGAAGCAATACTTAACATTCCCTAGGAGGCTCAAAAACACTAGTATTGCCCACCTTTTTGAAGGACGAAGGTCATAATCAAATCTACAACATACCGTTCAACAACTCTACTTCACATACACTTAACTCTTTAAAGAATTAATATTTAGACAACTTATTCACACTAATACTATACTAAATGAAGAGCATAATTAGAATTTCAAGAACTTATTTATATTTAAAGTGGGAACTTTACTTTTAGTAATTTATGGCCCTCCCTTAAGAACTCCAACCTTAGTAGATTTTGAATTTTCATTAGCCACAATGCTATCTTCAATCTTTGTAAATTTGAATGTTAGATCATTTTTCCCAATTCTAATCTTTCTTAATATTGAGAAAGATTCTAACTTAATCATAGCAGTAATAGTTTTTGAAGTATTTAGAACAACAATCTCCATAATTATAATAGTTCCCATGATCAATACCACAGTAACCTCCTTGTCAAATTAAATCAATTATAATAGTTGTGGTGATAAAACCATCTATCTTCTTGTTCTCAACCCCTTGAATAAGATTCAAGCCACTCTTCTCTTCACCCATAGTCATAGACATAACAAAAATGTGCTAGACAACTCAAAGTTCATCAAGAAATTTGTAACTATGTCATTCTCCTAACCAAGAATAGAGATCTTATCCTTCAAATTTACTAATCCTATTTTATTTGAAATGTTCTTCTAGATAGAAAAAGCTGAAAGATCAAACAAGTATGATTGGGGATTTTCCCCTTAAGCAACCTCTTTTCAAAATAGGTCTCTACCTTGCTCCACTTCTTAGGTACAAGAATTCAACTTAGTTTTTAGGCTACACAAAGTCAAGAGCACACCTATGGTTAATGTCTTGATGCTTTCAACTCTTTATCAAGTAACCTCCTCAAGTACCAATTGTGCCACACTTACAACAATAATATAGACACCAACTTTTATCTTCTATAAAAATATCCCTACTTTGGATGTAAAGCCTTCCAAGTTTGTCTCATCTCCTATTCATCAAAGTTAAGAATTCTCTTGGGATAAAACATTATGTAGTTGAGGCCATTCATAGGGGCTAAAATAACCTTTTTCAAGTCTTCTAAACTTCAAATATGCTAAAGTTCAACACGCCAAAGGTGACAACATGCTTAAGGCAAAACAAAATCATTTTCTTTGATATATGAAAAGAAAAGGTTGAAAATCTTCCATCTTAACCTTCAAAAGAAACCTAACGAAGATATCTTGAGTCCTTGACCAACTCATACCATACCCAAATTTCTCCATTAAACACTTGATCTTCTCTTTTTTTGATTACTTAATGAGTAATATGCTAATTATAATGGCACCAAGGCTAATATAGAAAAGCTAATGTAGTTAAACACCAATAAATCAAGGTTAAAATGACAAAAGAAACTAATAAAGTAACATGTGAAAGATAATGACCACCTCAAATACATACCAAACCATTATACAACACAATCCACATACATACTATAACAAAACACAACATAGCATTGACAATTACACAACATAGCAAACGGTTGACCATGGCTGACTCAAGCTAGTAATCCAAGTCTGATTTGATGTCCCAAAAAAGTGCTTGATGACCTTAGAATGTCTCAAATTGGCATACAAGAAATTCACTTTCAACAAAAGAGAATGCAACAAAATAATAGCCCCACCAAATTAGAACTGAAGATGTGCAATGTGCCCCATTAGTTGGCATTTATCATAATTGCTTTTGTTGGAACTTATAATTTCACACCAAATTATTGTTGTCTTAGCAAATCAATTATATTTGGTTCAAAGTATTCAACCAAATATCTTCAATACTATTTTGTTTGCTTCCAACATTTTCAACAAAATCAATCTACAACAACTCAATTCCTATCTAAAATGGTAAACAAAAGGGCAATAAGGGAAATTTTAGAAAAAAAACAAAATGAATGATCTTTTGTTAAAATCTTGCCATTCTACTTTGCTTAATCCATACATGAAGATGGTTGCTCCTTCTGAAGACAACATTGATCAACCTACTTTGAAGAAAAATCTTAGATATTTCAAAACACATTAGTAATGAAGTTGTAGAAAGAATCAAAGGATTTTTAATCAACTAAAACTTCATCCATAAGCAAATGATGAAATAGTACAACTAAAATAAGTTCAAGTAATTTGAGGATGAATACGTAACAAAGTTGGTTTAAATTTTTATGGAAAAGGTTGGCTATGCATAGATAGATTATTGGAATGACTATGTGCTGAGTTCAATTAATCTACATGGTTATTATCAAAATAATGGATGCATGATAAAAAAAAGAAAAAAGTAGTGCATATTTGTTCTACAATAAGCAAATGAAAAAAAAACAAAAAGAAATATTCAAATCATAATTCCATTATGAATTATTATACAAAAATAGAAAACATGTACTCAAAAGAAAAATTGGTCCTCTTATCTGTTAGCTTCATTATCATCAACTTACAAGTCTCAAACATGGTCTACAAAAAGTGAAATATATTCTCTTTGTACAATGATATCAAATGCAATCCTAGACTACATACTAATATGTAGTAACTAATATACACACACACAAAAAGAAATCCAAGTTTGAGTATCACTTTGTGAATGACTATATCATATTAACTAATAGAACTAAAAAGTTGATACAATAATTGTTGTGATAGAATCTACATATGCTTCTTTCACAAGAACCATAACTAAAACCTTGAATCTTACAGAGAATTAAAGTGAGAGAGAGCTTCTTCTTTCTATTAAAAATGTACTAAAAGTTAGTAAATATGATACACAAGGAATGGATTCAAAGAAAAAGTAACAGAGCATGGAGAAGAAAGCATTGAATTTAAGTTTTTACCTTACACATATTCCACATTCCAAATAGAGGTTATCTCATGTTGTTCAAAAAGGATCCGTTGACCTTGATTGTTTCTAACTTATCTTAGTAAGGCCTACAAGTCCCATTTTCCATTTTGTATGAAAAAGAAACTAAGCATCTCTAATTTAACAAAGACTAAATGGTCTTCATCATTACTTCTTAAGAAGAATACAAAGAAGAATATTATAGAATGCGAAAGTTACATGATTGTCTTATGACTAAAATAATCTTGAGATTAATGATGCATGTAAAACGAAAACAAAGCAAGGTTGGTCAAGACCATATCAATTATGGAATTGCTTAATTTGGTTAGGAACAAAAGTACAAATCCCTCTGCTTTAAAGAACAAGGTCTTGGATGTACCCAATCTCATGGTACAAAAAAGGAGAAAAATAAAGGAATGAGCAAAAGATTCTATATCAAGCAATGTAAAAGAATGCTCTCGTTTCGCAATCCATAACTATGAAAAAGGACAACATGATGTAAATATCAATCATCACAACAACAGAATCAAAACCTTATAAATAAAGAAATAAATAAATGTTGGTTGTAGGTTCATAAAGATATTGTGTGTGTGAAAGGTTTCCAAAGTACATGGAATTTTGCAATAATTCATATCTTCTTCTAATTAGCCATAGAATAATACAAGTGGAAGAGTGAATTGGAAACACACTTATTAAGGGAAGTTGATCTTACTCTCTCTCTCTATCAACTCTTTAATTATTCTTTCTTGTTACCTTTATCACACATACAAGAATTCTTCTTTAATAAAAGAAGAACTTCTCCATGGTAGGAAAGGTGGTATCAAGGAACTACTTTTAAAATGTTTGTTGGAATAATGGTAGTTGAACTAGATCGATGCCATGTTGCCCAACAAGAATGGACTTCCATGTCCAGTAATGTTAACTAAAAATGGTGTAAATTTAATACTTGTGCACAAAAATTTAATTAAACATCACGTTATGTATATGTATAAATGAATGATCATAATGTTTATAGCCTTTTCTATCTAGGACTTGTTATGTTTACCATGTAAAAAGTAGTTCAAAATAGTTAAGCTATAACCTTGACCCAATGCCACTCCCTTTATCCAAAATACTATGATGATGACTTACATGACATTCTTAAGTGATCTCAAGAAGGAACACTATACAAATAAATGACATGTTACAAAACAATCATTTAGGAAGTTTTATGATCAAAATATCTTCTCATCTAATTAAGTAATTAAACAATTAAATGATCAAGAGTAGGCATCATATTTGGGATTAATAGATTCAGTGGACCTTCTTTGAAGACTATGGACATGGTTCTTGGGGAATTTGTGGACAGTTGATATATAACATTTGTTGGTTGTCAAACATAACATGTAGGGACTTGTGGCCCTTAAGAATTCACCCCAAGAAGTCTTGCTGTCAAAGGAACGTACAAAAACTCTCTCACCTTAAAGCCTTCAACAACCTTCTCTCATAAAGTTCTTTCTAGATTTCTCACCATAGAAGACGTCAAATGTAGCACAATTAAACTATAAATTCAAAACATGATCCAAAGAATAAAAACATAAGCCTAGTCTTCATTTAGGGCTATTAATGCATTTACTTCAAGAAACTCAAATAAAAATAAAGAAAAAGTAATGAACAAGACAATAAAAGGAGTTAAATCCATTGAAAGATGATTCATTTAGGCTACTAGATTGGTTGAGACATTGATGGTTTCGCATCTTGTGCACACTTAACATGGAAAGTGCTAGGAATGTAAAGGTGGTGAAATGATAAGACAGATGGAAAAAGTCTCTTTTAGTGTGTTTATTAGAAAGAAATTATTAAAGGTTTGAAAACCCACTTATCATATAATAAGAATCTTAAAGAATCATAATATTAGGACGTGTCTTGCTACATTTGAGGCCACAACATATCCCAAGGAGTTCTAGTTTTGAAATAGAACCAAAAAAGGAATGGAAAATTTTAGCCTGAGCCTAAATAAGTGCATGAAAATATAGATTTTCTAAATTCTAACAAGAGTTAATTGATGGCTCAAAAAGGAGGAAAAAGGATAGGTAGGATCTCCAAACAAGATTTTGAAAATGGTGTTTTGATGAACAACAAGAGGTTGGTGGCTCTAGGTCAACAAAGTTCCTAGAGATGAAAGACTTGACAAAAGCAAGTCTAGATATGTGTGTATATGTCATTATAAGTTTATAGATTGGAGTGCAACAATATGAAGGGCAAGGATATGACCTTCCAAATAAATTTTCATAAGGTTATGCAAGTCTTAAATGGTATTGACATAAATATGTCTTGAGATTTGTGGGTATGTCTCAAGGATGGCTTAAGCTAGGATGTGGCACTCTCGAGAGTGATATAGCAAGCATGGATTACATTAGGATGTGGCAATCATGGGGTGAACAAATGGTTATGATATTATTAGAACATTTTGGGCAAAGTTTGACAAGTTTAAGCAAGCTAAAAATTGTGGTAACAAGTCCTTCCATAATATTGGCATAATATTCTATTCATAAAGGTTCTAATGACCTTAACAATTTTTTTACCCCTTTAACCTTCCTACATTGAGACTTCATATCTAATTTGAAAAATATTGAATGAACATCAACATTACAACTTGAGAAAACAATAAAGTAAAACACAATGGAGAAAAAAATTATGAATTTGTCTTGAGAATCAAATGATCTCAAGGTTTACTTTCTCCTCTACTCTTAAAAAAGTTTTTTCGTTTCATTTTTTGCAATGTTTCAAAGCCATGAGTTAGCTAATTCTAGAATGCACTTTACTAGAAGTAATCCTTCTTAGATAAACAAATCTTAATGTAGTGCATTACATGTCCTTGAACACCTTAATGGCATACAACAATTTACCAAAGTCTTATCCATGGTATGCAATCTTCTCTTTGCAATCCTCTTTGAGCTATAATGATGTTCTTTATCCTAACCCTCTTCTTCAACAAGTACCCTAGGGATGGTTTCTTTTCTTCTTTTTTGTATTGTAAACACCAATATAACAATAACAAATATCTCCAAGTATTTTGGTGTTCTACCTATAAAGGATTCTTATAATGCATATGAGTTTTTCAATCAATAATTGCCTCAAAAGAGAAACTCATCTCCCTCAACTCTTCCTTGACTTATTTGGGAGAAATCAATTAACAATACTCATAATTCTCATATCTATTTTTAGAAATTTGGTGTCCAAGTATGCTTTTTAGACTATCTAAAAAAGTTCATTTGGGACATCAATCTCCTTCAACTTGAAATGGGCACCATGAACAACATTGGGTAATTTTTTGTCAATAAGGATGCTTTAGGAGACCCTCTCAATTGTATCTTTCTCTATAGATTGGGGAAATGTCTACTCACCTCATAATATTCTCAATGAAAGCAAGCATAATCTTCACAATAGCTCTAGAATCAATCATCTTTTTTAGAGCACTACTAGTGTTGGTTTCTTTGATTTTCATCACATTAGCCTCCATTGAAATTACTTTAACTACAATTATACGCTTGGAAATCAAACATTTCTAGTTCAAAAATAAGAGATTAAAAATCTTCAACAAAGATTTTGTTCACTTCCAACAAATTTAGCATGATAAAGCATCATATTTTGTGCTAATTTATATAATCATTGTCTTTCCACCAAAGATATAAGAAGAAAAAGTCCATGAACATGAAAAAAATATTTTATCAAATCAATCTAGTTCAATTTCTACCATAGGCAAAGATAGCTAATCCTTAAGGAGTGATAGCTTCTTAACATCCATTGAAGAAAAAACATTCATCTTGAAACCTTGATGACTTTTTTAAACTCTAAAAACAATTTAATTCTCTATTTCTTAGGCTCCAACTTTCCTTCATACTATGTTTTAGGTGTCTTATTATCTTTAATAGAAGTTTCATCGTCAGAATCCTCCCAAGCATTAAAATTGATCCTCTTGAATTCCAATAATGGATGAGCATCATGGCACAAAGAAATGATAAAACTCAAAAGTTTCTAATAATGTTCCTACAGATGAAGAAGGGATTGATGTTTAAATAAGTGTTCCAAACATTAAGTTTACCACTTAACCAAAATTTTGTTCTACTTATCATGTTGTTTTAAAGCTTTTTCCCCAATTAAATCATTTTTTCTAGACCTTTTTGCATAGATGCCATCTCAAAAGACAACTCTTCATACCCAACAAAAGTATGGAGATGAACATTTTATGCCACTACTTATCATTGTTTCCCAGTTTTCATTGTAATGCACTCAGCTATCCATAATCAATTGCCATTTATGTCCCTCGATCTCCAGCAAGTGATATGCATGATGACCTTGCATGTGCATCTGAGTTAGCCTGTACGACATCCACAGGAAACCACCACTTCTTCCACTATGTCTACACCTAGCCTCACACACAAATCCTAATGAAACCCTAGTAGCTATCATCACTTCTCCTACACATGCATTCGAATTGGAGTGTTGAAACCCTAGCTATACTGAGCAGATGTGTGAACTAGATCCATTATAGTGACCAAACTAACTTTACACCATACCAGTATGTCTACAATACATGCATAACAAAACACCAAATTGAGCCACCTAGCCTGACCTGAGTTGCTATACTTTCAAATTGAAATGGGACTTAATTGAATTAGAAGTGCCAAACCACATGTGTATAGCACATGCTCTACCTGCTGAAGAACACTACTTAAATTGGTCGATCCTGACACTAAACCAAACCAAAAAAATTTAGCTTATTTAAGAGTTATTTTGGAAACTTTTTTCAAGGTACTTTTCAAAGAAGTTTTAGCCAAACTTCATACATATCAATTAACACATTCACCCCAATATTCTTAAAAGTTTAAATAGAGATCATTTTCAAATACTAGAAAAGAAATACCAGAGATTTAGTAATCAATTATTTTGCAAAAAAGTTCCTTTAAATTTCTTGATGTGCAATTTTCTTTCATTTAGTAAAACTATCTTGAATAAAAGATTAATATATTAAGTTGTAAATCCATAAATTATGATTATAATACCCAATAGATTTTACTCTATTTGAAAGTCTAACCCATAACTTTGGCTGAACCTATCTTGAAACCAATGTAAGATAATCAAGATAGCATTTTACTTTGATTTCTTTAACAGACCAAAAAATATCATTAGATTTAGAGATAAAGTTAAATTTTTAAAGAGAACTACTTGATAACTATGGTAACCTTTTGTTATTTTTTGTCTATTACTTAAAAATATTTATAATTTATAATTTTTAAAAAAATATATTTAATTAATTTAATTATATTTGTACTACTTCATTTGTATTATTATTTTAGTTAAACAATACATCAAAACAATTTTAGTATCTTAATGATATATTATATTTATCATGTTTCTTATGCATATCCAAATAAAAACTTTAGAAAAAATTAAAAATGAAATAAGCATAATTAATTTTTATTATAAATAAAAAATTAAATAGGTTAGAAGCTAAAATAACAAAGTGTACAAACTTCATGGATAAAATTTGATCACATGCATCATTAATTCTTGGACATCAAGAAAGACGATCATATGAATAATTATATAAATTGAAGCTAGCTGATTATGTTGTGATGGATTATTTGAATAGATTTAAAGATTTAATAACTAAGACTTGTTACCATGATAAAGATTATCAATTAACTAAAAGAATTATTTTATGAAATAAGCAAAAGATTAAATGGTTAGTTGACTTGTGGATCCTCAAGTAGTTGGAGATTTCATAATTAGACCCATGAATTTTAAATGTAGATCACTAGGCTCATCTATAAAGAATCCAAGGAAGTTATTAAGCTTAAATTTCTTTCTTTATTTAAATTCTAGCACATAAGAATATTATTAAAAATAATCTTTAAAAATAGACTAAAATTTTCCATCATTGTGAGAAGATTGGGAATAATAGTTATCAGTACAAGTGTATTGAGAACTTTGAAGAAGTACAAGAGAAATTATAATAAAAAGAAGTAGAAATTATTTCATTTATTTTCCTCGCCTACAGATTTCAGACCAATCTCCCTATGCAACGTCGTCGGCAAGCTTCTCTCCAAGCTACTGGCTTCCCGGTTGGCTTCCATCATGCCTTCAATCATCTCAGCCGAGCAAACCGCCTTCATTAAAGGACGAAGCATCACTGATAACATTCTGTTAATGGGGGAAATGATCACCCGCCTAAACCGACGCCGGAAGCACAACAATATCATACTTAAACTAGACTTCAAAGCAGCATTCGACAATATTGGATGGCCTTTTCTTCTCGCGGTGCTCCGGAGCCGGGGATTTAGCGCTGCTTTCTGCACAATGGTGCTCAACGTCCTCCAATCCACGTGGCTCTCGGTGCTGGTCAACGGGCGTCCAAAGGGTTTCTTCAAACCGAGCTGCAGTGTGCGACAGGGAGACCCTCTCTCGCCGGCCCTGTTCTGTATTGCTCTGGATACACTTAGTCGGTCCCTCTCGGCGGCTTTTGCTGCTAGAAACCTTGACTCCTTCTCGACTCCTGTCCACTGCTGCCCAATCACCCACCTTGCGTTCGCGGATGATGTGGTGATCTTCTCAACATGCAAAAAAGCATCACTCCTGCACTTGTCTTCCCTTCTTCAGAATTTCCTTCAAGCCTCATCACTTGAACTAAATTGTGGGAAGACTTCTGTAATACACGCCCGTCACTCTTCCACTCGTGCTAAGAAGAGAATGCTCCGTCTCCTCGGTTTCCACTCGGCTAGCCTCCCTGTCCTGTACCTTGGCTGCTGGCTTGACGTCGGTATGCCACGCGACAGACATTTTCAACCATTACTTGACAAACTTCGCCATCGCATCGCCTCGTGGCAGAACAAATTCCTCTCCATGGGTGGCAGACAGGTACTCATCAACTCGGTTCTTACTTCGATGACTGCATACATATCCGCCGCTCGGTCGCCTCCCCTGAAGACAGTCTCCGCTATCAATAGCTTAATGGCCAACTTCTTCTGGGGCAAATCTTCCAAGGGCCCTCGTCATCACTGGGCGGCCTGGAACAAGCTCGCGAGGCCTATATCAAACCAAGGCATAGGCATTATTAACCTAGAAGCGCTAATCCGAGCTCAAACGGCGAAACTCTGGTGGAGGCTGCTCCACATGGTCTCCCCTTGGTCTCGCTTCCTCATCCAAGCGTACATGACCCGTGACGACAATATCCGGGCAACCAAGCAAGACTCGCACAGTTGGCGCCGCCTTGTCAAGTTCTGTGATTCCCTGCTCTTCATTCGCGCGGAGGAAGAAGACGGTTCGGGGATTCCCGGTTCGCCCAACTCGGCCGGTTCATCCGATTCGGTCTCCTCGGGACCCAATCGCGCCGGTTCAGGCCCAGTCAACCTGACTTAGCCAGCCACCTCAATTGGCTAGGTCTCTGGCTCGGATGCTGCTCCGACAAACGTGGTTCTTTCTCCTCCGCTTCCGCTTATGGTTTTTTCTGTGCAACATCTATCCCCCCGGTCCCCAAGAGATACAACCACAATAAACTTATTTGGCACAAAAGAATTCCGTCAAAAGTCTCCATATTGGTGTGGAGAGTACTCAACAACGCACTACCATTACCACACAGAATACAGTCTATTGGCATCTCTCTCGCTCCAAAGTGCCCCTCTTGTCCTCAGATTGATACCTTGGAGCACATCTTCTGGCATTGTTCGATCACCAAACCTACATGGACTTGGTTTGAACGTCGCCTCGACATTGACATTAAGTGGCCATCTCTTCCCCGGATTTTCAGTTGGTGGTCCCACAAATCAATTATCAACTCCTTAGCCTTCTCAATCCCAGCATCAATATGCTGGATGGCCTGGAAAAATTGGAATTCAGCAACCCAAGATGGTAAAGGGGCTACTCCTGATCGCTTCCTATGGGCTACTCAAAAGTTCATAGCCAATCTCTATTTACTTAGACCGTCTGGTCAACTGTTCAGTGCAGAAATTATCTCCCTTACTAAACTGGGGCTCATGTAGTTCCTAGCTCCTTGTAGCTTGGAAAACTCTTGTACATTTTGCCTTATCAATAAATCTACTTAAAAAAAAAAAAAAAAAAAAAAAAAAAGAATGAAACCTATTATTGATAAAAATTAAGAGATAGAGAAAAATGAAATTGGCTTAAAAGAAGTAGAATTAACTTATGACTTAAGCTTGAAAAATTCTAGAAATATTTTAGACACATCTATGTATATTATTAATACTTCTCTATGTATATATCAAAATGATTTTTATTACATACTTAATTTAATTAAATAATAAATTAAGTTTTGTTGGATCAATGATAAAAATTTATTTCTTAAGAAAATTTGATGAAAGTGATTAATTCTTACTATTTTTTTATAAAGGGAGTTATATCTTTTTACAATTAAAAACTCTTATTGAGTTATGTAGGAACCTATGTATTATTATATATGTTTGAGAATTATCATCTTATATTTTTCTTAAAAATTTGTTTGTTGTTGAGTTTTCTCTATTTTATGAAATACTAATATATGAAAAAAGTTTACAAGTAAACTTTATTAGTAATAAATCTAATGAATAATTCTTAAACACTTTTTTTATCTAAGTGTCTTGATTATTATTCTCTATCATATATTATTCCTACAAGCTACTTTGCTCTTCTTAGATTTTAGATGTACTGGAAGGACCATTATTTACCTAATATCTTCCTAATTTTAGGTCAAACCATTAACCTATTTATCTTTTATTTAGTTTAATATACTTTTTATTTCATTAAAGTGTGAAATGGGCAAATTATATATGACCCTCATGGTGTTTTAAACCTCTTATGTATATTTTATTGATTTTTCATATTTTAATAGTGAAGGATATGTTTATCATTTTACTTTTGAATCTATGTTAGAATTGTAATCTATTTAAAGCCTTCTATAAAATAAAAGTAAAATAATTTCTAGTATAACATTTTAATTTCTAGAAATTATAGTTTCTTTATCAGGTATGCATGCACAAACCTAAGTCGTGATCAATGTTTCTTTATCATGCATGCACAAATCTAATATCAGAGTTGTGATTCAAATTTATTTCCACCATTGTCACCATCTTATCCATCATCTCAATCCATCTAAGAACATAATGCAGTCATTCCTTCTGCCCCACCCCCACCTATCTATCATCTTGTACACTACAAAAAAATTTGTAAGTTAATTATGGTCTTTAATTGTTTACACTTCATCATTAGTTTTTCTTTTTAAGGTTCTATGTGGCTAAGTATCTAGTTGTGGTCTCAATGATGTACTCATAGGTTAACATGCATCTTCTAAAGATGGACATTCAATATGGACTTTGAGAAGGGCAACTTTAAGTGCATTTCCAATAAGACCATGTTCCTAAATCTCCTTTACATCTTAAAATGCAAAATCTTTCAATTTAAGCTAAAATATTTTGATGACAAATTTACTATAATAAATTCCCTATTTGTTGAGAACAATATATTCACATTTACATGAGTTTTTTCATGTTGGATTATCTTTTTTTCCTTTTCACTATGTGATCTGTATAATTATTGTGGATTAACAAATCTATTTACAAGGTATTCTTACCCTGGTCTCTCAACTATAAACCATCTTTTTTAAGTAGCAATAACAAAAGTGGAAGCATGAGAAATAGTAAGGAGAAAAAATAAGAAAAGAGAAGAAGATTTTACCACAAAAAGATTGAATTGCCTACAAAGTTTTCCTCTAAGGGATTTTGAATTCACGAATTTTAAATTTCAAAAATTCTAAATTATTTCATACATCCTTCTCATATAGAGATTTGGATATAATATTTTATTATAAAATAAATATATATGATTTGACCATAAATATTAAAAATTAATAAATTCTCAGCCTAGCCTTACATAATAGGATTTATCTACAAGGTGTTCTCACCATGAGCCCTTGAAACTATATTCTTTTTTGAGTCACAATAGTAGAAATAGAAGCATGATAATGGAAAAGACCTAAGAAAGAAGGTTGGAGAAGAGGGTTTCACCACATGGCTATTGAATTCCTTAAGAAGCATTACTTTAAGAGGTTTTGAATTCAAAAACTTCTAAATTCTATAATTCTTAATTACTTCATACATCTTTCTCACCATTTTATATAAAGATTTGTATATAATATTTTATTATAAAATTAAAAAATATGTGATTGTAACAAAAAATATAAAACTTCCATAAATTTTACAAATCAAAGCCTAACATAATGTGCACATCACCTACATGTGTATGTCATGCCAAGGCACTATTTGCACATGCTAATATTAATTCCACATGTAGATAGGCTCTCCACATGTGCATTGATATCAACAACATGGTAAGTGTACCCATCATGCACACATAGAATGCATGTGTGGTAGCTAGCCTATAAGGCACACATTTGTCTATTCTATGTTATTCAAGGGTGCAAAATACTGATGGGTCTTCAATGAACCACACCTTCATAAATGTGCATTCATGCTTCAGTGATCGAAGCTTGGTCAACACACAATAGCACATGCTCTGATGCAATTATAGCAAGTCACTATCTATGGCTCTTTTGGCTTCATTCTTTGGCAATAATTTTCATCATTTTATCTTCTCACTTGATTTAATTTTTATAATTTTGGATTTAGTGAGTCTTAAATTAATCTCTAAATCATAGGTCTCTTATTTATGAGATGTGAGTCTCATCAAATCTTTATTTCTTACTTGATTCTTAAGAAAATCTAGTTTTACTGACTTCTTTGAGAGGTTGAGGCTTCTGTTATCCCCATCAATTTGTTTCATTGACATTGTTGCTAACAACACAACTTTGGTAAGTGTTTATTGGTCTTGTCAAAACAAATAGTGTCTTTTGTTAATACTTCTTAGTCTCGAGTTAGAAGGAATGGTTGTCCATACTTTATAAACTAAAACCTTTGTATTTGTCGATAATAGATGACATCTCAATCTTATAGTTATGACTTTTCCAATATAATTTTGCAAACATCTGAAAGTATCACTTCACATATAACCTTATCAATATAGTATTTGGTGATCACAAACTTCACATTACATTATTTTTCAACTCTCATCTTGGAGTCTTTATGAATCCATCCCAAGGAATAAGATCTTAAACATGATATAATACTTAGATTTAATCTCTTCACAAGTTCTTTTGATATTAGATTTTTCTCACTTCTAGTGTCACTAATTTTATTGATAACTTCACTTGTATTTTGAGGCAAAAGATTCATCTTTTTTCTTTGTTTTATGAGAGATCTCCTTTGGACTATCATAAAAGATAAATTATCATCAACTTATAGAAGATTTTTAAGTTCCCTTTTAGACTCTATTATAATAAGTACTTTGACCTTCTTAAACCTTTCTAAAAATAATTAAGGATATAGTTTCTAAGAGTTTTGACTTATTTGTCCTATCTTTTTTAGTGATCACAACACTTCTTTTCACTAGTAGAAGGAGTCTTTCATAATACTTCTTTTCATTTGTGTTTTATCCTTCTAGCTTCAACCCTTTATATTCATTCTCCTTTTTAGTAGCTATTATAAATATACTAACTTACTTTAAAGATTGAATAAGAATAAGAGATAATTTTATGATAATAAAATAGTACATAAATGTATTATAGTCTAACAATATTTGTATTTTTTTAATAAGTATTTCCAAACTCACAACTTATCATGAAAATTTTGTGATATATTCATACACCATTTATTATTATCAGTGTCATGGATTATGCCACATTCTCTATCTTTTTTCTATGTAATTTATGATATTAAATTCTTCTTTGAGTAATTTTTTTAAATTGTTTATAGATGACTTCTGTTACTATGTCATTTCTTAGAAGAGCATTCCACCAAGATAATGCATGAACTATCATTTTCAAATAAGAATAGACCACCTTATCTATTAATGAATAGTTATACAAAAAATATCTCTAATTATGCCAACTAGGTATGTAATTTTTTTACATCTATTGTAATATTATAATTTAATAAATCAAGTGTAACATTTATCTTGAAAAGATGCTACATATTCACTTGCATCAAAAGAATAAGATTAGTTTCATCTTCATTATTATCTCAAACTATCTTAAGATTATTACTAAATTTAAAATTTCTCTAATTAATAGTATTTTTATTTGATAACTTTTTTAGATCAATAATAGAAAGGGATTAGTACCTCAACTCCATCATCATTAACACTTACATTTATTAGGTTAATAAAGTTATTTGTACCTCCAATATTGATGATAAAATAATTAGCATAATAACTTTGATTGAAGGTAACTGTTCAATCACTTAATTCTCTTGTATGACTTGTTCTTCAATTATCTTCTTCTTTACACCTATCATTAGCATCAAATCAAGGCACTCTGATATGAAAAATAATATCTTCTATCTATAAGGTAACCTAAATATGAGTCATCGATAATAGACCTTTTTTTGTGAGTCACAATAGTAAAATTGAATGTATGAAAATGGTAAGGAGCTAAGGAAGAAGGAAAGAATAAAGGATTTTATCACAAAGAGATAGAATTTCTTAAACATTTTCTTCTTAAGAAGTTCTAAATTCATAATTTTTTATTTTTAGAATTCTGATTTACCTAATACATCATTATTATCCCTTTGTATGTAGATTTAGATATTATATTTTATTATGAGACAAAAGATTATGTGTTATTGACCAAAAATATAAAAATTTCATATATTTTGTGATTTTGTCTGATCCTATGCATATAGCCATGTCAATGCACTATTCACATGTATTGGAACTATTCTCATGCATGAACAAGCCTTCTGCACATGAGTTGATAGTTGTGGTGTGGTAGGTGCACCTACCATGTGCACTAAATAAGTGGTTGATAAGGCATAGGTGCAGTGCAGGTGTGTACATCTCACATGAATGCTCTAACTCCTATAAGCGAAACTATCGCATGCATAGTTTTTATTGCATAGTGCTACTATAATAGTTTTCATTATTTTGTCACCTCCCTTGATTTTTTTCACAATCAATGAATTAAGAATTGAGCACTTAATCATAATTTCTTTTTTTGTGATTCAAGTCGCATTAAATCTTATTCTCTAATCTGATTCATTGCAAGATCTATTTCTATCGTCTTCAAAAAGTTGAGACTTTCGTCATCTCCATCAAATAGTTTCTTTAATAATGTTAATATTAGTGCATAACTTTAGTAGGTGTTTACTAGTCTCTTTACTTGGACAGCATGAATAATATCTTTTTTTAATACTTCTTTATCTCATGTCTAAAAGAAGTTTTATCAATCTTTTATAAAATGATACCATTGTGCTCATTGATAATAAATGGTATCTCGATCCCATAAGTGTGGATTTTCTAGTATAATTTGGTAGACATCTAAAGGTACCAGTTTATAGTTAACTTCAATATAGTCTTTAGTAATGACAAATTTTACATTGTATTTATTTTTCAACTCTCTCAAAGTCTTTATTACTCTACTCTAATGAATAAGGTCCTTGATATAGTACAATATCTAAGTTTAGTCTCTTTACATGACTTTGGGCATTAGATATTTCTCACTCTAGTGTTAATGATAGCTTGAACAAGATCTTTCTTTACTTGAACTCAAATGGTGAAGAATTATTCTATTTGTTTTATTTGATTAGAAATATCTTTTGGACTCATAATAAGTGATAAGCTTTCATCAACTTTTAAAGGGGTTTAAAGTATATTTTTAGCCAGCATTCTTGTCATATATGTCCTATCTTTTTTGTTATCATTAGCATCAAATTGAAGCTCTCTTATGTCAAAAATAAGATGATATATCTGTGAAGTATTCTTATCTCAAACCCTTGATAGTATACCTTACTTTTTTAGAATCATAATAGCAAAAGCTGAAGAATGATAAAGATGAGTAACTAAAGAAGAAAGAAATGTGACAAGAGCCTTTACCATAAAGAGATTGAAACTCCCATGAAGTTTTCATTCAAGTAGTTATGAGTTCACAAAGTTTTTGATAGAATATTTCATTACAAACTATATGATATTTTAATTTTTGTATGAAACATATGGGATTTGACCTAAATAAAAGATTCCAAATTTTTAGAATTCTAACAAGACTACCCAGATAAGCAAAGCTACTGCATGCATGCAATAGACCTTTGCTAAGGCACTACTCGCATTTGCGAATAAGCCTTGTTGTACACTCATTGACTACGTTCAAGCAGTAGGTTGACCTACTACATAAGAAAACCACCTAAGAGGTGACCAACACATGTGATCCAACCTGGCAGCACCAACCCTAACGGCCGTCAAATGAGCCTAGCATTCCTACATTGGCATCTGCAGCTCTGTGCAAGGCACATGACATGTGTGCTGTAACGCGCGCTCAAGTATGCTTGGAATGAGCCACCACATGTGGCTATACACAATTTTTGTTGCATGGTGATATTATGATAAATCTTTATTATTTTATCATCTCCCTTGATTTTCTTCATAGTCTTTTGATTTAATGAACCTAGAAAGAAGCTTTTGTTCAAACATTTTCAATTAAAAATATTGTTACATGTCTATGGTTTTACACTCTTGTGTTTGATGAGTCAAGCATAAATGTGTATATTTTATTTGGGCTTGATTTTAAGTAAAATTATTACTAATTAATTAAATCAAGTCATGTATTTTAGATGTCTAAAATAATGGTCTCTAAGGGCCTTGAGGTCATGGCATACTTCAAGGAAATTTGAGACATGCACAAGATTTTTTATAATTGAATTTCTTTTTATTTCTCTTGAATTTGATATGTCCAAACTTTGAGATTACGAGGCACAATAGTAGTATTAACATTTAAAAATATTATAAAGTTATTTAATACTGAATTTTGATTTTTGGGCCAAGCATATTTGACAAAATGTATAGACATTGGTATTTGATTTTTTAATATTGCTTTGGAATTATTTTTCATGAATTTCTTTTCATAGCTATTTAAATAACTTATAATACTATAAGAATATAAAATTATCTTTATACACTTATATTCAAATTTTTGGCACAAAAATTCTTCAAAAATACCCTAAAACAGCTGAAGTCTCGGGAAAATGCACTATAGCAATGAGCGGGTCGACCCGGCGCGAAAACAGCCCGTCCAGGTCTTTTAGAAATTAAAAATTTAATTTAAAAATAAAAATTTGGTTGACCCGAGAAGGTCGAGCCAAGCCCCCCCAAAGCCCGTCGAGAGGAGCTCGGCTAGCGCTGGTCAACAGTCAAATCAACAGTGCCTGGCTAGGCCAAGCCTGCCCAAAGCCTGCCGAGAGGAGCTCGGCTAGGTCAAACTGCAGCGCGGTCAACAATCAATGAACAATGCTTGGCTAAGTCAACCCGAACCAGGTGATCAAGTCTTAGTCAAGGAAGGGGGGAGCCAACCCCAAAGAGGCTCGTAATGTAAACAGGGTGGATTTCTTATATAGCGCTCCAAAACTTCCGCATACGCAATGTGGGACCAAAAATCCCAGTTTCAGCCTTCGCGGGATCCAATGGCTCCGATCAAGCCCACCCAGATCCAACACACAGGATTCATCCCGTAAGGTAAAATCTGTGTCGTTCATCTTTGCGCCCGGATCCTACGCACGGGATTAAATCTCGTAAACGGTAATCGCGAGATTTAATCCGTGCCGTTCGATTATGCGCCCGGATCCAACGCTATGGATTAAGCCCGAACGGTAAAATGCGTAAATCAATCTGCGCCATTCGTTTTTGGGCCTGGATCGGAGGTGGCTGCTTTCCGTCCGTTGCCCAAACGGCTAATTAATTTTTGGAGCCGTTGGGGGTGTTTTTAGAGCTCAAATTTGAGCTCTATAAATAGGGAAAATTGATGTATTTTTCAGTTTAACCTTTGCTAAATTTTCCAAAGATTTCAGATCTCAAAATTCGAGCACTCAAGCAAAAACAATGCATCCAAGCTCAAAAAGCAAAGCGGCAAGAAGGCTATTGGAATTAGAGGTTTTTCAATTATTTCTCAATTTCTATCCCTCTAATTTGTCGATTGTGTGTGCCTCCTCTTTTCTCCTATTTCTCTTAAGTTTTTTGCCAATCGTTGTACTTTTCGTTTTGGGATAAGGGCATCCGGCAGTAGTGCTAAAGCCCCGGGTTTGAGTTGAGCCCGGTAAAAACTTAAGTAGGTTTGGGATTAGCCGTAGTAAAAATCCCAAGTATGTTTGAGGTAAACCGTACGAAAAACCTCACTTGTAATCGGTGCATTTAGTGGATTTTTCCCAACACCGGTTGGGGGTGGACGTAGACTCGGTTTTGAGTCAAACCATTTAAAAATTTGGGTGTTCAACTCTCTTTACTCTTGCTTAAAGGTTTTTAAGTTTAATTTTGAAATTCATAAAATTTTAAATACACAATTCACCCCCCCTCTTGTGGGATTTCCTTAGCACGAAAACACTTCATATTTCAAAATTAATTTAACTACATACTTGTAATTTTAAATTAACTCCTTAAGAATTTCTTTGGAGATTCCTTGAATGCTTTTAGTTGACATTCTTTTATGACATCAATTGGAACCAATATAAGAACTTTTCAGATATAATATTTGGTTATTCCTATGACATTGCCCCATCATTTTGTATCATAAATTTGATCTGTATCATAAAGTTGACATCCATGAAGTCTTTTATCAAGCACATCATTTGCCATTTTTTGTATAAAAAAGAATTTTTAAATATGAAAATCTTCTAGAAAGTTGGGTTAGATTATGATCACTCAGTTTTAGAATTTAGTTCTCCCTTTAGATTTATCTCCATCTCTTTTATCCTAGCCAATACTTCTTTTCACAAGTTCATGTCTCTTCATGAAGCTGTGTTAGTAGTGAAACTTTATCTTTTCCAACCTATCTTTATGTGCTTTAAAAAGCAAGGTAAATTCATGTTTCAATTTTTGGTCAAGCGCACCACATTTTTTCCTCTCATTAGACAAAATAAGAAAACTTTGTTGATTTCTTTTTGAATTTGTCTCTTTTTATCTAATATTATCAAGTTTCTCCACAATCTAAGTAAATCTCTTCAAAGATAACTCTCTTTTTTAAAAATTTTTATGATTCTCCTTAGTTCTTTTATCTCAACTTGAGTATTTTTAAGGCTATTGTTTTTTAGTTTCATCCTCATGCAAAAATGTCAGCAATTACTAGTGAAGATAGAATATAAATATAAATTAAACCGGTTAATTAAGAATAAAATGAGAAGCCTTGAAAAAAAACTACTTGGTTTCTTTTTTCACCAATTGCGTTAGTTGTTTACTCCAAACCACTCTTGACATAAAAAATTCTTCACTTCGATGGCAAGTAATAAACGCGACCCAATGGCGTGATATTTCGTTCACTGCCTGGACCAAACAGCTGCAATCTTTAAGACAGAATTTTGTTTAACTATGCTAAGGAATGGTGGTCATAACAATTAACATTTTGTTCTTCCCCTTATTCTACTGATCTGCTGTATAGTCAATTTTTGTTTGTATTCCAAAAGCAACCTTGACGACTTCTCCAGCCATGAATATTTCAAAAACATGCTTCACAAGAGATTCTATTCTATCCTCTCTCGTCTTTGAGGCTCTAGTCTTTTTGTTTGTAGCTCTTGCTTGCTTTATGTCACCCTGCGTCTCTTTTGTGGTATCTAAACCCTTGTCAGTTGCATTTCTTAGTCTAATAACTTCTGCTAGAGAACTATTCACATTTACATTTCTTTTAATTAATGTTGTTGTTAGGGAAACTTCTTGTCATGGGTAAAATTTGCCCATTTGAATAGAATAATTCCACTGGATGGCAAAGAAGTTGATGGCACCTTGACATCATCTCTGGATGCTTTTTCCACTTCCTTTTGTGCAATTCTTTGGTGGGTGTTTCTCATCCTATTTTAATTTTTTCAATTCATTAACCATGCATTACATTATTCACACTTCAATTGTATTAGAAGCCGTCACTTGTTTTCAATATTTTTAATCCTCTGCCCTTGGGTCATGTTGCTTCTGCATATGTCCCACTACATTCCCATCTGCACTAGCTACATGTGCATCCAAGAACCATCACACAGTCTCTGTGCACGAAATCAAGCATTAGTGCACGTCGCTTGAGCATCCTCATTCCCTAAGGAAGGTCCATGTGAGCTACTCAAGCACTCGACCATGTCAACGAGCATCCTCATGCTCCTCAAACGTTTTGGATGCGCTACACAAGGTGATCCTTCCCTACGTGTCAATCGCGACAGTGCCCGACCTTTATTCGCACTACAACACACACTGCACTTGCACACGTTCTACCCACCCATGCAATGCCAACCCCAGCCCTATGCGTGCATCATCCATGCTCCACATGCACAAAAACCCCACTCTATGTGCGTGCCAACCCTAGTTTAGGAGCATGCACACCAACCCCACTCTATGTGCGTGCCAACCCTAGTTTAGCACATTTGCAAAATGAACAATACAAATTCATTTATTTCCATTTTTATCTCGAATTCTCTTCATTCTACTCCCAACTTATCTTAGGATCAAAGAAATTTTATTTCTCTCCGTTAGATATATTTATGGATCTTGAGTAAATGGAGTTGTTCATGATAATTAATATGGATGTATGATTCTATAACTTGGATATTAGTTTGATCATATGGATAACCATTGAGAAATAGTTTATGTCAATATAAAGGTGTTCTATAGCACATCATGCCTATGTCTAGTCACTAACACTTTTCTAAGCATTCCAAGCATTGTTTTCATTTTTAGGTCTTACCATAATTAGATGTATTTTGGAATTTGTTGAGGGTTTTTCTACATTTGTGCATGTGATTGTGCTTTTATAGACATGCACATGTTTAGTCATGACTTTGTAAATTGGAGATGTTTACATATTGCTTATAATGATATGAAGGCTAATAAAGGATTGAGACTACACTTACCTTTGCCAAAACCATTCTAAGCAAATCATGTATTTCCCTTTTGAAGTTTAGTTGAATTCCATGAGTGATCTTCCATTAGTAAGTGTTGGATGAAATTGATATAGAAGCTCTCCATAGCTTTCATGTTCATCATCTCTTTTAATTTGATCTTTATTAAGTTAAAATTCTAAACCTAGAATGTGTTTTTCAAGACATGGTTTTTTTTCATGAGACTAATTTTTGGTATGTTTGACCCATCAATTCAACTTGAAACTCATCAAAATTTAAAGAAGTCTTCTTGATTTATATTCTTATAAATTTAATACTCATCACTTTTGCATATTGCTTTATTTTTACAACACAAACAATTTAATAGTTGTTGTCCTTTTTATTATCCATATTGTTGTCCTCTCTCATTATGTTATTCCATTTGGGTACAAAGTTTTTCTCTTTTTGTAGTTTGCAAACTATAAGGATTATCTTTCTTTGTAGTTTGCAGACTATAAAGATACTTGTCAATTGGTGAATTGATCTAGATTTTTATTTCAGATCAATTTCAATAGTTGTAATTTTATCAAGGACCATTGTATATTAATTGTAGAATGGATTTGGAGTATAATTGTTATTTAGTTGTAGAATACCATTGATTTATTGTCTTATCTCATACTTAATGATTCACCTTTGTGGCTACTATTAACTATTATTAAGGATTTTTATCACTATAGATCAATGTTATTCATCCAATCACATTTAGTGCAATGCCATAGTGTTATTAAGAGTATATTTATTGCTACACTTGATCTTCCATGGCATACCTTATAGTTATTTTATGTTTATTTTCAATTCACAATGAGTTTAGTTTTGTAAGTTTGAGATCTTCTTTTTATCACTATGTTTATCACTTGATTACATGGAAGAACCTTAATTTCTATTGAATTTTAGTTCTAAACAATTAAGAACTATGTTTGGAGGATTATTGTATTTACAAAAATTGTCTTGTCTATTTTTATGCTACTATTAAATGTATTATATTTGATGATCATGTGAGCTTTATTAGTATCTCTTGCATTGTGACTTCAAATGGTTGGGTTAAATCCTTTTAAGCTATTTACCACTACACATTTGGCTTTTTGTGATATATTGCAAAGGCTCATTATTAATGGTAAAAGCATTGTTAACCTTGTTTCTTCAAACAACCATATACCTAAACCTTCTAATCTATGACAACATCAAAACCCTATGTCATTACCTTTGATGATAGTTCCATACTTGTAGTCATGCAATAATGTGCAATACCTTTAATTATTAATGGTTACTTTGGTGGTTTTCGTTATGTGATCACATACCTATTTTGGATTATTTTATATTTGATTATATGTTATTCATACTTCCTTCAACACTCATAAGAATTTATATGATCTAAGAAGTGGAAATTGGATTCCATGTGGCTCCTTCATTCAACCCCAAGATCAAAGAGCACTTGATAGTCCTATTGAGTTAGTGTATGACTTGCTTTCCACTGTGTCTGTTGAAGAAGTACTTATATAATCAAAGCCTCTATATGTGCCCATTCTAGCTCGATTACATATCATGCTGATGAGGATATTCTATTTTCATTTATTGAGCCATTACAAGAGCCTTACCCACAATTAGTTTCTTCTAAGTTTGTACCATTATCACATTCTCAAAATTATGGCATTATTAACCTTGTGCTACTTACTACCTTACCTTGAAAGGATACCTTACGAGTGTACAATCTTTGTTATCTTTATTGGAACTAGCTCATACTTTTGATAATAGTATAGAGCAACTTCTTCGGCACCTCATAATTCTTGTTGAGGTTTACGATTTTGTAGGATTATAAATGTATAAGAATTATAGAATTTCTTCATATTACCTTGTGGATGTTAAGGAAGAAGGAAATAGTTTTTTGTTTCTTAAATGATTACATCATTTAAAAGATATCATTTTGGCCAATCTTAAATTCTTTAAAGAGTGTTTTAAATATGGAAATTAATACATTAGCAGTCAATGTAGTTATTACAATCTATTTAGATATTTATAAAAATTTTTGCTAATAAGAAGCCATCACATTTTTTTGGTGTTATTAGTATAATTTTAATGTATTTGTGGTATACACATACTATATTTGTTTTATGTAGATTTGTTAACAATAGTTTATATGGGTATATAATTTTGTGATTTATAGCTTAGACTTGTCATATTGATGACTAGCTAAAGATTGTTTGTAACTAACTAAAGTTGTTCTATAGAACTCCCAACATATATCAAAGCATTATAGATCATTTTCAAGTGAGCTAGCTATTGTTATGATTTTCACTAAAATATTATAGTTTAATTGTAATTTAGTAGCTATCACTATTTGTTCTATATTTTGCATAACAACATATGTATTTCGGTTTATTTGGGGTTTAAACATGCTCCACTATTGTTGGAGTCATTTATACATTGTTAAAAACAAATATGATAGCTATTAAAGATGTAAACATCCTTAATAGTCTACCTTAGATTGTCTTAAGATTTCTTATAATTAACTCAATCATAGGTTGGCCATGAAAAATTTGGAGTGGCTTAGGTTTGTGTTAAGGGCAATCTAGTCCCATTTTTTTCTCACTCTTAATATTTTAAAATTTTTTATGCTATATAATATGAATTTGGAAGAATTTATGTCCATTTAGTGTGACATCCATTAGATTTATGTAAATGTGGCTCTTGTGACTCACATCATGATGTTTGGTTGATCAATTCATTTGATTTCTTTAGTGTGTTGTAAAGATTCTTTGAGAGAATAAAATGTAACCCTCACTTTTTCTTTCCAATTAAATTTTATTTCATTTTCTTTATTCCCTCACTTGAAGTTTTCACTCATCTCCTTTAGATCAATTTCAAAAAAGTCCAAAAATTATTCTCTAGTTTATTTGTTTTAAGCAATGCAAATGACATCCAATATGATGAAATTTGACAATGATAAATCTAGAAGTTCTACATAAATTACATGCCAACCATCTCTTTGTATTTAATCTTAATGTATTGCAAATTTAAATATTATCAATGTCCTTAACTTAGTTTTTCCAAAGGTTACTTTTTTGTGATTTTGACATTAACTCAACTTGGAACTCTATTAAAGTTAAAGGGTGTTTTCTTCAATCATAGCTATTAAAACTTTATATTCATCATTTTTCTTATATTTTATCATTTTCAATATAAAAAAATTTCTACAATATACTCTAATGTTTTGTATATACTTTTAGTATTTCATCAAAATTATTAATCTTTTTGTAATATTGTTCTTTCCTTTCTACTCTCTAAAGTAGCACATGCCCTTCACTCCATGCTTGATCAATCTATTCTAAGATAATGACTAAATAATCCATTTCATTAATGATACAACACTAAAATGGATTGAATAGCCAAAAATGAAAATGATAATGAAGATGCCAGTCTCAAGAATTTCATATTCTAACCTTTGTCTTAAGTTGTGCTTTAATCATCATTAGTTATCAAGTAATTTTGAAATAAAAAGCGTAATGAATTTTGTAAGAAAGAATATATTCTTAGGCATACAATAGTTGTTCATCTATCAATACAAAACGTTATGACTAAGAGGATGAATCTAAGCCTTTTATGGATAAAATAGTTTATGATTTCTTAATTAGGGTTAGATAAGAGCTTTTGGGTAGAAGTAGTGTCTACAACAACTAATACACAAATAACTAATGACTCAAAGATTCTAGAGGTGATATGGTCAAGGAATCTAATTTATTATTTACTTCTAAGAATATTTGATTGTCTAACTTATGCTAATCAAAATGGAGGAAGCATGTTGTCAAAATCAAAGGAGTGTATATTCTTAGGTTATCAATAGAAATTATAGCAAAAGTTGATGATACTCAGATCCAAAGCCACTTTATTATATCAACAGGAATGTAACCTTTGATGACCATTCAATGCTTAAGACCACAATAAAATCTATAGAAAAAAAAAAGATCAAGAACTTACTAATTAGATAGAGTTGGAATTGTTAAGTTTAATTCAATTACAAAAAGAAGAATCATAGGGAGAATAAGATATTCAACAAGTTGAAGAAAAATTGTATTATTGTCTCAAATAAAACAAGAAGACATATATGAGCACCACAAAGATATGGAGATTTTATGACTCATGCATTTTTAGTTTCAAAGTATATATGTGTATAAGATAAGCCTTCTAATATTTTAAAAGCAATATAAAGAATAGATGTTGGGAATTAAATTCTATGCAAGAAGAATAGAACTCTTAAAAAAAATGAAACTTAGACAGTAGTGAGGTATTAAACTTCTTAATACATTTGCAACTACACTTACCTTCTCTAGATAAAAATTTATTGATCAAAGTACTTCATCAACTGGAGCCATCGCCTTTACCTCACATTTAGCTCATTTTGAATAAAACCATAGTTCAAGCTCTAGTGATTTTAATGACTTTGTAATAAACTCTATGGAGCTACTTAGAAGTCATGACTCTTACCATGCTACATAGGGGCATGGTTAAGCTTTGATGCAAATCATCTAAATATCAAGAAACCATCAATACTTAAAGGGATGGTGAGAATGGTAGTTAATGCAAGGAATTTCTTGAGCCTTAATAAACTCTACTTACAAGCATCAAATTAAAACTTATTATACTTTTTTAAGTAAGATGTGCCAAAAGTTCAATATTATGGGAGAATCTATTCATGAAGTATCAAATCCTTATAAGGTGACCTGGCCATAATCAATCCATCATCAATCTATCTTTAGCTAGATCTAATGAATTGCTAGCACCACTAACAACATAACCCAAAGAAGCCACTTATTTTTGCCAAAATTACATTTTGAGAATTTTTTCGTAAGGCTTATTCTCCATAAGAGTTTATGGTACAATCCTTAGATGTGAAACATGGTTTGACTTTCTTCTAGAGTACATCAAAATGTCATAAAATTTGTCATAGGCACATCCTCTCCTTTGATCCTTAATTAGTGATAAACTAATTAATGATTAAGTTTTAAAAATATGGAAGTTCCTTGAAATTGATCAAGAAAATTATCAACTCTCAAAAGGGGACAATTATATTTACTTTTCATAATAACCTTATTTTACTTTTATTAATTAATAAAAAGTATTAAATATTCATCCTTCTTCTTAATAAAGCAAACAAGTGTTCCCTATGATGACATGTGAGGCATGATAAAACCCCTAATCAAGCAACCCTTATAATTACACTTTCAATTCTTACAATTTTTAATTAATTATCTATCCAAAGATTTTAATATTAGAATAATATTAAGGATTAAGTTTATAGAAAATTTAGTATCAATATTAGGTGGTAATCCAATAATATCCTTAGGAAATACCTTAAATAATGATAGTGGTTTGATTGGTGGAAGATGTTCGAAGAACAATTGTAACAAGTATCTAGGAATGCATTAGCCCTTAGAATCTCTAAGGCTTGGGAATCCATTATAGTCATTGTTATATAAGTTGTCACACTAATAAGAAGTGTTGGAGATTATACAATGGCCACATTAACAAGTGCTAGAGATCACAAACTGAGTTGCATCCCAAGAGGAAAAATAGAGACCAAGAAAAGAGAACAAAGACTATTATAGATTATGCCAAACACTTGATGATATGCAAACTATTGGTATAAATCTTGCCTTGATGGTTGAACCCACCAAAAACAACAAGGTATATGAAGAAGAAAGAGCCCATGAGAGCTATTGTCCCATGAAATGTAGATGAAGAAGGAATTAACTTGACTAATAATTGTTGCTAGCTATCAAAAAAGTCCTATCTTGACTAGCATGGTGCAATGATTGGACTTTAACTTCACCACACCTTCAACAATAGTCCATTACATAGATATAGAAACTATTAAGAAAATGATTTGTATAGTAATATTAAATAAAATTTTACATTATTAATAACTATATTAAAAAGTTGATGCAAAATTGCTACATTGTGATGCTTTTTAGTTTATATGTGGTACTCCATGCCTACAACATATGAATGTTTTATTTTATTGTCTAACAAAATAGCATCAATTCATGAAGAATAAGAAGCATCACCAATGTATCAAATCACTTACTAAGGTTCAAGGATCCACCAATCACATCTAAAACAAAGTAAACTTTTTTAATAAATTTGTAAAGTTAACTTTATTTCTTTAGGGGTACAAATAAATTAGGAGAATATAGTTTAAGACAGTGATCTTTTGATACTATGTAACTTGAAGCTCTAGCTCTTGAGTGTAAGTCATCTATTCTCTTTCATCTTTTTGTAATATATAAGTGATTAAGAGCTATTGGTTAATAGGATGCTCTTTTCTTTCATTTGATGTTATCAAGATGATAAAGCCATTATTGTTATGCTGAAGTGCCACAATGCTATCATTCACATTTGTTTTTATCATATTATTCTCCTTTTCTTTCTTTACATGTAAAAATATACCTTTGTTTTACTATTTAAGAAACGTCTCTATGTTTATTTTCCTCGAGTCTTAAAATGCAAGTATCATATACTATGTTGGGATTCCCTACTACTTAAACTTTGTCAAAAACCTTAGAACATATATTAACAAATTTTTTTAATAAAGTATTCCAAATTTTACTCTCTAAATTTATAAAAAAAATTAATTTTTTTACAAATTATAATTTTTCTTATTTTATCAACCAAACGAGCTTCTACTCTAATAAATTTTAATAGTAAGTTTAGTCACATAAATCTTTTCTATTTTAGTCTTTGAGGTCTTCATGTCTGAGCTCTATGTGAGAGTTTCCAACCAAATTCCCAAAACATTCACACAAAGTATATTGTTTAGGTTTATATTTTATTAAAATAATAGATTTTAGTGAAAATTTAAGAGGTGTTAGAGTGTGCATAAGCCTAAAACTTACAATTAAAAAGCTTCCTAAGGTTCTTCCATTTTTTTAGAGTTTTTAGCTAAAATATCTCAATAAAATTTCAACAATACTTCTTGATATTTCTAAGCTAACCCACCCTTTTCCCCTTTGTCTTTATGACCACTACCAATAATAGAGCTTTGTTAGCATCTCTAATAATGGCATCGATTGTAAGTCTATGGTCAAGAGCATTTGTAATGATTTTGTATTAGAATTGCTCAAGTAATTTCCTAGTTTTATATCTCTTTTAATTTCAAGCACCTATATATATTATCATTGTAAACCAAAATAAAATATCTAATAGATTTAAAAATCATTCAACTTATCATGTCAACATCATTAATGAAACATTCACTGTGATATATCTAAATTCATAATGTTTCTAGAATTTATTAATAAACAAGGTTTCATTACAAGAATATAGTACTTATAAAAAAAGAATATATTGTTAAACTAATACATCAAACTACAAGGATGTATTTCTTCCTTAACTTTACAAACTTGAGCACTTCAAAATTAATTAAAGTTTAACTTTGTCCTGTATGGTATTTACATTTTTATAATGCAAGAACTCCCAAAGTAAGGGTGAGTAGCACTTCATAGAAGACAAGGATGATATTTTGAAATATGATGATTTTTAATGACTAATAAACATGAGCCTATCTAGAAGGAATAAGAGATCCACAAGAGTTTTAATCCTAATAGGATATTTATAATTAAACTTAATCATTTTAAAAACCTTTTAATAGAAAAAGATTTTTAAAGAATTTAATATAATATATATATATATATATATATATATATATATATATATATATATATATATATATATATATATATATATATATATATATATATATATATATATATATATATTAAATTCTCTTTGTTAATCAAAACAAGAAAAAAAATATTAGTCAAATCAACTTGGTGATGAAAACAGCGCGAACAGCAAAGCCATTTGCATCATCGTTTTCCTTAGAGAGCACCGTGGAATTAGCATCATAATTCATAAAATCCTCGACGCAGAACTCTGCTCCTTCGATCAAGTTTTCCAAATAAATCAGCGCAATATCCGCATTTCCTGCGCCAATAGCCTGCACTGCTCTCCTCGCATCATCGGCGCCGCAACTGTAAGCCTCGGAGCAGATCCCCAGCGACGACTTTTCGTAGGCAGTGGCGCTGCCGCCTGTGGCCAATCTGCTTGCGAGATCAGCATTGCGTGCAAACCTGTCCGCCGCTTGCTTGGCGGCAATGATTGCAAGGGCGCTCGCAGAAGCCGCAGATGCGCCCGACGGATCCGATCGGAGGGACGTGACGCAGGCGTCGTAATCGTTCGCGAATGCCTGGATGCACCGGCACGAGTCTTCGATCAGGGAAGATTTGGCGGAGAGGAGGAGGGAGAAAAGGTGGACGAGGGGGAGAGCGAGAGAAGTTAAAGGCCGAGAAGAGGGAGAGGTTTTCTTTGTCGCCATTGACTTTGAGTTATTTGCTCTCCCCCTCGATCCGTTTCGTTGGAAGAGATTTGAATGGATGGGAAGAGGAAACTCGGAGACTTCTTGTAAGGAGCGGAAGGAAAAAAATAGTCAAAACTCTTTTTTAAGGATTTGCTCCTTTCTATTTCTTCTTTTCTTCTCCACTATCATCGCTCGATCTCTGCAAATACCCACATAACAGGAGGGAGGTTAGCGGTGAGATAATTCGATGTTTGGGGAAAATTTTCACTTGCCAAGAAAACATAATTTTATTTAAAAAACATAAAATTGTTCGTCATAAATTAAATTCTTTTGAAACATGAAAGACAATCGTGAAATTCAAATTTGAACCGAACTTTAACGGATTTATAATGAAATTAGACATAATATATTTTTTTAAAAAAATATATATAAAAATAAATATTTATATATTCATTTTATTTTGAAAATTTTTTATATAAAGATTTTGGTGGAAAAAAATATATTGATTTAATTTTAAGGATGACATATAACATAAAACTAGATCAGATATAATAAAGGAGGAGAAGAAAATCTAGGGTTTAAATGATTGAGTTTCATAGGTAGGTCTTATGCACCACACCCTTGGCTCACAAAAGCATCATAAGAATCCCTCTAATCAAAGGAGGGTAGTTAGAATGCCAACATGGAATTTGAACAATAGCTAATGCTTAAGAAACACCTGACAAAGAAGAGACCTAGAAGGCTTAGAGGTCAATCTTGTTTTGTTGCTCATTTGTCATATATCATTATCATGGATCCAAAAAGGGACTCTCAATGGATGGTCAGTATTATCTGATAATTATTTCAATCTTCATTTGATCTCTTAATAAGTAATCTTTGTTGAAAGAATGGGGAGTATAATATCTATAAGATAAGGATGAATTATATAAACTATAAATTTAAGTAAAACAATTCAAGTAATAAGTAACAATAAAAAACTTTTCTTTGTTTTAATATAAGAATCTCCCATTTTGTAGGAATAGTGATCATTAGAGAAAGATGAGAAACATCTAACAATATTTTGAGGAAAAGAGTTGAACTCCACCAATTCTTTAATTCTTTTAGCTTTTGATTTACTTGAGTTAAAATCAAGCAAAGGGATAAACATAAGGAGTGAGTTAGAACAACTAAATCATGCAGTGATAAAAAAATCCATGATATAGATGCAACACTTAACCCATTATGCACATAGTGAAGCAAATAGAGCATTGGGATCACAACGAAGGTTGTTGAACTCAAAGGACTTGCTGGGATTATCAATAGTGATCAAGTGCAAATAACACATATAGTAGCAATTCAATAATGAGAGAAAGGAATTTAGGTTTTAATAAAGCCTACTTATATCCGTGAACAGATATAAGGATCATACACCTCTTCTTTCTCACCCACATTTCATTAAGCCAATCACCAAAAAGAGAAGAGATGAGTAGGGCGTGAGTTGAGTGGAGGTAAGTGATTACATTGTATATATATATATATATATATATATATATATATATATATATATATATATCATATTAACATTAATCAAATATTTTATTCTTCTTATTTAACACTAAATTTTCTATAAGGTATAATCATTCTAAATGCATTCCAATCAAAATAAAATAAATATTATTTAGCTCATCTTCTTAAGCTATCTAACAATAATTTTATTTTCATATTTTTAAAATATTTCATTTTTTAGCTTATCTTGACATATTTTATGAGATACTTTTACATGATTATAATCATTATTGGGATATTGTTGTAACTTAATTAGTTTAGAATATTAAGGATGCTACAATTTTTTCCTCTTTATCTAAATTTTGCTCTTAAAATTTAAAACTAATTAAAATACTTTCTTTTTTATCTCTTAATCCTCTAACTCTTTATAATGTAATATTTGTATGTTGAATATATAATACACATCATTTCATAATACTTACATATTCAAGATATAGTAATACATATTTCATCATGATGATGTTACACTAAATTGGATGAGTTTATATATTCATTCTATTCAATGTGTCATTTATATTTTATCATTCAATTTTATAAACAATATATATCTAAAATATCATGAATTTTAGCACACTTCAAATCATCATCCTTATTGACATATAGAAATCATGTTAGCTCATTTATAATATGTCAAAGCATTTATTATTACATCATACATTTCCAATATATTTAATTAAGCTCCACAACAACATGATAATAATAAAATATTATATCAAACATTTAATATCATACCTTTTTCCATATTTATCTCTCTAAATACCCTTTTCCTAGTATCTATTAGCTATCCCATATTGGAATTATAAGGGATTGATGATAAGCAAGCCTTTCTACTTCTTCAATCCTAAACTCATCCTATAAAAAAAAATCCTAAACTCATTACTTTATAATACAATTCCTATGTAGTGATAGAATATAGTAGAATGCCAATGCTTACAAAAATGTCTTAACTAGTTTCCTTAATTTTACCTTGGTTCATGCATGACTTGTCTAATGAAATAAAACTATTCTTTTGTTTACTAATACTTTTTAAAATATATTTAGATCATGTGACTTAGGATTACTTGATGTATTATTTTGAAGGCTTGGTCATTGACTTAAAGTGTTTAATTGACAAAATATTTAGTGAGAAAGTAATAGGCACCAGATATAAAACTAAAGCTATCTTGGAGAAGAATTTGTGAAATCTCCTTTTTTTGTCCTTAGAATATAAAATCAATGATAATACTCTTGAGACACTAAGTAAATAAAAAAGTTCTTGAGAGTGAACTTTAAATAAAAAGCTTTTCAAACATTTGTTCACACATCTCAACATAGATAAGAATGCATTCACATGAATTTTTCATTCACATAAAACTATGTTTCTAAAGTACAAAATGCGCTAAAAATATTTACCAATTATCATCATTCACTCTGAATGCATAATGTAAGAAATATATAAAAATAAAAATAACATATAGTACGTGACATCTTTACTTAAGGTATTTTATCCGATTGTATAATACCATACAAAACATTAGTGTTATGCATGATACATTAATATTAATGTGTGGCAACTCTAGTTCAATTACTTTGTACAAAGGAGAGCAAATGATACAGCTAAAAGAAAACTTAATACTTATGTTTTGTATATGATATGAGAATTTTAATGCATAATATATTTAGTTGAAGTAACATAATACATAGGCATACAGATAATACACTAAAAAGAAAATCCAAAATTTAAGGATTATATATGAAATGTCAATTTTATTATATAATAAATTTAGTTTAATTAAGTTATTGTATTATAACATAGAGGTTCAACCCAAGGAGAGCAAAAAGTATGTAGATTTCTTATGTATAATATGTTTCATCTATTTTAATCCTACTATACGATATATTGTCCTTATTGTATGGTACGTGTAATACATTTTATTGACGAATGATTAGTTTGATAAGATTCATCAAGTTTATAATATAATCATTAGTGAGGCATAAGTCGTATTTGGTTCAATTAAAAATCATTCTAAAAAATTATAAAATGGGACCAAATGTACAATAATGGTTAATGAATTTGGCAAATTAGTTTGGAGTATTTAGCTTGAAGGTCATTATATTCATTGAGAATTTAATCTAATAGCTAGGTTGTAACAAAAAAGCATCATTCATTATCATTTTCTAACCCTCCTTTAAGCAAATTACATTGAGTAAGTGGAATTTTATTCCTTTTTTCTTATATATCTATTTATGTGTCTCCTGATCAAATTGTTGCATCATAAAAGATTTTGAGTTTTATTTTCTTTTCTTTTCTTTCCTCGTTATTGGACTTTATATTTGGTTCACTAAATGATATTTTAGTTTCTTTTTATAAGGTCTTTTAAAAGCTAATGATCTTGTAAGCTCATTTGGGCTAATATTGTAAATTCCTCTAACCAAGTAGATCCTTTGTCCTATAATTAGGTGTTGTAGGATTCTTTGGGTTAATATGTGAGTCTTTACATACCTACATCTATAAGAGTATTTTGTTAATGCTTTTCTGACCTTTTGACTAGGGGGTAGACATAAATTTGTGTTTGACACAAATTAACTAAAATTCACATTGTATTTACTTTATCTCACTCCTCATAAAAAGGCTTTAAAAGTTAACAAAAGTTTTAAGATAGTTCCAAGAGTGCGTTTAATTAAGTATTTAACAAGAATTTCACTGTTTTATGATTTACTCTTGAGTTTGTAACTTTTATAATTTACTATTCCTCTTGTGTGAATATCTTATCTCTCATTTTCTATACCTTAACCTAGCCAACTAGATCCATAGCATTACTTTCTATAATTGTGCACTTAACCAAACATAGTCGTGTAGGTTCTATTCTTATTTTCTTACATTCTTTAAACATAATTCCTTCTTTATTATTAAAGTCATTTTAGCAAGGAGATTAATGTATAAAGCTTGAACATTCATTTTTTACTTCTTCACAACGAGGGATTTTATTTCCTTTCTTATTTGTTATTTATATTAGCAACCTCCTTTCTTCAAGGGATGGGATTATCATGATCATGTGAGGCATGGTTTGGATATTATGAGAACCTAGATGGTTATTATAATACTTACAGCTCTTGAATTTTAGGTTTAAAGCTTGAGAGGATTACTGTAGATCTAAAAGAAGGCTAGATTTGGTAAAGGTCTCAATTAGGCCAGCAAGATTAATTGAGATGCTACTACGAATGATTAGATCGAGATATATTAGGTTTAATAACATAAAAAAGATCATAATTACCATGTTTATCTTAATATGATTGATATTGTTTTTGTCACGTATTATTTAAGGTTAATAGATAATATTCTTAGATATGCATGATTAGAGTAGAAGATAATAATCTTGGCTATACTTTATTTGATTTAAGGATGATGATCTTGATATTGCATGGCTCAACTTGGAGGATGAGGATTTGATACACATAATGTCTAAGGATAAAGATTCACCTAAACTTAGCAAAGTGTGTGTAACAATCTAGTCTCTATATGCTTAACATAAAGAAAATTAGATTTTAATAGATGATGAAGCTAAGTTTAAGTGAAGTTCTTGGTTAACTTTTGTTAGGCTTTGAAATAAGTTATGGCTTTTATAAGAATTCTTAGATTTATTAAGATAAATGAGGTTATCTTAGGTAAACTATAGACTTAAGTAAGATCTACTTTTATACTAAAATCAATGGTAAACTTTTATGCCTAAATAAGACTACTAGTTCTTTTAAAAAGGATAGTTAAACCCTAAGTATTATAGATAAAGTATTTAAGATTTAGATAAAATCTTAAAATATCATAGATAAGACATTTAGAATTTAGATGAAATCTTAAGATATCCTAAATAAGATATTTAAAATTTAAATTAAACTCCAAGATATCCCAAAATAATATATTTAAGATTTTAAAGAATCCTTAGGGTTCCTAAATAAGACATCTAAGGTTTAAAGCAAGTTGTAGGTACTTTAGATAAGAAAGTAGGATTAGACTAAGAAAATAAGCACTTGATAAGTCCTTAATCAAGCTTTGGTTAAAGCTTTGGATTAGTGATGCTCTTAATTAAACTTAGATGAAGCTTAGTTGAGATAGATAATTTAATTTTAGCCTTATGAGTGATGTTAGGCTCAACCAAGCAACTAATTATTCACTTGGATGTTAGTTAATTCTTAGTCATAGCTTGGATTATTTGGGTAAGATCATATCCTTTTTTAGGCTCTTATGTCATAGGTTAGACACCTTAAATGGTGATCTAAGATTTTTATAAGGCTTAAGAGATTTCTTAGGGAAGGGTTTAATGACTTCTATTTGTTTATAAGATATAAGAGTCACTAATAGAACTTATATAAACCTAGATTTAAAAAAGATGATCATGACTTCAAAAATATGTCCAAGTATTGAAGTTAAAGATTTAGACTTAAGTAGAAGCCCAAGTGATAACCCAAATGGGCAAGCAGATCCTAAAGAGGATTCTATATAATATTAGAAGGATTATGGGCCAATACTAATTATTGATGTGATATCTAGAAAGGTTAAGGTACCATAAATAGCTACATTAGATTTTCAATGTAACCCTAGAGTATGCAAAATAATTGTAAGTTTTCCAAAATAATTGATTAGCATTTAGAAATAAACCATAGAATATCCAAATACTTGATTAGGGTTAGGAAGGAAACCATAGATGCTTAGATACTTAAATCAAGGCTTTGAGAGGAAGTATTAAAATAACCAATTAACTAATTTGAAATTTGTAAAAACCCTAAGATGATCCAAAATAACAAATAAGTGTTAATAGAATACTCTAGATGACCTCAAAAAGAGTATGATAATATTTTAGAATAATGATTGATATGATAAAAAAAGATAAACTTATTATTAATAAAGATTGCAATATAGTAGAACATAGTTTTGTACCCTTAAGATAATGATTGATAAGGCAAATTATATGGTATAACTGAGTGCCACTAGTTCATTTTTCCAATTTGGGCATGTATCAAATTATGTGGTGTGGTTGTGTGTCACTGGCTTACATTAGATGCCATGGGAGTCTATGAATGTGGATGAGCATATAGTGATGGAGTTTCATGTTCTTTTTAAGGACTTTTAAATACTTATAAGATTGGATCATGTGATTTGAATTTTTTTGATAGACATGCCATATTATGTGATGTGACTAAAGTACCTATTGTGTGCTTAATAAGGACTCTTAGAGCCCTATAGTACTAGATTATATGATTAGACATCTTATTAAGGAGTGTTGGATCATGTGATGAAACTGAAGTGTCAGATCTCGTGTCATGATTTTTAGTAGGTTTAAAGAAAGTATTAGATCATTAGTGGGACACTAAAAATTCAATTAGATGTATTTCATGATTTAGATTATTATTATGATTATAAATATGATAGAGATTTGAGAGATCCTTAATAGATATTAAATAAATAATATTTTATAAAAGATGTCATTAGGGATAATAATTTATATAATATCTTTATAATAGTTTAGTCAAGTAGTTTGATACTGCTATAGATGATATTCTTTATCATAATATTAATTATAGCATGCTTATACATAGATATGTTATAATACTTTATCACTAAATATTTATTTTATAATATAACATGAGAATTTACTCTTGAGCTTTGGTTAGCTCTTTATCTTTGTAATAGTTTAGCCAAATAGTTTGATATAGCCATAGATGATATTCCTTATCGTAATATTAATTATAGCATGCTTATATAGATTTGTTATAGTATTTTATCAATATATATTTATTTTATAATATAACATGAGAATTTACTCTTAAGCTTTGGTTAGCTCCTTATTTTTACATATAGGTCAAAGGAGATAAGAGCTTGCTTAAGAGCAAGAGTTATGGGCTTTCATGTTGTGTATCTAATCATTTTAGTAGTTTTATTTACATCTTTATTCTAGTGGTGATGATGTTATTTTATTATAACTTTGATATGTATACTTTGATGAACTTAAGATGTATCAAATATTTATTCATGAACTTGGATAGTAGAATCTTATATATTATTTCTTTTTGTTAGACTATAGATTCGTAGAGTATTTATGAGTTATAATGTTTCATTGTCATATAATGTATGAATTATATTATAGGTTCATAGGTTGCTTTGGTACTATTCACATGTGAATGAAGTTGGTTAATTACCTAACCTAAGGTGGACTAGTTTAATATCAAATGGGTGCTTAGTTGGTAAAGCACATGATTTATTTTAAATGACAAAACATGATCCTGATAATCAAATTGAGAGATTATAACTCCTAGTTTGAATGCCAAGCTTAGGGAGTGAAAGATTGCTAACCAAATATATTGATTATTACATAGATTTTTTTTGTAATAGGAATTTGGTAAAAAAAATTTACAAAAAAACGAGTATAACAAATCCCTTGTATAAATGTAACCAGAGAAATCTAAACCTAGTTAATCTTATTAAAAAATTAATTTTTAATTGTTAGATTTTCTTAAAATATTTTTTAATCAATGAAGGAGTATAAATTTAGAACTTTAACTTAGACGAGGTTAGTACATCCAATTCCATATTTGAAAAAACAAAACAAAAATTAAACATTATTAGAAAAATCAACTATCACTAAAAATCTAATTTCACCTATTACTGATGTATTGTAATCTCTAATATCTCATCATTTCACTACATATGTATAATAACACCTTTTCATATCATTTAATAATTATCATTTTGGATGCAAGTGAAAGGCATAGGAACATTTTATTTATTTTAATTTGCAAAGTGTTGTAATTATGTTCTTTAACTATTGATTTATAAATTTCGTGTTTATTTTTATGACTCATTTAAAAATGGCATACATCCCGAAAGAATCTTCTTTTGTAAGGTTATAACCATATTGATATATCAAAAAGGGAGTGGTGTTCTTGATTCATGCATAGTAATCACATTATAGGTGGATTTAAGCATTTATTTTGAGTTGAATCACCTAAAATCTATTATGTTAATTGTTTCTTTTACTTGCTTTTCATTGGTTTACTTGTAACACAAAGGTTTTCAAAAACTTATAAACTATGTTCTAAAAATAATTTTCAATTGACAGCTACAATAATAACTTAACATGTTCCTACTTATATTGCTTGTTGCATGAAGTTTTAAAAGCACATAACACCTAACTGCCCTTTTGCGAGTCACACATTCGAAAAAGAGTTATCAAAGCCAAGGTTAAAGCAAAGGAAGAAATTTTTTAGAGAAAATATAAAAGGCTCAAAATTTTATTAAGGATTCAACAACATTAAGAGAGGGAATATGTTTTTATAAGCCATCTCTTATTTAATAGTGAATGTTATCTTTGTTGGAAGAATTGTATGTGCAACTTTCTTAAATTAGTAGACTTGGACATTTTATGAAATATTTGAACAACCATTTATATTTCTTACTAAACTTGTGGACCATAGGAAAACTCATTAATTGGCTTATATTATAGACTTTGTACTTCAAAATATAACAAGATCATGAGTCCAAAATAACTCATGAGATTTGGAGCATATTGGAGGTTAATTATGAGTGTACCACCCAAGTAAAACAAAGAAAATTAGCTAATAGATTCATGATTATTAGTTACAACATATGAATTTTGATGAATCTATTAAGTTTATGTTCATAGAGTTTATTAACATTATGTAATAAGACTTCTCAAATCTCTTTTATATCTTAACCTTAATCTATAAAAATGACCCATTGGATGCTCAATGTCTTACTAATAATCTAGAATATGTGGTTAGTACTCCATCACCATATACATGGCTAGGTCCTTGATCTCTTATGGTTCACAATGGGTTAATGGTACTCAACCATATCATATAAATAGCTAAGTCCATGATCTCCTAAGACTCTAAAGTGGGCCAATAACATAACCTCAATATATAAAATTTATTAAAAGTTACATAATCCTACATATCAATTACAAAATAAAGGAACCAAAACCTAGGATCCATTATATGCCAATCTTCATCATAATCAAGTTTATCTTTGTTATCAAATAAACTTATTTCGAAATATAAACATAATCTATCTAAGATGATTTTAAAATAGTTCATTAACTCTAATGTATTATCTAAGATGATTCTAAAGTTTCATCCCAAAATCTACTTTAATTATCTAATGTATGTTATCACATTTAGTTGTTACACTAATAACTAATCTTCATTCTTAATCTTTTTGTAGATCCTATCTAGGATCATATTATCTATCTAGCTACTTTTGAGCTCCAAAGTCAATATCTTTGACCTTACCTTTAAGCATAATCTTTCAAACATTTCTTAAGAGACTAAAAATGTTACTCAATATCTTACATAATATATCAAGCCATATTTAGAGATTATCCAACCTCATCATAAGATCCATTAGCCCTTTGGCCAAGCCTAATTTGATTGCTAAGACTAAAGTTAAGCTCTCTAACTTAACAAACTTTCATCGATGGTATAACTAAGAGCCTTACTAATTGAAGGATATAACCAATGTATGTTCAAGGCCTCACCAAGTTTTAGCATTCTCTATCCCACCTTAAATTTCATCATTAGAGTTTCTTAAGTTAAAACAAAAATTTAGGTATCAATTAAACTTAAATTAAAGCTAGCTTAATCTTAGTTAAGGTATAAACAAAAGATACATTATTTGATACTTTAACTAAACTTAAACTAAAGCTAACTTAAACCTTATTTGGGGTATACCCAAAAGATACATTATTTGATATATAATTTCTTAACCTACCCAAGACTTTTCATTTTGATGTCACACGTCAAAACATTCATCATCTCATTTTACTGTATATTCATAAGACTTCTTATTTTAGATAAAGTTACATATGACCTTAACCAAGTTTATTTTCCAAGCATAAATGTAAAAGAATTTAGGTTATATGCTTTTAAAATATATAATATAAGATCTATCAAATTCAAGACCTAAGGTTTATAATTCACAAGTTGTCTTAGTCTTAACCTAAAGTTAACTGATTCTAAAAGTTTAATCTTATAATTTCTTATTTCTTATGCCATAGTTAGCTAAACCCAAATTTTTTTTGTTATGCCAAATCGAGATTATTACTAACCCTTAGCCTTCTTTTAAGGCCAAAACTAAGCTTCCTAAGCTTTTCCATAAGGAACTCAAGAGCTCCCTTCACCCTAAAAGCCATTTAAGTCTTCTTTTAAAATCTTTTAATGCATAAAGTCCTTGGTTAAGCCTTTTTACTTAGCATCAAAGTCTAAACCAAGGCAACAAGCCCTTATTGGTCACAAAAAAATACTTAACACATTGTATGGTGGTGTTAAATTTTAACTAAAACCTAAGAATGGTTTAAGAGTAAGGGAAAGACCTATTGATAACTCTTTAAGACTCTTATACCATAGGTTGGAAACTCTATATGATAATCTAGGCTCAAGAATGGCTCAAAGGAGAACTTAAGACACTTTGAGTGAATCAAGATAGTCTTATAAGAGTATATAGTTATTATGAAACCCATGTAGAGCCAAATTTTGAAAAGAATGCTTAGATTAAAGCCAAAAAAATAAAAAGAAAACATATATGAATCTTAGGGTTTTAAGCTAAGTTTTGGGATTTGGATGGAAGCTCAAATGAGAGCCTAAATAAGGATAAAGAAATCTAACAAGGATGTTAGATACTAATTTGGGTTAAGGACTAATCCTAGATGAAAAATATAGGTAGCTATGGTAAACCCAAATAAAATATTTAGAGTTTAAAAGAAGTCTTAAGATACCTTAATTAAGTTAATTAAAGTTTAGATAAAATTATAAAATATTTTATATAGATAATTCAGGTTTAGTAAGAAACCTTAGGATGCTTAGATACACTGATTAGAGTTTTGAAGAAATTCTATAATGTATAGATATGTTAGATTTTGAGAAAATCATAGGATATCTTACATAGGTTGATAAGCATGGCTAACCATAGGTTAGATCTCAAAAAAGTTGATTTGGACTTAGGCTCAATCTAATGTTTTGATACTCATACTATATTAGATTAGTTATGGCATGAGATTTTTTTTGGCTATATCTAATGGTAAAAGAGGCGTGTGTTGTTGTGTCCAAAAGATTTGGAATAATTTGACACCTAACTTTTTGGCATTTTTTTAAATCTTTAGGTCCAACAAAACTTATATATAATCAATGCACATGGTTAGCCACTCTTTCACTCCTCTTGACTTGATATTTAAACTAGGAGTTACAATTTCTTAATTTGACCAAAATGCTTGTAGTGCACCACCTACAAACAATTGTGTCAATTTACCAAATAGTTACCTAATTAATTTAGAGATTGGTTTACCATAGGTTAAGCTAAGCTCACCAATATATATTAACATACATATGGTATCAAAGTAAATTATAAATAAAACCAAACATAGTCATATGCTCAAATCATAATATCCACAAACCAAGTCAATCTTAAGAGACAAATAAGATGTAATATCTAAGTCCAACAATAAAAGTATGATACAACAAATGTCCATCAAATTATATCACATCATAAGATCAGCATTATTATAATTAAAATAAAAGATACAATATCTAAATAAACCTATGAATAAAGTCATACATAGTTGTATATTTAAATCATAATATCTATAGACCAAGTCAATCTTGAGAGACAAATAAGATGTAATATCCAAGTTTAATAATAAAAGTATGATAATACAAATGTCCATCAAATTACATCATTAATATCATTTAATCAATATAATTATAATTAAAATAAAAAATGCAAATAGACTTAATGAATTAATGATCCATATGATAGCTTTAATCTCGAGCTCCTAAGCAAACTCTTATCTTTCTCATCTTATATGTAAGAAAAATAAGAGAGTGAGCTAGAACTTAATAATGAATCTTAAAATCATATTACAAAATAAGCATAAAGTGATAAGGTATTAAATCAAATTAATATAAGTAATATGTAATAATCAATGATATTATTTAAATGTATGTTAGTTTACTAAGTCTAATCTAGACTAATTCATGGGATTATGAAACAACCGATTAGATGTTTTATATCTTATTAATATTATGATAAGATGTGCTAATCACATAAGCCACTAATATTCTCCTTCAAAGTGTGATAATCACATAAGCCTCCCACTCTCTCTTCTAAGATTGGCCAATAACATAAGTCTCTAATTCTCTCTTTTAAGACGTGTTAAAACTCTCCATTGAGATATTCTAATCACATAAGTCTCTAGTACTATCCTTTAAGATGTTTAATCATTATCTTAAGGATCAAAGAACTATTTTCATCAAGATCATTTTACTTTTCATATTAACATTGATTCAATCCACTAAAATCTATTATCTGGGTATTATTAGAATTTCTTCATGACTCTTAACTAATTATCTAGAATTCTATCTATTATTTAAGATATTCTAAGGTTATATTTAAACTCTAACTTAGTTATCTAAGATTATTCTAAAGTTTCTTTTAAATCCTAACTTAATTATTTAGAAAATTCTAGTATTTTTACTAAACCCTATCTTATCTATGTAAGGTTTCTTATCATGATAAAATGATATTTAATTAACTTGTTTTTACCCTTAATTTTATTTAGGATTCTATCAAGGACATACTTAACTTTACTCTTATGCATAATTTCTAATGTATATCCAATCTTACAAGTCCATATTCACTTAAGTCTTATCAATAACTCTTATGTCATGTTAGTAAACTTGAGTCATTACACCCAACATAATGGTCTCTCTTAAGCCACCACATTTCATAGACTATCATTTGAAGTGTCAAACCATGGCCTAGGAGACTAAACAAAAGTAATTAATATCTTACCTGATAAACTAAACCATGCCTAAGGTATAACCAACATCACATAGATAACTATCCCTAAGCCTAGTATTTATTTAAGTAAAACCCAAACCCTCTAACCTTCTCCAAAGCTTTAATTGAGAGCCTCACTAACTTTACCCTTAACCATAATATGCATAAAGATTCACTAAGTGCTGATATTTCTTATCCAATTTTAGGACATTCCCTTAGGATTTTTTTCCTCATAATAACCAAGACCTGAAGCCTAAAGCTAAACTTATGTTACCTTAGTCTACTCAAAATTTAAACCAATAATAACTTATTTTCTTATGCTACTTGATCCTTCACCTCTAAAAAAATACTTCTAGAGTTCATCTAAGAGCCTTTATAAAACAACTCACATTTAAGGATTAACTATATAGTCATGACTTTAGTTATTGATCTTAAATTATTCTCAACCATACACATTTTTAACCACAAGCCACCCCATCTTCTTTCAAGGCCTAAACTTGAGCCCTCCAAATCTTCTCATCAAGAAATTGAGGGCTATAATTCACCTTAAAAGCTTTTTAGGTAGACATAAGGTCTAAGTTGAGCCTCTCATGAAAGCAATGCCACAAGCTTTCCAAGGATAACCAAGGTAAGGACATACTTAGCTATAAGAAGTCCTTAAGGTTTGCCTAAGTTTCAAGTTACTATCTTAATGTTTATGAACTAGTTTATGTTATATTGAATAAAAGAGCCTTTATTAATTTCCATATCAAAGTGTTAAGTTTGCAAGCATAGGTTCTCATCATGTCTTAATGTTTAAGTTGAAGTTTAATGCCATGTTTAAACCAAGATGCCTCAAGAAATCATGGTAAACTTTAGTGAAAAATCTACAATTTAAACATAGAACTATCTTTCACATAGCATAATATTTTACATTGGAAAGAAATAAAGCATGTCTTTTAACAATTCAGTTCATGGGTTTTTCCAACTAAAGTTATTAAGATCATGAATTGCTTTATAACATGGATTGATTCATAATTGTCATGTAACACAACATAGTCGAACCATCAATTACATGTTAACATTAAATTGTTGTTCTTGTGTAAGGAGATTATGCTAATAGTAATCATCTTATATTTCACAATTTTGTATTTATTTAATTAATCAACATAGTATCTCAACATTATCAATCAACTAATCTCAAAACTCTAATATTAACCTCTTGGATAATGAAGAGTATTAAACATTCTTTATATTAACAAAACTTTATAAAGAGATTATTAAAAGAATTTGTAAAAAATGCTCATAAAAATTACCACAACAACTAAGTCTCAATTTAATCGTTATCTTCTTCTTATAATAGAATCCACAAAAAAAAATGATTAACAATTTATAGCATGATTATACATCCAACATCATCAAATTCAATCTTTAACAACATAGTTAATTCATTCACCAAGATTTTAACTACATTTAATTGTACAATCTTAAGGTTCATGCAACCTCTTCACTCATGTGAAGGACTTCTCCAAAGATCATGCTTCTGTTGCTTCAAGTGTTGAGATCTCTTGCTTTTTTTTGTGGCTAAGCTTCCTTCTCTTACTTGTCTTAGGTATGGCCTCTTTTTTATGAGTCATGACTAAGGTTTCTCAAAAACACTAACAAAGGAAACAACTAAGGCTTTAATACTTGGCTTTCTCAACTCTTTAATAAAAAATTTTTAAAGAAATAAATGGCTAAAATTGGGATCAAGTAATCACATAGCTCCTCTTTAACTCCAAAGTAGAAATCACCATCTCATTGATCATAGGCTAGTGACCACACTAAAATTCATTATGCTAAGATTTAAGGAAATTTAATTATATTCTTTAAACATAAGGATTCAATTCTAATTTAAATTTCAAATTACACCAACCAAATTTTTACCTTAGGTTTTCTAATTTATGTAAATTCATGCCACCTAAAATACTTCTACATCACAGTTAGGTCAAATAAAGTATGGTAGTAGTAAACCTAACCTTATAATTGGTTGACATCACCTTAATCAAGAAAAAAATATAAGGTAATTAAGATAATTGATTTAGCATGAATACACTATACACAAAATCAAAAGAATGGTACATACCTTGGTCATTCATCTCCTATTAAGGTTACCCAAAGGTGAGAGGTGTAACAATCTCCCCATCTTAATTGAGATTAACACAATTGACTTCTTTCTTTTTACGTTGACATTACTCTCACATTTATTAATAGTTAATATGATAACCTTTAATTATTATTATCTCTCCAATCATCATTAGCTCTCCTTATAAAACCAAAACTTAAAAATAAGAAGATTCCTATAATGCCACCCATCTATCATAGAGTCAAAATAACTAGTTGAATGATCTTATCATGAACTTCTTTCATAATTAGTTGCTATTCAAGCCTAAATTTATTCTAATGTGATCAATCTAATTCTTGTGTCTTAAAAGAAATTATCATATTTATAGATGTATTCTTTTAGAGGATTGAACTTATGATCAAACCAAATGATGATAGTAAAAATTACACTTTATATTATCTTACATGTATGTTTATTACTTTCGCACAAGTATGATCAATTTAATAATGCGAGAACTTAAGATGTAAATTAGTTGAAATTTATAGTACTAGTACAATATCACTTTTATATTAGTACTATATTATTTTTTTTAGTAAGACTTAGATTCTTTTACTTAAAAAGTTAATAACTTGATTTTATTCAAATGAGTATAATATCACTTTCGTACTAATATGATATCTTTTTGTTAAGATGTTTAGTTTGGACTTAGACACTTAGTAAATTTATTTGCTTCGTACTAATATGATCTACATATTATATGAGTACAATCTTTTATGATCAATAAAGTTGTTAGTTATGGAACTCATCTCAATATATCATGCTTCATACAAAAATGAACTAGTAGATAGATCGAGTTGGTTAAATGATGTGTTGATGCTCACATCTTATATGATCTAACACTACAAGAGAGCTTAAAAATATCTATACAAGGGGGCTAAACATAGTGTTAGAGCTTAATGTTTGTTTACATTCATTTTTAGAGAGCATCACTTGAATATCTTATCTCTAAGAGAAGAGGAGAGCAAGGTTATGATTATATGCATTGGTCTCATTCTAACAAACCTTTTTTCTTTATTAAGCTAACTTGAAATTTTTTTGTATTATTTTATTATGTTGCTAATAGAGTCTTTTGACTTATTGTGGGGTTTCAAACTATCTGTTGTGAAACATATTTAGTGGTTTTCCATAGTATTTTGATCAAGGTGGATGTAGATCTCGTCTTAAATTGAATCATCTAAAAATTTGTCTTACTTTATTAGCATCATCACACAAAAAGTTTTCAAAGATAATTTTTTTAAAATAAATGTTATAAGAATAATTAAAAATTATCAAAATACTTTTATGAAAAAATTATTTGAGTTATTCAATTAGCTTAGTTTGACATTAACACAATTCACTCCTCCCCTTTTATGATGACATTACTCTCACATTTATTAATAGCTAATAAGACAACCTTTTATTACTATTATCTCTTCAATCATCAGTAGCTCTCCCTATTAAACTAAAACTTAGTATTAAGAAGATTCTCATAATATTGTCCTTCCATCATAGAGTTAGAACAATTGGTTAGTGATTTTATCATTAACTTCTTTCATAATTAGTTGCTACTCAAGCCTGCATTAATCCTAATATGATCAATTTAATCGTTATGGTTTAAAAGGAACCATCTCCAACATAACCTTATTTCACCTTGAGTTTTAGCTCTTATTCCTCTATAGAGTTTCGTGATCTAATCAAGGGTTTCATTTTGTATTATTCTCTTGTATCTTATTAATAATTCCTAATATGTATGTTGTTTAGGTGCAAACCTAAAGTAATTTAAGTTGAAGATAGATTTTATCTTAAATAGCCTTACTAATTTATGCTAACTTATGTTAACATCCTATGTGATTCACTAACTTCTTCTCTTCCTCTTAGCTCTCTCCATGAATAAGTTCTTGAGAATTCTCTTTTAGAATGTGTGCATTAAGGATGACACATTCACTATGTGTGAGGCTTATAACATTTGCTTGGTGGTATTAGTACAACTCACATATCCATCCTATTTGTATGAATTATTCTTACACCATGTGTATATAGTTTAGTTCTTTTCATTTTTATATATCTGAATTGCATGTCCTATTATGTATTTTATCATTATATCTATAAATCATATATATTCACCCTATTTGTCATAATTTTTTTGTCTTATATATTTATTTTAAAATACTAATATTTTTTTATGTTGTATCCTATCAAAGAACTAATATACCTGATCTTTTATCATTATGCTCTCATATTCTCTTCTTATGTAATCTCTAGTTGTATTATTTCACTTGTTTTTGCCTATTTTAATATTTAGTTAATCTCTTTTTGATATAACAATTCATTATGTTGTTTGCCCATTTTATATCCATAGGTATCATATGCAATTGTACAATAATGCTATATCTATAATCAAATGCTTTTTATCCTCACTGTTGTACAATAGTGCAATAGGCTAACGTAATTTTTGTTGAGCTATCTTATTCATTTTTGTTTTTGCAACATTGACAACAAATGTTTCTATTAACCTACGCCAGTTGCCTTTCTTTTCAAATTGACCCGCCTAAGGTGTGGTATACTTTTCTTGACTTCTTAGGTCGAACTTTGCTTTTTTTATTTAAAGAAACACTGTAGTTGGAGGAGATAAAAAAGAAAAACAAATTTTGTTACGTGCACCCTTCTATTTCGTGATGTTATGTTTATGGATGACCTTTGTGCTAAATGCCATGCAGCATCAATTTTTATTAAATTTTGAATTTGGAATAACACAAATGATTAATAATAAATAAGCTGAATATCTGCTGTGACAAAATAAAAAGATGTTTCTTTATTTTCTTGAAATGTTTGAAAAATCTTTTTGTATGGCGTAAATCCACAACAAAGGCGGAAGGAGAAATGGGGGTCCATAGCCCCACATCTCCCAATATTTTATTGCATCTTTAAACGTTTAATTATGGGTTTTGGAACTCGTTTAGTGCAATTGGAGCCGTTAAACTGTTTGAAAATAGTTTTAATTGAATAATGTATTCTAATGTATTTGGAAAAAAGGAAGAGTTGTTTATTAGGTTTGTTGTTGCTTCAAGCAAACGTTTTAAAAGGTTTTAAACTCTTATTAAGATTGAGAGTTTGGTTGAACTCTTATTATTTTAAATATTAGTTATTTTGTTTTTTTTTTATGATGTATTACATAATATAAATTTATTAAAACTTAAAAATAAAATTTTCAAAATAATTATTGTATTAAATTATTTATATTCAACAAAGAAGTTATACCAAACTAACCCATAAAATATAAAAACCTGTAAACAAAAAAGTTGTAGTAATAAAAATTTACTAGAATATTTGGTACAATTTAAAAGTTGTTTTTTTACGACGAAAATAACCGTCAAACAAACACAATACACACCAATTTTCAGGTGAAGAGAGGACAGAGGGCCGGGGTGTGTGCTTCTCTGGAGGGTGAGAGTGGTGTGTGCTTCTCTAGTATGTACGCACATAGTGTTCTCACTGACTTTGCCCTATAAAGTGGAGGAAGAAAGCACCATCTTCTAGTTCGAGGAAAGGAGTGAGAGCAGTGAGTGGAAAGAACTTGCACTATCTGAGATGCAGAGCTCTGGCATGGCAAGGAGAACATCCAATGCAGAGGCGACAGCGGATTGTGAAGATAGAGCGAGCTCGCTATTCGCAAGAGTAGAGGACTACTATGAGATATTCGGCGGATTTTCCGCCACTTGTTCCATTCCGGTGATTGAGCTTCCACATGGCATGGGCGGCTTTGGGGAAGACGTTCTGGTGTCGCAGAGCTCCGATTTCGACTACTTGGAGATCTTTGGGACCCTTGATGCCGGGAGCTTTGCCCTTTCTTATGAAGAGCTGGTAGCGGGCATTACGGGAAAGGAGGGAGACAGGTTTTTCTGCATTATGTACATTTAGTTTATGCTTTGTTGCTTTCCGCTCTTTTCCACATTGCTGCTGTTTTGAGCAATGATCCTTGAAACACAAGTCTAATGCATCAAAAGTGCAGTTTTGGTGGCGCGTTCTTTCATTTGAGTTTAGTGCGTGAGATTTTCAACTTCGACTGCGTTTTTGGTAGATCTCGGTGGAATTTGGCCATACGGAAAGATGGAAGTTTCTGTTTGAAGGAAACGAACATTGGATTCAACCTCGTGAGAATCCTTTGAACGCAGAAGAGGCATAAAAACGCATTTGTTATGAAATTTGGTAGATATTGTTGAGAATGGAATGGTACCTGCATTCATTTCTTTTGTATCTCTTAATTTAGGATGTGAGGAAAATTTAGAGTTCTGTTTGTTCTTACCCTCCAACTGCTGTACGAATTAGTAAAGCTCTTTTGACTGAGGTTAAATGGGTAGGTATGACTGTCATATTGGTCAATTGAACGATCTTACTGAAGGAATATTTGAGTTTTTATGTGGTTTCCAGCCTTTCATTGCAGATAGTAATTCCTATTTACCATCTGCCATAATGGCTGCTCTTATTACAACGAAGTTTATAAACACTGATTCTACCAACAAACAGCCAAAACCATCATCACATAATGTAGTTTTAGTGCATATGTTGGGTAAATTTGAGAGTAGTGGTTTTGTTTTGATAGAGAGAAAGATTTTCAATGTATAGAAGATCTGGGGCTGTCTGTGTGCTGATATGTCTAAATACCTACCCAAATTGTTAATTTAGATACAACTGGGTTTTAAAAAGGAAATGAACATTGCTGCCCAAAGAATTTTCCCTCTTCTTCATGCTAGCATTCCATGAACTATTTCACCATCCCATTTGATTACTGGTGAAGAAAGTTTACTTCGCTCTTCTACCAATTTCATGTAGAATTGAACATGAAGAGGTAATCTGATACTAATTTAGTGCTGCATGAAAACGAAGAACCTTCTAGATTGTTGAAAGCTAGAAAAGAAGATGAGAATTAATGGTAGTGGCAAAAATAGCAACAATAATCATGGAAAGTTCCACTGCTTTTGGTGCAGTGTAAGAGAGTAAAAAAAGTGGATATATTATGAAAAGCATTCTAGTTACAAGCTCTTCCATACTTGACTTGCTAGTTGTGGAGCTGGTCTCAAAAGCCTTCTTTGGAGTAAAAAACCAAATGTCCATGGATTAGTCACAATGCAAAGCTCTTATGCAGTGGCAAACCATATTTTCATTCGTCAAGACTTTATTGTTCTCATCATAACCATTAAATAAAATTGCAAAAAACTTATCCAGTCTAATAACATCACTGACAACTTGATTAATACCATAACCAAGTTAAATTCAAATTTAAAACAAAACAGAAATGTGTAAATTCAGAATTTAAATTTAATTTAAGTAAAATCTGCCTTCTTGAAGGCTTTTCTAAGTAAGTATACCATGTTTTTGTATCAAACTCTCTCCTTTAAATTGCACTTACTCTTAAATTTTGTAGAATCTTAAGGGAAAGATTATTTGAAAACTGTCTTAAGACAGCAAAAAGGGTCTTGTCCTTTTCAATGTTTGAAATTAGCTAAGGAGAAGTAGAACAAAATTGTTGGTGAAGCAGCAACCAATTAGGAGGCTTGCAATGATGTTGCCTCATCAACAGTAATCCATACATCCATAGCCTAGCCCTGATTTTGCTGTAGGAAACCTCTCTTTGATTTCAATTTGATTTAATATAGAACATAAAAGACATTTTCTGATATCCTCTTCGTGTAGGATGAAAATATGGGCTTGGTTTGTGAAAAACTAGAAGGAATGGCCAGAATTGATGACATAAAAACAGAATCAGGAATAATTAGACACAAAAATGACATAAGCATAATTAATTTATTGGATTCTTTGAAGCCCAATGTCAATCCATGTCAAGTTGTACAAAAAAAAAATTAATTTTCAATTTTTTCTATGTATCTTTTATGACATGTAATTGGTCTTCATTTTTTGTTAATACCTTGCCTTCAATTTTACCTTTGGTTTTTTTTCTTTAAATGACTGCTATGTATTAATCTTGATATATGCTTGAGAAATCCAATAAAAGTTTCTAACTAATGCACACACTTAGCTTTAGAATCATGGCTCTAGTGTGGCATTTGTTATTGAAATATCTATGAATCTATTCAATACGAGGGTATGCTATGCTTTTATATATTAGTGCTTCTTATTTGAATTTGTTTTTAAAAGTTAAACTTTAGTCTATTTACTTTGATTATTTTTTGGTTGGTTAATCCATCTAAATGTAGACAAGGAATTCAATTTTGGATAATGTTGTATGATAATCTATGTGTGTATAGTGATGAAAACATATAGATGTTTATGTTAGTGTAGTTTTCTTCACCACCTCTCTTTATATGTAGTAATAAATATATGTATTTATGTGTCTACAAGTTGTTGTACTAAAAGTGAGCCTTTATTTCAACAAATAAGAGAAGTCCTCCTAAACATGATTTATAAAATTCCTTACAAATTTAGAGCTACTTTGTGCTTAACAATTTTTGTTAAGTGAAATTTAGAAATTTATCCTATTAAAACTACTAAAGAACAAATATAAAAGACCTAAAATTTTGGAATTCAAGTCAATTGCCTCATACAATCAAGGGACTTCCATGTTTGATTAGAAGGGATTTTCATGGATACTAGTTGGCAAATTTCAAGTGGTTTTTAGGATCTCCTTAGGTGGTTTTTCTTGATCATTTAGATGGTTTGAGGAATGTCATGGTTGATTAGAGATATTGATTTCTTCATACCCCTACAATCTCAACTAGTCATATGATACAATGTATTTCTTTCACTACACTTGGGTTTTATTCTCTCCATCTTTGACTTAGATTCATGTTTGACTCCATCATATACATACATGCAGATATATATATATATAATATTTATCTATTTATTTGTATATATATATATATGCATGCACACATGTGCACATGCACACACACACATATGTTCGTGTTCATACGTGTATATATATGCTGTGTTGATAACTCTATACTTTGAGTATGATAAGAGAAATAATATCTAATAGAGTTAAAAATTTGGTGACTAAGTAACAATCATTGTAGTACATTTTATTCATGAATCCTTTTTTTAATCTCAGAGAAACATTGAACAAATTGATTTGTTGGAAATTTATATACCATGTGATGACCAATTTTACATATTAAGCTTTGGACTCCATTCTCTAGTGAAGGAGAAAGAGATAGCTCCCTAATGGAGTTACTACAATTTGTGAACTTGGGCAATGATCACAAACATGACTTGTAACAGCCTATGCTACATGTGACAGCCTAAGCCAAGAGTGAGTAGGCCTAGGAAGCTTGACTTGCCTATTTCCCTTATCTTTTTTTAGCATGCAATTGAACTTACAGTAAAATTTGTGCCAAATTTCTAAGTATGTTGGAGGAAACAAGAATGCAAATGGATTAGAAGTAAAATCTAGGAATAATAAATACCTTTCTGCAATAGATTCGATGTTATTACCTGTTTTACTTTTCAAGGAAAGACTGCACTGTCAATGTTCTAGAGCAGACAAAATGGTTATATTCTTTGCAGTTTTAATATTAAGGATCTAAGTTGGAAATTTCCTTGATATGACCTCAGCATTCAAGATGAAGCACATCTCTCCAAGCTTGGAAAAGGAGTTTGTGAATTGTCTGAAGAAGTGCCAAATAGAGGTCATGCTTTATTTTCTGAAGTGGACAGTATGACCTTGAGCTCTCATTTAAATGGTGACTTAGAACAGTTCAACATTCTTTATGGAAACAATAGACTACAGAACAGTGTAAATAATGTAGGCAGCCCAAGGACCAAGTCTCATGCTCATGGGCCTGATTTTGAAGCTGAGGCAGTCTCTTCAATAGGCTTTGATAAAAATGTCAGTGATGAGAATATCACAAGTGACTGTGGTCTCAATAGTCATATTGGATGGGAACAGCCAGGAAAACAAATGGGAACTCTAAATCAACTTTTTGCAGGATCCATGTTAAATGATTTTGAAGACAATTTTCTTGATTATCAGAAGCCATGCAAGCATCTTCCCTCAGAAGATGTGCTTGCAAATACCAAGCAGCACTCGTCTCCCTCTAGCTACCATTCAACATCGAGTGGGGATCTAACGTCTTCTGATCATGGATTTCTGACTTTATCGGACATTAGACTATCCACCCAACCTATGCAGGTGCCACCTCCATCAAGACCACCTCCAAAAATAGATATGAAGCTAGGGTTACCCAAAAGAATTGCAACTGGAAGCCCCAATCGTTTCTGCAATAAAGAAAATTTGCCTGAGCCATCTAAAACCCATCAAGCTGAACATGTTAGTGGTCTTTGTACTTGCAGTGCGCTTAAGGAAACGTTGAAGGGCATTTACCCTGTTTTCTCTAATGTGGAGGTGGATACTAATAGAGCTGTGACAGCATCTGCAGCTGCTATGTTAGAAGCAATGGAACAAACCCAAGCCAAACTGAACATTGCAAAGGAATTGATTAAACAAAAGAGAGAAAATCTTCAAAGTGATGAAAGCTTGGGCTCTGGTGGCCACCAGATTTGCAATGGGCTGTTAAATGATTGTGCTGAAGGAGAAAGGGCAAACTCAAATGACGACTACAAGGTAGTACCCAACACTGTAGAGAAGGAAACTTCCTGTGTGTTTGCTGTAGAGGGAATCCATTGTAAAGAGTCCATATCATTTCAGCTACCTAATGAATTGATAGAGAGTTTACATGAATGGAAAACAGATGATAAATTCTATGAGTTTATGAGCACTGAGAAAAAGTTGAAGCCGGTTCAGGATCTGCCCTCAAAAGAACAACAAGAGAATTTCATGACTAATAGAGTGAGCTGTGGGAAAACAAATCACTGCATTGCTGCTTTTAAGCTTGAGAACGAGTTTGATGCTTATGATGAATGTTGTAAGCATGGGGACGAGATTTTGATATGGAATATTGACAGAGGAAATGACATTGAAGATGATAGTTTTGATTATCATAAAATAAATGAGAAAAAACCATATATCGAATGTGACTTGTTTGATCAGGATGATAATTCTGAACATCTGAAATCTGAGATTGTTTTGACTAACGCAGAGAACTTAGAATTGCTGGAAAAACTTCCCATGCCATGTTTGTCACGAGAAGGTGCATACAAACAAGCAGAAGTGCTTCACATACCAAAAGAAGAAAAACATAAGTTTGCATACACGGCCAGTGGTATGCAACAATGGGGAATTGAGAATGAAATGAGGGAAAATCAGGAATATGATATCTTTGCCAACAAAATCAAAACAAATATAGAGGCTAGAGTGGATAGCTGTTTTGGAAATGGTTCTAGAAAGGAATACCATGGACAAGGGCATTTTCAATCTGATGTATGTCGGGATGATGAGTTGGTGGCATGTGCAAGGAGCACAAATATTCATTATACGACTCCAGAATTTGGTAGAAATGAAAAGTTAGTGGTCCCTAAGTTGGCAAGTTCACTGAACACGGGGAAGTTGAGTGTTGATATGGAAAGTAAGACATCATCTGTTGGTGATAATGACAAGAACATGGAAGCTACTGGAATAGAATTCCAGCCTGGTAAGCTTGAGAAGACAGAGAAACTGTCTTGCACATTGTATTCAAATGAACTGAAGGACTCTGAAATAGAATGCATAGATATTGTTTCCAAGCATGAAAACACAACTTTGTTTTGTATTACTGTTGATTATTGCGAATCTGAGAAAAATGAGAAACTAGTACATGAGGTAAAAACCATGTTAGATGTAGCAAATAGGGGCAAGTTGAAATTTGCAAAGGTGCCTATTCAGCAAGAAAATTTTGGGAAGGTTAAAGTTGCATGTGAGCATCAGCAGAAACGAGAAAATAAAATGGTGTATGAAGTCCCAAGGAATGTTGCAGATTATGTCCTGGAGAAAAGCAGTGATGGCAGAGAACAAACAGTGGAAGGTAATACATTTATTGGTAAAGTTCAAGATGCTCTAGAGTTGAACAAAAAGGTAATGGAATCAAGTGGAGATCAGCAAGTTTTTCATAGAGTCAGATTCAAGGGTCTTGATGCTGTTAGGCATGCCAAACCTTTGGACAACATAGACTGGTCATCTACTGATTCTTGTAGACTTGCATTATTTAACTCAGCAGAGAAGAGCATCTCTGATAAGTTTATAGACGATGACAAGACAAGGAAAGAATTGTTGGATATACAAAAAAAACAGAAAATTGTGCAGAAGGACAAATCATATAAGGAGAGGGAGAGAGAGCATGAAAAGGACAGGAGTGCTGTTGAAAAAGAAACTCCTGAAGTTTGTACTGGGGCCAAGGAGACCATTGCCAAGACTACTGAAGTTTGCCAAGGATTATGTTTTAAGCAATCAGCTGAAAAGTTGTCAGCTGAAGTATTTGAAGATTCTGAGAAAGCTGCAAGTAAATCAAAATTACAGGAAGATTGTTCTGTGGTTGAATGGGCTACTGCAGAGGCTCTAGAGCATGCTGTTCTCCTAGCCCATGCTGAACAAGCATCGCTTGAATCCAGGGGTAGAGCAGAGGTTCCTGCTAAGGCTTCGAAGGTTAAAAATTGTGCATACAGTGAAGCACGTGTTGTTGAACCTGGTGTCAAGGAATACCTGTTGAAGAGTATAGATCCTACTTCTGTAAGTTCTTTGATTCAAAAACATTGAACTCTTGTGGTGCTGGTACTTTTCGAAAATACAACCTATACCCACTTTATTTACCAAAATCACCACCTAAACCCAATTTGTTTTACAAAATTGATCTCCAACCTTTCGTGGGATCTTTCTTCTCACGAAGTTGGGTTGTGGGCTTCTTGATCCTTATATAATTTCTGGTTCCTTTATTCACCATCCTATAATTGTAACAGGACAGGTATGATACTCAAAGTGATGCAAATTCTTGTAGAGCAGGTGATTATTATGCACGATTTTGGAAAAAAAAATCTCACCTTGCCAGATAACTTCGTTATTATGTTACTGTTCATTGCTATGTTTAGTAATATATTTTTAAGCGAAATACTTAAGGCATGGCAAGAGAATCTCCTTTAAGATGCAAAGCGAGGCAAGAAAGGCAGCAAAGAATGGTTGAGCGTGCGGTAATCATACAAAGCTTGCAGTCCTTTCTATGCATCAGTTACTGAAACATTTTAGAGCATCATTGCCCATGATTATTTAAGATGTGTTTTTTGTACATGTCAGGCAAAAGCTCTTGCAGAAATGAATGTGCGAGATCTTCATGCTCAAAGGGAGCTAGCAGTGAGGAATGTAAGTATATTGTCATGCTTATGATTGAAAAGTGGAATTTGTTTTTACAAATTCCTGAGAAGTTGGAATTTATCTTCTTACTTACCATCATTCAACATTTCATTACACAGAGGTTGGCTGAGTCTTTGGATGCTGAGGTCAAGAGGTGGTCAACGGCAAAAGAAGGAAACCTGAGGGCGCTGCTCTCGACGTTGCAATATGTATGCTCTTATTTTCTCATGTCATAATTAACATTGGTGCTGAATAGTCTTTTTTCGTTCACAATGTTGAATGATCTTTATTTATGCAAAAGAGTATAGGGAAAAATAGAGTTCTATTCCACAAGAAGCATATGTCATAGGGAGAAGAAACTTTGTTCAGAGGAAAAAAAATTACGATGTTTTGAATTCAATAGCTTCAGTTAACCAGGGACAGAAAAAGAAATACAAATAGTTTATGGAAAAAGATCATAAATGCATTTAAGAAAGCTTAAAAAAAGAGAGCCCCCGTCAGAGCATTGGGCCCTATTTAAGCCTTAATCATTGGCTTGTCTACTACTAAGCATTTGTGAAATCTTTAACAATCTAGATCATCCTTTGGCTTTAATGACATGTATGGGATAGATTTTGGCTCTTAGAAATCATCTATTGATGCTTGTTTTACATCACAAAGGCTTGCAGCTCTTTAATTAGAAAGGATTGGTCTTTAGATTATTTCAAATTTATTCTCTTGATATATATGAATGATGTATTTATAGAAAACAAACAGGAAAGTCATTTCCAATTGGACTAGCTTAAAGAGCTTCCTAATGCCTTAAGTTAATATGTGGGTCCATAAGAGGTATGTTAGTATTATTTTGCTCTTTATCAATGATTATAGTCCAATGAGTTTGGTTATTTTATAACAAACAAGTCAAAGGCTTTTGAGATTTTTAGAAAATTCGAGGCTCTTTTAGAAAAGTAGTGTGATACTTTTATAAAGACTTTGCATTGATTGAGATGTTGAATTTTTAATTAAAAACTTTATAGCTTTTATGAAGAATATGGAATTCAAGGAGTTGACAACACATAATACACTAAAGCAAAATGGGGTAGTCAAGAGAAAGAGTCTAATAGTTGTGAAAATGGTTAGATGCTTGTTAAATTGTGGAAGACATCTAAATGTATATTGGGCTAACACAATTGCTATATCAGTTTACTTCAACATTTCTTTGACGTGGACCTTTTTTAATCAAATGCTGTACGATGCATGATGAAGTAGAAAATCGTTTATAGGCACTTAAGATTTTTTTTGTTTGAATTGCTTGAGCATTGATAAGTTATCAAGTTTGTCAAAAATAAGAGATATTTGAAAAATGTATTTTTGTTGGATATTGCAATTAATTAGAAGTATATTTGTTATGTAATCCTTATAGTGGCAATGTAATTATAAGGAGAGATGTAGCATTTGATGAAGAAGATGGAATTGGAATGGAAAAAAATGAAGCAACTTAAGTTTTGATCTTAACAGAAAGAGAGACCCCAACAATTGAAGATGTTGAGCCAATACTCTAAAATTCTCCTATTCCTTTTGGGTTGATAGTTTCCTTGGCATCAATTTCAAGAGGCAGTAGTTGATTCTCATAAGAATCTTCTAATGCAATTAATTAGAAGTATATTTGTTATATAATCCTTATAGTGGCAATGTAATTATAAGGAGAGATGTAGCATTTGATGAAGAAGATGGAATTGGAATGGAAAAAAATGAAGCAACTTAAGTTTTGATCTTAACAGAAAGAGAGTCCCCAACAATTGAAGATGTTGAGCCAATACTCTAAAATACTCTTATTCCTTTTGGGTTGATAGTTTCCTTGGCATCAATTTCAAGAGGCAGTAGTTGATTCTCACAAGAATCTTCTAATGAAATGCCTCTTAGAAAGTTCAGATTTTTAAGAGAGATCTTAAGGTAAATGAATTTAGCTACCCAACAACTGTTCGAATAAATGATCTTTTGAAAACTCTACTTAGATTTGTAAGCAAGTTATTGTTGAATAAGGAACATGTTAAATAAATAGAAACAAGTAAATAATGCATATGGTGATTGCAAGTGGTTCGACTAGTAACACAAGGCCTATTTCTAAATCTAGTGAACCTAACCATGCTCAACACTTTTTGCTAAATGATGGGTAGGATACAAACCCCTACCACAACTTGCATGTTTACAATTATAGGTTAACCATGCTACACCAAAGCAAATAGCTTGATTGAATTACAATGGTTAAAAGAACAAAGTGTTCAACACTTCAAAACAATTTTATAACTTATGCCTTAAACTCTTTACAACACAAGTGACAATTTCTAAATGTAAGGTGAAGATTTACTAAGCTTAGAATCAACAAGTTAAAGAGAATAGAAAGAAAAATACATAATAATATCTTTAAAGCTCAATTAATAAGGCTTCCAAAACATCTTATGGATTAAGCATGAGAAGCTTAATTAGAAGATGTAACAATGTGTTCATCAATCCTTTTTAAATTGAAAAGCATTAACATTTATATCCTCAATTAGTCTCCTATTGTTTAAGATAAGCCGAACAGCTTTATTTTCTTTCTATAAGTGATTAAACCAGTCTTTATTGATTCTGGTGACGATATGTAATATGATCAATAGATTATATCAGGGTGATATGCAGATAAATCATATCGCCCTGACGAACTATTTGTCTGACCTTTACATTTTAGTTGTATAATCATATAAGTACAACACTGATCAATGATATTGTATAATATAAATTCTTAACACACTTTTGGTTTTCATATTTTCATACTGGATGATCATTAAGATCGTATAAGTATGGTATGTCTATTATTCATGTTCTAGATGGTCGTACAAACCCCATAAATTGATCGCTATCATACAATTAATTTTTATACAATGTGCTGAACTCTTGGGATTTTTCTATATGATATATGATAGGTAATAGTATGACTATTTTAATTTACACATTGCAACTTAACAGAAATATCACTCATTTAACAAACAATATCATATTTTTACGATAATATTTTAACATTTTTATCCTTAGTCTTTCAAATTGTCTGTGAAGAAAAATGAATAATTTAAGTATGACATACTAGTGCATATTATATGATGTGAAGGTTATGAGAATACACATAAAAGAATTTGGATTCATACATGGATAATATCATATATGACCAAACAACAATTGGTCATTCTAAGTCAAACAAACGGTCATATGAGTATGATAGAAAATATCGTACATGCTCCACCCAATTAGGATTTAATCATGACTTGGATTTTGAGAGGAAATAATTTTTATACACATACGAAAAGGTAGTTATATAAGTACAATACGTGAGAAAACTCAACTCTTAGAACACATACTAAATGCATGCAAGATTGATATCTTGTACGATTGAGTTTATACTTCTCAACTTTTACCTGATAAGATCATCATATGTATACATTACCTTCACATATTCTACTTAGAATGTAAGCTCGAAATTAGATCATACAAGTACAATATTAATCATTATATTTTACGATCATAAGGCAACAAATAATAGAGTTTGTTTTTAACTTAATTTCTTTATCCTTTGCACATGTTTTGAATATAAGGTGTTCTATTTTGAGTGACATATACATTCTAATACTATCCATGACTAAATGAACTCAAAGAAGAATAATTTAACAAGAATATGTGTATGAGTAGAGTATCTTAAGTGTCATTTATGTATAAAGGAAATGTTTAATAATTTTTTATTTGTTAATGTGATAAATGAGGGATTTTCAAACGATTTAACCTTATCATTTGAAGCTAACCTACACAGCTCCAAATTAGCAAGTTGAGCAAGTCCTTGAACAAAGCCACAAAATTTCAATCCACTTCAAGTTGTATGTGTGCCTTTGCTCCATCATAAGCATTTTTTCTTTCCCCAGCTGTTATTGCAAATTCGCAATAGCTCAACCAACCATTAGTTAATATTTGTTTGGTTTTATGATTTTCAAATTGATGGACTCGTCAAAATATCATGCTGATGAAACCATTCAAATCTACATGGCTCAACTCATGGTTAATTGGTATTCACAACAAGGTGTTGATTTTAAAGGATTTTTTTTGTTATACAATTTGAAATTATGATAATTGTTTCAGCTTTGGCTATACAATTACATTGAAATAATTATCAAATCGATATCAAGTCTGCATTTTAAATAGAGGCTTCCAAAAAGAAGTTTATGTCACTCAATCGGAAGGATTCTTGGTGGAAAGTAAGGAGATGAAGGCATACAAGTTAAGACAGGCACTTAATGGGCTGAAATAAGTTTCACAAGTATTATATAGTCAGATTGATATTTACTTTTATAAATTTTGTTTCACAAGTGAAAGTTAGTCCACTCTCTATGTGAAGAAGAAGCAAGATAGAAATGCTCATTTTGTCAGCCTTTACGTTGATGGCATTATACTTATGAGCTCTTTTGATTAATAATTGATGATTTTAAGAAAAATATGATCAAGGGCTAATTCCATTATTTTCTTAAACTTGTGGTTAAGTAAAGAGTTCATGAGATTTTTTATCTCACAAAGGAAATACGTGATAGATCTTCTCAAAAGATTTAATTTGCTCAATTGCAAACATGCTACTGCACCATTGAATTTGAATTGAGAAGCTGCAAATTGAAGATGGTACTAAAGTGGCTAATGCAAAAATTTCAAAAGCATGGTCAGAGGTTTGATTTATTTGACTCCTATTAGACTAGACAACATTTTTTGTCAGTGTAATTTTTAGTTTCATGCAAAATCCTACAGAGTATCATTTTGGAGCAGTGCAATGAATCTTACAATATGTTGCTGGAGCTGCAAATTATGGGATTTGGGATATTCAAGCTTTCAACTTCAGTTATGTGGCTTTATTGATGGTGATTAGGCTAGTTCATTAGATGATAGAAAGAGCACTTTAGTTAGTGTTTTCAGTTTTAGGTTAGGAGCAATCGCATGGGGATTAAAGAAGCTGCAATTATCTTCTTAAAAATTAGATTATGTTATAATAACTACAATGGCTTATCAAGCAATTTGTCTTAGAAAAAATTCTTGTAAGTCTTCACCAAGAGCAAGATTGTGCAATTGATATTTTTGTGATTAAAAGGCAGCTATTAAAATGACAAAAATTCCAGCTTTTTGTGGGGGGATAAATCATGTCGACATTTGCTTGAATGTCATTGAAGACTTGGTTGCAAATAATAAATTATGTCGAAGCATTGCAAAAGACATGAACAGGTGGCAGATACACTTACAAAATCACTCTTAAAGAACAAGTTCATTTACTTAAAAATCATGTCTTAATGTGTGCAATTTTGAATTAAGAGAAAGTGTCAAAGAATTATTCAAAATAGAGGATCCCTGTTTATCTCACAATAAGTTCTGGTATTTAGGAAGTTTGCTTATTTTTTTTTTGGCTTAGTCAGTCCATGCTTGATATTTTTCTGTTTTAATGGTCTAAAGATATTCGTCTACTTGCCTATTTTATCACTATTTAGTTGAGATAGTGGATTGAATTTTGGTTCTTTGTAAGCCTATAAAGTGGTCTCTGTTGAAGTCCACAAGTATAGCAGAGGAATTACTAAACTTTGCTACTCAATTTCACTTATTTGTTTTTTTCACTATTCCCTCCATCTTTTATTAGTTTTTCCATAGCAAAATTTTTTCCTCTCAATAATCATATCTGGTGTTATGCAATTGCTGATTAACCTACTACTATACCAAAACCCTAGCCCATGTTGTGATATACACAAAATGCCTTGGTTAATGGTAATGTTTTTAATCTGACGGCATTGGATAGATTTTGCCTGGCTAATGATGTGCAGCTGACTCATGGTTACATCATTTATTTAATTGGTTGAGAACTGAAACAACTAGAAGATTTTCATTCTATTTTTTCTGTTATTTTAAATATGAGGGAAAATTGGATTACATAGTTATGCCATCTTGGTGCTATTCTTCACTTTCAGATCCTTGGGCATGATAGTGGCTGGCAGCCTATTCCATTGACTGAGATTATAACTGCTGCTGCCGTCAAGAAAGCTTACAGGAAAGCAACTTTGTATGTTCACCCGGATAAATTGCAGCAGAGAGGTGCTAGTATTCAGCACAAATACGTCTGTGAGAAGGTTTTTGATCTACTAAAGGTAAATATCTTTATCACTCACTGAAGTTTTCCTAGATCATATGTGTTCTACTTTTTTTTGTTTGAACGGAACCTTTTAAGATTGGTAAATGAACTGGGAGCTTAGAGATTGAGTTGCAAAATAAGAAGCGTCCGTCAATTCCTACTTTAATACTTTATCCTTTAAATGGAATCCTTTAATTTCATTTAATTGAATATCATTTAATAGATTTGGAATATTTAAAGCTATATCTAATATTTTCAGTAAAAAAAATTTTCTATCTGTATGATGAATTCGTTATAAAATATTATGTCAATTTTGAGAGAAAATCTCAACAAAAGCAATCTACACATTTACATGTTAAACCCCAAAGTATCACATTTTTCTCCACCATGGTTTGTGCTTAATTAGTATCCTGGGCACAATATCACTTCCAGTAGAATTTGTAAAACATGCAGCATGATCTGCTGTGGAACTGCTCTGGGCGTTTTAAAATTGTAGGAAAAAAAAAAGATTACATGTTAAAAAAAATAAACCCACATTTCTAAGAAATATTTCAGATTTAGTAAGCTGGAGTGAGTTTATAGTCTTTCAATTGAAGTCAATATAGGAAAAACTTGATACCTTTTGAAAAATAAATGACTCAAATTAAAGAAATCAAATAGTTTTTGAAATTATATGATCTAAGATAACACTTTCAAGGACTCATAATTTTGGAATAGTTATTAATTATAAGATCATTTAATAGTAAAGGTTACTAAATGTCTACGATAATTTGCTTGAAATCATTTAAGAATGTGATTTTGAAAACCCTATGAAATCATAAGACCTTAATGAATACATACATTAAGGTATTATGATTTCATAGGGTTTTCAAAATCACATTCTTAAATGATTTCAAGAACAAATTATTCAGCTTTAAGAACTATGAATTCAGAAGTTCTTTACATGTAACAAAGTTCTGAATTATTTGAGATTCATTATTCATTTTGAAGGATTACCATTGTTTTGGTTTAGAAAGCTTCAATCAAAGCTGAAGGAAAGAAACCATAACCTTTCAAGAAATCGATGTGATTGACCTTTTATCAAATATTCCATGGAAACATGCTATAAAGTAAATGAGGACATTAGATGTCATTAGTATATTCATGAAACTCTTCTTTGGAAATCTTGGAGCTCGTGAAAACTAGAATTAGGTTACTCATCCCTCGTTTCTCTTTTGAAAATCTTAATGGGAAAGAAGAAATTCAATTCCCTAATTGTGATAAATCTGAAAATCTATGAAGTATAAGAATTTTTAACATGATAGATGTTCGAAATGATTTTGTCCAGTGTTTTCATTAATCATAATTAATTAGATTACATAGCATGTTAGATAATGGAATGAACCATCACATTGATTCTCCTTAAACCACTGAAATGTTATGCCTAAACCATGTGGTTGCACAACAAACCTTGCTTAGTGCATACACGGATTTGAGTTCATCTGATTGTTTATGACGATGAATTATTTTGAAAAAAATTCAAAGGCTCCTAAATTCATTTTTATGAATGCAATTTTGAAGGCAATTTTAGCAAGTGTGTTGTATACCTTTGAATCCTACTGCATATTAGGATTATAATTAAGATGGTTGACTATTGAGAAAACTGAGTAAGCTTTAAGTACTTAAGCTTGCAGCTTATTATTGTCAGGGCATTCTTTGGTAATATTACATTGATGCATTTGGCAAAATTAGTTTCACTTTTACTTTCAGAGGAAATTAGTTGCACTTTTGGTTTCGAAGGGTGATTTCTATGGATGAAGAAGCAAAATCAAGATGGAAGAAAATGTAGCTTCCAGTTCCAAAGTAACACTGTATTAGTTGCAAACGAACATATCTTTAATTTGTGATATGTGTGGTTCTGCCTTTGTTGCGCAAGTTTTCTAATATTTTTGCTGTATTATAATGTAATTGGAAGATTCATTGATCCCACATTTGGCTGTTGCAGGATGCTTGGAACAAGTTCAACCAAGAAACGCCAATAACAATGGATTCCATGCATGAATGCTAAATCATTAATGGAGTCTAACCTAGCGTGGAGATTTCCAGTTTATTTGGCTTCCATTGATGTATGTATTGTATATGTATTTTTACCTAACACTGTTCCCTGGATGGGGAGAAATACGTAATAAATTCCTTCAAACAGGTTCTTGTATTTTTGAATTACTAGGTCGTAGTGATTTAAAGTGCATTCTCTTTCTCTCTTTGTTAAGTTAAAACGTGAACAGAACTTATTGTATAGTATAGTAGAATTTAATACAATAAAATTTTCAATGGCCTTCTCCATGATGCACAGCCTTTATGGAGGCAACCAAAACATTTTTATTTTTTGCAAAGTTTCTCTATAACTCATAAACAAAGACCTTTAAGTAGAATTTCATAACAAGTTCATATTTGTTTTTTATAAACATCAAATAGATAAAAGAATAAATTTTATTTCAAAATTAATCATATCTAAGAAAAGCTTAACAATTCAAGGATGACCTTGAATTTAAACAAAAAAAATCTATAGATAATGCTAAAGCATAAAAATAAAAATTCAAAAGTGTTGGAATGCTAAATTTGGTAGTTTTGAATAAAATCTTGGCTAGATTGGACTCAGTTTAGTCTCTGAACTACAAAGTTGTTGCCCAATAAATCATCAAACAAGGTTCCAAAGCTCATTCTTTCTTTATCCCTTAAGTTGCTATTTTACTTGATATCATATTCTTCTTGGGTTTGCCTTAACTAGAATGTTAATTTGCATAATTTCTTTGAAATCCTTTTGGAATCATTTTCACATTTCTTTTTTTTTCTCTTCTTCAAACACCATTCTATTAGAACTTTCTTCCCAAAAATTTTGTATGACTTGACTAACACCTTATTTATACTATTTATATTGACTTTTTACATTCTTGACCTTTTTGACAAGAGTGTTCCTTTGTGGGGATGCCTTTTCACATTTTTCTCTTTCATTTTTTAACTTTTTCCAATGATTAAACTTACCTTAAATTAGTTTTCTCAATCATTTATTGTTTTGACTTTAAAATCTATTTAGTTTCTACAAATCCTATAAGGTATCTAGTTTTGTACTAAACATTTATAAATCTTACTTTATCTTTATTTCTTTTTATTTTATAGTTACAATTTCTCTGTTGCTATAGGATAATCCCTATAAATTGTAACAAATTATGATCCAGACTCTTATGTTTTGATTGTACTGATACGAAAGTGTATCATATTGTATGATTACTTCAGGATATTTTTTTGTGAATGTATTTACATTGAGTCCACTTTATTTTCTCTTGAGTGATCATATAATATGATATACCTTTATCATACTATATAATAATCTCTTTAACTCATAACTCATGATGGTCTATGCATTTATGTCTTGATCATACTTGTATATTAAGTGTATCTTATTATATTATCAATTTAGGATATCTTTTTGTAGGCATTTTCATATTGAGCTTACTTTATTTTTTATTAAGTGATTATATATAATATGATATACTTTTGTCATACTTTATAATCCAATATTTTTACGAACTCATACTTAATACACATTGGCATATTGATGTGTTTGCCATTTTATAATAGTATAATCAAGTGTTGGCTATTATCCTATATCTTGCTTATATAATGGTATAATCATCAATTATAATATATAATAACTAACTTTAATCTCCCGCTTGATTGGTCTGTGTGGTGAATGTTACCATATTGTATGATACAATTACCCCTTTTCTTACCCTATCAAACTCATTCGATGCCTTTAGATGATGCATTACCCAAATTTGATCATACCAATATAATAACCTATTTTGTATTGCATAATTTTCTTCAAATGATCATACTTTATGATGCTTTATAAAATTTACATTTTCAAATAAAAATTGTATAACAATTTTATAAACTTTAAAAAATTATAAATGATAAAAATAAATCTATTTGCACAAAATTTAAGATGTTACATAGTGATTATATTATTTAAATGTGTGCTTTTTAAACATCACCTCTTTTATAGGGTATCATGATAATATTAATACAAAACATAAAGCTTATAGTTTATGCTTCTTGACAACTTACATGACATGAAAAAATGATCTCATACACAACTTTGAGTTGTTAGTAATCATATTTTCTTAAAGATTTAGAGACATTATTTGTTTGGTATGAAGGCTCAAATTTATTTAGACCATCAAAGTGTGAAGTATATCTTCTCAAAAAGAGTTAAATCTATGGCAAAGGTGCTGGTTAGAGTTGATTAAGGATTATGATATCAAGATTATTTATCGCCCAAGAAAGGCAAACATAGTGGCAAATGCCTTATGTCAATGGATAGGTTTAAATTGTTAGATATCTAACACTAAAGAAGTAAAATTGAGTATTGAAATAAATAAGACGCATGTCCATGCCATATCAATAGACAATTAGAGAAATTTTAATTAAGTGGCCATATTATTGGAGTGGCTCATAGATTTAAAAGAATACTTGAGTTATAAAGAAGTAAAACAAAAAAAATTGAAAGGGAAAAAAATAGAATTCTATCTTAACAAGAGAATGGCATAATTTATTACAAGAATAGACTTCACATTTCCAATCAGAAGAAAACAAAGCACATACTAGTATGAGAAGCTCATGGATCTCAATTCTCAGTACATTCTAACATAATCAAGATGTATCAAGATGTAAAGACTAAATTTTGGTGGCCTAAGATGAGGGATATTTAGGATATGATAAATAAGTCTTGATATGCCAACATGTAAAATGAGAACATTAAAAACCCAATCTAACTATGCAACCCTTTCTTAAACCAATGCGAAAGTGGGAGAAAAGTTTTATAGATTTTGTACTTAGCTTACCCAAGAGAACTTAAGAAAAATTGTAAGAGTCATAGTGGATTGATTAATAAAATTGTCATATTTTTACCCATTAAGATGAATTATATCACCAAAAGATTGGAACAATTATATTTAGATTAGATAGTAAGGTTACATGGAGATTCAAAGAAAATACTATCAAACTAAGACTCTAAGTTTACTTCTCATTTTTTGAAGAGACTAAGCAAAGCTTTTGACACACAACTAAGGTTTAGTATGACCTTTAACAATAAAGACATTGGAAGATATGTTGTAATTATGTGTATCAGATTTCGGGAGAATTTGGGATTACCATCTTACTTTGGTCGAGCTTGCCTATAATAATAGTTACCAAGCTAGTATTGAAATGGCACCATTGGAAGCACTATATAAAAGGAAATATTAGTAACCTTTATGTTGCTATGAAGAAAATGAGCAGAAAAATAATAAAGTCATAATTGTTATCAAAACTACAAATAAAGTGAAAAAGATAAGAGAAAACATAATAAAATCTTAGGATCAACAAAGAGAGTTTTATGACTCTAAGCACAAAAAGTTTAAATTATAAGAAGGAGACGAAGTATTTATAAAAGTAAGACTTATGAAAGAGGTCACAAGATTTGGACAAGGAGGCAAGCTCAAGCTAATAAAATTGGACCTTTCTAAGCTATTGGAATGGTAGGTGAAGTTTCTTACAAAGTTGCATTACTAATAAACTTAGTATGAATTCACAATGTATTTCACATTACATTATTGAGAAAATATATGAGAAATTCAACTCATTTGTTAGAGATAGATTCAAATTCTTATAATAGTCTTTAAAAAACTTTCATCCTCTTTTATTTTCTCTATACTTCCTTTAATATCTTTTCTTTTCATCTTGTTATCATCAAAATTAATTCTACATGAGTAATGTTGGGTCTCGTGGATACCATTGCATATGTAAGACTCTTTAATAATGAAACTCAAGAGATGTACTCCAAATCTTCCTATGATTTAGATACAAAAGTTGTGGAAAGGCAAATATTTAAAGCTAAAAAGTTTGGTTATAGGCATCCTAAAACAAGACAAGATCTTATGAATATAACTATATATATAAGAATAGTTTTGTTTATGTGTGATCTCTACAAAGCTCTCTTCCTACAATCTTTTCAACTACTTCAATTCTTTTATATCAAACTTTGCATTAAAAAGAGATTTAATCTTTTGAATAATAGATTTAATTTGAGCAACCATAATTATATCATCAATATACAAAACTAAGTGGATGAAAGAATCATCCTCTACTATTTTGTAATACACAAAATTATAAAGGCTCTTACTATAATCATTTCAACTATTTTAATCACTATCTAGGAGATTGCTTCAAACCATATAGTGAATTTTGTAGTTTGCCAAAAATATCTTCTTTGCTTTAGAATGCAAAATCCTTCTGGTTGATTCATAAATATGTATTTCTTAAGCCTTTCATGTAGAAAAGTTATCTTTATATCAAACTTCTCTAGCTCCAATTCTTAATGTGCAACTTATGATAAGTGAAATGATCTCAATGTAATCCAAACCCTATTTTCACTATATCCTTTAGAAACTAAATGACCCCTCGTATCTTATGTTGTCAATACCTTGCATTTCCAATCTTCCTTTCAAAGATTCATTTGCATCTAACAATAATCCTCTCCTTGGGTAATTTGACCAATTCCAATATTTGATTTTTATGAAAAGATTATATCTCATCACCCATAATAGTAATCCAAAGAGTAGACTAAGCCCCTATGAGGGTTCTAAAGACACCCCTTTTTTTTAGACATTTGTAATAAATAAGCCACCATATCCTCAAACCCATATCTTTGAGGATACTTGATCTGTCAAAGAGATCGATCAATAAAATATCATGTTTGTTCCTATATATCTTTTATTTGTTATGAGGCTCTTTAGTAGCCTCGTAACTAATAATAAATTATCACAAAGAATAATTTTTTTTCTAATGAAGACCATATTCTATACCTTTTCACCTCAACTTTATAGCTTGTAAAAACCCTTTGTATGCTCTAGGTTCTATTTTTCTCTCATCAACATGATGATAAGTAAAACAATCAAATATTTTAAGAATTGAATAATTAATAAGTTTTCTAGACCATATCTTAATAAGGCTTTTGTAATCTATGACAATGTTTGGAGCATGATTCATCAAATAACAAACCACATTGATTGCCTCAACTTAAAACCCTTATTCATACTTACATTTAAGATCATGCATTGAGTTCTTTCCAATAATTTTCTATTCATTCTTTCTACTACACCATTTTGATATAAAGTATCTCTAATAGTATAATATCAAGATATGTTTTTATTCTTACAAAACTCATTAAATCCTTTAGAGCATAGTTCTAAACCATTATTACATAAGAATGTAATTTTGTTTTTTATTTGCTTGCAACTAGAATCTTTCATTATTTAAAAATTTTAAATGCCTCATTTTTACATGTTTGTGGTATCTCTCCCTCTATTATTCCATATTTTTTTAGTTGATAGTGGAAACAAATTTTAAAACCTTAGAATACAAAAGCTTTGTATTTAAAGAAATCTCATTTTAATTCATAACAAAGAGAAAATTTTTACATAAAACTCTTTTTTAATAAAGAAAAACTTTTTCTTAAAACTTATGAAAATTAATAATAAAAATTATTTTGTAAAACTATTTGTTTTTAAAACCACATAACTAAAAAGGTCATAAGATAAACTTTATAACAACTAAACAATTAGCCATAAAAGTTTACCACTTTTCAACAAAGTTTACAAACCAACATCTTAATGATAGTTTTAATATATAATCCATCATTGTCCCATAAGAACATATGATATTGTCTACCATATAACTAAGTAATATGACAAAACTCTTAGATCATGAACCTAACCTTATTGTTGTCATGCATCCCCATGTAGCATCTTAATCTAATAAGATCAAAAGAAGCATAAGACAACAAACACTGGTTTAATGGCCACTATACATTTATGTAAAAATCTATAATATTTGGGTAATCACACATCAGGGTCATTTGAAGTAATACAACATAAATAAAATATGTGAGTATTTAAAAAAATAAAATAATAATACATATGAAACTTTTATATATAAGAATCTTTTATACCTTTACGTATTACTTTCTTTCATTTTACCTTTTTATCCTTTTAGAAATTTTATTTTGAGAAAGAACCTTTTTGTTAACAAATTGAGCATATTTAGGAATATACTATTTCATATTTAAATAATCCAAATAAAGGCTCTTTTGACTCATTTAGAATACACTACTTCAAAATAGTATTTGTCACTTTAGACAATCTGACATCATTTCCTTTTAAACATTCACTTCCTTCACTAAACCCTTATTATTTTTCTCATTTCTTTGTCATTTCTTTTCTTATTTGGCTAACTATTGTCACAAAATAACTTGTCTTACATATATGTTACTATACAATTATATTAATAAATAACTTATAATCAAAATAATATATCATTCATACTTAAACATCACATACATATATAAATCATAATAAAAAAAATCTTACATTTTACCATTATTTATGAATTTTATTTTTTATCATCTCTTAAATATATAAATTTTACCAAGCATCATGCATCAATATAATCATCTTCTATATATGTCACTCCCATTTTATGCATCTCTAATTTAATTTTTTTAATCAATCAATTAAAAAATCTATCATACAATACACATTACAAATAATTGAATACACTTGAATAAAAAAAAAAAAATAATTGAATACACATAAATACAAATTTTTGCTTATTTTTTAACACTAAGTAGTGATCTCACAAATGCTCAGTCTTGTTCAATCATTTCAGTTGTTGTGGTACTCGAGATTCTTCTCAGGTTTGTCTTAATCATGAGCTTAACTTGCACAGTTTCTTTGAAAGCCTCTTAGAATTTCTCCTTCCATATGATTCTCTCTCAAACACCATTGACTGATCTAATTACTAAAGCTTTCTTTCCAAAAAAAAGTTTACAAGTCTCATTTAACATCTTATTTTATATTATTTTTTGTAATTTTTTGCATTGTTGATCTTCCAAATACCTTTGACAACTGTGTCCCCTTGTGTAGATAATTTTTCATCTCCTACCCTCTCATTTTCAAGAGTTTCTCAATGATTAAACTTACTTCTAAGTCAATTTTTTTAGTTATTTAACATTTATGATTTTAAGATTTATTCAATCTCTACTAATTATATAAGTACGATCTTCAACTTCATCCTAAATATTTCTCAACCTTACACAAATATGCATTCATTTCTTATTATCATACTATTATAATCACATTATCATACTTGTATAATAATCTTTATAATTCTTAACTAATGATAGTCCATGCTCTTATGTCTTAATCACATTACTATGATACATGTATCAAATTGTATGATTAATTTAAGATATCTTTTTACAAAAGCTTTGACACCGCAAGCCTCATCCTTTTCCTTTGAGTGAACATATAATACAATATACTTTTATCATATTGTACAATAATTCTTATAAGTCATAACTAACAATGGCTCTGTATGCTACGCTCTTATATTTTAATCGAATTGATATGATCATTATATTATATTATATGATCATTTTAGAATATCTTTTCTTAGACAATTTCAAACTGAATCTATTTTATTTTCTTATCATGTGATCGTACAGTATGATATATTTTTGTCATACTACATGATCTAATACTTTTATGGATTTACATTTGCACGTGATCTCATTGATATGTTTGTCATGTCATACTTTTATCTTTAAGTGTTGGGTTATACATATTATTATGTTGTATGTTTATGTTATTTATATTGTATGATATTATTATGTCTATACCAATTATTTACTCTAATATATTAATGGCCTAGTATGACATTAGGATCATTTTGTATGATCCTTAATCTATTTTTATGCATGTTCACACTTGTTTTATATTCATTCTCATCTTATTTAATCATGCATTATAATACAAAAAAGTATATTATATAATCAACCTTATACTTTTTTAGCCTATCATATTGCTCAACCTATAACAAATTGCATTTTATCATGCTTGTACTTGATCTTAATCAATTTTACACTTCATAATCTTATCTCATGATTTTATTCGCTAGATAAATTCTTTCACTTGATCTTATGGTACGATTATGTTATATCGTACTATACGAGACTTTAAAATCTTGAAACATTTTTAAAAATTTTAAAAAATTATTAAAATTCTTAAAATATATTTTGATCAAAATCATTATTTTAAAACTCATCTCCTTAAGATCATTAATCATTTTCTATATATGATTTGATTATACAAAATATAATTTGTAAAAAAGGATATTTTAGTAAAGGAAGTTTGAATTCTTAAATATGAAATAATTTGTTTTAAAATATTACTTTTTATATCACCTAAAAAACCTCTATTTTTGTGAAGTTATAAGATTTTAAAAATTAATATATATTTAAAAAGAACTCATCAAAAGAAATTTATGGATATTTAGTTTATAATTTTTACATATTAAATAAATTTGTTATAAATTAACATTATTATTTATCTTAATAAGGTGATTAAGGGTTGGCACACTTTATTAAGCAATTGAAGGGGATATTAAGTCAACCCTATAAGAGTCAACTACCTTAATTATTAAATAAAATGAATGTTGAGTTTTAACGATTAGAGTAAAAAAGTAAAAGAGAAAATGAAGGAAGAAGAGAAGAAAGGATTGCTTAAGAAGATAAAGAGGGATAGAGAGAGAAAGAAAGAGCTATCAAAAAGAACAACGAGCTTGAAAAAAAAGGGAAGAGTTTAAAGAGTTTAAAAAGCATCTTAAACTTTATTTTTAAATTGAGTTCATGATAAACAACCAAAAAAAAGTGAATTAAACAAAGCTTAATATTGATAATAAGAAAATCAAAGGATTATATTAGTCTTAATTCTATTATGATTTAAGTAAATCAAAGGATTTTTATTTAATTAAGTTCCTCAATGTTTGTTTGGTTATAAAATAACATTTGAAATATATTGCAAGTAAAAAAAAAGAGATAGAATATTGAATTATGAATTATTGTACAATGTTGGACAATCAAAACTGATGGTTTTATTTGTCCAACTAGTTATACGATATGTCAATTTGCATAGGATGAACTCATCAAATGGTTTGATAGCTAATATGATGACTAGTTAGAAGGCTCAATATTTAGTCTAATAATAAAGAGAATTAGAGATTTAAGATCACCAATCAAATGATCCAATTAATAGATCGAACAGTCCAAGTGATCAAATGATTCGATAGACATATCTGATGGAATGATAAGATGTGATTAAATGATCCAATCAATCGATCAAAAAATCCAAAAACAATGTGAGCAAACTATCCAATAAATGCAACAAAATGATTCAATGAGTCTAAGAGGAAAATGTGAATAGCATAAAAGCATAAGGCTTAACAAGCATAATACTAGCCATTAAAACATTATGAAATTTAGTCAATAAATAGACTCATCAAAAGAATTCATATAAAATAAGTTACAAATTTTGGAAGTTAAATGAAAAAATACAAATAATAATTGAGTTTGTTAGGTTCTAAAATAATAAGACTTTAATTAATTTTCTAAAATCCTAATTTCCTAAGCCAAAACTTAAGTAATTGATAAAGAAACAACTATCATCAACCCAAATTGTTTGAGATCTACTTAATCATCTTCTTAATAAGATACAAAAACAAAGATTAAACATATAATAATTTGCAAGTGATGATACAAAATCTTAGTTGGAGACATGATAATAAAACAAACCCTCAGTTCTAACCAAATAAAGCCATCAAAATAAAATACAATATTAGCATAACAAAGGATCTTGATACAGTATTATATAAAATATGTACATAACTAAAACTATTATGCCATTAAAATACCCACTCTAACAAAATCCTACCCACACTCATATCTCAGATGTGTGGTTCTCTCCTATGGCATCAAAATCCCTGCATATCGATGTAATGGATCCATGCCTTGTGATGTAATACTTATGAGATGATAATCCTAATAGATAAATCATTCAAAGGTAACATAATATAAAAGAAATACAAATACAAAATGTAAACACGATGTTGCATAATCATAATGATTAAGTAAAAAACAATACCAAACACCATGCATGTATCATAGAAATGCATATAAAACATATCCATTACCTTAATATCCTTAATCGCAAAACCTTTAATTATCAAACATGTTATTCTTTCTTACTGGATATAATCTATCTTCTACTCAGATAAAGCACTTAATTGAACACAATAAAACTCTGATTTCATAATGAATCTCTTTCTCACTTAATCAATACTCACCACAAAGAGTTATATTATCATCATAATACACCAAAGTCCTCACATGTGTTATAATAAATAAGAAAAACATAATGAACTTCAAAATTTTAGAATATTATTGCAAGAAAATGCTAAAAATAAGACATGCTTGTTATCACATTATCAACTCTGAATGTTATATGTTAAAAGGTAGTCCTTTGATATCGTCAGGATGTCTTAAATTAAAAACATATGCAATTAAAGAACCTACAACATTACTACCTTTTCCTATTATCTTATTATCACTACTTCGGGTTATTTCCACTCCAATCTCCATCTTAAGATGCACAATAGTTGTATGCCTAAGTTTTAAACAATAAATATCTTAATTGGTTTTCTTAACCTAATTAACCCACTCCCTAATAGCACTTACCACATACTAAGGTTGCTGGCTACAGAATATTGTTACAAGCAAGACAAACATTGTTTTACTACAAACTACATTGTTGTTTTATCAAAATTTTTATTTAAGACAATTTACTTATAATTTTGGAAAATCAACTTCCTATCATATTAACCTTATTCTGAAATCCGAATCTTAATAGATGATGTCTAACTAATCTGATACGTTCTATCACACTCTCTATTCCTTCATCACGATCAATTCAATTTCTATAGATATACATAAATATTTGAGTAAAAGATAACACTTAACGATAACTTTATGATAATTCCTAACAATATATCTTATTTTTTTCTAAACAAACTACCTTAATGGCCTTGCTAATTTTGCTTCACAATCACCATTCTGTCACTTATCAAATTTATTACATTTTGCTAATCTCACTAATCCTAAACTAGGTTTGTTATTGCTTGGACCTTCTATAGATCTAAACCAACTAAAACTAAGGCTAATATAATTACTACCATTAAACCTATTGAAACCCTTTCTCTTCCTTATAAATCCTCATATAAATCTCTAATTCTCAAATTTTTTTTTTCTAAACTCTCTCTTTGTTTCTATATCATGTTACTCTATCTTTATATTTCTTATATATTTCAATAACTAATTTTGATTAACCCGTTATTTTTTTTCATGTCCCTAAGACATTGTTCTAAATTAATCAAGTTTTATTCTTCTTAAGAGAATCCCTTCTTGTTTAGTCACACATCCCAAAGCTTTTCCAACTTAATCATAGAATTTTCATGAGATCCAAACTCATTATGCGACAAAAAGATGTCTCACCAATTCAAAACTTATGGCATATAAAGCTCAGGATCTACCCTTTTATAGTCGATATGAGACTTTTTCATCCCTATTAACCTCCACCTAGGAACCTATCAAACGATTCTCCTTATCTAATGATTCTCTTCTCTAAAACATCACTCAATGATCACTCACTTCTTTAGTCCTAAGTATTACACAAATTGACAACAAACAATTAAATTTTAAGAGATGAGGAGCTAACAAGGTGTCCTTTGAAAGGATAATTATTTGAAAGTAAATGAAAGGCTAGGAATGCAAAATGATGTTGATAAACTATAAAAGAGAGAGAGAGAGATCTTAACCTAGATTTTTTAAGAAAAACTTGGAAGAAAAAACTACAATTAAGACTTAAAAGTGAGAAGAGTTGATTGCTAAAAGATTATTGCAATCTAACAAAAGAATCACAAGATCTAAGAATTTAAGAAAAAAGTTGTGCAGGAAGTATAGTAGTGCTATAATAATACTATAGCAATCGAGAATAACAAAATCACATATTTTGAGATCAATTTCACTACATAACCAATACTAAAAAATTTTAAAGTAAGCTTATATTTATATGTATATAATTGATGTAATGTTATGTTAAGTTAAATTACCCTTAAAAAATTAGAATAATCAATTAGATAAGAATTGCTTTTATGCATGTATTGATATGTTGCTAATATTATATTTGATATGAGAATTGTTTATCTATAAAAAAAAATATTACAATTATAGTTTATTTAAATTATTAGTTTATAACATAATATAGAATAATATAAATTATGATAATAGTCACAAAAAAAAATAAAAAAATTAGAAATTAAAAATCAAAATAAGAAAGGATTAAATAAGTTGATAAATAGATACAAAATATGCAAAATAAAATGATTATCCAAAAAAAACAACTATCATTTTGAAATGGGCTGTCATAGAGATGAACCAAATGTGTCGTTCATTAAGATTATTTATTTGGGATAACTTGTTCCAAAAAATAAACCTAATTGATTATGAAAAAAATCTTGTCCTAAGCCAATTCTAAGGCAAAATAAGATGATAAAAGACTTTATATAGAAATTGCTATTTCATTTGCATAATGTATGAGCCATAAATGTCACATTTGTGGTATTAAAGTTGACCATTCCATTAGTTTAGGGTGATTCGAAGACGAACCATGTAAAAGCATAGTTGAGTCCTATAACATATAAAGAGGGTTGGTGATCAAATGTAGATGATATCTTAAAAAGGAATCATGATAGGCAATTGGGCCTCTGATCAGAATTACTAGCAATACAAGAGTGTATTGTCCTAAATCAACTACTAAGGAGAAAACTTAATATTTATATGAGATACATCAATCTTATGTTGTTGATGCATCTTTTAGGGGCCAAACCCATTTCAATTAGATAAGACAATTTAAAGAGACAATAACTCAATGTAATAAAATTGGGATGCCATATTTATGGCATCAGTTGTTAATATCATGTGGGTCAAAGATGAACTATGTAAAAGCATACCACACTTAGAACACTTGAAGATAAGTAAGAAGCAGACATCAAGTCATATCTCGAAGAGGAATCACAATGAGTAATTGGGCTCTTGACACGATTGTTAGGAGTGCAAAAATGAATTATCCCACATCAACTATTAAGAGAAGATCCTAGCCTTTATATGAGATACCTAGGCCTTAAGATGTTGAGTATCTTTTGAGGGTAAAACTCTCTTAAGTCAGAATATGATAACTTGATGAGACAATTCCTCAATGTAGTTAGATTAAGATATGACAACAACCATCTTAAGTAATAGTTTTCCAACTTTAACTTAAGAAAGCCTTAGACACATCTTTGCCAAAAAGGTTCATTGCTTTATCTTATGGTAGATTGCAATTCCAATCTTGCCTAACTTGGAACACAGTGGTGGTTTTATGCCAAGATCTATTAGCTTATCCTGGGAGTCCACAACTCTACATTTTTTCATAGGGTTACACAATCAAGAAGTGCATGAACTATATTCCCATCATTGAAATTAGGTCAATAAAGACATTACAGACTCTTGAGCCATCTAATTTATCCTGCTGGATGTTTTGTAGCAAAAGGGGGCGATAATCTCCCTTTCACTGAAACATCCTCTGATAATGCTTATTACCAATGCAAGAATAATCATCTTAGATCTATTACTAAGAAGAGAACTTGATATATGAGATACATTGGTCGTATGATGTTGATACACCTTTTAGGGGCCAAACCCACTTTGATTAGATGAGACAATTTAAGAAGACAATAACTCAACATAATAAAATTGGGGGTGTCACATTTATGATATTAGTTACTACTATCATATGGTTCAAGGATGAACCATGTTGAAGCATACAACACTTATAACACCAAAAGAGAGGTAGCAAGCACACATCAAGCCATATCTCAAAGAGGAATCACAATGAGTAGTTGAGCTCTTGACAAGGTTGTTAAGAGTGCAAAAATAAATTCTCACATCAACTATTAAGGGAAGATCCTGGCCTTTAATAAGATACATTAATCTTAAGATGTTGAGGTACCTTTTGAGGGAAAAATTCTCTTTTAGATTATGACATTTAATGGACAATATCTCAATGTAATGAGATCAAGATGTGACATTAGCGATCTTAAGAAATAGTTTTCTTACTTTAACTTAAGGAAGTCTCAGACCCATCTTTACCAAAGTGGTTCATTACTTCATCTTATGATAGATTGTAATTACAATCTTGTCTAGCTTGGAATTTAGTGGTGGTTTTATGCCAAGATCTATTGGCTTACCTTGGGAGGCCACAACTCTACATTTTTTTTTCATAAGGTTACACAATCAAGAAGTGCATGAACTATATTCCCACCCTTCAAATTAGATTGATAAAGCCATTACAGATGTTTGAGCCATTTAAGCTTTTCTTTTGAATGTTTTTGTAGCAAAAGTAGGAGGCAATGTCCCCTTCACTCAAACATACATTTTTCAATCCCACCCACCTACCCACCCCCACCCTTCAACTTTCCCAACTCATGTTGAAGCTATAGTTAATGCTCTTTGTTCCCTCATATCTAACCATGATATTATTATGTTCTATCACCTAGCCAACTAGGCTCCTAGTGTAGATGAGATCAACACCTCGTTTATCAAAGGGTATTGGGACATGGTTAAGAACCTTATCCAAGTTGTGTAGTAATTTTTTATCATGGGCATGATACTCTAACGTTGAAAGGACACTACAATTATACTCATCCCAAAGGTTAAGGTGATGATCAAACTGATTAATTTAATCCATTAACTTGTGCATTGCCACATGTTAGATCATTACATGAATCTTGATGAACTAAAAAGAAACCTCATTTGCATCATCTTGTCCTATGTGAGCAAGGCATGTTTGTCCTAGACAGGGGTCTTTTTGACAAAAGTATCCTTGCTTAAGAGCTTTTCCACAAGATAAGGACCATTATCTCATCTGAAGCTTTAATTACTCTCATGATGGATATGTAAAAAGCTTTTGTCTATGTCAATTAGACTTTCCTCGTCCATATTACATCACATTAGGCCTCCATGGAGGTGTGTGATTGAGTTGAGCATATTCTGCATCCCCATAACTTAATTTTGACTAATGATAACAGGTTGACATGGAACCTTGATAAGCATGGCCTTAGTTAGGGATGCCACTTTTTTTTTAAGTTTTTATCCATAGCCAAAAACTTCTCTCCTATTATCCATTAGTCCATTGGATCACGGTGATCAAGGGTATTAATATTTCCCCCAATGTCTCACATATCACTCACTTTTTATACACTAATGATCCTCTACTCTTTGAACCAGTGATGATTGCTAATGTCAATGTGATGGCTTGTTTTCTTAGTGCTTACTATGTGGTGTTTCCCTAGAGCATCAACACCACTAAGTATGCCATCTTTATCAGTATGCTCTTGGACCTCTATCAAAACACTATGGTTGCTAATACTTTTTGTATTAAGACTCATGTTACCTTATACTTTCAACATATTATTGACTTTGTTCCAAAATTTTGGCTTAGGTTGCTACAATGTTATCCCTTGATGATAAAATCACTCTAATCAATAATGTCTTAGTATTACTACTTATTTACTCCATGTTTCACTCTCATTTTCTTGTAAAGATTCTCAATACCATTGACAAATTTATGAGAGGATTCCTTTATAGTGTTGTCCTTAGTTAATGGGTCATTCACTTGCTTTCTTAAGAGAAATCTATAAGCCTAAGTCATGTAATGCTTGGATATTCATTTGCTTGTACAAGTAGAGATGTGTTGCAAAGTTTTTTGTGAAGTCATGGCAGTCATCACCATCAAGCATTAGGAGCCTAGCTACTAAGTATGGCTTTAAATCCAACCCTTCCTTTACCCATCAATGTGACCATTAGATTTGGCACCTTATCTTGTTTAGTGGTTCCATTATTTGAGACATCTAAAGAAAAATTAGCTATTAATAACCTTATAATTTTATTGATGATTGTTAGTTGAATCTCCTTCCCATCTCTCATTAACCCTCCTTTATTATCATTATGCTTATCGTCCCCAATGATGATGAGAATTATGTGTTGACCTATTGAACTCTTTGTTTCACCTCTACATTATGGAGAGAATTTTGAACTTTATCCAATCCCTCTACCATTGTCAAGATTTCCTTTATGGAGGTTGTTGCACTCTACTCATGTCCTCTCCTTAGCATTGTACTCAATTCTTTTTAATCCACAATATGACCAATGTGACTAAATTTGGAAGATTAAAGCCCAACCAAGCTGATGTGTTCTCTTTTGAAAATCTTGTGCTAATGTTATGCCTATTACTCATTGGTTGTGCTATCAAGGTATTGTTTGGCTACCTCTATGCCTTTGGTGTTGTAGTTGTGATGAGTTAATAAATCTTTTATTCTAAGTATCTCACATTTTAACTATTCATTCTAATATTTCTTCTATTATTTGGATGGTGGAATCCAAAATTTAATTTTTATACTAATTATTTTATAAAATATGTCTAAAAGAAATAAGACTAATCATCTATTGTGATTGCCTTCATTCTCTTTTATTGGAAATAGTTTAACTAAAAAAAGCTCATGTCTAAAATGCCCTTGTCTACCGGTTACAAGTCATTGCCACATTGTAACTATTAATTATTAGATTTTTTTGCTCTATCAAAACACTTAAAATCCTCTTGACTCTTTAAACAATCCTAACTCATCTCAAACCCCCCCACACCCAAGTTGGGTGAAAGTTAAAATTGATGACTTATTCTTTTCTTTGGATTCACTATGATTATCTAAACCATTGTGAACTTTTAGGTATTATATGATTCACATGTATTCCTTAGCTATTTTTACTACAAAGCTCAAATGAGCTATGACTTGTTTTTATTCTTTATCCTTATATTAAACAATATGTTAACATTTACTTCTAGAGAGGCTCTACTTTCATTGTCTTCAATATCCATTGTGCTGCCAAAGGTGAAAATAATTTGCCTTATACGCAAGAGTTCGCTCAAGTGCTGTCAACTTTTGATCAAACTACTATTTCTCACGTATTCTAATTTGCTCTGTTGTTCATTTTTGGCCCATCAATTTTCTCAAAGAGAAATTTACATCCTAAAGATATTTATGAATCTACAAGCAACCACTAAAAGTTTTTGGCAAATCTATTACACACGTATAATAATCCGTTACCTATCAAGATAACAACAGTAGCATGGAAAAAGAGGTCAAATAGTCCATTCAATAATTCAATAGCAGCGTTAAAAGCATCAAAAGAGACATTAATTCAAGAATAATTGATAACTACTTTCATTATTCTTCTCAATCTGAATATATATGATGTTGAGCAGAATCAGAAACTACATACCCTTAATTAAATTCAGCAAGTGACATCACGCCTGGGCAGCCTTGGTCAGAATGATGGAGGCATACTCAACAATGGTTGGATCAGGGGAGTGCTTCAACTGGGTGAAAAGGGGAAAGGAGTCCACGGTACGAAGGACTCGCCTACAGCTTGAATGCTCACACATTTTCCCCAGGGCAAACAATACGATCTTAAGCGGCAACTCATTTATAGCATCCTTTCTGCTTGGGCTTAAAGCAACGACGGAGTAGTCACCGACCAGCTTTAACAAAGCCTGAGAGCCATAAGAAAGCTATATGAACTAATCAAAATCTATATAGAAAAAGGATGTCGCCTATGTAGCCATCTTTGAAAGCAAACCTGTATTGCGCCCTCATTCTCAATGTCCTTACAAAGAAAGTTAGAGTTGCGCACAAGGTTACTGAGTGCCCCAGCCGCGTTGCCTTTTGTTTTTTCTTCTTCCGCTGATAGAAGAAGTTTGGTGAGTTGGGGTATGCACCTCCTGAGCTGGACGTAAAGCGCATCACTGTGGTATGCAGAATTGCCAACCTAAAGAAACAAACAAAATAGTTGGAATAAGCCAAGAACTGTTTGACATGCAAATTTTTACATTAAGAACGAGTTTTAAGTGAATTAGAAGGGATCAATTACATGATACTTTGCCACCATAACGTTGTCTGCTTGTGCCAAGGATCAACTAATTAATAGGCGATCTCTAATATGGACAAGGAAAAATTGTATTGGCAACAAAATTCAGTTTGGTTACTATGTGTGTAACACATTTAATAGCGAAGTTTATACTTTCCTCAAATGTTAATAGGATTTACACTAGATGTTTTTCTTAGATATAAAACTGAAGAAAACGATCAATTGGATAATTACTCTAGGATGACAGCAAAATGACATATTATGTCATAATTCCTATCGAGTTCATTGGAGAGTATTTGTTCAATTGGTATAAGACTTGAGAAAAACCTATAATGGATTTATGTCGAACACCTGGTGGAAAACTGCCTACAGGGAAAATGACGTCTTTCTCTCACCCAATAAATAATAAAGACGCTTGCACCACTCAGCAATCACCCTCGAAATGAACATAGTGCTACAACGATGATTTATCAATTGGAGACTAACAATCGTACCTCACAACATACTGATGGCATATGACCCTCCTCACAGCACCTTTAGGTTCAAAAACCATGGCCGCATGGGTTACAGCTAAGTCTTGATAGATAAGCTCCAAAAATATAGTCAAAGACACTTCTGAGGTAATTCATCATCCATCAAAGATTCTTCTTGTTCAAATTCTTTTTGGTTTTTGACTTAAATAATATTTTTCAAGATGGCATTTGGACCCTTGATGGTCACACCTTTGACCCTATGAGGGGGACAACTTGCTGGATAAAAATGGCTTTGATCACATTCTAATAAGATAAAATGCCTTTACTTCTACTCATATAGTGAAAGTTAAAACCAATTGTTCCTTTCCAATTTTTATTACCATAATTGTTAACATATCTCATTCGAAGTAGAGATGATCTATGATTGGATTCCCACCCTTTATCATGCCTACGATATTTTTGCACTCCGCTTTCTCTTGCTAGACAATAATGTTGAGAATCAATAAGCATGACATCTACATAAAAAAAGAGAGAATTACGTAAATCACAAATCACATGAAACAATAAAAGACTTTTCAATTTCTTAATTAATTTTATCAAACTTATTTTAAAATTTTTTATTTACTTGTTAACTGTTTTTGTTTTGAGAGTACAACTAAAAAGGTAAACCATAACTTTTAAATGGATCAATTCAATGTTATATATATACCTATACCCAACCAAAAGACTAAATTTGCATTAAATTCTTTCTTAGAAACGAATAGGCAAAACCCCACTCTGAGCCGAAGGACCTTACAAAGATACAAGGCTAAAAAAACCTACAACATTAACCCAAAAGAGTTTAGAACATCGAGTTAGAAAGCTCTACAAAACACCAAACCAGAAAACTTTTCAACTGCGGCCAAAAAACTAATAAATCAAATAGAAAGTCCCAATCATAATATAGAATTGATATAAAAAGATTAAATTATATTGTCTTATAACCCAATACAATTCAATTAAGAGGCATAAAAAATTGAAATTAAAATAATGTAGAAGTGATATATAATAAAGCTAATGTTCCCACTAGAAATAATGTTATAAAAATAACTTAAAAATGATATACAATTTAACTCAATATGAATATGAACATGAAAAAAAACTGTAAAGTGAAAGTATTTAAGGATACAACCATGATTTTCCTCTCAGGTTAGATATGATTTTCATGTAAAATTTTTTTAAAAATTGTACAATAGATCATTAACATATTCTCTAGATTTCGATATCTTTATATATGCATTATCAATCTCTTTAACAACTTCAAAAAATCTCTTAAAGCGATAATAAAATTTTCTAAAATTTTGTCAAAACAATCTTTACTCACACTTTCTGTACAAATCGTATTGTTCGATCGAACGTTCATAACATATAATACACACGAATGAACTAATCATCCAATCCTTCAAACTGTCCAACTCTCTTCTTAATTACTAACACATAATCACACTTGTATAATAAGAATCATTATACAATACAAAACAAATAACTCTTCTCTTCTCTCAGTTTATTTTACATCTCTAATTTCACAATAATCGTACTATACAATAACAAGGATTATACTGTATGAAGCTATTCATTCTTCATACATAAACTACATAACATGATCATGCTGTCTGATATAATAATATCGTACTATACGATTTGTTTAACTTCAACACCATTAAGTACCCTCTCTAGTTTGATATGGAACGAACTGTCCAATAAGCATACATCAAACTATATGAAGTCTTTGAGTATTCTGATATGATTAATACCTTCTCTGTTATCACATAATCGTATCATAAATAGAGAGCATTGTACTATATAAATGCATTTATACAAAAAACAGATCGTAGAGTTCAAACCTTTGCTTGATCATTATATATGAATGAGTCATACAATATAATAAAAACATTGTATATATGAGCCATATAGTTTTATCAACTCATTTTCTTTTTAATTTTTAATTGATTAAATATTGATAAATATGTAGCATATCAACTTTACTTTATTATAAGACATACTTATAAGTTAAAAGACTCAAATGAAATGTGCACCTTAAATAACCTTAAATGAATAAAAGGATTTTAAAGTTTTTATCACTCAATCAAAACTCTCATTAAATCTTAATACCTTGAATAAATTATTATAAATATTATATGCTAAACTAAAAAAGATGACTCAAATATAATATTATCTTTATTTGCTTTAGTTTTGTGTTTCTCTTAATACTAGTTATGATTTATACAAAAACATCACCAATAAGCCCTTGAGTCAACACTAAGCTCTCTAATTGATTCGCCTATTTAATCTTGAAATGTATGATTTAAAACACTTAAAATATTAATAAAATAATAAAATAATCTTGATAATATCAAACTAATAATACATAGACCAAGGATTCAACAAGTAATGCCTCCTTTTCCATCTCAAGCACCTTTGCTTTGTCCCTAATCACCTTTGGTTATCCATCCAACTAACATATGGGCTCTCGTGATTAACTCCATCCCCCATGTCAGGGTTATGTCATGACAGTGTGTGAGGTCGTGCTTTCATTTTAAGTGGACCTACCACCTGATCTATGCACCCTTGATGGGCATCTAAAAAAAATTCTCCTTATTATTATTGCCTTGTTTGGTTAGTACTACTAATGCTCCCTCATGGATCAAACTATTATAATCTTACTCCACATTGCTAACTTCTAGACTTTTACTTTTTTGCTCCTTAATTACTCATCTTTAGATTCTACTTTGACTTAAATGAAGCAAAAGGAGATTCAACTTGGCATATTCTTCAATCCTTATTGTGTTCTCTTTTTCACCTTTTGAAAATGCTAGTTTGTTTTTCAAATCATTTCAAATAATTTCACACATTCTATCCCTAAATTATTAGTTTTGAGTTCCTAGAATGTGAGGTCACAATATATCATATAATCTGAGTTAAAAAAGTGATATACGCAACATATGAAAACCTTAACATCCATCCCAAAGAGTTTTTGCTATGACAAATAAGGGGTATTATCAAAACAAGTTTTGGAGAAGCTTACCACAATGATTTGATACTCAAAATCAAGTAAGATCTTTGAAGCTGATGATCTTCATTTGTAATTATGTTCAGTAGATCCCTTTGCATCAATGTAGATTTTTTCTTAGACCATTTGTATAGAATTTTTTCTACACACTTTTTTAATAGACTATCAAAATAAGTTTAATCATACATGATTAAGAGTGGATATAAGCATGATTTGTCCATGAAGTGTTAACCTTCTATTCAAAGTAGCAACAATGAAAATAGAGACATGATAAGAAGAAGATTGTTACCACCAGGACATTGAATTCTCAATTAAATTTCCCTTCAAAAGGTTTAAATTCACGAAGTTCTGATTCTTATTATTCTAAATTTTAAAATTCTAAACTCTTCATACATCCACCCCACACTTTTATACAAAAGTTTAGATATAATATTTAATTATAAAATAGAAACAAGTAATTTTGATAAAAAAATATAAAAATTCTCCAAATTTTGCAAAATCCGACTTAATCTCATGCCTATCTACACACGGATGCACACGCCCCCACATGCATACGTTTGCTCTAAGAGTATTGTTCACACACGCAAATATTGTTCCATAAGAGGAAAGCTCTTCGCAAGCGCATTGACTACAACAACATGATGGGTGGACTTGAGCGCACGATCACGTACAATCACGACATCAGTGCACTAAAACGTCATGCATGACTTGCCCTTAAGTGTGCTCGCGCCAGCACACTATAGCATCTTGCATGCTTTGCCCTTAAGCATATGCGCTCGGTGTTCGACCAGCACACCTGTAGCAAGCCTCCGCACATAGCCCAATATGCAACTTCTGCTGATTTGTGCTACGACCACGATTTTCATTGGTATGTCTCTTAGAAATACAATGAACTTGCAATTGATCTCTTGATCATAAGTCTTTTTTGAGATTCAAGTTCCATAAAATCTTCTTTATCAAATTAATTTTAAAATAGTTCTAATTCAATAGTTTTCTACAAAGGTTGAAATTTTCATAATCCTATCAAATAGTTTCTTTAATTTTGTTAATAATACATATCTTTAATAAGTGTTCATTAACCTCTTCATTTGGTTAACACCATCTTTTATCAATATTTCTTTATCTCGAGTTAGAAGACAATGTTGTCCATCCTTTGTGAACTGATATCATTATTCATCAATAATGGATAGTATCTCGATCTTATAAATATGAATTTTTCAATATAATTTTGCAAACATCTAGATGTATCACTTCGTAGATAATCTCATCGATAAAGTCTTTCATTATGACAAACTTCATCTGGCATTGTTTTTCAATTCTCGTCTTAGAGTTTTATGAATTCACCTAAAGAATAAGATCTTAGATATGATGTAGTCTCTAACTTTAGTCTTTTCACAAGTTTTATATTAGATTTTTCTTGCTTCTAATATTGATAATAACATTGATAGTGAAGAGTTCTTCTCTTTGTTTTACTTCATACAAAATCTCCTATAAACTCACTATAATAAATAAGTTTTCATCAACTTATAGAAGAGTTAAAAGAACATTTTCAATCTCTTTTATAATAAGTATTTTGTAGTTCTTAAACTTTTCTAGATATAATTTTATATGCAATTTTTAACATGTTTCTTGTATGTGTTGTCTTGTTATAATAATCATAGCACTTCTGATTTCTACTAGTAAAAATATTATTAATTGTGATTATAATATATTTTGTTAGAAAATATTCTTTCTTTTGTCATCAGTATTTTTTATTTATTCAAACCTCCTAGAATTTTGTCATTCTGGTTTTGTCCCTTTATATTTATTTTTTTTAATATACATTATAAATATACTGATTTTATTTAAAAATTGAATAAAGAAAAGTGATAATTTAATGACAATAGAATAATATAGACCTATAATATATTTTGACAAAGTTTGCATATCTTCAATAGATATTTCCAAAGTTACAGCTTAGCATCAAAATTCTGTGATATATTTTTGCATCTTTTGTCCTTTTTAGTGTCGTAAGATATGCCACTTTCTCCACTTTTCTTCCATATAAACCATAGGGTAAAAAAAATTTTCGTATTAGTTTCTTAAACTGGCTCAATGTCCCTTCTGTAACTATCATTTCTTAGGTGAGCATTCCACTAGGCTAATACTTGACCTCATTTTCAATCAAGCATATACCACTTTATCAGATAATGAATAATTGTAGAGAGAAAAATAACTCAAATTATTTCAAACAAGTATTTAATTTTTTTATATCCACTATATCATCATTTTGTAAATCAAGTATAATATCTACCTTAAAAGGACATTGTCAATTCTCATGCATCGAAAGAGAGACTAATGTTATCCTCATCCTTATCTCCAACTATCTTAGGATTACTATTTAATATAGAATTGATCTGATTAAGAGTATTTTATTTTGACAAATTTTCTTTTGGATCCATCGTAAAAAAATTTAGAATTTAAGATCTCTATTAACACTTATATTTGTTAAGTTAATAGAACTATTTATATCTCCAAACTTGATGGTAAAATAATCAGCACAATCACCTCGACTAAAGTCTTCTCGATCTCTTAATTCTCATTTGCGGCTTGCTTTTCAACCATCTTTTTTGCACCTGCCATCATACTGAATCGAAGCACTTTGATACTAAAAATAATATAAAGTATTCTTATCCCAAAGTCTCACCAAACCTTCTATTTAAAGTACTAACAACAATAGTAAAATTTGTTAAATATGATAATGACAAGGAACAAAGGAACAAAGAGCAGAAGAGGATTTTTATCATAAGGAGATTAAATTCCTTAAAAAGTTTTTTTTCAAAGGTTCTGAATTCACACAATTCTGAATCACAAAATTCTAAATTCTAAAGCTCTAAATTTTTTGTACATCCATTGTACTCTTTTATATAAAGATTTAAATATGATATTTAATTATAAAAAAACAAGTGATTTTAACTAAAAACATAAAAATTACCCAAATTTTACAAAATTCGGCTTAATCTCGCTTCTATCAACACACACGTTCCCATGACCCCGCATGCATAAAGTCAAGCTAGATGTATTGTTCATGCACGCAGATACTATTCCCACACACTGACAACCCTTTGCACGTGCATTGATCACGTCAATGGGGCTTCTACAGTTTCGTGCTGCAATGACGATCTTCGTTGTTTTGTTTCCTCAATTGATTATTTTCTACAATTTTAAATTCAATAAGCTTGGAATTGATCTCCTGATTAAAGCAATATTAGCCAAATTAGCTAAAATTTTGTATGTTTTTTGTTTGATTTTTTTAAAACTCAACTACTATTACACAAATCACCTCATATTATGCTTTCACTTAAGATTTTCTAAACCAACTCATTTCCAACTCTTCTGATAGAAAGTTTTAAAAAAATTTTCAACAATACCCAAATCTCAAAACAAACAAATTCAAGAAAATTCAAATTCTATTTTTCTAATACAAATGAAAATCTCCTTTAAATAAAAAAGGATAAAAGGATGAACTCTTTTCATCTAAAACATGTTTGGTTACAATTGTGTAAAGCATTATAAAGAATCTTTTCTAATATAGTCATTAGAAACAATCACACTCAGATACCAATTGTTAAGAAATGAGAGCTAGATCTTCATAAAAAATGGGGAGTGAATGGTAAAAATTTTAATATCAAAAAATTGAAGTAAAATAAAATAGTCTTTGAATTAAGTTGACTATAAATGCTCTTATAATCTAAACTAAAAAATTCTTAACTAAAAAATCTTTTTGTGTGAAAAATATTATAAAATAGATACTAGAGATTTTTAGATAGTTCAATCCAAAACCAAATTTACGTCCACCCATGACCAAAATATTAAGTAAACACTGGTTAACACCTTTCACAGATGCATGTAAAGAATAACCTACACACCAGTTCAAAAGAGCCTACAACACCAGACTAAAAGACCTTGTAAATCATCGACCTAAATGAGCTTAACCATTGGGTCAAAGGACCCTACTGGCCCAAATAAGCCTATAAATTAGGCTAAAGGATCCTACAATGATAGCCAAAAAACCAAATAAAGCAAAGAGAAAGTTTTACAATTGGACAAAAGATACAAAGTAAAACTCAAATATTCAAGTTCTATAAACCAGCAATAAAATCAAAAGTAACACATTAAATTGATATTAAAATAATATAAAAATAATTTCCAACTTAACTCATGGAGATGCTAGATTAAATGGCTAAATAAGGAGTAGATGCAATTGCTTCTTGCTTTAACCTAGCTTGCTTTCTAATCCTCAATGAAAGTAAAGAACTTTACATATAAATGCTTCTAAATTATATGCAATTATACATTAGCCACTTCACTATATTTGGACACCTTTTATAGCTTTTCGAAAAGGTTTCTAATGGCTCCAAACATCTACAACGATTATATAAGAAAATTCTAGAATATGCTCAAACTAATTATTATTTACAAAAATAAATTAAATATACTATATATTCTAAAGAACATACTATACGTTATCCTCTAAATGTACTCCAATACTATACATAAGAAAATTTACATATCATACTTTTATTTCTCGAGTCTAGCTCACCATTACAGTCCCTAAACTCAAATGAATTAAATATATTATATGTTAAATATTAGTATATCAAAGTTAATCCTCAAGTTTCAAAATATCCATCAATACATGTCTATTTTGTTGTGTAGTAATATTAAAACAATTGAATTGAACATGTAAGATAGTATCAACATGCTGACAAAAGTTTTTGTTTTCATTTTTGCGCACGACTTATTGTTCTCTTACCTTGCATATTAACACATTTGAACTAAATATACTATAAAACAAAGACAATGTACCATATGTTATATTCACTTTTACACATTTCTTATATGTATTTCAAGTATTATTGACATGTTTTGTAAATGCAAATTAATATCATTAAGATTTAGAAAACAATTCTAAAAATAATAAATCATTAGTGCATGCTTGCCTTAAACTATCCTAATTGTGATGAATTGCATCAAAACATACTTTGAAAAAAATCTTATATCACACTCAAAATCTTACCATTTATCCTAATATTGTAAAACAGTTGTCATAAATTTTACATTCTAAAAATTAAATAAAAAAACTCCACAATAATCTTTCCAAGTGTGCTCAAGTTTTATGTTTTGTGTTCGTGATACTCTCACCAAATCTTGCTAATTAATCTTTTGAGTCAAAAACTCAACTCTCCAAATAATTTATCTATTTAATTTTGAAATGCAATATCTAAAATACTTAAAAAAAATCAGTGTAAATAAAATATTAGTTTTATTGTTATCAAACAAGTCGCATATGAACAAAGACTTCAACAAAATTCCTAAATCAAATAATCTAATCTATTATCAATCAATTCACTAAAAGAAATCAATTGCAAATTCATGCACATAAAAATAGTGTTACATGCATACAAGCAAGGCATGCACAATGCAAAGAGCAAAAGCAAGTTCAATGAACAAGGCGATCCAACACTCGTACAAATTAAATGCACATACTTTTCATTATGTGCCACATCTTAAGTCAAGTAAAGGTTCACTAAACATATCATAGGAAATTATGCAGGTGCAATTGTATGCATATACTCAAAATTGAGCATGCATAACTTACACACACACACACAGATATATCTATATATATTTATATATTGAATTGTCTAATATCTCAATCATGTTATCCAATTAAGTTAATGAATAAAAAATAGATATGATTCAAGATGTATGCCAAATTTCAGATTTGGATTTTGAACTTGTAGAAGCAATGTTGAAATAATCCAAACAAAATTTAAGATAGTCCAAATCAAAATTAGCTATGCATTTCTATTTTCTAACTAAATATAGGGTCCTTTGAATTTTGAGAATTGGTTATCTATATATATGCATCCCTTATGATCATAAAACAAAGCCTTTAAAAATAGATCATCAAACAAAAAATCATTAGGTTAAGCATTGAAAGAAAATAATCATATAGACAAAAAGATTTAAGAGACATTGTGAAGTCAACTTCTAAACCAAGGTTCAACTTGTTTGCAAGCAAGGGGGAATGTGATTCGAGAGTCCTTCAAGGTTAAAGTCTATCTGATGTACTTCAACTAGGTTTTTCTCTATCAAAGTTAGAGGTTTCCATATAACTTCAATGTTTTTTTCTCTCTGCTTATAGTGTTTTTCATCTATCTTACTTTATATTCATCAGTATGAAAAGAGAGTGCTTCCTGCCAAGCTTTTCCTTATGTTACTCTATCGATCTAGCCTGCCTTGCCTTAATTGATGATGGGTTCATTCTCCTTTACGGTTCAAAGGCAGGACATGGATCCATAGATTCAGTGACCTATCCTACAATATGTGTCATATGCAATCAATGAAGGTGTGCATTATAATGATCATCCATTACTGGTCTTTTAACGCTATACCAGATGAGGATTTTCTGAAAAGATTCATATGGTCTCCCATACAGATCATTAAAACAACAGTATCAATAGTACAACCAAAAACTTGTGAAACCAGATATGGAAGATGCTTACAGCAAAACAGGCAAACTTTCTTGTACGTTTGTCTGGGTCTGCACATCTATCAATGAGAAGATCAACAATCCCGTGTGTTGCCTACAAAATATGGTAAAACAAAATGTTGAGGTTTCTGTGATTAAGGAATAAGCACTTCAATGCAAAACATACTCACAAGAGATTCATAAAAATAGTCACTGTGTCGACACATGTTTCCAATGGCACTGCAAGACTTAGCACGGAAATCAGCATCCTCAGAGCACAAAAATTCTCCGAACTGACCAAGCAAACCAGCCTTATCAATGGATGCATAGAAGTCCTGCAATGCATCATATCATTTGTATCCTTGCTGCAATTTATCAACTCCGACAGAAGTTCCTTTCATTCCACCCATTACTTGTATGTATATAATGTAAATAAGCAATAACATAATTGGAATGTTTTCATTTCATTTTTGGAACAAATCGTTTGCTTTCTTGAATAAAACAAATCGTTGAGATTTCATATAGTGAGCAAAGCAAATTTAGTAACTGGCAGCACACATAGAAAAGTTGTTCAGAAAAAGTTAGTTTACCTTGGACATTCTTGCAAGATCTGAAACTATCATGAGAAAGTCGAGCACAACTTCCTTTGGAGATGACCCTCCAAGCAACCTCCTTGCCAAGATCGGACTTAATAAACCTTCTCTAACAAGCTGCAAAGCCAAGGGTCGATATGCAACCATTTTCGCAATTATAGCTATTGGTTTTGCCAGATCTTTTGAGTTCAGAACATCCAAGCACCTTAAAATACTTTGAGGAAAACCAGCCTGGAGAACAAAGAGCATGTTTAAATAATAATGTTTGACAAAAAGTAGGCGGCAAAAGTAGAGAATCAGAACAGTTTAAAATATGAATCAATGTCTCAAACTGAAAAAGTGTTTGATAGTGTTGCTGGATGCCTATGTGATTTTTAAAAATTAAGCAAAAGATTGGGGAATGCTCTTACTAGGAGAGGGAAAAAAAAATCCTAGCCAATAAAGGACAAGGGAGATCAAAATAGAAATAAAAAGAAGCTATTACTAAAATTTGCATGCTTGGAGATTACAGAGTTGATAGTTTATAGGAAAGTGTGTCCTAAAAGGAAGCAACCAGCAAACTCCATGTTGAACATACAAGATGATATAATTTTGATGGCTAAAAAAGCAACACAATTTAAGATTTTACCTCGAGAAGAATCTGGATATAATGAGGCATATTTGACTCAATCACCTTGACCATTTCCCTATTTTCAATTCCCATTCTCCTGCCAGGGGAGTTCACGTTCAACAAGAAGCCACTGTTAATAGAAGCAGAAGCCAGTGGCATGCTGGGAGAGCTCTGAACAGCAACAAAGGGAAATGCAAAGAGGTCAACCACTGCATGCAAAAGATCTCTGACACCGCCTTTTCCACCACCTAGCCCTCCCCAACTTATTAACCACTTGACATGCGCATCAGATATGAGAACAACTATGTGCTTCACTAGCTCTCTCCTGAATAATGTCTCCCGAAAAACACCACCTGGGAGGCAATGGCATAAGGAAGAAAGAGTCCATACAACACCTTCCGGTGATAACACTTCTTGAAACTTAATGGCATTGCGTGCTTCAAAAGGCACGTTTTTAAGGCCATCAACTAGCAGATGAATGAGAAGTTGTGGGATGCCATTTGAACAAGCTTGCTCAATAGCTAGAGGCCCACCCCACTTCAATCTAGCTTCTATTAAACCCAGATACCCATCTTTAAGGCCGTAACACAAGAATAATGACGATCTAATATTGGATTCCAATTCATTTTCATCAGTCAGCATAATCTTGGCATAACTGCGGAGAGTCGCCATGGGAGGAAGTAAACTAAGTGCTATTTCACCTATGGATGATTTTGTAGGACCAATACAATCAAGAGAAGCAATTGATGAGAAAGCTAGCATGGCTGATGCGCAATGCAACTGAATGGGAGTTGCCAACTTGTCATCAGAGAAAGCAAGATGTGCAAGCACAGAAAGTCGAATTTGCTGTCTCTTTTGAGAACTTGTAAGCATATATGATGCCGAGTACTTGGACTCTGACTTCAAACAGTCAGCAATAGTAGACAACGCCAGGCAAGCATGTAGAACTAATCCATGGGGATTGGAAAGTTTACTTCTTTTATTTTGTATCTGTCCTGCTTCATTATTGATGTATGGAATGCATAGTGACAACAATGAAAAAATGTCAGATAATATGGTTCCTTCTCCACCTCCATCTATCTTGTCATGATCAGTTAGATTTTGCAAGCCACAAAGCACATTGCATATATCCATGCATGACATGCTCAATCTTGACATAAGCTGGAAAACCAATTTCAAGAAAAGGATGTATCAAGACCAGACATAATATAATTATTAATAAACATGATATAATTCCCTCTTCAAAGAAGGTTTGATAATAGCAATAGAATTCTCATAAATTAATTCAAAGATGGACACAAAACGTTAACCATAACTAAACAAGCATCACAACAATGCCCAGGCAGGATTTTACATAGAAAACAGAAAACCAAGGTCAAATATATACAGTGAAAAAAAAAGTACAAAGTGCTAACATGTAATTTAAAATTTAAACAAAAGTCACCTGCAGACCAGCATGCAGAGCTGACTCTAAGCCATTGTGAAAGCAATAATAAAAGGCAACCTGCATTGATTTTGACTGAAGGACTGATTTCCTAACCATCTCGACAATGCTGTTTGCTTCTGAGTAGATAACGTTTTGTTGTTTTACGTTCATATTAGTTTGAGACAAAGCATCATAAGGAGCATCATTCAACGGAAACAAATAAGTCTCTTGTTTCAGTGAAATAGTCTCCAATGCATCAATTAGAAACCAAATAGCTTTGCAAGCTTCACATGCAGCAGGTACCATGTTTGAAGATCCTGAGATGAGACTTGACCCTGCAACTACCAAGCACTCACACAAAGCCTCCACAAGTCCAGAGGTTCGGGCATGGTCAATTATTTGAAACAAAACTTCTACAGAAGATGAAACCTTCTCAGTAACGTCAACTGGCATGGATGTTTTAAGTCCCAAAGCAACTCGTGTTAACATCACACCAATGCAGGCAGTAGACTCGTACAAAATCCTTCCAGATATGTCATTGATTAAGACTAAAATCTGCAACAAGGAAGCACAGAGAAAATGAGTATCGCATGCATCATGGATTCTTCATAGCAGGTGTTTACCTGTGAATATATCTCCTTGAGAGCAATCCAATGTGTAGCATAAGAACTTCTGACCCCACTTCCACTGTTGTCCAATAACTTTTTTAAAATTGAAAGGCTCTGCATAAGGAGCATCTTGTTAGGCTAACCACCATAATTCAGAAAGGTGATTAATAAGAAAATGTTTTTAAAGGTAGACCAAATCAACCTTTCAGCGCATTTGAAATCAATAACTTTAACATTTTGTTGATAACTCACGACCATCAGACATAACAATTATGGTAAAGCAATATATATATATCTTATATTTTTGAAATCACCTTGATTACTAATCCATGGGCATCAGAAAGCTTCAGTTTCACAATGAAGTCTGTAAATTCAAGGAGCACACTTATCATGCTATCCAACGCAGCACAAGACTGATGAACTCCAGCTGCTATTAAATTGTTAAGAATCCTTAAAGACTGGCTTACACAATCTATATGCAAATCTCTGTCAATATTTGAAAAATGACAGAAGTTCAGTAATATATAAAAATTTTCAAGCAACAAAAAATATGATCTAGTAAAATGTGCAATAAGGCATTTTGGGCATGTGAATGATCAGTTCACACAAAACTGCAAATCAGGAACTAATATTGGGAACTCAGGTTGATAAGTCCAAACCTTAAAACTGGAAAAGAAGAGAGAGAGAGAGAGAGTGGTGGCAAGTCAGAGAAAACAGGAGTTTTGCATGAAATCAAGGCAGGAAATATACCAGTTTAAGTTTCCACGTGAAGATCTATGCACACATTGTCAGGAATTGAGTTCAGTTTGACCTTATTTCAAAACATAGGAAGGGAGGAGAAATCTTTACACAACACAAATTTTATCAACACTACACAAAAAAGAAAAATACATGTTGGAAAAGCTTTACACAAGAAAGAAAAATGCATGTTCAAAAAATTGAACAAAAAAAAAAAAAGAATAAAGCTCAACAAGCTCTAGGAAAATATAGTAGATAATACAATTGATAATTCTAAAGCTTGTAATACAGAACCAAACTAAAAGGCATGTAAACATGTACCAAAAGGCAAAAAAATAATCGAGTACAAATACTAAGTTCCAGGGACCAACAAATAATGCGCAAGCAACTTTACCTTAATGAAGTAGGGCAACCTTCCAACTTAATCTTCATTGGAAGCAAAACTGCAAATATTGCTTCATTGTCCTCGCCAATGCTTTTTGCACCTCTGACAGTTTTTGAGTTCTTCTCCAGCATATCCAAAACTCGATATTCTAAATTTAGTAAGGAATTGTCTTAAAAAAATATTGAAACTATGACTAAAGATCAAGGGTTTTAACATAAGAAGAAGTGTCTGATATATTTCTTTAACAGGGTTGCATTAAGAACTTGTTGGCAGTTTTGGGATTCCTTTATTTTTGCTTTAGTTTTAGGTCTATTATATCACAAATATGACCTTTATAGAACAAAAAATAGAAAATGGTACCCTGCAAAATAAACCTTGACGTAGAGCTTATATTGTGGCATTCCATTAAATCAATTCTCTTGACATTAAGTCTTAATTTATTTTGAGTCGCTATAGTCCATGTATCCAAACAATATGTCTACAATTGTAGATTTGGATTAGTAGGGATAAATGTTTAGATTTACAAAATTATGTGGAGCAAATAGCTGGGCCCATCCCTGCACAAGGTAAATTTTATGAAATGTTCATTTGAATCTGTCCACATCATAAATCACACCGTGATGTCACTGAAACGAGAGGCGTGATCTTACCAACTAATGGGTTCATTTTTTTTAAAATATGGAAAACTCTACTGGACATTATAATAAAACACGATTTGCCAAAAAAATGTCATTTCAAGAGCAATTCCTGTAAGTCTGCACTTATAACCAAAGAAAATGAGGAAATAGTTGTAAATTAAAGATGATCCCAAGGGAATATTTTTATGATCTAATCTCCAAACAGTCATTCATGCAAAGAAAGAAGAGTGATGAAAAAAGGCAATATTAGGTTTATTTTAATGAAGTCCTCACTTTTTTCTTCCTCTTTCCTAGGTTAAAACATATTCCCTTTTATGGAAACCAAATTCCACACATGTCCACGTAAATCCCTCAAAATATGAGAAATACAACAATATGTGCAAGACATTCTCAAGGGATCAATCCCCAATATAAAACTTTTCCAAATAGCAAAAATTACATTTGCAAAGCCATTCTTTATTTTTTTCTGCAGATTCAACAGTCTGGATCTGCATCTTTCATTCAATCATCTTCAACTTTGGTCAATTACATGATTAGATCCAGTTTAGCCTTATTAAATCAGACTTCTAGCATTCAAATGATTTAGGCTTTGTTTGATTATCAAAATTGATGAAACAGTACACTTGCTGAGTTGAATCTACATTAGGTTCCATATGATTTTGTATGCAATCAATTCTAAGTGTAGGCAAATCCTAAATCAAAATAACTTGGGAGGTGCCCCATTAACCAAATCTTCTAATCATGTATCATTCCTTTAAGAATGATTTGATCCAATGCATTTGGCATCAAATGAGATTCGGATGGCCCGTATTCCTATTGTGCCATCTCGATACCAAAGCAAACCAGTTCTTCATCCTAAGATATATTGATTCCCTTATGCCTCGTAGTGGTCAATGTTTTTTGCACAATCATATCATCAATGAGAACTTTCTCTTGACCAAGGAGAAGGAATCAATCATGGAGAGAATCTCGTGTCATTCCTATCCAACATCAGCTGTTCAAAAAACTTCAAATTCTCTACATAGAAGACAGTAGATTTTGATGTACTATGGGAGTTAAAATTAGTAGACATTCTCTTAATCTTCTTAAAGATGCAAAAAGTGGTAATATTAGATGTGCTATAACTTCATTTTTTAACCTTCCATGTAAAACTAATGAGAACTCCTATTTGAACAATCTTTCAATGCAATACCAATCATATTGCTCTAGGGACTTCTACTCCATTATCCATCTTGTCGTGCACCTTCCAAATGTCATCAAGAAAATTCAATGCCTTGGAAGGGCCTTGAACTTCCAAAATAATGGGATCATTGAAGTTACACTCTATGTCAAATGGGTTTCCAAGTAGCCAAGAAAACTATAGATGGATTAAACCCCTTAAAACTAGGGATTACCTAAATAAAGGTAAATTGGATGAAGAAGAATGTAAACCTTATAACAAATTTGCTTGCATGCCATTAAAACTGGCTTTAAAAAATTTATCAATAATAACAAAAATATTACTAGGATTCCTTTAAGTCGCATGAGAAGTTCATAAAAATGTTACCTTACGATTGGCTTGGAACTAAAAGTGATGCGAACAATCTTTTCTTGCAATTCATAAGTTTGGATGTGCTACAAAATACACATTCATGAAAGAACTTGTTCATGTCAAATTGAATGTGTGTCCAATACACATGCCATTGGAGGTTGCAGAGAATCTTCAAAACAGCAAAATAGCCAATAAACCTTAAAGTTATACCTAAATCCATCACCCCAAATCACTTTACTTCGGTATGCAAACTTGGAGTTTCTCCCTTCTTGTTAAACATGGCCTACTATCTTTCCTTGACCTTCCAACTGACATTTTTGAAGTTAATACATTCATACAACAAGATGTACATAACAATGATACAACCTGCATACCATAGCTTAAGCAAAACAACTAATGACCGAAAAAGGCATATCAACCATTTATATTTTGAGTTAAGTTGGAGGTAAGACAACCACTTCATATGCTTAAAGTGTTATAACTTTTATTGAGTTTGCAAATTTTATAAAGTTTGGTACTTGATACGCACAACAATCATTATTACAAGCAAGAAAGATTGTTTTGATTGACAACTTGTTATAAAGCTTGCATTTTCTTGTCACATGTGGGATAGTTCTTTCGTTCAACTTGGAATAGTTCATGGTAGTATGACACTAATCTCCCATCTTGCATCAAAATTACACCCATCGCCCCATAGCCAGTTGTCATCCACCAATTTGAAGAACCATTGAATATTCGACAATGCCAAAATAGAAGCCTCGCTCATTTTCCTTTCAAAAAAAGGAGCATATCCCACATTTCATATCCAAGAGATAATAAGAATGTTCAAAAATCAAGGGCCATCAAAATTTGCTAAAATCAAAAGCAATTTCTGCCAAATTGAGACCAAACATAAGACAAATTGGTTGGCTCAAACCCAATTTCAAGTCAAGTCATGTTTGGAATTATTTGCTCCAATCTAATTCAAGCTAGCTCAAATTTACTTGTCTCTATTGGTAGAAAGAAAAAAGTTATTAAATCCCTAATTCAAGGATCGAAGCACACTAGACTACATTTTTTTATTAAAGAAAACAAAAAATACAATTATAACAAGCACAATCTTATGTGTAGAGAATAAATGTAGCTTAGTGGATGGCACATTTGATTTACATGTGCAGTGTTAAAATCCCACAAACTTGATTGGAATTGCTTTCGAACAAAAATAAAAACTTTTGAGTTCAAGTTAAGCCAAAATTACTGAAACAAATGGGATATCACCACAATCTAACCCCATTAAGAATAAGGAAGGGTGACAAAAATAGAAAAATTACAAATGAATTTTTTGATGTAATAACAAGCCCTCAAATTTTTGTGTACCATTTAACAATACTTCATCACTGTCCTTGACCTCATATTCTCTTAGTTTATATTGAACTCTACACAATTATCTTTGAACTCCATTAAAAGAATGGTCTCCTTGTCCAACTACACATCTTCATATTGAATTGCAACTGATTCTATTACAAGACCACAAACACATAGAAATCATACATCCTCTTATTGTAAATGGGATTACATCTAATCACACAATGACATCTACAATAAACAAACTCAACACATCGTTCATGAGGGTAGCACAAGCACATGTGCACTACGCATGCATTGTGTCGGCCACCTACCACACACACAAGCCACGAACACACTAAGTGAACCTACTGCACCGCTGCAGTCAATGAGTATGCCAAGGGTCTATCCATGCCCATGAACAAATTCCTGGCAAGAGCAAAGCATGCAAGCGACAAGTGCGTGTAGGATCAAGCATGTTGGACACAAAATTTGTGAAATTTAAACAATTTCTTATTTTTTATCAAAATCATATGCTTTTTATTTTATAATAAAATATTATATCCAAACCTCTATATAAAATGATAAGAATGATACATGAAGCAATTCAGAATTCTGAATTTCATAACTTTTTAAATTCAAAATGTCTTAAATAAAAACTTCTTGAGACATTCAATCTTTTTGTAGCAAAAATCCTCTTGTCCTTCTTTTCCTAGCTCCTAGCCATTTTCAACCTTCAACTTCAAATGTTGCGATTTGAAACAAAAAGTTCATTATCGAGGGCTTGGAGTAGGAATATCTCGTTGATAGATCATATTATTTTTTGTATCAGAGCACTTTGATTCAACACCTAGAACAGGAGCAAGAAGGTGGTTGAAGAGCAAACCACGAAAGAGGATCAGGAGTTTAAAGACAAGTCAGTCAAGGTGTCTACTTCAACGATTTCGCCATCAAACTTAGAAGGATAGGTAGCACTATCAACCCAACAAATACAAGAGTTAATAAAAATAATGTTAAAATCTTAATCCTTTCCAATGACGAATTAAAAAGACAATCTGCCAAAAAATAGTCTTAATCAGAGGAATTCTATATTAAGTGCCAAGATAATTGAAAATAAAGATTAGAATGATCACAATCTCACATTTTCGATGCATGGGAATCAACAGCATCCCTTGAAGGTAGATATTAAACTAGATTTATCAATTTATGATGATACAGTAGATGCAGAAAAATTAGATACTTGATTGAAGAAACTAAAGACATATATCTCTCTATATGACTATACACCAATCGATAAAATGCTTATGCATGATTGAAAGTGGCAAGTCATGCATTAATCTAGTGGAATGATTACTTAAAACCTAGTATAGTTGCAAAAATGACATAAAACCAATTTAAAAAACTAATCCAAGAAAACTTTTACCCGAAGAACAGTGAAGAAAATGGCACAGTATATGACATCAACAATGATAAACGGTGTAGAAATATATCACAAAATTCTAACAAAAAAAATTTAAGTTTTTGAATACCTATTGAAAAGCTGCAAACATTGTCAAAGGATTTTACAAGCATGTACAATTCTATTTTAACTAAATTATCTCTTTCTCATATTCAATCTTTAAACAAAACTAATATATTTGCTAAAACAATTGACAAGAAAGTTTTCTCCTACAAAGTGAGTTACGACAATGACATCCCAATAGAACCCAAAAGTATTCTGATCACCACAAGAAGACAAGAAACATACAATAAAAATGTTGGAAATTACATCCAAAACTAAATTCCAATAAAGTTTAAAAAACCATATTACAACAGAGAAAAAAAAAAGGTATTTGAAACTAATTTATAAGTTGATGAAGACTTATCACTTAGAGTGAGTCCAAAAAACATCTCTTATGAAACAAAACAAAAAGTACTCTTCACCATCAAAATACAAATGAAAAAAGAACCTATTAGTGCCAATATCGACATTGAAATAAAAATAGCTTAATATCAAAAAATCTTGTAAAAAGATTAAAGTTAGAATTACATCACATCCAAGACCTTATTATTTGGCATGGATTTATAAAACCTTTGTGATAGGAGTTGAAAAACAATGTAAGATAAAATTTGCAACACCGAGGACTATATTAACAAAATCATCTGTGAACTAGTACTTCTAGAAGTCTACCAAATTATACTAAAACATGCATATTTTTAGAATTGAGATATTGTTTACTATTGACAAGCACAACAGTATTAGTTTACAAAGGATGAACAACAAACTTTATTCTGACACAAGACAAGGAAGCATTAAACTTTGCCAAAGATGTGTTACTAATAACAAAGTCAAAGAAACCACTCAATGAGAATGGTAGAAATCTCAACCTCTCGAATCACAAAAAAAGGGACTTACGATTTAGGAGCTTAAATTTTAGGTTCATTAAACCATAAAAATATGAAAACAAATTAGAGGAAACAAAACAACAAAAAAATCATCACAGCAAGAGCCACACATGTTGGCTCATTGCACTCACACCAAAGCGCACACTACAACACGCTAGTAAGACGCCACATGCGAAGGCACAAGCGCACCTGCAAGAAGATGCAACACGCTGAATCCTCATGTACAGTAGCTCGTGCAATGGTGTGGGGTAGTGCACATGTTATGTATTTGCGTTATGTATGCCGCTTACGACGCACATTGTAAGCAGACCTACCATGCCTACACAATCAACGTTAACACAGAGGGCTTGTCCATGTGCAAGAACAATACCCACCCACATGAAAAGTGCCATGGCACGAGTGAAGCATGCGGGTGGCGCATGCACGCATAGGGTTAGGCTCGTTGGGAGTAGAATTTGTAAGATTTTATACTTTTTATCAAAACCAAATATTTTTTTATTTTATAATAAAATATTATATACAAACTTCTATATAAAAGAATAAAAATGATATATTAAGCAATTCAAAACTGCAAATTTAAAACCCTTTGAACAAAAATTCCCAATCTCCTTGTGGAAATAATCTCTCATTCTTCTTTTCTTCCTTTGGCCCTAACAATTTCAAGCTTCAACTTCCGCTTTTGCGACTTGAGAAAGAATCTCTGCTACCGAGGGCTCGGGGCGAGAACACATTGCTAATAGATCAGTTTGCTAACACATTATATACTGATTGGCAAAACAAGCCATTCGAACAAACCATACTTCATCTCGAATAAAATTGTTAAAAACTAAATCTCAAGACAATCCAACTCTATCCAAAGGTTGTTTAAAAGTTTTTTATTTAATCATAATCGAAGTCAAGCTTTAGAAAAGAAAGATCTCATGCAACCTTGATGTGAGCTAAGATAAGCTCAATGGTTATCAATCCAAGCTAAAGTCAATCTAATTTTCAAATAATAATTAATTTTCACTCAAATTCATAATCATAAGGAAGCATACACATTCAATCGTATAAATGTGCCAATATATGCAACTAAAATTCCATAAATTCATTTGTTTGCATGCTTAAATATACTTAAATAAATAAATACATATATATATATATATACCTATATATGTATATATAAACACATTCATATTTCAATCAAATTTAGATATACTTTGACCTAATTTGGGCTTAACTTATAATCATCTTGTAACATGTTTATTTGACATAAGTTGGGTTCTAAATTGACTCATTGCTCTTCAACTCGAGTTCTAGAGTCAACATCTAATGTGTTTTTCAAGACAACTAAATAATGATAATCTTGGATGCCTCCTTTGAAGAACTTAATAATGATAATCTTGGATGCCTCCTTTGAATTACCTTTTATAATGCATACTTGGTAGAAAACACTTGGGCAAATTTTAACCCAACTAAGCCATCTACATGAGGAAAAGGGCACTGATTTTTCAGTGATTTTATTGAGAGGGCAACAATCAATCCACTCCTTATGCTTATTTGAAATATCACAATAAGAGAAACAAAATGAATTGCTTGGTTTGATAACTCCTAAAAGTTTACTGAGTTGCTTCTTGATCTCCTCGATTTCAATCACTAAGTTGTAATGCATGCCATGATTTAGTGTTTGTGCTTTAGAGATTAGTTGCAACACATGATTCATCATCCTTCATGGACACCTCCCTAAAGAGTTATTTATGCTCTTTAATCAATCTCTTTAGTAATGTCACTCTCCCTTGTGAGACGATCACAATCTACTCACCTCATTTTTTTATCATATCAACAAAAATATAAAATTAAAACAAGTGTTTACCATCCATTGCAATTGGCCTACCATGATCAAGATTATAGTTGGAGAATTCATGTGGTCTTGCATGTCATAGATACACACATCCTTGGTGAAGTGATAGATCCATTGCCATCTATCTTAAAATACATAACAATCATATAGATTTGGATTGCAAATTATGATGATTGTCAATCAACCAACACTTTCATATGTTTTTGGAACCTACATAATAGTTATGGCTTGGGTTTTAATGGTAGAGGAGAAGCCTCTTAATAAGCATATAGAATTAAGGTTCTTCATACTTGAACTTGTTTGACATGTATGCAAAGAGTGAAGATTTCCTCCAATGGATCAACCTCCACTAGTACTTTACTGATATTGTACGACCTTGCCATCAAAAATAATCTAAATGAAACCCCACGTATACTCTAGAATTGTGTTGTTTTTCTTGTTGTCCATCTTGAACATATTTTGAGAAATAACAGATGTAGTTTTTACTATGTTGTGAACATGAATCTTGTAAGAGCCACAATATTTTCTGATTTAAGAAGAAAAAAAAAGCCACATATGAAGGAGCAAGTCTTACACTTTTTATTTTTAGGTGGCCATGCTAACTTTTCTTTTTATTCATCATTAATTAGCCCACTTAGATCTCTTGTGGCATGCTACCATTATTCATGTTCTTCTCTTCAATGGCCTTTGCAAAATCAATCATTTGGTCAAGGTTGAAAATAAGGAAGAGTTAGAGTTTTGTGATGATGTAGTCTTACAAACAACAGTAAACATCAAAATAAAGATATCAGTCATAGAAACTCCTAACAAGGCGGTCCATCATTAAAATTCAACCGTATAATCTTGTATAAACATGAACTATATTTGTTGAAGACCATGCCACGCCTACCACCACTTGTACATATACCCATCTTCTTGAACTGGTTCCAAGAAGTCTCATAATAGTTTTTTATTTGATTTAACACTAAATCATGGTAAGAGCTTCAAACAAGCCATGAAGGCCATTTTATCAAATGATAAGAATAGAGATTGAAGTATCCCTCCACCTAATCAATCCATATGTCAAGCTTCTTGAAATTGACCATGATTTCATAGGCAATACTCTATACCTTAACTTCAACCATTAATTAACCAAATTTTTCGAAAGGGGTGGCATTTGGTCAACTGTTTTGTCATCATTGATGTCCTACACATGGAACCTAAAAAGGCCTCACATGGTACACTTCCCTTTTGGGAAACTCTCCTCTTCCCAAAGTGGATCCCCTACCATGGTAAATTTGTAGCAAACCATGGCTCTTTGTTCATTGTTGAAACATCTCAATCAATATAGTGACTTATTATGTTAGCATTGTCACTTAGATGATAAGTCCATCATTGTTCACCAATTCATGGGTCATACTCTCCTTGTCAGGTTTCTTCCATGCTTCCTCATCTATCTCAACAAGGGGTTCATGGTTCTTGATTGTGCGTCTCATATCAAACATAAGCAATTGAAACTACTTTGATGCCACTTGATCCATCACAACTAACCACCACCAATAAGCCATAATCTTATGTTGAAGAGGATAGAGAAATCTAGAAAAAGAATAACAAAGATGCAAGTAAAGTATCAATCTCTTCTTTCGTAAGTCACCATGTGACAGCCCAAAATCTTTCAAAACCATGCAAATATGTCAAAATAAAAAAATTACAAGTATAACATGCCAAGGAATTAATGCCACAGTATTCATTTTCTCATTTAAAGAAAATCTAATATGCAAAACCTTATTTCATCTTCTTTGCAAATTCCCAAAATCTGAATTAATGCCCTTCATTTACTCAATTTTAGTTTCACATAATTGCTTAATTTGGCCAAACAATTTAATCACTTAGTAAATTTTGACTTCAAGCTTTCAATCAACAGCCTAGTTCAACTTACCAACTGAATGCTTGGTCAATCATGATGTTAATTGTTCTAAGTATTTTGGAACTATTAAAGTCTAGATGTGACCAAAAATATCAAACAAAAAAAACCCAAGAGGCACCATATGTTAGTTATCCTTTATGAAAAAAAATCAAATAACATATCATTGGAGAGAGCAAATTGTGATGGATTAAAACTTCAATTTCTTTTTAATGAAAAATTGTGACTTTCAAAGGAAATTTTGAAAAATGGGGTTGGATGGTAACTGCTACCATAAAAAATTTAAACAAACAGCAAAGGATAATGAAATTTATGTGATTTCTAATTAATGATGTATTGCCACACTAATCACAAAGGTTGGGCTTCCCTACTAAACAACTATTCACAAATACGAGTAACCAAAATCCTCGCATTGATCTCAAAGGAGATCTACACAATCACCAACACAAACCTGCCAAAAACAACCAAAAACGGAAATTGATCAAAGAATCGTAAACAACAATCCTACCCAAAAGAGTCAGAATAATACAAAAAAATAAGAGAGATTACAAACGAACAATCTAAATATAAAATAAATACAAAATTTCTTAAGAATTAAGATAAAATAACTTTGCAACTTTCAAGGTGCTTTGAGAGAAACCTCCTACAAGACTAAACAATTCATCAAAGTACAAGATTTTTCAAAAAAAAAATCATACTACTTAAATTTGTTGAATGAAGTTCATGCAATTAAAAAAACGGATTAAGAATGTCGTAGCAATTTTAAGATGTTATCGTCTTCCAATTATGTCTTCATTTCAAACAATTATCATAAACACTATATGTTCAAGCATTCCATCATACGATTGAGTGGTTGATGAACAAGGAAACTCCATCCAATTAACAATGACACACAAAAATCATAACATAGAAGCCATCTAAACTATATGGGTTGGCTTCCCAACATAAATAATGCCCAATTTTGAACCTAATTTCAAGCCATTTGATTACACTAACTCATCCACTTGAAGACCTCTAAGGCTTCAAAACCATTGATTCTATTGAATAGTTTAATGGATTAGTGTCTACCATAATATTAGCTTAGGTAACCTTTTCTTAAAAGTGCTCCAATGTCATCCAATTCAAAGAGAACATCTTGGACATCTAAGTTGTCCATCAGATGACGAATCATTTGTCTAATCTATACACAAATTGCCCAATTAGTACATTGGTTAAAAGATTAAGTGCTTTCAAGGACCATTTTTTATCCAAGACTTCGTATCGATTCTTGACATTCAAAAAGCAATGACCTAATAATCAATACCCAAACTCCTACATTAATAAAACTCCTCTCTTGGGTACCTAACCTCTAAAGTCTAATCATCAATTGTCTCCAAGAAACTATAACCTTGCAAATAACTACATAAACAAGGTCAAAATACATCCATACTTAAGCTTGTATCATCAAATATCCATCATGAGCCCATAAGATTACCTGACAAAGTCCCATTACACAACCCTTGATTATGATGTCATAGAAAGATCCCATGGGAAAGCATCAACATAAAGTATCAACCATTTGACCAAGTAAAGATAAGTCATCTTTCTTGAGAGCAATATCACCATAAATAGACAAGTTGGAAGCCTTGCATTGGCAAAAAAAATTGTGAACAAAATACTTGTGTTATGATCAATGACCTAATACAATAGTCTTTCTGAGGTTGTTACAAACAAGCAAGAGTTGAAATTCCAAAAAGGGGAAGCTAAGATCTAGAGAATAATGAAGGCAAAAGTGAATCATTTCAATAATCAAGGAAAGCCATCTTTAAGATCAATAAATTAAAAAGAAATGCCTAAACTTTAACCAATAAATCAATGAGTGAAGTAATAGAACCTAATGAACTAGATACTTTGAACCAATTAAAGAGCAAACATTTTGCTCTTTACATAGTAAACTCATCAAAAAGTAAGATTGTACTAATAGGTGTGTTTTTATATTTATATATGTACAATGAGGCCCAAATTAGGTAAATGTCATGTAATAAAAAAAAATTTTTAGTTTCCTTTTTTTTGTGCTGTGTTTTTTATTAAGGATTTGATGTTCACATAATTATCAATTATGGATAATGATTTAAATTTTTTTCATTTAGAGGGTAAACCTAGGTGGCTCATGTGATGCCATGCATCTTTTCTATATCAATTCATCTAACATTCTTAATTCCCACCCTCATCCCCCTTCTTCTGCTCCCATCGCAATAGATGTTTTTGTGTCTGAAATCATATGAGATTAACTTGGTAAATGGTTTCATAGTTTAGGTTACCAAATCTTACCAATAAACAATTTTTTCTATTTCGATAGTATGATCTCGGTTTTTATTATTTCAACCTCATAGGACAAAAAATGAAATGTTTAAACCCAAACTATACTGCATAAGAAAAAAGAAATAAATAAAAAATTTAGCTTCCTTAATAGAAAGTTTAATCTCTCAAAATAGATGGAGATTGTATTTTCGTTTGTAACATCAATGAGATACTGCATCATAACAAGACCTTGATAAAACAGTCCTGCACAACATTCCTAGCACAGATTGATGCCGACAGGCAAGGCACATCCAAAGGAACTTGTTCATCGTAAAAGAGCACAGCATTTCAGTGGTTTCTCAAAGCAGAAAAGCAGTAAGACCATCTAAACACTAAATAAAGCCTCAATCTGCATCTGTGGGCAAATAACCCAAACACCTCATAAAAGCCAGCTGTTGCATTTTCAAATTGGCAATAAGAATAGGACCATAATCAATAACCATAAAGTCATTTACCCATTTGAAAAACATGTGAAATAGTAGTACCTGGTGGAAACACAACAGCAGGTTCACATGAAGATTCGCCCTGTTGACAGTTTGTCCCTACCACAGGACAAATTTCATGGACTTTTGAAATGTTCTCTGTTTTGTGAGACTCCAGATGAGAAGAGGGTTTGTTCACTGGTGGATATTTATCTGGAACATGCAAATCCAATCAAACTACTGCAAATATTGATTAATAAACAGAAACAAAAAGAGAAAACTACCATCTTCTTTATTGGTGACAGATTCAGATGCTGGACATTGACAACAGTTTTCTTCCCTCCTGCAGAAAATGTCAAAGGCCCTAGCAGTGGAATAAACAACTTGTGCTTCCTGTTGTAAATTCATAGAATGAATTACTTAAATTCAAGGTAGATCTAAAGAAAAGCTACTTGAATGCTAAACTGGCTATGACAAAGATTAACTGGTTCATTCAAAGAACTTGCCCTGGTCAATGCATCCTCTGAACTCCCATTGACAAATGGGTGTTCTAGTAAAGCCGGCCAAGAAAGCCTTTTTTCTGGTACCTGTTAAAACAAATTTACAAGTTCATAAATTGCACTTTGAATATTGCTACAATTAGGCAATTGCATGAAAAAAAAAGAACCTTGTTAAGCAAACCCTTCAAAAAACTTTTAAAATTTGCACTCATATTCTCAGGAAATTTCACAGGATCCTGTTTGATTGATTAAAAGAAGTTAAATTAATTTCAATATTAACTTGCAGTAGAGAGTTGCTTCGAAAAAAAAAATACCTTGACAATTTGTCGAATGAGAGCATACACCGAGTTTGTGTAAAAAGGTGGTTGACCTACAAACAGTTCATACCTAGCAGTTCAAATAAAAATCACATCAGCTCTATGAAGATCATTCAACAAAACTCATTATAATTATGAGAAATTCTTGCATATTCACAAAATAATTGCAAATCAAAGAATATTTTTCGTTCTGCCTGAAAATTACAGTGCAGGATTCTAATTTCTCCATCATTGCAAATTTCTGATTAGTCCGCTGCTGTGAATTCAAGTTTGCCATTGACTTCTTTCTTTTCCCCATTTACAATCCAAAAATGGTGTAATCTTCTTTCTGTTACACAATATAAACCATAATGATTTATCTCCTGCTAGTTTACTTTAAATGATAGAAGCTGTAAACTGTTTCTGGATGGTCATTCCATAGTTCATCTATTCCAGTGTTGCACATAACTCCATTTGAAGTCTTCATTCGGTTTAATTGGCTTTATTGTTTGCACGATATTTGATGCCTAACAACTTAATATCATATAGCAAGGCATTTATTTTCCATCTAGAATCTTTTCATCATCCTTCATGCTTATCCAAAAGAACTCTACACCCTAATTCTATTCAAAAAATTAGCCAAATAATTCTTTCAATGTCTCAATCATCATTTTTAATACATAGTGCTCATGGTTCCTGCAAACCATTAAATATATGGACAACCAACATTGTGCATCCCATCCTGGATGACAAGGAAGTTCAAGCTTACATTAGGCCACAACTAAGCAATCTCTATTGCACCCAAACCAACATTGAAGCATTTTCATAACATCAATTGTTTTAATTTCTTCAACATCCAGTAAAACTTGAGAAGAAATCACTTGCTCGGCTTAGTCACCATCAATAATGGAATGAAAAAAAATTAAGTGAAAGAAACATAAAACTTCTATGAGCAAGAATGATAAGCTGCTTAGAGTTTATTTAGGTGTAACTAAATTTTGCATGTAGAGTATGTAAGGTCTTCAAAAAAAAAATATATGATTTGAGTTTCAGTTTTTATAATACTTTGAGCCTATCGTTAGGATATAATGTTGTGCATGGAGAAGTGAATGGGTAGTACTACGCCCAGAGAAAAGTCTGAAAGGTAATAAGTGGTTGATATATGCTGTTTGCCTCGTCATATTGTGCTCACCTTTAGCCCATATTGGAATGAGGTCTCAAAAAATGAATTAACAACAAAAAACTAGTTAACACTCCAAACAAACCAAATGATACCAGTTATTGATGAAGAAAAATAAAAGTTCATTTCTTCCAAGATGATCTGAGAGTATAATCACACAAATCAAAGCTCAAAATAGAAAAAAAATTATTCAAATATTATTCATACTAGTTGTGCACTAGCTACCTCAACCCAAGCCACCAAGCAAGATCACAAAGAGGATAACTTAAATCATCATATTACATACTTTCATTTCAAATTTTAAGATTATTTATATATGTTTCTCCATTATGACCATTAGCACCTATTAACATTCACTGATACATACCTTTATAAAAGCAAGAAAACATTAACATCAATTTTAAAAAATAACCAATCACTAACATCACTTTGCAACCAAATAGAATTTGGAATTATCCCAAGGTGTCAATCAAACTTAATGCAACCTATTCAATTCAAATTTAATTAGTTGATATGATAGAATAGCACAAACTATGTTTTAATAAAAGTTTCAATTGAAAAAAAATAAAGCAACTGAATCTTACAAGACCAGATAAATCTAAGAATCATTAGATATGCTAAACTTTGTTGTTATAAGCCCTAAGATTCAATACTAGATAGCTATTATTCAACACCAATGATTTATAATTAGTACTTTTATATAAGAATTGCATTTTGCTGCTAATGCCTTTGCTGTATCTCACTTCAATGGTTTTTCTTTCACTAATGATTTTGTTTAACAAGGGTGATGCATGGCAGTTCCATTTCATCATTGCAATATTTAGTACAGTTATTTATTATCTCAAGTTGTCAAAGTGTTTTTTTTCAGCTGCCTTAAATATGTAGCAATCAGTGCATTCTTCCAATCATAGCAATATTAGGATCCTGGCATTGATTCCATGAAGATCATACCTTGTCATTAGGATTTTTGTGGACAAAAGGCCTGTTGAACTTGATATGTTATTACATGTCTTCACTACTTTGCATGATTAGTTTTTGTTTTTAATTGTATCCATTTTGGCTGGTCTACATAATTGCATAGCTATCAATTTGGACAAGGCTTGATATTTGTGTTAAAACAAGACCCCTTTAAAAGGTTAGTAATTTCATAAGCACTTCCATTGTCAAAATCTCAAACAACTTTTTAACTAGACATGCAAAAAAAATAATAAATTGAAGAAGCAATACAATGATAACTTATTTCCAGAATTTCAATATTGATAAGAAAGGTATGAGACAAGGAACATTCCTCATACACAGATATCTTTAATTCTACTTCACGTCACATGCATGCCTAAGTAAAAACAACAAATTTCATTGAAGGAATTGGCAATTTAAAGAAAAAAGCAAACATTTATCCAGAAAAATATCCCTAGTTTTTTGCAATAGGTGTTTACATACAAGATAACACCAAGGGACCACAAATCTGCTGTATGATTATATGGTTGTTCACGCACCAACTCTGGAGCCATGTACAGTGGTGTACCTAGCAAATGAACAAACAAGACATTAGTTGACCCACATAACCATTAAACAAGAAATTATATATGTATACGTATACTTATAGGTCAATAATTCAAGAGTAAACTACAAATAGGTCCCTCTAATTGAGTGCTTGTCATAGGAAAGTCTATAGAGTTTTTAAAATAGGTAAATAGGATTGCAAGTGTCATAAAATACAGATATAAAACCCTGATTATGTCAAAATATACCCAATTGATTCATGTTTGGAAAAGCTATCACAATAAAATCTCTTATTAATATCTCTAAACTATCCTTACCTACATGATATCCCTCTCCCTATTCACCTTCTTTAATTGATGCTACAAGATCATGCTTTTATGTAGTATATGATATGTGACATAACATAATTAAAATAATAAAGCCAATTATTATAGATGTGAAAGATAGAAAAAAAAGAAATTAATTTTCTTCAATGATACATGTAAGGTTCCTTGTCAATGTTAAAAGAAAGATAACACATCTTTATTGTTTGTCACACTCCTTGAGCTATAACTAATGAAATTTCATACTTTATGATATAGTAGTTATATTAAAATAGCTTCAAAATTTCAAATGCTACGCTCATAATATATGTAACAAATCTTTATTATTTAACATGTTTCTTGAACTACAACTAATAAAATTGGCATATTTCACAATATGATTATTATATTAGGATAGCTGTAAATTTTAAAATTTTACACGCATCATAAATTTGGTGATGATTTGATTTTAATAATTTTGATTTTTATAATTACAAATCAATGAAATGAAAGCTTAACCTAGATGTAAAAATTCAAACCATATACGCATAGTTCACTATGAAACAACAACTCCACCTAAGCCTGTAAATAGATTGGATATTATCCCGACTTAATCCAATGTTTGATAAAAAAATATAGCTCATTAGATTACTTTTTTATCCATTTACATGATTCATCTCAATTAAACAGATAAAATCATAGATCAATCACAATTTGATCCATTAATAACCTAAACCAATTAAATATACACATAACTATAAGCATACATGTTTATTTATCTAAATAAAAATAACCATAGACATATATGTGTAGATATATTTATGTATATATGTATTTATGTGCGTGTGTGTATTCGTGGACAAATATATATATATATATATATATATATATATATATATATATGCTCGTGTGTGTGTGTGTAACTATATATAAGTTATCCAAAATTGATCCAAAGCTTGTCCTACTTATCGACATCCAATGGATCTTGGATTGCATCCAAAGTTAACCCTAATCCAATATGACTATCAACCTGATCCAAAATTCTTTTAGGTTAGATCCAAGTTGGGGTCAATTTGATTTGAATTCAACCTATTTATAGACCTGACTACATCAAATGAGCTATTCCACTCTAGTATAACAAATTTCTTATTTATCAACTTATATTTAATTATTTTTATCATATTTAATCATTGCATTATCATGTAAATATATCACATGCTTTCGACTATTGTGTATATTTGCATTTGTATTATTTTAAATTGTCATATCGTCATATCATGCCAATCCTTCACAAGTTGCAATGAAAAAATTTGAAAATTATCGGCCATAGTTCTCAACAGTAGCCTCCATTTCATTCATCAAAGCTAACAAAATAATTTATAACAATGCATTTAGAAGCATGGATAAGCATTATATAAGGAGTCATTAAAAATGCTTTCTAAAAGTTAAAAAAAATATAGTAGCCTATAAAATGTAACTAAGGATACCTTAGTAATGTTGCAAAGGTCATAGCATATTAAGAGATATGTAACATGCCTTTTCACATTTAAGAGCATCGACCAATTAATGACTTGAAGCTACTATATGTTGCAACAATTGTATCACGTCAAGATGATCCTATAAAACACATTTTGGGGGAACCCATAATATAAGAAAGGATATGATAAAACAATACACTACATTGGTAAACTAAATGATCCATTCCACCATAGCAAAGCAAGATATCAAAGACATTGACTTGTTTTGGCAACATAAGGTTGTTGATTACATTTTATCACCCAAATTCAACTCAAATGCAAGATGGGGAAAAACTATAAGAAGTAAACTACATCATTGTAAACACAAAATTCATAACGTGGCAACAAGAAATTATTTGCACAACTTATTAGTTCCAACTAATAACCTTGAAACATAAGGTTCTTGATTACATTTGACCACATAAAATCAACCATAATGCAAGATGGAAACCAAATGAAATGAAGTGAATTACAACTGATTAGCTCAAACTAATGTACATCTCTTCCCTATTCTATCAATTAATTCTCATTTTCTAAAGACAAGGGTTTCAACTATAGTTGTTCAACTTATGCTCTAACTTGAATTTATCTTAATTTGGTTGACCTCAAACCACTCTTAGCCAAGCTTTGATTATCTCAATTAATATACTTAGCCTTAGATCAGCTTAACTCATATATTAGCCTAAGACTTGTTACAAAAGAATTTTCCAATCATTTTGCCACCAAACATCGTTGGTTTACATACAAATCACATCCTAAACCATAAATCCAAGCCATACGTGATAAGGGTGGAAATTATAAATAGAAAGCATACTGAAAAAAATATCGTCAAAATAGGTAACAAGACACATACGCACAAGAAATTTATGAAAAGTGTATTACTCGTTACTAGAACATTAAATTGTCCACATTTCATATATCTAAGGCATATATAATGATTCTCTTAGATCTTATCTTCAATTAGAGTTATATTAACTTTCTATCATATGCAATCTCCTTAAGTTTATCTTCAACCAATGATAGGATTCAAACTTGCTAAATCCTTTCCAAAAATCTCCTTTTTCTTCAGTGTTGGTCTTTCAATTCCCTCGTATGTAAGGTAAAATTCCAACAACCAAAAACTCATTATTGGAGCATTAAATTGATTGCATGTGATACATCTAAATTATATAAAATGATACACATTGAACTTATCTTGAATTAGTGCTGCATCAAATTTCGATCAAAAGCAATCAACTATCACAATGCATAACTAGTTCAAAATTAGTAAGCTCTCTCATCTTGCGAAGAGAACATCAAACAACAACAGTCTAGGTACTGCATGATTTATCTCAAAGTTAAATTACAAATAGATATCCCACTTCTCCTAATTGAACAAATACATTTCCCAACTTTTAAAAAAAGATATGTAAGTCCTTATAATTTTGTAAATGATAAAACGAAGTCCTCAACTCATATTTTTCTAAACCACCCTTCCCTTACATAATTACATAAATTATAAAGAGTTATGATTATATTTTGAAACTCAAGGAAAACATGAGATCAATCAATAATTATTAGTTATAAAGCTCTCATCTCAATAGTTAATACAAAGCATCATCTAAGAACATCAACAATGAAAACTAAAAGAATAGTAGCCACAAACCCAACCCAATTTAACCAACCAAGCATAAGCCTACCCATTCAATTAGAAACTTTTTCATAATGGGTCCAAAAGAGAATGCATCCACACACTACACCATTTCTCATCTTACCAACCCAACATCTTGAAATAATGAAACATTCTCTATTTCACTACTCAAATTCTAAATTGTCTATTATTAGGATCCTTAGGAATACAACATTAAGAAGTTGTCTACCAAAACTTTTCAATAGCATATTTTAGTCGTTATCATCTTTGATCATTTAATCGAAGATGATGCCATGAAGTCATTGTTCCTAGTATTCATTTCCTATGGTAAGCTATTCTTCTCCTCAATCTTACCTTTAAATTTCTTGATTTCCTTTTTCAAATCATAAGCCAAAAGCATTCTTTTGTATTGCATTATGTTTTCATTCATTCTTGATGAACCGAAGTACACAAGTGTTGTTTCATTTCTCTTGCCTCACCTCTTATTCTTCACATGCTTGTTAGAAGCTTTATTCCTTGAATCCACAAACCTGGCAACAATATATGCAGGTCTATGCCTCATTATTTCATTAACCCATTTATCTTTCCATAATTCACCAATTGTTAAAATTTGTTCATCTACTTGTGCTTTAAGAACTATTTAACATTCAAAATAGAACCTAAATTCCAATGCTGAGCTAATTTAATTTGGAGTTTCCTATCATTTAGACTAGTTTAGATAAGTGATGATGAAAGAGAGAAATCAAGGATTGAGAGATGCTTTACGATTTAGTTCTCATATATTTGAGTAAATAAGTGTCCTTTTAAGTTGATTCTACAATTTAGTTAAAATTAGTGCTTTAATGTCATTCTTTTGATGGCATTGTGGTTTATCAATCTCTCAATATTCAAAATTTTATTATTTGAGATGTTAATATTATAATTTATTGTTAATCAAATGAGAGTGCACCTTGTATTATGTATATTTTCAAGTTGTTTATTTTTTGTGGTCTTAAGCTACACCAATTAACATTAGTCAATATAAGTTTAGTCTTTTCATCATATCCAATTTCATCAAGCTTCACTACCAAATCAATTTGGCATTTAAACTAAACCATATATTGAAGAATAACCAAGGCATATTAGAACAAATCAATTGCAAAACTTGAAAATGTAAAGATAATGACCTTTACAAACTTCAAACCACTAGCTTCACAAATATGAATTTCACTTAGCTCAAGAATTAATGCTTTCTTGCAAAATAAGGGCACATTTATCAATCAAGGACAATCCCTACCCACAACTCTCAGTTGGACAAAAGCTTCTCATGACACAACATGTCAAGACACCAAGGGACACCATGTTAGATATTCCATCTAGTATCTTAAAAAGTTAACACAAGAAAAATCATAAACACTTCAAAGGCATGCACAAAGCAACATCCAAACCTTAGGCTTCAAATACATTGTTTATAAAGATTAATTCTACATACCCCATTATTCATCTCATATTATGCTTCAAATCTTGCATTGAACCACCCAAAGTTTACATTTCCCTTTAGACAATCAGCATGACCACAAGTGAAGTGATTTGAACTAATATTGACCATAATTGAACTATCAATGGCTCCATTCTTTTCCTCTCATTCATCTTTCACCATTTATTGAGAAATTCAAAGTAAGCATCTATAAATGCATTTCAATGGCTGATTTGAATTATGGGATTATGCATAAATGAAATATTAGACATAACTACACAAATTGAACCAACACAAACCATCACAAGCACAAATCCAATGAAATCCAAGGGAACTCAAAATAACTAAAGGCACCCAACCACAAGCAAAGATAACTAATTTAGTAACCCTTAATTACCCATATGCCTAACTTATACTAAACCTAAACTATAACATGTCATTCATACATGTTCTCAAACACAAACAAAAATAAAAATTGCCAACATCATTAATAAAAAATCATTAAGCAAGGCTATAGAAACAATGATGTGTCCCAAGTATGGCTACTGATAATTCAATATCAACACAACATGATCTAGACAATCTTGACATTGGATTAAAACATTCTAACAAGATATCAAGCTAACTTACACTTTGCATGACAGTAATTTGATAATTGATTTGACTTTCAAATAATAATTGACTTTCAATCAAAATATTAAGGATATATAAAAAAACATTTATGCATTCAATCATTCTAGAGGTACCCATATATCTTCATACATGTACATGAAACCACTAATTTATATATATAAATATATATTTTATATATACACACAATAAAAGATACTTAGGTCCAATTTCTAATTAAACTGATCAAAATAGGGTTTGACTCTTAACCAACTCATAACATTTTGATCTTTGATAAATTAAATCATAAATGAAACATAATACCAATTCAAAAGTAAGATCCAGCACAATAACTAATCTAATTTTGAGTGAACTTTAATCATTGAGCTAATTTAACATAGTCCCAAATTGATTCCAAGAACCTTATTTTGTTGGCTACTCATATAATCTCGATCTTAAGCTCGTAAACCTTAAATACTTCAAATATTTCATTAACTCAACAAATAGCCTATAATGTGCCCCTATTGCATTGGATATCACGTAAAGAAGAAAGACCCTTGAGGATCTAATAAAAGTACAAATCAACCATGGAGATAGAGTAAGGAAGTAAGATGAATGCTTTGGAAATATCATAAGCTAAAATAGGTGGTCGAAGTCTATAATAATAATAGTTATGGTGGGTCATACAAGTAGTTTGATACAATGATATAATAAAACTCAATTAAAAGGGACATACCCCGTACCCATCTAAAATCACTCAATACAACCTCCTTGACAATCCAATCAGCAGCAACATTGGCCTCTCTCAATACATTTGTAGTCCAAACGTCTCTAAAACAACTAATATCTATCCTAGAACACTAAAACAAATAATCCCAATCAGCGTAAGTGGCCCCCCCATCACGGATGGAAGAAATCGCCTAAGAAGAGTCGAACTTTATCCAAATACCCAACGAGTGCAAGAATTGAAGAGTCACAAGAGAGATGGCATCAAGAACGGCTTGCTCCTCCATAGCTTGATTTGATGTAAAGTAACAAATCCTACTCTTCATGAAAAGAGGCCTCCCACAGTGATCCCTAATAATGAAACCAATATCAGCTTTGACATCACTCCGAACCACTACATCACAATTAAACTTGATCCATTATGAGTGGAAGAGGACCAAAAAGAAAAGAAAAAAAAAATAAAAGACAATTTACATCTTAAGGGTCATAAACAAGATTAGACAAGAAATTATGCAAGGGTTTAAGAGAGGGATAAGGAGGCCAAGAGATGGATAAGTTAAGGATGTTAGTAGGTTTTGGGGAATTAGGGTTGTTAGTTTCAATTGTAAAGAAAGAGGAAGAGATGGGTTGATTGAAGTGAGGACAATGCATAACGGTGGCAACTTAAGCTTCATAGAGAAAGGGATTTTAGAGAGATGCACCAAGAGTCAAATTGATAGTTTAAAGAGAGAATTGAAAAAAGGAGGGAGGCATGGATGACAACTTTGACGAGTGATTAAGAAGAGGATTTGATTCAATGAGGAATAAATAAGGTTTGGAGGGACCACGGTAAGGTTAGGTTAATCAACTAGAGAGAAGAGAATGAAAACTAGACTAAGTTCTTACCCATGAGAATAGAAACACGAGAGAAAAGGAAGCTATCTATGGCATCCTAGAGAAAGAGTTGGTTGTCTATCTCTTCCCTTGAATGCTAATGCATGCATTAAGTAAAATGATAATTACATCATCAAAAAACATTTACCATTCATCAATTTCATAAGAGAATAAATAAATTTATAACTAAAACTATTTTAGTAAAACAAGATGATCTATAAAAAATAAATAAATAAATACAACTAAACCAAATCCTAAACAAATCTGAATTTGATAAAATATATTACTAGTCCAGATCCTAAATGCTTAAATCTCAATCATCATGATCTCTTTGGATTTGAATCTAATCATGATTTCCACATAAGTGACTCCTCTTTTCATTGATTCCAAAAAAACTGGCCCTTGGCTGCATTTGTTATAACATATGGAAGTTATAATAGGTTTATGAAAAACCTATTAACCCAACAAAGGCAACTTGGACTTGGTCTTTCTCTCTTTTGTTCTTTTTTATACTCTTGTCCAAGACCTATGCTTGATTTTTGTGCACCACGAACTCATTTGCAATTGCTCTTATCCTCCATCCTAGAGGGCACAACAAAAAGCAAGAAACAATTGTAGTCAAGGAGAACACGCACAAGATAAAAAATCGTGAACTAAGTGCAAAAAAGCCTTTGAATTGAACAATCCAATTGGATTGAATCCAACTAGCCAAGAACCATTTAACGCCTCATATGAATAGCTATCAACAAAAGATAATTGCTTTTATGTTGACCAAATCAAACCATCAATTAAAGGAAATTGACAAGTTTGAAAATTCCCATATAAATAAATTGATATGGAATATATGAGAATTGAAATCCTTCAAAATAAGGAATAAATTAGAGACAAATTAGGGGCTAATCTAATTGAAATAGATACTAAATTAAGCTTAAAAGAAGTCCAAGAAAGTTCCACTTAATACCATTACATCTACAATGTGTTACGATTGTCATAGAGAACATAATATATCTATCGTATCTCCATGAATTTCTCCATATAACCTCCCTAGATCGTCTGATGCAAAAGAAACTAAAGGAGCTATGCAAACTCATTGCTTTATGTGGAGGAATAAAGCTTCTTCTCTTAGAATAAATGATCTTCAACATAAGAGATTTTGAATGGCAAACCCTAATAAAGGGAGTCCCTCTTCTACATAAGATGGTGGTTGATTTTTTTCCTACCTCTTCTAGGTTTTAGATGCATTATATTAGAGTTAAAATAACCAGTGGCCTTTGTAAGAGAAATAGCATATAAATTCTTGCCAAAATATACTTTGCTTTCTTCAAAATGAATATAATGAGAAAACAACCAACTAGAGCAACCATGGCTAAAAAATAAGAAAAGGAAGATCATCTCTAACAAACATACAATCCAATAGAGTTTCTAAAGTTAAGCAAAAGAAATACAAGTACCTATTTCTTCCTATGGGTACAAAAGATTAAGACATGCCAAGAGTGCGAATGAGAGATCCACCCAAAGAAGCCTTTGAGTAGCAACACAAGTCTTGCCTTAATTGAAGTATTGCAATGAAAGTTACTCTAACATAGAAGTTCAATTTGAGGCTAATTTAATTGAAATAAATATTGAATTTTGGATTAGATGGAGTCCTTGAAAGTTATTCTACTTCACATCATTAGATCTAAGATAAACTGTTTAACATACTCAATGAGAACTTGATATACATATTGCATCTCCATGAATATTTCTATATAACTAAGCTAGTTATCTTATATATAAAAGAACCTAAATAGGCCATACATGGTTGTCACTTTGTCTAGAAGAATTGAACATCTCATGGACAAATCTTTGACATAAGAGAGAGTTTGAATGACAAACCCTAAAAAGGGGAATCTTCCACCTCCATAAGATGGTGGCTAGCTTCTTTCCTATCCCTTCCAACTTTTAAATTTATCATACTAGAGTTAAAATAGCCGATAGCATCCATGAAAGAAACATCTTCTAAAATCTCACTAAAAGATCCTCCCTTTTCTTCAACTTGAATGCAATGAGACAACAATCTATTAAAGAAAAAAATGGCTATAGAATCATGAAAGGAAGACCATCCACAACAATCATGCAATCTAGTAAAGTTTAAAAAGTTACAAAAGTCCAAGTACTTAATTATTCTTATAAGGACAAATGAATAAGACATGCCAAGAGAGGGTGAGCGAGAGATTCAATCAAGGAGTCCTTTGGATAACAATACAACATTTGCCTTAAGTTATGTATTGCAATGACATTACAATCGATAAAGAAGCTAAGATGGGTTCAAGGCACAAGGTATGGCCTAGATCTTATCATAATCTACGATAAATCATAGTTCTATATGTATTTACACTAAAATCCTAGATTTCACTTCTCTTAACCTTGCTTGAAGAGGCTTATCACCAACCAAAATGCTTGTTATTGAGGTCCTTTGCTTTGCTACAATAAGGATGGCATATGAGGGAGAGAGATGGAAGAAAGAAGTGAGTGAAAAAAGAGAAATTAAAACATAGAACGACAAAAGGATTAGAGATAATACATCAAAAAGAAAAAAAACAAATTCACCACTTTTAGTTCCTTTGCAATTTAGTTAGCAATTTTAAGGTTATCAACGACATGCACATGATTTGCGGAGAATTATGGATTGCATGTCTAGTTATCATACTTACATTGGCTAAACTAAGAAATAAATATAAGAAAGAAAGCACAATCAATGCTATTGCCTTGTAAATAATGTATAACTTATGTAGCAACCCTATTTCTCTCTTCCTCATCATGTCCTCCATTTTTCTAATTAATCTATTTCCTTCTCATAAAACCCTTATTTTATCATAAATTACGGAATTCATAAGGACAAAACATCCCCTAAGTTTTGTTTGTTTTTATAATCTACAAATGCATTAATATAACATGTACATCTACAATTATAATAATCACGTAATTTATATCCGTAACTATCAACTTTAAATAGTTGAAAATCATCACCACAATCACATTCCATAGTTTCTTACATCTAATTTTTATACACAGATATAACACTAAATAAACCATATGGTTAACATGCCTTTTAATACAAGACACTTATAACACAAACCTCTATAATATCAATTTTTTTACAGATTGTTCTTATGAGTAATCTTTATTTCATTGTGGTTTCAATATACTCGAAATATTAGTGTCAAAAAAAAGACTAAATTAATCATTACTAACACAACAGACTATCTCCAACAATAAATAAATATAAAATAAACAATAATTTGAGACAATTGCATGTAAGGTCTAATCACAAATATAAACCATAACAATAATCAAGCAAAGTATCAATCAAATTAAAACATATCAAAAAATATAATATACTATAAAAAGGAAATATGCCACAAACTCTAAAAGAAATGACAAACACATGAATTTCCTTATTACTTTTAATCATCTCCTTAACATGGACTTAATTATCGATGCCCGTTTTCATTTGACTAAGTAAACCTTA